>CM056728.1:30300304-31565219 GCA_029844215.1 Przewalskia tangutica | reverse complement strand
ACGAAGGCTAACTACGAGAACCAAAAGCCAAGGTCGGCCCGCGGCCAGAGCAATCATGAGCAATGCCGGATACAATGAATCGGTAAAACCTAAACTGAGCTAGTCCATGGAACAACAATCCTAACGGAACCATACCCGGCCACCCAACGCGGTCGAGGTCCAAGGATATAACAAGATAACCCGCCTCCATCGAGAGACTTGTGAGCAGAATCAAAACACTTGCACAACAAAGGCTAGCACAAGCATAGGCAAGTCCACGTACTCATAGACTTTATTTTATTACAACAAATTCGGATTTTAACCCCAAGGTACTACGATTTTTAACACTTTAAAAGATCCATTTCTTTCACAAAAGTCACACGATACTGTGAGTATCAAAATAGAGTAGCTATCTTTTTAAGTAAACCAAAACAATTTTCATACCTTCTTTGAAATAAACCAATTTAAGACAAAACCATGCCTTCTTTTTAAACTATTTTAAGACAAAACCCCGCCTTCCTTTTTAAACTATTTTAAGACAAAACATGCCTTTCTTTTAAACCAAAACACTTTAGTTCCTCGAATCTCCTTTTCTTTTAGAAATCAAGTTCCTTACTTTGGAATTTAAGAAAAATCAATACTTGTTATTAATGATCTTATTAAAGCAAATGCATGATCTAGGAAATGTAATACAATTTTGTCTTATCTTAGCTTCTACGCGGATGGAGGTTTCATCGTTTTAATATAATTAATTGTTATTACATTTTCCTTTATTAATGCTGCAATGGCTTGTTCGATAATTATTCCCATTTCCAATCAATATAACATTATACTTTAAAAACCAAGTACTCATTACTCATGAGGTTTCACAACTTTTTAACACAATTCAAGTCAAACATGTCAAGTCTCTTATCTTTTAAAAACAATCAACCATTCTTTTACCTACATAAAGTCGTTATAATTAACTTCCCATAAAGCCATTATAACACTTTATGTTCTAAACTAACCAATATCATTTAGCACACGACGCTCACCGTACTACAGTTTACAAACAATCATGCTAGAAAAGATATAAGAGGTTCACATACCGCGACGACATCGACAATTAGCAAAACGCCCAAAGCACTATACTTTGCTAGCCTTTTCCACCTTCAAGTAGAATACGCCACTCAGAGTACTCCAACCTATAATGGTCATAAAAAGGTCTATTAACCTCTAGCTCTCTTCGTAAAATATTCTAAGTACAAGGTCACTAAATTCTACGGAAAATCTGGGCAAAGACTTCCTTTGTTTCACATACTTTGCCACCTTTATCAAGGCGAATTCAATAACCAAACGCCACATTTAAGGCTCAAATCAATTCAGCAAATACGGATTACACGCCCAACAATACGTGTAAAATTCCACTTCACAATTACCACCAACTAGTCCACAATACAATCCAATATACAATGTTATTCTCGGCTAACAACAACACTACTTCTCTTTCAATTTCTATTTCAATACAAGTTGTTGTTCCAACATGATACATAGTCATAAACAATTTCAACAACTATAATTCCCTCTTTATATAACATGTGACAACTAAATTAGTAACCAAATTGAATTACAATCTTAAGGGCTAACATACTAGTTTTCTAAGTTAGGGTTCCAATATCCATAACACTAATCAACTTCATAATATAAACACCTCATGCTTGCTAATATCCAAAGCTACAACAAGTAGTAATCTTAATTACTAAAACGGCAAGAATTATACCTTTACAAGCCCTTTAAAATTTCCAAGATTCAAAGTCGTTCCTTAGCAATTCTTAGCTCCTTTCCTTAAGTTCCAATCCGCTCCAAGCACTCCTTAGAAGCCTATGAAGAACTCCATCTTCAAGTTCCAACTTCAAAGTCAAGAACTCCTTAAGTTTCGCCATGACTAATACGAAACGCCTACTTTTCCGGATCTTCTATTGAGATAACCTTACAACACCCTTAGGAACCTAGTGGTTTAAGTCTTGTGAATATTGGACAACAAACTAAAAATTTTGTGCAGAGGGTCCAAACCCATGAGCCTAAGAACAAGAAATGTTGTGAAAATAATTCTAAGTGTCAAGACTAGTCTTGCACTAGTTGGGTATATATAAAACAATGGAAGGTCAAGATAATCACAAATGTGTGGCTAGGATGAAGATCACATGGATAATGGCCATGACTAGCTGACTTGGCCAATAGACTCAAGCTCTTCAACTTGCAAGACTTTCATCCAAAATGGTCAAATGACCATCCAACCCTTGCACATTTCGTCCAACATCAAGCCGGGAGGTTCCACGGTCGCCTCCCATTCGCTCATAAAAATTCAGAACCTCGCGGGCCCCACAAACGTAAAATTTCTGTGGGCCCCACGTGACCAAATCCGTGAAAATATAAATTCCATAATTCTTATAAGTTCTTAAAGTCTTAAATACCAAAATTGAGAATCCAATTCTCAATAATAAACCTCTTTCCTTCACGTAGTTCAAAACTTTTCCATTAAAAATCACATCTTTCTTTCTTTCCAATATTACGTCAGATTCTCAGACGCACGCCCTCACATACATACTCTGAACTACGGTGTAATAATCTTGACCCTCCAATACACTATATAATACTAGTAGTGCAAGACAAGCTAACACTTAGCCAAAATTTCACACAAATTTGAAGAACTCCAAGCATTTGCTCTGGTTCAAGGCACAAGAAAATAAATTTTTGTTTCTTGTCCATTAAGTTCCTAACTTTAAACCAAGTTTCTCGAGTGTATCAGAAGTATATATCAATAGAAAATCTCAAAAAATAGTTTTGTTAGTCATGGCGAAAACCTAGTCGTTTTCTAGGTTTTGTCTGGAGATTTGAAGGAAAGTTGTTGGTGTTGTTCTATGGTCTCAACTAGCGGATTGAAGCGCCTTGAAGAGGCTCAAGTTGCTGGCGAGCCACTTGGATTTGAGTTGGGTTAAGATTCATTGAGGTATAATCTTGTCCTTAAAAGTGTTACAAGATTATTTATATTGTCATAGCTTTACTTGTTACAAGCATGGTATGTGTTGAAGTTTATAAGTGTTATGGATTGCTTGTAGCCTTAGAATCAAATATAATGTAAGTCATGTGGTTGATTACAAATTCGTCGCTTATTTAATCGCCGATGTTAATTACTGGAGATTATAGCAGTTATAATCATCGCGACTTGATATCATGTTAGCTAATAACTGATTGAAATGGAAATTGGATAAGAATTGATGTTGTAGTACTTCAAGTTCCCAATTGGCCTAGTAAGTTGTATTAATTTGTTATCTATCATGGGCGAATTTTACACGCCTAGTAGCGTGTAATCCCCATTGTTGATTGCATTGTTTGGACCATAAATGTGGCGTGTTTGGTTATTGTATTCGGCCTTGAAAAAGGTGGCATAGTAGTAGAAACAAAGGAGGTGCTGTCCGATTTTCCGTAGAAATTAGTAACCTTACACTTATAATATTCTACGCTTGAAGTAAGACGTTAATAGACGATTGTGGATATTATAGGTTGACATACTACGGGCGACATTGTACTTGGCAAGTGGTCGACCAAGAGGTATGTAGAACTTTTCTATCCTTCGAGCATGACTAGTCGCATCGTATATAGTCAGAGACGACAAGATCTTGATATCCTTTACTAGTTTATTGAATGGCCAAGTCGGGTGAGTTAGGAGATTAACTCGCTTCTTTGAAAGATTAAGGATGTCTTAAGTTTTATTAAAGTTAATGGACTTCAAGGGTTTTAAAGTATGTGATACTTGTTTCGCTTTAAACGATAAGTCCCTTGATAGAAATTGTACTTGACTAAGGTATAAAGTGAATATAACGACTTTATGGGAGTTGGTTATATTGGCTTTATGGAAAGATAAATGGCTTGATTTAATGAAAGGCAATTTGATTTTAAGGCATCAATTGCCTAAGGTTTTATAAGAAAAGTCACTTGATTTAGAAACCTAACTTTATTTCTAAAGGTATCAGAACTTGCCTTGAAATGTAATTTGGACTTGATACTATGGTTAATAGTATCTTGGAAGTTTTGTACTAAAAGAGTCACTTGTTTTGAAAGAGTTGAAGATATAGTACTTTGGGTTAAATTCTGATTTTTATAAAAGACATGTTAGTGCCTTAGGTAAACTAAATGAGAGTGTATATAAACAAGAATAATAAGAGTTAGGGATTTCTTAACTTGCTTATGTATTGTATGATGTTTCAGTAGTGCTTATGTTATGTGTGATAGCCGGATTTGTGCTAGTGGTATATTATTCGTTACGGTCATTCCCGTTTGTGGCATTTGCATATTCCGTGGATTTGCTACCCACGATGCGAGGAATACCTCACGCGAAGTCGTGGCTTACGCGGTGAAATAGTCCCGTGCGGCGCGTCCACCTATGCGAGGAATACCTTATGCGAGCCCGTAGGCTTACGCGGTGAAATAGTCCATGCGAGGAATACCTTATGCGGGTCCACGCGCGACTATGCGCGTGGAATAGTCCCGTGAGTAGGATTGCTAAATGACATCGCAAGCGGTGGTCCGCTTGATCGTGAGCTTTCTATTTTATATCAGTAGGATACTACTATTTACTCATTGTTAGTAAGTACGCAGTAATGTAATTTGATTATCATACATATCTCCGCTTTGTTTTAAACTTATGATGTAATTACGCATTTTCCGCTTTGCATACTTGGTACATATTGTGTCGACTCTTCTCGAGGGCTGCGTTCATGCCGCAGTAGGTAACAGTGGTGGATCCTCATTCTTAGATCACTTATCGCACGTCAAGCTCCATTTCTCGGAGGCTTGTCTCTTTTGGTATGAGATTTCCACGATGTTGTAGATTTATGCATATTCGTGGTATGGCGGCGCTTCCGCCACGCCATGTTATTCCTGAGGTTTGTATTCACATATGTGGTTGGTAAGAATCGAGTTGTGCGATTGTACTTTTGATTATGTTTATATTATGGAAGCGGCACTTGCTCGGTTGCCCGTGTTGTTTATTGTTTACACATGTGTTTATGTTGTGTATGTTCCGCTGTTATTCTCTGATGTGTACCTGACGGTGTGTCCAGGTAGGGCACCAGTCGCGGCCCCGGGGTCGGGTCGTGACACCGGCGTCCCATGATGTTGACTTGACTCTCGGTTAAAAGAAAAGAGAAGGCGCTTGGCTTTATCTTTATACGTACCATTGAACTGTATTTGATTTTTATACTTGCCCGCTATTCTTTTGGCGATTATGTGTTTAATTATTGTACCTTATGTTTCCATACTTAGTACATGTTGTCATTTCCTTCCGGCTGTGTTCATGCCCGCAGTGTAGGTACTCGGCTCGATCCGCGTGCCAGGATTTTTGCTCACCGTTGATATAGCTCCCTTGTTCCGGAGTCTAGTCATTTTGGTACATTTTTGTTATTACAGGCTTATGTACATTCAGGGTAAGGCGGGGCCTTGTCCCGTCATAGATACTGTTATACTCTTGGTGCAGTAGTCACGTGTGGGTTGGACGATGTCGTCAGAGCTCATTTTTGTTTATGTATATAATGACAATTCGCCGGCTTGCCGATTTTATCACATGAGTTGTTTTAATTATATGAGTTTTATTTGCTTCCGTTGGTTATATGGGAGGTACGGGTATAAGGGTGCCTAGGTAGGGCACCAGTCGCGGGCCCGGGGTTCGGGTCGTGACTATAATTCCGAGGGCCAGGACTGGTGGGAAAAGCCGATGTCCCATCTCGTCTCACATACCCCTGGAAAAGGGGACCGGTGTTGGCGGGCGAGGCAGGGTCGAAATTTGATTTTTCTCTATTTTAGACACTTAATTTCAAAAAAAATGTGAATATAAGCATTTATATAATTAAAAAATATAGTGTATTAAAAACATCACAACATTGTTTTGTGCCTCTTATATTATTTAATAGAAATGTGATTTTTTTATAATACAATTTCAAAATTGAAACTTTGTGGTGTTATTGAAAAGTTGCAAATGACATAGTAAAATTACAATTAAAAAAATTACATAATTAAAAATACCTTTTCTAGTTTCTTCATAATATCGTGTGGTTCTTCAATTGAAATTAGAATTTGTTGGTCAAATTGGTCGACGTCGCCTGGGCTTCATCAGACAAGATTTCGTTGTAGTTTTCATCGTCTTCTTCAAGATCTATGATTGATCGCACCTTCTACGCTCCGCTCGTATCCAATTTCTGAATAAAACTGCAATCTCCAAGTTGTCTCCCGCTAATGAGTGTCTGTGTTCTCTTATTTAAAATCTTCCGGCAGAAAAAGCGTTTCAGACGTTGTTGATGACGTTTGGATGTTCAATACATCTCGGACCATCTTTGCTAGTGTTGAAAATGTCTTCTCATTTTGCCTCCAGTATTTAAGCAAGTCTTCACGTCTTATTCATTGAGAACAACTTGGTACGGTATAACACCTAGCTTTGTGAAAGCTTTGTACATGTCTCAATAAACCTCTCATCCCACCCTGATCTTTTCCAATTTTAAATTTATAAACATTTTTACAAATTTTACTTCTAACTATTTGATTATCTTGGTCCCTATATAAAAAATCACATGCAGCTGATTTTAATTTTTGTCAGGTGGTCTCGACTCATACTAGGGAATAGGAGGCGTTCAGCTTTCATTTGGTCGAGACTCGTGATGAGGTTGAGGTTGTTGAGGTGCACTAATGGGTATGTCATCTAGATTATTGTCACGACCCGAACCCGGGCCCGTGACTGGTGCCTTACCCCGGGCACCCAAGTAGACATACATCAGAGTAATCAGCGGAATATAAAACGATGCAAGACATATTATGAAATATGAAACAATAATCTGAGAAAAACTTGCCTTTCGGCATATATAAAAATGCCAACTTTTTCAACATGAACAGTTTAATCCTTTTTACAAACCCTGCCCACAACAGTACTACAGACCTCTAAGAATGATACGACAACAATGGCGGGACAGGGCCCCGCCAAACCCCTGAATGTAAACACTTACGATTTACGGGGACTATACTAATCGATAAGCCTCGAGAAACGGAGCTTCCCAAACGCAAATCAGTGACTCGAGAGCTAGGATCAACGGCGGTGTACCTCAACTCGCGGCATGACGCAGCCCGGGGAGGTCGATAACAAAAATGCAGAGTATGTGAAACTAAAAATACATACTGTAAATGAAATCATAGCAGTCATATAAAGCAGGAGACATGTATGATAACCAAACTACAGTTTACAACAAAGCAATCATGTCAAGTTAGGGACTCACGCCCTCAAGTCATCACTCAAGTATAACAATGGGTCTCGTGCCCACAACATCAATCATGCGTGGAATACCTTCCTCACCGCGGCGCCTATGATATAAAAGCACCAAGGAACACATGAACACCGTGTCCCACTGTGTCATAATACAACTGCGGGGTAAGTAAGGCATAGCCGATTACTAAAAACCCACGGCATCAACAAGGTCATGAATCAGATCATAAGATCTGCATAGACCGCCACATGATCAAAGCCGCCACTTGCCCGCAGATATCAATGTACGCGTCTAACCTCGAACTCCGCACCCGCGATAGGCCAATCTCATCGCCCGCATGAGGTATTCCCGCGTCGAGGGTAGCTACTCCCGGCGTCGCCCCGACTTCCGAGTCCGCATGGCCCGCGACCGCATGCCCATAAAGGACGACGCTAACCTGAACTCTCGTAGCTCGCGATAGGCCCCAGACCGCATGAGGTATTCTCGAATCATGGTCCTGCATCACCGAGTCTACCGCATCGGAGCGGCTTAACCCCTAATCATCTCAAGAGATGAATGCCACAATACTATCATAACGACTGATAGTTAATAAGCACAATCAAGGGAAACCCCTTTACACAAACATCACAAGATACTAACACACGTAGCATCCTAACACGTTTACTTATCAAAGCAACAAGAAAGTATTACAAGGCTATCACAAACCAATACAATCAAGTTGTTCACACAAGGTACTTCCTACTATATGATCAACAAGATCGGGTTTTTATCCCCAAAGTACTTCATACATTAACTCTTTAAAAGATACGTTACCTTCACAAAAGTCACACAATACCCGTAGTATATGAAAATAGAGTGATTATCTTTTTAAAGAAAATCAATTACTTCTCTTTGTAAAATCAAGTAGCAACATTCTTTTCCAATGTTCAAGTTTGCCTAATTTCCAATGTTCAAGTTCCTCATTTTTTTGAAAGGTTTCGTAGTTCATAGTCTTATTCATTTAAGAATATAATTCTTCTTTAAACAATCTGAGAAACCTAAGCCTTATATGTGAGTAGGATATTCTTGTTTATTACAATCTTATTACAATGAACATGATCTAGGAAATATCATTTTGTCTCATCTTAGCTTCTATGCAGATGGAAGCTTCTACTGGTTTTAATAATACTTAATTAGTCAAAACATTTCCTTTTATTAACGCTGCAGTGGTTTGTCGATACACATTCTGATTTCCGAAATCAGTAAAAACATTCTTAAGCCGTTATACCTAACTTCCCATAAAGCTAGTATAACTCTTAAGTTTTTTCAAAAACCAAGTATATTACTTCTTCTTTCAAAATGATTCAAAAATCTTTTGAAATACTTCAAGTTCTTTATTAACACATAACAAGCGCTTATAGTTCAAATCGATTACCTTTTAAAGACCACAAGTATTTTCTTACCAACATAAAGTCATATAACCAACTTCCCATAAAGCCGTTATAACACTTTATGTTCTAAATCAACCAAATACGTTTAGCACGTACGTCACCGCACTACATAATTCACACATATCATGCTAGAAGAGATAGGAAGAGGTTCACATACCTCGCGACGAGTATCGACTAATAGCAAAACGCTCAAGTACTTCCAAACGCTTCGCTACTCCTTGCCAAGTAGATCGCGCCACTGTAGTACTTCAACCTATAAGGCCACAAGGCGCTTATTAACATTCAGATCTCATCAGAGAACATTCTACCGAAAATTCGCAAGACTTCCCCGCAACAATGGCAGAAATCTCTCCTCTATCGAGGCCGCTACCAAGCCAACCAAGGGGTTATACATCTAACCCTAACGTACAATTCTACTTCACGGTACTACACAAGTCTCAGAATACAACCCTATGTAATTACAGCTCAAAGATTCTTCTTTCAATTCAGCTTAAGTCGCAAGACATTGCCGTAAGTATTATTCAGCTTAAGTCAAAAGACATTGCCGATACTACGCTCAGTTCTATATATAGTATACTTCAACTATATATTCTAACAATATGTAATTTCCAATTACAATAGAGGACAAGATATTTACCTCTGTAAGCCCATAATTATCCTAGCTTAAAGTCGATCCTCGCAATCGCTTAGCTCCAACTCCGAGCGCCCAACCACTAAACCACCCTTAGAAGTTCTAACCAACTTCTACACAATACTCCAACTGACTATGGAGATTTTTCCTAGGGTTTCAGTTTGTGGACCGACTAAGTATAATAGTATTTTCTGGCTATTCAGATAGTATAACCTTAGAATACAACAAGGTATATGGCTAAGGTAATTTGGGCATTATAACAATACTTTTGAGAGTATTTCTACCAAGAGGGGGTATTATATGAAAACAAACTAGCAGTGGTACCCCACGCCACACCACAGGAGGGGTGGCTACCTCGCACTACCCACTGTGGGGAAACTCTCACCAAGGGCCTCACGAAAGGGAGGAAAGCTCTCAAGACTTAGGCATTTTGGATGAAGAAGTCTTCAACCTTAGAGGGTATTTATAGCACGCCAAGGCCAACCAATGGCCAAGATCTAGCCAAGTGCCTAGCAAGTGTAGGGCAAGATTCACCCACGTGTCCTTAACCAACTAACACACAAAATATCCTACCAACTCCCCTCTTCAATTCGTCCAAGCCGAGTCCTCACGTCGCTAACGGGAGGTGCCGTGGCGCCTCTCGTTGGTCCAACACGCTTCGCCTCTAAAAATCCGCAAAAATTAAAATGACATAGCCGAAATTCCCTACGAAAGTCGTGGAAAACGCTTCGGCCAAAACGACTCTAAACGTGTTGTGCACAAATAAAATTCGCCAAGCACTTTAAGGCACAAACTTTTCTACGCACGCCCCTGCGTACATACTCCGGAAATACGGTATAACATTCTCCCTCCTAGAAACATTCGCCCCGAATGTTCCTTCTAAGTCTCAAACAACGCGCGCCCAAGATAGTCTTCACTACTATACTTACGAGAACAAACTCGCCATACATGGCCACGTAAACAATCAAGAAAATACTTATATCCAAGTCCACGAGGAAACACTCTAACATCACCACAACCTCTCTCCGTGGTCTAAAATATACTTCCTTCGCACCTTCTCTACAAAAGAAATGATCACACCTATGCTCGCCATACATGCTCACTTCTCTCTTTACTCGTCGTAGATACCACTTTGTCACTTTGCTCGAGGCATTAACCTTCTCAGCGACCTAACAAATGGCACCAATTTGTCCTTTGTCGCGAGCCTTGCTCGACGACCCAACAAATGGTACGGGTGCTTACGATCCCGAGGATGTCGATACCGAACTCTTTCCACATTTCTCGACATCGCCAGTTCCCAAAACTCGGGCTACTATCTCTAACGTGGTCATCATTAAGTGGGAACACTGATGGATCTCGATACTTTTCCGATCATAACAATACGAAAGATCGGACGCATGACCTCCTAAGCCTGACGGCAAAGCTAACATATAGGCACCCGCCTATTCTTCACATGAACTCGTGCGGCCCAAAGTAACTCGCTAAGTTCCTCAGATTCGCACTGGCCACACCCAACCCGGTGGTACCTTCAAGAAGACCGACGGCCAACTCAACTCTGGCGTCGCCGCCGATTATCCGCACAATTCCTCCGAGTGCGTAACTTCTTCTAGACAAGCTTCGACTATCCACAATCTACTGGAACAAGCTCAACTAACTAATCGAACCTTGCCAACATCGAACCAATCGACCGGCAATTTACACTTCCGCCCTACAAGGCTTCATGTCGATATCCGAACACTAAAATGGTAGCTTAAACGCTTCCTCCACAGAGACAACAATCCCACGACTACCTCAAAATCCACGACCGCCGAGGCGAAACGCGACTCGAGACTCACCGAAGTTCTTAACCTGCCTGTAAACTTTTAGAAGACGAAAAATAGCCACAACCGGGCTTCACTGTCGCCTTAAGGTGAAGGTAGGCACCCCGCAAAACTTACAACCTTTCGATAACTCAACACGCGGTAAACGGTCCCGATCAAGAATACGTGACGGGCTGCTTCATCGCCCGACCACCGGTCGAACGATCCACGAACTCGCACTGGTTAACTAAACTTGGGCCTAACACCCTCACAACCCTAACACGGCGGGACCACCACAACGACTCACCACCAAACTGCCGCTGGTCGACCCGCAACGTGGCCTCAACCCGACCCGCAACGCGCATCATACTAGCTCCCGAACCGAACAATCTCACTAATCACGTTACGAAACCTAGCGGTCTTCTTAGCTCAACTACCCTCTTTCATTCCACACTACTAGGGACTGTCCCAACATAACTCACGTGCACTATGCACTCCGATAAGGGTCAAACATAACACTACACCTTTTCTCGAGACGGCCTCACCTCTAAGGTCTCTACGTATAAAGCTCTAAGGCTCACACTTCCTCTATCCCCAAAATCTTACTCTGCTAAACAACCATGATTTCAAATCACAACTAACCCATCGCTATCGTAACATAGCACCTAAGGTATACTCACCTTATCACCTATACAAAACTCTAGAGGGTTAAGGATAGATCTATGTTCATCGCCACTCCCTTAGTCGTTCTAATCAAACCCTGTAGGCGATAGCTAAGGAGATGACGAACTACCCACCGATCTCAAGGCTAAGTCCTCCCGCAAGGACATTCTTTCGACAATGCACCTCGACGGTCATAGTACAACACGCATCAACTAAAAGACGACATTCTCGACGACGCGCTACATGTGAACACCGGAAAAATCAATCCGGATGGCCGAACCTACGTGTATCGTGACCGAAGCTCGAGCTCGACTAACTCCCGCATACCGAACGCCCCGAAATTCGTGGAGGACCTCAGCCGCGGTGGATGTGCATAATCTATTCGCAAGGTGGCGACTCGCCTCAAAAGTTACTAAAGGACTCGCTTGCTCGCCTCTTCGTGTCCGTTAACCTGCCGATCTACATCGCCTCGGCTGCGCGCATAAGCCCGCATACGTGCCATGCTCAAGCCTAATCAAGAATTACTCTTGCACAACCTCTTTTAGATAGTCCTCAAGACTCATGCAGACATCAGATACTCCCGGTAGCCAAATCTATAGCTAATGTGGTCGCTTTGCAATCTAAATTCTGTTCCGCCGTGGATCAAGGTTCAAATATCATGGTCGCAGAAGAATCGCCGCCGCTAAACTCGGGCTAGCGACGCCGCAGTAACTCCCGAATGAAGCACCACCTGAGGTGATAATGGGCTGTGCCCACGTAACCTCTCAGACTTACTCAGCCTCCCGGCCGCCTGCGCCTCCCGGGCGGGTTGCCTACGCGGAGGCATAACGATAAGGAAAGAATTTACGTTAGAGGTCCAACTTACAACACACCTCTAAGGCACGATCTCGAGCGAGAAGAATAGAAACCAATCCTAAATATCCTATAGCCTCTCGACATTGGTGTGGTGCACAACACACCGATAATCAAGACTCATCGATACGGTCAGTAGACACTTTCCGAGGATTAATCGCTCGATACCACTTTTGTCACGACCGAACCGGGCGTGGATCGTGCCTTACCCCGGGCACCCAAGTAGACATACATCAGAGTAATCAGCTGAATATAAAACGATGCAAGACATATTATGTAATATGAAACAATAATCTGAGAAAAACTTGCCTTTCGGCATATATTAAAATGACAACTTTTTCAACATGCAAGCTTTAATCCTTTTACAAACCCCGCCTTGCATTACATGCACTTAAGAATGATACGACAACAATGGCGGGGGGGCCGCCAAACCCCGAATGTAAACACTTACGACGACGTGGACTATACCACCGATAAGCCTCCGAGAAACGGAGCTTCCCAAACGCTGGCTGACCACGAGCTAGGATCAACGACGGTGTACCTCAACTGCGGCATGAACGCAAGCCTCGGGCGAGGTCGCATAACAAATTTGTGCAGGTATGTGAAACTAAAAATACATCAGAAATGAAATCATAGCAGCTATATAAAACGAGACATGTATGATAACCAAACTACGCTTCTGACAAAGCAATCATGTCTGTTAGTGACTCACGCCTCAAGTCATCACTCAAGTATAACAACGGGTCTCGTGCCCACAACATCAATCATGCCCGTGGAATACCTTCCCATCGCTGCGCCGATGATGATATAAAAGCACCAAGGAACACACATGAACACGTGTCCCACTGTGTCATAATACAATCATGCGGGGGTAAATGCGAAGGCATAGCCGACTACTAAAAACCACAGCATCAACAAGGTCATGAATCAGATTATAAGATCTGTTTAGACCGTCATGATCAAAGCCGCCACTTGCCCGCAGATCAATGTCGCGTCTAACCTCGGAACTCCCGCACCCGCGTAGGCCAATCTCATCGCCCGCATGAGGTATTCCCGCATCGAGGGTAGCTACTCCCGCGTCGCCCCGACTTCCGAGTCGCGTGGCCACGCGACCGCATGCCCATAAAGGACGACGCTAACCGGAACTCTCGTAGCTCCGCGATAGGCCCTCAGACCCGCATGAGGTATTCTCGAATCACGGTCCTGCATCACCGAAGTCTACCCGCGACGGAGGGCTTAACCCCTAATCATCTCAAGAGATGAATGCCACAATACTATCATAACGATCGATAGTTAATAAGCACAATCAAGGGAAACCCTTTACACAAACATCACAAGATACTAACACACGTAGCATCCTAACACGCTTACTTATCAAAGCAACAAGAAAGTATTACAAGGCTATCACAAACCAATACAATCAAGTTGTTCACACAAGGTACTTCCTACTATACGATCAACAAGATCGGTTTTTATCCCCAAAGTACTTCATACATTAACTCTTTAAAAGATACGTTACCTTCACAAAAGTCACACAATACGTAGTATATGAAAATAGAGTGATTATCTTTTTAAAGAAAATCAATTACTTCTCTTTGTAAAATCAAGTAGCAACATTCTTTTCCAATGTTCAAGTTTGCCTAATTTCCAATGTTCAAGTTCCTCATTTTTTTGAAAGGTTTCGTAGTTCATAGTCTTATTCATTTAAGAATATAATTCTTCTTTAAACAACTGAGAAACCTAAGCCTTATATGTGAGTAGATATTCTTTTTTATTACATTCTTATTACAACTGACATGATCTAGGAAATATCATTTTGTCTCATATTAGCTTATATGCAGATGGAAGCTTCTACTGGTTTTAATAATACTTAATTAGTCAAAACATTTCCTTTTATTAACGCGGTGGTTTGTCGATACATTCGATTTCAAATCAAGAAAACATTCTTAAGCCGTTATACCTAACTTCCCATAAAGCTAGTATAACTCTTAAGTTTTTTCAAAACCAAGTATATTACTTCTTTCAAAATGATTCAAAAATCTTTTGAAATACTTCAAGTTCTTTATTAACACATAACAAGCCGCTTATAGTTCAAATCAATACCTTTTAAAGACCACAAGTATTTTCTTACCAACATAAAGTCGTTATAACCAACTTCCCATAAAGCCGTTATAACACTTTACGTTCTAAATCAACCAAATACGCTTAGCACACGTACGCGTCTGCACTACATAATTCACACATATCATGCTGTAAGAGATATAAGAGGTTCACATACCTCGCGACAGTATCGACTAATAGCAAAACGCCCAAGTACTTCCAAACGCCGCTACTCCTTAAGCCAAGTAGATCGCGCCACTGTAGTACTTCAACCTATAAGGCCACGCGCTTATTAACATTCAGATCTCATCGTAGAACAGTCTACCGAAAATTCGGCAAAGACCTCCCCGCAAACGTAAATCTCCTCTCTATCGAGGGCTACCAAGCCAACCGGGGTTATACATCTAACCCTAACGTACAATTCTACTTCACGGCACTACTACACAAGTCTCTGTAATACAACCCTATGTAATTACAAATAAAGATTCTTCTTTCAATTCAGCTTAAGTCGCAAGACATCGCAGTAAGTATTATTCAGCTTAAGTCAAAAGACATTGCGATACTACGTTCATTCTATATATAGTATACTTCAACTATATATTCTAACAATATGTAATTTCCAATTACAATAGAGGACAAGATATTTACCTCGGTAAGCCCATAATTATCCTAGCTTAAAGTCGATCTGGGCAATCGCTTAGCTCAACTCCGCGCCCAACCCGCTCTAAACCACCCTTAGAAGTTCTAACCAACTTCTACACAATACTCCAAACTGACTATGGAGATTTTTCCTGTGGTTTCGGTTTGTGGACTGGAAGTATAATAGTATTTTCGGGCTATTCAGATAGTATAACCTTAGAATACAACAAGGTATATGGCTAAGGTAATTTGGGCATTATAACAATACTTTTGAGAGTATTTCTACCAAGAGGGGTATTATATGAAAACAAACTAGGCAGTGGTACCACGGCCACACCACAAAGGAGGGGTGGCTACCCTCTACTACCCCACTGTGGGGAAACTCTCACCCGAGGGCCTCACGAAAGGGGAGGAAAGCTCTCAAGACTTAGGCATTTTGGATGAAGAAGTCTTCACCTTAGAGGGTATTTATAGCACAAGCCAAGGCAACCAACGGCAAGATCTAGCCAAGTGCCTAGCAAGTGTAGGGCAAGATTCACCCACGTGTCCTTAACCAACTAACACACAAAATATCCTACCAACTCCCCTCTTCATTCGTCGCCGAGTCCTCACGCCCGCTAACGGGAGGTGCGTGGCTCCTCTCGTTGGTCCAACACGCTTCGCCTCTCGGAAAAATCCGCAAAATTAAAAATGACATAGCGGAAATTCCCCTACGAAAGTCGTGGAAAACGTTTCGTCGAAAACGACTCTAAACGTGTCAGGCACAAATAAAATTCGGCCAAGCACTTTAAGGCACAAACTTTTCTACGTACGTCCCCTGCGTACATACTCTGGAAATACGGGGTATAACAATTATCATCTAAATTAAAGTCTGGTTCAGTTGCAGAATATATCTCATCATCTGATGGTATATTCATTAAAAAATTAATTTAATCTATATGAGTGTAATCAATCAAATCATCATGTCTAGGAATAGGATGACTAGAAGAAATATTCTTGTCCTTGTTACCCATACTAGAAGAAGCACCATTAACCTTACTCATAATCGTACGTCTAAATCCTTTCATTTTAATTAAGCAAAAAAATAATTAAAGATAATGAAATTAAGTGTGATAATTAAAATAATGTAACAATAATAATTTAAAGAAGAAACGAAGGTACCAAACGCCGACGTAACGTCGACGTGTAATCGAGGTTGAAAATTGAAACTTTGCTCGATGGATGATCTTCAAGCTAGTTGTCAACTTCAGTCTCAATTTTTTAACTTTGATACAATTATACAAATGAGCAAATAAAATAAAATATTTAGTAGACAATGTAGACTTGTAGAGAGATAGATTGAGAGATTGTAGGAAGATTTGTGAGATAAAATGAAGAGAAAATGATGAATTTATAGTTGGAAAATTGCGTTAAAGTGTAAATACTAACTTAGGGGTTAAAATAAATATTAAGGGTAGAGAGTTTATGGGGTGGGGGGCCAAAAATGATCGTTGGTCGTTGCACAATGGCCAAAATCTAAATTTGATCGTTGTTGCAATGGTTAGTTTTGCAAAGGAGATCGGGACGGGGTCGGGGCAGGACGAGCCCAGGTCCCGTCCCAATTTCGAGTCCCGATACCGTAAAAAAATTATTTAGTGGATCAGAACGGGTCGGGATTGAGCCCACCCTGCCCAGTGGACATCCTTACTTTTTAACAGATTTCCCTCCTTCTTGTGGCCCTCTCCACAGTCCAGATCCTTGTAATCTCTAACCATATTTCAAACTCAACAGTTTTCGTCATCCCCAAACTCGTTACACACTGCATCAACTTCGCTTTTTTCTCCTTTGCACTTTTGACTCTCTTTTCTTCAATTATATCCTTTCTGTAACTCCTCCCTTTTTTGGATCTTTCTACGGAGCAGAAACAAGAACAAAAATATAGAATTTCAATCCCATGGAAGCATCATCGTCGTCAATTCAAGATATGTTCAAACAACGCAAATACCCATTCGTCTTCTCTTTTTTCCTTTTGTTAGTCTTCGTCACTTTCCTCCTGATTTCTAACTCCCAGAAATCCCCCATATTCGTTGCCATAGACTTTGCTCAACGCACCTCTCAATCCAAATTAATCCCTGACTTCAATCCTAGTTCAACTTCAACCCCACCTTTACACCAATCCCATAGTGAAAACGAAAATATACCGCTTATCAATAATACTACCATCAACCCTGAGTCGTCCAACGTCCCGCTGAATAATTTTACGATCGACACTGAGTCGTCTAACGTTCCGCTGAATAATAATTTTACGATTAAACCTGATCAGTCTGATAGGATCATCAATGATCAGTTGGAAACGTTCTCTTATGATTGGAAGCTATGTTCGGGTCCTCTGGCGGTTGATTACATACCATGCCTTGATAACTGGAAAGCAATCAAAAAATAAGATCGAGAAGGCATATGGAGCATAGGGAAAGACATTGCCCTGTTCCTAGTGCCAGGTGTTTGATTCCGTTGCCGGTTGGTTATAAGTTGCCGGTTTCATGGCCTAAGAGCAGGGACATGGTGAGATTTTCACTTCTTTGGTGGTAAAATTTTGTTTTCAATCTTTCTCCGTTTTGTTTTAACTGAGCCATGGCATGCTGATTATGGAGTCATGGGTATGGGATTAATCTCACGGGCGGACTTATTGGGCATTTTATGGTGCCTGTGAACTCATGGTCTCTACGCCAGATTAGATATTTTTTATACATACTAATGGAGTAGAGATCAACTCCCACTTGATACATTAGAGACGGTAGCTGAAACATTAGAGATATGATTTTCTATTTATCAGTTGAATTAACTTTTATTTCGGTACCTTCGTTAATGTGGAATGATTCGATAAGCAATTTTATTTTACCTATTCTTGTCCTTTTTTCTTTTTCTTGTGAAGTTTAATTAGAAAAGGCACATTGACAGTTGAGTTTACTTTTTCTACCCTTTTTTGTTTCTTCGGATGTTTTAAGTTCATCTATAATGTTTTACAAAATCCCAGTATCCTTCAGTTTCTTGGATTTTGATATGTTTCCTGAGTTACAGGTTTTTGTTTGTAACATCTGCTTGCTGAAGTGTCTTACCAATTAGTAGTAATTCCTTTGAAGCTCCTTATTGAATAAGATTACAAGTGTCACCAGCTAATTATTAAATGGAGCTAGATATGATTATAGTTGTTTTTTGAACGTTATAGATCTAAATAAATTGTTTTCCTGTTTATTGTACATAGAGTAGTTTCTAAATATGCCAAGTCATTTTCGATTCTGATACCATTTTGTTCTGATAGTAAAAATAGCCATCCCTAATCTTCTTCTTGATTTCTTTTTTTTTCCCTCCGGATAGATATGGTATGACAATGTTCCTCATCCTAAGCTTGTGGAATATAAGAAAGACCAAAATTGGGTGAAAAAGTCTGGTAATTATTTTGTTTTCCCTGGTGGTGGAACACAGTTCAAGGATGGAGTGAATCACTATATCGAATTCATTGAAGAGGTACTATATATGTCTATTTGTAGGCATTCTTATCCTTCGTCACCCTGAGCAATGATCATCTATAATGTATGTCTGTTTCTGTTGAACTGTGTTGCTGTAGCTCCTGTTCAAGTCCCTCGATTTCATGTTTATTGAATATTTATTCCTTGTTTATGAAATATGAATTCTGATCATATTCTTTTTATGTAAACTGTTGATTGTTTGAAGGATATCTGACAAGTCTAATGAATGCAACTTTCTTTTTTGATACCTTTACATGGTTGTCTTTGAAAAATCTAGATCATCAGTACGAGCAATATTTTGGGCAGTTAAGTTAGGAGGGGCTCATCCTTGAGGAAGAGATATCTTGCGCTTTCATGAGAGAACTTCTAGATGTGTCAATATAAATTCCTTGCCCCTAATCTTAATATTTCTTCAATGGACATGCAGGTATAACATCATTTTTCCCTACTAACTCATGGTATTTTTTTTAGTTCAGTGCAACCGTTTTTGTACTAATTACTAATGAATTCACTTCATGCAGTTGGTAACCACTAAAAACTAAAATGCTAGTTAGGAAGATACTAGTTATCTGGTGGAGTCTCTGATTTTACTTTCTAAATGGATTAGTACACAATCTTATACCTTATTTTTTCATTGTGTCCTGTAAATATTCTTTTTTTAAATGAGGAGAAATCAGGAAGGAGAAATGGAATCCTTGTGTGACTAATTTGGGCTCTGATCATTCAGGAAGCATGTGGAAGAACATAAAGTGTGTATTCATTTTCATTTTCCTCCTGTTTTTGGCCCTTTACTTGCTTTGTCAATGTGGGGTGGCGGCCTGAGGAGAATGGTGCTTGTTTATGGTTTTATCAGTTGAGCAGTTCGTTCGGCTGGAAACTGATAAACATCCCTGCAGTATTAATGTTCTCATGGTCTATTTACTCTGAGTTCCTTCTGGTGTGTTTTTCAGACTTTTCCAACAATTGAATGGGGAAAGAGTATAAGGGTCATTTTAGATGTTGGATGCGGTGTTGCTAGCTTCGGTGGTTATTTGCTGGATAAAAATGTCATTACCATGTCATTTGCTCCAAAGGATGAACATGAGGCTCAGATACAGTTCGCCCTCGAGCGTGGAATCCCTGCTACTCTCTCAGTCATTGCAACTAAAAAGCTTGCATTTTCTGATAATGCTTTTGATATGATTCATTGTGCAAGATGCAGGGTTCACTGGCATGCAGATGGTAAATGACTATTCTCAAATTTCTAGTCCTACCTGCTACATTGTCAACATGGTAACTAATTGAAAACTGTAGGAGGAAAACCATTGATGGAGCTCAACAGGATTCTTAGGCCAGGAGGGTACTTCATATGGTCTGCAACGCCAGTTTATAAGAAGGATGAAGGACATAAGACTGTCTGGAAAGGTTCTAACTCATGGACACCCTTTCTATGAATTAACATTTACTAACGCTTTCTGTATAGAGTTCAACTTCGATGAGATTATAATTGGGCAGTATTGCTAGTTTTTCTATATTCTTTCTGTTTGTTGTCAATGAATTATGTAGAAAATGACTGCAAGAGACAAGATAACGAAAAAAAAACGGAGTTGTAATGGTGAAATTAATTTGGAACTGAGTAATATGTTATGCTTGGTAGCACATAATTTTCGGTCTTGTTCTTGCAGTTATGGTTAATCTGACTGAAGCAATGTGCTGGAAGATGGTGGCAAGGACCTACTTTAAAAGAGCTAGAGTCGGGCTAGTTATATATCAAAAACCAGATTCATCTTCTTGCTATGAGAATCGCAAAGAAAATAATCCCCCTATGTGTGAGCAGAAGCATAGACTGAATAGTTCATGGTACGCTTGAAACACTTTGATGACAATAATCATCTATATCTTAATTCTGATCATCATAACTTTCACATCCAATATACAGGTACACGCCACTGGACAGCTGCCTTCTACCACTCCCCACGAGTAGCTACGAGTGGCCTGCACCCTGGCCTCAGAGGCTCAACACGAAACCTCTAAGTCTATCGCTTGAAACAGACGCTGAAGAAATATTCAATGAGGATACAAGACACTGGGCAGCATTGGTATCAGATGTGTATTTAGGAGGCCTTGGTATAAATTGGTCAACTGTGAGGAATGTAATGGACATGAATGCAGGCTATGGAGGGTATGACAAATTTATTTTTTAACTTTTCTGCTTCCTGTCTCTGCTCCTTTGTCTTACTGATACTCCAATGGTAATACAGATTTGCTACAGCACTTATTGATCGACCCCTGTGGGTAATGAACGTCGTTCCTATCAGTGGACAGGATACTCTACCCATTATCTTTGATAGGGGCTTGATTGGCACATACCATGACTGGTGCGAGTCCTTCAATACATATCCTCGGACATTTGATCTTCTACATTCCATTTTCCTCTTTGGAAATTTAAGTCAAAGGTTCAATCTCTACTTCCTGGTTACTGGTTTGATTTGTTATTGATCTGAATAACGCGAGATGGTGCTTTCTGTAATTTTAGCTTAGATATGCTTTAATTGTCGGTCTTTTAACAGGTGTAAGCACATGTTTCTTGAGATGAACTTTTAGTTCTTTTTTCTCTTCTGCAGATGTGACCTAGTGGATGTAGCTGTGGAGATGGACAGAGTGCTGAGACCAGGTGGATACCTTTTAGTTCAGGACACTATCCAGATGATGAAACAACTTGGCTCGATTCTGCGTTCACTTCATTGGTCAGTAACTTTGCATCAAGAGCAATTTCTTGTTGTTAAGAAAGACTTTTGGCGCCCCAAAGACAGTGCAAGAGAATGAAAGTCCCAGCAGTTTTGTATATTTTACAGTGATGTGTCCAGTTTATGAGTAGAGAGAAAGAAAAGAAAACATATATAGTTCTCAACAAGTTAAAGCAAATTTTCTTCTGAATGTATCCTATAGATTCATTCATTCATTCCCCCTCAAGGAAGTATTGAAATTAATACAAATACATACTTTCCAAGGGAAAGTGATTTTGTCTTCTCTCAAAATGAAAAGATACCTAGATAATTTTCCGTTTTCTATTTTTTTGGTAATGGTTATTAACCTACGCAAATTTGAGTCATCCCTTACAGTAAAAAGAGTAAAGTGTCAGGTATCTAAGACTATGCGTCTTTGTGCAAATATCAATTGTCACGTCTCAATCCTAAGTTTATTGTGATCAGTTGTATGAATCCTTCCTATCTATTTAAAACCCTTAAATCCAGTATTCAGTAATTTTGGTTTCTTAACTCTAAAAATTCTTTACATTTTTGTTGACATACAAAATGTGTAGAAAGATTACAAGAGTGATAGTGACTTAAAGTACGCGTACCAAGATCTCAAACTAATTGGATTGTTTCTTTCATTTTACCTATCTGTTTCAAAAGCTTGTAGGTTTTCCAGACACTTGCTTTTGATTTAATTGTAGATCTTTATGTAATATATTGGCAACCAAAAAAGAAAATAGGCTGCGCCGAATGCTAAACTCTCATAATGATACAGCAACCGGTAGACAGTAGTAAAACCACCAACTGTCTTGTTAGAAAATTTCTAATATTATTACTATTATTTATATACTAACTTATTTTTTACTTTAAAGTTTATGAAGAAGTGAGTATTCATAAGGTCGACCCCAACTTGTTTGGGGTTGAGGCATAATTGTTGTACTTATTTTATTAATGTTATTATGTTATTCAGAGGTCATTATGAAAATATCTAGAGTTGCAAGATAAGAGATCCACTCCAGTGACTCCTCCAGGCTCCCACATCCCCAAGACAATGAAGGCTCAATACTCAAGTTGATATCAAACACAGACAAGAAAAAACATTACATCAAGCAAATCATCAAAAAAGTTCATTTCCTAACACTTGACATCCTTATTGAAGCCTGCATCTTTGACACAAAAAACATAAATTGTATAGGCGAACTACATAGGCAAGAAATTCATAATCAAAATTTCCTATAGTGTTACACACGGGATGCTCGTGGGACAAGAAAGGTTTATTCAAACGGGGTGTTACAAAACAGAAAATGAACCAAACTTCAAAGGAGCTGCTGCACAAAGACTGTTTGCAGTGTCATTCAAAAGTTTGCCATTGGTAGCTGAAATGATTCGAGAATAGCAATCATCTTCATCTGAGTAGGAATAAGTTTGTTGAGTGGTTGCCCCACCATATAAAACATTGTGATCTTGAACAACCATCCACCCATTGCATTGCTGCCGATTTGTCAAAGTGCTTGAAGAACCTCCATCCGCCTTCTTCTTCTCCTTCCATTCATGGTCTAAATCAGATTGCATCAAGATTGTACCATTCTCCTTCGCTGGCAAAGTCTTAGTAGTTATAGTAAGCGGAAATTTCCTCTTCACTTTGGTCTTAGAGATTGTGCCACCACTATCAGATAACACTTCAACTTCAATCTCTTCTTTCACTTTTTGCTCAATCTTTTTCTCAGTTCCGTTTAGATAAAAGCTTATTTTGTTCTTGAACTTCAATTCTCGCTTAGTTATGGTAGTCAAATTTCCTGCTGTTGAGTTCACCCAAGAAAAAATCTGGCTCTTCCTCTTCAACTCAACCTCAAATGACCCATCCAGGCCTAGAAAACTCGAAGACCGCTCAATCTTGAACTTAGGGGTACCTAAATCAAGAGCATTAGCCTGCACTTCACAAGGCAATGTGCAATTGTTATCCACCCAAAGGTGCAAATTGGCATCCACAAGCCAAAATGGGATACTATCATTCACCCCAAGCCCTAGAAAATGGGCTTGACCGTCGAGTAGAAGCCCCAAAAATGGTGTCAAATCAATGTCGTAAGAAGGAAGATCAAAGGCCCCAATCGAAACCAGTGGTTCCCAGTACAAAGGATTAATTCCACCTGTAAAAATAACAGGGAATGGAACCAAAGATCCAACCAAATTACCATCTATATTCACCAAAACTTCCCTGTACGCTCCGTGGCCTCTCTTGGTAGTCAAATTATTCATTTGTATGTAGGAATCAGGAGGATTCGAGTACCAAAACTCATCATACCCGTGAGATGATACGTATATCTCAATAGCAGCTTTGTATGTATTCTTAGGAATAGTAACTCTCTGTCCATGCAACACCGATTCATTTACAATCCTGAACCAAGATCCTTCACTCCCATTTCTCGATATTGGTATTATCAAATCTGCCGGTTTTTCATACTCACTTGTCAAATTGTTCACTCCATTTTGTATCGGATTATCATTTTCCAGCTTCAGTTTCCGATTAGAAACATCCATTTTGTTAACATCGTAGTAGAGGAAACTAACGTTGACATTATAAACACCTGTATAAATGTCGTTGACCAGATTTTGCAACATGACAGAAAGAGATATATTCTGGTTGAGGAGGATGGATGAGTACCTGGTAACATCCTTAGTAACAGTCCAGTAAACTCCGTTTTCATTAGGCTCGGCGGTGCTGGTACGGAGGAGCTCAGCGCCGTCAAGCCAGACGGCGGCGATACGGTCGTATTGGACACCTTTGGAAGAAACATTGAACTGAAGAAATACGTGGGTCCAAGAGCAGTTGGTGGGAGGAGAGTAATTGGCGGAGACAGGTGGGAGACCCATTGTATTGCCGAAGTCATGAGTGAGGATATGGAAAGTGCAGGAAGGAGGGAGATTTGCGAATGGCAATGGACTGGTGATTTCTAAGTATTGCTGTGGCTGTGAAGAAGTGTTACCATGTTTGATGAAGTGGAAAGGGTGTTCACCTGAGGAAAATGAGGCAATAAAGGTGAAGAAAAAGAAGATGAGAATCGCCATGAGAGGATGAGGAAATACAATCATTTTTCTTTTTGGGTGCAATGTGTGTGGAGATTAGATACATTTAAGGAATGGGGTTGCTGAGATCCCGTGTGGGTTTGACTAATTCATCGTGAAAACGAGTTGCAAAAACTGAAAGTTGTTTTGTCAAAATATAAATACTTAGCCGCGTTCACTTCAAATATCTTAATATTACCCATTCTCAATTTAAATGTGTTAATTTGATTGGACCCAAAATTTTAAAAATAAAAGTAAACTTTTGAATCTATGGTCTTAAATTAAAAATATATATAATATTTTAAATATTGCGATTTAAAAAAGAAATAATTTTTTTAGGACAAACCAAAAAGAAAAGTAACACTTAAAATAGGACGGAAGAAGTTGTGAGTCTAAACTCCTTTTGATGTACGAGAAATAGTAAACTACTATTACAAGTGCTAAGAAAGGATAATCAATTATGTTACACCCCGTAAGTCCAGGACATGTAAAAGAGAATGTACGAAAGGAAACAAGACTTGGAATTTGGTACGAAAGGAAGAATTGTTTTTCCGACGGGAAATGTTCCGAACGTCGGAAAGGAAAAATGTTCGTTGTTGAGAATTGGATTCTCAAAATGTATTATTTGAAGAGTATGGAACCTATTAGCATTATGGAAATTTATTTTTACGGAATTGGTCACGTGGGGCCCACCCGAGAAATTTTACGTTTTGCGGGGCCCACGAGGGTTACGGGATTTTTATGGACGAATGAGAGGGCGACACGTGGCACCCCCTCATGTGGTCTTGGACGAAAATGCAAGGGGTAGAATGGTCATTGACCATCTTGGAAGATAAGTCTTCAAGCTTGATGTATTTGACCAAAGTCAACTTGTCCACATGGGCTTAATCCTTGTGAAATTCATCCTAGCCTCACATTTGTTGATATCTAAGCCCTCCATTGTGTTATAAGTATACTACTAGTGCAAGACTAACTCATTTAACACTTAGAAATTGAGAGAGCTTGTGTGTGCCCATTGTTGCTCTCGGGTTTGCTAAGAAAGAAAGGAGAAAAAATTGTAGTTTTGATCCATTAGCCACAAGACTTAAACCCAATGTCCCTAAGAGTGTTGTAAGGATATCTCAATAGAAAGATTTCGGAAAAGCGGCGTTTTCGTATTAGTCGCAAGGCGGAAACTTAAAAAGTTCTTCAACTTTGAAGTTGTAACTTGAAGATGGGTCCTTCATAGGCCTCTAAGGAGTGCTTGGAGCGGATTGGAACTTAAGGAAAGGAGCTAAGAATTGCTAAGGCGCAACTTTGAATCTTGGAAATTTTAAGGGCTTGGAAAGGTATAAATTTTGTCGTTTTAGTAGTTAAGACTTACTTGTTGTTGTAGCTATGGATATTAGCAAGCATGTGGTATATTGTATGAAGTTGATAAGTATATTGGCTATTGGAACCATAATCCGAAAACTAGCATGTTTAGCTTTAAGATTGGAATTCAAGTTGATTATTAGTTTAAGTCTTCGCATGTTGTATAAAGAAGGAAATTGTAGTCGTTGAAGTTGTTAATGACTACATAACATGTTAGAACTAAGAACTTGGATTGAAAAAAGAATTTGGAAAGGACTTAGTGTCGTTGGTTATAAGTTGGCCGAGAGATGGTTTGGATTTTAATCTACTTTGTATGAATTGTGGGGCGGAATTTTACACGTATTGTAAGGCGTGTAATCCCCTTTGTTTGGTTGTTGGTTTGAGCCTTAAATGTGGCGTGTTGGTTATTGTATTAGTCCTTTAATAAGGTGGAAAAGTGAGTAGAAACAAAGGAAGTCTTTGCCCGATTTTACGTAGAATTAGAGGCCGTATACTTAGTATTATTCTCACGTTGAGACTAGAAGTTGATAGTCTTGTTGTGACCATTATAGGTTGACAACTACGTCACGCGTATTCGACAGCTTGTGGATTTAGCGAAAGGTATGTGAACTATCTCCTTCTAGCATGATTCCTTAAGATAAAGAAAGTAAGTTCTACTCGAAATGATCCATTCCTTGGTTGTATTTGGATTGCCTAAAGTGGAATTTGTTCTATGTACTTCCTTGATTGTTCTTTGATGTTTAAATTGTAAGTTGTATAATCCATTTCCTTAGTGAAGTTTGGATTCTAAAAAGTGAGAGTATTTTACTTAAAGTACATGGAGTCTTGAAAAGGAAGTGGTTTCCAAACCTTTTGGCTAGTGCCTTAGTTCCAAAACCTAAAGGTCATTATAATGACTTTAGGGGAGTCAAAGGAGTGATTTACTTACTTGTTTTAAAAGAGGAGAAGTGACATGATTTAAGAGAAGTAACTTGTGTTAGAGGTGTGAGTTACTTGAGGTTTAAAAAGTAGATGAAACTTGTTTTCTAAATATTAAGAGACTTGAAGTAATTTGAAAGTTAAGAACTTGTTTTGCAAGTATGTGATACTTGGTTTTTAAAGTATAAGTGTTATACCCCGTATTTCCAAAGTATGTACGTGAGGACGTACGTAGAAAAGTTGAACTTTAAGTAGGCATGGGCGAAAATATTTTTGTGCCTGACACGATTAGAATCGTTTTTAAATGAAACGTTTTACTAAACTTGCGAAGGAAAATTCGGCTATGTCATTTTTAATTTTTGCGGATTT
This sequence comes from Przewalskia tangutica, assembly GCA_029844215.1. Lineage (NCBI taxonomy): Eukaryota > Viridiplantae > Streptophyta > Magnoliopsida > Solanales > Solanaceae > Przewalskia > Przewalskia tangutica. Next base: position 31,537,896 of record CM056728.1, on the reverse strand, counting down.
TTCCGAGAGGCGAAAGATTTTGGACCAGCGAGAGGCGACACTTGTCACCTCGAGTTGGTGGAGTGTGAGGCGACTTGCACGATTTTAGGGTCATAGTTGGTAGGATATTTGTGAGGATTTGTGGAGTAGGGACTAGGGGCACTTGGGCAAATCTTGGCCCTCACGCCCCCACTTGGCTAGATCTTGGCCGTTGAACTCCCTATAAATACCACTTTGTGAAGCTTTTTCATCCACTCACTTCCTTAAGTCTTGAAAACCCTCCCATTTCGTGAGGCACCTTGGCGAGAGTTGTCACCTCACTCCTTGTGGTGTGGCGAGACACACCCCTTCCTAGTGGTGCTAAGCGTAGGTACCCCACTTGCCTAGTTGTTCTCATAAAATACACCCTCTTGGTAGAAAATACTCTCCAAAGTATTGTTACTATACCAAAATACCTTAGTCGTATACCTTGTAATATTCAGATACCTCTATACGTAGAGCCGGAAATACTACCTTATGTCCTTTTTGTCTCAAAGCGAAACCACAGGAAAATCTTCATGTAGGTTGAAGTATTAAGTAGAAGTTGCGTAGAACTTCTAAGGGTTGTTTGGAGCGGGTTGGGCGCGCCAGTAGGAGCTAAGCGTTGCTCGGGATCGACGTTTATACTTGGATAATTATGGGCTTATCGAGGTAAATATCTTGTCCCTATTGTAATTGGAAATTACATCTTGTAGTAGTATGGTAATGAATATAAGATTCATAGAAGAGAATTGAAGCGTAATGAAGGATATTACTGAAAAGACTTGAAGCGAAATCACATCGGAAGAATAATCTACAGAGTAGTCTAGACATTGATAGACTTGTATAACCTTTATAGGTCGAATGTTCTGCAAGTAGCATGTACTACTTGAAAGGTGGACAAGGCTAGCCGGGTTATAGCCGTGGAGCTTTTTGCTAATAGTCGATAATCGTCGCGAGGTATGTGATTCTTCCTATCCTCTTGAGCATGATATTTTAAAAGAATATATATATATAGTGCGGTGAGCGTACGTGTGCTAATTGAACGTATTTGTACGGCAATGTCTTTTGACTTAAGCCTGAATAATAAGAATCTTGAAGTATTTCAAGAGAACTAAAGAAACCTTTTTGAAAGAAGGGTAATGCTTGGATGTTTAAAAGCTTAAGAGTTATACTAGCTTTATGGGAAGTTAGGTATAACGGCTTAAGAGAGATAAAAAGAATGGTTTATTGATTTTAGAAGTTAAGAGACTTGATCTTAAAAGATAAGAGACTTGACTTAATTGAATTAATATGAGTTTTGTTAAGAAAGTGTGAAACCTCATTCGTGAGTAATGAGTACTTGATTTTTAAAAGGAATAATGTTTTACTGATTTCGGAAATCAGAATAAGTATCAAACAAACCACAGCAGCGCTAATAAAGGGAAATGTATTGACTATTAATGTATCATTAAAACCAGTAGAAACCTCCATCTGCATAGAAGCTAAGATGAGACAAAATGATATTACATTTCCTAGATCATGGTTGCTTTAATAAGATTGTTATAAACAAGAATAACCTACTCACATATCAGACATATGTTTCTCAAATTGCTTTCAAAGAGAATTATATCATTAAGTGATTAATACTATGAACTACGAAACCTTTCGAAAATGAGAAACTTGAGTAATTGAAATTAGGCAAACTTGAACGTTTGGAAAAGAATGTTGTTACTTGATTTTACAAAGAGAAGTGTTTTTGAATTACTTCAAAAGATAGTCACTCTATTTTTATACTACGGGTATTGTGTGACTTTTGAGAAAGAAGCAGATCTTTTAAAAGAGTTAATTTATGAAATACTTTGGGGATAAAAATCCGATCTTGTTAATCATATAGTAGAAAGTACCTTGTGTGAATAACTTGATTGTGTTGGTTTGTGATAGCCTTGTAATACTTTCTTGTTGGTTTGATAAGTAAACATGTTAGGATCTTTACGTGTGTTAGTATCTTGTGATGTTTGTGTAAAGGGGTTTTCCTCGATCGCGCTTATGTTGTTTAACTATCAGTAGTTATGTTGGTATTGTACCACTCGCGCCAGCGTGATCCGGGGTTAAGGCGCCCTCCGACGCGGGGTATATCTCGGTGATGCAGGACCGTGATTCGAGAATACCTCATGCGGGTCGGGGGCTATGCGGGCTACGAGTTCGAGTTAGTGTGCGGCCTTTATGGTCACGCGATCTATGTGGCGTGCGGTGCGAGTCGAGGCGGATCGGGAGTAGCTACCCTCGATGCGGGAATACCTCATGCGGGTCTATGAGGTTGGCCTATGCGAGTGCGGGAAGTTCGAGGCTGAACGCGCATTTGATCTGCGAGCGAGTGACGAGCTTTGATCATGTGGCGGTGCAGACAGATCTCATGATCTGATTTATGACCTTGTTGATGCTGGGGTGTTAGTAGTCGGCTATGCCTTCGTACTTACCGTCACGGTTTATTTATGACACAGTGGGACACGGTGTTCATGTATTCTTTGGTGCTTTTATATCATAGGTATCTGCGGTGAGGAAGGTATTCACGCAGGCGTGATTGATGTTGTGGGCGTGAGACCCATAGTTGTATTTGAGTGATGACTTTGAGGCGTGAGTCACGACTTGACATATTGCTTATTTATTTTGAAGCGTAGTTTGGTTATCATACATGTCTCTGCTTTATATAGACTACTATGATTTCATTTCTGATATTTTGATTCACATACTTGGTACTGTTATCTTGACCTCGCCGAAGTGCGTTCATCTGCGGTAGAAGTACGCGATCGTTGATCCTCGCTCTTGGTCACGATTCAGCGTTTGGGAAGCTCCGTTTCTCGGAGGCTTATCGGTTGTATAGTCCCTGTCGTTGTAGGTACTTACATTCGAGGGTATGGCGGAACCCGTCCGCCATTGTTGTCATATCATTCTTAAGTGCAGTAATCTTGTTGTGGCGAGTTGTAATGGGATATGCTTGTTGATTTAAGTTTTATATATATGCAAGGCAACTTTCTTAGATTATTGTTTCATACTTCATGTCATTTCGTGTTATTGTTTTATAGTCCGCTGATTACTCTGATGTTGTATCACTAGGGTGCCCGGGGTAAGGCACCAGTCACGGGCCCGGGTTCGGGTCGTGACAAAAGTGGTATCAGAGCAGTTAATCCTCGGAAAGTGTCTGAACCGTATCTACTAAGTCTTGATTATCGGTGTGTTGTGCACACCAATAATCGTGAGGCTATAGGATATTTAGGATTGGTTTCCATTCTTCTCACTCTGAGATCGTGCTTAGAGTCGTGTTATAAGTTGGACCCAACGTATTTCTTTCCACCGCAATTATGCCTCGCGTAAGGCAACCGGGCCCAGAGGCGGCGTAGGAGGCTGCGAGAAGTTCAGAGGGTTACTAGGGCACAAGATCAATCATCACCTGGGGTGGTGCTCCATTCGGGGAGTTCTGCGAAATCGCCACGGCCCAGAAGTCTAGCACGGCGGCGATTCTACTGCGGCCATGATATTTGAACCTTCAGTTCCACGACCGGAAGCAGAGAATATAGATTGCAAGGAGGCGACCCTGTTACTAGCTAAGGATGTAGCTACCAGAGAGTATATGATGTATCGATTTATCACGGGTCTTGATGAATATCTAAGAGAGGGTTGTGCAGGAGTTGGTCAGAGCTCCAGAGCTTCCGGTTCACAGCTACACGAAGGTTCCAGCCAGCCGGATTCAGTTTTTCCCCAGTGTTCACAGTGTGACAGGCGTCATCCCGGGGAATGTCGTCTTTTAGTTGGTACTTGTTTTACCTGCGGCCGTCAGGGCCATGTGTCGAAAGGATGTCCTAGTAGGAGGGATGCAAGTAAGAGGACTCGGCCTTCATGATCGGTGGGTAGTTCGTCATCTTCCCTAGCTATGCGCCCTACGGGGCAGGTTTGATTAGAACGACTAAGGGGAGTGAAGCAGTAGATACATGTATATCCTTAACCCTCTAGAGATTAGTATGTGTGATAAGATGAGTATACCTTAAAGTGTTATATTCCCATAGCCTTGTGTAAATTGTGATTGGAAATCATGGTTAGTTAACTGGGAAAGATTGGGGGATAGGAAAAAGTGTGAGCCTTAGAGCTTTATACGTAGAGACCTTAGAAGCAAGGCCATCTCGAGTAAAAGATTTATATTTTTACGTTTAACCCTTATCGGAGTGCATAGTGCACGTGAACTATGTTTGTGGGATAAGTCCCTGAGTAGTGTAGAATGGAAGAGGGTAGTTGAGCTAAGAAGACCGCTAGGTTTTCGTAACGTGATTAGTGAGATTGTTCCGGTTCGGGGAGCAAGTGTTTTTACGCGAGAGTGGGTCGGGTTGAGGCCATGCCGCAGGTCAACCCGCGGCCTGTATGGTGATGGAGTCAGTTTGTGGTGGTCCCGCTTTGTGTTAGGGTCATGAGGGTGTTAGGCCCATGTTTAGTTAACATTGTCTGAGTTCGTGGATCGTTGACGATGGTCGGGCCGATGGGGTCAGCCCATCGTGTCTTTCAGTCAGGACCGTTGCTTGGCAGTGATGTTATATCAGGAAGGTTGTAAGGCTGCACGAGGTGCCTACCTTGACTTATGACAGTGGAGCCAGTGCAGTTTGTTTCTTTTTCTGGAGGTTTTACCAGGCAGGGTTAGGAACTCAGGTGAGTCTCAGAATCGCATTCGCCCTCGGGCCAGTGTTTGGATTTCAGGGGTAGTTGTGAGGATTGTTGTCTCCTGTTGTGGGAGTGTTTTATAGCTACCATTTCAGTATTCGGATGTCGCCTTATGAAGCCTTGTAGGGGCGGAAGTGTAAGTTGCCGGTCGATTGGTTCGAGGTTGGCAAGGTTCAGATAGTTGGTTATACTTGTTTTCGGCAGGATGTGGATAGGGTGGAGCTTATCCAGGTGAGGTTATTGGCAGCTCAGAATCAACAGAAGTCGTGCGGATAATCAACGTCGACACTTGAAGCTCAGGGTGACGGTCGGTATTCTTGAAGGTACCACCCCGGAATGGGTGTGACGAGTTTTGGAAAATAGAGGAAACTTAGCCTGAGGTACTTGGAGCGTTTTCAGATCATGTGAAGAATAGGCTAGGTTGCCTATAAGTTAACATTGCCATCCGACTTAGGGCGATGCGTCCGGTCTTTCATGTTGCTATGTTCGAAAGTATCGAGATCCATCCGTAGTGTTCCCGATTAATGATGACCAAGTTAGAGATAGTAACCCAGATTTGGAAAGCTGCGATATGAAATATGGTAAGTTATGAGAAAGAGTTCGAGTGTCGACAAAGTGCGGCAGCGTAAGGGAAGAAGCGAGCATGTATTGCGAGCATAGATGTGATCATTTCTTTTGTAAAGTGAAGGTGCGAAGGGAGTATATTTTAGACCTCGAGTGGGAGCTTTTGTAGTGATGGAGGTGATTCCCCGTGGACTTGGATGTAAGTATTTTGCGCGTGTTGTATGGTGGCCAGGTGTGGCATGATTGTTTTCGTAAGTATAGCAGGGAAGACTATACTGACACATGTTTGTTTTGAGACTTAGAAGGAACATTCGGGATGAATGTTTCTAAGGAGGGGAGAATGTTATACCCCGTATTTCCAAAGTATGTACGTGAGGACGTACGTAGAAAAGTTTGAACTTTAAGTAGGCATGGACGAAAATATTTTTGTGCACAACACCCGATTAGAATCGTTTTTCGACGAAACGTTTTACTAAACTTGCGAAGGGAAAATTCCGGCTATGTCATTTTTAATTTTTGCGGATTTTTCCGAGAGACGAAAGATTTTGGACCAACGAGAGGGCGACACTTGTCACCCTCAAGTTGGTGGAGTGTGGGGCGGCAACTTGCACGATTTTAGGGGTCATAGTTGGTAGGATATTTGTGAGGGATTTGTGGAGTAGGGACTAGGGGGCACTTGGGCAAATCTTGGCCCTCCACTTGCCCCCCACTTGGCTAGATCTTGGCCATTGAACTCCCTATAAATACCCCACTTTGTGAAGCTTTCTTCATCCACTCACTCCTTAAGTCTTGAAAACCACTCCCATTTCGTGAGGCCCTCGGCGAGAGTTGTCACCTCCCCCTCCTTGTGGTGTGGCCGAGACACACCCCCCCTTCCTAGTGGTGCTAAGCCGTGGGGTACCCCCCCCCCCTTGCCTAGTTGTTCTCATAAAATACACCCCCTCTTGGTAGAAAATACTCTCCAAAGTATTGTTACTATACCAAAATACCTTAGCCGTATACCTTGTAATATTCCAAGATACCTCTATACGTAGAGCCCAAAAATACTACCTTATGTCCTTTTTGTCTCAAAACGAAACCCTAAGGAAAATCTTCATAGCCGGTTGAAGTATTAAGTAGAAGTTGCGTAAAACTTCTAAGGGTTGTTTGGAGCGGGTTGGAGCGCCCAGAGTAGGAGCTAAACGTTGCTCAGGATCGACATTTATACTTGGATAATTATGGGCTTATCGAGGTAAATATCTTGTCCCCCTATTGTAATTGGAAATTACATACTGTAGTAGTATGGTAATGAATATAAGATTCATAGAAGAGAATTGAACTGTAATAGAAGGATATTACAGAAAAGACTTGAACTGAAATCACATCAGAAGAATAATCTACAGAGTAGTCTAGACATTGATAGACTTGTATAACCTTTATAGGTCGAATGTTCTGCAAGTAGCATGTACTACTTGAAAGGTGGACAAGGCTAGCCGGGTTATAGCCGTGGAGCTTTTTGCTAATAGTCGATAATCGTCGCGAGGTATGTGATTCTTCCTATCCTCTTGAGCATGATATTTTAAAAGAATATATATATATATATAGTACGGAAGACGTACGTGTGCTAATTGAAGCGTGGTTATGCAATGTCTTTTGACTTAAGCCTGAATAATAAGAATCTTGAAGTATTTCAAGAGAATTAAAGAAACCTTTTTGAAAGAAGAGTAATGCTTGGATTTTTAAAAGCTTAAGAGTTATACTAGCTTTATGGGAAGTTAGGTATAACGGCTTAAGAGAGATAAAAAGAATGGTTTATTGATTTTAGAAGTTAAGAGACTTGATCTTAAAAGATAAGAGACTTGACTTAATTGAATTAATATGAGTTTTGTTAAGAAAGTGTGAAACCTCATTCGTGAGTAATGAGTACTTGGTTTTTAAAAGGAATAATGTTTTACTGATTTCGGAAATCAGAATAAGTATCGAACAAACCAATGGCGCTAATAAGGGAAATGTATTGACTATTAATGTATCATTAAAACCAGTAGAAACCTCCATCTGCATAGAAGCTAAGATGAGACAAAATGATATTACATTTCCTAGATCATGGCTGCTTTAATAAGATTGTTATAAACAAGAATAACCTACTCACATATTAGACATATGTTTCTCAAATTGCTTTCAAAGAGAATTATATCATTAAGTGATTAATACTATGAACTACGAAACCTTTCGAAAATGAGAAACTTGAGTAATTGAAATTAGGCAAACTTGAACGTTTGGAAAAGAATGTTGTTACTTGATTTTACAAAGAGAAGTGTTTTTGAATTACTTCAAAAGATAGTCACTCTATTTTTATACTACGGGTATTGTGTGACTTTTGAGAAAGAAGCAGATCTTTTAAAAGAGTTAATGTATGAAGTACTTTGGGGATAAAAACCCGATCTTGTTAATCATATAGTAGAAAGTACCTTGTGTGAATAACTTGATTGTGTTGGTTTGTGATAGCCTTGTAATACTTTCTTGTTGGTTTGATAAGTAAACATGTTAGGATGCTACGTGTGTTAGTATCTTGTGATGTTTGTGTAAAGGGTTTTCCTCGATCGCGCTTATGTTGTTTAACTATCAGTAGTTATGTTGGTATTGTACCGCTCGCCGACATGATCTCGGGGTTAAGGCGCCTCCGTCACGGGGTATATCTCGGTGATGCAGGACTATGATTCGAGAATACCTCATGCGGGTCGAGGACTATGCGAGCTACGAGTTCGAGTTAGTGTGCGGCCTTTATGGTCATGCGGTCTATGTGGCCACGCGGACTGCGAGTCGGCGGATCTTGGGAGTAGCTACCCCGATCGGGGAATACCTCATGCGGGCTATGAGGTTGGCCTATCGCGAGTCGCGGGAAGTTCGGGGCTAGGCAGCGCATTTGATCTGCGCGCGAGTGACCATCTTTGATCATGTGGCCAGATGCAAACAGATCTCATGATCTGATTTATGACCTTGTTGGTGCGGGTGTGTTAGTAGTCGGCTATGCCTTCACTTACCGTCACGGTTTATTTATGACACAGGTGGGACACGGTGTTCATGTGTATTCCTTGGTGCTTTTATATCATAGGCTAGGCGGTGAGGAAGGTATTCCACGGGCATTATTGATGTTGTGGGCGTGAGACCCATAGTTGTATTTGAGTGATGAGTTTGAGGCGTGAGTCACGACTTGACATATTCGCTTATTTATTTTGAATCGTAGTTTGGTTATCATACATGTCTCTGCTTTATATAGACTACTATGATTTCATTTACGGATATTTTGATTTCACATACTTGGTACTGTTGTCTTGACCTCGCCCGAGTGCGTTCATCTGCGCGGTAAGTACGCGATCGTTGATCCTCGCTCTTAGGGTCACAGTTCAGCGTTTGGGAAGCTCCGTTTTGTCTGGAGGCTTATCAGTGGTATAGTCCCCTGTCGTTGTAGGTACTTACATTCAGGGGTATGGCGGGGCCCTGTCCCGCCATTGTTGTCATATCATTCTTAGAGGTCTGTAGTACTGTTGTGGGCAGAGTTGTAATGGGATATAACTGTTCAGATTTAAGTTTTATATATATGCCGCAAGGCAACTTTCTCAGATTATTGTTTCATACTTCATGTCATTTCGTGTTATTGTTTTATATTCCGCTGATTACTCTGATGTTGTATCACTAGGGTGCCCGGGGTAAGGCACCAGTCACGGGCCCGGGTTCGGGTCGTGACAATAAGTCTCTTGGTTATAAAAGGAATGGATATGTCTAAAACCATAAAGGGTTATAACAGCTTTATGGGAAGTTGGTTATAACGGCTTTACGGAAGGTTAAGAAAGTTGTCTATTTTGATTATTGGGCATAAGTTGCCTAGATTGTGAAAATTTGAAGTTACTTGATTTCAAACTTTGAAATGAGTTTTCTAAAAGTGTAGTAACTTACTTTGAAAAATAGACACACCTTGATACTACGGGTGTTAGTATCTTGGGTTTTTACATAAAAATGAGTCTTTTGAAAAGAATGTACGTACGTAGTACTTTGGATTGATTAATTGAGAATTATTCTATTTGTGCCTTGATAAGTACTTTGGCTTGTTAAATGAGAATTATTCTATTTGTGCCTTGATAAGTACTTTGGCTTGTTAAATGAGAATTATTCTATTTGTGCCCGGATAAGTACTTTGGCTTGTTAAATGAGAATTATTCTATTTGTGCCTTGATAAGTACTTTGGCTTGTTAAATGAGAATTATTCTATTTGTGCCTTGATAAGTACTTTGGCTTGTTAAATGAGAATTATTCTATTTGTGCCCGGATAAGTACTTTGGCTTGTTAAATGAGAATTATTCTATTTGTGCCCGGATAAGTACTTTGGCTTGTTAAATGAGAATTATTCTATTTGTGCCCGGATAAGTACTTTGGCTTGTTAAATGAGAATTATTCTATTTGTGCCCTGATAAGTACTTTGGCTTGTTAAATGAGAATTTTTCTATTTTTGCCTTGATAAGTACTTTGGCTTGGTTAATTGAGAATTAGCCTAGGTGTGCTGGTAATAGCCTTTGAGTGCAAGTATTATGTTTTATTACGTTGCCGCGACTCTCGGTTGGAGGGTCGGCTGTCTGGTTGTAAGTTACTTGGACGTACCGACAGTGATGTGGGATTCCACGGGTATGCTTCTGTTAATTGTAGTACTTGGGTTAAATTCCCGGATTTTTTATAAAAGACATGGTAGTGCTTATGTCTTGTTTAATGGCCGGTTGAGATAGGGTAAGAGTATAAGTGAGGGGTAAACCCCAAGAGCCATGTACCATTCTCGTGTTAAGAGTATAAGTGAGGGTAAACCCAAGACGTTGTACCACTGCTTTATATGTTGTTTGTGGCCAGGTTGAGATAGGGTAAGAGTATAAGTGAGGGTAAACCCCAGATGCTATACCACCGCTTTACCACCTTCTCGGGGTAAGAGTATAAGTGAGGGTAAACCCCAAGATGATATACCACCTTTACCACCTCTCCGGGGTAAGAGTATAAGTGAGGGTAAACCCCAAGGCTATACCAGGTGGGACTTGGTGTTCATGTATGCCTATTGATGTTATATTATATCATGGATTTATGGTAGTGAGGAAGGATTCCAGGCATGATTGATATTATGGGCGTGAGACCCGTGGTTATGTTTTAGTAATGACTTTGGCGTCGTCCACGACTTGATATATTTGTTTATGTATTGTGTCGTAATTTGATCATCATACATGTCTCTATTTTGTTAGATTATGATTTTGTTCTGATATTTTCAGTTCATACTTGGTACATTCTTCGTCTTGACTTCCGAGCTGCGTTAAATGCCGCAGTTTAGGTCTGCTGTTTGGTGATCGGCAGTGTAGGACCACCTTTCGAGTTTTGGATAGCTCCTTACGTTGGGAGTTATCTTTTTGGTATAAGTTCTTTCGATGTGCTTTTATCTGATTATGGATGCAGCGGGGCCTTGTCCGTCATAGTTGATATAACTCTTAGAGGTCTGTATTCATATGTGGGATTGGACTCATGTACAGTGTAGTGTCTTTTATTATGTATATTATATGGCAGCCTTGTCGGCTTTGCCCTTGCACGTACGTTGGTTTTTTTAAAAAAAGAAGAGTATTATAAATTCCGCAGTTTACTTGTGTTGTTAAGGTAGAAGGGTGCCCAGGTAGGGCACCAGTCACGGGCCCGGGGTTCGGGGCGTGACAAATTATGTGTTACAATAGACTTGATGCCAACAAGAGTTGAGGCAACAATTATGTTTGGTGGTCTAGATCTTTATACTTGAATTCGTCTTGAATCTTCAGCCTTGGATCTTCGTTCCAGTTTCAGCAAGCTTCTTGAATCTTGTTAACATGAAACCAATAAACACTAAATCTGAGTTGCTGAGTCGATGAATTTTCCATCTCTCCTTAAGACAATATTGCCCATATATATGCTTTGTACGGATGGGTTGCAATTTGTCTCCCAAGATAAAACAACAAAAATATCACTTGTGTAAAGAAAACACTCGTGATCCTAGCGAAGAAAACAAACACGAAACGATTGCTAAAGAATGGAAAAGAAAAACGTTCATGAACTAAAAAGAACTTATAGAAATATGTATTCTATGTGTGTTCTTCCTCTATTTTCTGTTATGTATTGTTCTCATATATTGTGTGTTCTTTCTGAAAATAAGGCATGCTTTTATAGTTTAAAGGATGAGGAGAGGTGTTAATGGCAATTAGGACGGGTTAAGAGGGTTGTTAATGGACTCCATAACGACTAGAAATGTTTAGGCATAAGTTCAAAACGTTCAGCAAGTTAATGCCATCAATTCCCTGATTTTCCCGTTACTGGAAGCTCTCTGGACATTTAGCTCCATGGCGCTGGTCATGCGGCACTGGGGCGCCTGCAGAAATAGCCTTCCAGAAACTTCAGGGACCAAACTGTAAATATAATAAAGTCTGGGGTCCAAAAAGATAATATCAGAAGAAGTCCAAAACCCACGACCCGACCCGGCGGGTGGTGGTGGTGGCGCGCGTGTGGGCCTAGTCTCAAACCCAAGCACACCTAGATCCTCCCTCCTTCAAACACATGGGTTACCGGCGGTCCCGATCCACTATTCTTTGAGGCTTATATTATGAACAATTCTTCCTTTTACTACCGATGTGGTAGATTTGTCTCACACCACTCTTCCATGTCTCAAACACCTTACTTCGCGGACCAATATCTCTTCCATTTCTCAATGGAATTTGACGATCATTGTCCGTACGGTCATCTACTTACTTAGTAGATTATGCACGTGTGAAGAATCAGGGTCTCCAACATGTGAAACTATGATATTTTAAGTCATTGAACATGGGCGGACCCAACCTCCACCAAAGGCAAATTTCCAACAATCCCCTCTTGGAAGAGATTTTGGTGCACACACATGGTGTTATACCCCGTATTTCCAGAGTATGTACGTGAGGACGTACGTAGAAACGTTTGAGCCTTAAAGTAGGCAAGGGCCGAAAATTTTGTTCACAACTACCGAAAAGAATCGTTTTTCGACGAAACGTTTTACAAAACTTGCGAAGAGAAAAATACGGCTATGTCATTTATAATTTTTGCGGATTTTTCCGAGAGATGAAATATTTTGGACCAACGAGAGGGAGACACTTGGCCCTCAAGTGGACGGCAACCTAAGGCTTGTGTTGGCACGTTTTTTGTGTTTATTTTGCCTTAAACATTTGGTCAATGGTTGGTAGGATATTTGTAGATATTTTTGTGTAGTTGTTGAGCAAGTGGGACCCACAAACACTTGTCCAAATCTTGACCATACACTTGCCTACTACTTGGCTAGATCTTGGCCCTTGGTTGTCCTATAAATACCCCCTTAGTTGAAGAATTCTTCATCCACAAATCACTTTCTAAGTCTTGAAAATCCTTTCCGCCTCTTTGTGGTGTTCTCGTCCAAAGAACACCCTCACATGAGAAGGCCTTTTGGCCGAGAGTACCCCCCCTACCTTGAGTTGTTTTCGTAAAATACACCCCCCCTTGGTAGAAAAGTATTCTCCAAGTATTGTTACTATTCCAAAATACCTTGGCCCAAATACCTTGAAGTATTTCAAGGTTACCCCTATACTAAAAGCCCAGAAATACTATTATACTTCCCTTCAGTCACTAAACGAAACCCTAAGGAAAAATCTTCATAGTTGGTTGAAGTATTAGGAAGAAGTTTCGTAGAACTTCTAAGGGTTGTTTGGAGCGGGTTGGAGCACCCGGAGTAGGAGCTAAACGTTGCTCAGGATCGACATTAAACTTGGATAATTTTGGGCTTATCGAGGTAAATACTCTTGACCTTCTATTGTAATTGGGAATGACATACTGTCGTAGTATTGAAATGAATATAAGATTCATAGAAGATATTTGAACTGTAATAGAAGGATATTACTGAGAGAGAGTTAAACCGAAATCACATCAAGAATATTAAAGAAGAAGATTAAAGCGTACTTACATAGGGTGTATTTGCGATGAACTTGGGTAATTTAACGGGTAGGGAAGTGCTGCCCAATTTTCTGTAGAATAGAGAAGCCTCTGCTTAGAATGTTCTACAGAGTAGTCTAGACTTTGATAGACTTATATAACCTTTATAGGTTGAATGATATGCGAGTAGCATGTACTACTTGAAAGGTGGACAAGGCTAGCCGGGTTATAGCCGTGGAGCGTTTTGCTAATAGTCGATAATCGTCGCGAGGTATGTGATTCTTCCTATCCTCTTGAGCATGATATTTTTAAAAGAATATATATGTATAGTACGATGAGCGTGCGTGTGTTAACTGAACGTAGTCTTACGGCAATGTCTTTTGACTTAAGCCTGAATAATAAGAATCTTGAAGTATTTCAAAAGAATTAAGAAACCTTTTTGAAAGAAGAGTAATACTTGGTTTTAAAAGCTTAAGAGTTATACTAGCTTTATGGGAAGTTAGGTATAACGGCTTAAGAGAGATAAAAAAATGGTTTACTGATTTTAGAAGTTAAGAGACTTGATCTTAAAAGATAAGAGACTTGACTTAATTAATATGAATTTTGTTAAAAAGGTGTGAAACCTCATTCGTGAGTAATGAGTACTTGGTTTTTAAAAAGGAATAAGGGTTTACTGATTTCAGAAATCAGAATAAGTATCGAACAAACCACTGCAACGTTAATAAAGGGAAATGTATTGACTAATTAAGTATTATTAAAACCAGTAGAAACCTCCATCTGCATAGAAGCTAAGAGGAGACAAAATGATATTACATTTCCTAGATCATGGCTGCATTAATAAGATTGTTATAAACAAGAATAACCTACTCGCATATAAGATATATGTTTCTCAAATTGTTTTAAAGGAGAATTACATCATTAAGTGATTAAAACTATGAACTATGAAACCTTTCAAAAATGAGAAACTTGAGTATTTGAAATTAGGCAAACTTGAACGTTTGGAAAAGAATGTTGTTACTTGATTTTTACAAAGAGAAGTGTGTTGATTTACTTAAGAAGATAAGTCACTCTATTTTTATACTACGGGTATTGTGTGACTTTTGTGAAAGAAACAGATCTTTTAAAGAGTTAATGTATGAAGTACTTTGGGGATAAAAACCCGAACTTGTTGACATATAGTAGAAAGTACCTCGTGTGATTAACTTGATTGTGTTAGTTGTAATACTTCCTGGTTGATTTAATAATTAAACATGTTAGGATGCTACGTGTGTTAGTAGCTTGTGATGTTTGTGTAAAGGGGTTTCCCTTGTTGTGCTTATGTTGTCTAACGGTAAGCCGTTATGCTAGTATTACATCACTCACCTCTTGACATGATTAGGGGTTAAGGCGCCTCCGTCGCGGGGTAGACTCGGTGATGCAGGACCATGATTCGAGAATACCTATGCGGGTCACGGGACCTATGCGGAGCTACGAGAGTTCGAGTTAGTGTGCGGCCTTTGTGGTCATGCGGTCTATGTGGCCGTGCGGTGCGAGTCGGGGCGTTGCGGTGAGTAGCTACGCCGATGCGAGGAATACCTCATGCGGGCTATGTGAGTGGCCTATGCGGGCTGCGGGAGGTTCGAGGACTAGACGCGCACATTAGATCTGCGGGCGAGTGGCGGCTTCGATCATGTGGCGGTGCAGACAGATCTCATGATCTGATTTATGACCATTGATGCGTGGGTTTTAGTAGTCGGCTATGCCTTCGCATTTACCGTCACGGTTTTATTATGACACAGTGGGACACGGTGTTCATGTGTATTCCTTGGTGCTTTTATATCATAGGCTGAAGCGGTGAGGAAGGTATTCCACGCATGATTGATGTTGTGGGCGTGAGACCCATAGTTGTATTT
This sequence comes from Przewalskia tangutica, assembly GCA_029844215.1. Lineage (NCBI taxonomy): Eukaryota > Viridiplantae > Streptophyta > Magnoliopsida > Solanales > Solanaceae > Przewalskia > Przewalskia tangutica. Next base: position 31,522,804 of record CM056728.1, on the reverse strand, counting down.
GAGTGATGACTTTGAGGCGTGAGTCACGACTTGACATGATTGCCTATTTATTGTGAGCGTAGTTTGGTTATCATACATGTCTCTGCTTTATATAGACTACTATGATTTCATTTACAGTATTTTGATTTCACATACTTGGTACTGTTGTAACGACCTCGCCCGGGGCTGCGTTCATCTGCGGTAGAGGTACACCGGTGTTGATCCTCGCTCTTGGGAGTCACGATTCAGCGTTTGGGAAGCTCCGTTTCTCCGAGGCTTATCGATGGTATAGTCCTGTCGTTGTAAGTTCTTACATTCGGGGTATGGCGGAACCTGTCCGCCATTGTTGTCATATCATTCTTAAGTGCAGTAAATGCTGTTGTGGGCGAGAATTGTAAAGGGATGTAATATTCTAGTTGTTATATATATATATATATATGCGAAAGGCAACTTTTCTCGAATAAGCTTTTACACTTCACTTTATTCATGTCTTGTTTTATATTCCGCTGATTACTCTGATGTATGGCTACTTGGGTGCCCGGGGTAAGGCACCAGTCACGGGCCCGGGTTCGGGTCGTGACACATGGTGCTTTCTTTCAGCAATCTTTCAGCGGAAAGATATTGCATCTGGAGAGGTAGCCGGAGCTTTGAACCTTCCATAGTAGATTACCATTGGACATATTTACTGCGCGGTGAACGTGATATCTTGAACCGTCAGTGTTTAGTGTCACGACCTGAGCCCCGGGCCCGCGACTGATGCCCTACCTGGGCACCCTTCTACCTATACAACACAAGTAACCCGCGGAAGCTAAATAACATTCATAATTTTTTTTATTTTTTTGCAAAGGCAAAGTCGGCAAAATTTGTCACGACCGAACACAGGCCCGTGGATCGTGCCTTACCGAGCACCCTAGTGACACAACATCGAGTAATCAGTGAACATAAAACCACAACATGAAGTAACAAGAAAGCATAACGCTTATCTTTAGAAAACTTTGCCTTTCGGCATATATAAATAACAACTTTCTGGTGAGCGGTTTAATCCTTTTACAACCACGCCACAAGTGATTACTCTGACCTCTAGAATGATACGACAACAATGGCGGGACGGGGCCCGCCAAACCCTGAATGTAAACACTTACTACGACAGGAACTATACCGATAAGCCTCGAGAAAGCGGAGCTTCCATGTGGCGTGATCCCGAGCTAGGATCAACGATCGTGTACCTCAACTGCGGCATGACGCGGCCCCGGAAGGTCGCATAACAGTGCAGTATGTGAAACTAAAAAAATCAGAATTGAAATCATAATAGTCTATAAAGCGGAGACATGTATGATAACCAAACTACGATTCACAATAAATAAGCGATCATGTCACGTCGTGACTCACGCCTCAAAGTCATCACTCAAATATAACTATGGGTCTCGGGCCCATAACATCAATCATGCGTGGAATACCTTCCTCACCGCCATCTATGATAGAAAAGCACCAAGGAATACACATGATCACCGTGTCCCACCGTGTCCAAATAAAACCGTGCAGGTAAGTCACGAAGGCATAGCCGACTACTAACACCTACGCACCAACAAGGTCATGAATCATAAGATCTGTCTGGGCCGTCACATGATCAAAGCCGCCACTTGCCGCGATTCGATGTGCGCGTCTAGTCCGAACTTCCCGCGACTCGCGTAGGCCAATCTCATCGCCCGCGTGGCATTCCCGCGTCGAGGGTAGCTACTCCGGCGTCGTCCCCGACTTTCAGTCCGCGCGTGGCCAAGGACCGCATGCCCATAAAGGACGATACTAACACGGAACTCGTAGCTCGCGCATAGGCCCCGGGACCCGCGTGAGGTATCTCGAATCATAGGTCCATCGACCGCTGAGTCTACCCCGCGTGGAGGCGGCTTAACCGGAATCATCTCAAGAGATGAATGCCACAATACTCTCATAACGACTGATAGTTAATAAGCACAATCAAAGGAAACCCCTTTACACAACCATCACAAGATACTAACACACGTAGCATCCTAACACGTTTACTTATCAAAGCAACAAGAAAGTATTACAAGACTATCACAAACCAACACAATCAAGTTGTTCACACAAGGTACTTTCTACTATCGATTAACAAGATCGGGTTTTATCCCCAAAGTACTTTATACATTAAATCTTTAAAAGATACGTTACTCCACAAAGAAACCATCAATACGTAGTATATGAACATAGAGTGATTATCTTTTAAAGTAACTCAATTACTCCTCTATGTAAAATCAAGTAGTAACATTCTTTTCCAATGTTCAAGTTTGCCTAATTTCCAATGTTCAAGTTTCTCAGTTTAGAACGGTTTAGTAGTTCATAGTCTTATTCATTTAAGAATATAGTTCTCCTTTAAACAATCTGAGAAACCTAAGCCCTATATGTGAGTAGGATATTCTTGTTTATAATAATCTTATTACAGCAGCCATGATCTAGGAAATATCATTTTGTCTCATCTTAGCTTCTATGCAGATGGAAGTTTCTACTGGTTTTAAAAATACTTAATTAGTCAAAACATTTCCTTTTATTAACGCTGCAGTGGTTTGTCGATACACATTCTGATTTCCGAAATCAGTAAAACATTCTTAAGCCGTTATACCTAACTTCCCATAAAGCTAGTATAACTCTTAAGTTTTCAAACACCAAGTATTACTTCTCCTTTCAAAATGATTCAAGAATCTTTTGAAATACTTCAAGTTCTTTATTAACATATAACAAGCCAGTTATAGTTCAAATCAGTTACCTTTTAAAAACCACATGTATTTTCTAACCAACATAAAGCTGTTATAAACAACTTCCCATAAAGCCGTTATAACACTTTATGTTTACACCAGTCAAATACATTTAGCACATGTACGTCTACGGTAGTACTTAGTTCTCACATATCATGCTAGAAGAGATAGGAAGAGGTTCACATACCTCGCGACGAGTATCGACTAATAGCAAAAGCGCTCCAACCGTCGGCTACTCCTTAAGCTAAGCGGATCGCGCCATACGTAGTACTTCCACCTATAAGGCCACAAGGCGCTTATTAACATTCAGTCGCGTCGTAGAACTTTCTCTGAAATTTCGGTGACTCTCCCCCAACAGCGTAAATCTCTCCTCTATCGGTAGGCCGATACCAAGCCAACCAGGGGTTATACATCTAACCCGAACGGGTACAATTCTACTCACCGCACTACTACACAAGTCTCATCTGATACACCCTATGTAATTACGATTCGATTCGATTCTTGAGCTTAAGTCAAAAGACATTGCCAACTAACTACGTTGATACTATATATAGTATACTTCAACTATATATTCAAACAACATGTAATTTCCAATTACAATAGAGGACAAGATATTTACCTCGATAAGCCCATAATTATCCAAGTATCAAGTCGATCCTGGTCATCGTTTAGCTCCAACTCCGTGCTCTCCAACCAGCTCCCAACTACCCTTAGAAGTTCTAACCAACTTCTACATACTACTCCATCTAACCATGGAGATTTTCCTTAGGGTTTCGGTTTGGTGGTAGCGGAAGTATAATAGTATTTTCGGGCTTTTCGTATAGGTATAACCTTAGAATACTACAAGGTATAAGGCTAAGGTAATTTGGGCATTATAACAATACTTTGGAGTATTTCTATACCACAAAGGGGTATTATCTGAAAGCAACAAGGCTAGGGGTGTATACCTCGGCCTACCACTAGGGGTACTCTCGGCGAGGGGAGGGTACACTCTCGGCTAGCACCACAGAGGGGTGCTCTCGGTAGAACTCACAAGTGAGGAGAAGGCTCAAGACTTAGGCATTTTTGGATGAAGAAGTCTTGACCTTAGAGGGTATTTATAGCCAAGCCAAGGCCAACCAATGGCCAAGATCTAGCCAAGTGCCTAGCAAGTGTAGGGCCAAGATCTTGCCAAGTGCACACTAGCCAACTAGCACAAAATATCCTACCAACCCTTGACCAAATGGCCAACCCAATCGTCCACTTCACCGCCCAAGACGCCTTCCAATGAGAGGGTGCCAAGTGGCGCCCTCTTGTTGGTCCACAATGTTTCGTCTCTCGGAAAAATCCGCAAAAATTAAAAATGACATAGCCGGAAATTCCCCTACGAAAGCTGTGAAAACGTTTCGTCGAAACACGACTCTAATCGGGTGTTATGCACAAAATTTAATTCGGCCAAGCCAACTTCACAAGTTCAAATTTTTCTACGTACGTCCTTACGTACATACTCTGGAAATACGGGGTATAACAGCTGCCATAATATATAACACCCGAATGGGACTACAACTGTACAAAAATATAAATACAACTCACGCAAGTCCAGCCCACATATGAATACAGACCTCTAAAAGTTTGGACAGTAAACTATGACGGGAAAAGACCCCGTCGTACCCCTGAATATACCTAGCCGTAATGGAAGATCTGTGCCAAAATGACAAGCTCCGGAACATTGGAGCTATCTCACAACGCTGAACAAGGATCCTAAGCTCGCGGATCACCCAACTGAGTACCTAATACCTGCGGGCATTAATGCAGCCCCCCGAAGGAGGTCAGTACAACAAGGTACCAAGTATGTAAACATGAAGTAATAAATAAGATCATAACTGTACAAAAGAATGATAGGGACAAGTATGAAAATCAAATACTAGATCCTACCGTGCCAAAAATAAGAGCCAATCAGACCTTGTATAATCTGTACTGCACTATCAGACACCGTATTGTTGTATCACTGTACTCAGTACTCTTATCAGATCATCGGTGTACCATCAGACTCTTGTATCAGACATTGTATTTGTACCATCAGATGTATCAGACATACTTTATAAAAATGATTCAAATGTATCCTTTTAAAAATAAGATTCAACCGTGTACTTGCGATTTCATTTTAAAAATGAGAGTCATGTCATAATTAAGAACGTCTGTCCAAATAAACAAATACTGTCATGCGAGGTACGACATGTCCCGACCCATTTTGGGACTCGGTGTAACGCTCTATAAGTCATGCAAGGTATGACATGTCCTGGCCCATTCTGGGACTCGGTGTAACGCTCTATAAGTCATGTAAGGTACGACATATCCCGACCCATTCTGGGACTCGGTGTAACGTTCTATAAGTCATGCAAGGTACGACATGTCCCGGCTCATTCTGGCACTCGGTGTAACGCTCTATAAGTCATGCAAGGTACGACATGTCCCGGCCTATTCTGGGACTCGGTGTAATGCTCTATAAGTCATGTAAGGTACGACATGTACCGGCCCATTCTGGGACTCTATGTAATGCTCTATAAGTCATGCAAGGTACGACATGTCCCGACCCATTCTGGGACTCGGTGTAACGCTCTATAAGTCATGCAAGGTACGACATATCCCGGCCCATTCCGGGACTCGGTGTAACGCTCTATAAGTCATGCAAGGTACGACATATCCCGACCCATTCTGGGTGTCACGCCCCGGACCCCGAGCCCGCAACTGGTGCCCTACCTGGGCACCCTTCTATTCATACAACACAATTGTTATACCCCGTAGTTCCAGAGTATGTATGTGAGGACGTACGTACAAATGTGTAAGCCCTAATTAGGTTAAGGATGAAATTGTGAACTTTCAACGGAAAAGATTCCGAACCTTGTGAAGGAAATTTTACGGTTTTAATATTTTAACCAATTATGGATTTTTCCGAGAGATGAAATATTTTGGACCAATAGAAGGGCGACATGTGTCACCCTTAGGTGGCATGTTTGGACGAAATTAGTGGGCAAGTGGCCAAGTCAAATAGTCAAGTCTTGGAAGATATTTTGTGGGGCAAGTGGAGGTGCCTTGGACGGTTTTTGGAGGAGCAAGTGGATGGCCACATGGCTCATATTTGTGGTGGACATATGTCCCAATGTTGTGGTGGACACTTGGTGGAAGACTCCACTCACACAAGCAACCAAATCTTCACCCTCCACTTGCTTGAATCTTGGCCATTGAAGGTTCTATAAATACCCCCCTTAAGTGCAAGACTTCTTCATCCACTTAACAAATTCCAAGTCTCCAAAAATCCTTCCCCCTTGTAGTGCTCTCGTCCAAAACACCCTCCCCCCCTTTCTAGTTGCTTCGTCAGAAACACCCCTTGGTAGGAAAATTGTCTTCTAGTATTGTTGTTATTCCAAAATACCTTAGCCCAAATCCCTTGTAGTATTCCCAAGTTACCTCTATACTAAAAGCCCGGAAATACTACTTTATTTCCTTTAGTCACAAAACGAAACCCTAGGAAAATCTTCATAGTTGGTTGAAGTATTAAGTAGAAGTTGTTTAGAAACTTCTAAGGGTTTCTTGGAGCTATCGGAGCGTGCAAATTAGGAGCTAAACGTTGTTCAGGATCGACATTTAATCTTGGATAATTTTGGGCTTATCGAGGTAATAATCTTTGTCCTTCTATTGTAATTGGAGATTACATATTGTAGTAGTTTAGAATTAAGTATAAGATTTATAGAAGGATGGTATAAAAGAAGAGAATTGAACTGTACTTACACTAGGCTGTATTTACAGTAGACTTGTGTAGTTTGACGGGTAGGGAAATGCTGCCCAATTTTCCGTAGAATAGAGAACCTTCTGCTTAGAATATTCTTGTTATACCCCGTATTTACAGAGTATGTACGTGTGGGCGTACGTAGAAAAGTTTGAGCCTTAAAGTTAGGCAAGGACGAAATTTTGTGCACAAACCCCGTAAAGAATCGTTTTTCAACGAAACGTTTTACAGAACTTGAGAAGGGAAAATTCCGGCTATGTCATTTATAATTTTTGCGGATTTTTCCGAGAGATGAAATATTTTGGACCAACGAGAGGGCGACACTTGTCACCCTCAAGTGGACGGTTTGTGGTGGCCGATTGGTGCCCATTTCGTGGCATGTTTCATGGCCTAATCCATGGGTCAATATTTGTGAGGGATTTGTGGAGTAGGGTTAGGGTGCACTTGGCTTGATCTTGACCCTCCACTTGCACCCCACTTGGCTTGATCTTGGCCCTTGGTTGTCCTATAAATACCCCTCCCTTGTTGAAGACTTCTTCATCCTAAAATGTTTTCCAAGTCTTGAAAACCCTTCCCCCCTTAGGAGAGGTTCTCGTCCAAGCCTCCCCCTCCCCACTTTGTGAGGCCCCTTGGCCGAGAGTCCCCCCCTCCTTAGTGAAGGCCCCTTGGCCGAGTACACACTCTTGAGTTTTGTTCTCGTAAAATACCCCTTTTTGGTAGAGAAATACTCTCCAGTATTGTTACTTATGCAAAATACCTTAGCCTTATACCTTGTAGTATTCCAAAGTTACCTCTATACGTAGAGCCCGGAAATACTACCTTTTGTCCTTTTAGTCTCAAACCAAAACCCTAAGGAAAATCTTCATAGCGAGTTGAAGTATTAAGTAGAAGTTGCGTAGAACTTCTAAGGGTTGTTTGGAGAGGGTTGGAGCGCCCAGAGTTGGAGCTAAACGTTGCTCAGGATCGACATTTAAACTTGGATAATTTTGGGCTTATCGAGGTAAATACGCTTGACCTTCTTTTGTAATTAGAGTTTGCATACTGTTGAAGTATAAGAATTAAGTATAAGTTATATACAAGGAAGATATATAAGAAGAGATTGAACTGTACTTACATAGGATTTGTATTCTGATGAGACTTGTGAAGTTTGGCGGGTAGGGAAGTGCTGCCCAATTTTCCGTAAGAATCTTGTATCTAGATTTATTCTACCGAGTAGTCTAGACATTGATAGACTTGTATAACCGTTATAGGTTGAAGTACTGCGAGTAGCGAATTTTACTCGAAGGGTGGAAAAGGCTAACAGGACTACAGTACTTTGGAGCTTTTTGCTAATAGTCGATAATCGTCACGAGGTATGTGATTCTTCCTATACTCTTGAGCATGATATTTTAAAGGAATATATATAGTACGGTAGACGTACGTGTGTTAACTGAACGTAGTTTTACGGCAATGTCTTTTGACTTAAGCCTGAATAATAAGAATCTTGAAGTATTTCAAAAGATTTAAGAACCGTTTTTGAAAGAAGAGTAATACTTGGTTTTGAAAGCTTAAAAGTTATACTAGCTTTATGGGAAGTTAGGTATAACGACTTAAGAAGATAAAAGAATGGTTTTTGATTTTAGAAGTTAAGAGACTTAATCTTAAAAGATAAGAGACTTGACTTAATTGAATTGATGTGAAAGTTGTTAAGAAGTGTGAAACCTCATTCGTGAGTAATGAGTACTTGGTTTTTAAAGAATAATATTTTACTGATTTCGGAAATGAGAATAAGTAAGGAACTTGATTTCTAAAAGAGACTTGAGGAAATTAAAGAGTTTTTGGTTTAAAAGAAAGACATTGTTTTGTCTTAAAATTGGTTTAAAACATAAAGTGTTATAACAGCTTTATGGGAAGTTAGTTATAACGACTTTATGAAAACGAAAGAATGGTTTTATCATTGGTTTTAAAGTGGTAACTTGACTTTAAAAGGAGAAGTGTTTTGGTCTAAAAAGAAGGCATGATATTGCCTTAATTTGGTTTTAAAAGGAAAGTATGGAAGTTTTTTGGTTTACTTAAAAGATGTTAGTCACTCTATCTGCGGTATCGGGTGACCTTTGTAAAAGAAATGGATCCTTTAAAAGAGTTTAACATACGTAGTACTTTGGGGTTAAAACACGGACCTTGGCATAAAATAAAAAGTACCTTGAGTTGTGTGTAACTTGCCTATGTTTGCGTGTGATATCCTTGTTGTGCAAGTGTTGTATTCTTATGTTACGCGTCTCGAATGGAGGGCGGTCGTGTTATTCTTGATCATTTTGGACATCTTGACACGATGGGTGGCCCGGGTATGCTTCCACTATGATAGTCCGTGGGCATCTTGACTCGATGGATGGTCCACGGGTATCGCGGCCATGATGAGGTTCGTTTCCACGGTGATAGTGTTATTCCATGGACTAGATCTCCGCGAGGTTTTCTTGATCGGCCTTGGTATCCGGTGGTCGGCTTCGTACTTGCGTCTGCGTGGTGATTCGGCCTTGGTACACAGTAGTTAGCCCGCACTTGCCCGTTCGGTTTAGTGGCGAAGTCTCGTGATCTGACGCAGTACACAGTAGTTAGCCCTCGTACTTGCCGGCCATCACGTGACCACGCGCGGTATCTGGTAGTCGACTTTACGTACTTGCCCGTATCGACCGTGGTTTGGTTGTATAGTATTGTTAGTACAGACTTGGTGTTCATGTGTACTCCGTGGTGTTATTATATCATGCAGGCTGCGGTGAGGAAGGTATTCCACGGGCATGATTGATGTTGCGGGCGTGAGACCCATAGTTATATTTGAGTGATGACTACGAGGCGTGAGTCCACGACTTACATTTGCTTATTTATTGTGGATCGTAGTTTGGTTATCATACATGTCACCGCTTTATATAAGCGCTATGATTTCATTTACTGATATTTTCGATTTCATATACTTGGTACTGTTATCGACCTCCTTGAAGCTGCGTTCATGCCGCAGTAGAGGTACATCGGTTGTTGATCCTCGCTCTTAGGATCACGATTCGGCATTAGGAAGCTCCGTTTCTCGGAGGCTTATCTTTGGTATGTTACCACGAGTTGTAGGTTCTTGTACATTCGTGGTATGGCGGGGCCACTGTCGTCATGTTGTATAAAAACTCTTAAGTGCATGAAATCTTGTTGTGGGCAGGGTTTGTAAAAAGGATTAAATTGTTCGGTTTTAAAGATTTGTATACATATATTTTATTGGAAGGTAACCGGTTGGTTGGCTTGTTTTATGATCTTATCTCTTGTTTCATGTTTAAGTTTTATTTCCGCTGATTTTCTCTGATGTTGTATCACTAGGGTGCCCGGTAAGGCACGATCACGGGCAGGATCGGTCGTGACAAAAGTGGTATCGAGCGATTAATCCTCGGAAAGTGTCTGCACCGTGTCTAGTAGAGTCTTGATTATCGGTGTGTTGTGCACCACATCTATAATCGAGAGGCTGCGAGACATTTAGGATTAGTTTCCATTCTTCTCATTACGAGATCGTGCCTTAGAGGCATGTTGTAAGTTGGACCCTCTAACGTATCTCATTTTACGATTATGCCTCGCATGCAACCTGTGCCCAGATGGGCAAAGCGTAGGAGGCTGTTAGTGAATGCAGAGAGAATGCAGCGCGAGCGTCGATACGAGATAGTGCTTGACGGCGAGTTTTGCGCCGCCCGGCCCAGCGAGTTTAGAGCGCAGCGATGGTGATGAGACAACGATGCACGATCCTCAGGTCCACGGCACAGGCGGAGAGATGGGTTACAAGAGATGAGATGACGATTCGGCGGGATCGTGGCGGACATGAGGATAAGTGGGCCAGCAGCGATTCTAGTAGCACCGTAGTTCACCCGAGATCGGATAGTTTGAGGCTACGGGACTTTACGAGTTGTAGCCCGCGAGTTACGGGTCGAGGCACGAGGATGATCGCGAGGAGTTCATCAAGCGATTCTGAGATCGTAAGTGATCAAGGCTTGAGACCGAGTCGGTGGTCTTGGGTTCGCATCGGTGCGTGATCTTTGCGATCGTGGTTTAGTCGTGGGAGCTGTCCCGGGGAGAGCATGCACTTCCAGCCGTATGGAACGAGTTCTCAGAGGCATTTCTTGCCTCCACAGGCGAGGAGGGCTCGGGCCGACAGATTTTTGGTATTGAGGCAGAGCGGGCGTACGGTTCGGGAGTACAATGTGGAGTTTGACTCTTTGGCTCGGTATGTCCCCGCGTTAGTAGCGATATAGAGGGCGAGTGCACCGCTACGTCACCGGCTCGATGACTACTTGGCGAGGCTTGTTGGTGTAGCTCTTGTGGGCATGGACATTGCCGCGTGCGAGCTTATGCACTTGGATGTGAGGCGGAGAGGTCGACGGAATGACGAATCAGCGAAGAGGGCGAGCAGCGGGGTCCTTTGATAACTTTCGAGGCGGACGCCTCAGCAGACTAGTTATGTACCTCCGCCCGATCTGAGTGGTCCTCCACGCCGGGACGCCGGGATATTCGGGAGCGGTCGGGGCTCCCGGTTTCAGATTTTCGAGGTAGGAGTGCTCGCCGGATGAGTCGCCACTTGTCTCGGTGTGGCGTTGTGGAAAACTTCATAAGGGAGAGTGTCGTACTAACTTGGGAGATTGTTATTCTTGCGGCCAACGGGGCCATCTGGCGAGGCTGTCAGGCGAGGTAGCGATAGGATAGCACGTACTACGAGATCGATTGCGGGTTCTTCACCTTCCATAGCTAGGCGGGATGTTCATACACCGTGAGCCACGGCAGAGGTCGCGGTGGAAGTTCCCAGTTGTAGCGGTCCTTTGAACCGCCTATCTTTTCAGGTATATCCTTAACCCTCTAGAGTTTTGCATGCGTGATACGATGATTGTATGTTGAGTGCTATGTACAGATAGCTTTGTGTGTATTGTGGTTTAGAGACATGGATAGTTGAAAGAATAAGTGTGGGGACAGGGAAGGTATGAACCTTAGAATATTACACGTTGAGACCTTAGATGTAAGGCCGGCTTGAATAAAAGATTTTACGGTTAGTCTTTGTCAAAATACTTGGTTTGCGTATAAATGTATTGTGGGATAATTCCGTGAGTTGTGTAAAATGAAAGTGGTAGCTTTCATGATGTGAATTAGTAAGATTGTTCCGTATCGAGGAGCAAGAGTTGGCGCGACGGAGGGTCGGGTTGAGGCGTGTGCGGGTCAACCCGTGGCCGGATGTAGGTAAGTCGATTGGGTGGTCGCGGATGGTAGGTCACGAGGGTGCTAGGACCAAGTTTAGATGACCATCGTATGAGTTCGTGGATATGTTCGACGAGCGGATCACGAAGGCGGGATTGGCCTTAAAGAAGATCGAGGCTAGTAAGATGACCAAGTTTGGAGGTAGTGGCTCCGAAATTTTGGGAGGCGAAGTAATGGCGAAGTATGATCATTATCTTGGGAGGGTTCAAGTGATTCTGACGAGTAAGGAAAGAAGTGAGCGTGTGTTAGCGAGAATAAAGAGATCATTTTGTTGTAAAGTGAAGATGCGATGAGAGTATCCTTTAGACCGAGTGGAAGGCATTTGTGATGTTAGAGGTGATTCCTCGTAGACTTGGATTAAGTATTGGGCGTGTGTTATTTGTGGCCATGTGTGGCATTGGCAACTTGTTTAAGTTAAGAAGGAACTTCATCGTTATCCGTCTTGAGAAGGAACATTCGGACGAATGTTTCTAAGGAGGAGAATGTTATACCGTATTTCAGTATATGCGTGTGGGCGTGCGTAGAAAAGTTTGAGCCTTAAAGTTAGGCAAGGCGAATTTTGTGCACAACCCGTAAAGAATCGTTTTTAAACGAAGCGTTTCTGAGAACTTGCGAAGGAAAATTCCGGCTATGTCATTTATAATTTTTGCGGATTTTTCCGAGAGATGAAATATTTTGGACCAACGAGAGGCGACACTTGTCACCCTCAAGTGGGACGGTTTGTGGTGGCGATTGGTGCCCATTTCGTGGCATGTTTCATGGCCTAATCCATGGGTCAATGTTTGTGAGGATTTGTGGAGTAGGGTTAGGGTGCACTTGGCTTGATCTTGACCCTCACTTGCCCCACTCGCTTGATCTTGGCCCTTGGTTGTCCTATAAATACCCTCCCTTGTTGAAGACTTCTTCATCCTAAAATGTTTTCCAAGTCTTGAAAACCCTTCCCTTAGAGAGGTTCGTCAAGCCTCCCCTCCCCTGTGAGGCCCCTGGCGAGAGTCCCCCTCCCAGTGAAGGCCCCGGCAGAGTACACCCCCCCTCTTGAGTATTGTTCTCGTAAAATACCCCCCTTTTTGGTAGAGAAATACTCTCCAAGTATTGTTACTATACCAAAATACCTTAGCCTTATACCTTGTAGTATTCCAAAGTTACCTCTATACGTAGAGCCCGGAAATACTACCTTTTGCCCTTTTAGTCTCAAACCAAAACCCTAAGGAAAATCTTCATAGCGAGTTGAAGTATTAAGTAGAAGTTGCGTAGAACTTCTAAGGGTTGTTTGGAGCGGGTTGGAGCGCCCAGAGTTGGAGCTAAACGTTGCTCAGGATCGACATTTAAACTTGGATAATTTTGGGCTTATCGAGGTAAATACGCTTGACCTTCTTTTGTAATTAGAGTTTGCATACTGTTGAAGTATAAGAATTAAGTATAAGTTATATACAAGGAAGGTATATAAGAAGAGATTGAACTGTACTTACATAGGACTGTATTTACAGTAGACTTGTGAAGTTTGGCGGGTAGGGAAGTGCTGCCCAATTTTCCGTAAGAATCTTGTATCTAGATTTATTCTACCGAGTAGTCTAGACATTGATAGACTTGTATAACCGTTATAGGTTGAAGTACTGCGAGTAGAGAATTCTACTCGAAGGGTGGAAAAGGCTAACAGGACTACAGTACTTTGGAGCTTTTTGCTAATAGTCGATAATCGTCGCGAGGTATGTGATTCTTCCTATACTCTTGAGCATGATATTTTAAAGGAATATATATAGTACGGTAGACGTACGTGTGTTAACTGTACGTAGTTTTACGACAATGTCTTTTGACTTAAGCCTGAATAATAAGAATCTTGAAGTATTTCAAAAGATTTAAGAACCGTTTTTGAAAGAAGAGTAATACTTGGTTTTGAAAGCTTAAAAGTTATACTAGCTTTATGGGAAGTTAGGTATAACGACTTAAGAAGATAAAAGAATGGTTTTTGATTTTGGAAGTTAAGAGACTTAATCTTAAAAGATAAGAGACTTGACTTAATTGAATTGATGTGAAAGTTGTTAAGAAGTGTGAAACCTCATTCGTGAGTAATGAGTACTTGGTTTTTAAAGAATAATGTTTTACTGATTTCGGAAATGAGAATAAGTAAGGAACTTGATTTCTAAAAGAGACTTGAGGAAATTAAAGAGTTTTTGGTTTAAAAGAAAGGCATTGTTTTGTCTTAAAATTGGTTTAAAACATAAAGTGTTATAACAGCTTTATGGGAAGTTAGTTATAACGACTTTATGAAAACGAAAGAATGGTTTTATCATTGGTTTTAAAGTGGTAACTTGACTTTAAAAGGAGAAGTGTTTTGGTCTAAAAAGAAGGCATGATATTGCCTTAATTTGGTTTTAAAAGGAAAGTATGGAAGTTTTTTGGTTTACTTAAAAGATGTTAGTCACTCTATACTGCAGGTATCGGGTGACCTTTGTAAAAGAAATGGATCCTTTAAAAAGAGTTTAACATACGTAGTACTTTGGGGTTAAAACCTGGACCTTGGCATAAAATAAAAAGTACCTTGAGTTGTGTGTAACTTGCCTATGTTTGCGTGTGATATCCTTGTTGTGCAAGTGTTGTATTCTTATGTTACCGCGTCTCTCGAATGGAGGGCCGGTCGTGTTATTCTTGATCATTTGGACATCGACACGATGGGTGGCCCGGGTATGCTTCCACTATGATAGTCCGTGGGCATCTTGACTCGATGGATGGTCCGGGTATGCGGCCGTGATGAGGTTCGTTTTCTGCTGATAGTGTTATTCCATGGACTAGCTCTCCATGAGGTTTCTTGATCGGCCTTGGTATCGGTGGTCGGCTTTCATACTTGCCGCCTCGTGGCTAATTCGGCCTTAGTACTGTAGTTAGCCCTCGCGCTTGCCCGCTCGGTTTAGTGACGAAGTCTCGTGATCTGACCTTGGTACACAGTAGTTAGCCCTCGTACTTGCCCGGTCATTACGTGACACGACCGGTATCCGTAGTCGGCTTTCGTACTTGCCGTGCTCGCCGTGGTTTGGTTGTATAGTATTGTTAGTACATACTTGGTGTTCATGTGTACTCGTGGTGTTATTATATCATAGGCTAAGCGGTGAGGAAGGTATTCCACGGGCATGATTGATGTTGCGGGCGTGAGACCCATAGTTATATTTGAGTGATGACTCTGAGAGCGTGAGTCCCTGACTTACATGACTGCTTTTTTATTGTGGACTGTAGTTTGGTTATCATACATGTCACCTGCTTTATATAGATCGCTATGATTTCATTCTGATATTTTGATTTCATATACTTGGTACTGTTATCGACCTCGCCCGGGTGCGTTCATGCCGCAGGTAGAGGTACATCGGTTGTTGATCCTCGCTCTTAGGATCATAGTTCAGCGTTGGGAAGCTCCGTTTCTCCGGAGGCTTATCTTTGGTATGTTACCCTGAGTTGTAGGTTCTTGTACATTCGTGGTATGGCGGGCCACTGTCGTCATGTTGTATAAAAACTCTTAGAGGTGCATCTTTATTGTGGGCATAGTTTGTAAAAGGATTAAACTGTTCGGTTTGAAAGATTTGTATACATATTTTTATTGGAAGGTAACTTGGTTGGTTGCTTTGTTTATGATCTTATCTCTTGTTTCATGTTTAAGTTTTATTTCCGCTGATTTTCTCTGATGTTGTATCACTAGGGTGCCCGGGGTAAGGCACCAGTCACGGGCCCGGGATCGGGTCGTGACAATTCTATAGAGTAGTCTAGACGTTGATAGACGTATTTGACTATTATAGGTTGATACTCTGAGCGCGACATATTCGACTTGGCAGGTGGATTGAGCCGAGAAGGTATGTGATTCTTCCTATCCTCTTGAGCATGATACTTTTGAAATATATATAGTACGGTAGACGTACATGTGTTAACTAAACTTGGTTTTACTTTGATGTCTTTTGACTTGAGTTTTAAATAATAAGAATCTTGAAATATTTCAAAAGAATTATGAATCATTTTTGAAAGAAAAGTAATACTTAGTTTTCAAAAAGGCTTAAGTGTTATCCTAGCTTTATGGGAAACGGTTTTCTTATTTTATAAAAGCCTTATAAATGATTTCTGAAGGTGTGGTAAGTTGGTTTGATAGGTAGACATATTATGATGCTACGTGTGTTAGTGTCTTGTAATGTTTGTGTAAAGGGGGTTTCCTTGTTTTGCTTATGTTGTTTAACGATAAGCAGTTGTGCTGATATTATATCACTTACCCCCCTGACTTGTTACGAGCCGAGGGCTAGCCACCCCCGATGCGAGGAATACCTCATGCGGGTCTGTGTGACCTATGCGGAGCTGCGGGAGTTCGGGATGATCACTCTGTGTGTTACCGTCGAGGAGTACCTCATGCGATGCATGTGACTATGCGGTGCGAGTCGAGTTGATCCGAGGTTAGCTACCCCCGATGCGAGGAATACCTCATGCGGACCTAGGTGGTCTATGCGGACTGCGGGAGTCCAGGAATAGGCTCACATAATGATACTATAGGCGATTGGCCTTGCTTCGATCATTAGCGGCCTAGAAAAGACCAGTTACATTATATCTATTTTTGCTCTTGTTTATGCTGTGGCACTATGTGCGGTTGAATTGGTTGTATTTGTAAGTGGTTTTTTTAAAATGATTTGATTTCATTTCAGTACTTTACAGTTTCACATACTTGGTACCTGTTGTATTGACCTCCTTCGGGGGGCTGCGTTCATGCCGCAGGTAGAGGTACTCCTGTTGTTGGTCCCCGCTCCTAGGATCACTGTTTCTGCTTTTGGGAAAGCCCCGTTTCTCCGGAGGCTTGTCTTTTTGGGTATGATCTCCCTGTCATTGTAGCTTTATGTACATTCAGGGTATGACGGGGCCCTGTCCCGCCATAGTTATTTACTTTCTTAGAGGTCTGTAGTCCTGTTGTAAGTTGGGATGTAACTGTTCACTCTTGATGTATATATACATGCCGAAAGGCAATCTTTTCTTGGATAAACTGTGTCTCATTTTACATATGTTTCATGTCTTGTTTTTATATTCCGCTGGTTACTCTGATGTATGTCTACTTGGTTGCCCGGGTAAGGCACCAGTCACGTGCCCGGGATCGGGTCGTGACAACAATAAACCGCGGAAGGTAAATAGCACTCATTTGTTGTTATACCCCGTATTTCCAGAGTATGTACGTAAGGGAATACGTACAAAAAGTCTAGCCTTAAAGTTTAGGCAAAACGTTTTTTTTTGGGCACAACTCGCAAAACGAATAGTTTTCCGACGAAACGTTTTCCACGACTTTCGTAGGTAAATTCGGCTATGCCATTTCTAATTTTTGCGGATTTTTCCGAGAGACGAAACATTTTGGACCAACGGGAGGGCGACACTTGTCACCCTCCAATTGATGGACTTGAAATCGTCCATTTGGACGATTTGGACAATGGTGAGCACGTTTTTTGTGCCTTGTGCACAAGTCAAGGAGTTGGTAGGATATTTGTGTATAGTTAATCCTCACCCTACACTTGCCTTGCACTTGTCTTAATCTTGGCCATTGGTTGGCCACTTGACCTATAAATACCCCAGAGATGAAGAGTTCTTCATCCACAAATCTTTCCAAGTCTTGAAAATCCTCTCCTCTCCCTTTGTAGTCTTTTCGTCCAACACCTTCCCCCTCCCCTTGTGAAGGCCATGGCGAATACCCACTAGCCTAGCCAAAAATCTACCCCCTCCTTGGTAGAAAAGTTGTCTTCTAGTATTGTTATAATGCCCAAAATACCCTAGCCCAAATACCTTAGTACTTAGTAGAAGTTGTGAAGAACTTCTAAGGTTTCCTTGGAGCATACAACTTAGGAGCAAAACCTTGCTCAGGCGCGACTTTTCTAGGATATTATTGGGCTTACTGAGGTAACTAATCCTAACCCTCTTTTGAATTAGAGAATGCATACTGTAGTAGTATTAGAATAAGTATTAAATACTTAGAAGAATATCACAGAATAGAATTGAACTGTTACCACAGTAGAAGGGTTTAAAAGAAGAATAATCAAATCAGACTTACATGGAATTTGTTTTCACGATGAACTTATATAGCTCATGGGTAGGGTTGTCTTTGCCGACTTTCCGTAGAATTGTGAACCCTCTGTTTAGAATGACTTTCAGAGTAGTCGAGACTTTGATAGATGTCTGTGACTATTATAGGCTGATTCTCTACGCGCGACATATTCAACTTGGCAGGAGGTTTTCGCCGAGAAGGTATGTGATTCTTCCTAAAGCATGATATTTTAAATATATATATAGTACGGTAGACGTACATGTGTTAACTGAATAATACTTACGGCAATGTCTTTCGACTTAAGCCTGAATAATACTTACGGCAATGTCTTGCGACTTAAGCCTGAATAATAAAGATCTTAAAAAGTCTTTCAAAAGAATTATAACACAGTTTTGAAAGAAGAAGAATAGTTGTTTTTAAAACAAGAAGCTTAAGGGTTATACTAGCTTTATGGGAAGTTAAGTATAACGGCTTAAGTTTTATAAAAAGGAACAGTTTACTTATGTGTTTTATAAAAGACTTGTATTGATTTCTGAAAGGTATAATAAGATGGTTTTGGTGAGTAGACATATTGTGACGCTATGTGTTAGTATCTTGTAACGTTGTGTAAAGAGGTCAGTCTTACTTATGCTTATGCTGTTTGAACTATAAGTTGTTGTGTTAGTACTATATCACTCACCTCTTGAGATGATCAGGGGTTAAGCGCCTCCGTCACGGGGTAGACTCAGCGATGCAGGACCATGATTCGAGAATACCTCATGCGGGTCGGGGGCCTATGCGAGCTCTGAGAGTTCCAGGTTAGTATGCGGGGTTATGCCTCATGCGGTCTATGTGGCCATGCGGACAACGAGTCGGGGCGATGCCGGAGTAGCTACCCTCGATGCGGGGTTATACCATGCGGGCCCGTGAGTGGCTATCACGGACTCGAGTCGAGATTAGGCTTGCGAGAATGATGATGTGGGCGAGTGGCCTGTTTGATCATTCGCGGCCTAGACAAGACCTATTCTGATTACCTATTGTTGCTCTTGTTTGTGATGTGGCACTATGTGCGGTTTCGCTCGTTGTTTCGCACATATTTGTAAACCGGTTTTAAAAATGATATGTTTTCATTTAAGTACTTTCTGATTTCGCATACTTAGTACTGTTGTCTTGACCTCCTTGAGGCTGCGTTCATGCGCAGTAAGGGCAAGCAGTGCTAGATCCGCATCCTTAGGATCTCTTTGCATTGGTGTCAGGAGCTCCATCTTCTCCGGAGGCTCTACTTTTTGGTATGATCTCCCTGTATTGTAGATAGTTTGTACAGTCAGGGTATGGCGGGGCCCTGTCCCGCCATAGTTGTATATTTCCTTAGAGGTCTGTAGTCATGTTTGTTATACCCCGTAGTTGCAGGGTATGTAAGTGAGGACGCACGCGTGCAGTCTGTGAAATTTTGAAAAGAAAGAAAGATGTGAGTTTTCGGCGGAAAAGTTTCGGTTTTGTGAAGAAAAAGGTTCGTTAATGGGAATTGGATTCCCAGTTTGGTATTTGGACTTCATGGATTATATTAGAATTTTGGTATTTTATTTTTGGAAATGGTCACGTGGGGCCACGGAGAAATTCTGGTTTGTGAGCAGCTTTGATTTTGAGATTTTTGGCGTTATGGATATTTCGGAAGACGAAATATTTTGGGCCGAATCGAGGCGACACGTGTCACCCCCATGTGGCACCTTGACCGAATTATGTTTGTGCACAACACCCGGTTAGAGTCGTTTTTAGAACAAAACTTCTAACAAAAATAAGAAAGGTAAAATAAGGCTATTTCATTTATTATTTTTTCGGATTTTTACGAGAGACGAAAACGTTTGGACCAACCAGAGGGCAACACTTGGCACCTCGTTGGTGGACTGAAAGGGGCGGTTAGGGCCGATTGGATGGGCAAGTGTTGGTAGATATTTGTGTAGATATTTGTGAGGGTTTTGGGAGTAGGGTCTAGGGGCACTTGGGCATATCTTGGCCTCCACTTGCCCACTTGGCTAGATCTTGGCCATTGATTGGCCTTTGCTTACTATAAATACCTTCCCTTTGAAGACTTCTTCATCCAAATAAATTTCCTAAGTCTAAAAACCTCCCACTCTCTTGTAGTGTTCTTGTCCCTCCCCCCTTAGGTGAGGCCCCTTGGCCGAGAACCCCTCCCCCTTGGCCGAGAGTACCCCCCTCCTAGTGGGGTAGGCCGATGGGTATACCCCCCTTGCCTTATTGTTCTCGTAGAATACACCCCCTCTCTTGGTAGAAATACTCTCCAAAGTATTGTTACTATACCTAAATTACCTTAGCCGTATACCTTATAGTATTCCAAAGATATCTCTATACGTAGAGCCCGGAAATACTACCTTATGTCCTTTTATTCTCAAACCGAAACCCTAAGGAAAATCTCCATAGTTGGTTGGAGTATTAAGAAGAAGTTGTGTAGAACTTCTAAGGGTTATTTGGAGCGGGTTGGAGCGCGCGGAGTAGGAGCTAAACCTTGCTCAGGATCGACATTATAACTTGGATAATTTTGGGCTTATCGAGGTAAATATTCTTGTCCCCTTAATGTAATTGGAAATTACATGTTGTAGGATTGTATAGTTGAAGTATACTATGTATAGATCTTAATAATACTTGCGTGATGTCTTTTGACTTAAGCTGAATAAAGAAGAAGCTGTAATTACATAGGGTGTATTACATAGACTTGTGTGGTATTCTTGTGTTGAAGAATTGTATACGTGCAGTTAGGCGTATATACCCCACAGTTGGCTTGGTAGCCGGCCTCGATCGAGGAGGAGATTTACGCTGTTGCGGGGGGGAGGGGGGGGGGGAGATGCTGCCGAATTTTCTGTAGAATATGGAACCAAGTGTTAATAGACGTTTGTGGTCTATATAGGTGGAAGTACTGCGAGTAGCGTATTCTACTTGAAGAGTGGAAAAGGCTAGCAGGGGTACAATACTGTGGAGCGTATTGCTTCTTGTCGATAATCGTCGCGAGGTATGTGAACCTCTTCCTATCCTTTCTAACATGATGTTTTGTAAACTATGTAGTACGGTAGACGTACATGTGCTAAACAAGTTTGGTTGGTTCAAAAACATAGGGTGTTATAATAGATTTATGGGAAGTTAGTTATAACGACTCTATGTAGGTAACAGAATGATTTATTACTTTAGAAGTTAAGAGACTTGATCTTGAAAGATAAGAGACTTAACCTAATTGACTTGATGTGTAACATTTTGTTAAAAATGTTGTAAACCTCATTAGCGAGTAATGAGTACTTGATTTTAAAAGAATAATGTTTTACTGAATTCGGAAATGAGAATAAGTATCGAACGAACCACAGCAGCGCTAATAAAGGGAAATGTATTGACTAATCAAGTATTATTAAAACCAGTAGAAACCTCCATCTGCATAGAAGCTAAGATGAGACAAAATGATATTACATTTCCTAGATCATGGCTGCTGTTAAAAGATTGTTATAAACAAGAATAACCTACTCACATATAAGGTATATGTTTCTCAAATTGTTTTAAAAGATTTAAAACTATGAACTACGAAACCTTTCGAAAATGAGAAACTTGAGTAATTGAAATTAGGCAAACTTGAGCGTTGGGAAAAGAATGTTGTTACTTGATTTTACAAAGAGAAGTGTTCTGATTTACTTCAAAAGATAATCACTCTATTTTTATACTACGGGTATTGTGTGACTTTTGTGAAAGAAACGGATCTTTTAAAAGAGTAAGACATGAAGTACTTTGGGGTTAAAAACCCGAACTTGTTAACATAATGTAGAAAGTACCTTGTGTGAATAACTTGATTGTATTGATTTGTGATAGTCTTGTAATACTTTCTTGTTGACTTGATAAGTAAACATGTTAGGATGCTACGTGAGTTAGTATCTTGTGATGTTTGTGTAAAGGGTTTTCCACTTGTTGTGCTTAGGTTGTTCTGATAATTTGTCATGTTGATATTATATCACTCGTGATTAGGGGTTAAGCGCCTCCGTCGGGGTAGACTGGTGGTCTAGTGACCTATGATTCGAGAATACCTTATGCGGGTCTGTATGGCCTATGCGGAGCTACGAGAGTTCCAGGTTAGTTTGCGGCCCTTGTGGTCATGCGGTCTTTGTGGCCATGCGGACGGCGAGTCCAGGACGCTGCCGGGGAGTAGCTACCCCCGATGCAGGGAATACCTCATGCGGGCCATTGGAGTGGCCCATGCGGAGCTATGGGAAGTTCGGGGCTAGACGCGACATTAGATCTGCGAGGCGAGTGGCGGCTTTGATCATGTAATGATGCAAGCAGATCTCATGATCTGATTCGACCTTGTTTATCGTAGGTTTTAGTAGTCGGCTATGCCTTATTACTTACCGTGCGGTTTTATGATGACTTTGAGGCGTGAGTCACGACTTGACATGGCTTATTTATTGTATCGTAGTTTTGGTTATCATACATGTCTCTCGCTTTATATAGACTACTATGATTTCATTTCTGATATTTTGATTTCACATACTTGGTACTGTTATCGACCTCCTTGGGGCTGCGTTCATCCGCGAGTAAAGGTACACCGATCGTTGATCCTCGCTCTTAGGGTCACATTCAGCGTTTGGGAAAGTTCCGTTTCTCGGAGGCTTATCTTGGTATAGTCCCTGTTGTTGTAGGTGCTTACATTCGGGGTATGGCGGCCCTGTCCGTCGTTGTTGTCATATCATTCATAAGTGCATGTAATCTTTGTTGTGGCGAGTTGTAATGAGATGTAAGCTGTTGATTTTAATTGATTTATATATATATCCGTAAGCGCAAGTTTTCTCGAACTATTGTTTCATACTTCTTGTTATTTCATGTTATCGTCTTATGTTCCCGATTACTGCGATGTTGTATCACTAGGGTGCGGGGTAAGGCACGATCCACGGGCCGGATCGGTCGTGACAAAAGTGGTATCGAGCGATTAATCCTCGGAAAGTGTCTACGATCGTATCCGATGGAAGTCTTGATTATCGGTGTGTTGTGCACCACACCAATAATCGTGAGGCTATAGGATATTTAGGATTGGTTTCTATTCTTCTCACTCCGAGATCGTGCCTTAGATTTGTGTTGTAAGTTGGACCTCTCACGTATTTCTTTCCCTTACCGTTATGCCTCCGCGTAGGCAACCGGGCCCGGGAGGCAAGGCGGCCAGGAGGCTGCGAGTAAATCTGAGAGGGTTACGTGGGCACAGCCCAATCATCACGAGGTGGTGCTTCATTAGGGGAGTTATGCGACGTCACTAAGCCCCAACACAGTTTATCTCGGCGGCGGCAGTTCCTCCTGCGGGCATGATGTTTGAACCTTTAGTTCCACGACCAGGAACAGAGAATATAGATTGCAAAAAGCGACCACATTACTAGCTATGGATTTGGCTACGAGAGTATACCGATGTACCGCGAGTCTTGATGACTATCTAAGAGAGGTTGTACAAGAGTAATTCTTGATTAGGCTTGAGCATGGCACGTATGCGGGCTTATGCGCGGCGAGCCAAGAAGCGTAGAGATCGGCGGGTTGAAGGGCGGCGAAGAGGGCGAGCGGCGAGGTCCTTTGGTAACTTTCGAGGCAAGTCGCCTCGCGGCCAGTTAGATATGCACCTCACTTGATGCAGTGGTCTTCCACGGATTTCGGGGCGTTCGGGGTATGCGAGAGTTGGTCGAGCTCGAGTTTCCGTTCGCACCACGTAGGTTCGGCCGGCCGAATTCAGTTTTCCCGGTGTTCACGGTGTAATGAGCGTCATCGGGAATGTCATCTTTTAGTTGGTACTTGTTTTACTGCGGCCGTCGGGCCGTGTGTCGAAAGGATGTCTAGTAAGAGGACTCAACCTTCGAGATCGGTGGGTAGTTCGTCATCTCCACTGGCTATGTGCCTACGGGGTAGGTTTGTTTAGAACGACTAAGGAGAGTGAAGCGATGAATCTGGTATATCCTTAACCCTAGATATCGGTATGTATGATAAGATGGGTATATCATAAGTGCTATGTTACGATAGCGATGTGTAATTAGTGATTAGAAATCATGGTTAGTAGCAGGAAAGATTGACGGATAGGGAAGTGTGAGCCTTAGATCTTTATACGTAGAGACCTTAGAGGTAAGGCCATCTCGAGTAAAGAAGTATTTTATGTTTGACCCTTGTCGGAGTGCATTGTGCACGGGAGATATGTTTTTGGGATAAGTCCCTGAGTAGTGTGGAATGAAAGAGGGTAGTTGAGCTAAGAAGACCGCTAGGTTTTCGTAACGTGATTAGTGAGAGTTTTCCGGTTCGGGGAGCTAGTGTCTTGCGCGTTGCCGGGTCGGGTTGAGGCCACGTTGCGGGTCAACCCGCGACCTGTATGGTGGTGGGGTCAGTTTGTGGTGGTCCCGCTTTGTGTTAGGGTTATGAGGGTGTTAGGCCCAAGTTTAGTTAACCAGCGTACGAGTTCGTGGATGCGTTCAATCAGTAGTCGGGCCGATGAGGTCAGCCCGTCTTATCTTTTAATCCAAACCGTGTACTCGGTGGTATGTTGCGAGGCGTTATATCAGAAAGGTTGTAAGGCTGCACGGGGTGCCTACCTTTACCTTATGACAGACAGTGGAGCCAGTTCTGGTGTTTCTTTTTGGAAGTTTTACGAGCAGGATTAGGAACTCAGGTGAGTCTCCGTATCGTATTCGCCCTCGGGCCAATGTGTGGATTTCAGGGGTAGCTGTAAGGATTGTTGTCTCCTGTTGAGGGAGTGTTTTAGTAGCTACCATTTCATTATTGGGATGTCGCTTTATGACGCCTTGCAGGGCGGAAGTGTAAGTCGCCGGTCGATTGGTTCGACGTTGGCAAGGTCGAATAGTTGGTTGAGCTTGTTCCGGTGATGTGGATAGGTAACGCTTGTCTAGAAGAGGTTACGCGGCTCGGAGAAATCGTGCGGATAATCGGCGACGACGCTTAGAGTTCAGGATTGACGGTCGGTCTTCTTGAAAGTACCACCCCGGGTTGGGTGTGGCGAGTTTTGTAAAACAGAGGGAACTTAGCCTGAGTTACTTTGGGCCCTTTTGAGTTCATGTGGAGAATAGGCCAGGTTGCCTATATGTTAGCAATTGCCGTCCGACTTAGGAGGCAGTACGTCCGGTCTTTCGTATTGTTATGATCGGGAAAGTATCGGAGATCCATCCAGAGTGTTCCCAGTTAATGATGACCACGTTAGAGATAGTAACCCCGAGTTTTGGCGAAGCGATGCTCGAAATGTGGTAAGAGTTCGAGTGTCTGACGACCTCGGGGATCGCATGCGGCCGGTACCATTTGTTAGGTCGCGGGTGACACTAGAACCTCGCGGCAAAGTGACAAAAGTGGTATCACGGCGAGTAAAGGAGAAGCGAGCATGTATTGCGGCGAGATGTGACCATTTCTTTTGTATGGAGAAAGTGCGAAGGAATTATATTTTAGACCCTTGGATGGGAGCGTTGTGATGTTAGAAGTGTTTGTGGTGATGTTAGAGGTGTTTCCTCGTGGACTTGGACGTAAGTATTTTGCGCAGGTGTTGTTGTGGCCAGTTGTGGCAGGATTGTTCAGGTAAGTATAGTAGTGAAGACTATCTTGGCGCCGCGTTTGGTTTGAGACTTAGAAGGAACATTCGGGACGAATGTTTCTAAGGAGGAGAATGTTATACCCGTAGTTGCGGGGTATGTAAGTGAGGGCGTGCGTGCGAGTCTGACATAAAATTTGAAAAGAAAGAAAGATGTGAGTTTTCACGGAAAAGTTTCGGTTTTGTGAAGAAAAAGGTTCGTTAATGGGAATTGGATTCCCAGTTTGGTATTTGGACTTCATGGATTATATTAGAATTTTGGGATTTTATTTTGGAAATGGTCACGTGGGCCCACGGGAGAAATTCTGGTTTGTGGGCCCGCTTGGATTTTGAGATTTTTGGCGTTATGGATATTTTGGAAAGACGAAATATTTTGGGCGAATCGGGCGACACGTGTCACCCCAATGTGGCACCCTTGGCCGAATTATGTTTGTGCACAACACGGTTAAGTCGTTTTTAACGAAGCGTTCTACCTAACTTACGAATGGTAATTTACGGCTATGTCATTTAGTATTTTTGCGGATTTTTCCGAGAGGCAGCGTTTTGGACCAGCGAGAGGGCAACACTTGGCACCTCGTTGGTGGACTGAAAAAGGCGGTTAGGGCGATTGGATGGGCAAGTGTTGGTAGATATTTGTGTAGATATTTGTGAGGGTTTTAAGGAGTAGGGTCTAGGGGCACTTGGGCATATCTTGGCCTCCACTTGCCCACTTGGCTAGATCTTGGCCATTGATTGGCCTTTGCTTGCCCTATAAATACCCTCCCCCTTTGAAGACTTCGTCCTCCAAATACATTTCCTCAGGCTAACAACCTCCCCTCTCTTGTAGTGTTCTCGTCCCTCCCATGGGTGAGGCCCTTGGCCGAGAACCCCTCCCATGGCGAGAGTACCCTCCTAGTGGGGTGGTAGAGGGTATACCACTTGCCTTATTGTTCTCGTAGAATACACCACTCTCTTGGTAGAAATACTCTCCAAAGTATTGTTACTATACCTAAATTACCTTAGCCGTATACCTTATAGTATTCCAAAGATATCTCTATACGTAGAGCCCGGAAATACTACCTTATGTCCTTTTATTCTCAAACCGAAACCCTAAGGAAAATCTCCATAGTTGGTTGGAGTATTAAGAAGAAGTTGTGTAGAACTTCTAAGGGTTATTTGGAGCGGGTTGGGCCGGAGTAGGAGCTAAACCTTGCTCGGGATCGACATTATAACTTGGATAATTTTGGGCTTATCGAGGTAAATATTCTTGTCCCCTTAATGTAATTGGAAATTACATGTTGTAGGATTGTATAGTTGAAGTATACTATGTATAGATCTTAATAATACTTGCGGCAATGTCTTTTGACTTAAGCCTGAATAAAGAAGAAGCGACAGTAATTACATAGGGTGTATTCTGAGACTTGTGTGGTATTCTTGTGTTGAAGAATTGTATCGTCAGGTTAGGCGTATATACCCCCACGGTTGGCTTAGTGGCGGCCTCGATCGAGAGGAGATTTACGTTGTTGCGGGAGATCTTTGCCGAATTTTACGTAGAATATGGAACCAAGTGTTAATAGGCGTTTATGGTCTATATAGGTGGAAATCGCGAGTAGCGTATTCTACTTGAAGAGTGGAAAAGGCTAGCGGTGCAATCTTGTGGAGCATATTGCTTATGCGATAATCGTCGCGAGGTATGTGAACCTCTTCCTATCCTTTCTAGCATGATGTTTTGTAAACTATGTAGTACGGTGAGCGTCGTGTGCTAAACAAGTTTGGTTGGTTCAAAAACATAGGGTGTTATAATAGCTTTATGGAAAGTTAGTTATAACGACTCTATGTAGGTAACAGAATGATTTATTACTTTAGAAGTTAAGAGACTTGATCTTGAAAGATAAGAGACTTAACCTAATTGACTTGATGTGTAACATTTTGTTAAAAATGTTGTAAAACCTCATTAGCGAGTAATGAGTACTTGATTTTAAAAGAATAATGTTTTACTGAATTCGGAAATGAGAATAAGTATCGAACGAACCACAGTAGCGCTAATAAAGGGAAATGTATTGACTAATCAAGTATTATTAAAAACCAGTAGAAACCTCCATCTGCAAGAAGCTAAGATGAGACAAAATGATATTACATTTCCTAGATCATGGCTGCTGTTAAAAGATTGTTATAAACAAGAATAACCTACTCACATATAAGGTATATGTTTCTCAAATTGTTTTAAAGGATTTAAAACTATGAACTACGAAACCTTTCGAAAATGAGGAACTTGAGTAATTGAAATTAGGCAAACTTGAGCGTTGGGAAAAGAATGTTGTTACTTGACTTTACAAAGAGAAGTGTTCTGATTTACTTGAAAGATAATCACTCTATTTTTATACTACGTATTGTGTGACTTTTGTGAAAGAAGCAGATCTTTTAAAAGAGTAAGACATGAAGTACTTTGGGGTTAAAAACCGAACTTGTTAACATAATGTAGAAAGTACCTTGTGTGAATAACTTGATTGTATTGATTTGTGATAGTCTTGTAATACTTTCTTGTTGACTTGATAAGTAAACATGTTAGGATGCTACGTGAGTTAGTATCTTGTGATGTTTGTGTAAAGGGGTTTTCCCTTGTTGTGCTTAGGTTGTTTACCGATAAGTGTCATGTTGATATTATATCACTCGTGATTAGGGGTTAAGCGCCTCCGTCACGGGGTAGACTCGGCGGGTCTAGTGACCTATGATTCGAGAATACCTTATGCGGTGCAGTATGGCCTATGCGCGAGCTACGAGAGTTCGAGTTAGTTTGCGGCCGCGTGGTCATGCGGTCTTTGTGGCTATGCGGACGGCGAGTCGGGGCGGCTGGGAGTAGCTATCCTCGATGCGGGAATACCTCATGCGGGCCATTGGGTGGCCCGTGCGGGCTATGGGAAGTTCGGGGCTAGACGCGCGCATTAGATCTGCGGGCGAGTGGCGGCTTTGATCATGTGGCGATGCAGAGCGGATCTCATAATCTGATTTACGACCTTGTTTATCTTGTAGGTTTTAGTAGTCGGCTATGCCTTCGTACTTACCGTGCGGTTTTATGATGACTTTGAGGCGTGAGTCACGACTTGACATATTTGCTTATTTATTGTGAGCGTAGTTTTGGTTATCATACATGTCTCTGCTATATATAGACTACTATGATTTCATTTCTGATATTTTGATTTCACATACTTTGTACTGTTATCGACCTCCCCGAAGTGCGTTCATCTGCCGCAGTAAAGTACACGATCGTTGATCCTCGCTCTTAGGGTCACGATTCGGCGTTTGGGAAAGCTCCGTTTCTCCGAGGCTTATCTTCGTATAGTCCCTGTTGTTGTAGGTGCTTACATTCGAGGTATGACGGAGCCTGTCCGTCGTTGTTGTCATATCATTCATAAGTGCAGTAATCTTGTTGTGGCGAGTTGTAATTGTATGTAACTGTTCGGTTTTTAATTGATTTATATATATATTCCGTAAAGGCAAGTTTCTCGAACTATTGTTTCATACTTCTTGTTATTTCATGTTATCGTCTTATGTTCGTGATTACTCGATGTTGTATCACTAGGGTGCCCGGTAAGGTACGATCCACGGGCAGGATCGAATCGTGACAATGTTATGCGATGTCGGATGTAGCTGCTAAACCTTGTTTTTATATATATGCGAAAAGGCGACGCTTGTTCACATAAAGCGTGTCTTATTTTATAAAGCGTTTCATGTCTTGTTTTATATTTCACGATTACTCGATGTATGACTACTTGGGTGCCGGTGAGGCACGATCCACGCCCGAATGGGTCGTGACAAAAGTGGTATCGAGCGATTAATCCTCGGAAAGTGTCTGACCGTATCTAGTAAGTCTTGATTATCGGTGTGTTGTGCACCACCAATAATCGTGAGGCTATAGGATATTTAGGATTGGTTTCCATTCTTCTCATTACGAGATCGTGCTTTAGAGGCGTGTTATAGGTTGGACCCTCTAACGTATTCCTTTCTGTACGATTATGCCTCACGTAAAACCCGGCCGGGCGAAGGCAAAGCGTGAGAGGCTGCTAGCGAGACACCCAGAGTCACGAGGCTCGTGCCCGATCTATACGAGACGGCGAGTTCTATGACGCCGCCCGGCCAGCGAGACCACAGTACCACCTCGCATCCCACGGCACAGGGCGGAGAGTTAGGAACTGAGAGATGGCCCGGCTATTGGCTAGAGTTGTGGCGAATACGAGAGAAGGCTGAATCGGCGATTCGATTCGGCTCGGCTCGATCGCGCGTGGTGCACCCGAGGCGAATAGTGCGAGACTACGAGATTTCTTGAGTTGTAGCCGCGAGTTTTACGGGTGGCGGAGGATGATCGCGAGTTCATCCGTCGGCTTGAAGGATCATGCGGGTGATCAAGGCCTCGAGAGGCAGTCTGTGACGCCCGGTTCGCATCGGCTGCGTGATACCGCAGTCGATTGGTTTGATTCATGGGAGTTATCCCGGGGAGAGCACGCGTCCCCAGCTACTTGGGATGAGTTCTCGGAGGCTTTCCTCACTCACTTCTTGCCTCGCGGATGAGGAGGCGCGGGTGATAGATTTTTCTTCTTGGCGAGAGAGGGCGCCTTGTCGGGAGTACAATGTAGAGTTTGATTCATTGGCTCGATATGTCCCGGCTTTGGTAGCGAGATATGGAGGATAGGGTGCACCGCTATGTCACCGGCTGAAGCGACTATATGGCGAGTCATGTGCGGGTGTTTCTCTCGGTAGGGTATGGACATTACGTATGCGAGCTCACGCCCTTGGATGCGAGGCGCGGTCGGCAGTGGGCGACGGCGGCGTAAGAAGCCGGGGCGGGAGGTCTTCGGTGGCTATCGTGGTGGCGGCCTCAAGTGGCCTAGATTTGCACCACGGCCGGCTCGAGCACTCTGCACCATCCTCGGCCACCGAGTATTCGAGGCGGACCGGGGCCAGGGCTTGGGCGTCGAGTAGCGAGTGCGGCGATCGGGACCACCACGGTGTGGCGTCGGTAGATCCCATTACGGGAAGTGTGGTACTACTTTTGGAGCTTGTTACGATTGTGGCCAGCGGTCACTTTGCGGCTGTCGGCCAGGCGTGGCGGTGGTAGGGCTCGACGCCGAGGTTACATTGCCGCTTCATCATCTCCTACGATTACTCGCCCGGGCGGTACAGGGTCTGGGTCAGTCGCGGCGGTCGTGGCTCGGTCCCGATTCTCTGGGTCCTCGAACCGCATTTATGCTTTGTCCGGTAAAGCAGATCGTGAGGCCTCACCGATGTCGTCACGGTACCTTATCGGTTCTGGGTTTGATGTGTATGCTTTGATAGATCCGGTTCTACTCTGTCTATATATCTCCCTTGTTGCTAGTAGGATAGGGATAGAGCACGAGTCCATAGACCCTTTCGAGGTAGCTACGCCGATGGTGATTCGGTGGTAGCTCGGCGGGTATATAGAGCTTGTCTGTGACCATTCTGATCGTCGGACCTAGCCGACTTGATAGAGTTGGAGATGATTGACTTCGACGTGATTATGGGGATGGATTGGCTAGCTTCTTGCTACGCCAATGTAGACTGAGAGAAAGTAATGCGGTTCCAGTTTCTGAGAGCCGGTTGTTGAGTGGGAGAGCACGGTATCGCCGAGGGTAGGTTTATTTCCTACCTCAAGGCTAGGAAGATGGTGCGAAGGGTATATCTACCATCTCGTTCGGGTGTTTGATCTGAAGGCTGCGGTGCAGATTTTCACCGATTCGATGGTCGTGAGTTCCCAGACGTGTTTCCAGATGACCTCCCGGGTATCCCTCCTGAGAGGGAGATCGAGTTTTGTATAGATGTGTTGCCAGATACTCGGCCTATTTCCATTCCGCCATACAGAATGGCACCTGCCGAGTTGAGGGAGTTGAAGGACCAGCTGAGGGATTTGCTGGAGAAGGGTTTTATCAGACCTAGTGTTTCTCGCAGAAGCGCGGTATTGTTCGTGAAGAAGAAGGGCGGGGCCAGCTGCGCATGTGTGTTGACTACGAGCGGTGAACAAGGTGACCATTAAGAACAGATACCCCCTTCCCAGGATTGATGACTTGTTCGACCAGTTGCAGGGCGCGAGATGTTTCTCCAAGATTGATCTGCGATCGGGCTATCATCAGGTTCGTGTCAGAGAGGTGGATGTCCCTAGGACTGCATTCCGGACCCGGTACGGGCATTATGAGTTCAGGGTCATGTCTTTTGGGTTGACCAATGCTCCGGCGGTATTCATGGATTTGATGAACCGAGTGTTCAAACCATTTTTGGACACGTTTGTGATAGTGTTCATTGATGATATCTTGGTTTATTCTCGCTCAGAGCAGGAGCATGCGGAGCACTTGAGGACTGTGCTGACAGTTCTCCAGGACCAGCAGTTGTACGCCAAGTTTTCCAAATGTGAGTTTTGGTTGACTTCAGTGGCGTTTCTTGGGCATATTGTCGGGGCTGATGGCATTCGAGTGGATACGGCCAAGATCGAAGCGATCGGGACTTGGCCTGACCTACTACTCCGGCGAGGTTCGCGATTTTACGGGCCTTGCAGGATATTATCGGTTCGTGGAGAAGTTTGCTTCTATCTCGCACCATTGACTAGGGTGACTCGTAAGCGTGAGTTTTGATGGTGATGCTTGTGGCGGGGTTTCGATTCTTTGAAAGAGGCGCGACCGCCCCGTTCTTACTCTTCGGAGGTCAGATGGTTATGTCGTGTATTGTGATCGTCGGGCATCGGGTTGGGATGTGTATTGATGCAGCATGGCGAGTTATAGCATATGCATCCCGACCGGTGAAGAAACACGGAGGAACTACCCACCCATGATTTGGAGTTGGCGGTGTGATTCACGCTTTGAAGATCTGGAGGCACTATTTGTATGGGGTTCACGTGGATATTTTACGGACCACAAGAGCCTCGGTATATCTTCAGCGAGAGGAGCCGAACTTACGGCGAGGCGGTGGTTAGAGTTGCTTAAGGATTACGATGTTGATATCTGTACCACCCGGGAAGGCGATGTTGTGGCGGATGCTCTTAGTCGTAGTCGATGGGAGCCTATCGGATGTGCGACGAGAGAGGAGGAAATGGTTCGTGATTTACATCGGTTAGCGAGCCTTGGTGTCCGTTTGATTGATTACGATAGCGGGGTTAGAGTTCGTGAGGTTGCCGAGTCTTCCATCGTTGAGGAGGTGAAGAGGCAACGATTCGAGGATCCAACTTTGATTCGATATCGTGATCTGACTCTTCGTGAGGCAAGGTCCTTTTGAGGTAGCACGATGGGGTGCTAAGGTTTGAGGCGGTGTGTGTTCCGGATGTTTGGGACTTGTGAGTTCTTGGGAAGCACACAAGCGCGTTACTCTATCCATCCGGTCGACCAAGATGTACCACGACCTTAGATCGTGTATTGGTGGGATGGCTTGAAGAGGGCGTTGCGAGTTCGTAGCTCGATGCCCGTGTTGTCGGCGAGTGAAGGTAGAGCACGAGGCACGGTGGTTTGTTACGTGCGATTGAGATCCCGACGGAAGTGGGAGGTAATCAACATGGACTTCATCACGGGATTACCTCGCACTCGGAGGAGACATGATTCTATATGGGTTATCGTCGACGAGTTGGCGAAATCAGCCCACTTTCTTCCGTCGGGGCGACTTTTTCGGTGAGATTATGCGGACTTTACATCCGAGAGATCGTCATCGCATGGAGTCCCTACTTCGATCATATCGAGCGAGAGCCCAGTTTACGGCTAACTTCGGAGGTCCTTTGAGGGGTTTAGGGACGCAGTGAGCTGAATCGCATTTCATCCACAGACGGACAGACGAGCGAGCGCGTATCACGACCGAACCGGACCGTGGCCGGTGCCTTAACCCGGGCACCCTAGTGACACAACATCGAGAAAACCAGCGGAATGTAAACTCAAGATAAACAACCATTAAGATATAGAATAGTCTAGCCCAATGGCTAACCTAAAAGTACATAAACCGACGATTACATCCTTAACGAACCAAGTTACGACAAGACTACGAGCCTCTAAGAATGAATAACACTATGACGGGCGGGGCCGCCATACCCACTGAATGTACAAAAGTCTACAACCTCGGGAATCGTACTAAAAGACGAGGCCTCCGAGAAATGGAGCCTTCAG
Organism: Przewalskia tangutica; assembly: GCA_029844215.1. Classification (NCBI taxonomy): domain Eukaryota; kingdom Viridiplantae; phylum Streptophyta; class Magnoliopsida; order Solanales; family Solanaceae; genus Przewalskia; species Przewalskia tangutica. The sequence goes on along the minus strand of CM056728.1, from coordinate 31,489,293 downwards.
AACCGAAGTGATCCTAAGAGTGCGGATCGGCAAGCTATGAACCTCAACTGCGGCATGAGCGCAGCCCGAAGGAGTCGATCTGACATGTACCAAATATGCGGCGGAAAATCGTAATAATATCATAAGTCAAAATATAAGTGGAGTTATAGGCGAAAATCGGTTTACCTTGCCTTTGTGCCTTACTAACAATGAGAGTAACAAGTATAAGTTTTATAGCATAAAAATAGGAGGCTCACGATCAAAGCGGTACCTCGCCTGTAGTATCGTTAGCGATCCTACTCGCGGGACTATTTCACCGCATAGGTCTGTGGACCCGCGTAGGTCATCCGCCTCGTCATAGGACTATTTCACCCGCATGGGACTATTTCACCCGCATGGATCCTGTGGATCCGCATGAGTACCATCGCGTACTCGCATGGGACTATTTCACCCGCATGGATCCTATGGTCCAGATCCGCATGAGTACAAGCGCCGCACTCGCATCATGGGTAGCAAATCCATGGCATAAATAATAACCCGGGGTTTACCCGTAACAATATAAATATATATAACATAGCTCATCCGGCTATTAAACATAACATAAGCACTACCGGCCTATCACATCACAACATAAGCACTACCGGCCTATCATAACTTAAGCAAGTTAAGAATCACCTAACTTCTTATTAATAGTATTAATATATCCTCTCTCATTTTAGTATACCTAAGGCACCAACATGTCTTTTAATAGAAAATCCGGGAATTTAACCCAAGTACCATGTACTTCTAACCTTTTAAGAAATAACTCCTTTTATACAAAAATTCCAAGATACTAATCACCATAGTATCAAGTTACGATTTCTTTTCAAAGCAAGTCACATTTCCTTTTAAAACTATCTCAAGCTTCTAAATTAAGTGACTTCATTTCTTGTAAAACCTTAGGCAATTCATGCCTTAAAACCATTTTCCTTCCACAAGTTCAAATCATCAAAACCTTTCTCCATTAAACTTTCACAAACTAATATAACCAACTCCCGTAAAGCGTTATATTAGAGTTAAACAATAGTAAAACACATTCCCTTAAGTCCAGGATTTTTATACTTTTCTTTTAAAGCGAAGCAAGTATCAAATATTTATAACAAACGAAGATTTCCAAATCATGTCGTCACCGTACTACATAGGTACAACTAATCATGCTCAAGAGATAGGAAAGCTCCACATACCTCTTCGGTCAATCCACAAGCTAAGTCCAATTTACCGCATGTAGTATGTCAACCTAAAATGACCACAATATGTTTATCAAGCTCTAATTTATAATGCAGAATTTTTCCAAGTTAAAGTCACCAATTTCCTACGGAAAATTGGGCAGCGTTTCCTTTGTTTCTACATACTTTGCCACCTTTTCCAAGGTCGATTTTTAACGCTCAAATGCCATGTTTAAGGCTCAACAACCAACCAACACCAAGGGGATTACACACCTAAACTTTGGTGTGTAAAATTCAGCCCCACAAGTTACAACAACTAACCCAACAAGTCTAATGTAGTATTTAGGCAACAACATGCTCATAAAATCCCCCAAACCAATTCTTTCATAATCAACCCCATTTCTTACATGCAACTACTCTAAGTGCATTTTCCAACTACAAGTTCTTCCTATTAAACATGCAACACCCAAAACCAACTACAAGAGAAGAAATGTTACCTCAAGTTTTAGCCAAACTTATTCCAACACCTTGCTAGCCTTTTCTCCAAGAACACCACCACAATAGTCTTCACAAGCTTGTAATAACCTTTCCTTCCTATTACACTTTTCAGATTTTCCCTTAGGCTAGAATTCCTCTTGGGAATTTAGAGAAGGATGAGCCTTTTAATTTAGAGAGAGATGGAGTGTAAAGATGAAAAGTTGAAAGAAATGACCAAGCCTTGGTCAATATAATGCATGTGAGAAAATCGGATGGGGACACTTGTCACCTCCCATGGCCTCTTTAAAACAAAATCAGACTTTCTAAGTTTTTCGCCCAAATTTCCCGCCTCGGCGCGGCCGCTTCCCGGCGCATGGCGCAACTCCTGCGGACACTTGAACTTTAGGCGCCATGACCGATTTCGCCGCGGCATGAATTCCAGCCTTGGCGCGCGCCACCTCGTGGCCGCGGCCACGGCCGAAGTTTTTCGATTTGAGTCCTAACTCCTTCCGCATGGCCCCATACGGCACGAACCACGAGGTATAACATTCTCCCCAGAAACATTCGTCGAATGTTCCTTCTAGCCTTACACAAAACACAATATAAACATATCTTCTTAACTATTCCTTAGCAAATAAGAATGCTCCCCGAGCCACAACATTACTCAAGCATAATCAACCAAATTAACACCAATCAGTAGGAAAGGGGGGTTACCTGGAGGTATAGGGAATAAGTGTGGGTATTTCTTCATCATATCATCCTCCGCTTCCCACGTCATCTCCTCACTGTTCTCGTTCCGCCAAAAAAAAAACCTTGACGGAAGCCACCTCCTTCGTCCGGAGTCGTCTAACTTGACGATCGAGTATCGCTATGGGACTCTCCTCATACGACAACTCCTCTGACACCTGGATATCCTGAATCGGGTGCACTCTAGATGGGTTTCCAACGCATTTCCGTAACATAGACACGTGAAAAACTGGATGTACCGCCTCAAGATCGGACGGCAGATCCAACTCATAGGCAACCTTGCCCACTCTTCGGACAATCTGATACGGCCCAATGTACCTTGGGCTGAGTTTCCCTTTCCTCCCAAATCTCATCACACCCTTCATGGGTGACACTTTCAGAAAGACCCAATCCTTGACCTCAAACTCTAAGTGTCGACGCCGATGATCTGCATATGATTTCTGTCGACTCTGGGCTGCCAATAACCGCTCCTGGATAAGCTTCACCTTATCCACTGCCTGCTGAACCAAATCTGGCCCGATTAACTGCACTTCTCCCACTTCAAACCAACCTATCGGTGACCTGCACTTCCTCCCGTATAAGGCCTCATAAGGCGTCATCTGAACACTAGAATGGTAGCTGTTGTTATAAGCAAACTCCATAAAAGGTAAATGATCCTCCCAGCTACCCCCGAAATCAATAACACAAGCCCGCAGCATATCCTCAAGTGTCTGGATAGTGCGCTCGGCCTGTCCGTCCGTCTGAGGATGAAACGCCGTGCTGAGACTCACCTGTGTCCCTAATCCCTTCTGGAAAGACCTCCAGAAGTTAGCCGTGAACTGGGCTCCTCTATCTGATATAATCGACACCGGGACTCCGTGCAATCTCACAATCTCTCTAATATATAATCTGGCATAGTCCTTGGCTGAAAATGTCGTCCTGGCTGGAAGAAAGTGGGCTGATTTCGTCAGCCTGTCAACAATAACCCAAATGGAATCATGTCTCCTCTGGGTGCGAGGTAACCCTGTAATAAAGTCCATGTTGACCACCTCCCACTTCCACATCGGAATATCAATAGCCTGTAATAGCCCACCGGGCTTCTGGTGCTCAACCTTAACCTGATGACAATTAGGACACTGGGCAACAAAACCGGCCACGTCCCTCTTCAAACCATCCCACCAATACATGCACCTGAGGTCATGGTACATCTTAGTCGACCCCGGATGAATCGAATAACGAGCACTGGGTGCCTCCCCCAGAATCTGCTGACGAAGTCCTGCCACATCGGGAACACCCAATCGGCCCTTAAACCTTAGCACCCATCCGGTGCTACCTCAAATAGACTCTTCTCTTCGAGAGGCTGCGTCGATGCCGTACCAAAATCGGATCCTCATCGTCGCCTCTTCACCTCCTCGACGATGGAAGACTCGGGCCTCTCGAACCGAATTCGTTACCAACGGAATCAACCAAACGAACAAGGCTTGCTAATCGGTGTAACTCTCGGACCATGTCCTTCTTCCCTGGCCGCACCCCGGCGGACTACCCATCAATCTGCGACTAAGGGCATACGCAACTACATTGGCCTTCCCCGGTGGTATAGGATATCAATATCACAATCCTTAAGTAGCTCCAACCACCGTCTGCGCAAATTCAGTGCCTCGATCAAGATATACCGAGTTTCTGTGGTCTACGCAAATATCCACATGAAATCTATATAAGGAAATTGCCTCCAAATCTTCAAGGTACGATTAATCGCCCGACTCTAAATCGTGAGTAACGTAATTCCTTTCTTGCTTCCCTAACCGCCGAAACATAAGCTCTAACCTTATCGTGTTGCGTCGACACAACCTAGCCCAACACCCAACGTGTTACAATAATACCCTAACCTCTAGTCTCTCAAGGGGTTAGAAGCTATGTCGTGGTCAACTTCTCTTCCAATAATGGAAGCCTCTCTTGCACTTGCAAAATATTCGAGCATCCTTAATCTCGATTATGGTTCTGTTTCCCTTTCTGTTGCAACCAAACTTGGTTACTATACTTGGATCTGATTCCTTTGCTTGCCGCATGGCTAAGACTTCCTGCCAATCACAATTTAGGGGGGAGACTTCCTTGATCTTGTCAAGTAGTAATCCTATTATCCTCTCTCAGCTCGTAGAGCTTATAGTCCGGTGTTCAACCTCAATTCACGGTATTACATAATCCAATGACTTGTCAAGATTTCTTATCGTTCGAGTGTCTACTCGTCTTTCCTTTATAAGTTAATTCAAGTTGTCCTGGGGTCCTTTACCCCGCCGTATTCTCTTACTATCTTTCTCGTCAGTACAGATGCTACTACCTTTCCTCGAGGTGTTCCTACTGCCCATTACCTACTAATGGTCTTACACTAGTTCGGGGTAACTGTGTCTCGTGCAACTTACATAACCATAGTTTTATTCTCTTTTATCCTTTTGGTCATAACCTACCTTATGCTTATTAATAGTAAAGTGTTTCTAATTTGATCCATAATCGTACAGTTTCAAACATGAGTACTACCTTCATTTTTCTTACGACACTTCCCTGACCGTTTCGTGACGTCGTTCTTAATTACCCCCAACATAATACTTTTTCTACGGTTATCTAAAACTGTAACTTATGGCATGACGATCAAGACCTACCAGTCTCCTTCGCCGTCTAACTACATGGGTACACATAACCCCATGTCGTAAGACTATCCTTTTATGTATGAGAGAGAACTTATCTCCCTTCAATAAACTTTCCTTGGTGTCACAACCCTAATCACCGCGTCCTCTCGTGGTCCTGTAAATATCTAATCATTACGCACCGCCTTAAAATCGTGTAGATTTTCAAAACCTACCAAAGATGCCCTCTTCTTTCCGTCGGCAGCGCCCGTACTTATTTTATTCTTGCCTTGCACATTTCCTTGAAATTATCCGGAAGGTCGTGGCCCTGACCGCCACACCAAACCAACTCCAAGTACCTCCAAGGGAACTTAACATAAATTCCTTCAAATTCAAGTATTACTTACTTTCTGCGTCAATTTTTTTTCCCAACGAACAAGTCACACAAACTTATTAAAAACAATGATGCCAAAGAAGGAAGGATAATTCACTGGTTACTACCACTTCCCTTCCTCTCCACTCGATGGCAAACTGCACGGAAAATTGGTACCGAATCAATCTCTTCTGTAGTCCACGTTGGCATAACATGAGGCCAACTAGCCCGTACTCATAATGACCTCAACGTCTGTCATAACAGCTCTGCTAGGGTCCGACGACTGTATCGTTATCGACAATTATTATCGCCACTCGGCTACCACCCAACACTCGGGTGTGGTTACCCATAAAGGTTCTCATGGATTCTCGCTTCATTTCTTTCACACTTGGTTGCTCACTTCACGGCCGTACTCTTTTTCGTACTTCCAAACTTATTCTAGCTTACGTACATAACTTCCATAATAAAGCTGGCCTTCGATCTTGGAGTTACTAAGTTAAAACAATATAAGGTCATTTCCGGCGCTCACAACCTGGTTCCGGTGGGATACGTCTGCGAACTCGTAAAATGATTAATTAGACTCGGCCTTGTACCCTCGTGACCCTGTCACGTAGCGGGACTACTATCAACTGATCCCACCCCATAAGCGGGTATACTAACTTCTCATAATACCATAGTCGTGTCGTCTTGGTCACAACAACCATTACTTACTCCACACGGATCCCATCCGTACTATCCTCTTAAGCATACCACGTAGCTTAATTTACAAACATAGTCTCCCATTGGGCCCCTTAATTAAGCTTCTTAAGGTTCCATTACTTTTTCCGACAACTCATCGTCTCCTAATTTTCTCAAACTAGCACGTAAAACCTCGATGAGAGTTCCTTAACTGTTCATACCTCCCCGGTACCTATTTAGTCCTTACCAAATCCTGGTAATCTAAAATCATTCTTGGCAACACATATGTGATCCTCATACAATCAGTATACCGTATGTCGCAATACCAACTATACTACAAGTATTACCAACGATACGCAATCCACATAATCTTCTCGGTCATTTGCTTCGCCGTGGCTGCAAACACCATAACTTTGTTAGGAGAGCGACCCTAACCACATGGCTCTATCGCACGATCTTAGAGTGAGAAGAAATGGAAACCAATCCTAAATATCCTGCAACCTCACGATTATAGATGTGGTGCACACACCGATAATCAAGACTCTACTAGATACGGCTGTAGACTCTTTCCGAGGATTAATCGCTCGATACCACTTTTGTCACGACGAACCGGACCGTGACGGTGCCTTAACCGGGCACCTAGTGACACAACATCGGAGAAAACCAGCGGAATGTAAACTCAAGATAAACAACCATTAAGATATAGAATAGTCTAGCCCAAAATGGCTAACCTAAAAGTACATAAACCGAACGATTTACATCCTTAACGAACCAAGTTCGACAAGACTACGAGCCTCTAAGAATGAATAACACTATGACGGGACAGGGGCCGCCATACCACGAATGTACAAAAGTCTACAACCTCGTGGAATCGTACTAAAAGACGAGGCCTCGGAGAAATGGAGCCTTCAGAACCGAACCGTGATCCTAAGAGTGCGGATCGCCAGTTATGAACCTCAACTGCGGCATGAACGCAGCCCGAAGGAGGTCGCATAACATGTACCAAATATGCGGCGGAAAATCGTAATAATATCATAAGTCAAAATATAAGCCGGAGTTATAGACGAAAATCGGTTTACCTTGCGTGCCTTACTAACAATGAGAGTAACAAGTATAAGTTTTATAGCGTAAAAATAGGAGGCTCACGATCAAAACAGGTACCTGCGCGTAGTATCGTTAAGCAATCCTACTCCCGGGACTATTTCACCGCATAGGTCTGTGGACCCGCATGAGGTCATCCGCCTCGTAGGACTATTTCACCGCGTGGGACTATTTCACCCGCATGGATCCCGTGGATCCGCATGAGTACCATCGCGTGCTCGCGTGGGACTATTTCACCCGCACGGATCCTATGGTCGGATCCGCGTAGTACAAGCGCTCGCATCATGGGTAGCAAATCCATGGCATAAATAATAACCCGGTTTACGTAACAATATAAATATATATAACATAGCTCATCCGCTATTAAACATAACATAAGCACTACCGCCTATCACATCACAACATAAGCACTACCTATCATAACTTAAGCAAGTTAAGAATCACCTAACTTCTTATTAATAGTATTAATATATCTCTCTCATTTGAGTATACCTAAGGCACCAACATGTCTTTTAATAGAAAATCCGGGAATTTAACCCAAGTACCATGTACTTCTAACCTTTTAAGAAATAACTCCTTTATACAAAAATTCCAAGATACTAATCACCATAGTATCAAGTTACGATTTCTTTTCAAAGCAAGTCACATTTCCTTTTAAAACTATCTCAAGCTTCTAAATTAAGTGACTTCATTTCTTGTAAAACCTTAGGCAATTCATGCCTTAAAACCATTTTCCTTCCACAAGTTCAAATCATCAAAACCTTTCTCCATTAAACTTTCACAAACTAATATAACCAACTCCCCGTAAAGCCGTTATATTAGAGTTAAACAATAGTAAAACACATTCCCTTAAGTCCAAGGGATTTTTATACTTTTCTTTTAAAACGAAGCAAGTATCAAATATTTATAACAAACGAAGATTTCCAAATCGTATGCGTCACCGTACTACATAGGTACAACTAATCATGCTCAAGAGATAGGAAAGCTCCACATACCTCTTCGGTCAATCCACAAGCTAAGTCCAATTTACCGCATGTAGTATGTCAACCTAAAATGACCACAATACGTTTATCAAGCTCTAATTTATAATGCAGAATTTTTCCAAGTTAAAGTCACCAATTTCCTACGGAAAATTGGGCAGCGTTTCCTTTGTTTCTACATACTTTTCCACCTTTTCCAATGTCGATTTTTAACGCTCAAATGCCATGTTTAAGGCTCAACAACCAACCAACACCAAGGGGGATTACACACCTAAACTTTGGTGTGTAAAATTCAGCCCCACAAGTTACAACAACTAACCCAACAAGTCTAATGTAGTATTTAGGCAACAACATGCTCATAAAATCCCCCAAACCAATTCTTTCATAATCAACCCCATTTCTTACATGCAACTACTCTAAGTGCATTTTCCAACTACAAGTTCTTCCTATTAAACATGCAACACCCAAAACCAACTACAAGAGAAGAAATGTTACCTCAAGTTTTAGCCAAACTTATTCCAACACCTTGCTAGCCTTTTCTCCAAGAACACCACCACAATAGTCTTCACAAGCTTGTAATAACCTTTCCTTCCTATTACACTTTTCAGATTTTCCCTTAGGCTAGAATTCCTCTTGGGAATTTAGAGAGAAGGATGAGCTTTTTAATTTAGAGAGAGATGGAGTGTAAAGATGAAAAGTTGAAAGAAATGACCAAGCCTTGGTCAATATAATGCATGTAGCAGAAAATCAGATGGGGGGGGACACTTGTCACCCTCCCATGGCCTCTTTTAAAACAAAAATCAGACTTTCTAAGTTTTTCCGCCCAAATTTCCCGCCTCGGCGCCGCGGCCCTGCTTCCCGATTTGGTGCAGCAGGAAGTGGATAAGGTGAAGCTTATCCGAGAGCGGCTATTGACAATGAGTCGGCTAAGTCGTATGCAGATCATCGTCGTCGGCATCTTGAGTTCGAGGTTCATGATTGGGTTTTCCTAAAGTGTCACCCATGAAGGTGTGATGAGATTCGGAAGAAGGAAACTCGGCCCAAGGTACATCGGGCGTTCGATTGTCCGCAGGTAGGCAAGGTTGCACATGAGTTGAATCTGCCGTCCGATCTGGAGGCGGTCATCCGATTTTCACGATCTATCTTTGAGAGATGTATCGGGATCCATCTAGGGTACATCCGATTGACGATGTCGGTGATCGAGGGTTATCGATGAGGAGATTCCCATAGCGATAGTCGATCGTCAGTTAGGCGTCTGCGACCGGGGATGTGGCTTCGTCAAAGTCTTGTGGCGGAACGAGCTCGAGGAGAAGATGACGTGGGAAGCCGAGGAGGACATGAGGCGAAGTATCTCACCTATTCCCACACCTCCGTGTAATTCACTTTCCTACTTGTAAATTTTCGTTATCGCTTCGCCTAGTGTTGTTTTGTGGCCGTGTGTGGCATTTGCAATCGCTTAAGTTATGAAGAATCTTATCGTTAATCGTCTTGGAAAGGAACATTCGGACGAATGTTTCTAAGGAGGGAGAATGTTATACCCCGTATTTCGGTATGTACGTGAGGAATACGTCTGAAAAGTCTAGCCTTAAAGTTTAGGCAAAACGTTTTTTTGGCACAACTCGCAAAACGAATAGTTTTCCGAAAACGTTTTCACGACTTTTCGTAGGGTAAATTCCGGCTATGCCATTTCTAATTTTTGCGGATTTTTCCGAGAGATGAAACATTTTGGACCAACGGGAGGGCGACACTTGTCACCCTCCAATTGATGGACTTGAAATCGTCCATTTGGACGATTTGGACAATGGTGAGCACGTTTTTTGTGCCTTGTGCACAAGTCAAGGAGTTGGTAGGATATTTGTGTATAGTTAATCCTCACCCTACACTTGCCTTGCACTTGTCTTAATCTTGGCCATTGGTTGGCCACTTCTTGACCTATAAATACCCCCTTAGAGATGAAGAGTTCTTCATCCACAAATCTTTCCAAGTCTTGAAAATCCTCTCCTCTCCCTTTGTAGTCTCTTCGTCCAACACCTTCCCCTCCCCTTGTGAAGGCCCTTGGCCGAATACCCCCCCCTAGCCTAGCCAAAAATCTACCCCCCTCCCTTGGTAGAAAAGTTGTCTTCTAGTATTGTTATAATGCCCAAAATACCCTAGCCCAAATACCTTAGTACTTAGTAGAAGTTGTGAAGAACTTCTAAGGTTTCTCGAGCATACAACTTAGAGCAAAACCTTGCTCAGCGACTTTTCTAGGATATTATTGGGCTTCTTGAGGTAACTAATCCTAACCTCTTTTGAATTAGAGAATGCATCTGTAGTAGTATTAGAATAAGTATTAAATACTTAGAAGAATATCACGAATAGAATTGAACTGCTACCACAAAGAAGGGTTTAAAGAAGAATAATCAAATGTACTTACATAGATCGTTTTCACTGATGAACTTATATAGCTCAGTGTAGGGTTGTCTGCCCGACTTTCCGTAGAATTGTGAACCCTCTGCTTAGAATGACTTTCGAGTAGTCGAGACTTTGATAGATGTGCGTGACTATTATAGGCTGATTCTCTACGCGACATATTCAACTTGGCGGAGGTTTTCAGTAGAAGGTATGTGATTCTTCCTAAAGCATGATATTTTAAATATATATATAGTACGGTAGACGTACATGTGTTAACTGAATAATACTTACGGCAATGTCTTTCGACTTAAGCCTGAATAATACTTACGGCAATGTCTTGCGACTTAAGCCTGAATAATAAAGATCTTAAAAAGTCTTTCAAAAGAATTATAACACAGTTTTGAAAGAAGAAGAATAGTTGTTTTTAAAACAAGAAGCTTAAGGGTTATACTAGCTTTATGGGAAGTTAAGTATAACGGCTTAAGTTTTATAAAAAGAACGATTTACTTATGTGTTTTATAAAAGACTTGTATTGATTTCTGAAAGGTATAATAAGATGGTTTTGGTGAGTAGACATATTGTGACGCTATGTGTTAGTATCTTGTAACGTTGTGTAAAGAGGTCAGTCTTACTTATGCTTATGTTGTTTGAACTATAAGTTGTTGTGTTAGTACTATATCACTCACCTCTTGAGATGATACCGGGGGTTAAGCTGCCCTCCGATGCGGGGTAGACTCAGGCGGTCTGGGACCATGATTCGAGAATACCTCATGCGGGTCCAGGGCTATGCGCGAGCTACGAGTTCCAGGTTAGTATGCGGGGTTATGCCTCATGCGGTCTATGTGGCCATGCGGACAACGAGTCCAGGACGATGCCGAGGAGTAGCTACCCTCGATGCGGGGTTATACCTCATGCGGGCCCATGTGAGTGGCCTATGCGGACTCCGGGAGTCCAGGATTAGGCTTGCAGAATGATGATGTGGGCGAGTGGCCCTGTTTCGATCATTCGCAGCCTAGACAAGACCTATTACGCTTACTATTGTTGCTCTTGTTTGTGATGTGGCACTATGTGCGGTTTCCTTGTTGTTTCACACATATTTGTAAACCGGTTTTAAAAATGATATGTTTTCATTTAAGTACTTTCTGATTTCGCATACTTAGTACTGTTATCGACCTCCTTGGGGCTGCGTTCATGCCGCAGTAAGGGCAGCGAGTGCTAGATCCGCATCCTTAGGATCTCTTTGCATTGGTGTCAGGAGCTCCATCTTCTCCGGAGGCTCTACTTTTTGGTATGATCTCCCTGTATTGTAGATAGTTTGTACAGTCAGGGTATGGCGGGGCCCTGTCCCGCCATAGTTGTATATTTCCTTAGAGGTCTGTAGTCATGTTGTACAGTGTCGGATGTAACTGCTAAACCTTGTTTATATATATATGCCGAAAGGCGACGTTTGTTCACATAAACTTTGTCTTATTTTATAAACTGTTTCATGTCTTGTTTTATATTTCCGCTGATTACTCTGATGTATGACTACTTGGGTGCCCCGGTAAGGCACCAGTCACGGGCCCCGGAATGGGTCGTGACATTTGTTTCTTTAAACAAAGGCAAAACCGATAAGGCTGCCACAATATAAGTCACCCGAAAGGGACTACATTGTTCAACAATGTAAATACAACTCTATCCAATCCAGCCCACATATGAATACAGACCTATAAGATTTTGGACACATACTATGGCGGGACAAGGCCCCGCCGTACCTCTGAATATACCTAGCCATAATGACAAGCTCCGGAACATTGGAGCTATCTCATAAAGTTGAACAAAGATCTTGAGCTCGCGGATCCACAACGGAGTACCTAGACCTGCGGACATGAACGCAGCCCCCCGAAGGGGATCAGTACAACAAGTACTAAGTATGGAACAGAAATACAGTACAGTAAACAAGATCATAACTGTACAAAAGAATGACAGGGGAAAGTATGAAAATCAAATACCAGATGCTACCGTGTCATATAACAATCAGAGCCAACTGTACCTTGTATCACTGTACTACTATTGTCACGACCCGACCCCGGGCCGCGACTGGTGCCCTACCTGGGCACTCTTCTATTCATACAACATAATAAACTGCGGAAGATAAATAACACTCCTTTTTTTTTTATCAAAACTAAGGCCAAGCCGATAAGGCTGCCATAACATAAAAATTACCCGAAAGGGTCTACACTGTTTAACAATGTAAAAACAACTCTAGCCAGTCCAGCCCACAGATGAATACAGACCTCTAAGATTTGGACAAATACTATGACGAGACAAGGCCCCGACGTACCCCTGAATATACATAACCATGACGACTAGCTCCGGAACATTGGAGCCATCTCAAAATGCTGAACCAGGATCCTAAGCTCGCGGATCTACAACTGTGTACCTAAACCTGCGGACATGAACGCAGCCCGAAGAAGTCGGTCAACAGTGCAGAATATGAAAGCGGAAATAAGTCGATAAACAAATCATAATCAGACAAAAGAATGACAGGGGCAAGTATAAAAAGGGTAAATACCAGATCCTACCGTGTCATTAGCATCTCGTGAACTTAATCGTACCTTATTATCTTTTCCCATTTTTCAATAAGAGTATAGTCAAATTCTTACGTACATACCTAAGAAAAATCATCAAGTTCATTACCATATAACTTACTTATCTTACTTAACATAATCCGGCCCTTTATGGAGGGACGCTTCATTTTGGAGTTCAATTTAATTATCTGTCACGACCCGTTCCGGGGCCCGTGACTGGTGCCTTACCCCGGGCACCCTAGTGATACAACATCAGAGTAATCAGCGGAACATAAAACACATACATGAAACAAATGAAGTATAAACAGTAATCTGAGGAAAACTTGTCTTACGACATATATATAAATAACAACTTTTTTCAAACATGAACAGTTTAATCCTTTTTACAAACCACGCCACAACAAGATTCTGCACCTCTAAGAAATGATACGACAATAATGGCGGGACGGGGCCCGCCATACCACGAATGTAAATACCTACAACAACAGGACTATACCATCGATAAGCCTCCGAGAAACGGAGCTTTTCCAAACGCTATCGTGACCCTAAGAGCGAGGATCAATGATCGTGTACCTTTACTGCGGCGTGAACGGCCCGAAGGTCGATAACAGTACCAAGTATGTGAATCGAAATAAATCAGTAAATGAAATCATAGTAGTCTATACAAAGCGGGAGACATGTATGATAACCAAATTACGATTCATGATAAATAAGCAATCATGTCAAGTCGTGACTCACGCCTCAAGTCATCACTCAAATTTAACAATGGGTCTCACGGCACAACATCAATCGTGCCCGTGGAACACATTCTCATTGCCGATCTATGATATGAAAGCACCAGAACACACATGAACACCGTGTCCCACCGTGTTATAATAAAGCTATGCGGGTAAGTGCGAAGGCATAGCCGACTACTAAAACCCACGCACTAACAAGGTCATAAATCGTGTCATGATATCTGTCTGCACCGTCACATGATAAAAGCCGGTCACTCGCCCGCGATATCAAATGTGCGCGCTTAGCCTCGAACTCTCGCGACTCGCGTAGGCCAACCTCATAGGCGCATGAGGTATAACCCCGCGTCGAGGTCTCCCGGCATCGCCCCGACTCGCGATCCGCATGGCCACAAAGACCGCGTGACCACGGGCGTAAACTAACTCGAACTCCGTAGTTCCGCATGGATCCCCGGACCCGCATGAGGTATTCTCGAATCATGGTCCTGCATCACCGAGTCTACCCCGCATGAGGTATTCTCGAATCATGGTCCTGCATCACCGAGTCTACCCGCGTGGAGGCGACTTAACCTCCGGACACAAGTCAAGGTGAGTGGTACAATACCAACATAACGGTGATAGTCAAACAACTTTAAGCGCGGTCGAGGAAAACCCTTTACACTAACATCACAAGATACTAACACACGTAGCGTCCTAACATGTTTACTTATCAAATCAACAAGAAAGTATTACAAGGCTATCACAAACCAATACAATCAAGTTATTCACACAAGGTACTTTCTATTAACAAGTTCGTATCCATCCCAAAGTACTTCATACATTAAATCTTTAAAAGATCCGTTCCTTCCACATAAGTCACAATACGTAGTATAAAATAGAGTATTTGTCTTTTTAAGTAAACCCAAAACACTTACCTTTGTAAAATTAAGTAACAACATTATTTTCCAAACGTCAAGTTTGCCTAATTTCAAAAATGCTCAAGTTACTTATTTTAGAAAGGTTTCATAACTCATAGTCTTACTCTCTTTTAAAACATTTGAGTAACATAAGTCTTATGAGTGAATAGGTTATTCTTGTTTATAATAATCTTACTACAAAGACCATGACCTAGAAAATGTAATATCATTTTGTCTCATCTTAGTTTCTATGCGGATGGAGGTTTCTCTTGGTTTTAATAATACAACTCATTAGTCAAGACATTTTTCCTTTATTAACGCTGCAGTGGTTTGGCGATACACATTCGATTTCAAATCGCTTAAAACATTCTTAAGCGTTATACCTAACTTCCCATAAAGCTAGTATAACTCTTAAGTTTTCAAAACCAAGTATTACTCTCCTTCAAAACGATTTATAAATCTTTTGAAATACATCAAGTTCTTTATTATAACAAGCCGCTTATAATTCACATCGATTACCTTTTAAAACCACAAAGTATTTTCTTACCTACATAAAGTCGTTATAACCAACTTCCCATAAAGCCATTATAACACTTTATGTTTTAAAACAATCAAACACGATTAACACGTATCGTCTGCGTACTACATAGTTCACACATATCATGCTAGAAGAGATAGGAAGAGGTTCACATACCTCGCGACGAGTATCGACAATAAGCAAAATGCTCCAAGTACTACAACGCACTAGCCCTTTCCACTCCTCAAGTAGAATACGCTACTCTTAGTACTTTCACCTAAAAAGGTCACAAACGTCTATTAACTTCAAAACACAAGGTTCCATTTCTCTGAGAAAATTCGAAGACCTCCCGCAACAGAATCTCCTCTCTATCGAGGCGGCCACCAAGCCAACCAGTGGGGTTTATACGCCTAACGGACGTGTACAATTCTACTCGATATACTACACAAGTCTCATCGCAATACAATCCATGTACATACATTCGATTCTTTTCTTTATTCTTGTGCTTAAGTCAAAAGACATTGCGCGATTAAGCTTAGTTCTATATATAGTATGCTTCAACTATATATTCTAACAACATGTAATTTCCAATTACAATTAGAGGACAAGATAATTACCTCGATAAGCCCATAATTATCCAAGTATAAATGTCGGTCCTTAGCAACGCTTAGCTCCTACTCCGGTGCTCCAACCCGCTCCAACAACCCTTAGAAGTTCTAACCAACTTACTTAAATACCTCAATCATCAATGAAGATTTCCTTAGGGTTTCGGTTTGAGACAAAAGGACATACTGGTAGTATTTCGGCTCTACGTATAGAGGTTTCTTTGGAATACTACAAGGTATACTGGCTAAGGTAATTTGGGTATAATGTAACAATACTTTTGAGAGTATTTCTACCAAGAGGGGGTATTTATACGAGACAACACCACGAGGGGGTGTATACCACCGGCCTACCACTAGGGAAACTCTCGGCGAGGGGAGGGTGCTCTCGGCCAAAGGCCTCACAAAGGGGAGGACTCTCGCCAAGACACTACACTGGGGAGGAAGAAGCTTTCAAGACTTAGAGATTTTGGGATGAAGAAGTCTTCCTGAGGAGGGGTATTTATAGGTCAAGCAAAGGCCAATCAATGGCCAAGATCTAGCCAAGTGCTAGGCAAGTGTAGGGCAAGATATGCCCAGTGCCCTAGTCCCTACTCCTTAAAACCCTCACAAATATCTACCAAAAATATCTACCCACTGACACTGATTCGTCAGTGCCGCCCACTTGCTTCCAATGTGAGGTGACACGTGTCACCCTCCGTTGGTCCAAGATGTTCCGCCTCTCGGAAAAATCCGCAAAAATAAGAAAAGACATAGCCGAATTTTCCTGCAAGTTATGTAAAGCGTTTCGTCGAAAACGACTCTAACAAGGTGTTGTGCACAAATGTCATTCGGCGAGCCACTGGCGGGGTGACATGTGTCACCCTCCTATTGGCCCAAAATAAAACATCTTCCAAAATATCCACAATGGCCAAAATCTCAAAACAAAGTGGGCCTACAAAATCAGTAAATTTCTCCGTGGGCCACGTGACCATTTCCAAAATAAAATTCCATAATTCTCTAATATTCCGGAAGTCCGAATACCAAATCTGGGAATCCAATTCCCATTAACGAACCTTTTCCTTCACAAAATCGGAAACTTTTCCGTGGAAAAATCACCTCTTTCTTCCTTTCCATCTTTCTGCCGTATTCTCGCACGTCGTCCTCGCATACATACCACGGAACTACGGGTATAACATTCTTCCCCAGAAACATTCGTCGAATGTTCCTTCTAAGTCCCCAAACATACTGGCGATATAGTCTCTACTACTATACTTACGGAACAATCACCCACACTGGCCATGGAAACACCTGCGCAAAAACATACATCCAAGTCCACGATGAAACACCTCTACAACACCACAAATCACTACTCACCGTGGTCTAAAATATACTTCCCGCGCCTCTTTACAAAAGAAAAGATCACATCTATGCTCGCCATACATGCTCGCTTCTCTTTACTCGTGTAGATACCACTTTGTCACTTTGTCGCGAGCCTTGCTCGACGACCCAACAAATGGTACCGGCCGCTGCGATTCCCGAGGATGTCGTGACACTCGAACTCTTACCACATTACGATCTCGCTTGGTTCCAAAACTCGGGGTTACTATCCCTAACGTGGTCATCATTAATTGGGGATACTGATGGATCTCCTGCTTTCTGAACATAACAATACGAAGACCGGACGCTTTGCCTCTACGTCGGACGGCAAATGCTAACATATAGGCAACCGCCTATTCCTCACTGAACTCAAAAAAGGCCCAAGTAACTCGCTAAGTTTCTCTGCTTTCCAAAGCTCGTCACACCTGTCAGGGGTGGTACTTTCAAGAAGACCGGCCGTCAACTCGAACTCTGGCGTCGTCGCCGATTATCCGCACGATTCCTCGAGCTTCGAACTTCTTCTAGACAAGGTTCTCACTATCCACGATCTGTGGAACAAGCTGAACAATGCGAACCTTGCCAACATTGAACCAATCGACCGCACTTTACACTTCCCTACAAGGCTTTAAAAAGGTGACATCCGAACACCGAAATGGTAGCTTAAACACTCCTCACAGAGACAACAATCCCACAACTATCCACGAAATCAAGCAGCGGCGAGGCGAATGCGGTCGAGACTTACGAGTTCTTAACCCGCTGGTAAAACTTCCGAAACAAAAACAGCGTGCACTGGCTCCATGCGCCATAAGGTGAAGGTAGGCACCGTGCAGCCTTACAACCTTTACGATAAAATCAACACCGCCGAGTGAACGATCCGATCAAGAACACGATGGGCTGCCCCATCGGCCCGACCATCGGTCGAACGCATCCACGAACTCGTCTGTTTGGTTAACTAAACATGGGCCTAACACCCTCATGACCCTAACACAAGGCGGGACCACCACAAACTGACCCCACCATAAAACAGGTCGCGGGTTGACCCGCGACGTGGCCTCAACCTGACCCGGCAACGCGCAAAACACTAGTTCCCTGAAGGAACAATCTCACTAATCACGTTCCGAAAACCTAGCGGTCTTCTTAGCTCAACTACCCCCTGTCATTCCACACTACTAGGGACCTATCCCACACATAGCTCACGTGCACTATGCACTTCTGATAAGGATCAAACATAACACTACACCTTTTCTTGAGATGGCCTCACCTCTAAGGTCTCTACGTATAACACTCTAAGGCTCACACCTTCTCTATCCCCCAAAATCTTACTCGGTTAACCCACCATGATTTCTATGTTCTCGGCCTGATGCGCATAAGCCCGTACACAGGCCATGCTCAAGCCTAACTGAAGAATTACTCTTGCACGATCCTCTCTTAGATAGCCATCAAGACTCGCGGTACATCGGTATACTCTCTGGTAGCCAAATCCATAGCTAGTAACAGGGTCGCCTCTTTGTAATCCATATTCTGTTCGGTCCAGTCGGCGAAGGTTCAAATATCATGGTCGCGAGGAACCGCGCGCCGTGCTAAACTTTCTTGGGGCTAGTGACGTCGCAGAAATCCCGAATGAAGCATTACCTAGGTAATGATTGGGCTGTGCCCACGTAACCCTCTCGAACTCTACTCGCGGCTCCGCCTTTGCCTTGCCCTCTGGGCGGGTTGCCTGCGGAGGCATAACGATGGGGAAAGAATTTCGTCGGAGGGTCCAACTTACAACACGGCTAAGGCACGATCTCGAGTGAGAAGAATAGAAACCAATCCTAAATATCCTATAGCCTCACGATTATTGGTGTGGTGCACAACACACCGATAATCAAGACTTCTTGGATACGGTGCGTAGACACTTTTCCGAGGATTAATCGCTCTGATACCACTTTGTCACGACCCGTTCGGGGCGTGGTCGTGCCTTACCCCGCACCCTAGTGATACAACATCGAGTAATCACGAACATAAAACACATACATGAAACAAATGAAGTATAAACAGTAATCTGAGGAAAACTTGCCTTACGGCATATATATAAATAACAACTTTTTTCAAACATGAACAATTTAATCCTTTTTACAAACCACGCCCACAAAAGATTACTGCACTTCTAAGAAATGATATAACAATGGCGGGACGGGGCCCGCCATACCACGAATGTAAATACCTACAACGACAGGGGACTATACCACTGATAAGCCTCCGGAGAAACGAAGCTTTCCCAAACGCTGAACTGTGACCCTAAGAGCGAGGATCAATGACTGGTGTACCTTTACATGCGGCATGAACGCAGCCCCCCGAAGGAGGTCGATCTGCAAGTACCAAGTATGTGAAATCGAAAATAAATCGTAAATGAAATCATAGTAGTCTATACAAAGCGGGAGACATGTATGATAACCAAATTACAATTCCTGATAAATAGCGATCATGTCAAGTCGTGACTCACGCCTCAAGTCATCACTCAAATTTAACAATGGGTCTCACGCCCACAACATCAATCGTGCGTGGAACACATTCTCCCGCTGGCGATCTATGATATGAAAGCACCAGAACACACATGAACACGTGTCCCACTGTGTTATAATAAAGCTATGCGGGTAAGTACGAAGGCATAACCGACTACTAAAACCCACGCACCAACAAGGTCATAAAGCGTGTCATGATATCTGTCTGCCGTCACATGATAAAAGCCGGTCACTCGCGCGATATCAAATGTGCGCGCTTAGCCCCGAACTCTCGCGACTCGCGCGTAGGCCAACCTCATAGGCCGCGTGAGGTATAACCCCGCATCGAGGGTAGCTACTCCGGCGTCGCCCCGACTCGCGATCCGCATAGCCACAAAGACCGCATGACCACAAGGCGTAAACTAACCCGAACTCCGTAGTTCCACATGGATCCCCGGACCGCATGAGGTATTCTCGAATCATGGTCCTGCATCACCGAGTCTACCCCGCATGAGGTATTCTCGAATCATGGTCCCGCATCGCTGAGTCTACCGCGTCGGAGGCGCTTAACCTCCGGACACAAGTCAAGGTGAGTGGTACAATACCAACATAACGGCTGATAGTCAAACAACTTTAAGCGCAGTCGAGGGGAAAACCCCTTTACACTAACATCACAAGATACTAACACACGTAGCATCCTAACATGTTTACTTATCAAATCAACAAGAAAGTATTACAAGGCTATCACAAACCAATACAATCAAGTTATTCACACAAGGTACTTTCTATTAACAAGTTCGGGTATCCATCCCCAAGTACTTCATACATTAAATCTTTAAAAGATCCGTTCCTTCCACATAAGTCACACAATACCCGTAGTATAAAATAGAGTGACTGTCTTTTTAAGTAAACCCAAAACACTTACCTTTGTAAAATTAAGTAACAACATTATTTTCCAAACGTCCAAGTTTGCCTAATTTCAAAAATGCTCAAGTTACTTATTTTAGAAAGGTTTCATAACTCATAGTCTTAATCTCTTTTAAAACATTTGAGTAACATAAGTCTTATGAGTGAATAGGTTATTCTTGTTTATAATAATCTTACTACAAAGTGACCATGACCTAGAAAATGTAATATCATTTTGTCTCATCTTAGTTTCTATGCGGATGGAGGTTTACTGGTTTTAATAATACAACTCATTAGTCAAGACATTTTTCCTTTATTAACGCTTGCAGTTGGTTTGGCGATACACATTCCGATTTCGAAATCGTTAAAACATTCTTAAGCCGTTATACCTAACTTCCCATAAAGCTAGTATAACTCTTAAGTTTTCAAAACCAAGTATTACTCTCCCTTCAAAACGATTTATAAATCTTTTGAAATACATCAAGTTCTTTATTATAACAAGCTTATAATTCACATGATTACCTTTTAAAACCACAAAGTATTTTCTTACCTACATAAAGTCATATAACAACTTCCCATAAAGCCATTATAACACTTTATGTTTTAAAAACAATCAAACATAGTTAATACACGTATCGTCTACCGTACTACATAGTTCACATATCATGCTAGAAGAGATAGGAAGAGGTTCACATACCTCGCGAGTATCGACAATAAGCAAAATGCTCCAAGTACTACAACCGCTAGCCCTTTCCACTCCTCAAGTAGAATACGCTACTCTTAGTACTTTCACCTAAAAAGGTCACAAACGCGTCTATTAACTTCAAAACACAAGGTTCCATTTCTCTCTGAGAAAATTCGGCACCTCCCCGCAACGTAAATCTCCTCCTCTATCGAGGCCACCAAGCCAACCAGGGGGTTTATACGCCTAACCGGACGTGTACAATTCTACTCGATACTACACAAGTCTCATTGCAATACACCCTATGTACATACGATTCGATTCTTTTCTTTATTCTTCAGCTTAAGTCAAAAGACATTGCCGCGATTAAGCTTAGTTCTATATATAGTATGCTTCAACTATATATTCTAACAACATGTAATTTCCAATTACAATTAGAGGACAAGATAATTACCTCGATAAGCCCATAATTATCCAAGTATAAATGTCGGTCCTTATGGCGCTTAGCTCTACTCGGTGCTCCAACCCGCTCCAAACAACCCTTAGAAGTTCTAACCAACTTCTACTTAAATACCTCAATCATCAAAGAAGATTTCCTTAGGGTTTCGGTTTGAGACAAAAGGACATACGGTAGTATTTAGACTCTACGTATAGAGGTTTCTTTGGAATACTACAAGGTATACGGCTAAGGTAATTTGGGTATAGTAACAATACTTTTGAGAGTATTTCTACCAAGAGGGGTATTTATACGAGACAACACCACAAGTGTATACCCTCCTACCCCACTAGGGGGGGGAAACTCTCGGCCAAGGGGGGGGGGGTGCGCTCGGCCAAAGGCCTCACAAAGGGGGGAGGGACTCGCCGCCAAGACACGACACTAAGGGGGGTGGAAGAAGGTTTCAAGACTTAGAGATTTTGGGATGAAGAAGTCTTCGAGGAGGGTATTTATAGGTCAAGCAAAGGCCAATCAATGGCAAGATCTAGCAAGTGCTAGGCAAGTGTAGGGCCAAGATATGCCCAAGTGCCCCTAGTCCCTACTCCCAAAACCCTCACAAATATCTACCAAAAATATCTACCCACTGACACCTGATTCGTCCAGTGCGCCCACTTGCTTCCAATGTGAGGTGACACATATCACCCTCCCGTTGGTCCAAGATGTTCGTCTCTCGGAAAAATCCGCAAAAATAAGAAAAGACATAGCGGAATTTTCCTCGCAAGTTATGTAAAGCGTTTAGCCGAAACGACTCTAACAGGGTGTTGTGCACAAATGTCATTCGGCGAGCCACTGGCGGGGTGACACGTGTCACCCTCCTATTGGCCCAAAATAAAACATCTTCCAAAATATCCACAATGGCCAAAATCTCAAAACAAAGTGGGCCCCACAAATCAGTAAATTTCTCGTGGGCCCACGTGACCATTTCCAAAATAAAATTCCATAATTCTCTAATATTCCAGAAGTCCGAATACCAAATGGGAATCCATTCCCATTAACGAACCTTTTTCCTTCACAAAAACCGGAAACTTTTCCGTGGAAAAATCACCTCTTTCTTCCTTTCCAATCTTTCTGTCGTATTCTCGTACGTACGTCCTCGCATACATACCCTGGAACTACGGGGTATAACATTATCCATACGTGATAATGTAACCCGACCCATTTGCGGGACACGGCGAATTCATAAAAATCTTCCCATGAAGGTATACTGCCCGACCCATCCTGGGACGCGATAAGGTCATATACGCCCGTAAAGGTATCTTTGCGGCCCATTCCTGGGACGCGATAATGTCATATAGTCTGCCCATAAAGGTATACTGCCCGACCCATTCCTGGGACGCGATAATGTCATATAGTCTGCCCATAAAGGTATACTTCCCGGCCCATTCCTGGGACGCGATAATGTCTCTTTTACATAACATTTTAAACCCTCTTCTCACTTCTTCTTAAGTCGTTATAACAACTTCCCATAAAGCTATTATAACAACCTTTTCAAATTAGAGAACTTAAGGCACTTTTTATTCCTTATTACTTAAGGAAAATTAAACCCAAAAGTACTACGTACATACATACTTAAAAGAATCTTAAAACTCCTTCTCTTTTTAAAATCCATATACTTCTTCTTTTGAAACTCAAGTCTCTTAACTTTTGAAATAAAACATAGAAACCATACTTTTTAAATCAATTCCTTTCTTCTTTTTAAGAATCAAGTCCCATAACTTGAAAAATAAAGTCTCTTAACCTTTTCAGAAATCAAGGTTCATAGTCTTAAAACTTCATGACATAAAACTCTTTTAATTTAAGTAACATATGCTTTTATGAGTTGTGAATAGGTTATACTTGTTTATAACGATCTTATTAAAGCAGCCATGATCTAGAAAATGTAATACAATTTTGTCTTATCTTAGCTTCTATGCAGATGGAGAATTCTACTCATTTTAATTTAATTGATTGTCGATACATTTTCTTTTATTAACGCTGCAGTGACTTGTTCGATACTTATTCTCATTCGTGCAGTAACTTAGCAAAGTCAACTTGACTCCAATTACTTCCTAACGACTCTTACCAATATCCCCCATAAGACTTGGTAAGGACTTAGGATAACTTAGATGTGTCTTTTACATAGAGTAAATCAACATACCTACCTCTTAACTTCTAAGAGTAGAAGGAATCATGAAATAGTACCACATGTATACTTCATACATAGAATCTTGTCAAAAGAAGGAAGAGGTTCACATACCTCGCGACGATTATCGACTAATAGCAAAATGCTCCAAAGTACTTCAACCTTGATAGCTATTCCATTCTTCAAGTAGAATACGCTTGTCACGAACCGACCCCAGGCCGCGACTGGTGCCCTACCTGGGAACCCTTCTATTCATACAACATAATAAACTGCGGAAGATAAATAACACTTTTTTTTTAAAACTAAGGCCAAGCCGATAAGGCTGTCATAACATAAAAATTACCCTAAAGGGTCTACAATGTTTAACAATGTAAAAACAACTCTAGCTAGTCCAGCCCATAGATGAATACAGACCACTAATATTTGGACAAATACTATGACGGGACAAGGCCCCGCCGTACCCCTGAATATACATAACCATTACGACAAGCTCCGGAACATTGGAGCCATCTCAAAATGCTGAACCAAGATCCTAAGCTCGCGGATCCACAACTGTGTACCTAAACCTGCGGACATGAACGCAGCCCGAAAGAAGTCGATAATAGGTACGAATATGGAACGGAAAATAAGTCTGATAAACAAATCATAACTGTACAAAAGAATGACAGGGGAAAGTATAAAAAGGGTAAATACCAGATCCTACCGTGTCATTACCATATCGTGAACTTAATCGTACCTTATTATCTTTTCCCATATTTCAATAAGAGTTATAGTCAAATGCTTACGTACATACTTAGAAAAAAACATCAAGTTCATTACCATATAACTTACTTACCTTTCATAACATAAATCCGGCCCTTTTATGGAGGGACGCCTATACTGCCCGGCCCAATCTGGGACGCGATAAATTCACATAAGTCTGCCCATAAAGCTATACTGCCCGGCCCAATCTGGGACGCGATAAAGTCACATAAGTCTGCCCATAAAGGTATACTGCATAAAAATAGGAAACTTATGATCAACTTAGGGACACCTGCCCATAGTATCATTTAGCAATCCTACTCATGGGACTATTTCACCCGCAAGGGCCGTATAGACCCGCATGAGGTATTCCTCGCATAGACTGTATCCGCCCGCATAGGTCGTGTGGACCCGCATGAGGTATTCCTCGCATAGAATGTATCCGCCCGCATAGGTCGTGTGGACCCGCATGAGGTATTCCTCGCATCATGGGTAGCAAATCCATGGAGTGGTATAATGTCTTGGGGATTTACCCCGCAATCATACTCAGAAGGTGGTATAATGTCTTGGGGGTTTACCCCGCAATCATACTCAGAAGGTGGTATAATGTCTTGGGGGTTTACCCCGCAATCATACTCATAACCTAGCTCAACCGGCTATCATACATAACATAAGCACTACCGGCTTATCATACATCACATAAGTACTACCGGCTTATCATACATAACATAAGCACTGTCGGCTTATCATACATAACCTAAGCAAGTTAAGAAATCCCTTAACTTCTTATTAGCTCGTTCATATACACTCTCATTTTAGTTTACTTAAGGCACTAACATGTCAATACAAAATCCGGGAATTTAACCCAACGTACTACGTGCCTCTACTTCTTTTAAAATGATTCTCTTTCAAATAAAACTTCCAAGATACTAATAACCGTAGTATCAATTCATATATACTTTTCAAGACAAGTCACAATACCTTTTAGAAATACATTTATACGCTTCTAAATCAAGTGACTTCTTTCTTTAAAACCTTAAGCAATTGGTACTTTTAAAACAATTTGCCCTTCTTTATTTCAAGTCATTTCTTTGCTTACATTACTGAAGAAAACCATTCTTTTAATCTTCCATAAAGTTGTTATAACCAACTTCCCATAAAGCCGTTATAACTCTTTATGTCTTAGACAAATTCATTCCTTTTTATTGTTACACCCCGTAAGTCCAGGACATGTATAAGAGAATGTACGTAAGGAATCAAGACTTGAAAATTGGTACGAAAGGAAGAATTGTTTTTCCGACAGAAAATCTTCCGGACGTCGGAAAGGAAAAATGTTCGTTGTTGAGAATTGGATTCTTAAAATGCATTATTTGAAGAGTATGGAACTTATTAACATTATGGAAATTTATTTTTACGGATTTGGTCACGTGGGGCCCACCCGAAGAATTTTACGTTTTGTGGGGCCCACGAGGGTTACGGAATTTTATGGACGAATGAGAGGGCGACACGTGGCACCCCCACACTTAGTCTTGGTCGAAATGTGTAAGGGTAAAATGGTCATTTACCATGGTGGAAGATAAGTCTTGCTAGCTTGAGATTGTTGACCAAGGTCAACTTGCCACTTGTGCTTAATCCTTGTGATCTTCATCTTAGCCACCCATTTGTTTAAGTCTAAGCCATCCAATGTGTTTTATATACTACACTAGTAGCAAGACTTGGCATTTTACACTTAGAAAAATTAGACAACTCTTGTGCAAGAACTATAGCTCTCGGCTTTAGTGATTTTCCAACAAGAAAAAATTGTAATTTTGATCCATTGTTCACAAGACTTAAACCCAATGTCCCTAAGGGTATTGTAAGGATATCTCAATAGAAAGATTTCGGAAAAACGGAGTTTTCACGTTAGTCGCAAGGCGGAAACTTAAGGAGTTCTTCAACTTTGAAGTTGGAACTTGAAGATGGGTTCTTCATAGGCTTTTAAGGAGTGCTTGGAGCGGATTGGAACTTAAGGAAAGGAGCTAAGAATTGCTAAGGCGCGACTTTGAATCTTGGAAATTTTAAGGGCTTGGAAAGGTATAAATTTTGTCGTTTTAGCAATTAAGTTTACTTATTGTTGTAGCTATGGATATTAGCAAGCATGATAAGTATATTGACTATTGGAACCCTAATTCGAAAACTAGCATGTTTAGCCTTAAGATTACAATTCAAGTCGATTATTAGTTTAAGTCGTCGCATGTTGGATAAAGAAGGAAATTGTAGTTGTTGAAGTTGTTTATGACGATATAACATGTTAGACCTTAGAACTTGGAATTGGAAAAGAATTGGAAAAGACTTTGAATTGTTGGTTATGTAAGTTGGCCGAGATTGGCTAGTGAGCTTTAAACTACTTCGTATGAATTGTGGGGCGGAATTTTACACGTATTGTAAGGCGTGTAATCCCCTTTGTTTGGTTGTTGTTTTGAGCCTTAAATGTGGCGTGTTGGTTATTGTATTCAGCCTTGAAAAAGGTGGCAAAGTGAGTAGAAACAAAGGAAGTGCTGCCCGATTTTCCGTAGAATTAGAGACCGTATACTTAGTATTATTCTACGTTAGAGACTAGAAGTTGATAGTCTTGTTGTGACCATTATAGGTTGACACTTCTACGTACGGCGTATTCGGCTTAGCTTGTGGATTTAGCCTAAAAGGTATGTGAACTATCTCCTCTTCTAGCATGATTCCTTAAGATAAAGAAAGTAAGTTCTACTCCTTAAATGATCCATTCCTTGGTTGTACTTGGATTGCCTAATATAGAATTTGTTCTATGTACTTCCTTGATTGTACTTGGATGTTTAAATTGTAAGTTGTATAATCCATTGCCTTAGTGGAGTTTGGATTCTTAAGAGTGAAAGTATTTTGCTTAAAGTACATGGAGTCTTGAAAAGGAAGTGGTTTCCAAACCTTTTGGCTAGTGCCTTAGTTCCAAAACCTAAAGGTCATTATAATGACTTTAGGGGAGTCAAAGGAGTGATTTACTTAATTGTTTTAAAAAGGAGGAGAAATGACATGAGTTAAGAGAAGTAACTTGTTTTAAAGGTGTGAGTTACTTGAGGTTTAAAAGTAGAAGAAACTTGTTTTCTAAATATTAAGAGACTTGTAGTATTTTGAAAGTTGAGAACTTGATTTGTAAAGTATGTGATACTTGGTTTTAATAGTATAAGTCTCTTGGTTATAAAAGGAATGGATATGTCTAAAACCATAGAGGGTTATAACGGCTTTATGGGAAGTTGGTTATAACGGCTTTATGGAAGGTTAAGAAAGTTGTCTATTTTGATTAATGGGCATAAGTTGCCTAGATTGTGAAAATTTGAAGTTACTTGATTTCAAGCTTTGAAATGAGTTTTCTAAAAGTGTAGTAACTTACTTTGAAAAATAGACACACCTTGATACTACGGGTGTTAGTATCTTGGGGTTTTACATAAAAAGGAGTCTTTTGAAAAGAATGTACGTATGTAGTGCTTTGGCTTGTTTAATTGAGAATTATTCTATGTGTGCCTTGATAAGTACTTTGGCCTGTTTAATTGAGAATTATTCTATGTGTGCCTTGATAAGTACTTTGGCTTGTTTAATTGAGAATTATTCTACGTGTGCCTTGATAAGTACTTTGGCCTGTTTAATTGAGAATTATTATATGTGTGCCTTGATAAGTACTTGGGCTTGTTTAATTGAGAATTATTCTATGTGTGCCTTGATAAGTACTTTGGCTTGGTTAATTGAGAATTAGCCTATGTGTGCTGGTGATAGCCTTTGAGTGCAAGTATTATGTTTTATTACGTTGCCGCGACTCTCGGTTGGAGGTACCGTCTTGTTGTAAGTTACTTGGACGTACCGACAGTGATGTGGGATTCCACGGGTATGCTTCCGTTATTTGTAGTACCTGGGTTAAATTCCCGGATTTTTATAAAAGGCATGGTAGTGCTTATATTTTGTTTGATGGTCGGTTGAGATAGGGTAAGAGTATAAGTGAGGGGTAAACCCCCAAGACGCTATTGTCACGACCCGAACCCGGGCCCGTGACTGGTGCCTTACCCGGGCACCCAAGTAGGCATACATCAGAGTAACCAGCGGAATATAAAACAAGACATGAATCAATATGAAGTGAGAAACAGTTTATCTGAGAAAAGTTGTCTTTCGGCATATATATATAAAAACTTGAACAGTTACATCCCTTTTACAAACCCCCACACAAAGATTACTGCACCTAAGAATGTTATAACAACAATGGCGGGACAGGGCCCGCCATACCACGAATGTAAGTACTCTACAACGGGGACTATACGAGATAAGCCTCCGAGACACGGAGCTTCCCAAAACTGGCGTGACTCATGGCGAGGATCAACAATCGTGTACCTCTACTGCGGCATGACGCAGCCCGAAGGAGGTCGATAACAGTACCAAGTATGTGGCGGAAAATATTGTAAATGAAATCATAACGCTTTATATAAAGCAGAGACATGTATGATAACCAAACTACGGTTTACAACATAAAAGTAGTCATGTCAAGCGTGGACTCACTCCTCAAAGTC
This sequence comes from Przewalskia tangutica, assembly GCA_029844215.1. Classification (NCBI taxonomy): domain Eukaryota; kingdom Viridiplantae; phylum Streptophyta; class Magnoliopsida; order Solanales; family Solanaceae; genus Przewalskia; species Przewalskia tangutica. The sequence goes on along the minus strand of CM056728.1, from coordinate 31,460,092 downwards.
ATCCCTGCGTACGTGGAACTCCTTCCCGTCGGCGATCTAGGTATAAATCGTATGATACGTATAACATGTCTCGGCCCGTCCAGGGAATCGAGGTGGAATCGTGTGGTATACGTGTCGGCCTATCCGTGGGACTCGGTGTGGCGTGTGGAATACATGTCGGCCCATCCATGGGACTCGGTGAAGAATCGTATGGAATACATGTCGGCCCATCCATGGGACTCGGTGAAGAATCGTATGGAATACATGTCGACCCGTCCATGGGACTCGGTGAAGAATCGTATGGAATACATGTCGCCCATCCGTGGGACTCGGTGAAGAATCGTATGGAATACATGTCGACCCATCCTGGGACTCGGTGAAGAATCGTATGGAATACATGTCGCCCATCCCATGGGACTCGGTGAAGAATCGCCCATAACATTTAAACCTCTTTTAAGACAGATTAAGACAATACCATGCCTTCATTTTAAACCAACACATTTTCCCTTTTTAAGGTCAAGTAACAACATTCTTTTCCAAAAGTTCAAGTTGCATATTTTTAAATACTTAAGTCTCTTATTTTCGAAAGATTTCATAGATCATAGTCCTAATCACTTAACAACGTAATTTCTTATTTTAACAAAATTGAGTAACATATATCTTATATGTGAGTAGTTTATTCTTGTTTATAACAATCTTATTAAAGCAGCCATGATCTAGGAAATGTAATACAATTTTGTCTTATCTTAGCTTCTATGCAGATGGAGGTTTCTACTGGTTTTAATATAATTAATTATTTGTCAATACATTTTCCTTTATTAACGCTGCAGTGGTTTGTTCGATACTTATTCTTATTCCGAAATCAATATAACTTATTAGTTAAAAACCAAGTACTCATTACTCACGAATGAGGCTTCACAACTTTTTAATTCATATCAAGCCAATTAAGTCAAGTCTCTTATTTTCTTAAAATCAACAACCCATTTCTTACCTACATAAAGTTGTTATAACAAACTTCCCATAAAGCCGTTATAACACTTTATGTTTTACACCAACCCAATTCATTTAGCACACGACGCTCACCGTACTACATAGTTTACAAACATCATGCTAGAAAGGATATTAAGAGGTTCACATACCTCGCGACGATTATCGACAAATAGCAAAAGCGCTCACCGCACTATAACCCGCTAGCCTTGTCCACCCTTCAAGTAGAACACGCTACTCGCAGTAACTTCAACCTATAATGGCCATATACGCCTATCAACGTCTAGACTACTCGTAGAATATTCTAAGCGTAGGTTCTCTATTCTATGGAAATTTGGGCAGATTTCCCTACCACAACTACACAAGTCTCATCAGAATACACTATGTAAATGCAGTTCAATTCTCTTCTTATATACCTTCCTTCTATATATCTTATACTTAATTCTGAACTACTACAACATGTAATCTCCAATTACAATAGAAGGATAAAGATATTTACCTCGATAATCCCAAAATTATCCAAGATTAAAGTCGATCCTGAGCAAGGTTTAGCTCCTATTCTGTACGCTCCAATTCGCTCAAGAAACCCTTAGAAGTTCTATACAACTTCTACTTAACACTTCAACCAACTATGAAGATTTTCCTAGGGTTTCGTTTTGTGGTGAAGGGAAGTATAGTAGTATTTCCGGGCTCTTAGTATAGAGGTAACTTTGGAATACTACAAGGTATTAGGGCTAAGGTATTTTGGAATAGTAACAATACTACTTGGAGGATACTTTTCTACCAAAGGGGGGGTATTTCGACGAGAACAACTAGGAAGGGGGGGGGGGGGTGTTTCGGCCGAGGGCTTCACAACGGGGGAGGGGGAGCTTGGACGAGAACTACTAAAGGGAGGGAGGGATTTTTGCCTTGGAATTTCTCAAGTGTGGATGAAGAATAAGTCTTGCACACAAGGGGTATTTATAGGGAAATCAATGGCCAAGATCAAAGCAAGTGGATGGTGAAGATTTGTACATGTGTGTGTGGGTCCCACTTATCCATCTACTACACAAATATCTAGCCAAACATTGACCAAATGTTTAAGGCCTTTAAAACATAAAAAACGTGCCACTCTCTTTGCCCACAAAAACGTCCAACTTTGCCACCTAAGGGTGACACGTATGCCCTCTATTGGTCCAAAATATTTCATCTCTCGGAAAAATCCAAAATAAATATTTTCTTGAAAACGTAAAATTCCTTTACAAGGTTCGGAAAATTTTCCGTCGGAAAAACAAATCTTTCTCGTGGATATGCACAATTTCGTCCTTAACATAATTCGGGCTTACACAATTGTACGTACGTCCTCACATACATACTCTGGAAATACGGGGTATAACATTCTCCCCTCCTTAGAAACATTTGTCCCGAATGTTCCTTCTCAAGACAGATAACGATGAAGTTCCTCTTAACTTAAACAAGTTGCCAATGCCACACATGGCCACAAAATAACACACGCGCAAATACTTAAATCCAAGTCCACGAGGAATCACCTCTATCATCACAAAAGCTCCCACTCAAGGGCTAAAAGATACTCCCTTCGCACCTTTTCTTCACAAAAGAAATGATCACTTCTATTCTATTAACACATGTTCACTTCTTCCCTTACTCGTCGTACCCTCCTCGTACACTCGAAATCTTCCTAATAAACTTACCACATTTCGGTTATTGCTTCAGTTTCCAAAATCTCAGGGTTACTATCTCCAACTTGGTCATCATTAACTGGGAACACTCTGGATGGATCTCCGATACTTTTCCGAACATATCCACATCCTGCTGGATCAAGTATGGACCAACTATCTGAACCTTGCCAACATCGAACCAATCGACCGACAACCTACACTTCCGCCCATACAAGGCTTCATAAGGCGATATCCGAATACTGAAATAGTAGCTATTATAATGCTCACTCAACAAGAGGCAATTAATCCTCACAGCTACCCCTGAAATCAAAACACCGGCCCGTAACCTATCCTTAAATATCTGGGTAAAAACGCGCTGTTTGTCTGTCGGCCCGAGGGTGAATGCAATACTGAGATTCACCTGAGTTCCTAACCCCCGCCTGGTAAAAACCTCCAGAAAAAGAAATAGCCGTAAACTGAGCTCCACTGCCCATCATAAAGTAAAAGTAGGATCCCCGTGCAGCCTTAAAACCTTCCTGATATACAACATCTCGCATAACCCTCCGCCGAGTAAACAGTCCTGACTGAAAGACAAGATGGGCTGACCTCATTGGCCCGACTACTGGTCGAACGCATCCACGAACTCGTACGATGGTTAACTAAACTTGGGCCTAACACCCTCGTGATCCTATCACATAGCGGGACCACCACAAATTTTTCCTTACTTCAAACCGGGCTGCGGGTTGACCCGCAATCTGGCCTCAACCCGACCCATTTATCGCGCCAAGCTCTTGTTCCTCGATCCGGAACAATCTCACTAATCAAGTCACGAAAACCTAATGGTCATTATTAGCTCAACTACCCTCTTTCATTTCACACTACTTAGGGACTTATCACACAAATATATCCCACGTATACTATGCACTCCGATAAAGGTCAAGCATAAAAATAAATCTTTTACTCAAGATAGCCTCGCCTCTAAGGTCCCCACGTATAATATTCTAAGGCTCACAATTTACCTGTCCCCAATCTTACCCTTTTAACTAACCATGTTTTCTAATCACAATCAACACAATGCTATCAGAACATAACACTTAAAATATACTCTTCTTATCACAAATGCATACTAATCTCTAGAGGGTTAAGGATATACCTGTATCTACTGCTTCACTTCCCCCTTCGTCACTCTAATCATAGTCCTGCCCTGCAGGGCGCATAGCTATAGAAGGCGATGAACCTGCCACTGACCCGGTAGGATGAGTCATTCTGCCTGCATCCTTCCTACTAGGACATTTTCTCGTCACATGGCCCTGACGACCGCAGGCAAAACAAGCACCAGTAAAAAGACGACATTCCCCAGGATGACGCCTGCCACATCGTGCACACTGAGGGAAACATGAATCCGGCTGGCTAGAATCTATGTATATCTGTGAACCAGAAGCCCTGGAGCCCTGACCAGCTCCCGAATACCCCGAACGTCACGAAGGCGCGGAGGACCACTGCATCTTGGCGGAGGTGCATAACTAACTTTCTGCCAGGCGGTCCGCCTCGAAAGTTACCAAAGGACCTGCTGCTCGCCTCTTCTGCTGAACCCGGTCATTCCGTCGACCTCTCCGTGCCTCACACCCCAGTGCATAAGCCTGCATGCGGGCAATGTCCATGCCCGGCTGAAGAGCTACACCCGAGCAACTCTCTGCCAAATAATCGTCGAACCCTATGACGTAGCGGTGCACTCTGTCCTCCATGCCGACTACTAACGCGGGGACGTACCGAGCTAGTGAGCCAAACTCCACATTGTACTCCCGAATGCGCGGCTTACGCCTCAACATCAAAAATCGCCGGCCGAGCCCTCATCCGTGGAGGCGAAATGTGCAAGAAATGCCTCTGAGTACTCGTCCCATACAGCTGGAAGTGCATGCTCTCCCCGGGACAGCTCCCACGAATCAAACGATCATTGCGATGTCGCGGCCGATGTGAACCTAAGACCACCGACTCGGTCTCGAAGCCACGATCACTCTCATGATCGCTCAGCCGGATGAACTCCTGCGGATCATCCTCGTGCCTCGACGTAGAACTCGGGCGGGCTCTGACTCGAAAGTCGTAGCCTCAAACTATCCGATCTCGGGTGCACCATGGGTACTCTGGGCTGAACTGCTGCGTCCGGCCTATCCTCGTATGCAGCCACGATCACGGCGATGGCGGGCCATCTCTTTGTACCCAACTCCTCTGCTCCAGTGTGGGATGGAGGCTCGTCTTGTGGTCTCGGCAGCATCGTGTGCTCTAAACTCTGCTGGGGCTGGCGGCGTCGCAAAACTCGCCGTCTCAAGCACTATCTCAGGTAATGACCGGGCCTGCGCCCTCGTACTCCTCTGTATCCTACTAGCGGCTCCTCGGTGCCTTGCCTCTGGGCGGGTTGCCTGCTTGGCGGAGGCATAATCGTAAAAACAAAATACGTCGAGAGGTCCAACTTATAACACGGCTCTAAGGCACGATCTCGAATGAGAAGAATGAAACCAATCCTAAATGTCCTGCATGACCTCGATTATAGATGTGGTGCAACACATCGATAATCAAGACTCTAATAGACACGATGCGTAGACACTTTCCGAGGATTAATCGCTCGATACCACTTTTGTCACGACCGAACCGGGCGTGATCGTGCCTTACCCGCACTCAGTAGACATACATCGAGTAACGTGGAATATAAAACAAGACATGAATCAATATGAAGTGAAACAGTTTATCGAGAAAAGTTGCCTTTCGGCATATATATATAAACTTGAGCGATTACATCCCTTTTATAAACCACCGCCAAAAGATTACTGCACTTCAGAATGTTATAATAACAATGGCGGGGACGGGGCGCCATACCACGAATGTAAGTACCTACAACGACGGGGACTATACTAAAGATAAGCCTCCGAGACACGGAGCTTCCCAAACGCTGAATGTGACCACATGAGCGAGGATCAACAATCGGTGTACCTCTACCTACGGCGTGAACGCAGCCCGAAGGAGGTCGATAGACAACAGTACCAAGTATGTGAATCGGAAAATCAGAATGAAATCATAACGGTTTATATAAAGCAGAGACATGTATGATAACCAAACTACGATTTACAACATAAAAGTAGTCATGTCAAGCGAGGACTCACTCCTCAAAGTCATCCTCATGCGTGGAACTCCTTCCTCACCGCCATCTAGGTATAAATCGTATGATACGTATAACATGTCTCGGCCCATCCCATGGGAATCGAGGTGGAATCGTGTGGTATACATGTCCCGGCCCATCCCATGGGACTCAGTGTGAAAGCGTGTGGAATACATGTCCCGGCCCATCCCATGGGACTCGGTGAAGAATCGTATGGAATACATGTCGACCCGTCCATGGGACTCGGTGAAGAATCGTATGGAATACATGTCGGCCCGTCCTGGGACTCGGTGAAGAATCGTATGGAATACATGTCGGCCCATCCATGGGACTCGGTGAAGAATCGTATGGAATACATGTCGACCCATCCCATGAGACTCGGTGAAGAATCGTATGGAATACATGTCCCGGCCCATCCCATGGGACTCGGTGAAGAATCGTCTATAACATTTAAACCCTCTTTTAAGACAAATTAAGACAATACCATGCCTTCATTTTAAACCAACACATTTTCCCTTTTTAAGGTCAAGTAACAACATTCTTTTCCAAAAGTTCAAGTTGCATATTTTTAAATACTTAAGTCTCTTATTTTCGAAAGATTTCATAGATCATAGTCCTAATCACTTAACAACGTAATTTCTTATTTTAACAAAATTGAGTAACATATATCTTATGTGTGAGTAGTTTATTCTTGTTTATAACAATCTTATTAAAGCAGCCATGATCTAGGAAATGTAATACAATTTTGTCTTATCTTAGCTTCATGCGGATGGAGGTTTCTCTTGGTTTTAATATAATTAATTATTTGTCAATACATTTTCCTTTATTAACGCTGCAGTGGTTTGTTCGATACTTATTCTCATTTCCGAAATCAATATAACTTATTAGTTAAAAACCAAGTACTCATTACTCACGAATGAGGCTTCACAAATTTTTAATTCATATCAAGCCAATTAAGTCAAGTCTCTTATTTTCTTAAAATCAACAACCCATTTCTTACCTACATAAAGTTGTTATAACAAACTTCCCATAAAGCCGTTATAACACTTTATGTTTTACACCAACCCAATTCATTTAGCACACGTACGTCTACCGTACTACATAGTTTACAAACATCATGCTAGAAAGGATAGGAAGAGGTTCAAATACCTCGCGACGATTATCGACAAATAGCAAAACGCTCCACCGTACTATAACCCTGCTAGCCTTGTCCACCCTTCAAGTAGAACACGCTACTCGCAGAACTTCAACCTATAATGGCCATATACGTCTATCAACGTCTAGACTACTCTGTAGAATATTCTAAGCAGAAGGTTCTCTATTCTATGGAAATTTGGCAGCGTTTCCCTGCCGTCAACTACACAAGTCTACTGTAAATACAACCCTATGTAAGTACAGTTCAATTCTCTTCTTATATACCTTCCTTCTATATATCTTATACTTAATTCTGAACTACTACAACATGTAATCTCCAATTACAATAGAAGGGTAAAAATATTTACCTCGATAAGCCCAAAATTATCCAAGATTAAAGTCGATCCTGAGCAAGGTTTAGCTCCTATTCTGTACGCTCCAATTCGCTCCAAGAAACCCTTAGAAGTTCTATACAACTTCTACTTAACACTTCAACCAACTATGAAGATTTTCCTAGGGTTTCGTTTTGTGACTGAAGGGAAGTATAGTAGTATTTCTGACTCTTAGTATAGAGGTAACTTTGGAATACTACAAGGTATTAGGGCTAAGGTATTTTGGAATAGTAACAATACTACTTGGAGGATACTTTTCTACCAAAGGGGGGGGGGGGTATTTCGACGAGAACAACTAGGAAGGGGGGGGGGGTGTTTCGGCCGAGGGCTTCACAAAGGGGGAGGGGGAGCTTGGACGAGAACTACTAAAGGGAGGGAGGGATTTTTGCCTTGGAATTTCTCAAGTGTGGATGAAGAATAAGTCTTGCACACAAGGGGTATTTATAGGGAAATCAATGGCCAAGATCAAAGCAAGTGGAGGGTGAAGATTTGTACATGTGTGTGTGGGTCCCACTTATCCATCTACTACACAAATATCTAGCCAAACATTGACCAAATGTTTAAGGCCTTTAAAACACAAAAAACGTGCCACTCTCTTTGCCCACAAAAACGTCCAACTTTGCCACCTAAGGGTGACACATGTCGCCCTCCTATTGGTCCAAAATATTTCATCTCTCGGAAAAATCCAAAATAAATATTTTCTTGAAAACGTAAAATTCCTTTACAAGGTTCGGAAAATTTTCCGTCGGAAAAACAAATCTTTCTCGTGGATATGCACAATTTCGTCCTTAACATAATTCGGGCTTACACAATTGTACGTACGTCCTCACATACATACTCTGGAAATACGGGGTATAACAGCTATACCACCTTCTCCAGGGTAAGAGTATAAATGAGGGGTAAACCCCCAAGATATTATACCCCCTGCTTGTTTTGTTTGATGGTCGGTTGAGATAGGGTAAGAGTATAAGTGAGGGGTAAACCGCCAAGACGCTATACCACCTTCTCCAGGGTAAGAGTATAAATGAGGGGTAAACCCCCAAGACGTTGTACCACCTGCTTTGCTACCTTCCCCAGGGTAAGAGTATAAATGAGGGGTAAACCCCAAGACGTTATACCACCTGTTCGTTTTCCCACTTGGCCCGTACAGTTTTTAGGACACAGGTGGGACTTGGTGTTCATGTATGCCTATTGGTGTTATATTATATCATGGATCAGCGGTGAGGAAGGATTCCACGGGCATGATTGATATTATGGGCGTGAGACCCATGGTTATATTTCAGAAATGACTTGAGGGCATGCGTCCCTGACTTGTTATGACTGCTTATGTGTTGTGTACTGTAGGTTGGCTATCATACATCTCTCCTGTTTTGCTTAGACTGTTATGATTTCATTATAGTATTTACTGTTTCACATACTTGGTACATTCTTCGTACTGACCTCGCCCGAGCTGCGTTCATCTGCGAGTTTAGATGCGTAGTTTGGTGATCGGCAGTGTAGGACCACCTTTCGAGTTTTGGATAGCTCCTCTGCTCGTGAGCTTATCTTTTGGTATAGTTCCTTCGATGCAGGCTTTTATGCGATTATGGGTACGGCGGGGCCTTGTCCGTCATAGTTGATATAACTCTTAGAGTGCAGTATTCATATGTGGGATTGGACTCGTATGCGATGTTGTGTCTTTTGTTTATGTATATTATATGGCACTTTGTCGGCTTTGCCTTGCACGACGTTGTTTTTTTAAAAAAGTGTTATTTAAATTCCATGATTTACTTGTGTTGTTAAGGTAGAAGGTGCCTGTGTAGGGCACCGATCCGGCTTGAGGTTGGTGCAGAGTGGTATCGAGCGATCGACCCTCGGAATGTCTACGACCGTGTCTAGTAGAGTCTTGATTATCGGTGTGTTGCGCGCCACACCCATAAACGAGGCTACAAGACATTTAGAGTTGGTTTCTATTCTTCTCACTCTGAGATCGTGCCCTAGAAGTGTTAGTAAGATAATTCCTCTCGACGTATTGTTGTGTTACGCTTATGTCTCCAGGAGGGCAACACCGCCGGAAGGGCAAATGAGTAGCAGGAGCTACTAGTCGACTCAGAGAGTTGATAGGGCTTATGCCTGTGGTATCTGGATGTTGTTTCGCAGTCGGCGAGTTCTTCTGCGCTGGGTTTTGAGGCCCCAGCACCAGAGCCTCCAGTTTCTCAGTTAGGGGAAGACTTTAGGGTCATGAAGGAAGCCATTATGTTATTGACCAAGATAGCGATCTACAGATTTCATCAACGAGGTTATTCGGCGATGCAGCAGTGTACAGAGGGTAGAGGGCCAACGCGGAGATCAGCGTAAGAGGGCTAGACCGATTGGTTATTCCGGTGAGTTTTTGGACGAGCTGCCTCAGCAGCGAGTGAGATATTCGTCCCAACCTACCCAGTACATACCCCCGCAGTTCACAGGTGGGATGTTGGACCCCACAAGGTATTTAGGAGCCGGTCCAAGCTCAAGGGGTCGAGGTTCTCAGAGGAGCAGAGGACTTTCTCGGTCAAGGCCACCTATTCCTCAGTGTATCAGATGTAGTAAGCGTCATTCGGGGAAATGCCGTTATGGCACAGATGTTTGTTTTTATTGTGGCCGTCCGGGCCATATTCGGAGGGTATGTCCTTTTAGGAAGAGCACCGGTGAGGTGGCTCAGCCTATGAGGCCGATGGTTGATTCCCTTTCCTCGCGGTATGCGTTCCCGGCGGTGTTGGATGTCACCGATCGTGGTAGAGGTCAGGGTGGAGTTTATAGTTCTGGCGGTCCTTCGAACCGCAGAGGTGACGTGACTACTGGACAGGATCAGGAGGCGACATCGCACGGGGTTACAGGTATACTTCGATTCTTTTGAATCATACGTGCATTGTTAGATTCAGATTTTACCCTAGCGTATATGTTTTCCCTTTATTGCTAGAGTTGTAAAGTGATAGTACCCCAGAGGTAGGGATACCTTGATTAGTAAAGTGAGAAGTTAAGAATGTTGAGAAAAATGGTAAGTGAACTGAGACTATAGTTGCGTAGAGTTCACACGTAATTGCCCCATGACAGTGTAAGACCAATAGGGAAGATTGTACAGTAGAAATACTTTGGCTTATGTGACGAACCTCTAGTGAATAGGGGGATAGGGTGAGAAGTACCTTGAGATAAGAGAGAGATTTATTTCAGACTAAGAATGAGAAGTTAAGTGTGACGATGAGTCGGGTTATAGACTCATTTCGGGTCAGCCGATAGTATGGAATGGGGTGATGTCAGTTGGTAGTGGTCCCGCTATGTGATAGGGTCACGAGGGTGCAAGGCCCAAGTTTAGATAATCGTTGTACGAGTTTGTGGACGCGTTCCATCGGAATCAGGTCGTAAGGACCGAGAAGAGCCTTAACGGGAAAGTAAGTAACAATATAGCCAAGTTTGGATAGTAACTCCAAGGATTGGAGAATAGAAACATATTTAAGATTTTGTACGTGTACTAGATAAGTTTGAAAGTACGAGAAAGTATGACAAGTAAGAAAAGAAAGGAACCTCTAAGGATCCCGTGTTTGAGAAGACTGTAACCTTCGAGTATGGTGAGAAGGGACTACGGACGGAAGGTCCATTGTTATGTTTACGTATGTTATGTGGTGGCCATGTGTGGCATCGTTGGTCTTGTGGTGTATTGACTGATAGGCATAGTATAGAGTTTATGCCGGAGTTTGTAAAGCTTGACAACCGACTAAGAACATTCGGGGATGAATGTTTCTAAGGGGGGAAGAATGTTACACCCCGTAAGTCCAGGACATGTATAAGAGAATGTACGTAAGGAATCAAGACTTGAAAATTGGTACGAAAGGAAGAATTGTTTTTCCGACAGAAAATCTTCCGGACGTCGGAAAGGAAAAATGTTCATTGTTGAGAATTGGATTCTCAAAATGCATTATTTGAAGAGTATGGAACTTATTAACATTATGGAAATTTATTTTTACGGATTTGGTCACGTGGGGCCCACCCGAGGAATTTTACGTTTTGTGGCGCCCACGAGGGTTACGGAATTTTATGGACGAATGAGAGGGCGACACGTGGCACCCCCACACTTGGTCTTGGTCGAAATGTGTAAGGGTAAAATGGTCATTTACCATGGTGGAAGATAAGTCTTGCTAGCTTGAGATTGTTGACCAATGTCAACTTGCCACTTGTGCTTAATCCTTGTGATCTTCATCTTAGCCACCCATTTGTTTAAGTCTAAGCCATCCAATGTGTTTTATATACTACACTAGTAGCAAGACTTGGCATTTTACACTTAGAAAAATTAGACAACTCTTGTGCAAGAACTATAGCTCTCGGCTTTAGTGATTTTCCAACAAGAAAAATTTGTAATTTTGATCCATTGTTCACAAGACTTAAACCCAATGTCCCTAAGGATATTGTAAGGATATCTCAATAGAAAGATTTCGGAAAACGGAGTTTTCACGTTAGTCGCAAGGCGGAAACTTAAGGAGTTCTTCAACTTTGAAGTTGGAACTTGAAGATGGGTTCTTCATAGGCTTCTAAGGAGTGCTTGGAGCGGATTGGAACTTAAGGAAAGAAGCTAAGAATTGCTAAGGCGCGACTTTGAATCTTGGAAATTTTAAGGGCTTGGAAAGGTATAAATTTTGTCGTTTTAGCAATTAAGTTTACTTATTGTTGTAGCTATGGATATTAGAAATCATGAGTTATATATTATGAAGTTGATAAGTATATTGGCTATTGGAACCCTAATTCGAAAACTAGCATGTTTAGCCTTAAGATTACAATTCAAGTCGATTATTAGTTTAAGTCGTCGCATGTTGGATAAAGAAGGAAATTGTAGTTGTTGAAGTTGTTTATGACGATATAAAATGTTAGACCTTAGAACTTGGAATTGGAAAAGAATTGGAAAAGACTTTGAATTGTTGGTTATGTAAGTTGGCCGAGATTGGCTAGTGAGCTTTAAACTACTTCGTATGAATTGTGGGGCGGAATTTTACACGTATTGTAAGGCGTGTAATCCCCTTTGTTTGGTTGTTGTTTTGAGCCTTAAATGTGGCGTGTTGGTTATTGTATTCGGCCTTGAAAAAGGTGGCAAAGTGAGTAGAAACAAAGGAAGTCTTTGGATTTTACGTAGAATTAGAGACCGTATACTTAGTATTATTCTACGTTAGAGACTAGAAGTTGATAGTCTTGTTGTGACCATTATAGGTTGACACTTGTACGTACGGCGTATTCGGCTTAGCTTGTTGATTTAGACGAAAAGGTATGTGAACTATCTTCTCTTCTAGCATGATTCCTTAAGATAAAGAAAGTAAGTTCTACTCCTTAAATGATCCATTCCTTGGTTGTACTTGGATTTCCTAATATAGAATTTGTTCTATGTACTTCCTTGATTGTACTTGGATGTTTAAATTGTAAGTTGTATAATCCATTGCCTTAGTGGAGTTTGGATTCTTAAGAGTGAAAGTATTTTGCTTAAAGTACATGGAGTCTTGAAAAGGAAGTGGTTTCCAAACCTTTTGGCTAGTGCCTTAGTTCCAAAACCTAAAGGTCATTATAATGACTTTAGGGGAGTCAAAGGAGTGATTTACTTAATTGTTTTAAAAAAGAGGAGAAATGACATGAGTTAAGAGAAGTAACTTGTTTTAAAGGTGTGAGTCACTTGAGGTTTAAAAGTAGAAGAAACTTGTTTTCTAAATATTAAGAGACTTGTAGTATTTTGAAAGTTGAGAACTTGATTTGTAAAGTATGTGATACTTGGTTTTAATAGTATAAGTCTCTTGGTTATAAAAGGAATGGATATGTCTAAAACCATAGAGGGTTATAACGACTTTATGGGAAGTTGGTTATAACGGCTTTATGGAAGGTTAAGAAGGTTGTCTATTTTGATTAATGGGCATAAGTTCCCTAGATTGTGAAAATTTGAAGTTACTTGATTTCAAGCTTTGAAATGAGTTTTCTAAAAGTGTAGTAACTTACTTTGACAAATAGACACACCTTGATACTACGGGTGTTAGTATCTTGGGGTTTTACATAAAAAGGAGTCTTTTGAAAAGAATGTACGTACGTAGTACTTTGGCTTGTTTAATTGAGAATTATTCTATGTGTGCCTTGATAAGTACTTTGGCCTGTTTCATTGAGAATTATTCTATGTGTGCCTTGATAAGTACTTTGGCTTGTTTAATTGAGAATTATTCTACGTGTGCCTTGATAAGTACTTTGGCCTGTTTAATTGAGAATTATTCTATGTGTGCCTTGATAAGTACGTGGGCTTGTTTAATTGAGAATTATTCTATGTGTGCCTTGATAAGTACTTTGGCTTGGTTAATTGAGAATTAGCCTATGTGTGCTGGTGATAGCCTTTGAGTGCAAGTATTATGTTTTATTATGTTGCCGCGACTCTCGGTTGGAGAAGCCTTTGTCTTGTAAGTTACTTGGACGTACCGACAGTGATGTGGGATTCCACGGGTATGCTTCCGTTATTTGTAGTACCTGGGTTAAATTCTCGGATTTTTATAAAAGGCATGGTAGTTCTTATGTTTTGTTTGATGGTCGGTTGAGATAGGGTAAGAGTATAAGTGAGGGGTAAACCCCCAAGACGCTATACCACCTCTCCGTAAGAGTATAAATGAGGGTAAACCAAGACGTTGTACCACAACTGCTACCTTCCTGTGGTAAGAGTATAAATGAGGGGTAAACTGTTATACCCCGTATTTCCAGAGTATGTACGTGTGGGCGTACGTAGAAAATTTGAACTTGTATTAAGGCTTGGCCGAATTAATTTTGTTCACAACACCCGTTTAGAGTCGTTTTTCGACGAAACGTTTTCCACGACTTTCGTAGGGAATTTCCGCTATGTCATTTTTAATTTTTGCGGATTTTTAGAGGCGAAGCGTGTTGGATCAACAAGAGGGCGCCACGCACTCTCATTGGTGGACTTCAAATCGTCCATTGGACGAAAATGGCTAAACTTGGCACGTTTTTGTGCCTTGGCACAAAGTCAAGGGTAGGTAGGATATTTGTGTTTGGTAAATCCTAGCCCTACACTTGCCTAACACATGGATTGATCTTGGCCTTTGGTTGGCCATCCCGACCTATAAATACCCTCCCTTTGATGAACTTCTTCATCAAAAAAATATTCTAAGTGTTAAAATCCCTCCTCTCCTTCAGAGGTTCTCGTCAAAGCCTTCCCTCCCCCTTGGCCGAGAGTTCCCCCCCTAGTGGGGTAGGCCGAGGGGTATACCCCCCCCTCCTTGGGGTGCTAGCCGTGGGGTACCCCCCTTAGCCTAGTTGTTTTCGTATAATACCCCCCCTCTTGGTAGAAATACTCTCAAAGTATTGTTATGATGCCCAATTTCCTTAGCCAATACCTTGTAGTATTCTAAGGTTATACCTTTACAAAAAGCCGGATATACTATTATACTTCCCGTCGGTCAAACCAAAACCCTAGGAAATCTCCATAGTCCGTTGGAGTATTGTGTAGAAGTTGGTTAGAACTTCTAAGGGTGGTTTAGAGCGGGTTGGAGCGCTCGGAGTTGGAGCTAAACGATTGCCCAGGATCGACTTTAAGCTAGGATAATTATGGGCTTATCGAGGTAATTATCTTGTCCCTCTATTGTAATTGGAAATTACATGATTGCTTGAATATATAGTTGAAGTATACTATATATTAGAACTGAACGTAGTTATTGGCAATGTCTTTTGACTTAAGCCTGACTAATACTTACGGCAATGTCTTTCGACTTAAGCCGAATTTAAAGAGAGTCTTGAATCGTAATTACATAGGGTTGTATTCAGATGAGACTTGTGTAGTAGTAGTGGAGTAGAATTGTACCGTTGGGGTTAGATCATAACCCCACGGTTGGCTTGGTGGCGGCCTCGATAGAGGAGGAGATTTCTGTTGTTGCGGAGAGTCTTTGCCGAATTTTCGGTAGTATGTTCTTCGATGAGATCTAATTGTTAATACGCGCCTGGTGGCCTTATAGGTTGAAGTTCTATGCGTGGCGCGATCTACTTGGCTTAGGGAGTAGCCGTCGGTTTGAGGTACTTGGAGCGTTTTGCTATTTAGTCGATAATCGTCGCGGTATGTGAACCTCTTCCTATCTCTTCTAGCATGATATGTGTGAACTATGTAGTGCGGTGACGTCATGTGCTAAATGTATGTGATTGGGTTAAAACATAAAGTGTTATAACGACTTTATGGGAAGTTGGTTATAATGACTTTATGTTGGTAAGAAAATACATGTGGTTTTAAAAGTGCGATGTGAACTATAAGCGGCTTGTTATGTGTTAATAAAGAATTTGAAGTATTTCAAAAGATTTTGAATCATTTTGAAAGAAGAAGTAATACTTGGTTTTGAAAAACTTAAGAGTTATACTAGCTTTATGGGAAGTTAGGTATAACGGCTTAAGAATGTTTTACTGATTTCGGAAATCAGAATGTGTATCGACAAACCACTGCAGCGTTAATAAAAGGAAATGCTTTTGACTAATTAAGTATTATTAAAACCAGTAGAAACTTCCATCTGCATAGAAGCTAAGATGAGACAAAATGATATTTCCTAGATCATGGCTGCTGTAATAAGATTGTTATAAACAAGAATATCCTACTCACATATAAGACTTATGTTTCTCAGATAGTTTTAAGGAGAATTATATTCTCAAATGAATAAGACTATGAACTACGAAACCTTTCTAAAATGAGAAACTTGAACATTGGAAACTAGGCAAACTTGATCATTGGAAAAGAATGTTGCTACTTGATTTTACAAAGAGAAGTAATTGATTTACTTTAAAAGGATAGTCACTCTATTTTATACTACGTATTGTGTGACATTGTGAAAGTAACGATCTTTTAAAGAGTTAATGTATGAAGTACTTTGGGGATAAAACCCGATCTTGTTAATCATATAGTAGAAGGTACCGTGTGAACAACTGATTGTATTGGTTTGTGATAGCCTTGTAATACTTTCTTGATTGCTTTGATAAGTAAACGTGTTGGGATGCTACGTGTGTTAGTATCTTGTGATGTTTGTGTGAAGGGGTTTCCCTTGATTTTGCTTATTAACTATCGATCGTTATGATAGTATTGTGGCATTCATCTCTTGAGATGATTAGGGTTAAGCGCCTCCGACGGGGTAGACTCAGCGGGTCGATGGACCTATGATTCGAGAATACCTCATGCGAGTCCCGGGCTATCTTGCGAGCTACGAGTTCGAGTTAGTATCGTCCTTTATGGGCATGCGGTCCGTGTACGTCGGCTGCGAAGTCGGGGCGATCTTAGGGAGTAGCTACCCTCGATGCGGAATACCTCATGCGGGCGATGAGATTGGCCTATGCGGAGCTGCGGAGTTCGAGGGTTAGACGCGTGCATTGATCTGCGGGCAAGTGGCGGCTTTGATCATGTGACGGTCTAGACAGATCTTATAATCTGATTCGCTGACCTTGTTGAGTGCTGTGGGTTTTTAGTAGTCGGCTATGCCTTCGTACTTACCGTCTGATTTTATTATGACACAGGTGGGACACGGTGTTCATGTGTTCCTTGGTGCTTTTATATCATAGGCTGCCGGTGAGGAAGGTATTCCACGGGCATGATTGATGTTGTGGGCACGAGACCCATTGTTATACTTGAGTGATGACTTGAGGCGTGAGTCCACGACTTGACATGTTGCTTTGTTGTAAGCGTAGTTTGGTTATCATACATGTCTCTGCTTTATATATCGCTATGATTTCATTTACGATATGTATTTTCAGTTTCACATACTCGGTACTGTTATCTTGACCTCGCCCGAAGTGCGTTCATCTGCGCAGTTGAGGTACACCGATCGTTGATCCTCGCTCTTAGGGTCCTGATTCAGCGTGTGGGAAGCTCCGTTCCTCCGAGGCTTATCTTCGTATAGTCCACTGTTGTTGTAGGTGCTTACATTCGGGGTATGGCGGGCCCTGTCCGCCATTGTTGTATCATTTCTTAGAAGTGCATGTAATCTTGTTGTGGCGGGGTTTGTAAAAGGATTAAACTGCTCATTTGTAAAAGTTGTTATTTATATATGCCGAAAGGAAAGTTTTCCTCAGTTCTTGTTTTGTACTTCACTTGTTTCATGTATGTGTTTTATGTTCGATTACTCGATGTTGTGTCACTAGGGTGCCCGGTAAGGCACCGATCCACGGGCGAGTTTGGGTCGTGACAAAAGTGGTATCGAGCGATTAATCCTCGGAAAGTGTCTGAACCGTATCCGATGAAGTCTTGATTATCGGTGTGTTGTGCACCATCAATAATCGGAGGCTATAGGATATTTTAGGATTGGTTTCTATTCTTCTCACTCTGAGATCGTGCCTTAGAAGGCATGTTGTAAGTTGGACCCTCTAACGTATTTCTTTCACTTACCGATATGCCTCGCGTAGGCAACCCGAGCCCGGGGAGGCAATGCGGCCGAGGAGGCTGCGAGTAAATCTGAGAGGGTGGCGAGGGCACAGCCCAATCATTACCTAGGGTAGTGCTTCATTCGGGATTTCTGCGGCGTCACTAGCCCCAAGAGTTTGCACGGCAGGCGATCCTGCTGCGGCCATGATATATGAACCTTCGATTCCACGGCCGAACAGAGAATTTAGATTGCAAAGCGACCATTACTAGCTATAGATTTGGCTACGAGAGTATACCGATGTCCGCGAGTCTTGAGGACTATCTAAAAGAGGTTGTGCAAAGTAATTCTTGATTAGGCTTGAGCATGGCACGTGTGCGGGCTTATGCGGCAGCCGAGGCGATGTAGAAATCGGCAGTTAACGAAGGACACGAGAAGAGGGCGAGCGGTAAGGTCCTTTAGTAACTTTGGCGAGTCACCTCACGTGAGATCAGATTATGCACCTCGCCCGGTCTGAGTGGTCTTCCACGGAGTTCGTGACATTCGGGGTATCACGGGAGTTGGTTAGAACTCCGGGGCTTCCGTTCACGATGTGGCGAGCGTCATCCGGGAATGTCATCTTTTAGGTTGGTACTTGTTGTACTATGACCGTCGAGTGCAGTGTCGAAGAGTGTCCTTGTAGGAGGACTTAGCCTTCGGGATCGATGGGTAGTCGCCACGCCCCAGTTATCGCCACTACAGGCGGGTTTGATTTGAGCGATTAAGGGAGTAAGCGGTAGATATAGATATATCTTTAACCTGCAGAGATCGTATGTGTGATAAGGTGAGTATACCTTAAGTGCTATGTTACGATAACAGTGTGTTAGTCGTGATTAGATCATGGTTGTTTAACCGAGTAAGATTTTGGGGATAGAGAAGGTGTGAGCCTTAGAGCTTTTTACGTAGAGACCTTAGAGGTGAGGCCATCTCGAGAAAGGTGTAGTGTTATGTTTGACCCTTATCGGAGTGCATAGTGCGTGAGTTATGGTTGGGATAGGTCCCTAGTAGTGTGGAATGAAAAGGGTAGTTGAGCTAAGAAGACCGCTAGGTTTCGTAGCGTGATTAGTGAGACATTGGGATCGGGGAACTAGTGTTGTGCTCGTTGACGGGTCGGATTAAGGCCGTGATGCGGGTCAACCCGCGGCTGTTTGGTGGTAAGTCGGTTGTGGTGGTCGCCTTGTGGTAGGGTCACGAGGTGTTAGGCCCGTATTGATTAACACGTGCGAGTTCGTGGATCGTTCGACCGGTGGTGGTGGTCGATGAGGGCAGCCCATCGTGTTCTTCGTTCGGGGCCGTTTACTCGGTGTGTTGAGTTATCGAAGGGTTGAAAGGCTGCGCGGGTGCCTACCTTTACCTTATGTCGCAGTGAAGCCCGGTTGTGGCTATTTTCGTTTTCTAAAGTTTACGAGCGGGGTTAAGAACTCGGAAGTCTCGAATCGCGTTCGCCCTCGGGCGGTCGTGGATTTGAGGATAGTTGTGGGGATTGTTGTCTCCTATGGAGGTAGTGTTTGATCTACCATTTCGGTGTTCGGATATCGCCTTATGAAGCCTTGTAAGGCGGAAGTGTAAGTTCTTGATCGATTGGTTCGAGGTTGGCGAGGTTGACGATTGGTTCGAGCTTGTTCCGGTATGTGGATAGTGAAGCTTGTCTAGAAGAAGTTACGGCGGCTCGGAGAAATCGTGCGGATAATCGGCGGCGCAGAGTTGAGTTGCGGTCGGTCTTGAAAGTACCACCGGGTTGGGTGTGGCATGTTTGGAAAGCGAGAGGAACTTAGCCCGAGTTACTTTGGGCCTTTGTGATGTTCGGGAAAAGTATCGAGATCCGTCGAGTGTTCCCACTTAATGATGACCACGTTAGAGATAGTAACCCGAGTTTTAGATCTGTGGCACGCGTATCGGAATGTGGTAAGAGTTTGAGTGTCGACATCCTCCGGATCGCATGGCGGCGGTACCGTTTGTTTGGTCGTCAGCAAGGCTCGCGACAAAGTGACAAAGTGGTATCTCTGACGAGTAAAGAGAGAAGCGAGCATGTATGGCGAGCATAGATGTGATCATTTCTTTTGTAGAGAAAGTGCGAAGGAAGTATATTTTAGACCACGGAGAGGTGGTTGTGGTGATGTTAGAGGTGTTTCCTCGTGGACTTGGATGAGTATTTTGCGTGATTGTTTACGTGGCCATGTGTGTGAGTTTGTTCTCGTAAGTATAGTAGTGAAGACTATCTTGGCGGCGTTTGTTTGAGACTTAGAAGGAACATTCGGGACGAATGTTTCTAAGGAAGGAGAATGTTATACCGTATTTCCGAGTATGCGTGTGGCGTGCGTAGAAAATTTGAACTTGTATTAAGGCTTGGCGAATTAATTTTGTTCACAACACCCGTTTAGAGTCGTTTTTGTGAAGCGTTTTCCACGACTTTCGTAGGGAATTTCCGCTATGTCATTTTTAATTTTTGCGGATTTTTCCGAGAGGCGAAGCGTGTTGGACCAACAAGAGGCGCCACTTGGCACCTCTCATTGGTGGACTTCAAATCGTCCATTGGACGAAAATGGCTAAACTTAGCACGTTTTGTGCCTTGGCACAAAGTCAGGGTAGGTAGGATATTTGTGTTTGGTAAATCCTAGCCCTACACTTGCTAACACATGGATTGATCTTGGCCTTTGGTTGGCCGTCCATGACCTATAAATACCCTCCTTTGATGAACTTCTTCATCAAAAAATATTCTAAGTGTTAAAATCCCTCCTCTCCCTTCTAGAGGTTCTCGTCAAAGCCTTCCCCCAGCGAGAGTTCCCCACTAGTGGGGTAGTAGAGGGTATACCCCCTCGGCAGGGTGCTAGCCGTGGGGTACCCACTAGCCTAGTTGTTTTAGTATAATACCCCTCTCTTGGTAGAAATACTCTCAAAGTATTGTTATAATGCCCAATTTCATGTGATACCTTGTAGTATTCTAAGGTTATACCTTTACAAAAAGCCGGATATACTATTATACTTCCCGTCGGTCACAAACCGAAACCTAGGGAAATCTCCATAGTCCGTTGGAGTATTGTGTAGAAGTTGGTTAGAACTTCTAAGGGTGGTTTAGAGCGGGTTGGGCGCTCGGAGTTGGAGCTAAATGATTGCCGGGATCGACTTTAAGCTAGGATAATTATGGGCTTATCGAGGTAATTATCTTGTCCTCTCTATTGTAATTGGAAATTACATGATTGTGAATATATAGTTGAAGTATACTATATATTAGAACTGAACGTAGTTATTGGCAATGTCTTTTGACTTAAGCTGAATAATACTTCTGGCAATGTCTTGCGACTTAAGCTGAATTTAAAGAGAGTCTTGAATTGTAATTACATAGGGTTGTATTCTGATGGACTTGTGTAGTAATGCAGTGGAGTAGAATTGTACCGTTGGGGTTAGATCATAACCCCTCTGGTTGGCTTAGTAGCCGGCCTCGATAGAGGAGGAGATTTACTGTTGTTGCGGGGAGAGTCTTTGCGAATTTTGGTAGAATGTTCTACGATGAGATCTAAATGTTAATAAGCGCCTTGTGGCCTTATAGGTTGAAGTACTATGCGTGGCGCGATCTACTTGGCTTAGGAGTAGCGGCGGTTTGAGGTACTTGGGCGTTTTGCTATTTAGTCGATAATCGTCGCGGTATGTGAACCTCTTCCTATCTCTTCTAGCATGATATGTGTGAACTATGTAGTACGGTGAGCGTCATGTGCTAAATGTATGTGATTGGGTTAAACATAAAGTGTTATAACGACTTTATGGGAAGTTAGTTATAACGACTTTATGTTGGTAAGAAAATACATGTGGTTTTAAAAGTGATGTGAACTATAAGCGGCTTGTTATGTGTTAATAAAGAACTTGAAGTATTTCAAAAGATTTTGAATCATTTTGAAAGAAGAAGTAATACTTGGTTTTGAAAAACTTAAGAGTTATACTAGCTTTATGGGAAGTTAGGTATAACGGCTTAGAATGTTTCTTGATTTGAAATCGAATGTGTATCGACAAACCAACTGCGGCGTTAATAAAAGGAAATGCTTTTGACTAATTAAGTATTATTAAAACCAGTAGAAACTTCCATCCGCATAGAAGCTAAGATGAGACAAAATGATATTTCCTAGATCATGGTCTTTGTAATAAGATTGTTATAAACAAGAATATCCTACTCACATATAAGACTTATGTTTCTCGGATAGTTTTAAGGAGAATTATATTCTCAAATGAATAAGACTATGAACTACGAAACCTTTCTAAAATGAGAAACTTGAACATTGGAAACTAGGCAAACTTGATCATTGGAAAGAATGTTGCTACTTGATTTTACAAAGAGAAGTAATTGATTTACTTTAAAAGGATAGTCACTCTATTTTATACTACGTATTGTGTGACATTGTGAAAGTAACGTATCTTTTAAAGAGTTAATGTATGAAGTACTTTGGGGATAAAAACCGATCTTGTTAATCATATAGTAGAAGGTACAGTGTGAACAACTTTGATTGTATTGGTTTGTGATAGCCTTGTAATACTTTCTTGATTGCTTTGATAAGTAAGCGTGTTGGGATGCTACGTGTGTTAGTATCTTGTGATGTTTGTGTGAAGGGTTTCCTTGATTTTGCTTATTAACTATCGGTCGTTATGATAGTATTGTGGCATTCATCTCTTGAGATGATTAGGGGTTGCGCCCTCCGATGCGGGGGTAGACTCGGTAGTCGATGGACTATGATTCGAGAATACCTCATGCAGTCCCGGGCTATCGCGAGCTACGAGTTCGAGTTAGTATCGTCCTTTATGGGCATGCGGTCCGTATGGCCATGCGGTGCGAAGTCGGGGCGATGCGGGAGTAGCTACCTCGATGCGGGAATACCTCATGCGGGCGATGAGATTGGCCTATCGCGGGCTGCGGGAGTTCGAGGTTAGGCAGCGTGCGTGATCTGCGGGCAAGTGGCGGCTTTGATCATGTGACGGTCTAGCAGATCTTATGATCTGATTCGCGACCTTGTTGAATGCTGTGGGTTTTTAGTAGTCGGCTATGCCTTCGTACTTACCGTCTGATTTTATTATGACACAGTGGGACACGGTGTTCATGTGTGTTCCTTGGTGCTTTTATATCATAAGTGCCGGCGGTGAGGAAGGTATTCCACGGCATGATTGATGTTGTGGGCACGAGACCCATTGTTATACTTGAGTGATGACTTGAGGCGTGAGTCCACGACTTGACATGTTGCTGTTGTAAAGCGTAGTTTGGTTATCATACATGTCTCTGCTTTATATGATTGCTATGATTTCATTTCTGATATGTATTTTGATTTCACATACTCATTTTTGTTATGCGACCTTCTTCGGGCTGCGTTCATGCGCGAGTTGAGGTACACCAGTCGTTGATCCTCGCTCTTAGGGTCACAGTTCAGCGTGTGGGAAGCTCCGTTCCTCCGGAGGCTTATCGTGGTATAGTCCCCTGTTGTTGTAGGTGCTTACATTCAGGGGTATGGCGGGGCCCTGTCCCGCCATTGTTGTCGTATCATTTCTTAGAAGTGCATGTAATCTTGTTGTGGCGGGGTTTGTAAAAAGGATTAAACTGTTCATTTGTAAAAGTTGTTATTTATATATGCCGAAAGGCAAGTTTTCCTCAGATTACTGTTTTGTACTTCACTTGTTTCATGTATGTGTTTTATGTTCCGCTGATTACTCTGATGTTGTGTCACTAGGGTGCCCGGGGTAAGGCACCAGTCACGGGCCCGGGTTTGGGTCGTGACATAAACCCCAAGACGTTATACCACCTGTTCGTTTTCCCACTTGGCCCGTACAGTTTTTAGGACACAGGTGGGACTTGGTGTTCATGTATGCCTATTGGTGTTATATTATATCATGGACTGCCGGCAGTGAGGAAGGATTCCACGGGCATTATTGATATTATAGGCCTGAGACCCATGGTTATATTTCAGAAATGACTTGAGGGCATGCGTCCCTGACTTGTTATGACTGCTTATGTGTTGTGTACTTAGGTTGGCTATCATACATGTCTCCTGTTTTGCTTGGACTGTTATGATTTCATTACAGTATTTACTGTTTCACATACTTGGTACATTCTTGACATCGACCTCCTTCGGGCTGCGTTCATCTTTGCGAGTTTAGATGCAGCGATTTGGTGATCGGCAGTGTAGGACCGCTTTCGAGTTTTGGATAGCTCCCTCTGTTCAGGAGCTTATCTTTTGGTATAGTTCCTTCATTACATGCTTTTGTACAGTTATGGGTACGGCGGGGCCTTGTCGTCATAGTTGATATAACTCTTAGAGGTGCAGTATTCATATGTGGGATTGGACTCGTATGCGATGTTGTGTCTTTTGTTTATGTATATTATATGGCAGCCTTGTCGGCTTTGCCCTTGCACGTACGTTGGTTTTTTTTTTAAAAAAAGTGTTATTTAAATTCCGCAGTTTACTTGTGTTGTTAAGGTAGAAGGTGCCGGGTAGGGCACGATCCAGGCTTGGGTTCTGTGACATTTATAACCAAGAGGCTTATACTTTCAAATCAATTTACATAGCTTTCAAAATACTTCAAGTCTCTTAACTTTTGAAATCAAGCTCCTTTACTTTAGAAATCAAGTCTCTTATCTTTAGAATGGAAAGAAATCAATTCTTTCCAAATCAAGTATTCTATACTTTTAAATCAATTCATTTCTTCCTTTAAGAATCAAGTCCCATAACTTGAAAAATAAAGTCTCTTAACCTTTTAAGAATTTGAGGTTCATAATCTTAAAACTTCATACGTAAACTCTTTGAAATTAAGTAACATAAACTTTGGTGTGTTGTGAATAAGTTATACTTATTTATAATGATCTTATTAAAGCAGCCATGACCTAGAAAATGTAATACAATTTTGTCTTATCTTAGCTTCTATGCAGATGGAGAATTCTACTCATTTTAATTTAATTAATTGTCATTACATTTTCCTTTATTAACGCTGTAATGGCTTGTTCGATACTTATTCTCATTTGTGCCGTAAATTAGCCAAGTCAACTTGGCTCCAAATACCTCCTAACGACTCTTATCAACATCCCCCATAAGACTTGGTAAGAACTTAGGATAACTTAGACATAACCTATACGTAGAGTAAATCAACATACATACCTCTTAACTTCTAAGAGTAGAAGGAATCATGAAATAATACCACATGTATATTCCATACATAGAATCATGTCAAAAGAAGGAAGAAGTTCACATACCTCGCGACGATTATCGACAAATAGCAAAATGCTCCAAAGTACTTCCACCTTGATAGTTATTCCATCCTTCAAGTAGAATACGCTATACTTAGTACTTCAACCTATAATGGCCATAATACGTCCATTAACCTCTAGCTTCGAACGTAGAATATTCTAAGTGCAAAGTCACTAAATTCTACGGAAAATCGGACAACACTTCCTTTGTTTCTACATACTTTGCCACCTTTTTCAAGGCCGAATTCAATAACCAAACACGCCACATTTAAGGCTCAACAATGTAGTTAACAATAGGGGATTACACGCCTAACAAGATGTGTAAAATTCCGCCCCACAATTGATACAAAACTAGTTCCATATTTAAAGCCATTCTCGGCTAAATATATACAACAACACAAAGTCCTTTCCAATTCTTTTTTCAATCCAACTTCTTAGGTCTAATATGTTATATAGTCATAAACAACTTAACAATTATAATTCCTTCTTTATATAACATGTGACGACTTAAACTAATAATCCAATTGAATTGTAATCTTAAGGCTAAACATGCTAGTTTTCGGATTAGGGTTCCAATAGCCAATACACTTATCAAACTTCATACTGAATACCTAATGCTTGCTAATATCCAAAGCTACAACAATAAGTAATCTTAATAGCTAAAACGACAAGTTTTTTACCTTTACAAGCCCTTATAAAATCCAAGATTCAAAGTCGTTCCTTAGCAATTCTTAGCTCCTTTCCTTATGTTCCAATCCGCTCCAAGAACTCCTTAGAAGCTTATGAAGAACTCCTCTTCAAGTTCCATCTTCAAAGTTGAAGAACACCTTAGAGTTTCGCCTTGCGACTAACGTAAAAACGTCGTTTTTCCAAAATATTTCTATTTAGATATCCTTACAATACCCTTAGGGACCTTGGGTTAAAGTCTTGTGAATAATGGATCAAAACTACAAAATTTTCTTGTGGGAAATATGGCTAACCCGAGAGCATCTCATGAAGAACAAATGTTCTCTAATTTTTCTAAGTGTTCCAAGAGCTTGTCTTGCACTAGTATGGTATATAAAACACAATGGAGGGTCAAGATACAACATATTTGTGGCTAGGATGAAGGAATTAATTAAATAGCCAAGTGGACAAGTTGACAAGTTGGCAAGTCAACAATCTCAAGCTTTGAAGACTTGTTCATCAACCATGGTCAATGACCATTTTACCCTTGCAATATTTCGTCCAAGACCATTGTGGGGGGGGGGGGTGCCACATGTCTCCCTCCCATTCGTCCATAAAATTACGTAACCCTCGTGGGTCCCACAAAACGTAAAAATTCCTCGGGTGGGCCCCACATGACCAAATACGTAAAAATAAATTTCCATAATGATAATAAGTTCCATACTCTTCAATTAATGCATTTTTAGAATCTAATTCTCACCAACGAACATTTTTCCTTTCCGACGTTCGGAAGACTTTCCGTCGGAAAATTAATTCTTCCTTTCGTACCCTTTTCAAGTCTTGTGTTCCTTACTTACATTCTCTTAAACATGTCCTTGAATTACGGGGTGTAAAATTCTTCCCCCCTTAGAAACATTCGTCCCCGAATGTTCTTTCGGAGTCCAATCTAATTAGATAGCGACATAGTCTCCTTTTACTGCACCCTTCATACAACATATGTCACCTAGGGCCACATAACAATACTTATACTAAATGTCAACCTTGGCACTCACGAAGCCAACTAGTCCATACTCATAATGACCTCAAAGTCTGTCGTAATCATCTCTACTAGGTCTACTAGGGTCTGACGACTGTATCATCACCTGGGCAAATCTCATATACCCGCTCAGCTACCACCCCAAACACTCACGGGTGTAGTTACCTCAAAAGGTTCTTATGGACTCAAGCTCTATTCCTTTACACTTGGTTGTTATATTTCTTACTGGTCGTACTCCTTCCGTATTTCCAACTCATACTAGTATACATACACAACTTCCATACCGATTCTGGCCTCCAATTCTTGGATTTTCCTAAATCGAACAATATAAGGCCATTTCAGGCTATCCCGGCCTGGTTCCGGTGGAAGGACGAACCCATAAAACAATTAACTAGACTTGGGCCTTGCACCCTCGTGACCCTGTCACGTAGCGGAACTACTACCAACTGATCCCACTCCCTTTCAGGCTATGGGGCGACCCGTAATAGGTCCTCACCCCGACCCGCCGTCGCACTTAACTCTTACCCTTAGTCTGAATAAAATCTTATTGCCTGAGAAGGCCTTATATACCTAAGGTCTCGGCAGTTATCAATATTCTTAGGCTCGCAATTTCCATGCTCCAAGCCTACCTTACCAATCCCCCCGAAAACGGGTACAATAACTTCTCATAATACCATAATCGTGTCGTCTTGATCACAACAACCATTACTTACTCCATACGGATCCCATCCGTACAATTCTCTTAAGCCTACCACGTAGCTTAATCTATTAATATGGCATTCCATTAAGTTCCTTAACATGACTTCTTAAGGGTTCACTACCCTATCAGACAGCTCATCATTTCCCAATTATCTTAAAATAAAACATAAGACCTTGGCGAGAATTCATTAACTGTTTCATACCTTCCCGATATCTATTAAGTCTTTACCAAATCCTGGCAATCTAAAATCATTCTAGGCAACACACGTCTGACCCTCATACATAACTCCGTATAGATGTATGTCACAATACCAACTATAGTATAATTATTACCAACCTGGATACACAATCCACATAGTCCTTCCTGGGTCACTGCTGCCTTTCTCATAGCTGCAACCAACATAACTCGTTAGGGAGAGACGACCCTAACTGTTACACCCCGTATTTGCAGGCATGTTTTAAAGAACGTACGTGAGAATCCCAAATGCTAAGATTAGAGACTTGTAAAAATTTATCGAAATTATGGAATTTTCGGAAAACGTAATATTGTGACGAATGGGAGGGCTAATATCAACCCTCCATGTTACTATATAGAAGTACTAGTAGTGAGACAAGTTCCACACTTAAACCAATTTTTCAAGAGAATTGGAAGAACAAGAGCCATAGCTCTCGGGTTCATCAAGGAAAATAAAGAATTTTTTTTGTTTCTTGTCCAATAAGCTCCACACTTTAAACCAAGGTTCATGAGGGTATTGTAAGTGTATCTCAATAGAAAAATCCCGGAAAATATAGTTTTCGTATTAGTCGCAAGATGAAAACCTAGTTGCATTTCTAGGTTTTGTTTGGAAGTTTGAAGGCAACTTGTTGGTATTGTTCTAAGGGTCTCAAGTAGCGGATTGAAGTGTCTTGAAGAGGCTCTAAGTTGCTAAGGAGAGACTTCGGATTTGGAGTTGGATTAAGATTCGTTGAGGTATAATCTTGTCTCTTAAAGGTGTTACAAGATTATATATATATTGTTTGTTGTTAGCTTTACATGTTACTAGCATGAAGTTTGATAAGTATTATGGATTGATTGTAGTCTTAAATCCGAAATGTCATTTAAGCCTTGTGAATTTGGATTACAATTTGGTCGTTTATTAGAATCGTCGCATGTTACTTACTTGAAGATTATAGTGGTTATAATCGATTGCGACTTGATATCATGTTATGTTAACAACTTGGATTGAAATGGAAATTGGATAAGAATTGGTGTTATTGTACTCAATGTGGCCGAAATTGGGCTAGTAGTTTGTATTAGTTTGATATCTATTGTGGGGCGGAATTTTACACGTCTAGTAGGTGTGTAATCCCCTATTGTTAATTGCATTGATTGGGCCTTAAAGGTGGCGTGTTTGGTTATTGAATTCAGCCTTGAAAAAGGTGGCAAAGTATGTAGAAACAAAGGAAGTGTTGTCCGATTTTCCGTAGAATTTAGTGACTTAGCACTTAGAATATTCTACGTTTGAAGTAAGAGGTTAATGGACGTATTGTGGCCATTATAGGTTGAAGTACTAAGTATAGCGTATCCTACTTGAAGGATGGAATAGCTATCAAGGTTGAAGTACTTTAGAGCATTTTGCTACTTGTCGATAATCGTCGCGAGGTATGTGAACCTCTTCCTTCCTTTGGCATGATTCTATGTATGGAATGTACATGTGGTATTATTTCATGTTTCCTTCTACTCTTAGAAGTTAAGAGGTGTGTGTGTGATTTACTCTATGTAAAGTTTATGTCAAAGTTATCCTAAGTCCTTACCGAGTCTTATGGGGGATGTTGGTAAGAGTCGTTAGGAGGTACTTTGGAGCCAAGTTGACTTGGCTAATTTATGGCACGAATGAGAATAAGTATCGAGCAAGCCATTGCAGCGTTAATAAAGGAAAATGTAATGACGATAAATTATATTAAAACAAGTAGAATTCTCCATCTGCATAGAAGCTAAGATAAGACAAAATTGTATTACATTTTCTAGATCATGGTTGCTTTAATGAGATCAGTATAAACAAGTATAACCTATTCACACATATAAGGCATATGTTTCTTAAATTAAAGAGTTTACGTTATGGAGTGTTAAGACTATGATGTTATACCCCGTATTTCCAGAGTATGTACGTAAGGACGTACGTAGAAAAATTTGAACTTTTACATAGGCTTGGCCGAATTAACTTTGTTCACAACACCCGATTAGAGTCGTTTTTGTGAAGCGTTTCCCACGACTTTCGTAGGGAAAATTCCGGCTATGTCATTTTTAATTTTGCGGATTTTTCCGAGAGGCGAAACATTTTGGACCAACAAGAGGCGACACTTGTCACCCTCTCATTGGAACCTCAGGCGGTAATAGTGGTGGCCGAAAGTATGGCCATTGTGGTCAAGGGTTGGTAGGATATTTTTGTGTTAGTTGGCTAGTGTGCACTTGGCAAGATCTTGGCCCTACACTTGCTATGCACTTGGCAAGATCTTGGCCATTGGTTGGCCTTGGCTTGTCCTATAAATACCCACCCCTTTGGAAGACTAATTCATCCATAAATTTGCCTAAGTCTTGAAAGCTCTCTTTCTCCCCTTTGTGTGTTGAGTTCAGAGAGGCCTCCTCTCTAGAGGCCTTGGTAGAAAGGTACCCCACCCCTTAGACTAGTTGTCTCTTATAATACACCCACCCTCTTGGTATAAATACTCTCAAATGTATTGTTATAATGCCCAAATTACCTTAGCCGTATACCTTGTAGTATTCTAAGGTTATACCTTTACAAACAGCCCAGTTATCCTATTATACTTCCCGTCAGTCACAAAACCGAAACCCTCACGAAACTCTCCATAGTTAGGTGGAGTAATACGTAGAAGTTGGTTAGAACTTCTAAGGATGGTTTAGAGCGGGTTGGAGCGCCGGAGTTGGAGCTAAACGTTGCTCGGGATCGACATTTAAACTTGGATAATTTTGGGCTTATCGAGGTAAACACTCTTGACCTTCTATTGTAATTGGAAATTACATGTTGTAGGAATATATAGTTGAAGTATACTATATATAGAATCAACATAATTGTGCGGCAATGTCTTTTGACTTAAGCCTGAATTTAAAGAAGAAGCGATCGTAATTACATAGGGTGTATTACATGAACTTGTGTAGCATTCTTTGTGTAGTAGAATCGTACGTCGGTTAGGCGTGCAAACCCCCTGGTTGGCTTGATAGCGGCCTCGATAGAGGAGGAGATTTCTGTCATGCGGGAGAGTCTTTGCGAATTTTACGTAGAATGTTCTACGATAAGACCTAGATGTTAATAAGCACATTGTGGCCTTATAGGTTGATGTACAATGCGTGGCGCGATCTACTCGGCAAGGAGTAGCCGACGGTTTGAAGGTACTTGGGCGTTTTGCTATTAGTCGATAATCGTCGCGGTATGTGAACCTCTTCCTATCTCTTCTAGCATGATATGTGTGAACTATTTAGTACGGTAGACGTCATGTGCTAAATGTATTTGATTGGTTTAAAACATAAAAGTGTTATAACGGCTTTATGGGAAGTTGGTTATAACGACTTTATGTAGGTAAGAAAATACTTGTGGTTTTAAAAGGTAATCGATTTGAACTATAAGCGGTTGGTTATGTGATAATAAAGAACTTGAAGTACTTGAAAGATTTTTGAATCATTTTGAAAGAAGTAATACTTGGTTTTAAAAAACTTAAGAGTTATACTAGCTTTATGGGAAGTTAGGTATAACGGCTTAAGAATGTTCTCTTGATTTGGAAATCGAATGTGTATCGACAAACCAACTGCGGCGTTAATAAAAGGAAATGTTTTGTGATTAAGTATTATTAAAACCGAGAGAAACTTCCATCTGCATAGAAGCTAAGATGAGACAAAATGATATTTCCTAGATCATGGCTGCTGTAATAAGATTGTTATAAACAAGAATGTCCTACTCACACATAAGGTTTATGTTTTCAGATTGTTAAAGGAGAATTATATTCCTAAATAAATAAGACTATGAACTACTGAAACCTTTCTAAAATAAAGCGTAAACACTTGAAATTAGGCAAACTTGGACGTTTGGAAAATAATGTTGTTACTTGATTTTACAAAGGTAAGTATTTTGATTACTTAAAAAGACAGTCACTCTATTTTATACTACGGGTATTGTGTGACTTATGTGAACGAAACGGTTCTTTTAAAGATTTAATGTGAAGTACTTTGGGGATAGGTACCCGAACTTGTTAGTAGAAAGTACCTTGTGTGAATAACTTGATTGTATTGGTTTGTGATAGCCTTGTAATACTTTCTTGTTGATTTGATAAGTAAACATGTTAGGATGCTACGTGTGTTAGTATCTTGTGATTATTATGTAAGGGGGTCACTCTTGTTGTGCTTACGTTGTCAAGCGTTAAGCGGTTATCTTGTTATTATATCACATACCCCGACTTGTTATATCGAGGGCTTGCCACCGCTGATGCGGTCTATACGGCTATCACGATCCTTGTGACTATGCGGAGTTCGCGGGAGCTCGTGATTGATCATTCCGGTGTTTAGCTTTGATCACGGGGATGCCTATGCGGTCTTTGAGGACTATGCGGGCTGCGGGAGCCTAGGTGGATACCGGGGGTTAAGCTGCCCTCGATGCGGGGTATACCTCAAGCGGTCTGGGACCATGATTCGAGGAATACCTCATGCGGGTCTGTGTGTGACCTATGCGAGCTGCGGTAGTTCGAGGATAGACGCGCGCATTGATCTGCGGCGAGTGGCGGCCGATCGTGTAGTGCGGTCTAGAAAGACCTCGTGATTCAATTTATGGTATTTGGTTTGTACTGCTGGACTTAGTATTCGGCTCTGCCTTCGTACTTACCGTGCGGTTATTGTGATGACTTGAGGCGTGAGTCACGACTTGACATATTTGTTTATTTATTGTGAATCGTAGTTTGGTTATCATACATGTCTCTGCTTTATATAGACTACTATGATTTCATTTCTGATGTTATTTGATTTCACATACTCGGTACTGTTATCGACCTCGCCCGAAGTGCGTTCATCCGCAGTAAAGGTACACGATCGTGGATCCTCGCTCTTAGGGTCACGATTGACGTTTGGGAAAGCTCCGTTTCTCCGGAGGCTTATCTTGGTATAGTCCCCTGTTGTGGTAGGTGCTTACATTCAGGGGTATGACGGGGCCCTGTCCCGTCGTTGTTGTCATATTATTCGTAGAGGTCTGTAGTACTGTTGTGGGCAGAATTTGTAAGAGGGTTGTAACTGTTCAAATTGCTATTTATATATATACCGAAGGTAACCGTTTTAGTTGCTTTGTCTTCTTATTTCACTGTCATATTACATTGGTTTCATGTATTGTCTTTATGTTCCGCTGATTACTCTGATGTTGTGTCACTAGGGTGCCCGGGGTAAGGCACCAGTCACGGGCCCAGGTTCGGGTCGTGACATATGAACTACGAAACTTGATTCTAAAAGATAAGAGACTTGAAGTATTTTGGAAAGTATAAGTCTCTTGGTTATAAAAAGAATGTATTTGCCTAATGTATAAAGTTAGTATAACGACTTTATGGGAAGTGGGTTATAATAGCTTTATGGAAAGTTAAGAGTGGTTTACTCTAAGTAATGATAAAGGTTTTGAAATAAAGAAAGGCAAATGGATTTAAAAGCATCAATTGCTTAAGTTTTAAGGAAATAAGTCACTTGATTTAGAAGTCGAAAAATGTATTTCTAAAAGTATAGTGACTTATGAAAAATGTAAACAAGCCTTGATACTACGGGTGTTAGTATCTTGGGGTTTTATATGAAAAAAGAGTCTTTTGAAAAGAATGTAAGCACGTAGTACTTTGGGTTAAATTCCTGATTTTTTATGTGTGAAACGAAAGTGCCATGAGTTTATAAAAAATGGAAGTCTAAAGGTTTAATGAACTTGCCTATGTTTGCTTGTGATAGCTTTGAGTGCAAGTATTATATGTCTACATTGTCGTGTCTCTCAGTTGGAGGGCCGGCTGTCTTGTTGTAAGTTTACCTGGACGTACCGACAGTGATGTGGGATTCCACGGGTATGCTTCCATTATGATTGATCCTTGGACATGCTTATACGATGTGGGATTCCGGGGCATGTGACCAGGAGGCGGGTTAGATTCCCGGATTTATTTTATTACCCATGGCCATGCTTATACGATGAGGGATTCCTGGGCATGCGACCATGCTATGTACGACTATTACTCCATGGGCTAGCTCCCCATGAAGACATGTACCCACGATGAGGGATTCCGGGGGCATGTTATATTATTACTCCATGGGCTAGCTCCCCATGAAGACATGCACCTACGATGAGGGATGCCGAGGGCACGTTATGGCCATGCTTATACGATGAGGGATTCCGGGGCATGCGGCCGCGTTATATATATATGTTGTATATGTGTACGCCGACAGTGAGGTAAGATGCCACGGGCGCGTCACATGGTTATATGTTACACTTATAGCCGTCGGCAGTGATGTGGGATTCCACGGGCAGGAGATGTATATATATATATATTGTGTATGTGTACGCCGACAGTGAGGTGGGATGCCACGGGCGCGTCACATGGTTATATTTTACACTTATAGCTGTCGGCAGTGATGGGGGATTCCACGGGCACGCTTTGATATTTGTGTGACTTGATCGCGTCCTAAATTGGGTCGGGTAGTATATGCGTCCCTCCATAAAGGGCCAGATTATGTTATGAAAGATAAGTAAGTTATGGTAATGAACTTGACGATTCTTCCCAAGTATGTACGTAAGAAAGTTAGTATAACTTTTATTGAAAATGGGAAAAGATAATAAGGTACTATTAAGTTCATAAGTGGTAATGACACGGCAGGATCTGGTATGTATTTCTTTTATACTTGCCCCTGTCATTCTTTTGTCTGATTATGATCATTTCTTGTACTTTATTTACATTCCATATTAAATTTTTGTTATCGACCCCTTCGGGCTGCGTTCATGCCGCAGTATTAGGTGCACGAGTTGGTGATCCTTGCTCTTAGGATCTCGGTTGATTTTGGGAAAAGCTCCATTTGCTCGGAGGCTTATCTCTTGATGCGGTTTTCCACGAGGTTGTAGATTCATGTATATTCGTGGTATGGCGGGGCCTGTCCACGATTGTTATGTTAAAACTCTTAAGTGCAGTAGTCACATATGGTGGGTCGGTTTGTAAAGGAAAGGCAAGCGCTTCGTGTTTGTATTTACTTATCCAGAAAGGTAGCCTTATCGGCTAACCTGTTGATTTTATCTTTATTGATTTATTTTATAAGTTTCATGTATGTTCCGCTGATTATTTCTGATGTATGCCTGTAAGGGTGCCCAGGTAGGGCACCGATCGAGCTTGGGTGGTCGTGACAAAAGTGGTATCAGAGCAGTTAGTACTCGGAAAGTGTCTACAAACCGTGTCTAGTAGAGTCTTGATTATCGGTGTGTTGTGCACCACATCTATAATCAGGAGGCTGCAGGACATTTAGGATTGGTTTCCATTCTTCTCTCTTTGAGATCGTGCAGTAGAGCTGTCATAGTAGGTTGAGTCCTCTCGACCCCTTCTTATGCATGATTATGCCTCACGGAAGGCGACCGGGGCCCGAAGAAGGCAAAGCGGCGGGAGGCGCTAGTGGTGCCAGAGGGTTACGGGACTCGGGCACAGACTATGCCCGAGGTAGTAGGAGGATCGGCGAGCTCGGCCACGCCGACGGTATTAGAAGGCCAGGCGGCGGTAGCTCCGCAGGTTCCTGCGAGCCTCGATTCGCAGCCGAGCGAGTTTAGAGATTATGGAGAGCAAATCGGGCTATTGACTAGCATAGTGGTAGGCGGCGCAAGCGGGAGCGAGTAGCTAACCCTAGAGCCCGGCGGTTTGAGGATTCGGGATTTTAGGTTGTAGTCCACGAGTTTTATGGTTCGAGATCGAGGATGATCCTCAAGAGTTCGTTCGCGCTCTGACGGACTATGCAGTGCTTAGTGTCACGACCCGACCCGGGCGCGGCGGTGCCCTACAGGCACCGCTACGGTATACATCAGAGATAATCAGCGGAACATACATGAAACTTATAAATAAAACAACGGAAGTAAAATAACAGGTTAGCCGATAGGGCTACCTTCCTGGACATAAATATATATCACCGAAGCAGTTGCCTCACTTCTTTACAAACAGACCCACAATATGTGACTACAGACCTCTAAGAGTTTTAACATAACAACTGTGGCGGGACAGGGCCCCGCCATACCCCTGGATATACATGAATCTACTACCTCAGGGAAAACCGTACCAAGAGATAAGCCTCCGGAGCAAATGGAGCTTTCTCTCAAACACTGAACCGAGATCCTAAGAGCAAGGATCGCCATCCTGGGTACCTAAAACCTGCGGGCATGAACGCAGCCCCGAAAGTCGATAACAGTGCGAATATGGAACAGAAATAACGTCTGATAAGCGGTCATCGCGCACGAAGGAATGACAGGGACAAGTATAGAAAGTACATACCAGATCCTGCCGTGTCATTACCACTTATGAACTTAATTTCACATCATTATCTTTCCCATTCTCATTAAGAGTTATAGCCATATCTTACGTACATACTTAAGAGAAGTCATTAAGTTCATTACCATCTAACTTACTTATCTTTCGTAACATAATCCGGCCCCTTATGGAGGGACGCATATACTACCCGGCCCAATCTGGGACGCGATCAAATCACACAAATATCAAAGCATGCCCGTGGAATCCCCCATCACTGCCGACATCTATAAGTGTAAAATATAACCATGTGACGCGCCCGTGGCATCCCACCTCACTGTCGGCGTACACATACACAATACATACGTATATCTCCTGCCCGTGGAATCTCACATCACTGTCGACAGCTATAAGTGTAAAACATAACCATGGGTCTCACTCCCATAATATCAATCAAAGCAGGTGGTATAACGTCTTGGGGGTTACCCCTCATTTATACTCTTACCCTGGAGAAGGTGGTAAGGCAGGTGGTATAGCATCTTGGGGGTTTACCCCTCACTTATACTCTTACCCTGGAGAAGGTGGTACAACGTCTTGGGGCTTGCCCCTCATTTATACTCTTACCCTATCTCAACCGACCATCAAACAAAACAAGCAGGGGGTATAATGTCTTGGGGGTTTACCCCTCACTTATACTCTTACCCTGGAGAAGGTGGTATAGCATCTTGGGGGTTTACCCCTCACTTATACTCTTACCCTATCTCGACCGACCATCAAACAAAACAAGCGGGGTATAATGTCTTGGGGTTTACCTCACTTATACTCTTACCTGGAGAAGGTGGTATAGCATCTTGGGGTTTACCTCACTTATACTCTTACCCTATCTCGTAGGCCGTCAAACAAATGTAAGCACTACCATGTCTTCTATAAAATCCGAATTTAACACAAGTACTACAAATAACTAAGCATACCGTGGAATCCCACATCACCGTCGATGCGTCAAGTACTTACAACAAGACAAACGCCCTCCCGAGAGTCGCGGCAACGTAATAAAACATAGTACTTGCACTCAAAGGCTATCACCAGCACACATAGGCTAATTCTCAATTAACAAGCCAAAGTACTTATCAAGGCACACTTAGACTAATTCTCAATTAATCAAGCCAAAGTACTTATCAAGGCACAAATAGAATAATTCTCATTGAACAAGCCAAAGTACTTATCAAGGCATACTTAGACAAATTCTCAATTTATCAAGCCAAAGTACTAATCAAGGCACTCCTAGAATTATTCTCAATTAAACAGGTCAAAGTACTACGTACGTACATTCTTTT
Source organism: Przewalskia tangutica (assembly GCA_029844215.1). Lineage (NCBI taxonomy): Eukaryota > Viridiplantae > Streptophyta > Magnoliopsida > Solanales > Solanaceae > Przewalskia > Przewalskia tangutica. The sequence continues at coordinate 31,422,956 of CM056728.1, read as the reverse complement.
CAAAAGACTCCTTTCCAAATAAAACTTCCCCGATACTAACAACCGTAGTATCAAGTCCTATCCACCTTTCAAGACAAGTCACAATACCTTTTTAGAAATACAATTACCGGCTTCTAAATCAAGTGACTTCTTTATTAAAAACCTTAAGCAATTGCTACCTTTAAAACAATTTGCCCTTCCTTAATACAAGTTATTTCTTTGATTACTTTATTAGAAAACCATTCTCTTAACCTTCCATAAAGCCGTTATAACCAACTTCCCATAAAGCCGTTATAACCCTTTTATGGTTTAGACCAACACGTTCCTTTTATAACCAAGAGACTTCTACTTTTGAAACCAAGTATTAAATACTTTCAAATCAATTCTCATAACTTTCAAAAATACAATTAGTCTCTTAACCTTTAGAAAACAAGTGACTCCTTTTATTATAAAACCTTAGGCAATTAATGCCTTAAAAACAAGTTGCCTTTTCACTAAAATCAAGTCATTTATCTTTCCATAAAGCAAATATAACTAACTTCCCATAAAGCCGTTATATTCACTTTATACCTTAGTCAAAAACAATTTCCTATCCAAGGGACTTATACGTTTAAAACGGAACAAGTATCACATACTTTAAAACTCTTCAAGTCCCTTAACTTTAATTAAACTTAAGACATCCTTTATACTTTCAAAGAAGTGAGTTAATCTCCCAACTCACCCGACTTGGCTATTCACAAACTAGTAAAGGATATCAAGGTGTTGTCAGACGTCTCGTACTACATACGTGCAACTAGTCATGCTCAAAGATAGGAAAAGTTCTACATAGAGTAGATCACACAACTACCTCTTAACTTCTAAGAGTAACAGGAAACATGAAATGATACCACAGGTATATTCCATACATAGGATCATGCCAAAGGAAGGAAGAGGTTCACATACCTCGCGACGATTGTCGACAAGTAGCAAAATGCTCCAAAGTACTTCAACCTTGAGCTATTCCATTCTTCAAGTAGGATACGCTATACTTAGTACTTCAACCTATAATGGTCACCATACGTCCATTAACCTCTTATCTCAAACGTAGAATATTCCAAGTGCTAAGTCACTAAATTCTACGAAAAATCGGACAGCACCTCCTTTGTTTCTACTTACTTTGCCACCTTTTTCAAGGCCGAATACAATAACCAAATACGCCACATTTAAGGCCCAACAAAGTAGTTAACAATAGGGGATTACACGCTTAACAAGACATGTAAAATTTCGCCCCACAATAAAAAACAAACTAGTCTAAACTACAATGTCCATTCGGCTAAACATAGGGGCAACAATACAAATCGTTTCCAATCCTTTTTCAATCCAAGTGGTTTAGTATAACATGATATCAAGCCGCAATAGATTACTACTACTACAATCCTCAAGTAGGTAAACATGCGACGATTCTACATAACGACTAAAATTGTATTTCAATTTCAAAGGGCTAAACATGCCATTTCGGTTTTGAGCTCTTAAAATTCCATAACACTTATCAAACTTCATAATACATATCACATGATCATTTCTAACTTATAATAACATTGAATCTTCAATTACAAAAGTAAGACGAAGATTATACCTCATTTTAGCCCAAATATGATCCAAGACTACAAGTCGATCCTTAGCAACTTTAGCTCCTCCTTTCGACGTTCCAATCCACTCCAAGCAACCCTTAGAAGCTTAAGAATAACTCATCTTCAAATTCCAACTTCAAAGTTGAATAACCCCTTAGGTTTTCGCCTTGCGACCAACCCGAAAACTATCTTTTTCCGAGATTTTTCTATTGAGATATGCTTACTATACCCTTAGGTACCTTGGTTTAAAGTGTGGGAATTATTGGACAAAAATTGCAAAATTTCTTCTTCAAACCCTAGCCTTGGCCGAGAGCCTCTCATGTTTTCCTCAAGTTTTCTTGAAAAATTTGCTAAGTGTTAAGCCTTGTCTTGCACTTAGTAAGCTTATATAAATAATTGGAGGGTCAAGATTAGAACAAATGGGTGGTTTGGATGCATCTCACAAGGATCAAGCCAAGTGGCATTGACTAAGTCAACAATGTCAAGCTAAATTGTCTTGCAAGACTTGGTCTTTTAAATTATGGTCAAATGACCATTTCCTCCATCACATTTTCGTCCAAGACCATTAAGGGGGGGGGGGGTGACACGTGTCGCCCTCCCGTTCGTCGCAATATTTCGTTTTCCGACAATTTCCAAAATTCCGATAAATTTTTACTCGTCTCAAATCTTAACATTTGAGTTCTTACGTACGCTCTTATAAACATATCCTGGAATTCCGGGGTGTAACACTTAGGGACTCGGAGACAGAGTCAGTTGTGTTAGTTTCTTACCGGTTACGCGATATTGCGTTGAACTGGTTTGAGTCTTGGGAGCTGTCGAGAGGTGTGGGTGCTCGTCCGGCAGTTTGGGATGAGTTCATGGAGGCCTTTCTTGATCACTTTTTGCCTCCTGAAATGAGGAGAGCCCGTGTTGATAGGTTCTTGTCATTGAGGCAGAATGGGAGGACCATCAGAGAATACAACCTGGAGTTTGACTCGTTGGCCAGGTATGCACACACTATTGTGGCTGATATGGCGGACAGAGTTCACCGCTATGTGATGGGGCTAGACCATTATATGATTACTGCATGCACAGGAGTGGCCCTTCACCGGTATGGATATTTCCGGGATGCAAGCTTATGCGCGGGGATAGAGGGCGAGAGAGAGGGTCGGCTAGACTGAGTCAGCCCAAGAGGGCTAGGACAGCGAGGTTCGAGCAGTCGCGAGGCGGGACAGCCTCAAAGTGAGTAGGTCCACATTTCACCGGCCACAGTACTCCTTCCCGGTCTTAGGCCGAGGTTTGGTCGCCGGGGTATTCGGGAGCGGTCGGGGCTCGAGGCTCTGAGTTCCACGGATGTCCGAGGATAGTAGTCAGGGGAAGCCACCTTTGCCCCGGTGTGGTCACTGTAGTAGATTCCATTTTGGGGAGTGTCGTACTACTTCGACAACTTGTTATGCTTGCGGCCAGCAGGGCCATTTCGTGAGACCGTCCACCGGAGGTGGCACTGGTGGGATAGCGCGATCTCTTGGATCGATTCGGGTTCTTCGCCTTCCATAGCTAGGCGGGATGTTTATGCACGTGAGCCGTGTGCAGGTCGTGGTGGAAGTTCCCAGTTTTAGCGGTCCTTTGAACCGCCTATATGATTTCAAGTATGTCTTTGACCCTTTAGAAACTTGTATGTATGATAAGTTGTGGTATGTTTAAGTGTCATGAACAGATTATATTGAGACTATGTATATGTTAGAAGGAGTTGGAAGTACGAAAAGATAATCTCTTTTGGGATTATGATGGACAGATATGCGTGTGAGAGGTATTAGGGCCATGTGTGGCATTGTTGGTATGTCGGCGTTGTGAAAGGAAACTATGTCGCTAATTATAAGTTTGACTCCGAAAGAACATTCGGGGACGGATGTTTCTAAGGGGGGAAGAATGTTACACCCCGTATTTGCAGGCATGTTTTAAAGAACGTACGTGAGAATCCCAAATGCTAAGATTAGAGACTTGTAAAAATTTATCGGAATTATGAAATTTTCGGAAAACGTAATATTGTGACGAATGGGAGGGCGACACGTGTCACCCCCCCTTATTGGATGTCTTGGACGAAATTACATGGGCACAAGGGTCATTTGGCCCTTGTTAGGAAGACAAGTCTTGCAAGTAGTAAAGCTTGATATGTTTGACTTAGTCAATGGGACCACTAGCTTGATATTTAGAAGAACTTCATCCAAACCACACATTTGTGCTAATCTCAACCCTCCATGTTACTATATAGTAGTACTAGTAGTGAGACAAGTTCCACACTTAACCAAATTAGGGAAAGTGAGGCAGTAGTTACAGAGATATCTTCAGCCCTTAAGAGACTGGTTTATGTTGTTATGGTGGATACATGTTAAGTGCTATGTACGGATGGCATTGTGTTATGTGTGAATTAGAAAACATGGGTAGTGTGAGATGGAAGTGTTAGCTTTCATGACGTGAATTAGTAAGATTGTTCCGGATCGGGGAACGAGAGAGTTTGGCGCAAAAATGGGTCGGGTTGAGGCCAGGTCGCGGGTCAACCCGTAGCCCGGAATGAGGTGGGGTCAGTTTGAGGTGGTCCCGCCAGGTGGTAGGGTCACGAGGGTGCTAGGCCTAAGTTTAGGTAACCATTGTACGAGTTCGTAGACGCGTTCGACCAGAATCGGATCATGAAGGCCGGGATTGGCCTTAAAGGGACTTGAGGCTAGTAAGATGACCAAGGTTGGAGGTAGTAACTCCAGGATTTTGGAAATTGAAGCAATGACGGAAGTATGGTACGTGTACTAGAAAGAGTTTGGGTGTTCGAGAAAGGTACGACGAGTAAGGGAAGAAGTGAACATGTGTTAAGAGAAGGGAAGTAATCATTTTTTTGTGAAGTGAAGGTGCGGAGAAAGTAACCTATAGACCATGGGTGGAAGCTTTTGTGACGTTAGAGGTGATTCCTTGTTGGCTTGGATTAGAGTTTTGCGCATGTGTTATATTATGGCCAGGTGTGGCATAATTGGTTTTGCAAGTATAGTAGTGAAGACTATACCGGCGCGTGTATGTTTTGAGACTTAGAAGGAACATTCGGGATAAATGTTTCTAAGGGGGGGGGGGGAGAATGTTACACCCCATAGTTCCAGGGTATGTATGTGAGGACGTACGTACGAGAATACGACAGTAATATTGGAAAGGAAGAAAGATGTGATTTTTCGAAGGAAAAGTTTCCGAACTACGTGAAGGAAAGAGGTTTATTATTGAGAATTGGATTCTCAATTTTGGTATTTAAGACTTTAAGAACTTATAAGAATTATGGAATTTATATTTTTACGGATTTGGTCATGTGGGGCCCACCCGAGGAATTTTACGTTTTGTGGGACCCACGAGGGTTACGGAATTTTATGAACGAATGGGAGGGCGACACGTGGCACCCCCACATTGGTCTTGGACGTTTTTATGCAAGGATAGTATGGTCATTTGACCATTGTGGATGAAAGTCTTCAAGCTTGAGTATATTGACCAAGTCAACTTATCCACTTGACTTTACTTTTTGGAAATGCATCCTAGCCACACATATGTTGAGATCTTGACCCTCCATTGTTTTATATATACCTAACTAGTGCAAGACTTGTCTTCCAACACTTAGAATTATTTCACATTTCTTGTTCTTCACTATGGAGCTCACGGGTTTGAGGAAATTCCACACAAAAAAATTGTAGTTTTGTTCCATTATTCACAAGACTTAAACCCTAGGTTCCTAAGAGTGTTGTAAGGTTATCTCAATAGAAAGATCCCGGAAAAGTGGCGTTTTCGTATTAGTCGCAAGGCGGAAACTTAAGGAGTTCTTCAACTTTGAAGTTGGGACTTGAAGATGAGTTCTTCATAGGCTTCTAAGGAGTGCTTGGAGCGGATTGAAACCTAAGGAAAGGAGCTAAGAATTGCTAAGGAGCGACTTTGAATCTTGGAAATTTTAAGGGCTTGTAAAGGTATAATTCTTGTCGTTTTAGTAATTAAGATTACTACTTGTTGTAGCTTTAGATATTAGCAAACATGAGGTTTATATTATGAAGTTTGATAAGTGTTTTGACTATTGGAACCCTAATCCGAAAACTAGTATGTTAGCCCTTAAGATTGTAATTCAAGTTGGTTACTAGTTAAGTTATCACATGTTATATAAAGAAGGAATTATAGTTGTTGAAGTTGTTTATGACTATGTAGCATGTTGGAATAACAACTTGTATTGAAAAAGGAATTGAAAGAGAAGTAGTGTGTTGTAGCCGAGAATTTCATTGTATTATGTACTAGTTGGTAGAAATTGTGGGGCGGAATTTTACACGTCTTGTAGGGCGTGTAATCCCCTTTGTATTTGCTGAATTGGTTGAGCCTTAAATGTGGCGTTTGGTTATTGAATTCGGCCTTGAAAAAGGTGGCAAAGTATGTAGAAAAAAAGGAAGTGCTGCCCGATTTTCCGTAGAATTTAGTGACCTTGTACTTAGAATATTCTACGAAGAGAGCTAGAGGTTAATAGACGTTTTGTGGCCTTTATAGGTTGAAGTACTACGAGTAGCGTATTCTACTTGAAGGGTGGAAAAGGCTAGCAGGGTTATAGTACTTTGGAGCGTTTTGCTAATTGTCGATAATCGTCGCGAGGTATGTGAACCTCTTCCTATCTTTTCTAGAATGATGTTGTGAACTATGTAGTACGGTAGACGTACGTGTGCTAAACGAATTTTGGTTGGTTTAAAACATAAAGTGTTACAATGGCTTTATGGGAAGTTAGTTATAACGACTTTATGTAAGTAAAAAGAATGGTTGATTGTTTTTAAAAGATAAGAGACTTGACTTGATAGGATTTGTTAAGGACTTGAATTGTGTTAAAAAGTTGTGAAACCTCATTCACAAGAATGAGTACTTGGTTTTTAAAGAGTAATGTTATATTGATTTCGGAAATGGGAATGAGTATCGAACAAACCACTGCAGCGTTAATAAAGGAAAAAGTAATGACATTTAATTATATTAAAACAAGTAGAAACCTCCATCTGCATAAAAGCTAAGATAAGACAAAATTGTATTACATTTCCTAGATCATGGTTACTTTAATAAGATCATTAATAACAAGTATTGGTTTTTCTTAAATTCCAAAGTAAGGAACTTGATTTCTAAAAGAAAGGAGACTTGAGGAATTAAAGTGTTTTGGTTTAAAATAAAGGCATGGTTTTGTCTTAAAATGGTTTAAAAAGAAAGGCATGGTTTTGTCTTAAAATGGTTTAAAAAGAAAGGCATGGTTTTGTCTTAAAATGGTTTAAAAAGAAGGCATGGTTTTGTCTTAAAATGGTTTAAAAAGAAGGCATGGTTTTGTCTTAAAATGGTTTAAAAAGAAGGCATGGTTTTGTCTTAAATTGGTTTAAAAGGAAAGCATGGTATTATCTTGGTTTATTTCAAAAGAAGGTGTGGAAATGGTTTTTGTTTACTTGAAATAATAATACTCTATTTTTGATACCATGGGTATCGTATGACTTTTGTAAAAAGAAATGGATCTTTTGAAAGAATTGAAGTACGTAGTACTTTAGGGTTAAAACCCGGATTGTTGGCATAAAATGAAAGTACCTTGAGTTGTGTGTAACTTGCCTATGTTTGCGTGTGATAGCCTTGTTGTGCAAGTGTTGTATCCTTATGTTACCGCGTCTCTCGATGGAGGGCCGGTCATGTTATTCTTGATTGATGGACATACTGACACGATGGGTGGCCCACGGGTATGCTTCCACTAGGAGTGTTGTCTTGTTATATCCTTGGACTCTCGACCGCATTTGGGTGGCCGGGTATGGTTCCATTAGGATTGTTGTTCCATGGACTAGTTCTCCATGAGGTTTACTGATTCGGCCTTGGTATATGGTAGCTAGCCCTCGTACTTGCCGATGCGTTCTGATGCAGTTGGTTACGGTAGTTGGCTTTCGTACTTGCCGATCGGTTCTTGATAGTGTCATTCCATGGACCAGACCTCCATGGGGTTTCTTGGTCGGCCTTGGTATCGGTGGTTGGCTCGTCTTTGCCCGATCGTGGCTGATTCGGCTTTGGTATCCGTAGTTAGCCTTCGCTTGCCCGCTCGGTTTGTGGCAAAGTCTCGTGATCACGGCCTTGGTATCTGGTAGTTAGCCCTCGTACTTGCCCCCGTCAGCTACGTGACGCGGCCTTGGTATCTGGTAGTTGGCTTTCGTACTTGCCCCGTGTCAGCTTCGTGGTATAGTTATATAGTGTTGTTGGTACGACTTTGGTATCTGGTAGTTGGCTTTCGTACTTGCCCCGGTCAGTTAATGATGCGACTTTGGATCTGGTAGCTATGCCTTCGTACTTGCCCCGTACGGTTTTTATGACACATGTGGGACCTGGTGTTCATGTGTACTCCTTGGTATTGTTATATCATAGACTGCCGGCAGTGAGGAAGGAATTCCACGGGCATGATTGATGTTGTGGGCGTGAGACCCATTTGTCACGACCCGAACCTGGGCCCGTGACTGGTGCCTTACCCCGGGCACCCTAGTGATACAACATCAGAGTAATCAGCGGAACATAATACACATACATGAAACAAATGAAGTACAAAACAGTAATTTGAGGAAAACTTGCCTTTCGGCATATATAAATAACAACTCTTACAAATGAACAGTTTAATCCTTTTTACAAACCCTGCCCACAACAGTACTACAGACCTCTAAGAAAAAGATACGACAACAATGGCGGGACAGGGCCCCGCCATACCCCTGAATGTAAATACCTACAACGACAGGGGACTATACTAAGATAAGCCTCGAGAACGGAGCTTTCCCAACGAATCAGTGACCCTAAGAGCGAGGATCAACGATCGTGTACCTTTACTGCGGCATGAACGCAGCCCCGAAGGAGGTCGATAACAGCAGTGCAGTATGCGGCCTGAAAATATCGTAAATGAAATCATAGTAGTCTATATAAAGCGGGAGACATGTATGATAACCAAACTACGATTCCTGATAAATAGCGATCATATCAAGTCGTGACTCACGCCCCGGTCATCACTCAAATACATAAATATGGGTCTCACGCCCACAACATCAATCATGCCCGTGGAATACCTTCCTCACCGCGATCGATGATAGAAAAGCACCAAGGAACACACATGAACAACGGGTCCCACCGTGCCCAAATAAAGCGATGCAGGGTAAATCGAAGGCATAGCCGACTACTAACACCCACAGACTAACAAGGTCGTAAATCGAATCATGATATCTGTCTGGGCGTCACATGATCAAAGCCGGTCACTCGCCGCAATATCAAATGCGCGTCTAGCCCAGAACTCCCCGCGACTCGCGATAGGCCAATCTCATAGGCGCATGAGGTATAACCCGCATCGGTAGCTACTCCCGGCGTAAATCACCGACTCGCGATCCGCATGGCCCACATAGACGCGTGACCATAAAGGCCGCACTAACACGGAACTCGTAGCTCGCGCATAGGCCCCGGGACCCGCATGAGGTATTCTCGAATCATGGTCCTGCATCGCTGAGTCTACCCGCGTCGGAGGCGGCTTAACCCGGAAACACGGTGAGTGGTATAATACCAACATAACAGTTTATCGTTTAAACATCATAAGCACAATCAAGGGAAAATCCCTTTACACAAACATCACAGAATACTAACACACGTAGCATCCTAATATGATTACTTATCAAATCAACACGAAGGTATTACAAGGCTATCACAAACCAACACAATCCAATTATACACACAAGGTACATTCTATTGTATGATTAACAAGATCGAGTATCTATTCTCAAAGTACTTCATACATTATCTTTTAAAAATACGTTACGTTTACAAAAGTCACACAATACCCGTAGTATATGAAAACTAGAGTGATTATCTTTTGAAGTAAAGCAAAACACTTCTCTTTGTAAAATCAAGTAACAACATTATTTCTCAAACGTCCAAGTTTGCCTAATTTCAAATGTTCACATTTCTTACTTTAGGAAGGTTTCAGTATTTCATAGTCTTATTCATTTAAGAATATAATTCTCTTTTAAACTATCTGAGAAACATAAGCCTTATATGTGAGTAGAATATTCTTGTTTATAACAATCTTATTACAGCAGCCATGATCTAGGAAATATCATTTTGTCTCATCTTAGCTTCTATGCAGATGGAAGTTTCTCTTAGTTTTAATAATACTTAATCACAAAACATTTCCTTTTATTAACGCCGCGGTGGTTTGTCGATACACATTCGATTTCAAATCGAAGAAACATTCTTAAGCCGTTATACCTAACTTCCCATAAAGCTAGTATAACTCTTAAGTTTTCAAAACCAAGTATTACTTCTTCTTTCAAATGATTCAAAATATTTTGAAAAACTTCAAGTTCTTTATTAACACATAACAAGCCAGTTATAGTTCAAATCAATTACCTTTTAAAAACCACAAGTATTTTCTTACCAACATAAAGCTGTTATAACCAACTTCCCATAACGCCGTTATAACACTTTATGTTTTAAACAATCAAATACATTTAGCACGTATGCGTCACCGTACTACATAGTTCACCCATATCATGCTAGAAGAGATAGGAAGAGGTTCACATACCTCGCGACAGTATCGACTAATAGCAAAACGCTCCAAGTACCTCCAACCGTCGGCTACTCCTTAAGCCAAGTAGATCGCGCCACGCGTAGTACTCAACCTATAAGGCCACAAGGCGCTTATTAATATTTAGATCCCTACGTAGAACATTCTACAGAAAATTCGGCAGCACCTCCCCCCCCGCAACAGCGTAAATCTCCTCCTTTATCGAGGCCGGCCACCAAGCCAACCAGGGGGGGTTATACATCTAACCCGAACGGGTACAATTCTACTCCATAAAAGCTACACAAGTCTCATGTCTGATCTTATGTAAATCTGATTCGATTACTCTTTCGAAAAGGTTTCTTATTATTCAGGCTTAAGTCAAAAGACATTGCCGATAACTACGTTCAGTTCTATATATAGTATACTTCAACTATATAATCATACAACATGTAATTTCCAATTACAATAGAGGGACAAGATATTTACCTCGATAAGCCCATAATTATCCGAGTTTAAATGTCGATCCTGAGCAAGGTTTAGCTCCTACTCCGTGCGCTCCAACCCGCTCCAAACAACCCTTAGAAGTTCTAACCAACTTCTACTTATTACTCCAACTAACCATGGAGATTTTCCTTAGGGTTTCGGTTTTGTGTGGAAGGAAGTATAATAGTATTTACAGGCTTTTCGTATAAGTATAACCTTAGAATACTACAAGGTATACGGCTAAGGTAATTTGGGCATTATAACAATACTTTTGAGAGTATTTCTAACAAGAGGGGGGTATTTATACGAAAACTACTAGGCTAGGGGGGGGGTACCCCACGGCCACACTACTAGGAGGGAGGGGGGAGAGGGCTCTCGGCCAAGGGCCTTTCAAAGGGGAGAGGGCTCTTGGGCGAGTCAACAAGAGGGGAGAGGAGGATTTTAACACTTAGAAGATTTGTGGAAAGGATGAAGAATTCATCAAAGGGAGAGGGTATTTATAGCACAAGCCAAGGCCAACCAATGGCCAAGATCTTGCCAAGTGCATAGCAAGTGTAGGGCCAAGATCTTGCCAAGTGCACACTAGCCAACTACCACAAAAAATATCCTACCAACCCCGACCACAAAGGCCACACTTTCGCCACCACAATTTCCGCCCAAGGTGTTCCAATGAGAGGGTGACAAGTGTCGCCCTCTTGTTGGTCCAAAATGTTCGTCTCTCGGAAAAATCCATAAAAATTAAAAATGACATAGCGGAAATTCCCATACGAAAGGTGGAAAGCGTTTAGTCGAAAAACGACTCTAGCAGGGTGTTGTGAACAAAGTTAATTCGGCCAAGCCTAATTCTCAAGTTCAAATTTTCTACGCACGCCCCACGCATACTGGAAATACGGTATAACACCATTGTTATATTTGAGTGATGACTTTGAGGCGTGAGTCCACGACTTGACATATTTGTTTATATATTGTGGATCGTAGTTTGGTTATCATACATGTCTCCGCTTTATATAGACTATTATGATTTCATTTCTGATATTTTTAGTTTCACATACTGGTACTGTTGTCTTGACCTCCTTCGGGGGGCTGCGTTCATGCCGCAGGTAGAGGTACACCAGTTGTTGATCCTCGCTCATAGGATCACAGTTCAGCGTTTTGGGAAGCTCCATTTCTCCGGAGGCTTATCTTTGGTATAGTCCCATATCATTGTAGGTACTTATACATTCAGGGGTATGGCGGGGCCCTGTCCCGTCATAGTTGTGGTTAAATTCTTAGAGGTCTGTAGTACTGTTGTGGGCAGGGTTTGTTAAGGATATAACTGTTCAGGTATATATATGCAGAAAGGTAACCGTTTTGGTTAGCCTGTTTCTTATTTTATCTTGTTTTATGTTTAAGTTTTTATTTCCGCTGATTTTCTTTGATGTTGTATCACTAGGGTTCCCGGGGTAAGGCACCAGTCGCGGGCCCGAGGTCGGGTCGTGACATTGCTTAAATTAAAGAGTTTACGTTATGAAGTATTAAGACTATGAACTACGAAACTTGATTCTAAAAGATAAGAGACTTGAAAGTATACGATACTTGGTTTTCGAAAGTATAAGTCTCTTGGTTATAAAAATAATGTATTTGCCTAATGTATAAAGTTAGTATAACGACTTTATGGGAAGTGGGTTATAATAGCTTTATGGAAAGTTAAAAGAGTGGTTTACTCTAAGTAATGATAAATGTTTTGAAATAAAGAAAGGCAAATGGATTTAAAAGCATCAATTGCTTAAGTTTTAAGGAAAAAGTCACTTGATTTAGAAGCTGAATAATGTATTTCTAAAAGTGTAGTGACTTATGTAAAATGTAAACAAGCCTTGATACTACGGGTGTTAGTATCTTGGGGTTTTATATGAAAATGAGTCTTTTGAAAAGAATGTAAGCACGTAGTACTTTGGGTTAAATTCCCGGATTTTTATGTGTGAAACGAAAGTGCCATGAGTTTATAAAAATGGAAGTCTAAAGGTTTAATGAACTTGCCTATGTTTGCTTGTGATAGCTCTGAGTGCAAGTATTATATGTTTACGTTGTCGTGACTCTCAGTTGGAGGGCCGGCTGTCTTGTTGTAAGTTTACTTGGGCGTGCAAGCGGTGATGTGGGATTCCACGGTATGCTTCCATTATGATTGATCCTTGGACATCTTTATACGATGTGGGATTCCGGCATGTGACCGAGGCGGGTTAGATTCGGTTGTTTTATTACCCATGGCCATGCTTATACGATGAGGATTTGGGCACGTGACCATGCTATGTCGACTATTACTCCATGGGCTAGCTCATGAATACATGTACCCACGATGAGGGATTAGGGCATGTTATATTATTACTCCACGGGCTAGCTCCCATGAAGACTGCACCTACGATGAGGATGCCGAGGCACGTTATGGCCATGCTTATACGATGAGGATTAGGGCATGCGGCGCGTTATATATATATATATAAATATATATATATATATATATATGTTGTATATGTATGCAAGCGGTGAGGTGGGATGCCACTGCGCGTCACATGGTTATATGTTACACTTATAGTTGTGATGATGTGGGATTCCACGCGGGAGATATATATATATGTATTGTGTATGTGTGTACAACCGGTGAGTGGGATGCCACGGGCGCGTCACATGGTTATATTTTACACTTATAGCTGTCGGCAGTGATGGGGGATTCCACGGGCACGCTTTGATATTTGTGTGACTTGATCGCGTCCCAGATTGGGCCGGGTAGTATATGCGTCCCTCCATAAAGGGCCAGATTATGTTATGAAAGATAAGTAAGTTATGGTAATGAACTTGACGATTCTTCCCAAGTATGTACGTAAGAAAGTGAGTATAACTTTTATTGAAAATGGGAAAAGATAATAAGGTACGATTAAGTTCATAAGTGGTAATGACACGACAGGATCTGGTATGTATTTCTTTTATACTTGCCCCTGTCATTCTTTTGTCTGATTATGATCATTTCTTGTACTTTATTTACATTCCATATTAAATTTTTGTTATCTTGACCCCTTCGAAGTGCGTTCATGTCCGCGAGTTTAGGTACTGTGATTGTGGATCCGCGAGCTTAGGATCCTGGTTCAGCATTTTGAGATGGCTCCAATGTTCCGGAGTTGTCATGGGTATGTATATTCAGGGGTACGGCGGGGCCTTGTCCCGTCATAGTATTTGTTCAAATCCTAGAGGTCTGTATTCATCTGTGGGCTGGACTAGCTAGAGTTGTTTTTACATTGTTAAACAGTGTAGACCCTTTCGGGTAATTTTTATGTTATGGCAGCCTTATCGGCTTGGCCTTGGTTCAAAAAAAGAAGAGTGTTATTTATCTTTCGCAGTTTTTTTTTATGTTGTATGATTAGAAGGGTGCCCAGGTAGGGCACCAATCGCGGCCCGAGGTCAGGTCGTGACAAAAGTGGTAGGCTTAGGAGAATTGTACGGGTGAGGTCCGTATAGAGTAAGTAATGGTTGTTGTGATCAAGACGACGCGATTATGGTATTATGAGAAGTTATTGTACCCGTTTACTGGGGACTGTAAGGTAGGCTTGGAGCATAGAAATTGCGAGCCTAAGAATATTGATAACTGAGACCTTAGATATATAAGGCTTTCTGCAATAAGATTTTAAGTCGGACGAGGATAAGAGTTAAGTGCGGCCGAGTCGGTTGAGGACCTGTTACGGGTTGCCTCATAGCCTGAAATAGAGTGGGATCAGTTGGTAGTAGTTCCGTTATGTGACAGGGTCACGAGGGTGCAAGACCCAAGTCTAGTTAATTGTTTTACGGGTTCGTGGACGCGTTCCACCGGAACCAGGTCGTGAAAGCCAAAAATGGCCTTGTGATGTTTAAAAGAGTGACTCCAAAATATTGGGGGCCAGAATCGATATGGGGGTTATGTATGTATGCTAGTATGAGTTGAAATGCGGAAGAGTGCGACCGATGAAGGATAGCAACCAAGTGTAAAGGAATAGAGCCCGAGGGTTCTTTCGAGGTAGCTACACCAGTGGGTGTTTGGGTGGTAGCTGAGCGGATATATGAGAATTGCCCGGTGATGATACGGTCGTCATACCCTAGTAGACCTAGTAGAGATGATTACGACAGACTTTGAGGTCATTATGAGTATGGACTAGTTGGCTTCGTGAGTGCCAAGGTTGACATCTTAGTATAAGTATTGTTATGTGGCCATGGGTGGCATATGTAGTATAAAGGGTGCAGTAAAAGGAGACTATGTCGCTATCTAATTAGATTGGACTCCGAAAGAACATTCGAGGACGAATGTTTCTAAGGGGAAGAATGTTCTTTATTATACCCGTAGTTCCGTGGTATGTATGTGAGGGCGTGCGTGCGAGAATACGGCGAAATTTTGGAAAGAAAGAAAGATGTGATTTTTGGCGGAAAAGTTTCGGATTTTGTGAAGGAAAAAGGTTCGTTAATGGGGTGGATTCCCAGATTTGGTATTTGGACTTTTAGAATATTTGAGTATTATGAAATTTTATTTCGAAATTGGTCACGTGGGGGCCACGGAAAATTCTGATTTTGTGGGGCCCACTTTATTTTGGATTTTTGGCATTACGGATATTTTGGAAGATGAAATATTTTGGGCAGTAGGGGCGACACGTGTCACCCGTGTGGCCATGTTGGCGGGTGGAGAAGGGCAGTGGGCGTTTTTAGGTGGACAAGTGACCCATTTTGTGGTGGCCCACTTGTCCCATTTTTGTGGTGAACAAATGGTTGGCCAACTACCCCACACATGTACCCCATCCTCACCTTACATTTGCCTTAATCCTAGCCATTGATTTATCTATAAATACCCCTTTATGCTAGACATAATTTCATCCACACTTAGAGATTTCAAAGTCTTGAAAACTCCCTCCCTTTCCTCTTGTGTGCTCTCGGCCATGGGCTGATTTTGTGAGCAAAACTTGTCCAAAAAATTCTTAAAGTTTTAAGTGTTCTTCCTTAGGGTGTTAGGAAGATTGTGTACCAAGAGTTGGAAAAGATTTCACACCCCTAGCCTAAATACACCCCCTTGGCCGAAAGTTGGTAGTGTTGTAGCCTAAGTGTTCTTCACTTTTTGGAGTTGGATCTTGAAGAGGAGTTGGTTAGAAACTTCTAAGGGTTGCTTGGAGCGGGTTGGAACGTAAGGAATTGGAGCTAAACGTTGCTCAGGATCGACTTATAAACTTGGATAATTTTGGGCTTATCGAGGTAATGATCTTTGTCCCCCTATTGTAATTGGATATTACATGTTGTAGTAATGTATAGTTGAGTATACTATATGTAGAATGAATATGGATAAGAATTGAACTGTATTTACATAGGACTGTATTTACAGTAGACTTGTAGTATTATTGTGGAGTAGAATTGTACACGTCCGGTTAGATGTGTAACCCCCCCTGGGATTGTTGGTTTGGTAGCAGGCCTCGTTAGAGGAGGAGATTTATGTGGTTGCGGGGGGTGGTGGGGGTGGTGCTGCCGAATTTTCCGTAGAATAAGGAATCTTGTATCTAGAATTATTCTACGAAGAGATCTAGAGGTTGATAGACGTTTTGTGGCCTTTTTAGGTTGAAGTACTACGAGTAGCGTATTCTACTTGAAGGGTGGAAAAGGCGAGCAAGGTTAGAGTACTTTGGAGCGTTTTGCTAATTGTCGATAATCGTCGCGAGGTATGTGAACCTCTTCCTATCCTTTCTAGCATGATGTTTTGTAAACTATGTAGTACGGTAGACGTACATGTGCTAAATGAGTTTTGGTTGGTTTAAAACATAAGGTGTTATAATAGCTTTATGGGAAGTTAGTTATAACGACTTTATGTAGGTAAAAGAATGGTTTATTGATTTTAGAAGTTAAGAGACTTGATCTTAAAAGATAAGAGACTTAACTTATAAATGACGTTTTATGAAATGTTAAGGGCTATGAATTTTGTTAAAAAGTTGTGAAACCTCATTCGTGAGTAATGAGTACTTGGCTTTTAAAGAATAATGTTTTACTGATTTCGGAAATGAGAATAAGTATCGAACAGACCACTGCAGCGTTAATAAAGGAAAATATATTGACTAATTAACTATATTAAAACCAGTAGAAACCTCCATCTGCATAGAAGCTAAGATAAGACAAAATTGTATTACATTTTCTAGATCATGGCTGCTTTAATAAGATTGTTATAAACAAGAATAACTACTCACACATAAGGTATATGCTACTCAATTGTTTTAAAAAGAGATTGCGTTATGAACTATGAAATCTTTCGGAAGTAAAAGACTTGAGTATATTTTAATTAGGCAACTTGAACTTTTGGAAAAGAATGTTGTTACTTGTTTTTAAAAAAAAAAGGAAAGTGTTTGTGATTTAAAAGAAAAGTTTGGTATTATCTTAATCTGTCTTAAAAGAGAGTTTAAATGTTATGGCCAATTTGATACCGAGACCATGGGATGGACCGGGAATGTATTCCACCCGATTTGATACCGAGTCCATGAGATGGACCGAGAATGTATTCCACACGTTTTGATACCGAGTCCATGGGATGGACCGGGAATGTATTCCACCCGATTTGATACCGAGTCCATGAGATGGACCGGGAATGTATTCCACACGTTTTGATACCGAGTCCATGGGATGGACCGGGAATGTATTCCACCTGATTTGATATCGAGTCCATGAGATGGACCGGGAATGTATTCCACACGTTTTGATACCGAGTCCATGGGATGGATCGGGAATGTATTCCACCTGATTTGATATCGAGTCTTTGAGATGGACCGGGAATGTATTCCACACGTTTTGATACCGAGTCCATGGGATGGACCGGGAATGTATTCCACCCGATTTGATACCGATTCCATGAGATGGACCGGGAATGTATTCTGTTATACCCCGTAGTTCCAGGGTATGTATGCGAGGACGTACGTACGAGAATACGACATTGAAATTGGAAAGGAAGAAAGAGGTGATTTTCCCACGGAAAAGTTTCCGGTTTTTGTGAAGGAAAAAGGTTCGTTAATGGGAATTGGATTCCCAGATTTGGTATTCGGACTTCTTGGAATATTAGAGAATTATGGAATTTTATTTCGGAAATGGTCACGTGGGGCCACGGAGAAATTTACTGATTTTGTAGGGCCCACTTTGTTTTGAGATTTTGGCCATTGTAGATATTTATTTTGGAAGATGAAATATTTTGGGCGAATAGGAGGCGACACGTGTCACCCCTGGTGGCTTGGCGAATTATTTTTGTGCACAATACGGTTAGAGTCGTTTTTAAAGCGTTTTACTAAGCTTGCGAGGAAAATTCGGCTATGTCATTTATTATTTTTGCGGATTTTTCCGAGAGGCGAAACATTTTGGACCAACGAGAGGCGACACTTGTCACCCACGTTGATGGAGTGTGGCGGCAAAGGGCTTGCACGGGTGGGGGTCAAGTTGGCAAGATATTTGTGAGGATTTGTGGAGTAGGGGCTAGGGGCACTTGGGCATATCTTGGCCTACACTTGCTAGCACAGCTAGATCTTGGCCATTGGTTGGCCTTTGCTTGGCCTATAAATACCTCCCTTTGAAGACTTATTCATCCTAAATCTCTAAGTCTTGAGAGCTTCCCTTTGTGTTGTTGTCTCGTCCTAGCCTCCTCCCCTTGGTGAGGCCCCTGGCCGAGCCACTCCCCCACTTGGCGAGAGTACCCCACTGGGGTTAGGCGAGGGTATCACCACTTGTGGTGTTGTCTCGTATAAATACCCACTCTTGGTAGAAATACTCTCAAAAGTATTGTTGTTATACCCAATTACCTTAGCCGTATACCTTGTAGTATTCCAAAGATACATCTATCGTAGAGCAGGAAATACTCTAGTATGTCCTTTTGTCTCAAACCGAAACCCTAAGGAAAATCTCCATAGTTGGTTGGAGTATTAAGAAGAAGTTGCGTAGAACTTCTAAGGGTTGTTTGGAGCGGGTTGGAGCACCCATAGTAGGAGCTAAGCATTGCTAAGGATCGACATCTATACTTGGATAATTATGGGCTTATCGAGGTAATTATCTTGTCCCCCTATTGTATTTGGAAATACATGTTGTAGGAATATATAGTTGAAGTATACTATATATAGAACTGAACATAGTTTTGCGGCAATGTCTTTGGACTTAAGCCTGAATCTAAAGAAGAGAAGCGATCAGAATTACGTGGGACGTATTCTGATGGACTTGTGTAGTTTGACGGATAGGGAAGTGCTGCCCGATTTTCCGTAGGATCTTGTATCTAGATTTATTCTACCGAGTAGTCTAGACTTTGATAGACTTGTATAACATGTATAGGTTGAATGTTCTGCGAGTAGCATGTGCTACTTGAGAAGGTGGACCAGGCTAGCCGGGTTATAGCCGTGGAGCGATTTGCTAATAGTCGATAATCGTCGCGAGGTATGTGATTCTTCCTATACGCTTGAGCATGATATTTTAAAGAAGTATATATAGTACGGTAGATATGCGGCGTGTTAATCGAACGTAGTTGTGCGGCAATGTCTTTTGACTTAAGCCCGAATAATAAGAACTTTGAAGTATTTCAAAAGTATTAAAAGCTGTTTTGAAAGAAGAGTAACACTTGGTTTTGAAAACATAAGAGTTATACTAGCTTTATGGGAAGTTAGGTATAACGTCTTAAGAAAGATAAAATGAATGATTTATTGATTATAGAAGTTAAGAGACTTGATCTTAAAAGATAAGAGACTTGACTTAAATGAATTGATATGAATTTCGTGTGAAACCTCATTCGTGAGTAATGAGTACTTGGTTTTAAAAGGAATAATGTTTTACTGATTTCGGAAATCAGAATGTGTATCGACAAACCACTGCAGCGTTAATAAAGGAAAATATATTGAATAATTAAGTATTATTAAAACCAGTAGAAACTTCCATCTGCATAGAAGCTAAGATGAGACAAAATGATATTTCCTAGATCATGGTCATTGTAATAAGATTGTTATAAACAAGAATATCCTACTCACATATAAGGCTTATGTTTCTCAGATTGTTTAAAAGAGAATTATATTCTTAAATGAATAAGACTATGAACTACGAAACCTTTCTAAAATAAGAAACGTGAACATTTGAAATTAGGCAAACTTGGACGTTTGGAAAATAATGTTGTTACTTGATTTTACAAAGGTAAGTGTTTTGGTTTACTTAAAAAGACAGTCACTCTATTTTATACTACGTATTGTGTGACTTATGTGAAAAGCGGATCTTTTAAAGATTTAATGTATGAAGTACTTTGGGGATAGATACCGAACTTGTTAGTAGAAAGTACCTTATGTGAATAACTTGATTGTGTTGGTTTGTGATAGCCTTGTAATACTTTCTTGTTGATTTGTTAAGTAAACATGCTAGGATGCTACGTGTGTTAGTATCTTGTGATGTTTGTGTAAAGGGGTTTCCCCTCGACTGCGCTTAAGTTGTTTAAAGATCAGCCGTTATGATGGTATTGTACCACTCACCTTGACTTGTTTCCGGAGGTTAAGCCGCCTCCGATGCGGGTAGACTCGGTAGTGCATGTGACCTATGATTCGAGAATACCTCATGCGGGTCCCGAGGGCCTATGCGGAGCTACGAGTTCGTGTTAGTGTGCGGCCTTTATGGTCACGCGGTCTTTGTGGCTACGCGGATGCGAGTCGAGCGGATGTCGAGAGTAGCTACCCTCGATGCGGGAATACCTCATGCGGGCTATGAGGTTGGCCTATGCGAGTGCGGAAGTTCGAGGCTAGACGCGCACATTAGATCTGCGGGCAAGTGGGCGGCTTTGATCATGTGATGCAGACAGATCTCATGATACGATTTATGACCTTGCTGATCGTGGGTTTTAGTAGTCGGCTATGCCTTCGTACTTACCCTGTACGGTTTTATTAGGACACAGGTGGGACCTGGTGTTCATGTGCATTCCTTGATGCTTTTATATCATAGACTGCCGGCAGTGAGGAAGGTATTCCACGGGCATGATTGATGTTGTGGGCGTGAGACCCATAGTTATATTTGAGTGATGACTTGAGGCGTGAGTCCACGACTTGACATGGCCTTATTTATTGTGAAATGTAGTTTGGTTATCATACATGTCTCCTGCTTTATATAGACTACTATGATTTCATTTACAATATTTATTTTCAGTTTCACATACTCGGTACTGTTGTCGACCTCCTTGAAGCGGCGTTCATCTGCATGAGTAAAAGGTACACGATCGTTGATCCTCGCTCTTAGGAGTCACGATTCAGCGTTTGAAGCTCTGTTTCTCGGAGGCTTGTCTTCGTATAGTCCTGTTGTTGTAGGTGCTTACATTCGTGGTATGGCGAACCACTGTCCGTCGTTGTTTTCATATCATTCGTAGAGTGCATGTAATCTTGTTGTGGCGGGGTTTGTAAAAAGGATTAAACTGTTCTTTTTGAAAGAGTTGTTATTTATATATATATGCCGAAAGGCAACTTTTCTTCAGAAACATGTGTTTCCTTTGCATTATTTCATATTGTGTTTTATGTTCCGCTGATTTCTCTGATGTTGTATCACTTGGGTGCCCGGGGTAAGGCACCAGTCACGGGCCCGGGTTCGGGTCGTGACATATTCCACACGTTTTGATACCGAGTCCATGGGATGGACCGGGAATGTATTCCACCCGATTTGATACCGAGTCCATGAGATGGACCGGGAATGTATTCCACACGTTTTGATACCGAGTCCATGGGATGGACCGGGAATGTATTCCACCCGATTTGATACTGAGTCCATGAGATGGACCGGGAATGTATTCCACACGTTTTGATACCGAGTTCATGGGATGGACCGGGAATGTATTCCTCCCGATTTGATACCGAGTCCATGAGATGGACCGGGAATGTATTCCACACGTTTTGTTATACCCCGTATTTCCAGAGTATGTATGTGAGGACGTACGTACGTTTGTACAAGCCCTAATTAGGTTAAGGATGAAATTGTGAACTTTCGACGGAAAAGATTCCGAACCTTGTGAAGGAAATTCTACGTTTTTAATATTTTAACCGATTACAGATTTTTCCGAGAGACGAAATATTTTGGACCAATTGGAGGGCGACATGTGTCACCCTTAGTTGGCATGGGTTGGACGAAATGGTGGCCAAGTGGACAAGGTCAAATGGTCAAAGTCTTGGAAGATATTTTCTTTGGGTGAGTGGGAGTAGGTAAGTGCGTTTTTTTGGGCATGTGGGGGAGGCATGGTGGACGTTTTTCTTGAGCAAGTGGGAGGCCACTTGGCTCATTGTTGTGGGGGAAATATGTCCCAATGTTGTGGTGGACATATGTCCCAACTTTGTGGTGGACACTTGGTGGAAGACCTCACTTGAACAAGCTACCACATCTACACCTTCCATTTATTTTTATGCTTGACCCTTATCGGAGTGCATAGTACGTGAGATATATTTGTGTGATAAATCCCTGAGTAGGGTGAAATGAAAGAGGGTAGTTGAGCTAAGAAGACCACTAGGTTTTCGTGACTTGATGGTGAGATCGTTAGGATCGGAAACAAGAGCTTGGCGCAATAAATGGGTCGGGTTGAGGCGATTGCGTCAACCCGCGGCCGGTTTGAAGTAAGGAAAAATTGTGGTGGTCAGCTTTGTGATAGGGTCACGAGGTGTTAGGCCCAATTTAGTTAACCATCGTCTGAGTTCGTGGATACGTTCGACCGATGGTCGGGCGATGAGGTCAGCCCATCTTGTCTTTCGAATCAGGCTTACTCGTGAGGGTTATGCGAGATGTTATATATCAGGAAGGTTGTAAGACTGCACGGGGTTCCTACTTTTACTTTATGGCAGGCAGTGGAGCCCAGTTTACGACTATTTCTTTTTATGGAGGTTTTACCAGGCAAGGTTAGGAACTCAGGTGAGTCTCAGTATTGCATTCACCCTCGGGCCGGTGTTTTTGTTTTCAGAGGTAGCTGTAAGGATTATGTGCCTCTTGTTGAGGGAGTATTATACTAGCTACCATTTCAGTATTCGGAGGGTGCCTTATGAAGCCTCGTATGGGCGGTAGTATAGGTTGCCAGTCGATTGGTTTGATGTTGGCAAGGTTCAGATAGTTGATTCATGCTTGATTCAACAGGATGTGGATAGGGTGAAGCTTATCCAGGAGAGGTTATTGGCAGCTCAGAGTCAACAGAAGTCATGCGGATAATCGGCGTCGACACTTGGAGTTCGGGTTGACGGTTGGTTTTCTTGAAGATACCACCCCGGAAGGGCGTGACGAGATTTGGAAAGCAGGGGAAACTTAGCCCGAGGTACTTTGAGCGTTTTCAGATCATTTGGAGAATAGGTCAGGTTGCCTATAAGTTAGCTTTACCGTCCGACGTAGGAGGCAGTACGTCCGGTCTTTCATGTTGCTATGTTCGGAAAGTATCGGAGATCCATCCAGAGTGTTCCCAGTTAATGATGACCAAGTTGGAGATAGTAACCCTGAGATTTTGGAAACTGAAGCAATAACAGAAATGTGGTAAGTTTATTAGGAAGATTATTAACCAAAAGTTAGAAAAGATTTCACACCCTAGCCCCTAAAGCATCACCTTGGCCGAGAGTTGTGAGGACAAGAACCTTAGTGTTCTTCACTTGTTTAGGTTGGTCCTTAAGAAGGAGTTGGTTAGGAGCGTATAAGGGTTTCTTGGAGCGGGTTGGAGCGCACGGAGTAGGAGCTAAACCTTGCTCAGGATCGACATAAAACTTGGATAATTTTGGGCTTATCGAGGTAAATATCTTGTCCTTCTATTGTAATTGGAAATTACATACTGTAGTATAGAAAGGAGTATAAGATATATAGAAGGATGGTATAAAGAAGAGAATTGAACTGTAATTACATAGGACTGTATTACAGTAGACTTATGTAGTTTGACGGGTAGGGAAGTGCTGCCCGATTTTTCCGTAGCAATAAGCACCCTCTGCTTAGAATATTCTACAGTATAGTCTAGACGTTGATAGACGTATTTGACTATTATAGGTTGATACTCTGCGCGCGACATATTCGACTTGGCAGGTGGATTTCGCCGAGGAGGTATGTGATTCTTCCTATCCTCTTGAGCATGATATTTTAAAAGAATATATATAGTACGGTAGACGTACGTGAGTTAACTGAACGTGGTCTTACTTCGATGTCTTTTGACTTGAGTTTTAAATAATAAGAATCTTGAAGTATTTCAAAAGAATTAAGAATCGTTTTTGAAAGAAGAGTAATACTTGGTTTTAAAACCTTAAGAGGTATACTAGCTTTATGGGAAGTTAGGTATAACGACTTAAGAGGGATAAAAGGAACGGTTTACTTAATTGTTTATGAAAGCCTTATATTGATTTCGGAAATGAGAATAAGTATCGAACAAACCACTGCAGCGCTAATAAAGGAAAATGTATTGACTAATTAAGGACTATTAAAACCAGTAGAAACCTCCATCTGCATAGAAGCTAAGATAAGACAAAATTGTATTACATTTCCTAGATCATGGCTGCTTTAATAAGATTGTTATAAACAAGAATAACATACTCACACATAAGGCATATGTTACTCAAATTGTTTTAAAAAGGAGATTACGTTGTTAAGTGTTTAAAACTATGATCTATGAATCTTTAGAAGTTAAGAGACTTGATCTTAAAAGATAAGAGACTTGACTTAATTGACTTGATATGAATTTTGTTAAAAAGTGTGAAACCTCATTCGTGAGCAATGAGTACTTGGTTTTTAAAGAGTTAATGTATGAAGTACTTTGGGGATAAAAACCCGAACTTGTTGACATAAAGTAGAAAGTACCTTGTGTGAATAACTTGACTATGTTGGTTTGTGATAGCCTTGTAATGCTTTCTTGTTGGTTTGATAAGTAAACATGTTAGGATGCTAGGTGTGTTAGTGTCTTGTGATGTTTGTGTAAAAGGGTTTCCCTTGATTGTGCTTATGTTGTTTATGTTATACCCCGTATTTCCAGATTATGTACGTGAGGACGTACGTAGAAAAATTTGAGCCTTAAAGTAGGCATAGGTTCGAAATTTGTACACAAGTGCCAAAAGGAGTCGTTTTTTTTGAAACGTTTTACTAAACTTGCGAAGGGAAAATTCCGGCTATGTCATTTATAATTTTTGCGGATTTTTCCGAGAGACGAAACATTTTGGACCAACGGGAGGGTGACATGTGTCACCCTCACATTGGAAGCAAGTGGACGGCAAAGGCAAGACAATGGCACGTTTTTTGTGCCTTGGGTTAGGTAGGATATTTGTGCAAGTTGGTGTGGTAGATGGATAAGGTCCACATGGTTAAAATCTAGCCCTACACTTGCCTTACACTTGGATGAATCTTGGCCATTTGTTGGCCATTGCTTGACCTATAAATACCCCTCTAAGTTGATGAACTTCTTCATCCAAGATTGTTCTAAGTGTTAAAATCCTCCCTCCACTCTTAGTGAGAGCTTTCGTCCACCACACCCCCTCCCCCCTTGTGAGCCTCGCCGAGAGCCTCCCTCGAGCGAGTGAGGCTTGGCCGAGAGGGTACCCCCTCTCCCCTTGCCTAGTTGTCTCGTATAAATACCCCCCTTTTGTGGTATAGAAATACTCTTCAAGTATTGTTATAATGCCCAAATACTCTAGCCCAAATACCTTGTAGTACTTTCCAAAGTTACCTCTTTACGTAGAGCCCGGAAATACTATTATACTTTCCTTTAGCCACAAAAACGAAACCCTAAGGAAAACCTTCATAGTCGGTTGAAGTGTTAAGTAGAAGTTGCGTAGAACTTCTAAGGGTTGTTCGGAGCGGATTGGAGCACTCGGAGTAGGAGCTAAACGTTGCTCAGGAGCGACATTAAACTTGGATAATTTTGGGCTCATCGAGGTAAATACTACCGTCCTTCTATTGTAATTGGGAATTACATACTGTAGTTGTATATAAATGAATATAAGATTCATAGAAGAGATTTGAACTGTAATAGAAGGATATTACAGAATAGACTTGAACTGAAATCACTTCAGAAGAATATAAGTAGAAGATTAAACTGTATTTACATAGATCGTATTTACATGAGTCGATAACCTTTATTGGTTGAATGTTCTGCAAGTAGCATGTGCTACTTAGAAGGTGGACAAGGCTAGCCGAGTTATAGCCGTGGAGCGTTTTGCTTATAGTCGATAATCGTCGCGAGGTATGTGATTCTTCCTATACTCTTGAGCATGAAGTATTTTAAAGGAATATATATATAGTACGGTAGACGTACGTGTGGCAATGTCTTTTGACTTAAGCCTGAATAATAAGAATCTTGAAATATTTTAAAAGAGTATATATAGTACTGAGACGTCGTGTTAACTGAATGTAGTGTCACGGCAATGTCTTTTGACTTAAGCCTGAATAATAATGATCTTGAAGTATTTCAAAAGATTTAAGAAACCTTTTTGAAAGAAGAGTAATGCTTGGTTTTAAAAAGCTTAAGAGTTATACTAGCTTTATGGGAAGTTAGGTATAACGTCTAAAAGAGATAAAAAGAATGGTTTCTCGATTTTAGAAGTTAAGAGACTTGATCTTAAAAGATAAGAGACTTAACTTAATTGAATTAATATGAATTTTGTGTGAAGCCTCATTCGTGAGTAATGAGTACTTGGTTTTTAAAAAAGGAATAACGTTTTACTGATTTCGGAAATCAGAATGAGTATCGACAAACCACTGCAGCGTTAATAAAGGAAAATGTAATGAATAATGAAGTATTATTAAAACCAGTAGAAACCTCCATCTGCATAGAAGCTAAGATGAGACAAAATTATATTACATTTCCTAGATCATGGCTGCTTAATAAGATTGATTATGAATAAGAATAACCTACACTCATATACGGCATATGTTACTCAATTGTTTTAAAAGAGATTAAGACATTGAACTATGAAACTTTTCTAAAATAAAGAGACTTGAGTAATTGAAATTAGGCAAACTGGAACCTTAGGGAAAAGAATGTGGTTGAAAAGGAAAGTGTTTTGGTTTATCTAAAAATGTGAGTCACACTATTTTATACTACGGGTATCGGGTGACTTTTTATAAAAGGAATGGATTTCTTTAAAAGGAATTTAACGTACGTAGTACTTTAGGGTTAAAACCCGGACTTGACATAAAATGAAAGTACTTTGAGTTGTGTATAACTTGCCTATGCTTGTTGTTGTATAACTTGCCTATGCTTGTTGTTGTGTAACTTGCCTATGCTTATTGAGGTAGTCTTTGTTGTGCAAGAATTGTGTTTCTATTCTACCGCGTCTCTCGATGGAGGGCCGGTTGACTTGTTGAGAACTTACTTGGACGTACCGGCAGTGACGGGAGATTCCACGGATATGCTTCCATTATTATTACTACATGGGCATGTCTACACCGATGATGTGGACATATGACCATTATGGTTATTTATGGCGAAGTATCGTGACTTACGGTTGTGATCGGGTGCGTAGCCTGTTTACTTGCCCGTCACCGCGTGGCGCAGGATCTGGTATAGGTTATTGCACCTGCCACGTTTCAGCTTCGCGGCGAAGTATCATGACTTACGGTTGTGATCGGGTGCGTAGCCTGTTTACTTGCCCCCGTCAGCTACGTGACGCAGGTGGATCTGGTATAGGTTATTGCACCTGCCACGTGTCAGCTTCGCGAGTCAGTGTTTGGATGGAGCTTCGTGACTTACGGTTGTGATCTGGTGCGTGGCGATTCACTTGCCCCGCCGCCACGTGGTGCGGTGAGCCGCGAGGCTATCAGACTTGCCACGCGTGTCGCCTTCATGATATGGTTGTGCAAGATATGGTACGGTCGGATCCGTAGTTATACTTTCCTCAGACGGTTTTTATGACACGTGGGACTGGTGTTCATGTATACTCCTTAGTGTTGTTATATCGAGATCGCGGTGAGGAAGGAATTCCACGCACGAGTGATGATTTGGAGGCGTGAGTCCACGACTTTATATATTTATATGTGGTGCATCAGAGTTTGGTTATCATACATGTCTCCCGCTTTATATAGATCGCTATGATTTCATTCTACGATTTTACGCTTCACATACTTGGTACCTGTTGTACTGACCTCCTTCGGGGGGCTGCGTTCATGCCGCAGGTAGAGTTACATCGGCTGTCGATCCCCGCTTATAGGATCACCTTTCAGCATATTGGGAAGCTCCGTTCCTTCGGAGGCTTATCTTTGGTATGTTACCCTGAGTCTGTAGGTTCTTGTACATTCAGGGGTATGGCGGGGCCCTGTCCCGTCATAGTTGTTGTAAAAATCTTAGAGGTCCAGAGTAATTGTTGAAAGCGGGGTTGTAAGGATTGTAACTGTTCAAATGTCTATTTATATATATATGTTGAAAGGCAACCGTTTTGGTTGGCCTATTTTCTTTATCTTGATCCATGTCTATTTTAATGTTTAAGTTTTTATTTCCGCTGGTTTTTCTCTGATGTTGTATCACTAGGGTGCCCGGGGTAAGGCACCAGTCACGGGCCCGGGTTCGGGTCGTGACAAAAGTGGTATCAGAGCAGTTAGTCCTCGGAAAGTGTCTACAGACCGTGTCTAGTAGAGTCTTGATTATCGATGTCATGCACCACATCTATAATCAGGAGGCTGCAGGACGTTTAGGATTGGTTTCTATTCTTCTCATTCTGAGATCGTGCCTTAGAGCTGTGTGATAAGTTGGACCCCTCTGACGTACTTCGTTTTCACCAGTTATGCCTCCGCGCAAGGCAACCCGCCCGTGGCGGCAAAGCGCAGGAGGAGCCGCGAGTAAGCAATGCGATCTCTACAGACCACAAGACTGAGCCTCGATCCGCAATCGGGAGCAGAGGAAATGGGTTACAAGGAGCGGCGATTAATGGCCAAGGTCAGGCTGACTTGAGGATAGGCCGGACGCAGCAGCCCAGTGAGCACCGATGGTTCACCCTAGATCGGATAGTTTGAGGCTACGGGATTTTCTCGAAGTTGTAGGCGCGAGTTTTATGGGTCGAGGCACGAGGATGATCCGCAGGAGTTCATCCGACAGCGATTCTGGATCGTGAGAGTGATCAAGGCATCGGAGACCGAGTCGGTGGTCCTAGGTTCGCATCGGTGCGTGATACCACGATCGGGTTTGATTCGCGAGCTATCCGGGAGAGAACGTCTTCCACTATATGGGACGAAGTTCTCGGGGCATTTCTTGCACACTTCGCCTCCACAGATGAGAGGGCTCGGCCGCAGATTTTTGGTGTTGCGCAGAACCGCGTGCGGTTCGGGAGTACAATGTGGAGTTCGACTCATTGGCGTGACGTTCCGCGTTAGTAGCTAGTATGGAGGATCGAGTGCACCGATATGTTACAGGCTCGATGATTACCTTGCGAGAGTTGTTCGTGTAGCTCTTCACCGGCATGGACATTGCCCGCACGCAGCTTATGCACTTGGATGTGAGGAGCGGAGGAATCGACGAATGGCCGAGATCGGCGAAGAGGGCACAAAGCAGGT
Organism: Przewalskia tangutica; assembly: GCA_029844215.1. Classification (NCBI taxonomy): domain Eukaryota; kingdom Viridiplantae; phylum Streptophyta; class Magnoliopsida; order Solanales; family Solanaceae; genus Przewalskia; species Przewalskia tangutica. The sequence goes on along the minus strand of CM056728.1, from coordinate 31,393,835 downwards.
CCTTTGGTGACTTTCGAGGCGGACCGCCAGCGGCAGACTAGTTATGTACCTCCGCGATGCAGTGGTCCTCCACACTTTCTGGCCTTCGGATATTCAGAACAGTCGTGGCTCCTGTGTTTCAGATCTTGAGGAGTAGAAGTGTTCACGGATGAGGCCACCCGTATCTCGGTGTGACCATTGTGGTAAAGCCCATGAGGAATGTCGCATCGGTTTGGGAGATTGCTATACTTGCGGCCGAGGGGCCATTTGTGAGACTGTCCACTGTGGGTAGTATCGTGGGATAGCAGCACTACTAGATCGGGCCATGGTTCTTCACCTTCCATAGCTAGGCAGGATGTACACACACCGGCGGGCCACGTCAGAGGTCGCGGTGGGAGTTCCCAGTTTTAGCGGTCCTTTGATGTTATACCCCGTATTTCCAGAGTATGTACGTGAGGGCGTACGTATATAAATTTAAGCCTTAAGGTTTGGCTAGGTTCGAAAATTTGGGCACAAGTGCCGAAAAGAATCGTTTTTCGACGAAACGTTTTACTAAACTCGCGAAGGGAAAATTCCGGCTATGTCATTGAGAATTTTTGCGGATTTTTCCGAGAGACGAAACATTTTGGACCAACGGGAGGGTGACATGTGTCACCCTCACATTGGAAGCAATGGTGGGCGGAAATGGACGAAATGGGTGAGCTTTAGTTGGTAGGATATTTTGTGCAAGTTGTTGTGGTAGATGGATAAGGTGCACTTGGCTTAAATCTAGCCCTACACTTGCCTTACACTTGGATGAATCTTGGCCATTGGTTGGCCTTTGCTTGACCTATAAATACCCCCCTTGTTGAAGAGTTATTTCATCCTAAATTGAGCAATCTTTCTAAGTCTCAAATACTCCCTCCCTTCTAGTGTTTCGTCCGCCCCCACCTCCCCTCGAGAAGGCCCTCGCGAAAGTATTCCCTCCTCAGGTGCTAGCCGTGGGGTACCCCCTAGCCTAGTTGTCTCGTATAAATACCCTTTTGTGGTATAGAAATACTCTCCAAGTATTGTTATAATGCCCAAATACCTTGGCCCAAATACCTTGTAGTATTCCCAAGGTTACACTTATACAAAAGCCCAGAAAATACTATTATACTTCCCTCAGTCACTAAAACGAAACCCTAAGGAAAACCTTCATAGTCGGTGAAGTGTTAAGTAGAAGTTGCGTAGAACTTCTAAGGGTTGTTTGGAGCGGATTGGAGCACTCGGAGTAGGAGCTTAACGTTGCTCAGGAGCGACATTATACTTGGATAATTTTGGGCTCATCGAGCATGTGCTACTTAGAAGGTGGACAAGGCTAGCCGGGTTATAGCCGTGGAGCGTTTTGCTTATAGTCGATAATCGTCGCGAGGTATGTGATTCTTCCTATACTTTTGAGCATGATATTTTAAAGGAAGATATATATAGTACGACAATGTCTTTTGACTTAAGCCTGAATAATATATAGTACGGTAGACGTACGTGTGCTAATTGAACGTAGTTGTACGGCAATGTCTTTTGACTTAAGCCTGAATAATAAGAAACTTGAAGTAGGTCACAAGAATTAAGAAACCATTTTTGAAAGAAGAGTAACACTTGGTTTTAAAGGTTTTAAAAAGAGTTATACTAGCTTTATGGGGAGTTAGGTATAACGTCTTAAGAGAGGTAAAGAAAAATGGTTTACTGATTTTAGAAGTTAAAAGACTTGATCTTATAAGATAAGAGACTTAACTTAATGAATTAAAATGAGTTTTGTGTGAAACCTCATCCGTGAGTAATGAGTACGTGCTTTTTAAAAGGAATAATGTTTTACTGATTTCGGAAATCAGAATGTGTATCGACAAACCACTGCAGCGCTAATAAAGGAAATTGTATTGAATAATGAAGTATTATTAAAACCAGTAGAAACCTCCATCTGCATAGAAGCTAAGATGAGACAAAATGATATTACATTTCCTAGATCATGGCTGCTTAATAAGATTTATGAACAAGAATAACCTACTCGCTTATGGCATATGTGTTATACCCCGTAGTTCCTGGGTATGTATGCGAGGACGTACGTACGAGAATACGACAGAAAGATTGGAAAGGAAGAAAGAGGTGATTTTTCCACGGAAAAGTTTCCGGTTTTTGTGAAGGAAAAAGGTTCGTTAATGGGAATTGGATTCCCAGATTTGGTATTCGGACTTCCTGGAATATTAGAGAATTATGGAATTTTATTTTTGGAAATGGTCACGTGGGGCCCACGGGAGAAATTTACGGTTTTGTGGGGCCCACTTTGTTTTCGAGATTTTGGCCATTGTGGATATTTTTGGAAGATGTTTTATTTTGGGCCAATAGGAGGGTGACACGTGTCACCCCCCTAGGTGGCTTAAGAATGGCATTTGTGCACAACACCCGTTAGAGTCGTTTTTAAACGCGTTTTACATAACTTGCGAGGAAAATTCGGCTATGTCTTTTCTTATTTTTGCGGATTTTTCCGAGAGACGGAACATTTTGGACCAACGAGAGGCGGCTTGGCACCTCTCATGGTGGGCAAGTGGGCGCTTGGACGACTTTGGGGTGTCAGTGGTAGATATTTGTGTAGATATTTGTGAGGTTTTAAGGAGTAGGGTCTAGGGGCACTTGGGTGAATCTTGGCCTTACACTTGCTATACACTTGGCTAGATCTTGGCCATTGGTTGGCCTTGGCTTGTCTATAAATACCCTCTCTTTTGATGAACTTCTTCATCCTAAATATTTCCTAAGTGTTAGAATCCTCCTCCCTTCCTTATGGTTCTCGTCCCTCCCCTTGTGGCGAGCACCCCCTCTGGGGTGCTAGCCGAGTGTACCCCTAGCCTAGTTGCTTTCGTATAATACCCCTTTGTGGTGTAGAAATACTCTCAAAAGTATTGTTATAATGCCCAAATTACCTTAGAGTATACCTTGTAGTAGTCTATGGTTATACCTATACGAAAAGCCAGGAAATACTATTATACTTTCCGTCAGTCACAAAACCGAAACCCTAGGGAAAATCTCCATAGTTAGTTGGAGTGTTATGTAGAAGTTGGTTAGAACTTCTAAGGGTGGTTTGGAGCGGGTTGGAGCGCCCGGAGTTGGAGTTAAACCTTGCTCAGGAGCGACATTAAACTCGGATAATTATGGGCTTATCGAGGTAATTATCTTGTCCCCCTATTGTAATTAGATATTACATGTTGTAGGAAATTATAGTTGAAGTATACTATGTATATAACTGAACATAGCTTGTGGCAATGTCTTTGGTCTTAAGCTGAAGAATCGAATCACTGTTTTTACATAGGGTGTATTCAGATGAAGCTTGTGTAGCTTTTACGTGGAGTAGAATTGTACGTTCGGGTTAGATGTATAACCCCGGTTGGCTTGGTAGCGGCCCGTTAGAGGAGGAGATTTACGCTGTTGCGGGGAGGTCTTTGCGAATTTTCGTAGAATGTTCTACGATAAGATCTTGATGTTAATAAAGCGCGCGTGGCCTTATAGGTTGAAGTACTACGTGTGGCGCGTTCTACTTGGCTTAAGGAGTAGCCGACAGTTGGAAGTACTTGGAGCGTTTTGCTATTAGTCGATACTCGTCGCGAGGTATGTGAACCTCTTCCTATCTCTTCCAGCATGATATGTGTGAACTATGTAGTACGGTAGACGTACATGTGCTAAATGTATTTGATTGGTTTAAAACATAAAGTGTTATAACGGCTTTATGGGAAGTTGGTTATAACAGCTTTATGTTAGTAAGAAAATACTTGTGGTTTTTAAAGGGTAACTGATTTGAACTATAACTGACTTGTTATGTGTTAATAAAAGAACTTGAAGTATTTCAAAAGGTTTTTGATTCATTTTGAAAGAAGAGGTAATACTTGATTTGTTTTGAAAACTTAAGAGTTATACTAGCTTTATGGAAAGTTAGGTATAACGTCTTAAGAATGTTTTACTGATTTTGAAAATCAGAATGTGTATCGACAAACCACTGCAGCGTTAATAAAAGGAAATGTTTGTGATTAAGTATTATTAAAACCGAGAAACTTCCATCCGCAGAAGCTAAGATGAGACAAAATGATATTTCCTAGATCATGGTCTTTGTAATAAGATTGTTGTAAACAAGAATATCCTACTCACATATAAGACTTATGTTTCTCAGATAGTTTAAAAGAGAATTATATTCTTAAATGAATAACACTATGAACTACGAAACCTTTCTAAATAAGAAACATGAACATTTGAAATTAGGCAAACTTGGACGTTTGGAAAATAATGTTGTTACTTGAGTTTTACAAAGAGAAGTGTTTTGATTTACTTCAAAAGATAATCACTCTATTTTCATATACTACGGGTATTGTGTGACTTTTGTGAGAGTAACGTATCTTTTAAAGAGTTAATGTATGAAGTACTTTGGGGATAAAACACCGAACTTGTTTAGCATATAGTAGAAAGTACCTGGTGTATAACTTGATTGTGTTGGTTTGTGATAGCCTTGTAATACTTTCTTGTTGATTTGATAAGTAAACATGCTAGGATGCTACGTGTGTTAGTATCTTGTGATGTTTGTGTAAAGGGGTTTTTCCTTTGTTGTGCTTATGTTGTTTAACGATAAGCTGTTATGATAGTATTATACATCACTCATCTCTTGAGATGATTCCGGGGGTTAAGCTGCCCTCCGATGCGGGGTAGACTCAGGCGGGTCGATGGACCTATGATTCGAGACTACCTCATGCGGGTCCGAGGGCTATGCGGGCTGCGGGAGTTCGAGTTGAGATCGGCCGCGTGGTCATGCGGTCACTTGTGGCCATGCGGACGGCGAGTCCAGGCCGCCGGAGTAAGCTACCCTCGATGCGGGGTTATACCTCATGCGGGCGATCTGATTGGCCTATGCGAGTCGCGGAAAGTTCGTGGCTAGACGCGCACATTAGATCTGCGGGCAAGTGGTCGGCTTTGATCATGTGGACGGTCAGACAGATCTTATGATACGATTCATGACCTTGTTGGTGCATGGGTGTTAGTAGTCGGCTATGCCTTCGCATTTACCCCATGCGTGTTATTATGGCAGTGGGACACCGTGTTCGTATGTGTTCCTTGGTGCTTTTATATCATAAAGCTGCCGGTGAGGAAGGTATTCCACGGGCATGAGTGATGACTTGAGCGTGAGTCCACGACTTGACATGGCTATTATTGTGAATCGTAGTTTGGTTATCATACATGTCTCCGCTTTATAGACTATTATGATTTCATTTACGATATTTTTAGTTTCACATACTGCACTGTTATCGACCTCCTTGGGCTGCGTTCATGCCGCAGTAAAGGTACACCGATCATTGATCCTCGCTCTTAGGGTCACATTCAGCGTGTGGGAAAGCTCCGTTTCTCGGAGGCTTATCGATGGTATAGTCCCTGTTGTTGTAGGTGTTTACATTCGTGGTATGGCGGGCCCGCCCCGCCATTGTTGTCGTATCATTTCTTAAGTGCAGTAATCTTGTTGTGGCGGGGTTTGTAAAAAGGATTAAAAGCATTCATGTTGAAAAAGTTGTTGTTTATATATATGCGAAAGCAAGTTTTCTCGATTATTGTTTCATATTTTATAATATGTCTTGTATCGCTTTATGTTCGATTACTCGATGTTGTATCACTAGGGTGCCGGTAAGGCACGATCCACGCCCTAATCGGTCGTGACAAAAGTGGTATCGAGCGATTAATCCTCGGAAAGTGTCTGACGTATCGATCCGCAGTCTTGATTATCGGTGTGTTGTGCACCACACCAATAATCGTGAGGCTATAGGATATTTAGGATTGGTTTATATTCTTCTCACTCGAGATCGTGCCTTAGAGTGTTGTAAGTTGACCCTCCGACGAAATTCATTCCCTTATCGTTATGCTCCACGCAGGCAACCCGCCCGGGAGGCAAGGCACCGGCGGAGCCGCGAGTTGAGTTCAGAGGGTCATGAGGCACAGCCCAATCATTACCTAGGTAGTGCTTCATTCGGGATTTCGCGACGTCACTAGCCCCATGAAGTTTAGCACGGCGCGGCAGCCTCATCGCGCCATGATATTTGAACCTTCGCCCACGACCAGAACAGAGAATATGGATCGCAAAGAGGCGACCACATTAGCTATGGATTTGGCTACCAGAGAGTATACCGATGTATCGCGAGTCTTGATGACTACCTAAGAGAGGGTTGTGCAAGAGTAATTCTTCAGTTGGGCTTGAGCATGGCCTGTGTACGGGCTTATGTACAGCAGGCCGAAAAACGTAGAGATCGACGGGTTAACCAAGGACAGCAGGAGAGGGCCAGAGCAGCAGGGTCCTTCGGTAACTTTCAAGGTGAGTATACCTTAAGTGCTATGTTCTGATAGCAGTGTGGTAGTTGTGATTAGAAATCATGGTGGGTTAACCGAGTAAGATTTGGGGATAGAAGGTGTGAGCCTTAGAGTGTTATACGTCTGCACCTTAGAAGTAAGGCCATCTCGAGTAAAGGTGTAGTGTTATGTTTGATCCTTATCGGAGTGCATAGTGCACGTGAGCTATGTTTGGGATAGGTCCCTAAGTGGTATGAAATGAAAGAGGGTAGTTGAGCTAAGAAGACCGCTAGGTTTTCGTAACATGTTTAGTAAAATTGTTCCTTCGGGGAGATAGTATTTTGCGCCACGGGTCGGGTTGAGGCCACGCCGCGGGTCAACCCGGCATGTTTGGGTGCGGGTCCGCCGCGTGGTCCCGCCTTGTGGAAGCGGTCACGAGGGTGTTAGGCCCAAGTTTAGTTAACCAAACAGACGAGTTCGTGGATGCGTTCGACCGGTGGTCGGTCGACGGGGCAGCTCATCGTGTTCTTCGGTCAGACCGCTCACTCGGATGTTGATTTATCGAAGGTTGTAAGGCTGCACGGGTGCCTACGTGCACCTTTTGGCGCATAAAGGAGCCCGTGTTACGCTGCTTTTGTTTCCGGAAGTTTTACCAGCAGGTTAAGGACTCAGTGAGTCTCGACCGCATTCGCCGCCAGCGTGTGGATTTCGAGGTAGTTGTGAGGATTGTTGTCTCTCGTGGAGGGAGCGTTTAAGCTACCATTCCAAGGTTCGGATGTCGCCTTACGAAGCCTCAGAAGGGCGAAGTGTAAGTTGCCGGCCGATTGGTTCGATGTTGGCGCGTTCAGATAGTGGATCGAGCTTGTTCCAGCAGACGTGGATGTGGTAAAGCTCGTCTAGAAGAAGTTCGCAGCTCGGAGGAATCGTATGCGGATATTCGCGACGACGCCAGAGTTCGTGTTGACGGTCGGTCTTCTTGAAAGTACCACCCGGACAGGTGTGACGAGTTTTGAAACTAAAGCGATCGTAAACGTGGTGCGGTTCGAGTGTACGATACCTTCGTGGATCGCATGGCCCTACCATTTGTTGGGTCGCCGAGCTAGGCTCGCGCAAAGTGACAAAAGTGTATTTGTGGTGATGTTAGAGGTGTTTCCTCGTAGACTTGGATATAAGTATGTTGCGCAGTATTTTCTCGTGGCCGTATGGCGGGATTGTTTCGTAAGTATAGTTGAAGACTATACCGGGCGACGATGTTTTGAGACTTAGAAGGAACATTCGGACGAATGTTTCTAAGGCGAAGAATGTTATACCCGTAGTTCCCGGTATGTATGCGAGGACGCACGCATTTGAGAATACGGCGTAAAGATTGGAAAGGAAGAAAGAGGTGATTTTTCCACGGAAAAGTTTCCATTTTGTGAAGGAAAAAGGTTCGTTAACGGGAATTGGATTCCCGATTTGGTATTCGGACTTCCCGAATATTAGAGAATTATGGAATTTTATTTTTGGAAATGGTCACGTGGGCCCACGGAGAAATTTACTGATTTTGGGGCCCACTTTGTTTTCGAGATTTTGGCCATTGTGGATATTTTCTAAGATGTTTTATTTTGGGCCAATAGGAGGGTGACACGTGTCACCCCGCCTAGTGGCTTCGCCGAATGGCATTTGTGCACAACACCCTGTTAGAGTCGTTTCGACTAAACGCTTTACATAACTCATGCAGGGAAAATTCCGCTATGTCTTTTCTTATTTTTGCGGATTTTTCCGAGAGACGGAACATTTTGGACCAACGAGAGGCGGCACTGGCACCCTCTCATCAGTGGGCAAGTGGGCGCTGACGACTTTGGTGTCAAGTGGTAGATATTTGTAGATATTTGTGAGGGTTTTAAGGAGTAGGGTCTAGGGCACTGGGTGAATCTTGGCCTTACACTTGCTATACACTTGGCTAGATCTTGGCCATTGGTTGGCCTTGGCTCAGGCTATAAATACCCTCTCTTTTGATGAACTTCTTCATCCTAAATATTTCCTAAGTGTTAGAATCCTCCTCCTTCCTTATGGTTCTCGTCCCTCCCTTGTGGCCGAGCACCCCCTCTGTGGTGCTAGCCGAGTGTGTACCCCCTGCCTAGTTGCTTTCGTATAATACCCCTTTGTGGTGTAGAAATACTCTCAAAAGTATTGTTATAATGCCCAAATTACCTTAGTATACCTTGTAGTATTCTAAGGTTATACCTATACGAAAGCCCGAAATACTATTATACTTTCCACAATCACAAAACCGAAACCCTAGGAAAATCTCCATAGTTAGTTGAGTGTTATGTAGAAGTTGGTTAGAACTTCTGGGTGGTTGGAGCGGGTCGAGCGCCTGAGTCGAGTTAAACCTTGCTCGTGAGCGACATTAAACTCGGATAATTATGGGCTTATCGAGGTAATTATCTTGTCCCCCTATTGTAATTGGATATTACATGTTGTAGGAAATTATAGTTGAAGTATACTATGTATATAATCAACATAGCTTGTGGCAATGTCTTTGGACTTAAGCTCAAGAATCGAATCAACTGTTTTTACATAGATCAGTATTACGCAGGCTTGTGTAGCTTTTCTCGCGAGTAGAATTGTACCCGTCGGGTTAGATGTAACCCCCGTTGGCTTGTAGCCGCCCGTTAGAGAGGAGATTTACGCCATGCGGGGAGGTGCGCCGAATTTTCGTAATGTTCTACGATAAGATCTTGATGTTAATAAGCGCTTGTGGCCTTATAGGTCAAGTACTACGTGTGGCGCGTCTACTTGGCTTAGGAGTAGCCGATTGGAAGTACTGAGCGTTTTGCTATTAGTCGATACTCGTCGCGAGGTATGTGAACCTCTTCCTATCTCTTCCAAAGATGATATGTGTGAACTATGTAGTACGGCAGACGCATACGTGCTAAATGTATTTGATTGGTTTAAAACATAAAGTGTTATAACGGCTTTATGGGAAGTTGGTTATAACAGCTTTATGTTAGTAAGAAAATACTTGTGGTTTTTAAAGGGTAACTGATTTGAACTATAACTGACTTGTTATGTGTTAATAAAAGAACTTGAAGTATTTCAAAAGGTTTTTGATTCATTTTGAAAGAAGAGGTAATACTTGATTTGTTTTGAAAACTTAAGAGTTATACTAGCTTTATGGAAAGTTAGGTATAACGTCTTAAGAATGTTTTACTGATTTTGAAAATCAGAATGTGTATCGACAAACCACTGCAGCGTTAATAAAAGGAAATGTTTTGACAGATTAAGTATTATTAAAACCAGTAGAAACTTCCATCCGCATGTAAGCTAAGATGAGACAAAATGATATTTCCTAGATCATGGTCACAGTAATAAGATTGTTGTAAACAAGAATATCCTACTCACATATAAGACTTATGTTTCTCAGATAGTTTAAAAGAGAATTATATTCTTAAATGAATAAGACTATGAACTACGAAACCTTTCTAAATAAGAAACATGAACATTTGAAATTAGGCAAACTTGGACGTTTGGAAAATAATGTGTTACTTGAGTTTTACAAAGAGAAGTGTTTTGATTTACTTCAAAAGATAATCACTCTATTTTCATATACTACGTATTGTGTGACTTTTGTGAGAGTAACGATCTTTTAAAGAGTTAATGTATGAAGTACTTTGGGGATAAAACCCCGAACTTGTTTAGCATATAGTAGAAAGTACCTTGTGTGTATAACTTGATTGTGTTGGTTTGTGATAGCCTTGTAATACTTTCTTGTTGATTTGATAAGTAAACATGCTAGGATGCTACGTGTGTTAGTATCTTGTGATGTTTGTGTAAAGGGGTTTTTCCTTTGTTGTGCTTATGTTGTTTAACGATAAGTCATATGATAGTATTATACATCACTCATCTCTCGAGATGATTCCGGTTGTCGCCTCCGACGCGGGTAGACTCAGCGGGTCGATGGACCTATGATTCGAGACTACCTCACGCGGGTCCAGGGCCGGCGCGAATCAGCGGAGTTCCGTGTTAGACGCGCCTTGTGGTCATGCGGTCCTTGTGGCTACGCGGACGGGCGAGTCCAGACGCTGCCGGAGTAGCTACCGATGCGGGTTATACCTCATGCGGCCGATCTGATTGGCCTATCGCGAGTCGCGAAAGTTCCGTGGCTAGACGCGCACATTAGATACTGCGGGCAAGTGGTCGCCTTTGATCATGTGACGGTGCAGACAGATCTTATGATACGCTTCATGACCTTGTTGGTACTGTGGTGTTAGTAGTCGGCTATGCCTTCAGATTTACCTCAGACGTGTTATTATGGCACGTGGGACTCGTGTTCATGTGTTCTCGTGCTTTTATATCATAAACCGCCAAGCGATGAGAAGGTATTCCACGCATGAGTGATGACTTGAGAGGCGAGTCCACGACTTGACACGATCGCTTATTATTGTGAATCGTAGTTTGGTTATCATACATGTCTCCCGCTTTATAGACTATTATGATTTCATTTACAGATTTTTAGTTTCACATACTCTGCACTGTCTGCATCGACCTCCTTCGGGGCCGCGTTCATGCCGCAGTAAAGGTACACCGCCATTGATCCTCGCTCTTAGGGTCACAGTCACATGGAAAGCTCCGCTTCTCCGAGGCTTATCAGTGGTATAGTCCCTGTTGTTGTAGGTGTTTACATTCGTGGTATGGCGGCCCCATCCCGCCATTGTTGTCGTATCATTTCTTAGAGGTCTGTAGTACTGTTGTGGGCAGGGTTTGTAAAAAGGATTAAAGCTGTTCATGTTGAAAAAGTTGTTGTTTATATATATGCCGAAAGGCAAGTTTTTCTCAGATTATTGTTTCATATTTTATAATATGTCTTGTATCGTTTTATGTTCCGCTGATTACTCTGATGTTGTATCACTAGGGTGCCCGGGGTAAGGCACCAGTCACGGGCCCAGAATCGGGTCGTGACAATATGTTACTCAATTGTTTTAAAAAGGAGATTAAGACATTGAACTATGAAACTTTTCTAAAAAGAGACTTGAGTAATTGAAATTAGGCAAACTGGAACTTTAGGGAAAAGAAAGGCATTGTGTTGTCTTAAAATGGTTTAAAACTTAAAGTGTTATAACAACTTTATGAGAAGTTGGTTATAACGACTTTATGAAAACAAAAGAAGGGTTTTTATCATTGGTTTTAATGTGGAAACTTGACTTTAAAAAGAGAAGTTGTTTTGGTTTGCTTAAAAGATGTAAGTCACTCTATTTTATACTACGGGTATCGGGTGATTTTCATAAAAGGAATGGATCTCTTAAAAAGGAATTTAACGAACGTAGTACTTTAGGGTTAATACCCGGACTTTGATATAAAATGAAAGTACTTTGAGTTGTGTATAACTTGCCTATGCTTGTTGTTGTATAACTTGCCTATGCTTGTTGTTGTGTAACTTGCCTATGCTTGTTGTTGTGTAACTTGCCTATGCTTGTTGTGATAGCATTTGTTGTGCAAGAATTGTGTTTCTATATTACCGCGTCTCTCGACGGGGGGCCGGTTGACTTGTTGAGGACTTACTTGGACGCATCGCGATGACGGAAGATTCCACCGTATGCTCCCATTATTATTGTTACATGGGCATGTCTACACCATGATGTGGACATGTGGCCATTCTGGTTATTTACGGCGTATCGTGACTTACGGTTGTGATCGCGCGCGTCGCTTACTTCGCCCCGCCGGCTACGTGACGCGGTGGATCTGGTATAGGTTATTGCACCGCCACGGTCGCCTTCGCGAGTCGGTGTTTGGATGGAGCCGTGACTTACGGATGTGATCGCGCGCGTAGTCGATTCACTTGCCCCGTCGCCGCGGCGCAGCGAGTGGCGAGGCTATCAGACTTGCCACGTGTCGCCTTCATGATAGGGTTGTACAAGATATTGGTACGGTGGATCCGTAGTTATACTTGCCCCAGACGGTTTCATGGCACAGTGGGACACGTGTTCATGTATACCCTTGGTGTTGTTATATCATAGACCGGCAGGTGAGGAAGGAATTCCACGCACGAGTGATGATTTGGAGGGCGAGTCCCCGACTTGATATAATCGCTTATATGTCAGGTATCGTAGTTTGGTTATCATACATGTCTCCCGCTTTATATAGATCGTTATGATTTCATTTACTGATTTACGCTTCACATACTTGGTACTGATCGACCTCATTCGGGTGCGTTACATGCCGCAGTAGGTACATCGGTGTCGATCCCCGCTTTTAGGATCACCTTTCAACAGATTGGAAGCTCTTCCTTCTGAGGCTTATCTTTGGTATGTTACCCGAGTCTATAGGTTCTTGTACATCTGTGGTATGGCGGCCCCGTCCCGTCATAGTTGTTGTAAAAATCTTAGAGGTCCAGTAATCGTAAGTGTGGTTTGTAAAAGGATAACTGTCGTATTTATGTATATATACCAAGGCAAATCGCTTTGGTTGGCTTTATTTATCATGTCCCTTAATTCATGTTCATGTTTTTAATTCCGCTGATTTTTCTCTCGATGTTGTATCACTAGGTGCCTCAGGTAGGCACGATCCACGCCCGGTTGGTCGTGACAAAAGTGGTATCGTGAGCGCTTAGTCCTCGGAAAGTGTCTACTGCACCGTGTCTAGTAGAGTCTTGATTATCGATGTGTTGTGCACCACATCTATAATCGTGAGGCTATAGGACATTTAGGATTAGTTTCCATTCTTCTCATTCCGAGATCGTGCCTGTAGTCATGTGATAAGATCGACCCTCCGACATACTTCGCTTTACCAGCCATGCCTCGCGTAAGGTAACTCCGCCCGAAGCGGCAAGGCAGAGGGAGCCGCAAGTAGAGCACCAGAGACCACAAGATCCGAGCCTCCACCCCGCACCGGAGCAGAGGAGATGAGTTACAAGGAGCGGGCCCGGAATGGCCGTGGTCAGGCGATTGAGGATAGGCCGACACAACAGCCTAAAGAGCACCGCCGTTCACCCTGCATCGATAGTTCGAGGCTACGGATTTTCTCGAGTTGTAAACCGCCAGAGTTTTATGGGTCGAGGCCCGAGGATGATCCGCAGAGTTCATCCGACGCTACGGATCATGAGAGTGATCAAGGCATCGGAGACCGAGTCGGTGGTCCTAGGTTCAGACGGCCGCGTGATACCGCGATCGTGGTTTGATTCGCGAGCTGTCCCGGAAGAGAATGCACTTCCGATATATGGGACGAGTTCTCGAGGCATTTCTTGCACATTTCTTGCCTCCACGGATGAGAGGGCTCGGCCGGCAGATTTTTGGTGTTTCGGCAATCCGCGCATAATTCGGGAGTACAATGTGGAGTTCGACTCATTGGCCCAGACGCCCTCGTTAGTAGCTAGTATGGAGGATCGAGTGCACCGATATGTTACAGGCTCGATGATTACCTAGCGCAGAGTTGTTCGTGTAGCTCTTCACCGCATGGACATTGCCCGCATGCAAGCTTATGCACTGGATGCGAGGAGCGAGAAATCGACGGAATGACCGAGATCGCGAAGAGGCCGAAACGAGGTCCTTTGATGACTTTCGAGGCGACCGCCAAAGAAGAAAGCGATTATGCGCCTCGCCGCACTAAGTGGTCCCCACCGCCGCGGGACGTTTGGAATATTCAGAGCGGTCGTGGCTCCTGTGGTTCAGATTTTCGAGGAGTAGTACTCGCGGATGAGGCCACCCGTATCTCGGTGTGACCATTGTGGTAAAGCCCATGTAGGGAATGTCGCATCGGTTTGGGAGATTGCTATACTTGCGCCGACAGTGGCCATTTGATCGAGATCGTCCGACTGTGGTAGCACTGGTGGGATAGCACGCATAACTAGATCGGGCGGGTTCTTCACCTTCCATAGCTAGGCAGGATGTTCATACACCGGCAGGCCACGGTAGAGGTCGCGGTGGAAGTTCCCAGTTTTAGCGGTCCTTTGAACCGCCTATTTTCAGGTATATCCTTAACCCTCTAGAGTGTTGTATGTATTGATGTTGATGATGTGTTTAGTGTTATGACGGATAGCTTTGTGCTAAAATGTGATTTAGAAACCTGGTTAGTGAAAAGGGTAAGTCGGAAAGCGTATAAAGAGGCCAGAGCATCTCACGCGGGAACAGACCCGAACCGTGGCTCTCCGTATGGCACGTCCTGAGAGTGTACGACATCCTCAGGGATCGCATGCAGTCCGTTACCATTTGTTGGGTCGCCGGAGTGACACTAGAACCTCGCGGCAAAGTGACAAAAGTGAAAATGATGAACCTTAGAATATTACAGTTGAGACCTTAGATGTAAGGCCGTCTTGAGTACCAGATTTTGCAAGTGATCCTTGTCGGAGTGCATTTTATGCCTTGAATGTATTGTGTAATAAGTCCCTGGGTAGTGTGAAATAGAAGTGGTAGCTTTCATGACCTGTATAGGTAAGATTGTTCCGGATCGGGGAACAAGGGCGTGATGCGTTAAGTGGGTCGGGTCAGCCATGTTGAGGCCAACCCGCGGCTGCTTCGAGGTAGGTCACTGGTGGTCCCGCCAGGTGGGAGGGTCACGAGGGTGCTAGGCCCAAGTTTAGATGACCATCGTATGAGTTCGTGGGGATGTTCGACCAGAAGCGGATCGTGAAGGCCGGGAATGGCCTTAAGGAAGATTGAGACTAGTAAGATGACCAAGTTTGGAGGTGGTGATTCCAAAGTTTTTTTGGCAATGACGTTGATCAAGTGTGGTACGTGTACTAAGAAGAGTTCGAGTGTTCGAGAAGGGCACGTCGAGTAAGGAAGGAAGTAAACTTGTGCTGAAAGATGGGAGTAATCATTTGTGAGAAATGAATGTGCGAAGGGAGTGTCCCTTGGACCAAGAGGGAGTATTGTTTTGCATCATCGAGGTGGTTCCTCGATTGGCCTGGATTTAAGTATTTGCGCGCATGTGTTATTTCGTGGCCAGGCATGGCGTTGGCAACTTGTTAGAAGAACTTTATCGTTATCCGTCTTGAGATGAACATTCGGGATGAATGTTTCTAAGGAGGGGAGAATGTTATACCCCGTATTTCCAGAGTATGTACGTGAGGGCGTACGTATATAAATTTAAGCCTTAAGGTTTGGCTAGGTTCGAAAATTTGGGCACAAGTGCCGAAAAGAATCGTTTTTCGACGAAACGTTTTACTAAACTCGCGAAGGGAAAATTCCGGCTATGTCATTGAGAATTTTTGCGGATTTTTCCGAGAGACGAAAAATTTTGGACCAACGGGAGGGTGACATGTGTCACCCTCACATTGGAAGCAATGGTGGGCGGAAATGGACGAAATGGGTGAGCTTTAGTTGGTAGGATATTTTGTGCAAGTTGTTGTGGTAGATGGATAAGGTGCACTTGGCTTAAATCTAGCCCTACACTTGCCTTACACTTGGATGAATCTTGGCCATTGGTTGGCCTTTGCTTGACCTATAAATACCCCCTTGTTGAAGAGTTATTTCATCCTAAATTGAGCAATCTTTCTAAGTCTCAAATACTCCCTCCCTTCTAGTGTTTCGTCCGCCACCACCCTCCCCTCGAGAAGGCCCTCGCGAAAGTATTCCCTCCTGTGGTGCTAGCGTGGTACCCCCTAGCCTAGTTGTCTCGTATAAATACCCCCTTTGTGGTATAGAAATACTCTCCAAGTATTGTTATAATGCCCAAATACCTTGGCCCAAATACCTTGTAGTATTCTCAAGGTTACACTTATACAAAAGCCCAGAAAATACTATTATACTTCCCTCAGTCACTAAAACGAAACCCTAAGGAAAACCTTCATAGTCGGTGAAGTGTTAAGTAGAAGTTAGTAGAACTTCTAAGGGTTGTTTGGAGCGGATTGGAGCACTCGAGTAGGAGCTTAACGTTGCTCGTGAGCGACATTATACTTGGATAATTTTGGGCTCATCGAGCACGTGCTACTTAGAAGGTGGACAAGGCTAGCCGTTATAGCGAGTGAGCGTTTTGCTTATAGTCGATAATCGTCGAGGTATGTGATTCTTCCTATACTTTTGAGCATGATATTTTAAAGGAAGATATATATAGTGCGACAATGTCTTTTGACTTAAGCCTGAATAATATATAGTACGGTGACGACGTGTGCTAATTGAACGTGGTTATGCAATGTCTTTTGACTTAAGCCCGAATAATAAGAAACTTGAAGTAGGTCACAAAATTAAGAAACCATTTTTGAAAGAAGAGTAACACTTGGTTTTAAAGGTTTTAAAAAGAGTTATACTAGCTTTATGGGGAGTTAGGTATAACGTCTTAAGAGAGGTAAAGAAAAATGGTTTACTGATTTTAGAAGTTAAAAGACTTGATCTTATAAGATAAGAGACTTAACTTAATGAATTAAAATGAGTTTTGTGTGAAACCTCATCCGTGAGTAATGAGTACGTGCTTTTTAAAAGGAATAATGTTTTACTGATTTCGGAAATCAGAATGTGTATCGACAAACCACTGCAGCGCTAATAAAGGAAATTGTATTGAATAATGAAGTATTATTAAAACCAGTAGAAACCTCCATCTGCATAGAAGCTAAGATGAGACAAAATGATATTACATTTCCTAGATCATGGCTGCTTAATAAGATTTATGAACAAGAATAACCTACTCGCTTATGGCATATGTTACTCAATTGTTTTAAAAAGGAGATTAAGACATTGAACTATGAAACTTTTCTAAAAAGAGACTTGAGTAATTGAAATTAGGCAAACTGGAACTTTAGGGAAAAGAAAGGCATTGCGTTGTCTTAAAATGGTTTAAAACTTAAAGTGTTATAACAACTTTATGGGAAGTTGGTTATAACGACTTTATGAAAACAAAAGAAGGGTTTTTATCATTGGTTTTAATGTGGAAACTTGACTTTAAAAAGAGAAGTTGTTTTGGTTTGCTTAAAAGATGTAAGTCACTCTATTTTATACTACGGGTATCGGGTGATTTTCATAAAAGGAATGGATCTCTTAAAAAGGAATTTAACGAACGTAGTACTTTAGGGTTAATACCCGGACTTTGATATAAAATGAAAGTACTTTGAGTTGTGTATAACTTGCCTATGCTTGTTGTTGTATAACTTGCCTATGCTTGTTGTTGTGTAACTTGCCTATGCTTGTTGTTGTGTAACTTGCCTATGCTTGTTGTGATAGCATTTGTTGTGCAAGAATTGTGTTTCTATATTACCGCGTCTCTCGACGGGGGGCCGGTTGACTTGTTGAGGACTTACTTGGACGTACTGGCAGTGACGGAAGATTCCACGGGTATGCTCCCATTATTATTGTTACATGGGCATGTCTACACCGATGATGTGGACATGTGGCCATTCTGGTTATTTACGGCGAAGTATCGTGACTTACGGTTGTGATCGCGCGTCGCTGTTTACTTGCCCCGCCGCCACGTGGCGCAGTGGATCTGGTATAGGTTATTGCACCTGCCACGTGTCAGCTTCGCGAGTCAGTGTTGGGATGGAGCTTCGTGACTTACGGATGTGATCTGGTGCATAGCCGATTCACTTGCCCCCGTCAGCTACGTGGCGCAGTGGAAGTGGCGAGGCTATTGACTTGCCACGCGGTCGCCTTCATGATAGGGTTGTACAGTATTATTGGTACGGTAGGATCTGGTAGTTATACTTGCCCCGTACGGTTTTCATGGCACAGGTGGGACCTGGTGTTCATGTATACTCCTTGGTGTTGTTATATCATAGACCGCCGGCAGTGAGGAAGGAATTCCACGGGCACGAGTGATGATTTGGAGGGCGTGAGTCCCTGACTTGATATAACTGCTTATATGTTGTGTACTGTAGTTTGGTTATCATACATGTCTCCCGCTTTATATAGACTGTTATGATTTCATTTACTGATTTCTGATTCACATACTGTACTTGATCGACCTCATCTGGCCGTTCATACCGCAGGTAGAGGTACATCGGCTGTCGATCCCCGCTTTTAGGATCACCTTTCAGCGTATTGGGAAGCTCCGTTCCTTCGGAGGCTTATCTTTGGTATGTTACCGTGAGTCTATAGGTTCTTGTACATTCAGGGGTATGGCGGGGCCCTGTCCCATCATAGTTGTTGTAAAAATCTTAGAGGTCCAGAGTAATCGCCAAGTGGCGGGGTTTGTAAAAAGGATAACTGTTCGGGTATTTATGTATATATACTGAAGGCAACTGTTTTGGTTGGCCTGTTTATTTATCATGTCCCTTAATTCATGTTCATGTTTTTAATTCCGCTGATTTTTCTCTGATGTTGTATCACTAGGGTGCCCTGGGTAAGGCACGATCACGCCCGGTTCGGTCGTGACAAAAGTGGTATCGAAGCGATTAGTCCTCGGAAAGTGTCTACGCATCGTGTCTAGTAAAGTCTTGATTATCGATGTGTTAGGCACCACATCTATAATCGTGAGGCTATAGGACATTTAGGATTGGTTTCCATTCTTCTCATTCCGAGATCGTGCCTTAGAGCCGTGATAAGATCGACCCTCCGACATACTTCGTTTTTACGATTATGCCTCGCGTAAGGTAACTCGCCCGGGCGGCAAGGCAGCAGAGGAGCTGCAAGTAAGCACCGTAGAGACCACAAGATCCGAGCCTCCATCCCGCACCGGAGCAGGAGATGAGTTACAAGTGGGCCCGAATGGCCGTGGTCAGGCGGACTGAGGATAGGCCGACACAAGCCTCGATAGCACCAGTGGTTCACCCTGTCGAGATAGTTCGAGGCTACGGGATTTTCCGAGTTGTAAACCGCCAGTTTTATGGGTCGAGGCACGAGGATGATCCGCAGGAGTTCATCCGACGCCACAAATGATCATGAGAGTGATCAAGGCATCGGAGACCGAGTCGGTGGTCCTAGGTTCGCATCGGCTGCGTGATACCGCAGTCGACTGGTTTGATTCGTGGGAGCTGTCCCGGGAAGAGAATGCACTTCCGGCTATATGGGACGAGTTCTCAGAGGCATTTCTTGCACATTTCTTTCCTCCACAGATGAGGAGGGCTCGGGCCGACAGATTTTTGGTGTTGGCGCGATCCGCGTACGATTCGGGAGTACAATGTGGAGTTCGACTCATTGGCCCGGTACGTCCCCGCGTTAGTAGCTAGTATGGAGGATCGAGTGCACCGATATGTTACAGGGCTCGATGATTACCTAGCAGAAAGTTGTTCGGGTGTAGCTCTTCAGCCGGGCATGGACATTGCCCGCATGCAGGCTTATGCACTTGGATGTGAGGAGCGGAGAAATCGACGGAATGACCGAGATCAGCAGAAGAGGGCCAGAACAGCAGGGTCCTTTGATGACTTTCGAGGCGGACCGCCTCAGCAGCAGGCCAGTTATGCGCCTCCGCCAGTACCAAGTGGTCCCCCACCGTCGTCGGGACGTTTGGAATATTCAGGAGCAGGTCAGGGCTCCCAGGGTTCAGATTTTCAGGGGAGTAGGAGTACTCGCCGGATGAGGCCACCCGTATCTCAGTGTGACCATTGTGGTAAAGCCCATAGAGGGGAATGTCGTACTGGTTTGGGAGATTGCTATACTTGCGGCCGACAGGGCCATTTGACGAGATCCCGACCAGGTAGCACCGTGGGATAGCACGACTACTAGATCGGTTGTGGGTTCTTCACCTTCCATAGCTAGGCAGATGTTCATACACCGGCAGCTACCAGAGGTCGCGGTGGAAGTTCCCAGTTTTAGCGGTCCTTTGAACCGCCTATTTTCAGGTATATCCTTAACCCTCTAGAGTGTTGTATGTATTGATGTTGATGATGTGTTTAGTGTTATGACGGATAGCTTTGTGCTAAAATGTGATTTAGAAACCTGGTTAGTGAAAAAGGGTAAGTCGGGGGGGCTGAGCGTATAAAGAGGCCAGAGCATCTCACGCGGGAACAGACCCGAACCGTGGCTCTCCGTATGGCACGTCCTGAGAGTGTACGACATCCTCAGGGATCGCATGCAGTCCGGTACCATTTGTTGGGTCGCCGGAGTGATACTAGAACCTCGCGGCAAAGTGACAAAAGTGAAAATGATGAACCTTAGAATATTACAGTTGAGACCTTAGATGTAAGGCCGTCTTGAGTACCAGATTTTGCAAGTGATCCTTGTCGGAGTGCATTTTATGCCTTGAATGTATTGTGTAATAAGTCCCTGGGTAGTGTGAAATGGAAGTGGTAGCTTTCATGACCTGTATAGGTAAGATTGTTCCGGATCGGGGAACAAGGGCGTGATGCGTTAAGTGGGTCGGGTTGGGGCCATGTTGAGGGCCAACCCGCGGCCTGTTTCGAGGTAGGGTCAGCTCTGGGTGGTCCCGCCAGGTGGTAGGGTCACGAGGGTGCTAGGCCCAAGTTTAGATGACCATCGTATGAGTTCGTGGGGATGTTCGACCAGAAGCGGATCGTGAAGGCCGGGAATGGCCTTAAGGAAGATTGAGACTAGTAAGATGACCAAGTTTGGAGGTGGTGATTCCAAAGTTTTGGCAACAGAAGCGTTGACTGAAGTGTGGTACGTGTACTAAGAAGAGTTCGAGTGTTCGAGAAGGGCACGTCGAGTAAGGAAGGAAGTAAACTTGTGCTGAAAGATGGGAGTAATCATTTGTGAGAAATGAATGTGCGAAGGGAGTGTCCCTTGGACCAAGAGGGAGTATTGTTTTGCATCATCGAGGTGGTTCCTCGATTGGCCTGGATTTAAGTATTTGCGCGCATGTGTTATTTCGTGGCCAGGCATGGCGTTGGCAACTTGTTAGAAGAACTTTATCGTTATCCGTCTTGAGAAGGAACATTCGGGACGAATGTTTCTAAGGAGGGGAGAATGTTATACCCCGTATTTCCGCAGTATGTATGCGTGAGGCGTGCGATATAAATTTAAGCCTTAAGGTTTGGCTAGGTTCGAAAATTTGGGCACAAGTGCCGAAAAGAATCGTTTTTCGACGAAACGTTTTACTAAACTCGCGAAGGGAAAATTCCGGCTATGTCATTGAGAATTTTTGCGGATTTTTCCGAGAGACGAAACATTTTGGACCAACGGGAGGGTGACATGTGTCACCCTCACATTGGAAGCAATGGTGGGCGGAAATGGACGAAATGGGTGAGCTTTAGTTGGTAGGATATTTTGTGCAAGTTGTTGTGGTAGATGGATAAGGTGCACTTGGCTTAAATCTAGCCCTACACTTGCCTTACACTTGGATGAATCTTGGCCATTGGTTGGCCTTTGCTTGACCTATAAATACCCCCTTGTTGAAGAGTTATTTCATCCTAAATTGAGCAATCTTTCTAAGTCTCAAATACTCCCTCCCTTCTAGTGTTTCGTCCGCCACCACCCTCCCCCCCTTGAGAAGGCCCCTTGGGCGAAAGTATTCCCCCCCCCTCCTTGTGGTGCTAGCCGTGGGGTACCCCCCCTAGCCTAGTTGTCTCGTATAAATACCCCCTTTTGTGGTATAGAAATACTCTCCAAGTATTGTTATAATGCCCAAATACCTTGGCCCAAATACCTTGTAGTATTCCCAAGGTTACACTTATACAAAAGCCCAGAAAATACTATTATACTTCCCTCAGTCACTAAAACGAAACCCTAAGGAAAACCTTCATAGTCGGTGAAGTGTTAAGTAGAAGTTGCGTAGAACTTCTAAGGGTTGTTTGGAGCGGATTGGAGCACTCGGAGTAGGAGCTTAACGTTGCTCAGGAGCGACATTATACTTGGATAATTTTGGGCTCATCGAGCATGTGCTACTTAGAAGGTGGACAAGGCTAGCCGGGTTATAGCCGTGGAGCGTTTTGCTTATAGTCGATAATCGTCGCGAGGTATGTGATTCTTCCTATACTTTTGAGCATGATATTTTAAAGGAAGATATATATAGTACGGCAATGTCTTTTGACTTAAGCCTGAATAATATATAGTACGGTAGACGTACGTGTGCTAATTGAACGTAGTTGTACGGCAATGTCTTTTGACTTAAGCCTGAATAATAAGAAACTTGAAGTAGGTCACAAGAATTAAGAAACCATTTTTGAAAGAAGAGTAACACTTGGTTTTAAAGGTTTTAAAAAGAGTTATACTAGCTTTATGGGGAGTTAGGTATAACGTCTTAAGAGAGGTAAAGAAAAATGGTTTACTGATTTTAGAAGTTAAGAGACTTGATCTTATAAGATAAGAGACTTAACTTAATGAATTAAAATGAGTTTTGTGTGAAACCTCATCCGTGAGTAATGAGTACGTGCTTTTTAAAAGGAATAATGTTTTACTGATTTCGGAAATCAGAATGTGTATCGACAAACCACTGCAGCGCTAATAAAGGAAATTGTATTGAATAATGAAGTATTATTAAAACCAGTAGAAACCTCCATCCGCATGTAAGCTAAGATGAGACAAAATGATATTACATTTCCTAGATCACGGTCGCTTAATAAGATTTATGAACAAGAATAACCTACTCGCTTATGGCATATGTTACTCAATTGTTTTAAAAAGGAGATTAAGACATTGAACTATGAAACTTTTCTAAAAAGAGACTTGAGTAATTGAAATTAGGCAAACTGGAACTTTAGGGAAAAGAAAGGCATTGTGTTGTCTTAAAATGGTTTAAAACTTAAAGTGTTATAACAGCTTTATGGGAAGTTGGTTATAACGACTTTATGAAAACAAAAGAAGGGTTTTTATCATTGGTTTTAATGTGGAAACTTGACTTTAAAAAGAGAAGTTGTTTTGGTTTGCTTAAAAGATGTAAGTCACTCTATTTTATACTACGGGTATCGGGTGATTTTCATAAAAGGAATGGATCTCTTAAAAAGGAATTTAACGAACGTAGTACTTTAGGGTTAATACCCGGACTTTGATATAAAATGAAAGTACTTTGAGTTGTGTATAACTTGCCTATGCTTGTTGTTGTATAACTTGCCTATGCTTGTTGTTGTGTAACTTGCCTATGCTTGTTGTTGTGTAACTTGCCTATGCTTGTTGTGATAGCATTTGTTGTGCAAGAATTGTGTTTCTATATTACCGCGTCTCTCGACGGGGGGCCGGTTGACTTGTTGAGGACTTACTTGGACGTACTGGCAGTGACGGAAGATTCCACGGGTATGCTCCCATTATTATTGTTACATGGGCATGTCTACACCGATGATGTGGACATGTGGCCATTCTGGTTATTTACGGCGAAGTATCGTGACTTACGGTTGTGATCGGGTGCGTCGCCTGTTTACTTGCCCCCGTCAGCTACGTGACGCAGGTGGATCTGGTATAGGTTATTGCACCTGCCACGTGTCAGCTTCGCGAGTCAGTGTTTGGATGGAGCTTCGTGACTTACGGATGTGATCCGTGCGTGCCGATTCACTTGCCCCGCCACCACGTGGCGCAGTGGAGCCGCGAGGCTATTGCACTTGCCACGTGTCAGCTTCATGATAGGGTTGTACAGTATTATTGGTACGGTCGGATCTGGTAGTTATACTTGCCCCGTACGGTTTTTATGGCACAGGTGGGACCTGGTGTTCATGTATACTCCTTGGTGTTGTTATATCATAGACTGCCGGCAGTGAGGAAGGAATTCCACGGGCACGAGTGATGATTTGGAGGGCGTGAGTCCCTGACTTGATATAACTGCTTATATGTTGTGTACTGTAGTTTGGTTATCATACATGTCTCCCGCTTTATATAGACTGTTATGATTTCATTTACTGATATTCTGATTCACATACTTGGTACTGTTATCGACCTCCTTCGGGGGGCTGCGTTCATGCCGCAGGTAGAGGTACATCGGCTGTCGATCCCCGCTTTTAGGATCACCTTTCAGCGTATTGGGAAGCTCCGTTCCTTCGGAGGCTTATCTTTGGTATGTTACCCTGAGTCTGTAGGTTCTTGTACATTCAGGGGTATGGCGGGGCCCTGTCCCGTCATAGTTGTTGTAAAATCTTAAGTGCAGAGTAATCACAGGCGAGTTTGTAAAAAGGATAACTGTTCGGGTATTTATGTATATATACTGAAGGCAACTGTTTTGGTTGGCCTGTTTATTTATCATGTCCCTTAATTCATGTTCATGTTTTTATTTCCGCTGATTTTTCTCTGATATTGTATCACTAGGGTGCCCTGGGTAAGGCACCAGTCACGGGCCCGGGTTCGGGTCGTGACATTTGAACCACCTATTTTCAGGTATATCCTTAACCCTCTAGAGACTTGTATGTATTGTTGTGATGATAATGTGTTAAGTGTTATGTTCGGATAGCTTTGTGCTAAAATGTGATTTAGAAACCTGGTTAGTGAGAAAGGGTAAGCCTGTGGGGTGAGAAAATGATGAACCTTAGAATATTACAGTTGAGACCTTAGATGTAAGGCCGTCTTGAGTACAAGATTTGGTGGGTGATCTTTGTCAGAATGTATAAGTATACGTGGAGTAATTGTGGGAAAATTCCTTGGGTAGTGTAAAATGGAAGTGGTAGCTTTCATGACCTGTATAGGTAAGATTGTTCCGGATCGGGAAACAAGAGCTTGATGCGTTAAGTAGGTCGGGTTGGGGCCATGTTGCGGGCCAACCCGCACTGCTTTCGAGTGGGGTCAGCTCAGGTGGTCCCGCCAGGTGGTAGGGTCACGAGGGTGCTAGGCCCAAGTTTAGATGACCATCGTATGAGTTCGTGGATATGTTCGACCAGAAGCGGATCGTGAAGGCCGGGAATGGCCTTAAGGAAGATTGAGCTAGTAAGATGACCAAGTTTGGAGGTGGTGACTCCAAAGTTTTGGGAACCAAGCGATGATCAAGTGTGGTGCGATACTAGAAGAGTTCAAGTGTTCGAGAAGGGTACGACGAGTAAGGAAGGAAGAGAACGTGTGTTATTTTGTGGCCAGGTGTGGCATTGGCAACTTGTTAAGAAGAACTTTATCGTTATCCGTCTTGAGAAGGAACATTCGGGACGAATGTTTCTAAGGAGGGGAGAATGTTATACCCCGTATTTCCAGAGTATGTACGTGAGGACGTACGTAGAAAAATTTGAGCCTTAAAGTAGGCATAGGTTCGAAATTTGTACACAAGTGCCAAAAGGAGTCGTTTTTCGACGAAACGTTTTACTAAACTTGCGAAGGGAAAATTCCGGCTATGTCATTTATAATTTTTGCGGATTTTTCCGAGAGACGAAACATTTTGGACCAACGGGAGGGTGACATGTGTCACCCTCACATTGGAAGCAAGTGGACGGCAAAGGCAAGACAATGGCACGTTTTTTGTGCCTTGGGTTAGGTAGGATATTTGTGCAAGTTGGTGTGGTAGATGGATAAGGTCCACATGGTTAAAATCTAGCCCTACACTTGCCTTACACTTGGATGAATCTTGGCCATTTGTTGGCCATTGCTTGACCTATAAATACCCCTCTAAGTTGATGAACTTCTTCATCCAAGATTGTTCTAAGTGTTAAAATCCTCCCTCCCCTCTTAGTGAGAGCTTTCGTCCACCACACCCCCTCCCCCTTGTGAGCCTTGGCCGAGAGCCTCCCTCGAGTGAGGCTTGGCGAGAGGTACCCCCCCCTTGCCTAGTTGTCTCGTATAAATACCCCCCTTTTGTGGTATAGAAATACTCTCCAAGTATTGTTATAATGCCCAAATACTCTAGCCCAAATACCTTGTAGTACTTTCCAAAGTTACCTCTATACGTAGAGCCCGGAAATACTATTATACTTTCCTTTAGCCACAAAAACGAAACCCTAAGGAAAACCTTCATAGTCGGTTGAAGTGTTAAGTAGAAGTTGCGTAGAACTTCTAAGGGTTGTTCGGAGCGGATTGGAGCACTCGGAGTAGGAGCTAAACGTTGCTCAGGAGCGAAATTAAACTTGGATAATTTTGGGCTCATCGAGGTAAATACTACCGTCCTACTATTGTAATTGGGAATTACATACTGTAGTTGTATATAAATGAATATAAGATTCATAGAAGAGATTTGAACTGTAATAGAAGGATATTACAGAATAGACTTGAACTGAAATCACTTCAGAAGAATATAAGTAGAAGATTAAATTGTATTTACATAGGACTGTATTTACAGTAGGCTGATAACCTTTATTGGTTGAATGTTCTGCAAGTAGCATGTGCTACTTAGAAGGTGGACAAGGCTAGCCGGGTTATAGCCGTGGAGCGTTTTGCTTATAGTCGATAATCGTCGCGAGGTATGTGATTCTTCCTATACTCTTGAGCATGAAGTATTTTTAAAGGAATATATATATATAGTACGGTAGACGTACGTGTGGCAATGTCTTTTGACTTAAGCCTGAATAATAAGAATCTTGAAATATTTTAAAAGAGTATATATAGTACGGTAGACGACGTGTGTTAAGCGAATGTAGTGTCACGCAATGTCTTTTGACTTAAGCCTGAATAATAATGATCTTGAAGTATTTCAAAAGATTTAAGAAACCTTTTTGAAAGAAGAGTAATGCTTGGTTTTAAAAAGCTTAAGAGTTATACTAGCTTTATGGGAAGTTAGGTATAACGTCTAAAAGAGATAAAAAGAATGGTTTACTGATTTTAGAAGTTAAGAGACTTGATCTTAAAAGATAAGAGACTTAACTTAATTGAATTAATATGAATTTTGTGTGAAGCCTCATTCGTGAGTAATGAGTACTTGGTTTTTAAAAAAGGAATAACGTTTTACTGATTTCGGAAATCAGAAAGAGTATCGACAAACCACTGCAGCGTTAATAAAGGAAAATGTAATGAATAATGAAGTATTATTAAAACCAGTAGAAACCTCCATCTGCATAGAAGCTAAGATGAGACAAAATGATATTACATTTCCTAGATCATGGCTGCTTAATAAGATTGATTATGAATAAGAATAACCTACACTCATATACGGCATATGTTACTCAATTGTTTTAAAAGAGATTAAGACATTGAACTATGAAGCTTTTCTAAAATAAAGAGACTTGAGTAATTGAAATTAGGCAAACTGGAACCTTAGGGAAAAGAATGTGGTTGAAAAGGAAAGTGTTTTGGTTTACCTAAAAATGTGAGTCACACTATTTTATACTACGAGTATCGGGTGACTTTTTATAAAAGGAATGGATCTCTTTAAAAGGAATTTAACGTACGTAGTACTTTAGGGTTAAAACCCGGACTTGACATAAAATGAAAGTACTTTGAGTTGTGTATAACTTGCCTATGCTTGTTGTTGTATAACTTGCCTATTCTTGTTGTTGTGTAACTTGCCTATGCTTATTGAGGTAGTCTTTGTTGTGCAAGAATTGTGTTTCTATTCTACCGCGTCTCTCGATGGAGGGCCGGTTGACTTGTTGAGAACTTACTTGGACGTACCGGCAGTGACGGGAGATTCCACGGATATGCTTCTATTATTATTACTACATGGGCATGTCTACACCGATGATGTGGACATGTGACCATTATGGTTATTTATGGCGAAGTATCGTGACTTACGGTTGTGATCGGGTGCGTAGCCTGTTTACTTGCCCCCGTCAGCTGCGTGACGCAGGTGGATCGGCTGTCGATCCCCGCTTATAGGATCACCTTTCAGCATATTGGGAAGCTCCGTTCCTTCGGAGGCTTATCTTTGGTATGTTACCCTGAGTCTGTAGGTTCTTGTACATTCAGGGGTATGGCGGGGCCCTGTCCCGTCATAGTTGTTGTAAAAATCTTAGAGGTCTGTAGCACTGTTGTGGGCAGGGTTGTAAGGATTGTAACTGTTCAAATGTCTATTTATATATATATGTTGAAAGGCAACCGTTTTGGTTGGCCTATTTTCTTTATCTTGATCCATGTCTATTTTAATGTTTAAGTTTTTATTTCACTGGTTTTTCTCTCGATGTTGTATCACTAGGGTGCCCGGTAAGGCACCGATCCACGCCCGGTTCGGTCGTGATTTAACAATAAGCCGTTATGTTAGTATTGTACCACTCACCTCGACATGTTATACCGGGGTTAAGTCGCCCCGTCGCGAGGATGCCTCATGCGGGTCCAGGGACCTATGCGGAGCTACGAGAGTTCCGTGTTAGTGTGCGGGTAATTACCTCACGCGGTCTATGTGGCCACGCGGACTACGAGATTCCGGGAGGATGCCGGAGTAGCTACCTCGATGTGAGAATACCTCACGGGCCTAGGTGGCCTATGCGCGAGCGCGGTATGCTCGAGATTAGACGCGCACATTGATATTGAGGCGAGTGGCCGCCGATCATGTGGCGCGTCTAGAATGACCTCGTGTTACGATGTATGGCATTGTTGGTACCGTGGTTTTAGTAGTCGGCTATGCCTTCGCATTACCCCGCATTTTATTATGACACGTGGGACCCGTGTTCATGTATTCCTTGGTGCTTTTATATCATGGATCGCCGGCGGTGAGGAAGGAATTCCACGCATGATTGATATTGTGGGCATGAGACCCGTGGTTATATTTGAGTAATGACTTTAAGGCGTGAGTCCACGACTTGATACGATCGCTACATATTGTGTATCGTAAATTGGTTATCATATATGTCTTACATTTTATATAGACTATTATGATTTCACTTACGATTTTCGCCACATACTTGGTACTGTTATCGACTCCTTCGAAGGCCGTTCATGCCGCAGTAGAGGTACACCGATTGTTGATCCTCGCTCATGTGGTCACGCTCAACATTTTGGGAAGCTCCGTGTCTCCGGAGGCTTATCTTTCGTATAGTCCCCGTCGCCAGAGTACTTACATTCGGGGTATGGTGGCCCCGTCCCGCCATTGTTGTTATAACATTCCTAAGGTCCGTAGTAATCTTGTTGTGGCGGTGGTTTGTACAAAGGGATGTAATCGCTCAAGTTTATGTATATATATATGCCGAAAGGCAACTTTTCTCGTAAAAACTGCTTTCACTTCATATTGTTTCATGTCTTGTTTTATATTCCAGGTTACTCGATGTATGTCTACTGGGTGCCGGGTAAGACGACCACGAGCCCGGGTTCGGGTCGTGACAAAAGTGGTATCAGAGCAGTTAATCCTCGGAAAGAGTCTACAGACCGTATCTAGTAGAGTCTTGATTATCGGTGTGTTGTGCACCACACCAATAATCAGGAGGCTATAGGATATTTAGGAAGAGTTCGAGTGTACGACGAGTAAGGGAAGAAGTGAACATGTGTTAAGAGAATAAAGCGATCATTTCTTTTGTGAAGTGAAAGGTGCGAAGGGAGTATATTTTAGCCCTTGGGTGGAAGTTTTTTTTTGTGATACTAGAGGTGGTTCCTTGTGGACTTGGAGTTAAGTATTTGCGCGTGTGTTATATTATGGCCAGGTGTGGCATAATTGGTTCCGTAAGCATAATAGTGAAGATTTTACCGGCGCTAGCGTGTTTTGAGACTTAGAAGGAACATTCAGGACGAATGTTTCTAAGGGGGGAATAATGTTATACCCCGTATTTCCAGAGTATGTATGTGAGGACGTACGTACGTTTGTACAAGCCCTAATTAGGTTAAGGATGAAATTGTGACTTTCGACGGAAAAGATTCTGAACCTTGTGAAGGAAATTCTACGTTTTTAATATTTTAACCGATTACGGATTTTTCCGAGAGACGAAATATTTTGGACCAATTGGAGGGCGACATGTGTCACTCTTAGTTGGCATGGGTTGGACGAAATGGTGGCTAAGTGGACAAGGTCAAATGGTCAAAGTCTTGGAAGATATTTTCTTTGGGCGAGTGGGAGTAGGTAGGTGCATTTTTTTGGGCATGTGGGGGAGGCATGGTGGACGTTTTTCTTGAGCAAGTGGGAGGCCACTTGGCTCATTGTTGTGGGGGACATATGTCCCAATGTTGTGGTGGACATATGTCCCAACTTTGTGGTGGACACTTGGTGGAAGACCTCACTTGAACAAGCTACCACATCTACACCTTCCATTTATTTTTATGCTTGACCCTTATCGGAGTGCATAGTACGTGAGATATATTTGTGTGATAAATCCCTGAGTAGGGTGAAATGAAAGAGGGTAGTTGAGCTAAGAAGACCACTAGGTTTTCGTGACTTGATGGTGAGATCGTTCCGGATCGGGAAACAAGAGCTTGGCGCAATAAATAGGTCGGGTTGAGGCCAGATTGCGGGTCAACCCGCAAACGGCCAAGTAAGGAAAATTGTGGTGGTCCCGCTTTGTGATAGGGTCACGAGGGTGTTAGGCCCAATTTAGTTAACCATCGACGAGTTCGTGATACGTTCGACCCGATGGTCGCCGACGAGGTCAGCCCATCTTGTCTTTCACGAATCGCTTACTCACAGAGGTTATGCGAGATGTTATATATCAGGAAGGTTGTAAGACTGCACGGGGTTCCTACTTTTACTTTATGGCAGGCAGTGGAGCCCAGTTTACGGCTATTTCTTTTTATGGAGGTTTTACCAGGCAAGGTTAGGAACTCAGGTGAGTCTCAGTATTGCATTCACCCTCGGGCCGGTGTTTTTGTTTTGAGAGGTAGCTGTAAGGATTATGTGCCTCTTGTTGAAGGAGTATTATACTAGCTACCATTTCAGTATTCGGAGGGTGCCTTATGGAGCCTCGTATGGGCGGTAGTATAGGTTTCCAGTCGATTGGTTCGATGTTGGCAAGGTTCAGATAGTTGATTCATGCTTGATTCAGCAGGATGTGGATAGGGTGAAGCTTATCCAGGAGAGGTTATCGCACTGAGTCACCGTAAGTCATGCGGATAATCGGCGCCGACACTTGGAGTTCGGCCGACGGTTGGTTTTCTTGAAGATACCACCGGCGGCGTGACGAGATTTGGAAAGCGGGAAACTTAGCCCGAAGTACTTTGGCGCCGGATCATTTGGAGAATAGGCCAGGTTGCCTATAAGTTAGCTTTGCCGTCCGACGTAGGAGGCAGTACGTCCGGTCTTTCATGTTGTTATGTTCGGAAAGTATCGGAGATCCATCCAGAGTGTTCCCAGTTAATGATGACCAAGTTGGAGATAGTAACCCTGAGATTTTGGAAACTGAAGCAATAACAGAAATGTGGTAAGTTTATTAGGAAGATTATTAACCAAAAGTTAGAAAAGATTTCACATCCTAGCCCCTAAAGCCTCACCTTGGCCGAGAGTTGTGAGGACAAGAACCTTAGTGTTCTTCACTTGTTTAGGTTGGTCCTTAAGAAGGAGTTGGTTAAGAGCGTATAAGGGTTGCTTGGAGCGGGTTGGAGCGCACGGAGTAGGAGCTAAACCTTGCTCAGGATCGACATAAAACTTGGATAATTTTGGGCTTATCGAGGTAAATATCTTGTCCTTCTATTGTAATTGGAAATTACATACTGTAGTAGTATAGAAAGGAGTATAAGATATATAGAAGGATGGTATAAAAGAAGAGAATTGAACTGTAATTACATAGGACTGTATTACAGTAGACTTATGTAGTTTGACGGGTAGGGAAGTGCTGCCCGATTTTTCCGTAGCAATAAGCACCCTCTGCTTAGAATATTCTACAGTATAGTCTAGACGTTGATAGACGTATTTGACTATTATAGGTTGATACTCTGCGCGCGACATATTCGACTTGGCAGGTGGATTTCGCCGAGGAGGTATGTGATTCTTCCTATCCTCTTGAGCATGATATTTTAAAAGAATATATATAGTAGTGAGACGTACGTGTGTTAACTGAACGTGGTCTTACTTCGATGTCTTTTGACTTGAGTTTTAAATAATAAGAATCTTGAAGTATTTCAAAAGAATTAAGAATCGTTTTTGAAAGAAGAGTAATACTTGGTTTTAAAAGCTTAAGAGGTATACTAGCTTTATGGAAAGTTAGGTATAACGACTTAAGAGGGATAAAAGGAACGGTTTACTTAATTGTTTATGAAAGCCTTATATTGATTTCGGAAATGAGAATAAGTATCGACCAAACCACTGCAGCGCTAATAAAGGAAAATGTATTGACTAATTAAGGACTATTAAAACCAGTAGAAACCTCCATCTGCATAGAAGCTAAGATAAGACAAAATTGTATTACATTTCCTAGATCATGGCTGCTTTAATAAGATTGTTATAAACAAGAATAACCTACTCACACATAAGGCATATGTTACTCAAATTGTTTTAAAAAGGAGATTATGTTGTTAAGTGTTTAAAACTATGATCTATGAATCTTTAGAAGTTAAGAGACTTGATCTTAAAAGATAAGAGACTTGACTTAATTGACTTGATATGAATTTTGTTAAAAAGTGTGAAACCTCATTCGTGAGTAATGAGTACTTGGTTTTTAAAGAGTTAATGTATGAAGTACTTTGGGGATAAAAACCCGAACTTGTTGACATAAAGTAGAAAGTACCTTGTGTGAATAACTTGACTATGTTGGTTTGTGATAGCCTTGTAATGCTTTCTTGTTGGTTTGATAAGTAAACATGTTAGGATGCTACGTGTGTTAGTGTCTTGTGATGTTTGTGTAAAGGGGTTTCCCTTGATTGTGCTTATGTTGTTTAACAATAAGCCGTTATGTTAGTATTGTACCACTCACCTCGACATGTTATACCGGGTTAAGCCTCCGACGCGAGGATGCCTCGGGTCCAGGGACCTACGCGAGCTACAAGAGTTCCGGTGTTAGCGCGGGTAATTACCTCACGCGTCTATGTAGCCACGCGACTACGAGAGTCTAGGAGGATGTCGAGTAGCTACCCTCGCGAGGAATACCTCACGCGCCTAGGTGGCCTACGCGAGCAGCGGTATGCTCGAGATTAGACGCGCACATCGATACCGAGGGCGCCGCCTTCGATCATTTGGCGCTGTATAGAATGACCTCGTGTTACAGTGTTGGGCATTGTTGTTTCTGTGGGTTTTTGTTGTCGGATATGCCTTCGCATTTACCTCAGACGGTTTTATTATGACACAGCGGACCCGTGTTCATGTATTCCTTGGTGTTTTTATATCATGGATCGCCAGTGAGGAAGGAATTCCACGCATGATTGATATCGGGCATACGACCCATGGTTATATTTGAGTAATGACTTTAGGCGTGAGTCCCCGACTTGACATGACCGCATATTGTGTATCGTAAATTGGTTATCATATATGTCTTCCATTATAGACTATTATGATTTCACTTACGTGATTTTCGCCACATACTTGGTACTGCAGATCGACCTCCTTCGGGCCGCGCTCACGCCGCAGTGAGGTACACCGATTGTTGATCCTCGCCATGTGGTCACGTCAGATTTTGGGAAGCCCGCTTTCTCCGAGGCTTATCTTTCGTATAGTCCGCCGCCAGTACTTACATTCAGGGGTATGGCGGGGCCCTGTCCCGCCATTGTTGTTATAACATTCCTAGAGGTCTGTAGTACTGTTGTGGGCTGGGTTTGTAAAAGGGATATAACTGTTTGTTATACCCCGTATTTCCAGAGTATGTACGTGAGGGCGTACGTACAAAAGTTTAGCCTTAGTTAGGCACTTTGGACGAAAATATTGTGCACAACACTCGAAAAGAATCGTTTTCCGATGAAACGTTTTCCAAACTTCGCGAAGGGAAAATTCCGGCTATGTCATTTATTATTTTTGCGGATTTTTCCGAGAGATGAAATATTTTGGACCAACGGGAGGGTGACACTTGTCACCCTCAATGGACGACAAAATGGGCAACTTGGACGATTTTTTGTGGCTTTTTTCTTTAGTTAAGGTTAGGTAGGATATTTGTGGAGTAGATGGATAAGGTGTACTTGCCCAAATCTCCACCCTACACTTGCATAGCACTTGGCTTCATCTTGACCATTGGTTGGCCTTTGGTTGGCCTATAAATACTCCCCTAACTTTGTTATACCCCGTATTTCCAGAGTATGTACGTAAGGACGTACGTACGAAAGTTTGAGCCTTAAGTTAGGCATAGGTTCGAAATTTGTGCACAACCCCCGATTAGAGTCGTTTTTCGACGAAACATTTTACAAAGCTTGCGAAGGGAAAATTCCGGCTATGTCGTTTATTATTTTTGCGGATTTTTCCGAGAGGCGAAATATTTTGGACCAACGAGAGGGTGACACTTGTCACCCTCACTTGGACGGTCTTGTGGCCGAGAAGGTGGACGATTTGTGGCATGTTTTGTGCCTTATTTTGGCCTTGTTTTGTGCCTTGTTTTGTGCCATGTTTTGTGGGGTAGGGTTAGGGTGCACTTGGCTTGATCTTGGCCTTACACTTGCCTTGCACTTGGCTTGATCAAGGCCATTGGTTTCCCTATAAATACCCCTCCCTTGTTGAAGACTTCTTCATCCTAAAATCTTCCTAAGCCTTGAAATCTCCCTCCCCTCTTCTTGTTGTGTTCGTCCGCCACACCCCTCCCCCTTTGTGAGCCCTTGGCCGAGAGCCTCCCTCTCCCCCTTTGTAGTGTCTAGCCGAGGGGTACCCCCCCTACCTTGTGTTGTTCTTGTGAAATACACCCCCCCTTGGTAGAGAAATACTTCTCCAAGTATTGTTATTATGCCCAAAATACCCTAGCCGTATACCTTGTAGTATTCCAAAAGTTACCTCTATACGTAGAGCCCGGAAATACTACCTTTTGTCCTTTTAGTCTCAAACCGAAACCCTAAGGAAATCTTCATAGCGAGTTGAAGTTTATAGAAGAAGTTGTGTAGAACTTCTAAGGGTTGTTTGGAGCGGGTTGGAGCGCACGGAGTAGGAGCTAAACCTTGCTCAGGATCTACATTATAACTTGGATAATTTTGGGCTTATCGAGGTAAATATTCTTGTCCCCTTATTCTAATTGGAAATTACATGTTGTAGGAATATATAGTTGAAGTATACTATATATAGAACTGAACATAGCTTTGCGGCAATGTCTTTTGACTTAAGCCTGAATATAAAGAAGAGAACTGAACTGTAATTACATAGATCAGACATGAGACTTGTGTGGTATTCTCAGATAGTAGAATTGTACACGCCCGTTAGACGTATGACCCGGTTGGCTTGGTAGCCTCGATAGAGAGAGATTTACGCGGTTGCGGAGGGTGGGGAGGCCTTGAATTTTCTCGTAGAATATGGAACCGCATGCGTTTAGAAGTTAATAGACGCCAGGCCTATATAGGTGGAAGTACTACGAGTAGCGATTCTCGCCAAGAGTGGAAAAGGCTAGCCGTTACGATCGCGGGCGTTTTGCTTATTGTCGATAATCGCCGCGAGGTATGTGAACCTCTTCCTATCCTTTCTAGCATGATGTTTGTAAACTATGTAGTACGGTAGACGTACATGTGCTAAATGAGTTTGGTTTGTTCAAAACATAGGGTGTTATAATAGCTTTATGGGATGTTAGTTATAACGACTCTATGTGGGTAAAAGAATGGTTTATTGATTGTAGAAGTTAAGAGACTTGATCTTGAAAGATAAGAGACTTAACTTGTTTTACTTGGTAATTAACATTTTGTTAAAAATGTTGTAAAACCTCATTCGCGAGTAATGAGTACTTGGTTTTAAAAGAATAATGTTTTACTGATTTCGGAAATGAGAATAAGTGTCGAACAAACCACAACAGCGCTAATAAAGGAAAATGTATTGGCAAATAACTAATTGTTGTTAAAACCAAGAGAAACCTCCATCCGCATGTAAGCTAAGATAAGACAAAATTGTATTACATTTCCTAGATCATGGTCACAGAACAAGATTGTTATAAACAAGAATAAACGGCTCACACATAAGACATATGTTACTCAATTGTTTTAAAAGAGATTAAGACTGCGAGTTATGAAACTTTTCTAAAATGAGAAACTTGAGCATTTGAAATTAGGCAAACTTGAACGTTTGGAAAATAATGTTGTTACTTGATTTTACAAAGGGGAGTGTTTTGGGTTTACCTAAAAAAGATAGTCACTCTATTTTATACTACGGGTATTGTGTGACTTCTGTGAAAGAAACGGATCTTTTAAAGAGTTAATGTATGTAGTACTTTGGGGTTAAAACCCGGATTTGTTGTAATAAAATATAAGTCTATGAATTTGTTGAACTTGCCTATGCTTGTTGTGATAGCCTTTGTTGTGCAAGTGTTGTATCTTCAGGTTACCGCGCCTCGCCGAGGGCCATTATCTGTTTGATTGATGGACATACTGACACGATGGGTGGCCCACGGGTATGCTTCCACTAATCGATCCTTTTGGACAAACTGACACGATGGGTGGCCCACGGGTATGCTTCCATTAGGAGTGTGATCTTGTTATTTGTTCTTGGACATACTGACACGATGGGTGGCCCACGAGTATGCTTCCATTTTGATTGATATCTTGTTATTCGCTTTGGACATACTGACACGATGGGTGGCCCACGAGTATGCTTCCATTTCGATTGTTATCTGGATATTTCCTTTGGACATACCGACACGATGGGTGGCCCACGTATGCTTCCATCGACGGTTCCATGGCCATGCTTATACCGAGGTGAGACGCCGGCACGCGTCGCAGCGGTTAAATTCCGTTATATTTGAGTGATGACTTTGAGGCGTGAGTTCCCGACTTGACATACGATCGCTTCTTTGTTTTGAATCGTAGTTTTGTTATCATACATGTCTCCTGCTTTTATATGATCGTTATGATTTCATTTACGATTTTCGGCCACATACTGTACTGTTGTAATCGACCTCGGGCCGCTCATGCCGCAGTAGAGGTACACCGATGTTAGTCCTCGCTCATAGGATCACGATTCAGCGTTGGGAAGCTCGTTCTCCGAGGCTTATCTTTTGTATGTTACCCGAGTTGTAGGTTCTTGTACATTCTGTGGTATGGCGAGCCCCGTCCCACATGTTGTATAAAACTCTTAGAGGTCCAGTAGTAATCGCCACAAGTGTGGTTTGTAAAAGGGATTAAACTATTCGCTTTGAAAGACTTGCATATATATATTTTATTGGAAGCGTAACCTATTGGTTGGCTGCTTTATGATCATATATCTTGTTTCTTGTTTAAGTTTTATTTTCCACTGGTTTTCTCGATGTTGTATCACTAGGGTGCCCGGTAAGGCACTACCACGGGCCCGGTTCGGTCGTGACAAACTCAAGGTTTTCTTCATCCATAAATCAATTCTCCAAGTCTTGAAAATCCTCCCCTCTCTTTGTAGTATTCTCGCCCAAGAGCCCTCCTCCTCCTCGAGTATGCCCTGGCCGAATACCCCCTCAGAGAAGTTGCCTTCTAGTATAGTTACTATACCAAAATACCCTAGCCCAAATCCCTTATAGTATTTAAGTAGAAGTTGTTAGAAACTTCTAAGAGTTTCTTGGAGCTATCTGAGCGTGCAATTGTGAGCTAAACTCGCTCAGGATCGACATTTAACTTGGATAATTTTTGGGCTTATCGAGGTAAATACTTTTGTCCTTCTATTGTAATTGGATATTACATATAAGAATAGTTAAGACTTGAGTATAAGATATAGAAGAATATTAATGAATAGAATTGAATCATATCACAAAGTAGGCGGTATAATGTTAAGAATTGAATCAGATTTACATGTGACCGTAGTTACTGAGACTTGGGTAACTTGACGTAGGGAAGTGCTGCCCGATTTTCCGTATAATAGAGAACCCTCTGCTTAGAATGTCCTTCGAGTAGTCTAGACTTTGATAGACGCTTTGACTATTATAGTCGTTACTCTGCGCGACATATTCGACTCGGATGGATTTCGCGGTAGGTATGTGATTTTTCCTATACTCTTGAGCATGATATTTTAAAGTATATATATAGTACGGTAGACGACGTGTGTTAATCGAACGTAGTTTTACGGCAATGTCTTTTGACTTAAGCCTGAATAATAAAGATCTTAAAAGAATTATAAATCAGTTTTGAAAGAAGAAGAATATTTGTTTTTTTTAAAAAAAAAAGCTTAAGAGTTGTACTAGCTTTATGGGAAGTTAAGTATAACGACTTAAGAATGATAAAAGGAACTGTTTACTTATGTGTTTATAAAAGACTTATATTGATTTATGGAAAGTATAATAAGATGGTTTGATAAGTAGACATGATATGATGCTATGTGTGTTAGTGTCTTGTAACGTTTGTATAAGAGGTATTCTTGTTGTGCTTATGTTGTTTAACGATAAGTCGTTATGTTAGTATTATATCACTCACCTCTTGACATGATACCGGGGTTAAGTCGCCTCCGATGCGGGTAGACTCAGCGTGCAGGACCATGATTCGAGAATACCTCACGCGGGTCCAGGGACCTATGCGAGCTACGAGTTCCATGTTAGTGCGGGGTTATACCTCACGCGTCTATGTGGCCATGCGGACTACGAGTCCGGGACGATGCCGAGGAGTAGCTACCCTCGATGCGGGTTATACCTCACGCGCCTACGTGGCCTATGCGACTACGGAGTCCGTGATTAGGCTTGCATAATGATACTATGGGCGATCGCCCCGCTCGATCATTCGCAGCCTAGAAAAGACCTGTTACAGTTTACCTATTGTTGCTCTTGTTTATGATGTGGCACTATGTGCGGATACATTGGTTGTTTCGTGCATATTTGTAAAATTTGGTTTTAAAAATGATATGATTTCATTTAAGTACTTTACAGTTTCACATACTTAGTACCAGATCGACCTCCTTCGGCCGCGTCATGCCGCAGTAAGGGCAAAGTGTGCTAGATCCGCATCCTTAGGATCTTTTGCGTTGGTGTCGTGAGCTCCATCTTCTCCGAGGCTCGACTTTGGGTATGATCTCCCGTCAGAGATAGTTTTGTACATTCAGGGTATGGCGGGGACCTGTCCCGCCATAGTTGTTTACTTCCTTAGAGGTCTGTAGTCCTATTGTACAGTTGGGATGTAAACTGCCAGATTTTGGTTTATATATATATGCCGAAAGGCGCCCTTTTCTCAGATAAAATGTGTCTCTTTTACAATTGTTTCATATCTTGTTTTTATATTCCGCTGATTTCTCTGATGTATGACTACTTGGGTGCCCTGTAAGGCACGATCACGCCCAGAACGTCGTGACAAAAGTGGTATCAGAGCAGTTAATCCTCGGAAAGTGTCTACAGACCGTATCTAGTAGAGTCTTGATTATCGGTGTGTTGTGCACCACACCAATAATCAGGAGGCTATAGGATATTTAGGATTGGTTTTCATTCTTCTCACTCTGAGATCGTGCTTTAGAGTTGTGTTATAAGTTGGACCCCTCTAACGTATTCCTTTCTCAGAATGCTTATGCCTCCACGTAAGGCAACCCGCCTGGCGGCAAGGCAGCGGCGGAGTCGCTAGTAGGACACCGAGTCACGAGGACTCGTGCCCGCCTATACCCGAGACGGCGAGTTCCATGACGCCGCCGCCCCAAAGAGAGACCACACGCATTGCACTCCACCCCACACCGCGCAGGAGTTAGGGTACAAGAGACGGCCCAATTGCCGCCGTGATCGTGGGCCGATACAGGATAGGCCGGATGCGCAGCAGCTTCCAGCCCCATAGTACCCATGGTTCACCCGAGAGCGTATAGTTTGAGGCTACGGATTTCGAAGTTCTAGCCCGCCGTAGTTCTGCATCGTCGAGGCTCGAGGATGATCCGCAGGAGTTCATCCGCCGCCATGAAGGATCACGCGGTGATCAAGGCTTCAGAGACCGAGTTCGTGACTTCGTTCAGATCGGCCGCGTGATACCGCAATGATTGGTTTGATTCGCGAGTTATCCCGGAGAGCACGCCCCCGCCTACTGGGATGAGTTCTCGAGGCTTTCCTCACTCACTTTGCCTCCACGGATGAGGAGGCACGCCGACGCATTTTTGTTATCGAGACAGAGGACGCACGCCAGGAGTACAATGTCGAGTTCGATTCTTTGGCTCGATATGTCCCTCGTTGGTAGCAGATATGGAGGATGTGGTGCATCGCTACGCCACCGCTAGATGATTATATGGCCGAAGTTCGCGCGGTGTGGCTCTTCACCGAGCATGGATATTACCCGCACGCAGCTCATGCACTGATGCGGCGAGCGAGAGGCCGACGTTGACAGACAAAGCAGCAGGTTAAGACCAGACGGCAGGTCTTTTGGTAGCTATCGTGGTGGACGGCCTCAGAAGCAGTCTAGATTTGCACCACAGCCAGCTCAGAGCACTCCTGCACCGTCTTCGAGGACGTACCAGGCCCCGTGACTTCGGGACGCCCGTAGCAGAGGCGCGACCGACGACCACCACCCCCTCGGGCCGGGATGCGTAGATCCCATTACGGGAATTGTGGTACCGCTACGGAGTTTGTTACGCCAGGGCCAGCAGGTCACTTTGCGAGGAACCGTCCGACCAAGCGGCGGCAGATGGTAGGGTCACCACGTGTTCTTTCACGTCTTCTTCATCTCCTACAGTTACTCGCCCCGGAGGGCAAGGTGCTCATGGACCAGCAGGTCGCGGCAGGTCGAGGCGCTGGTCCAGCCTAGCGGTCCTCGAACCGCATTTATGCCTTGTCCAAACCGGCAGATCGTGAGGCCTCACCGATGTCGCCACATGTACCTTATCGGGCTCGATTTGATGTGTATGCCTTGATAGATCCGGTTCTACTGGCCCCATATATCTCCCTTATCGCTAGTAGGATAGGGATAGAGCCCGAGTCCATAGACCCTTTCGAGGTAGCTATGCCAATGGGTGATTCGTGGTAGCTCACGGGTGTATGTGGCTTGTCCAGGACCATATACACGCCGACTTAGCCGACTTGATAGAGTTGGATATGACCGATTTCGACGTGATCACGGGTATGGATTGGCTAGCTTGCTACGCCAATGTAGACCGCAGGAGAGAATGGTACGGTTCAGCTTCGGCGAGCCATTGTTGAGTGGAAGGAAACACCGTGTCGCCGAGGGTAGGTTTATTTCCTACCTCAAGGCTAGGAAGATGGTGCAGGCGGTATATCTACCATCTCATTCGGATGTTCGACATCGAGGTCACGTACCAGATTTTCACCGCCTCAGTAGTCAGAGAGTTCCCAGACGTGTTTCCAGATGACCTCCCGGGTATCCCTCCTGAGAGGGAGATAGAGTTTTGTATCGATGTGCTGCCAGACACTCGGCCTATTTCCATTCCGCCATACAGAATGGCACCTGCCGAGTTGAGAGAGTTGAAGGACCACCGAGAGATTTGCCGAGAAGCGGCTTCATCAGCCTAGTGTTTCTCCCGGGAGCGCCAGATTGTTCGTGAAGAAGAATGACGGGACGCTGCGCATGTGTTTTGATTACAGGCAGCTGAACAAGGTGACCATTAAGAACAGATACCCCCTTCCCAGGATTGATGATTTGTTCGACCAGTTGCAGGGTGCGAGATGTTTCTCCAAGATTGATCTGCGATCGGGCTATCATCAGGTGCGTGTTAGAGAGACGGATATCCCTAGGACTGCATTCCGACTCAGACGCATTATGAGTTCGTGGTCATGTCTTTGGTTGACCAATGCTCCGCGGTATTCATGGACTTGTTGAACCGAGTGTTCAAACCATTTTTGGACACGCTGTGATAGTGTTCATTGATGATATCTTGGTTTATTCCCGCCAGAGCGCGAGCACGCGAGCATTTGACGATCAGGCCGGTAGTTCTCCAGACAGCAGCTTATACGCCAAGTTTTCCAAATGTGAGTTTTGTTGGCTTCGTGGCTTTTCTTGGGCATATTGTCGGGCTTATGGCATTCGGGTGGATACGCCAAGATCGAGGCGATGGACTTGGCCTAGACCTACTACTCCGAGGTGCGCAACTTTCTCGGGCCTCGCAGTTATTATCGGGCGTTCGTGGAGAAGTTTGCTTCTATCTACGCACCATTGACTAGGTCGACTCGTAAGGCGCCTAAGTTTCAGTGGACTGATGCTTGTGAGAAGGGTTTCCGATCGGGCGAGAGATCGACGACGCCCCGCTTCACTCTTCCGGAGGTCCGCACTTATGTTGTGTATTGTGACGCGTCAAAGCGCCGCTCGGATGTGTGTTGATGCAAATGGTAAGGTTATAGCGCACGATCCCGACACTTAAGAAGCATGAGAGGAACTACCCCACCCATGATTTGGAGTCGCGGTGATTCACGCTTTCAAGATCCGAGGCACTATTTGTATGGGGTTCATGTGGATATTTATACGCACCACAAGAGCCTCCAAGATATCTTCACCCAGAGGAGCCGAACTTACGGCAGACGGTGGTTAGAGTTGCTTAAGGATTATGATGTCGATATCATGTACCACCCGGAAGGCCAATGTTGTGGCGTATGCCCTTAGTCGTAGTCGGGTAGCTCATCGATGTGCAAATGAGAGGAGGGGCATGGTTCGTGATTTGCATCGCTTAGTGTCACGACCGCCCGGCCCGTGGATCGTGCCTCACCGGCACCCAAGTAGTCATACATCGAGTAATCGGAAATATAAAGCAAGACATGAAACAGCTTTATAAAATAAGACATACGCTTTATGTGAGAAAACATCGCCTTTCTAATATATATATATAAACATGGTTTAGCGCTACATCCGACAATCGCATAAACATGACTACGCACTTAAGGAAATATACAACTATGGCGACAGGCCCGCCATACCCCGATCAGACAAAACTATCTACAACAGGGAGATCATACCCAAAAGTAGAGCCTCCGGAAAAGATGGAGCTCCCGACACCAACGTAGAGATCCTAAGAATGTGGATCTAGCACCTGCTTGCCCTTACCTGCGGCATGAACGCAGCCCCCCGAAGGAGGTCAGTACAACAGGTACTAAGTATGTGAAACTGTAAAGTACTTAAATGAAATCATAACACTTTTTAAAACCAGTTTACAAATATGTATGAAGCAATCAAGGGAACCGCACATAGTGCCACATCACAAACAAGAGCAACAATAGGTAAACTGTAATAGGTCTTTTCTAGGTTGCGAATGATTCGAAGCAGGGCCACT
The DNA here is from genome assembly GCA_029844215.1 of Przewalskia tangutica. Taxonomy (NCBI): domain Eukaryota; kingdom Viridiplantae; phylum Streptophyta; class Magnoliopsida; order Solanales; family Solanaceae; genus Przewalskia; species Przewalskia tangutica. The sequence goes on along the minus strand of CM056728.1, from coordinate 31,350,821 downwards.
ACTCGTATTATCACTCGCCACCTAATCTCGACTCCCGAGTCCGCGATAGGCCACTCACGGGCCCGCATGAGGTATAACCCGCATCGAGGGTAGCTACTCCTGCATCGCCCCGACTCGTTGTCCGCATGGCCACATAGACCGCATGAGGCATAACCCCGCATACTAACCTGGAACTCTCGTAGCTCCGCATAGGCCCCCTGGACCCGCATGAGGTATTCTCGAATTGTTATACCCCGTTTTTCCAGAGTATGTACGTAAGGACGTACGTAGAAAATTTGAGCCTTAAGTTAGGCAAAGGACCGAATTTGGGCACAAGTGCCGAATAGAGTCGTTTTGACTAAACGTTTCCAATTTTCAGAGAAAATTCCGGCTATGTCATTTATAATTTTTGCGGATTTTTCCGGGTGACGAAACATTTTGGACCAACGGGAGGGTGACATGTGTCACCCTCACATTGGAAGCAAATGGATTGGCTTGGACGATTTGGGCGTCCAAGAGCCTTGGTTGGCCTTTGGCCGAGAGGTCTCCCCCCCCCCCCCTAGCCTAGTTGTTTTCATATAATACCCCTTGTTGTGGTATAGAAATACTCTCCTAATATTGTTATAATGTCCAAATACCTTGGCCCAAATACCTTGTAGTATTCCCAAGGTTACACTTATACAAAGCCCAGAAAATACGATTATACTTCCTTTAGCCACAAAAACGAAACCCTGAGGAAATCTTCACCCGTTGTTGAAGTTGTAAGTAGAAGTTGGTTAGAACTTCTAAGGGTTGTTTGGAGCGCCGAGTAGGAGCTGCGTTGCTCAGATCGACTTTATACTTGGATAATTTTGGGCTTATCGAGGTAAACACTATCGTTCTTCTATTGTAATGGAAATTACATGTTTGAATATATAGTTGAAGTATACTATATATAGAACTATACTTAGTATCGTGGCAATGTCTTTTGACTTAAGCCCAAGAATTAAGAATCGAATCAATCAGTAATTACATAGATCAGACATTACAGAGACTTGTGTAGTATTACCGTGTAGTAGAATTGTACACGCCCGTTAGGCGTGTAAAACCCCGGTTGGCTTGGTAGCCTCGATGTAGGCGAGATTTGGCGCTGGCGGGGAGGTGCGAATTTTCTCAGAGATTATGGAACGTTGAGATCTAGATGTTAATGTCGCTTGTGGCCTTATAGGTCAAGTACTACGTGGAGTGATCCACTTGGCTAAGGAGTAGCCGCGATTTGAGGTACTTGAGCGTTTTGCTATTAGTCGACAATCGTCGCGAGGTATGTGAACCTCTTCCTATCTCTTCTAGCATGATAAGTGTGAACTATGTAAGTACGGTAGACGCATTACGTGTTAATCGTGTTTGATTAGTTCTTAAAACATAAAGTGTTATAACGCTTTATGGAAGTTGGTTATAACAAACTTTATGTAGGTAAGAAAATACTTTGTGGTTTTAAAAAGGTAATCGATGAGAATTATAATCGCTTGTTATAATAAAGGACTTGATGTATTTCAAAAGATTTATAAATCGTTTTGAAGAGAGAGTAACACTTGGTTTTAAAAGGTTTAAAAAAGAGTTATACTAAGCTTTAGGGTGAGATAGGTATAATGTCTTAAGAGAGGTAAAGAAAATGGTTTACTGAAGTTAGAAGTTAAGAGACTTGATCTTATAAGATAAGAGACTTAACTTATTTGTTCTAATGTGAATGTTTGTGTGAAACCTCATTCGTGAGTAATGAGTACTTGGTGTTGTTTAAAGGGATAATGTTTTACTGATTTCGGAAATCAGAATGTGTATCGACAGCACCACCGCAGCTAATAAAGGAAAATGTATTGAATAATGATGAATTGTATTAGAACCAGAGAAACCTCCATCCGCATAGAAACTAAGATGAGACAAAATGATATACATTTTCTAGATCATGGTCAGAATAAGAATGTTGTAAACAAGAATAGCCTACTCTCACGTGAGACATATATTACTCAATTGTTCTAAAAAGGAATCAAGTGATTAAGTTTGGGAACTATGAAACCATTTGAAAATGAGAAGCTTGAGTAATCAAACTAGGCAAACCGAACTTAGGAAAAGAATGTTGTTACTTGATTTTGAAAAGGGAACGTGGGTTGGTCATTCTAATACTACTGTATCGGGTGACTTTTATAAAAGTAATGGATCTCTTTAAAAGAACTTAACGATGTAGTACTTGGGGTTAAAACCCGACTTTGGCATAAAATGAAAGTACTTTGTGTTGTTGTGAAACTTGCCTATGCTTGTTGTTGTGAAACTTGCCTATGCTTGTTGTTGTGAAACTTGCCTATGCTTGTGATGATAGCCTTTGTTGTACATGTGTGGTATTTCGTATTACCGCCTCTCGATAGAGGCCGGTTGACTTGTTGAGAACTTACCGACGCGTCCGGCAGTGATGGAGAATTCCACCGTATGTTTCCATTTTGATTATCGCTTGTTGTTGATATCACATGGACATGTCTACACCGACGCAGATTCGGCACGCGCCACGCGGCCGGTTGATTACCCGATATATGGTTATTACCGCAACATGGACGGTCTACACCGATGCAGATTCGGGACACGTGGCTACGCGCGGGGTTGACCACCCAAGATATTGTTATTGAGGTTACATGGGCATGTCTACACCGATGCAAGATTCGGTACGTGGCCACGCGGCCTTGTTATTATTGTTGCATCATGGACATGTCTACACCGATGCAGATTCCGGGCACGCGCCATGATGCGAACATGACGGATGTATGGGCGAGACCCATAGTTATATTTGAGTGGTGACTTTGAGGCGTGAGTCCCCGACTTGATCGCTTTTATGTTGCATCGTATTTTGGTTATCATACATGTCTCCCGCTTAAGCTATTATGATTTCATTTACGATTTGACGCTTTCACATACTTGGTACCTGTTAGATCGACCTCCTTCGGGCCGAGCGTATAAAGAGGCCGAGCATCTCACGCGGAATGCACCAACCGTGGCTCTCCGTATGGCACGCCCCGAGAAGCGTCCAAACCTCGTGGATCGATGCATCCGGCACCATTTGTTGGGTCGCCGAGTGACACTAGAACCTCGCGCAAAGTGACAAAAGTGGTATCGAGCGCTTAGTCCTCTGAAAGTGTCTACGCACCGTGTCTAGTAGAGTCTTGATTATCGGTGTTGTGCACCACATCTATAATCGGAGGCTATAGGACATTTAGGATTGGTTTCCATTCTTCTCATTCGAGATCGTGCCTTAGAGCCGTGTTGTAAGTTGGACCCTCCGACGTGTTTCGCTTTTACCGCTATGCCTCGCGAAGGCAACCAGGCCCAGAGGCAAGGCAAATGGGAGTCGCTAGTGGGATTCAGAGGAGTACGAGGCGCAGCCCTGGCCAAGACTGAGGTAGTGCTTCAGACGGCGAGTTTTGCGACGCCGCCAAAGACCAAAGAGAGTTTAGAGCCGCAGCAGCGGGCCGAGACTACAAGCACTGAGCCTCCACCCCACACCAGAAGGGAGACGGGTCACGCGAGATGGCCCGCTTATCGCCGTGGTCAGGCCGATATGAGGATAGGCCGGACGCAGCAGCCTGGGGCCCAAAGAAGACTGTAGTGCACCCGAGGCGTATTGCTTGAGGCTACGGATTTCTTAGTTGTAGCCCGCCCGAGTTTTACTGGTCGAGGCCGGAGGATGATCCGCAGGAGTTCATCCGTCACTGCAGAGGATCACGCGGTGATCAAGGCTTCGAGACCGAGTTCGTGACATTTGTTCGCATCGGCCGCGTGATACCGCAATGATCGTTTGATTCGCGGAGCTTTCCGGAGAGCATGCACTTCCACCGCTTGGGACGAAGTTTTCGGGGCCTTCTCGGCACATTTCTTGCCTCCACAAATGAGGAGGGCTCGGCCGATGATTTTTGATGTTGAGGCGAACCGCGTCATTCGGAGTACAATGTGGAGTTCGACTCATTGGCCCAGATGTTCCCGCATTAGTAGCTAGTATGGAGGATCGAGTGCACCGATATGTTACAGGCTCGATGATTACCTAGCAGAGAGTTGTTCGTGTTTCTCTTCACCGCACGACATTGCCCGCATTCGTGCTCATGCACTTGGGTGCGAGCGCAGAGATCGGCGGCGGACCGCCACAGGAAGGCCAAGACGGCCGGATATTTTGGCGACTTTCGAGGCGGACCGCCAGAAGAGACTAGTTATGTACCTCCGCCATTGCGCAGTGGTCCTCCGCACTTTCGACCTCGGGATATTCGAGAGCGTCGTGGCTCCTGTGTTTCGGATGTTCGTGAGTAGGGTGTTGGCTGATGCATACCACCCTACCTGTGGTCGATGGTAGACCGCATTTCGAGAGTGTCGTAGTACCAAGGAGCTTGTTATTCTTGCGCCAACAGGCCATATGACGAGAGACTGCCCACTGTGGTAGCACCGTAGGATAGCACGCACTACTAGAGCGCCATGGGCCACCAGAGGTCGCGTGGAAGCTTCCGCTTTAGCGGTCCTTGAACCGCCTAGTTTCGTATATCCTTAACCTCTAGAGTTTTGTGTGTATTGATGTTGTTGATGTGTTTAATGATATGTTTGGATAGCTTTGTGCTAAAATGTGATTTAGAAACCCGTTAGTGAAAAGGGTAAGTCCCAGGTAGTGTGAAATGGAAGTGGTAGCTTTCATGACCTGTAGAGGTAAGATTGTTCTGATCAAGAAACTAGAGAGTCGCGCTACTGGCCTGGTCGGGTCAGCTTGCGGGCCAACCCGCCCCCGCTTCGCGGAAGGGTCACTGGGTGGTCCCGCCAGCGGTGGTCACGAGGGTGCTAGGCCCAAGTTTAGATGACCATCGATGAGTTCGTGGATACGCTCGACCGTAATCAGTTCGAAGGCCGAATGGCCTAGGGAAATCGAGATTAGTGAGATGACCAAGTTTGAGGTAGTGACTCCAAGGGTTGGAAACGGCGTTGACGGAAGTGTGGTACGGATACTAGAAAGAGTTAGTGTTCGAGAAGCGGTACAAAGAAGATAGGGGAAAAGTGAACGTGTATGATCGCTTTTTTGTGAAACGGGCGTGAAGGGTGTATATTTTAGACCTCGGGTAAGGGTTTTGTGATGATTAGAGGTATTTCCTCGTTGACTGGGGTTAAGTATTGCGCGCTTGTTATTTTTATGGCCAGTGTGGCATGATCGCTTTCGCGTATAAGAATGAAGGCTATACTAGCGCATGTCAGGTTGAGACTTGAGAAGGAACATTCGACGAATGTTTCGCGAGGGAGAATGTTATACCCCGCTTTTTCCGCAGTATGTACGTAAGGACGCACGTAGAAAATTTGAGCCTTAAGTTAGGCAAAGGATCGAATTTGGGCACAAGTCGAATAGAGTCGCCGATTTAAACGCTTCCACGTTTTCGTAGAAAATTCCGCTATGTCATTTATAATTTTTATGATTTTTCCGTGACGAACATTTTGGATCAACTTAGGGTGACACGTGTCACCCTCACATTGAAGCAAATGGATTGGCTTGGACGATTGGGCGCCCAAGAGCCTCGTTGGCCTTCGCCGGCAGGTCCCCCTAGCCTAGTTGTTTTCATATAATACCCTTGTTGTGGTATAGAAATACTCTCCTAATATTGTTATAATGTCCAAATACCTCGCCCAAATACCTTGTAGTATTCCCAAGGTTACACTTATACAAAGCCCGTAAAATACGATTATACTTCCTTTAGCCACAAAAACGAAACCCTAAGGAAATCTTCACCCGTTGTTGAAGTTGTAAGTAGAGTTGGTTAGAACTTCTAAGGGTTGTTTGAGCGCCGAGTAGAGCTAAGCGTTGCTCGTGATCGACTTTATACTTGGATAATTTTGGGCTTATCGAGGTAAACACTATCGTTCTTCTATTGTAATTGGAAATTACATGTTTGAATATATAGTAAGTATACTATATATAGAACTATACTTAGTACTCGTGGCAATGTCTTTTGACTTAAGCCCAAGAATTAAGAATCGAATCAATCAGAATTACATAGATCAGACATGAGACTTGTGTAGTATTATCGTAGTAGAATTGTACACGCCCGTTAGGCGTAAAAACCCCCTGGTTGGCTTGGCAGGCCTACCGATGTAGGCGAGATTTGCGCGTGTGGGAGGTGCGCCGAATTTTCTCAGAGATTATGGAACGTTGAGATCTAGATGTTAATAAGCACGTGGCCTTATAGGTCAAGTACTACGTGGAGTGATCCACTGGCTGGCGAAAGAGTAGCGATTTGAGGTACTTCGAGCGCTTGCTATTAGTCGACAATCGCCGCGAGGTATGTGAACCTCTTCCTATCTCTTCTAGCATGATAAGTGTGAACTATGTAAGTACGTAGACGTACGTGTTAATCGTGTTTGATTGTTTAAAACATAAAGTGTTATAACCGCTTTACGGAAGTTGGTTATAAACTTTATGTAGGTAAGAAAATACTTTGTGGTTTTAAAAAGGTAATCATGAGAATTATAATCGGCTTGTTATAATAAAGGATTTGATGTATTTCAAAAGATTTATAAATCGCTTTGAAGGAGAGTAACACTTGGTTTTAAAAGGTTTTAAAAAGAGTTATACTAAGCTTTATGGGAGTTAGGTATAATGTCTTAAGAGAGGTAAAGAAAATGGTTTATCAAGTTAGAAGTTAAGAGACTTGATCTTATAAGATAAGAGACTTAACTTATTTGTTCTAATGTGAATGTTTGTGTGAAACCTCATTCGTGAGTAATGAGTACTTGGTGTTGTTTAAAGGGATAATGTTTTACTGATTTCGAAATCGAACGTGTATCGACGCACCACCGCAGCGTTAATAAAGGAAAATGTATTGAATAATGATGAATTGTATTAAAACCAAGAGAAACCTCCATCCGCATAGAAACTAAGATGAGACAAAATGATATACATTTTCTAGATCATGGTCAGTAATAAGAATGTTGTAAACAAGAATAGCCTACTCTCACGCTGAGACATATATTACTCAATTGTTCTAAAAGGAATCAAGTGATTAAGTTTGGGAACTATGAAACCATTTGAAAATGAGAAGCTTGAGTAATTGAAACTAGGCAACCGAACTTAGGAAAAGAATGTTGTTACTTGATTTTGAAAAGGAATGTGGGTTGGTCATTCTAATACTACGTATCGGGTGACTTTTATAAAAGTAATGGATCTCTTTAAAAGAACTTAACGATGTAGTACTGGGGTTAAAACCCGACTTTGGCATAAAATGAAAGTACTTTGTGTTGTTGTGAAACTTGCCTATGCTTGTTGTGAAACTTGCCTATGCTTGTTGTTGTGAAACTTGCCTATGCTTGTTGTTGTGAAACTTGCCTATGCTTGTGATGATAGCCTTTGTTGTACAAGTGTGGTATTTCGTGTTACCGCCTCTCGATAGAGGGCCGTTGACTTGTCGAGAACTTATCGACGGCCGCGGTGATGGAGAATTCCACCGTATGTTTCCATTTTGATTATCGCTTGTTGTTGATATCACATGGACATGTCTACACCGACGCAGATTCCGGCACGCGGCCACGCGCCGTTGATTACCCGATATATGGTTATTATCGCAACATGGACGCGTTCACACCGATGCAAAGATTCGGGACACGTGGCTACGCGCGTGGTTGACCACCCAAGATATTGTTATTGAGGTTACATGGGCATGTCTACACCGACGCAGATTCCGGTACGTGGGCCATGCGCGCTTGTTATTGTTGCATTATGGACATGTCTACACCGATGCAAGATTCCGGCATGCGCCACGATGCGAACATGATGGATGTATGGGGCGAGACCCATAGTTATATTTGAGTGGTGACTTTGAGGCGTGAGTCCCCGACTTGATCGCTTTTATGTTGCATCAGATTTTGGTTATCATACATGTCTCCCGCTTTTAAGCTATTATGATTTCATTTACGATTTGACGCTTCACATACTGCACCGTGCCAGATCGACCTCCTTCGGGCCGCTCATGCCGCAGTAGAGGTACATCGGCCGTGGATCCTCGCCTAGGATCTCGCCAGCGTTTGGGAAGCTCCGCTTTCCGAGGCTTATCTTTGGTATGTGTTCCTCGAGTTGTAGGTTCTGGTACATTCGTGGGTATGGCGGCCCCGCCCGCCACAACCAGAAATCTTAGAGGTCTCAGAGAACTAAGTGTGGTTGTAAAAGGATTAAACTGTCGGTTTTATGTATATACCAAGGCAACTGCTTTGGTTGGCCTGCTTATTTATTATATCTCTTGTTTCATGATTCATGTTTTATTTTCCGCCGTTTTCTCTCGATGTTGTATCACTAGGGTGCCCGGTAAGGCACGAATCTGCCCGGTTCGGGCGTTACACGAATCACGGTCCTGCATCACCGAGTCTACCCCAGACGGAGGCGTTTTAACCCCAGATCATCTCAAGAGGTGAGTGATAGTACACTAACATAACAAATTATCTTTAAACAACATAAGCACAACAAGGATACTCTCTTATACAAACGTTACAAGATACTAACACACATAGCATCATATCATGTCTACTTATCAAACCATCTTATTATTCTTTCACAATTCAACATAAGTCCGTTATAAACAAATAGGCAAACTTGTTTCTTTTATCAATCTTAAGTGGTTATACTTAACTTCCCATAAAGCTAGTATAACTCTTAAGCTTCGCTTTAAAACCGCTAGTTCTCTTCTGCTAAAAATGATTCAAGATTCTTATGAAATGCTTTTAGATCTTTATTATTCAGCTTAAGCCGTGAGGCATCGCCGTAAGTGTTATTCGTGCTTGCCGAGGCATTGCCGTAAGTGTTATTCGCTTAACACACGACGCTCACCGTACATATATATTGTAAAATATCATGCTTTAGGAAGAATCACATACCTTCTCAAATAAAACCACCGCCAAGTTGAATATGTCGCGCAGAGAGTCACCTATAATAGTCACGCATCTATCAAAGACTACTCAAGGTCATTCTAAATGCGGGTTCACAATTCTATGGAAAGTCACAAGACTTCCTACCCGCGAGCTATATAAGTTCATCGTGAAAACAAATTCTATGTAAGTACCGCTTGATTATTCTTCTTTAAACCCTTCACTGTGGTAATAGTCAATTCTATTCTCGTGATATTCTTCTAAGTATTTAATACTTATTCTAATACTACAACAAAGAAGTATTCTCTAATTCAAAAGAGGTTAGGATTTGTTACCTCGCAGCCCAATAATATCCTAGATAAAGTCGCTACCGAGCAAGGTTTAGCTTGTTATACCCTCGTAGTTGCGTGGTATGTATGTGAGGACGCACGCATTTGAGTACTACAGAAATTTTGAAAGAAAGAAAGACGCTGAGTTTTCACGAAAAGTTTCCTGCTATTTGTGAAGAAAAAGGTTCGTTAACGGGAATTGGATTCCCAGATTTGGTATTTGGACTTCATAGATTATATTAGAATTTTGAGATTTTATTTTCTGAATGGTCACGCTGGGCCCACGGAGAAATTTACTGGCTTTGTGGCCCGCTTTGTTTTTGAGATTTCGGTATTTTGGATATTTTCTAAGACGAAATATTCGGCGATCGGGCGACACGTGTCACCCCATGTGGCACCCTTTGGCCGATTTTACATTTGTGCACAACACCCTGCTAGAGTCGTTTTCGACTAAACGCTTACAGAACTTCATGGCGGAAAATTCCGCTATGTCGCTTTGTATTTTTGCGGATTTTTCCGAGAGACGAAACATTCTCGACCAACGGAGGGTGACATGTGTCACCCTCACAATGGAAGACGCGCGACTGGCCGAACTGGCGGGCAAGTCAGGTAGATATTTGTGTAGATATTTGGCAGGGTTTTAAGAGTAGGTCTAGTGGTGCACTTGGCTTGATCTTGGCCTTACACTTGCCTTGCACATGGCTTGATCTTGGCCATCGTTGGCTTTTGGTTTTGCTATAAATACCCTCGCTCAAGACTTCATTCATCCAAAATGTTCCAAGTCTTGCTATCCTTCCCTCTCCTCTTGTTTGACTCTCGCCCAAGAGCCCTCCCTAGTTAAGGCCTTTGGCCGAGAGTCCCCTCCCCTCAAGGTGCTAGCCATGGTACCCCCCAGCCTAGTTGTTTTCGTATAATACCCTCCTCGTGGTATTGAAATACTCCCTAGTATTGTTATAATGCCCAAAATACCTTAGCCTCAGACCTTGTAGTATTCCAAAGATACCTCTTTACGTAGAGTCCTAAATACTACCTTTTGTCCTTTTTAGTCTCAAACCGAAACCCTAAGGAAATCTTCATAGCTTTCAAGTATTTGAGTAGGTTGGTTAGAACTTCTAAGGGTTGTTTGGAGTGGTTTGGAGCGCACTGAGCGAGCTAAACCTTGCTCAGATCGACATTATAACTTGGATAATTTGGGCTTGTCGAGGTAATTATCTTGTCCTCTATTGTAATTGGAAGTTACATGTTTGTTAGAATATATAGTGAAGATAATCGTATACGGAACTATACTTAGTATTCTGCAATGTCTTTTGACTTAAGCCCAAGAATAAAGAATCGAATCGAGCCAGATTTACATAGGATCAGACATTGCAGAGACTTGTGTAGTATTATCGAGTAGAATTGTACACGCCCGGTAGACGTGTAAACCCTCGTCAAGGCTTAGCCGACCTTAGAGTGAGGAGATTTACGCTGTCATGGGGAGGTGCCGAATTTTCTATGTAAAGATAGAAACTTGTGTTTTGGGGTTAATAGACGCTTTGACCTTTATAGGTGAAAGTACTAAGAGTAGCGTATTCTACCCGAGTGGAAAGGGCTAGTGCGTTGTAGTACTTGGAGCATTTTGCTTATTGTCGATAAATCGTCGCGAGGTATGTGAACCTCTTCCTATCTTTTCTAGCATGATTGTTGTGAACTATGTAGTACGGTAGACGCATACGTGCTAAGTGATTTGGTTGGTTTAAAACATGTGGTGTTATAATAGCTTTACGGGAAGTTAGTTATAACGACCTTATGTAAGTGAAAATGGTTTATCATGTTAGAAGTTAAGAGACTTGATCTTATAAGATAAGAGACTTAACTTATTTGTTTTAATGTGGATGTTTGTGTGAAACCTCATTCGTGAGTAATGAGTACTTGGTTTTAAAGGGATAATGTTTTACCGATTTCGAATCGAACGTATCGGCGCACCACCGCAGCGTTAATAAAAGGAAAATGTATTGAATAATGATGTTGTATTAAAACCAAGAGAAACCTCCATCCGCATAAGCTAAGATAAGACAAAATGATATTACATTTTCTAGATCATGGTCACGTAATAAGATCGTTATAAACAAGAATAAACTACTCACATATATGACATATGTTACTCAATTGTTCTAAAAAGGAATCAAGTGATTAAGTTTGGGAACTATGAAACCATTTGAAAATGAGAAGCTTGAGTAATCAAACTAGGCAAACCGAACTTAGGAAAAGAATGTTGTTACTTGGTTTTGAAAAGGAAGGTGGTTGGTCATTCTAATACTACGTATCGTGACTTTTATAAAAGAAATGGATCTCTTTAAAAGAACTTAACGATGTAGTACTTTGGGGTTAAAACCCGACTTTGGCATAAAATGAAAGTACTTTGAGTCAGGTGAAACTTGCCTATGCTTGTTGTTGTGAAACTTGCCTATGCTTGTTGTTGTGAAACTTGCCTATGCTTGTGATGATAGCCTTTGTGCAAGTGTGGTATTTCGTTACCGCGTCTCGATGAGGCCTACGACTTGTCGAGAACTTACTGACGTCCGGCAGTGATGGAGAATTCCACCGCATGTTTCCATTTTGATTATCGCCTTGTTGCTGATGTCACATGGACATGTCTACACCGATGCAGACTCCGGCACGCGCCACGCGGTCGGGTTGATTACCCGATATATTGTTATTGTGGTTACATGGACATGTCTACACCGAGGTAGAATTCCGGCACGTGGCCACGCGCAGGTTGATCACCCAAGATATTATTGTTGATGTCACACGGACGGTCTACACCGAGGTAGAATTCCGGCACGTGGCCACGGGCATTGGTATTATTGTTGCATCATGGACATGTCTACACCGATGCAGATTCCGGCACGCGCCACGATGCGAACATGATTGATGTTGTGGGCGTGAGACCCATAGTTATATTTGAGTGATGACTGAGGCGAGTCCCCGATCGACATGATCGCTTTATGTCAGGAATCAGAGTTTGTTATCATACATGTCTCCCGCTTATATAGACTAGTATGATTTCATTACGATCTTTTACGCTTTCACATACTGTACTGCCAGATCGACTCTTCGGGCTGCGCTCATGCCGCAGTAGAGGTACATCGGCCGTGGATCCCCGCCTTAGGATCACCAACAGATTGGGAAGCTCCGCTTCTTCGAGGCTTATCTTTTGCATGTGTTCCCCGAGTTGTAGGTTCTGTACATCTGTGGTATGGCGGCCCCGTCCCGCCATAGTCGCTGTAAATCTTAGAGGTCCAGTAGTATCGCGGGCGTGGTTGTAAAGGATTAAACTGCTCGTGTTTTATGTATATACCAAGGCAACCGCTTTGGTTGGCCTGCTTATTATTATATCTCTTGTTTCATGACTCATGTTTTATTTTCCGCCGTTTTCTCGATGTTGTATCACTAGGTGCCCGGATAAGGCACCAAGAACGCCCCGAACGGTCGTTACAAAAGTGGTATCGAGCGCTAATCCTCTGAAAGTGTCTACGCACCGCGTTCAGTAGAGTCTTGATTATCGATGTGTTGCGCACCACATCTATAATCGTGAGGTCGCAGGACATTTAGGATCGGGTTTCATTCTTCTCATTCCGAGATCGTGCCTGTAGTCCGTGTTGTAAGTCGACCCTCCGACGATCTCGCTTTTACCGCTATGCCTCCGCGCAAGGCAACCAGAGCCCGAAGGGCAAGGCGCCGAGGTGCCGCTAGTGAGATACAGAGGAGCACGAGGCGCAGCCCTGACAAGACTGAGGTCAGGCTTCGTGACGGCGGTTTTGTGGACGCCGCCAAAATTTCAGAAGTTTAGAGCCGCAGCCGTGGCTGATGAGACTACAGGACCTGAGCCTCCAGCCCCACACCGGGCAGGAGATGGGTTACGCGAGATGGTCGCTTGCCGCCGTGGTCGCGGGCCGATATGAGGATAGGCCGACGCAGCAGCCCAGCCCAGAGCACCAGCCGTTCACCCCGAGCAGATAGTTTGAGGCTACGGACTTTCCGAGTCAGAGCCCGCCAGAGTTTTATGGGTCGAGGCTCGAGGATGATCCGCAGGAGTTCATCCGGCAGCTACACGATCACGCGGTGATCAAGGCTTCAGAGACCGAGTTCCAGGACCTTTGTTCGTGACGGCCGCGTGATACCGCAATGATTGGTTTGATTCATGAGCTTTCCCGGGAGAGCATGCACCTCCAAAGCAGATGGGATGAGTTTTCGGGCTTTCTCACGCACTTCTTGCCTCCGCAGATGAGGAGGGCACGGGCCGATGATTTTTGATGCTTAGACAGAGCGCGCGCACGGTTCGAGTACAATGCGAGTTCGACTCATCGCCCTTGGTGACGCCTCGGGCCACAGTAGCTAGTATGGAGGATCGAGTGCACCGATATGTTACGTGGCTCGATGATTACATGTCGAGGCATGTTCGTGAGTAGCCCTTCACCGCATGGACATTGCCCGCACGCAGCTCATGACCGATGCGAGGCACGAGAGGTCGCACGGAATGACCAAGATCGCCAAGAGGCCGTAACAACAGGTCCTTTGGACTTTCGAGGCGGACCGCCTCAAAGATACTAGTTTTGTACCTCCGCCGGCAGAGTGGTCCTCCACAACCTTCGTGAGTATTCGGAGCAGTCGTGGCTCCAAGGGTTCAGTTTCTGCGGAAGGCGGTGTTGGCAGACGCGTCACCCCTACCTCGGTGTGGTCGATGTGGTAGACCGCATTTCGGGAGTGTCGTAGTGCCAGGAGCTTGTTATTTTGGCGGCCAGCAGGCCATTTTGCGAGGAACTGTCCGACCAAGGGTAGCACGGATGTTACGACTCACCACCGGATCGCTGGTCGTTCATCGCCTTCTATAGCATGCGCCTGCAGGCGTGCCTATGATTAGAGTGGAGCGGTAGCTTCGTGTTTATCCTTAACCTCTAGAGTTTTGGTATGCTTGTTATGATGGTCTCATTATTATGTGCTATGTACGAATAGCGTTGTGTTAATTGTGAGTTAGAAAACATGCTTAGTCGAGGATACGATGGGGCATGGTAAGTGCGAACCTTAGACTATGTCACGACCGAGACCTTGTGGTAAGGTCGCCTTGAGTTAAAGATTTATTTTTGACCCTTATCGTAGTAGTAGTATACGTGGGATTTATTTGTGTGATAAGTCCGTGGGTAGTGTGAGATGGAAGTGGTAGCTTTCATGACGTGAATTAGTAAGATTGTTCCGATCGGGAACAAGAGTTTGGCGCGTTGGGGGTCGGGTTGAGGACCATTTGCGGGTCAACCCAGAACCCGGTTTGGGGTGGGGTCAGTTCTGGTGGTCCCGCCAGGTGGTAGGGTCACGAGGATGCTAGGCCCAAGTTTGTGTGACCAACGATGAGTTCGTGGACGCGTTCGACCGCGGTTCAAAGGCCGAATGGCCTTAAGGAAGTTTGAGGTTAGTAAGATGACCAAGTTTGGAGGTAGTGACTCCAGAGATTTTCAGGAACGGAAGTAATGACTGAAGTATGGTACGACCGAGAGTTCGAGTGTTCGAGAAGCGGTACAACGAGTAAGGGAGGAAGATAACGTGTGTTATCTCGCAAGCCGCGGCGCTGCAACTTGTTAGAGGAACTTCATCGATATCCGTCTTGAGAAGGAACATTCGACGAATGTTTCTGGCGAGGAGAATGTTATACCCCGTAGTTGCAGTGGTATGTATGTGAGGACGCACGCACGAGTACGCGTAAATTTTGAAAGAAAGAAAGATGCGAGTTTTCGCTAAAAGTTTCCTGCTATTTGTGAAGAAAAAGGTTCGTTAATGGGAATTGATTCCCATTTGGTATTTGGACTTCATAGATTATATTAGAATTTTGAGATTTTATTTTCTGAATGGTCACGCTGGGCCCACGAGAAATTTACTGCTTTTGGGCCCGCTTTGTTTTTGAGATTTCGTATTTTGGATATTTTCTAAGACGAAATATTCGGGCGAATCGGGGCGACACGTGTCACCCCATGGCACCCTTGGCCGATTTTACATTTGTGCACAACACCCGTTAGAGTCGCCGACTAAACGCTTACAGAATTTCATGCGCGGAAAATTCCGCTATGTCGCTTTGTATTTTTGGCGGATTTTTCCGAGAGACGAAACATTCTCGACCAACGGAGGGTGACATGTGTCACCTCACAACGGAAGACGCGCGCACTGGCCGAACTGGCGGGCAAGTCATGGTAGATATTTGTGTAGATATTTGTGAGGGTTTTAGGAGTAGGTCTAGGTGCACTTGGCTTGATCTTGGCCTTACACTTGCCTTGCACATGGCTTGATCTTGGCCATTGGTTGGCTTTTGGTTTTGCTATAAATACCCCCTCGCTCAAGACTTCATTCATCCAAAAATGTTCCAAGTCTTGCTATCCTTCCTCTCCTCTTGTTTGACTCTCGCCCAAGAGCCCTCCCTAGTTAAGGCCTTTGGCCGGAGAGTCCCCTCCCCTCAGGTGCTAGCTGGGTACCCCTAGCCTAGTTGTTTTCGTATAATACCCCTCCCTTGTGGTATTGAAATACTCCCCTAGTATTGTTATAATGCCCAAAATACCTTAGGCTTGTACCTTGTAGTATTCCAAAGATACCTCTTTACGTAGAGTCCTAAATACTACCTTTGTCCTTTTTAGTCTCAAACCGAAACCCTAAGGAAATCTTCATAGTTGGTCAAGATTTGAGTAGAAGTTGGTTAGAACTTCTAAGGGTTGTTTGGAGTGGTTTGGAGCGCACTGAGCGAGCTAAACCTTGCTCAGATCGACATTATAACTTGGATAATTTTGGGCTTGTCGAGGTAATTATCTTGTCCTCTATTGTAATTGGAAGTTACATGTTTGTTAGAATATATAGTTGAAGATACGATATGGAACTATACTTAGTATTCGCAATGTCTTTTGACTTAAGCCCAAGAATAAAGAATCGAATCGAATCAGATTTACATAGGATCATTGCAAAGAGACTTGTGTAGTATTATCGAGTAGAATTGTACACGCCCGGTAGACGTAAACCCTCGTTGGCTTGTAGCCGACCGTTAGAGAGAGATTTACGCCATTGGGGGAGGTCGCGAATTTTCTATGTAAAGATAGAAACTTGTGTTTTGGGGTTAATAGACGCTTGACCTTTATAGTGAAAGTACTAAGAGTAGCGTATTCTACTCAAGGAGTGGAAAGGCCAGTGCGTTGTAGTACTGGAGCATTTTGCTTATCGTCGATAAATCGTCGCGAGGTATGTGAACCTCTTCCTATCTTTTCTAGCATGATTGTTGGAACTATGTAGTACTAGACGCATACGTGCTAAGTGATTTGGTTGGTTTAAAACATAGGTGTTATAATAGCTTTACGGAAGTTAGTTATAACGACTTATGTAAGTGAAAATGGTTTATCGATGTTAGAAGTTAAGAGACTTAACTTATTTGTTTTAATGTGGATGTTTGTGTGAAACCTCATTCGTGAGTAATGAGTACTGGTTTTTAAAGGGATAATGTTTTACCGATTTCGGAATCGAACGTATCGGCTGCACCACCGCAAATGCTAATAAAAGGAAAATGTATTGAATAATGACGTTGTATTAAAACCAAGAGAAACCTCCATCCGCATAAGCTAAGATAAGACAAAATGATATTAAATTTTCTAGATCATGGTCATGTAATAAGATCGTTATAAACAAGAATAAACTACTCACATATATGACATATGTTACTCAATTGTTCTAAAAAGGAATCAAGTGATTAAGTTTGGGAACTATGAAACCATTTGAAAACGGTTTCGAGTAATCAAACTAGGCAAACCGAACTTAGGAAAAGAATGTTGTTACTTGGTTTTGAAAAGGAAGTGGGTTGGTCATTCTAATACTACGTATCGGGTGACTTTATAAAAGAAATGGATCTCTTTAAAAGAACTTAACGATGTAGTACTTGGGGTTAAAACCCGACTTTGGCATAAAATGAAAGTACTTGAGTCAGTGTGAAACTTGCCTATGCTTGTTGTTGTGAAACTTGTCTATGCTTGTTGTTGTGAAACTTGCCTATGCTCGATGATAGCCTTTGTTGTGCAAGTGTGGTATTTCGTGTTACCGCTCTCGATGTAGGCCTGGCCGACTTGTCGAGAACTTACTTGGACGCGGCCGCAAGACGGAGAATTCCACGCATGTTTCCATTTTGATTATCGCTTGTTGCTGATGTCACGGACATGTCTACACCGATGCAGACTCCGGCACGCGGTTACGCGTCGGGTTGATTACCCGATATATTGTTATTGTGGTTACATGGACATGTCTACACCGAGGTAGAATTCCGGCACGTGGCTACGCGCAGGTTGATCACCCAAAGATATTATTGTTGATGTCACACGGACGGTCTACACCGAGGTAGAATTCCGGCACGTGGCCACGGGCATTGGTATTATTGTTGCATCATGGACATGTCTACACCGGCGCAGACTCCGGCACGCGCCATGACGCGAACATGATTGATGTTGTGGGCATGAGACCCATAGTTATATTTGAGTGATGACTGAGGCGTGAGTCCTCGATCGACATGATCGCTTTATGTCAGGAATCAGAGTTTGTTATCATACATGTCTCCCGCTTATATAGACTAGTATGATTTCATTACGATCTTTTACGCTTTCACATACTTGGTACTGCAGATCGACTCTCGGGGCCGCGCTCATGCCGCAGTAGAGGTACATCGGCCGTGGATCCCCGCCTTAGGATCACAGCTCAACAGATTGGAAGCTCCGCTTTTCTGAGGCTTATCTTTTGTATGTGTTCCCGAGTTGTAGGTTCTTGTACATTCGTGGTATGGCGGGCCCCGTCCCGCCATAGTCGTTGTAAATCTTAGAGGTCCGTAGTAATCAAGGCAAGCGTGGTTGTAAAGCGATTAAACTGCTCGTGTTTTATGATATACCAAGGCAACCGTTTTGGCTGGCCTGTTTATTATTATATCTCTTGTTTCATGACTCATGTTTTATTTTCCGCTGGTTTTCTCTGATGTTGTATCACTAGGGTGCCCGGGATAAGGCACCAGTAACGGGCCCCGGAACGGGTCGTTACATAGCTCCTAAGTTGTACGCTCCGGTAGCTCCAAGAAACCTTAGAAGTTCTTCACAACTTCTACTAAGTACTAAGGGATTTGGGCTAGGGTATTTTGGGCATTATAACAATACTAGAAGACAACTTTTCTACCAAGAGAGGGGGGGTAGATTTTTGGCTAGGCTAGTGGGGCCTCGGCCAAACTACTAGGCTGTATGGGGGTATTCGCCATGGCCTTCACAAGTGGGGAGGTGGACGAAAAGGCTACAAAGGGAGAGGAGAGGATTTTCAAGACTTGGAAAGATTTGTGGATGAAGAACTCTTCATCTCTAAAGGGGTATTTATAGGTCAAGAAGTGGCCAACCAATGGCCAAGATTAAGACAAGTGCAAGGCAAGTGTAGGGTAAGGATTAACTATACACAAATATCCTACCAACTCCTTGACTTGTGCACAAGGCACAAAAAACGTGCCAATGGTCTTCAATTCGTCCAATGGACGATTTCAAGTCCACAAATCGGAGGTGCCAAGTATCGCCTCCCGCTGGTCCAAAATGTTTCGCCTCTAAAAATCCGCAAAATTAGAAATGGCATAGCCGAATTTACCCTACGAAGTCGTGGAAACGCTTCGCCGGAAAACTATTCGCTTTGTGAGTTGTGCCCAAAAAAACGCTTTGCCTAAACTTTAAGGCTAGACTTTGTACGTATTCCCCACGCACATACTGGAAATACGGGGTATAACATTCTCCCCTCCTTAGAAACATTCGTCCCGAATATTCCTTCCCAATACAGTTAACGATAAGATTCTTCATAACTTAAACAGTTGCAAATGCCACACACGGCCACGTAACAACACTTAGGCGTAAACGATAACGAAAATTTACAAGTAGGAAAGTGAATTACCCGGAGGTGGGGAATAGGTGAGGATACTTCGCCTCATGTCCTCCTCGGCTTCCCACGCCATCTCCTCCCCGAGCTCGCTCCGCCACAAGACTTTGACTAAGCCACGCCTCGTCCGCAGACGCCTAACTCGACGATCGACTATCGCTATGGGAATCTCCTCATACGATAACCCCTGGCACACCGACATCGCCAACGGTGTACCCTAGATGGATCCCCGATACATCTCCTCAAAGATAGATACGTGAAAACCGATGCACCGCCTCCAGACGGACGGCAGATCCAACTCGTAGGCAACCTTGCCTACTCGCGACAATCAAACGCCCAATGTACCTAGGGCCGAAGTTTCCTTCTTCCCGAATCTCATCACACCCTTCATGGGTGACACCTTTAGGAAAACCCAATCATGAACCTCGAACTCAAGATGCCGACGACGATGATCTGCATACGACTTGGCCGACTCGAAATGTCAATAGCCGCCTCGGATAAGCTTCACCTTATCCATCGCCGTATCAAATCTGGTCCCACTAGCCGCACTCGCCCACATCGAACCAACCTATAGGCGATCTGCACTTCCTCCCATACAAGGCCTCATAAGGCGCCATCCGAATACCGAGTGGTAGCTATTATTATACGCGAACTCAACTAGAGGCAAATGATCCTCCCAACTACCATCGGTCAATAACACAAAGCTCGCAGATATCCTCGCAGTCCGGATAGTGCGCTCGCCTGTCCGTCTGCTCTGTGGATGAAATGCAGCACTGTGCTCACTCGCCCCTAAACTCCTCGAAGGACTCGAAGTTAGCCAGAACCGGCTCTCGTCGATATGATCAAGTAGGACTCATGCACCGACGATCTCTGATGTAAAGTCCGCATAATCCTCACCGAAAAGTCGCCCCGACGGAAGAAAGGGCTGATTTCGCCACCGTCGACGATAACCCATATAGAATCATGTCTCTCCGAGTGCGAGGTAATCCCGTGATGAAGTCCATGTTGATTACCTCCCACTTCCGTGTCGGGATCTCAATCGTCAGAATAAACCACCGTGCCTCGTGCTCTACCTTCACCGCCGACAACACGCATTGAGCTACGAACTCGCAACGCCCCTCTTCAAGCCATCCCACCAATACACGATCTAAGGTCGTGGTACATCTTGGTCGACTCGGATGGATAGAGTAACGCTTGCTACCGTGTTCTTCCCCAAGAACTCCGCCAAGTCCTCAAACATCCGAACACACACCGCCTCAAACCTTAGCACCCCATCGTGCTACCTCAGCGACCCTTGCCCTCACGAAGAGTCAGATCACGATATCGAATCAAGGCCGATCTCGAATGCGCTCTTCACCTCTCGACGATGGAAGACTCGGCAACCTCACGAACTCTAACCCCACCGCTATCGTAATCAATCAAACGGACACCAAGGCTCGCTAATCGATGCAAATCACGAACCATGTCCTCCTCTCTAGCCGCACATCCGATAGGCTCCCATCGACCTACGACTAAGAGTATCCGCCACAACATGGCCTTCCCGTGGTACAGATATCAACGTCGTAATCCTTAAGCAACTCTAACCACCGCCTCGCCGTGAAGTTCAGCTCCTCTCGCTGAAGATATACCGAGGCTCTTGTGGTCCGTAAAAATATCCACGTGAACCCCATACAAATAGTGCCTCCGGATCTTCAAGGCGTGAATCACACCGCCAACTCCAAATCATGGGGGGTAGTTCTCTCGTGTTTCTTCACCGTCGGGATGCATATGCTATAACCCCGCCATGCCGCATCAACACACATCCCAACCCGATGCCCGACGATCGCAATACACGACATAACCATCCGACCCTCCGAAGAGTAAGAACGGGGCGGCCGCCTCTCTTTCAAAGAATCGAAACCCCGCCACAAGCATCACCATCAAACTTGGCGCTTCCAGTCGACCCTAGTCAATGGTGCAGATAGAAGCAAACTTCTACGAACCGATAATATCCTCGCAAGGCCCGAAATCGCGAACCTCTGCCGGAGTAGTAGGTTCAGGCCAAGTCCTCGATCGCTCGATCTTGGCCAGATCAACTCGAATGCCATCACCCCGGCAATATGCCCAAGAAACGCCATCAAGTCAACCAAAACTCACATTTGGAAAACTTGGCGCATAATCGCCTGGTCTCGAGAATCACAAGACAGCCTCAAATGCTCCGCATGCTCCCGCTCGAGCGAGAATAAACCAAGATATCATCAATGAACACTATCACAAACGTGTCCAAAATGGTTTGAACACTCGGTTCATCAAATCCATGAATACCACGAGCATCGTCAACCCAAAAGACATGACCACGAACTCATAATGCCCGCATCGTCCGAATGCACCCTAGGGACATCCACCTCTCGACTACTGATGATAGCCCGATCGCAGATCAATCTTGAGAAACATCTCACACCGCAACTGGTCGAACAAATCATCAATCCCGGAAGGGTATTCGTTTAATGGTCACCTTGTTCACCGTCAGATCAACACACATGCGCAGCGGCCCCGCCCTTCTTCTTCACGAACAATACCGCGCTCCTGCGGAGAAACACTAGGCCCGATGAAGCCCTTCTCCAAAGAAATCCTCACCGTCCTTCAACTCTCTCAACTCGGCAGTGCCATTCGTATGGCGGAATGGAAATAGGCCCAGATCCGCAACACATCTATACAAAACTCGATCTCCTCTCGTGAGGGACACCCGAGGTCATCCGAAACACGTCTGGGAACTCACGACCATCGAATCGATCAAAATCTGGTACCGCAGCCTTCAAAGATCAAACACCCGAACGAGATGGTAGATATACCCTTCGCACCATCTTCCTAGCCTTGAGGTAGGAAATAAACCTACCCCTGAGATACCGTGCTCTCCCACTCAACAACCGGCCTCCTCAGAAACTGGAACTGCATTACTTCTCTCTCAGCCTACATTGGCGTAGCAAGAAGCTAGCCAATCCATCCCCATAATCACGCGAAGTCAATCATCTCCAACTCTATCAAGTCGCCAGTGGTCCGACGATCAGAATGGTCACAGACAAGCTCTATATACCCGCCGAGCTACCACCGAATCACCCATCGCGTAGCTACCTCGAAGGGTCTATGGGCTCAGGCTCTATCCCTATCCTACTAGCAACAAGGGGAGATATATAGGACAGAGTAGAACCCGGATCTATCAAAGCATACACATAAAACCCAGAAACTGATAAGGTACCTGTGACGACATCAGGTGAGGCCTCCGATCCTCGCTTACCGGACAAAGCATAAATGCGTTCGAGGACTCTAGAATCGGGACCCGAGCCACGACCTGCGCCGCGACTGCTGACCCATGAGTACCTCGCGCCCGGCGAGTAATCGAGGAGATGATGGCCGCAATGTAACTCGGCGCCGAGCCCTACCACCGGGCCACGCCTGGCCTGATCCCGCAGTGACCCGCTGGCCACAATCAGAATAAGCTCCAAAAGTAGTACCACACTTCCCGAATGGGATCTACCGTGACGGCCACACCGGGGTGGTCCCGATCGCCGCACTTCGCTACTCGACGCCCGCCCCGGCCCCGGTCCGCCTCAAAACTCGGGCCGAGGATGGTGCGGGGAGTGCTCAGCCGGCCGTGGTGCGATCTAGATCGCCGCCGAGGCCGCCACCACGATAACCACCGTAGACCCTCCCGCCCCGCCCTTCTTCGCCGCCGTCGCCCACTCGCCGACCTTGCGCCTCGCATCCAAGGGCGTGAGCACGACGCGTAATGTCCATACCCGGCCGAGAGAAACACCCGCATACGACTCGCCATATAGTCGCTTCAGCCCTGACATAGCGGTGCACCCTATCCTCCATATTCGCTACCAATGCCGGGACATATCGAGCCAATGAATCAAACTCGACATTGTACTCCCGACAGTCGCCCTCTCTCGCCTCGCAGTAAAAATCTATCACCCGCGCCTCCTCATCCGCGAGGCAAGAAGTGAGTGAGGAAAGCCTCCGAGAACTCATCCCAAGTAGTCGGGACGCGTGCTCTCCCTAATAACTCCCATGAATCAAACCAATCGATCATGTATCACGCACCGATGCGAACCAAAGGTCACATACTCGCCTCCGAGGCCTTGATCACCTCATGATTCTTCAGAGCCGACGGATGAACTCCTCGGATCATCCTCCGCCACCAGTAAAACTCGCGGGCTACAACTCAAGAAATCTCGTAGTCTCAAACTATACGCCTCTGGTGTACCACGGTGCGATCGAGCCGAGCCGAACCGCCGCATCCACCTCTCTCGTAGACGGGCCACAACTTTAGCCAATAGTCGGGCCATCTCTCAGTACTCCTAACCTCCGCCTGTGCCGCGGGACGAGGCGGTACTGTGGTCTCGCTGGGCGGCGTCATAGAACTCGCTGCCTCTCGTATAGACTGGCCTGAGCCCTCGTGACTCTGGGTGTCTCGCTAGCGCCTCTCGCTGCCTTGCCCTGCCCGGTTGCCTTACGCGAGGCATAATCAGCATAGAAAGGAATACGTTAGAGGGGTCCAACCTATAACACGCCTCTAAAGCACGATCTCGGAATGAGAAAAATGGAAACCAATCCTAAATATCCTATAGCCTCGATTATGGTGTGGTGCACAACACACCGATAATCAAGACTTACTAGATACGGTCAGACACTTTCCGAGGATTAATCGCTTCGATACTACTTTTGTCACGACTGCCTGGGCCGTGGATCGTGCCTTACCGGCACCCAAGTAGTCATACATCGAGTAATCAGCGAAATATAAAGCAAGACATGAAACAGCTTTATAAATAAAGACACGCTTATGTGAGAAAACATCGCTTTCGCATATATATATAAACATGGTTTAGCAGCTACATCCGAATCGCATAACATGACTACTGCACTCTAAGGAAATATACAACTATGGCGACAGGGCCCCGCCATACCCCTCGATCGCATAAAACTATCTACAACAGGAGATCATACCAAAGTAGAGCCTCGGAAAAGATGGAGCTCCCGACACCAACGTAGAGATCCTAAGAATGTGGATCTAGCACTGCTGCCCTTACCGCAGATGAACGCAACCCCCAAGGAGGTCAAGACAACAGTACTAAGTATGTGAAATCAGAAAGTACTTAAATGAAATCATAACACTTTTTAAAACCAGTTTACAAATGTATGAAGCAATCAAGGAACCGCACATAGCCACATCACAAACAAGAGCAACAATAGGTAAATCGTAATAGGTCTTTTCTAGGCTGCGAATGATTCGGCAGGCCACTCGCCATATCACTCTGCGCCTAATCTCGACTCCCGGAGTCCGCATAGGCCACTCACATAGGCCCGCATGAGGTATAACCCCGCATCGAGGGTAGCTACTCCTCGGCAACGTCCTGGACTCGTTGTCCGCATGGCCACATAGATCGCATGAGGCATAACCCCGCATACTAACCTGGAACTCTCGTAGCTCCGCATAGGCCCCCTGGACCCGCATGAGGTATTCTCGAATCATGGTCCCAGACCGCCTGAGTCTACCCCGCATCGGAGGGCAGCTTAACCCCCGGTATCATCTCAAGAGGTGAGTGATGGTACACTAACATAACAAATTATCTTTAAACAACATAAGCACAACAAGGATACTCTCTTATACAAACGTTACAAGATACTAACACACATAGCATCATATCATGTCTACTTATCAAACCATCTTATTATTCTTTTCACAATTCAACATAAGTCTGTTATAAACACATAGGCAAACTTGTTTCTTTTATCAATCTTAAGTGGTTATACTTAACTTCCCATAAAGCTAGTATAACTCTTAAGCTTCTGTTTTAAAAACCAGTTAGTTCTCTTCTGTTAAAAATGATTCAGTATTCTTATGAAATGCTTTTAGATCTTTATTATTCAGGCTTAAGCCGTGAGGCATTGCCGTAAGTGTTATTCAGGCTTAAGCCGTGAGGCATTGCCGTAAGTGTTATTCAGGCTTAAGCCGTGAGGCATTGCCGTAAGTGTTATTCAGTTAACACATGTACGTCTACCGTACTATATATATTGTAAAATATCATGCTTTAGGAAGAATCACATACCTTCTCAGCGAAAACCACCTGCCAAGTTGAATATGTCGCGCGCAGAGTCACCATAATAGTCACGCACATCTATCAAAGACTACTCAAGGTCATTCTAAACAAGGGTTCACAATTCTATGGAAAGTTGGCAAGACTTCCCACCCTGAGCTATATAAGTTCATCAGAAAACAAATTCCATGTAAGTACCGCTTGATTATTCTTCTTTAAACCCTTCTACGTGGTAATAGCTCAATTCTATTCGTGATATTCTTCTAAGTATTTAATACTTATTCTAATACTACAACAGTAAGTATTCTCTAATTCAAAAGAGGGTTAGGATTTGTTACCTCAGTAAGCCCAATAATATCCTAGATAAAGTCGCGCCTGAGCAAGGTTTAGCTCCTAAGTTGTACGCTCCGGTAGCTCCAAGAAACCTTAGAAGTTCTTCACAACTTCTACTAAGTACTAAGGATTTGGGCTGTGGTATTTTGGGCATTATAACAATACTAGAAGACAACTTTTCTACCAAGGGAGTGGGTAGATTTTTGGCTAGGCTAGGGGCCTCGCCAAACTACTAGGCTAGAGGGGGTATTCGCCAAGGGCCTTCACAAGGGAGGGGAGGTGTTGGACGAAAAGGCTACAAAGGGAGAGGAGAGGATTTTCAAGACTTGAAAGATTTGTGGATGAAGAACTCTTCATCTCTGGGGGTATTTATAGGTCAAGAAGTGGCCAACTAACGGCCATGTCACGACCAACCGGGCCTGGATCGTGCCTTACCCTGCACCCTAGTGACACAACATCGAGTAATCGAACATAAACCACAAATACGAGATAACAAATATATAAAACAATAATCAGGAAAACTTGCCTTTCGCGTATATATAACCATCAACTCTTTTACAAATGAACACTTAATCCTTTTACCAACCCCGCCCACAACAAAGATTACTGCACTTAAGAATGATACGACCACAATGGCGGACAGGCCCCGCCAAACCCCGAATGTAAACACTTACTACGACAGGGACTATACCACCGATAAGCCTCCGAGAAACGGAGCTTCCCAAACGCCGAATCGGACTCGAGAGCTAGGATCAACGATCGATGTACCTCAACTCGCGGCATGAACGCAGCCTCGGGCGAGGTCGATAACAAAAATGCGAGTATGTGAAACTAAAGATAACATCAGAAATGAAATCATAGTAGTCTATACAAAGCAGAGACATGTATGATAACCAAACTACGCTTCACCATAAATAAGCCATGTCAAGTCGTGATTCACACCTCAAGTCATCACTCAATTTTAACAATGGGTCTCACGCCCACAACATCAATCGTGCCGTGGAATACCTTCCTCACCGCCAGCGATTTATGATATACAAGCACCAAGGAATACATATGAACACCGTGTCCCACTCGTGTCCTAATAAACTATGCATGTAAGTACGAAGGCCTAGCCGACTACTAACACCTACGCATCAACAAGGTCATAAATCAGATTATAAGATCTGTCTGCACCGCCACATGATCAAAGCCGCCACTTGCCCGCAGATCTAATGCGCGTCTAGTCCTCGAACTTCCCGCAGCTCGCGATAGGCCAATCTCATCGCCCGCATGAGGTATTCCCGCATCGAGGGTAGCTACTCCCAAGATCGCCCCGACTTCGCACCGCATGGCCACGCGACCGCGTGCCCATAAAGGACGTGACACTAACACGGAACTCGTAGCTCGTATAGGCCCTCAGACCCGCATGAGGTATTCTCGAATCATGGTCCTGCATCACTGAGTCTACCCCGCGTCGGAGGGCGCAACCGGAATCATCTCGAGATGAATGCCACAATACTATCATAACGATCGATAGTTAATAAGCACAATCAAGAAACCCCTTACACAAACATCACAAGATACTAACACACGTAGCATCCTAACACGTTTACTTATCAAGGCAACAAGAAAGTATTACAAGGCTATCACAAACCAATACAATCAAGTTATTCACACAAGGTACTTTCTACTAACAAGTTCGCATCTATCCCCAAAGTACTTCACACATTAAAATCTTAAAAAGATCTGCTTTCTTCACATAAGTCACACAATACCGTAGTATAAAATAGAGTGATCTGCCCTTTAAGAAACCCAAAACTCTTACCTTTGTAAAATCAAGTAACAACATTATTTTCCAAATGTCCAAGTTTGCCTAATTTCAAATGTTCACGTTTACGATTTTAGAAAGGTTAAGTAGTTCATAGTCTTATTCATTTAAGAATATAATTCTCTTTTAAACAATCTGAGAAACATAAGCCTTATGTGAGTAGGATATTCTTGTTTATAACAATCTTATTACGACCATGATCTAGGAAATATCATTTTGTCTCATCTTAGCTTCTATGCAGATGGAAGTTTCTACCGTTTTCATAATACTTAATTATTCAAAACATTTCCTTTTATTAACGCTGCGGTGGTTTGTCGATACACATTCCGATTTCCAAATCAAGAAAGCATTCTTAAGCCGTTATACCTAACTTCCCATAAAGCTAGTATAACTCTTAAGTTTTCAAACACCAAGTATTACTTCTCCTTTCAAAATGATTCAAAATCTTTGAAAATACTTCAAGTTCTTTCTTACCATATAACAAGCCGCTTATAGTTCAAATCGATTACCTTTTAAAACCACATGTATTTTTCTTACTAACATAAAGTCGTTATAACCAACTTCCGTAAAGCCGTTATAACACTTTATGTTTTAAACCACTCAAACACATTTAGCACACGTACGCTCACCGCACTACATAGTTTACACATATCATGCTAGAGAGATAGGAAGAGGTTCACATACCTCGCGACGATTATCGACTAATAGCAAAATGCCCGAGTACCTCGCCGCTGGCTACTCCTGCCAAGTAGAACGCGCCACACGTAGTACTTCCACCTATAAGGCCACAGCGCTTTATTAACATCTAGATCTCATCGTAGAACTTCTACGTAAAATTCGCAAAGACTTCCCCGCAACAAACAGAATCTCCTCTCTATCGAGGCCGCTACCAAGCCAACCGGGGTTATACATCTAACCCTAACGGTACAATTCTACTCCACGGTACTACTACACAAGTCTCATCAGAATACAATTCCCATGTAATTACAGCTCAAGACTATATATAGTATACTTCAACTATATACTCCTACAACATGTAATATCCAATTACAATAGTGGCAAGATAATTACCTCGATAAGCCCATAATTATCCAAGTATAAAGTCGATCCCGCAATCGTTTAGCTCCAACTCCGAGCGCCCAACTCCGCCTAAACCACCCTTAGAAGTTCTAACCAACTTCTACACAATACTCCAACTGACTATGGAGATTTTCCTGTGGTTTTGTGGACCGACGGGAAGTATAATAGCATTTCGGCTTTTCGTAAGGTATAACCTTAGAATACAACAAGGTATAAGGCTAAGGTAATTTGGGCATTATAACAATACTTGGAGAGTATTTCTATACCACAAAGGGGTATTATACTAAAGCAACTAGGCAGTGGGGTACCCCACTGCTAGCACCTCAAAGAGGGGGTGTCTACCCTCGGCTACCCCCACTGTGGGGACTCTCGGCCAAGAGGGAGGGGCTCTCGCCAAGACACCACACTAAGGGAAGGAAGAAGCTTTCAAGACTAAGGCAAATTGTGAATGAATTAGTCTTCCAAGGGAGTGGTATTTATAGGTCAAGTGAAAGCCAACCAATGGCCAAGATTACACCAAGTGTTAGGCAAGTGTAGGCCAAGATTCACCCATGTGTACCTAGCCAACTTGCACACAAAATATCTACCAAAAATATCTCCCACTTGCCTTCCCAATCGTCCACGTGCCCACTTTGCCCACCAATGAGAGGTGCCGTGCCGCCTCTCGTTGGTCCAAAATGTTCCGCCTCTCGGAAAAATCCGCAAAATACTAAATGACATAGCGGAAATTCCCTACGAAAGTCGTGGAAAACGCTTTCGTTTAAAAACGACTCTAACCAAAGTGTTGTGCACAAACATATTTCGCCCAAAGGTGCCACATGGGGTGACACGTGTCGCCCCGATTAAATCAAAATATTTCGTCTTCCAAAATATCCAAAACGCCAAAATCTCAAAATCAAAGCGGCCCCACAAAACCAGAATTTCTCCCGTGGCCCCACGTGACCATTTTCGAAAATAAAATTCCATAATTCTCTAATATTCCGGAAGTCCGAATACCAAACTGGGAATCCAATTCCATAAACGAACCTTTTTCCTTCACAAAACCGAAACTTTTCCGTGGAAAAATCGCCTCTTTCTTCCTTTCCAATCTTTCTGCGTATTCTCGCACGCACGTCCTCGCATACATACCACGGAACTACGGTATAACATTCTTCCTTAGAAACATTCGTCCGAATGTTCCTTCTAAGTCTCAAACGAACACGTGGCAAGATAGTCTTCACTACTATACTTACGAAACAATCGCCACACCGCCATGGAAACACTGCGCAAAACTTACATCTAAGTCCACGAGGAAACACCTCTACATCACCACAAATACCTCTTCCCGGGTCAAAATATACTTCCTTAGTCATCGATACCACTTTTGTCACTGTCGCGAGCCTTGCTCAGACGACCAACAAATGGTGCCGGCCGTCAGAATCCGGAGGATCTCGTACACTCGAACTCTTACCACATTCTGATACGGCTTCAGTTTCCAAAACTCGGGGTTACTATCTCTAACGTGGTCATCATTAACTGGGAACATTCTGGATGGATCTCCGATACTTTCCCGATCATAACAATACGAAAGACCGGACGTCCTTCCTCCTAAGTCGGACGGCAAATGCTAACATATAGGCAACCTGGCCTATTCTTCACATGAACTCACAAAGGCCCAAAGTAACTCGCTAAGTTCCTTCGCTTTCCAAACTCGTCACACCGTCCGGTGGTACTTTCAAGACCGACCGTCAACTCAACTCTAAGCGTCGCCGATTATCCGCGACGATTCCTCCGAGCCGCCGTAACTTCATCTAGACAAGCTTCACTATCCACGATTCCGGAACAAGCTGAACCAACTATCCAACCCCGCCAACATCGAACCAATCGGCCGCAACTTGCATTTCGCCTCAAGGCGTCACAAGACGACATCCGAACACCGACATGGTAGCTTAAACACTCCCAACCGAGACAACGATCTCACAGCTACCCTCAAATCAAAACAACGCCCGAGGCGAATGCGATACGAGACTCACCTGAGTTCCTAGCCCCGCTGGTACAAACTCCTAGAAGAGAAACAGCCGCACTGGCTCCATCGTCGTCATAAGGTGAAGGTAGGCACCCTGCAACCTCACAACCTTTTCGGATAACATCAACAACGCCGAGGAACGACACGACCAAGAACACGATAGGTCGCTTCATCGCCCACTCGGTCGAACGATCCACGAACTTGCACGCTGGCTAACTAAACATGGGCCTAACACCTCATGACCCTAACACAAAGAGGACCACCACAACTGACCCCACCGCCAAACCTACCGCGGGTTGACCGCACGTAGCCTCAACCCGACCCGGCAAGGCGCAAAATACCATCTCCCGAAGAACAATCTTACTAAACACGTTACTTAAAACCTAGCGTCTTCTTAGCTCAACTACCCTCTTTCATTTCATACTACCTAGGGACTTATCCCAGACACAGCTCACGTGCACTATGCACTCCGATAAGGGTCAAACATAAACATACGTCTCTACCCGAGATGGCCTTACCTCTAAGGTCTTTGCGTATAAAGCTCTAAGGCTCACACTTTCTCTATCCTCCAAAATCTTACTCGGTTAACCCACCATGATTTCTAATCACCACTAACACACTGCTATCAGAACATAGCACTTAAGGTATACTCACCTTGAAAGTTACCGCGACTCACGCTCGCCCTCTTCTCGCCCTTGGTTAACCCACAATCTCACGTTTTCTGCTCGCTGCATAAGCCCGCATACGTGCCATGCTCAAGCCCACTGAAGAATTACTCTTGCACAACCCTCTCTTAGGTAGTCATCAAGACTCGTGGTACATCGGTATAATCTCTGGTAGCCAAATCTATAGCTAGTAACAGGGTCGCCTCTTTGCAATCTATATTCACTGTTCCCGGTCGTGGAACTGAAGGTTCAAATATCGTGGACGCAGTAGGAACTGCCGTCACTGTGCTAAACTCTGCTGGGGCTAGTGACGTCGCAGAAATCCCCGAATGAAGCACTACCCTAGGTAATGATTGGGCCTGTGCCCTCGCAACCTTCTGAACTCAACTCTCAGCTCCCTCGGCTGCCCTGCCCTCCTGGGCCCGGGTTGCCCTACGCGGAGGCATAACGATAAGGGAATGAATTTCGTCAGAGGGTCCAACTTACAACACAGCTCTAAGGCACGATCTCAGAGTGAGAAGAATAGAAACCAATCCTAAATATCCTATAGCCTCCTGATTATTGGTGTGGTGCACAACACACCGATAATCAAGACTCTACTGGATACGGTCTGTAGACACTTTCCGAGGATTAATCGCTCGATACCACTTTTGTCACGACCAACCGGGCCGTGGATCGTGCCTACCGGGCACCCTAGTGACACAACATCGAGTAATCAGAACATAAAACCACAAATGAGATAATGAAATATATAAAACAATAATCAGGAAACTTGCCTTTCGCGTATATATAACCATCAACTCTTTTACAAATGAACCTTAATCCTTTTACCAACCCCGCCACAACAAGCATTACTGCACCTCTAAGAATGATACGACACAATGGCGGACAGGCCCCGCCAAACCCCGAATGTAAACACTTACTACGCAGGGACTATACCACTGATAAGCCTCCGAGAAACGAGCTTCCCAAACGCCGAATGCGTGACTCGAGAGCTAGGATCAACGGTCGATGTACCTCAACTGCGGCATGAACGCAGCCCAAGGAGGTCGATAACAAAAATTTAGTATGTGAAACTAAAGATAAATCGTAAATGAAATCATAGTAGTCTATACAAAGCAGAGACATGTATGATAACCAAACTACGATTCACCATAAATAAGCGATCATGTCAAGTCGTGATTCACACCTCAAGTCATCACTCAATTTTAACAATGGGTCTCACGCCCACAACATCAATCGTGCGTGGAATACCTTCCTCACCGCCGGCGGCTTATGATATACAAGCACCAAGGAATACATATGAACACGAGTCCCACGCGTGTCCTAATAAAACCGCAGGTAAGACGAAGGCCTAGCCGACTACTAACACCTACGCACTAACAAGGTCATAAAGCGTATCATAAGATCTGTCTGCACCGCCACATGATCAAAGCCGCCACTTGCCCGCAGATCTAATGCGCGCGTCTAGTCCTGAACTTCCCGCAGCTCGCATAGGCCAATCTCATCGCCCGCATGAGGTATTCCCGCGTCGAGGGTAGCTACTCCGGCGGCATCGCCCCGACTTCGCACCGCACGCCACGCGACCGCGTGCCCATAAAGGACGACACTAACACGGAACTCGTAGCTCGCATAGGCCCCAGGACCCGCATGAGGTATTCTCGAATCATGGTCCTGCATCACCGAGTCTACCCCGCGTCGGAGGCGCAACCCTAATCATCTCGAGATGAATGCCACAATACTATCATAACGACCGATAGTTAATAAGCACAATCAAGGAAACCCCTTACACAAACACCACAAGATACTAACACACGTAGCATCCTAACACGTTTACTTATCAAGGCAACAAGAAAGTATTACAAGGCTATCACAAACCAATACAATCAAGTTATTCACACAAGGTACTTTCTACTAACAAGTTCGTATCTATCCCCAAAGTACTTCACACATTAAAATCTTAAAAAGATCTGCTTTTCACATAAGTCACACAATACCGTAGTATAAAATAGAGTGATCGTCTTTTAAGAAACCCAAAACTCTTACCTTTGTAAAATCAAGTAACAACATTATTTTCCAAATGTCCAAGTTTGCCTAATTTCAAATGTTCACGTTTCGATTTTAGAAAGGTTCCGTAGTTCATAGTCTTATTCATTTAAGAATATAATTCTCTTTTAAACAACTGAGAAACATAAGCCTTATGTGAGTAGGATATTCTTGTTTATAACAATCTTATTACAGGACCGTGATCTAGGAAATATCATTTTGTCTCATCTTAGCTTCTATGCGGATGGAAGTTTCTCTGGTTTTCATAATACTTAATTATTCAAAACATTTCCTTTTATTAACGCCGCGATGGTTTGTCGATACACATTACGATTTCAAATCAAGAAAGCATTCTTAAGCCGTTATACCTAACTTCCCATAAAGCTAGTATAACTCTTAAGTTTTCAAACACCAAGTATTACTTCTCCTTTCAAAATGATTCAAAAATCTTTTGAAAATACTTCAAGTTCTTTCTTACCATATAACAAGCCAGTTATAGTTCAAATCAGTTACCTTTTAAAAACCACATGTATTTTCTTACTAACATAAAGCTGTTATAACCAACTTCCCGTAAAGCCGTTATAACACTTTATGTTTTAAACCACTCAAACACATTTAGCACATGTACGTCTACCGTACTACATAGTTTACACATATCATGCTAGAGAGATAGGAAGAGGTTCACATACCTCGCGACGATTATCGACTAATAGCAAAATGCTCCGAGTACCTCAAGCCGTCGGCTACTCCTTAAGCCAAGTAGAACGCGCCACACGTAGTACTTCCACCTATAAGGCCACAAGGCGCTTATTAACATCTAGATCTCATCGTAGAACTTCTACAGAAAATTCGGCAGCACTTCCCCCCCCCGCAACAGCGTAAATCTCCTCCTCTATCGAGGCCGGCTACCAAGCCAACCAGGGGGGGGTTATACATCTAACCCTAACGGGTACAATTCTACTCCACGGTACTACTACACAAGTCTACTGTAATACAGTCCTATGTAATTACAGTTCAGTACTATATATAGTATACTTCAACTATATACTCCTACAACATGTAATATCCAATTACAATAGGGGGACAAGATAATTACCTCGATAAGCCCATAATTATCCAAGTATAAAGTCGATCCTGGGCAATCGTTTAGCTCGACTCCGGCGCTCAACCCGCTCTAAACCACCCTTAGAAGTTCTAACCAACTTACACAATACTCCAACTGACTATGGAGATTTTCCTAGGGTTTCGGTTTGTAGTGACGGAAGTATAATAGCATTTCTGGCTTTTCAGAAAGGTATAACCTTAGAATACAACAAGGTATAAGGCTAAGGTAATTTGGGCATTATAACAATACTGGAGAGTATTTCTATACCACAAAGGGGTATTATACGAAAGCAACTAGGTGTGGGGTACCCACGGCTAGCACCTCAAAGGAGAGGGGTGTCTGCCCTCGGCCTACCCCACTAGGGGACTCTCGCCGAGGGAGGAGGGGCTCTCGCCAAGACACCACACTGGGAAGGAAGAAGCTTTCAAGACTAAGGCAAATTGTGAATGAATTAGTCTTCCAAGGGAGGGGTATTTATAGGTCAAGTGAAAGCCAACCAATGGCCAAGATTACACCAAGTGTTAGGCAAGTGTAGGGCCAAGATTCACCCATGTGTACCTAGCCAACTTGCACACCAAATATCTACCAAAAATATCTCCCACTTGCCTTCCCGATCGTCCGTGCGCCCACTTTGCCCACCAATGAGAGGGTGCCAAGTGCCGCCTCTCGTTGGTCCAAAATGTTCGCCTCTCGGAAAAATCCGCAAAAATACTAAATGACATAGCGGAAATTCCCTACGAAAGTCGGAAAGCGTTTAGCTAAAACGACTCTAACCAAAGTGTTGTGACAAACATATTTCGCCCAAAGGTGCCACATGGGGTGACACGTGTCGCCCCGATTAAATCAAAATATTTCGTCTTCCGAAAATATCCAAAACGGCCAAAATCTCAAAATCAAAGCGCCCTACAAAATCAGAATTTCTCCGTGGCCCCACGTGACCATTTTCAAAATAAAATTCCATAATTCTCTAATATTCCGGGAAGTCCGAATACCAAATGGGAATCCAATTCCATAAACGAACCTTTTTCCTTCACAAAACCGAAACTTTTAGTGGAAAAATCGCCTCTTTCTTCCTTTCCAATCTTTCTGTCGTATTCTCGCACGTACGTCCTCGCATACATACCCTGGAACTACGGGGTATAACAGGCCAAGATTAAGACAAGTGCAAGGCAAGTGTAGGGTAAGGATTAACTATACACAAATATCCTACCAACTCCTTGACTTGTGTACAAGGCACAAAAAACGTGCCAATGGTCTTCAATTCGTCCAATGGACGATTTCAAGTCCACAAATTGGAGGGTGCCAAGTGTCGCCCTCCCGTTGGTCCAAAATGTTTCGTCTCTCGGAAAAATCCGCAAAAATTAGAAATGGCATAGCCGGAATTTACCATACGAAAGCTGTGGAAACGTTTCGTCGGAAAACTATTCGTTTTGTGAGTTGTGCCCAAAAAAAACGTTTTGCCTAAACTTTAAGGCTAGACTTTTTGTACGTATTCCCTTACGTACATACTCTGGAAATACGGGGTATAACAGTTAGTGAGCCTTATGTAGCATTTGCAAACTGTTTAAGCTTCCTACTTACTGGTTTTAACTATCATATATGCTTAAGTGTTGTTTTGTGGCCGTATGTAGCATTTGCAAACTGTTTAAGCTTTATTGTTATCTGTCTTGGGAAGGAACATTCGGGACGAATGTTTCTAAGGAGGGGAGAATGTTATACCCCGCATTTCCAGAGTATGTACGTGAGGGCGTACGTACAAAAGTTTAGCCTTAGTTAGGCACTTTGGACGAAAATATTGTGCACAACACTCGAAAAGAATCGTTTTCCAACGAAACGTTTTCCAAACTTCGCGAAGGGAAAATTCCGGCTATGTCATTTATTATTTTTGCGGATTTTTCCGAGAGATGAAATATTTTGGACCAACGGGAGGGTGACACTTGTCACCCTCAATGGACGGCAAAATGGGCAACTTGGATGATTTTTTGTGGCTTTTTTCTTTAGTCAAGGTTAGGTAGGATATTTGTGGAGTAGATGGATAAGGTGTACTTGCCCAAATCTCCACCCTACACTTGCATAGCACTTGGCTTCATCTTGGCCATTGGTTGGCCTTTGGTTGGCCTATAAATACTCCCCTAACTTGAAGGTTTTCTTCATCCATAAATCAATTCTCCAAGTCTTGAAAATCCTCCCCCTCTCTTTGTAGTATTCTCGTCCAAGAGCCCTCCTCCCTCGGAAGGCCCGGCCGAATACCCCCCCCCGGTAGAAGTTGCCTTCTAGTATAGTTACTATACCAAAATACCCTAGCCCAAATCCCTTATAGTATTTAAGTAGAAGTTGTTAGAAACTTCTAAGAGTTTCTTGGAGCTATCGGAGCGTGCAATTAGGAGCTAAACCTTGCTCAGGATCGACATTTAACTTGGATAATTTTTGGGCTTATCGAGGTAAATACTCTTGTCCTTCTATTGTAATTGGATATTACATATAAGAATAGTTAAGACTTGAGTATAATATATAGAAGAATATTAATGAATAGAATTGAATCATATCACGATGAAGTGTATAATGAAGAAGAATTGAATCTGACTTACATATGGTCAGAATTACTGAGACTTGGGTAACTTGACGGGTAGGGAAGTGCTGCCCGATTTTCCGTAGAATAGAGAACCCTCTGTTTAGAATGTCCTTCAGAGTAGTCTAGACTTTGATAGACGTCTTTGACTATTATAGGCTGTTACTCTGCGCGCGACATATTCGACTTGGCAGGTGGATTTCGCCGAGAAGGTATGTGATTCTTCCTATACTCTTGAGCATGATAATTTAAAGTATATATATAGTACGGTAGACGTACGTGTGTTAACTGAACGTAGTTTTACGGCAATGTCTTTTGACTTAAGCCTGAATAATAAAGATCTTAAAAGAATTATAAATCAGTTTTGAAAGAAGAAGAATATTTGTTTTTTTTTAAAAAAAAGCTTAAGAGTTATACTAGCTTTATGGGAAGTTAAGTATAACGACTTAAGAATGATAAAAGGAACAATTTACTTATGTGTTTATAAAAGACTTATATTGATTTATGGAAAGTATAATAAGATGGTTTGATAAGTAGACATGATATGATGCTATGTGTGTTAGTGTCTTGTAACGTTTGTATAAGAGGGTATTCTTGTTGTGCTTATGTTGTTTAACGATAAGCTGTTATGTTAGTATTATATCACTCACCTCTTGACATGATACCGGGGTTGTCGCCTCCGATGCGGGTAGACTCGCACGATGCAGGACCATGATTCGAGAATACCTCATGCGGGTCCAGGGGACCTATGCGGAGCTCCGAGAGTTCCAGGTTAGTGTGCGGGTTTATACCTCATGCGGTCTATGTGGCCATGCGGACTACGAGTCGGGGCGATGCCGAGGAGTAGCTACCTCGACGCGGTTATACCTCACGCGCCTATGTGAGTGGCCTATGCGGACTACGGAGTCCAGGATTAGGCTTGCATAATGATACTATGGGCGATTGGCCCTGCTTCGATCATTCGCAGCCTAGAAAAGACCTGTTACAGTTTACCTATTGTTGCTCTTGTTTATGATGTGGCACTATGTGCGGATACATTGGTTGTTTCGTGCATATTTGTAAAATTTGGTTTTAAAAATGATATGATTTCTTTTAAGTACTTTACAGTTTCACATACTTAGTACATTGTCAGATCGACCTCCTTCGGCGCTGCTCATGCCGCGGTAAGGCAAGCAGTGCTAGATCCGCATCCTTAGGATCTTTGCGTTGGTGTCGGAGCTCCATCTTCTCCGAGGCTCGACTTTTGGGTATGATCTCCTGTTGTAGATAGTTTTGTACATTCGGTATGGCGGGCCCCTGTCCGCCATAGTTGTTTACTTCTGTAGAGTCAGTAGTCCTATTATGCATTGGGATGTAAACTGCCAGATTTTGGTTTATATATATATGCCGAAAGGCGCCCTTTTCTCAGATAAAATGTGTCTCTTTTATAATTGTTTCATATCTTGTTTTTATATTCCGCGGATTTCTCTGATGTATGACTACTTGGGTGCCCGGGTAAGGCACGATCACGGCCGAGAGCGTCGTGACACTGCTCAAGTTATGTATATATATATGCCGAAGGCAACTTTTCTCGAAAAACTGCTTTCACTTCATATTGTTTCATGTCTTGTTTTATATTCCAGGTTACTCGATGTATGTCTACTTGGGTGCCGGGTAAGGCACGATCACGCCAGGTTCGGTCGTGACAAAAGTGGTATCGAGCGATTAATCTCGGAAAGAGTCTACAGACCGTATCTAGTAGAGTCTTGATTATCGGTGTATTGTGCACCACACCAATAATCAGGAGGCTATATGATATTTAGGAAGAGTTCGAGTGTACGAGGAGGGTACGACGAGTAAGGGAAGAAGTGAACATGTGTTAAGAGAATAGAGCGATCATTTCTTTTGTGAAGTGAAAGGTGCGAAGGGAGTATATTTTAGCCCTTGGGTGGAAGTTTTTTTTTGTGATACTAGAGGTGGTTCCTTGTGGACTTGGAGTTAAGTATTTGCGCGTGTGTTATATTATGGCCAGGTGTGGCATAATTGGTTCCGTAAGCATAATAGTGAAGATTTTACCGGGCTAGCGTGTTTTGAGACTTAGAAGGAACATTCGGGACGAATGTTTCTAAGGGGGGAAGAATGTTATACCCCGTATTTCCAGAGTATGTATGTGAGGACGTACGTACGTTTGTACAAGCCCTAATTAGGTTAAGGATGAAATTGTGAACTTTCGACGGAAAAGATTCCGAACCTTGTGAAGGAAATTCTACGTTTTTAATATTTTAACCGATTACGAATTTTTCCGAGAGACGAAATATTTTGGACCAATTGGAGGGCGACATGTGTCACCCTTAGTTGGCATGGGTTGGACGAAATGGTGGCCAAGTGGACAAGGTCAAATGGTCAAAGTCTTGGAAGATATTTTCTTTGGGTGAGTGGGAGTAGGTAGGTGCGTTTTTTTGGGCATGTGGGGGAGGCATGGTGGACGTTTTTCTTGAGCAAGTGGGAGGCCACTTGGCTCATTGTTGTGGGGGACATATGTCCCAATGTTGTGGTGGACATATGTCCCAACTTTGTGGTGGACACTTGGTGGAAGACCTCACTTGAACAAGCTACCACATCTACACCTTCCATTTATTTTTATGCTTGACCCTTATCGGAGTGCATAGTACGTGAGATATATTTGTGTGATAAATCCCTGAGTAGGGTGAAATGAAAGAGGGTAGTTGAGCTAAGAAGACCACTAGGTTTTCGTGACTTGATGGTGAGATCGTTCCGGATCGGGAAACAAGAGCTTGGCGCAATAAATGGGTCGGGTTGAGGCCAGATTGCGGGTCAACCCGCAGCCCGGTTTGAAGTAAGGAAAAATTGTGGTGGTCCCGCTTTGTGATAGGGTCACGAGGGTGTTAGGCCCAATTTAGTTAACCATCGTACGAGTTCGTGGATACGTTCGACCAGTAGTCGGGCCGATGAGGTCAGCCCATCTTGTCTTTCAGTCAGAACTGTTTACTCAGCAGAGGGTTATGCGAGATGTTATATATCAGGAAGGTTGTAAGACTGCACGGGGTTCCTACTTTTACTTTATGGCAGACAGTGGAGCCCAGTTTACGGCTATTTCTTTTTATGGAGGTTTTACCAGGCAAGGTTAGGAACTCAGGTGAGTCTCAGTATTGCATTCACCCTCGGGCCGGTGTTTTTGTTTTCAGAGGTAGCTGTAAGGATTATGTGCCTCTTGTTGAGGGAGTATTATACTATCTACCATTTCAGTATTCGGAGGGTGCCTTATGAAGCCTCGTATGGGCGGTAGTATAGGTTGCCAGTCGATTGGTTCGATGTTGACAAGGTTCAGATAGTTGATTCATGCTTGATTCAGCAAGATGTGGATAGGGTGAAGCTTATCCAGGAGATGTTATTGGCAGCTCAGAGTCAACAGAAGTCATGCGGATAATCGGCGTCGACACTTGGAGTTCGGGTTGACGGTTGGTTTTCTTGAAGATACCACTCCGGAAGGGCGTGACGAGATTTGGAAAGCATGGGAAACTTAGCCCGAGGTACTTTGAGCGTTTTCAGATCATTTGGAGAATAGGCCAGGTTGCCTATAAGTTAGCTTTGCCGTCCGACGTAGGAGGCAGTACGTCCGGTCTTTCATGTTGCTATATTCGGAAAGTATCGGAGATCCATCCAGAGTGTTCCCAGTTAATGATGACCAAGTTGGAGATAGTAACCCTGAGATTTTGGAAATCAAGCACAATGTAAATGTGGTAAGTTTATTAGGAAGATTATTAACCAAAAGTTAGAAAAGATTTCACACCCTAGCCCCTAAAGCCTCACATTGGCCGAGAGTTGTGAGGACAAGAACCTTAGTGTTCTTCACTTGTTTAGGTTGGTCCTTAAGAAGGAGTTGGTTAGGAGCGTATAAGGGTTGCTTGGAGCGGGTTGGAGCGCACGGAGTAGGAGCTAAACCTTGCTCAGGATCGACATAAAACTTGGATAATTTTGGGCTTATCGAGGTAAATATCTTGTCCTTCTATTGTAATTGGAAATTACATATTGTAGTAGTATAGAAAGGAGTATAAGATATATAGAAGTATGGTATAAAAGAAGAGAATTGAACTGTAATTACATAGGACTGTATTACAGTAGACTTATGTAGTTTGACGGGTAGGGAAGTGCTGCCCGATTTTTCCGTAGCAATAAGCACCCTCTGCTTAGAATATTCTACAGTATAGTCTAGACATTGATAGACGTATTTGACTATTATAGGTTGATACTCTGCGCGCGACATATTCGACTTGGCAGGTGGATTTCGCCGAGGAGGTATGTGATTCTTCCTATCCTCTTGAGCATGATATTTTAAAAGAATATATATAGTACGGTAGACGTACGTGTGTGTTATACCCCGTAGTTGCAGGGTATGTATGTGGGGACGTACGTACGAGAGTACGGCAGAAATTTTGAAAAGAAAGAAAGATGTGAGTTTTCGACGGAAAAGTTTGCGGTTATTTGTGAAGAAAAAGGTTCGTTAATGGGAATTGGATTCCCAGATTGGGTATTTGGACTTCATAGATTATATTAGAATTTTGAGATTTTATTTTCTGAATGGTCACGTGGGCCCACTGGAGAAATTTACTGATTTTGTGGGGCCCGCTTGTTTTTGAGATTTCGGTATTTTGGATATTTTGGAAGACGAAATATTCTCGACAATCGGGCGACACGTGTCACCCCCACGTGGCACCTGGCCGAATTTACCTTTGTGCACAACACCCGACAGAGTCGTTTTACGAAAACGTTTCCCTGACTTTCGTAGAAAATTCCGCTATGTCATTTATAATTTTTGGGGATTTTTCCGGGTGACGAACATACGGACCAGCGGGAGGTGACATGTGTCACCTCACATTGAAGCAAATGGTTTGGCTTGGGCGATTTGGGCGCCCGAGGCCTTCGTTGGCCTTGCC
Source organism: Przewalskia tangutica (assembly GCA_029844215.1). Lineage (NCBI taxonomy): Eukaryota > Viridiplantae > Streptophyta > Magnoliopsida > Solanales > Solanaceae > Przewalskia > Przewalskia tangutica. The sequence goes on along the minus strand of CM056728.1, from coordinate 31,309,058 downwards.
GATTGGCTCCCTCTTTTGTGCCTTGCTTTGTGGCTTGTTTTGTGGAGTGTTTTGTGGAGTAGGGTTAGGGTGCACTTGGCTTGATCTTGGCCTTACACTTGCCTTGCACTTGGCTAGATCTTGGCCATTGGTTGGCCTTTGGTTTTGCTATAAATACCCCCCCCTTTGTGAAGACTTCATTCATCCACAAATGTTTCCAAGTCTTGAAATCCCTCCCCTCCCTCTTGTGGCTCTCGTCCTAAGCCTCTCCCCCTCCCCCTCCTAGTGGCCTTTGGCCGAGAGGTCTCCCCCTCCCCCTTGTGGTGTCTAGCCGTGGGGTACCCCCCCTAGCCTAGTTGTTTTCGTATAATACCCCTTGTTGTGGTATAGAAATACTCCCCTAGTATTGTTATAATGCCCAAAATACCTTAGCCTTGTACCTTGTAGTATTCCAAAGATACCTCTTTACGTAGAGTCCGGAAATACTACCTTTTGTCCTTTTTAGTCTCAAACCGAAACCCTAAGGAAATCTTCATAGTTGGTTGAAGTATTTGAGTAGAAGTTGGTTAGAACTTCTAAGGGTTGTTTGGAGTGGTTTGGAGCGCACGGAGTGGAGCTAAACCTTGCTCAGGATCGACATTATAACTTGGATAATTTTGGGCTTATCGAGGTAATTATCTTGTCCCTCTATTGTAATTGGAAATTACATGTTTGTTAGAATATATAGTTGAAGTATACTATATATGGAACTATACTTAGTATTCGGCAATGTCTTTTGACTTAAGCCTGAAGAATAAAGTCTTGAATCGAATCAGTATTTACATAGGATGTGACGGTAGACTTGTGTAGAATTGTACACGCCCAGGTTAGGCGTGTAAACCCCCTGGTTGGCTTGGTAGCCTACCTCGTTAGAGAGGAGTTTTACGCTGTCATGCGGGAGGAGTCTTCTAATTTTCTATAGAAAGATAGAAACTTGTGTTTTGGGGTTAATAGACGTTTGTGACCTTTATAGGTGAAAGTACTAAGAGTAGCGTATTCTACTCGAGGAGTGGAAAGGGCTAGTTGTTGTACTTGGAGCATTTTGCTTATTGTCGATAAATCGTCGCGAGGTATGTGAACCTCTTCCTATCTTTCCTAGCATGATTGTTGTGAACTATGTAGTGCGGTAGACGCATACGTGCTAAGTGATTGGTTGGTTTAAAACATAGGGTGTTATAATAACTTTATGGGAAGTTAGTTATAACGACCTTATGTAAGTGAAAATGGTTTACTAATGTTAGAAGTTAAGAGACTTGATCTTATAAGATAAGAGACTTAACTTATTTGTTTTAATGTGGATGTTTGTGTGAAACCTCATTCGTGAGTAATGAGTACTTGGTTTTTAAAGGGAAAATGTTTTACTGATTTCGGAAATCAGAATGTGTATCGACAGACCACTGCAGCGTTAATAAAGGAAAATGTATTGAATAATGATGTGTTGTATTAAAACCAGTAGAAACCTCCATCTGCATAGAAACTAAGATGAGACAAAATGATATTACATTTTCTAGATCATGGCTGCTGTAATAAGAATGTTGTAAACAAGAATAACCTACTCTCACGTGAGACATATAATACTCAATTGTTCTAAAAAGGAATCAAGTGATTATGTTTGGGAACTATGAAACCATTTGAAAATGAGAAGCTTGAGTAATTGAAACTAGGCAAACTGGAACTTAGGAAAAGAATTTGTTACTTGATTTTGAAAGGGAATGTGGGTTGGTCATTCTAATACTACGGGTATCGGGTGACTTTTATAAGTAATGGATCTCTTTTAAAAGAACTTAACGTATGTAGTACTTTGGGGTTAAAAACCCGAACTTTGGTATAAATGGAAGTACTTTGAGTTGTTGTGAAACTTGACTATGCATGTTGTTGTGAAACTTGACTATGCTATTTCTTGTGAAAATTGCCTATCCTTGTGATGATAGCCTTTGTTGTACAAGTGGGGTATTTACGTTACCGCGTCTCGATAGAGGCCGGTTGACTTGTTGAGAACTTCTTGGGACGTCTTTGGCGGTGATGGAGAATTCCACGGGTATGTTTCCATTTTGATTACTGTCTTGTTGTTGATATCACATGGACATGTCTACACCGATGCAGTATTCCGGGGGCATGCGGCCATGCGGCCGGGTTGATTACCCGATATATGGTTATTACTGCAACATGGACGTGTCTACACCGATGCAGTATTCCGGGGACATGTGGCCATGCGGCAGGGTTGACCACCCAGTATATTGTTATTGAGGTTACATGGGCATGTCTACACCGATGCAGTATTCCGGGGGCATGTGGCCATGCGGCCTTGTTATTATTGTTGCATCATGGACATGTCTACACCGATCACGATTCCGGCATGCGACCATGATGCGAACATGATGGATGTTGTGGGCGTGAGACCCATAGTTATATTTGAGTGGTGACTTTGAGGGCGTGAGTCCCTGACTTGACATGACTGTTTTTATGTTGTGAACTGTAAGTTTGGTTATCATACATGTCTCCGGCTTTTATAGACTAGTATGATTTCATTTACAGTATTTTTACAGTTTCACATACTTGGTACCTGTTGTACTGACCTCCTTCGGGGGGCTGCGTTCATGCCGCAGGTAGAGGTACATCGGTCGTGGATCCCCGCTCTTAGGATCTCATTTCAGCGTGTTGGAAAGCTCCGTTCCTTCGGAGGCTTATCTTTGGTATGTTTCCCTGAGTTGTAGGTTCTTGTACATTCAGGGGTATGGCGGGGCCCTGTCCCGTCATAGTTGTTGTAAATCTTAGAGGTCTGTAGCACTGTTGTGGGCAGGGTTTGTAAAAAGGATAACTGTTCGGGTTTTTATGTATATACTGAAGGCAACTGTTTTGGTTGGCCTGTTTATTTATTATATCTCTTGTTTCATGACTCGTGTTTTATTTTCCGCTGGTTTTCTCTGATGTTGTATCACTAGGGTGCCCGGGGTAAGGCACCAGTAACGGGCCCGGGTTCGGGGCGTTACAAAAGTGGTATCAGAGCAGTTAATCCTCGGAAAGTGTCTACAGACCGTGTCTAGTAGAGTCTTGATTATCGGTGTGTTGTGCACCACATCTATAATCAGGAGGCTATAGGACATTTAGGATTGGTTTCCATTCTTCTCATTCTGAGATCGTGCCTTAGAGCTGTGTTGTAAGTTGGACCCCTCTGACGTATCTCGTTTTTACCAGTTATGCCTCCGCGTTAGTGCAACCAGAGCCCGGAGGCAAGGCAGCCGAGGGTGCTACTAGTGAGATCTGAGGAGTGCGAGCGCGCAGCCCGCAAGACGAGGTTGTGCTTGACGGCGGGTTTTGTAGACGCCGCCACCCAGCAGAGGTTAGAGCGCGGAATGGCTGCTGAGACCGCAGCACGAGCCTCCACCCCATGCAGAGGCGAGAGGAGATGGGTTACAAGGAGATGGCGGCTTGCTGGCGAGTCATGGCCGATATGAGGATAGGCCGACGCAGCAGCCGATTCGATGCACCAGATGGTTCACCCCGAGCGATAGTTTGAGGCTACGGACTTCCTGAGTTTTAGCCCGCGAGAGTTTTATGGGTCGAGGCGTGAGGATGATCCGCAGGAGTTCATCCGGCGCTGACGGATCATGAGAGTGATCGAGGCCGAGACCGAGTCTGTGACCTTCGGTTCGCATCGGCTGCGTGATACCGCAGTCGATTGGTTTGATTCGTGGGAGCTTTCCCGGGGAGAGCATGCACCTCCAGCGGTATGGGATGAGTTTTCGGGGGCTTTTCTCACGCACTTCTTGCCTCCGCAGATGAGGAGGGCACGGGCCGACAAATTTTTGTTACTGAGGCGAGAGGCGACCGCGTCGGAGTACAATGTCGAGTTCGATTCTTTGGCTCGATATGTCCCTGCACTAGTTGCAGATATGGAAGATAGGGTGCATCGCTACGTCACCGGGCTCGATGATTACCTAGCAGAGAGTTGTTCGGGTGTTTCTCTTCAGCCGGGCATGGACATTGCCCGCATTCAGGCTCATGCACTGGGGTGCGAGGAGCGCAGAGATCGACGGGTGGACCGCTTTCAGCAGAAGAAGGCCAAGACGGCCGGATATTTTGGCGACTTTCGAGGCGGACCGCCTCGTGAACTAGTTATGTACCTCCGCCATTGCAGAGTGGTCCTCCGCAGCCTTCGGGACCCTTGGGATATTCAGGAGCAGGTCAGGGCTCCCAGGTTTCAGATGTTCAGGGGAGTAGGGGTGTTGGCCAGATGCAGTCACCCCTACCTCGGTGTGGTCGATGTGGTAGACCGCATTTCGGGGAGTGTCGTAGTACCAAGGGAGCTTGTTACTCTTGCGGCCAACAGGGCCATATGACGAGACTGTCCGACCAGGGGTAGCGCTGGTAGGACAGCACAGACTACTAGAGCAGTTGCGGGCCACGGTAGAGGTCGCGGTGGAAGTTCCCAGTTTTAGCGGTCCTTGAACCGCCTAGTTTCAGGTATATCCTTAACCCTCTAGAGTTTTGGTATGCTTGTTATGATGGTCTCATTATTATGTGCTATGTACGAATAGCGTTGTGTTAATTATGAGTTAGAAAACATGCTTAGTTGGGAGGATACGTATGGGGGCATGGTAAGTGTGAACCTTAGACTATGTCACGACTGAGACCTTAGGGGTAAGGTCGTCTTGAGTTAAAGATTTATTTTGACCCTTATCAGAGTAGTAGTATACGTGGGATTTATTTGTGTGACAAGTCTGTGGCTAGTGTGAGATGGAAGTGGTAACTTCATGATGTGAATTAGTAAGATTGTTCCGGATCGGGGAACAAGAGTTTGGCGCGGTTGGGGGTCGGGTTGAGGACCATTTGCGGGTCAACCCGTAACCCGGTTTGGGGTGGGGTCAGTTCTGGGTGGTCCCGCCAGGTGATAGGGTCACGAGGATGCTAGGCCCAAGTTTGTATGATCATCGTATGAGTTCGTGGACGCGTTCGACCGAGCGGTTCGTAAAGGCGGGAATGGCCTTAAGGAAGTTTGAGGTTAGTAAGATGACCAAGTTGGAGGTAGTGACTCGGAGATTTTCGGAACGGAGTAATGACTGAAGTATGGTACGTCTTGGGAGAGTTCAAGCGTTCGAGAAGGGCACGAGTAAGGAAAGAAGAGGGCGTATGTTATTTCGCGGCTATGGCATGGCAACTTGTTAGAGGAACTTTATCGTTATTCGACTTGAGAAGGAACATTCGGACGAATGTTTCTAGCGAGGGAGAATGTTATACCCCGTAGTTGCAGGGTATGTATGTGGGGACGTACGTACGAGAGTACGGCAGAAATTTTGAAAAGAAAGAAAGATGTGAGTTTTCGACGGAAAAGTTTGCGGTTATTTGTGAAGAAAAAGGTTCGTTAATGGGAATTGGATTCCCAGATTGGGTATTTGGACTTCATAGATTATATTAGAATTTTGAGATTTTATTTTCGGAAATGGTCACGTGGGCCCACGGAGAAATTCTACTTGTGGGGCCCGCTTTGTTTTTGAGATTTCCGGTATTTTGGATATTTTCGGAAGACGAAATATTCTGGGCGAATCGGGGGGCGACACGTGTCACCCCCATGTGGCACCCTTGGCCGAATTTACCTTTGTGCACAACACCCGATTAGAGTCGTTTTCTGACGAAACGTTTCACGCCAGAGAGAAAATTCCGCTATGTCATTTATAATTTTTGCGGATTTTTCCGGTGACGAACATTCTGGACAGCGGGAGGGTGGCATGTGTCACCCTCACATTGAAGCAAATGGTTTGGCTTGGACGATTTGGGCGTCCGCGGCCTCGTGGCCTCGCCGATTGGCTCCTCTTTTGTGCCTTGCTTTGTGGCTTGTTTTGTGGAGTGTTTTGTGGAGTAGGGTTAGGGTGCACTTGGCTTGATCTTGGCCTTACACTTGCCTTGCACTTGGCTAGATCTCGCCATTGGTTGGCCTTTGGTTTTGCTATAAATACCCCCTGTGAAGACTTCATTCATCCACAAATGTTTCCAAGTCTTGAAATCCTCCTCCCTCCTGGGGCTCTCGTCCGAAGCCTCTCCCCCTCCCCCTCCGAGTGGCCTTTGGCCGAGAGGCCTCTCCTCCCTCATGTGGTGTCCAGCTGGGTACCCACTGCCTAGTTGTTTTCGTATAATACCCCTTTGTGGTATAGAAATACTCCCTAGTATTGTTATAATGCCCAAAATACCTTAGCCTTGTACCTTGTAGTATTCCAAAGATACCTCTTTACGTAGAGTCCGAAATACTACCTTTTGTCCTTTTAGTCTCAAACCGAAACCCAAGGAAATCTTCATAGTTGGTTGAAGTATTTGAGTAGAAGTTGGTTAGAACTTCTAGGGTTGTTTGAGTGGTTTGGAGCGCACGAGTGGGAACTAAACCTTGCTCAGATCGACATTATAACTTGGATAATTTTGGGCTTATCGAGGTAATTATCTTGTCCTCTATTGTAATTGGAAATTACATGTTTGTTAGAATATATAGTTGAAGTATACTATATATGGAACTATACTTAGTATTCGCAATGTCTTTTGACTTAAGCTGAAGAATAAAATCTTGAATCGAATCGTATTTACATAGGATGTATTGCAGAGACTTGTGTAGAATTGTACACGTCCAGGTTAGGCGTGTAAACCCCCTGGTTGGCTTAGTAGGCCTACTTTAGAGAGGAGTTTTACGCTGTTGTGAGAGTCGCCAATTTTCTATAGAAAGATAGAAACTTGTGTTTTGGGGTTAATAGACGTTTGTGACCTTTATAGGTGAAAGTACTAAGAGTAGCGTATTCTACCTCGAGGTGGAAAGGGCTAGCAAGGTTGTAGTACTTGGAGCATTTTGCTTATCGTCGATAAATCGCGAGGTATGTGAACCTCTTCCTATCTTTCCTAGCATGATTGTTGTGAACTATGTAGTACGGTAGACGCGTACGTGCTAAGTGATTTGGTTGGTTTAAAACATAGGGTGTTATAATAGCTTTATGGGAAGTTAGTTATAACGACTTATGTAAGTGAAAATGGTTTACTAATGTTAGAAGTTAAGAGACTTGATCTTATAAGATAAGAGACTTAACTTATTTGTTTTAATGTGGATGTTTGTGTGAAACCTCATTCGTGAGTAATGAGTACTTGGTTTTTAAAGGGAAAATGTTTTTGATTTCGAATCGAATGTGTATCGACAGGACCACCGCGTTAATAAAGGAAAATGTATTGAATAATGATGTGTTGTATTAAAACCAAGAGAAACCTCCATTTGCATAGAAACTAAGATGAGACAAAATGATATTACATTTTCTAGATCATGGTCAGTAATAAGAATGTTGTAAACAAGAATAACCTACTCACGTGAGACATATAATACTCAATTTTTTTAAAAAGGAATAAAGTTATTAAGTTTGGGAACTATGAAACCATTTGAAAATGAGAAGCTTGAGTAATTGAAACTAGGCAACCGAACTTAGGAAAGAATGTCATACTTGATTTTGAAAAGGAATGTGGGTTGGTCATTCTAATACTACGTATCGGGTGACTTTTATAGAAGTAATGGATCTCTTTTAAAAGAACTTAACGATGTAGTACTTTGGGGTTAAAACCCGACTTTGGTATAAATGGAAGTACTTTGAGTTGTTGTGAAACTTGCCTATGCTTGTTGTTGTGAAACTTGCCTATGCTTGTTGTTGTGAAACTTGCCTATGCTTGTGATGATAGCCTTTGTTGTACAAGTGTGGTATTTCGTATTACCGCGTCTCGATGAAGCGGTTGACTTGTTGAGAACTTACTGGGACGTGCTGGCAGTGATGGAGAATTCCACGGGTATGTTTCCATTTTGATTACTGTCTTGTTGTTGATATCACATGGACATGTCTACACCGATGCAGTATTCCGGGGCACGCGCCACGCGGCGTTGATTACCCGATATATGGTTATTACCGCAACATGGGCGTGTCTACACCGACGCAAGATTCCGGGACACGTGGCCACGCGCAGGTTGACCACCCAAAGATATTGTTATTGAGGTTACATGGGCATGTCTACACCGTCGCAAGATTCCGGGGCATGTGGCCACGCGCCTTGTTATTATTGTTGCATCATGGACATGTCTACACCGATGCAAGATTCGGCACGCGCCACGATGAACATGATGGATGTTGTGGGCGTGAGACCCATAGTTATATTTGAGTGGTGACTTTGAGGCGTGAGTCCCCGACTTGACATGATCGTTTTATGTTGTGAATCAGAAGTTTGGTTATCATACATGTCTCCGCTTTTATAGACTAGTATGATTTCATTCTGATATTTTTGATTTCACATACTTGGTACTGTTATCGACCTCCTTCGAGGCCGCGTTCACGCCGCGCAGTAGAGGTACATCGGCCGTGGATCCCCGCTCTTAGGATCTCATTTCAGCGTGTTGAAAGCTCCGTTCCTTCTGAGGCTTATCTTTGGTATGTTTCCACGAGTTGTAGGTTCTTGTACATTCGGGGTATGGCGGGCCCCGTCCGTCATAGTTGTTGTAAATCTTAGAGTGCAGAGTAATCACAAGCGTGGTTTGTAAAAGGATAACTGTTCGGTTTTTATGTATATACCAAGGCAACTGTTTTGGTTGGCCTGTTTATTTATTATATCTCTTGTTTCATGACTCGTGTTTTATTTTCCGCTGGTTTTCTCTGATGTTGTATCACTAGGGTGCCCGGGGTAAGGCACCAGTAACGGGCCCGGGTTCGGGGCGTTACAGTGTGTTAACTGAACGTGGTCTTACTTCGATGTCTTTTGACTTGAGTTTTAAATAATAAGAATCTTGAAGTATTTCAAAAGAATTAAGAATCGTTTTTGAAAGAAGAGTAATACTTGGTTTTAAAACCTTAAGAGGTATACTAGCTTTATGGGAAGTTAGGTATAACGACTTAAGAGGGATAAAAGGAACGGTTTACTTAGTTGTTTATGAAAGCCTTATATTGATTTCGGAAATGAGAATAAGTATCGAACAAACCACTGCAGCGCTAATAAAGGAAAATGTATTGACTAATTAAGGACTATTAAAACCAGTAGAAACCTCCATCTGCATAAAAGCTAAGATAAGACAAAATTGTATTACATTTCCTAGATCATGGCTGCTTTAATAAGATTGTTATAAACAAGAATAACCTACTCACACATAAGGCATATGTTACTCAAATTGTTTTAAAAAGTAGATTACGTTGTTAAGTGTTTAAAACTATGATCTATGAATCTTTAGAAGTTAAGAGACTTGATCTTAAAAGATAAGAGACTTGACTTAATTGACTTGATATGAATTTTGTTAAAAAGTGTGAAACCTCATTCGTGAGCAATGAGTACTTGGTTTTTAAAGAGTTAATGTATGAAGTACCTTGGGGATAAAAACCCGAACTTGTTGACATAAAGTAGAAAGTACCTTGTGTGAATAACTTGACTATGTTGGTTTGTGATAGCCTTGTAATGCTTTCTTGTTGGTTTGATAAGTAAACATGTTAGGATGATACGTGTGTTAGTGTCTTGTGATGTTTGTGTAAAGGGGTTTCCCTTGATTGTGCTTATGTTGTTTAACAATAAGCCGTTATGTTAGTATTGTACCACTCACCTCTTGACATGTTATACCGGTTAAGTCGCCCCGACGCGGAGGATGCCTCACGCGGTCCAGGACCTATGCGGAGCTACGAGTTCCGTGTTAGTGTGCGGGTAATTACCTCACGCGGTCTATGTGGCCACGCGACCACGAGGTCCAAGAGGATGCCGGAGAGCTACCCTCGATGCGAGGAATACCACGCGCCTAGGTGGCCTATGCGGAGCAGCGGCATGCTCCAGGATTAGACGCGCACATTGATACTGAGGGCGAGTGGCCAGCTTCGATCATGTGGCGCGGTCTAGAATGACCTCGTGTTACAGTGTATGGCATTGTTGGTACTGTGGGTTCTAGTAGTCGGCTATGCCTTCGTACTTACCGTGACGGTTTTATTATGACACGGTGGGACCCGTGTTCATGTGTATTCCTTGGTGCTTTTATATCATGGACTGCCGGCAGTGAGGAAGGAATTCCACGGGCATGATTGATATTGTGGGCATGAGACCCATGGTTATATTTGAGTAATGACTTTAAGGGTGTGAGTCCCTGACTTGACATGACTGCTTACATATTGTGTATCGTAAATTGGTTATCATATATGTCTTCTGTTTTATATAGACTATTATGATTTCACTTACGATTTTCATTTCACATACTTGGTACTGTTATCGACCTCCTTCGGCCGCGTTCATGCCGCAGTAGAGGTACACCGATTGTTGATCCTCGCTCATAGGGTCACAGTCAGGGGTTTTGGGAAGCTCAGTGTCTCGAGGCTTATCTTTCGTATAGCCCCGTCGTTGTAGGTACTTACATTCGTGGTATGGCGGGCCTGTTCGCCATTGTTGTTATAACATTCCTAAGTGCAGTAATCTTGTTGTGAGCAGGGTTTGTACAAGGGATGTAACTGTTCAAGTTTATGTATATATATATATGCCGAAAGGCAACTTTTCTCAGAAAAACTGTTTCTCACTTCATATTGTTTCATGTCTTGTTTTATATTCCGCTGGTTACTCTGATGTATGTCTACTGGGTGCGGGTAAGGCACCGATCACGCCCGGTTCGGTCGTGACACGCTTTGATACCGAGTCCATAGGATGGACCGAGAATGTATTCCACCGATTTGATACCGAGTCCACGAGATGGGCCGAATGTATTCCACACGCGTTTGATACCGAGTCCATGGATGGACCGAATGTATTCCACCCGATTTGATACCGAGTCCATGAGATGGACCGGGAATGTAATCCACACGTTTGATACCGAGTCCATGGGATGGACCGAATGTATTCCACCCGATTTGATACCGAGTCCATGAGATGGACACGAATGTATTCCACACGCGTTTGATACCGAGTCCACGTGGATGGACCGAATGTATTCCACCCGATTTGATACCGAGTCCATGAGATGGACCGGGAATGTATTCCACACGTTTTGATACCGAGTCCATGGGATGGACCGGGAATGTATTCCACCCGATTTGATACCGAGTCCATGAGATGGACCGGGAATGTATTCCATACGATCCGGCACCGAGTCCATGAGATGGACCGGGAATGTGACCATGCGATTCCACCTCGAGTCACATGGGATGGGCCGAGACATGTTATACGTATCACACGATTTATACCTAGACTGCCGGCAGTGAGGAAGGAGTTCCACGGGCATGAGGGATGACTTGGAGGGCGTGAGTCCCTGACTTGACATGACTGCTTTTATGTTGTAAACTGTAGTTTGGTTATCATACATGTCTCCGGTTTTATATAGACTATTATGATTTCATTTACAGTATTTTCAGTTTCACATACTTGGTACCTGTTGTACTGACCTCCTTCGGGGGGCTGCGTTCATGCCGCAGGTAGAGGTACATCGGTTGTGGATCCTCGCTCATAGGATCACAGTTCAGCGTTTTGGGAAGCTCCGTTTCTCCGGAGGCTTATCTTTGGTATGATCCCTGAGATTGTAGGTTCTTGTACATTCAGGGGTATGGCGGGGCCCTGTCCCGTCATAGTTGATATAAAATTCTTAGAGGTCTGTAGTACTGTTGTGGGCAGGGTTTGTAAAGGATTTAACTGTTCGGTTTGATATATATACATGAAGGTGACCGTTTTGGTTAGCCTGTTTTCTTATGTTATATCTTGTTTCCTGTTAAGTTTTCATTTCCGCTGATTTTCTCTGATGTTGTATCACTAGGGTGCCCGGGGTAAGGCACCAGTCACGGGCCCGAAGTCGGGTTGTGACAGTTACACCCCGTAACTCCAGGACATGTTTAAGAGAATGTACGTAAGGAACTCAAGACTTGCGATTGGTACGAAAGGAAGAATTGTTTTTCCGACGGAAAATCTTCCGAACGTCGGAAAGGAGAAATGTTCGTTGAGGAGAATTGGATTCTCAAAATGCATTAATTGAAGAGTATGGAACTTATTATCATTATGGAAATTCATTTTTACGGATTTGGTCACGTGGGGCCCACCCGAGGAATTTTACGTTTTGTGGGGCCCACGAGGGTTACAAAATTTTATGGATGAATGAGAGGGTGACACGTGGCACCCCCCCTAATGGTCTTGGATGAATTTATGCAAGGGCATTATGGTCATTGACCATGATAGAAGACTAAGTCTTGCAAGTAGAGCTTGACATTGTTGACTAAGTCAAGAGCCACTTGGCTTGATCCCATTCATCCAATTTTAACATGTGTTGTAATCTAGACCCTCCAATGTGTTATATATATCATACTAGTGCAAGACTAGCTCATTTAAAACTTAGAAAAATTTAGAAACTTTGTGTATGTTCAAAGAAGCTCTCGGCCAAGGTGTTTTCTTGAGAGAAAAATTTTGCAAATGTGGATCATTATTCACAAGACTTTAACCCAAGATCCCTAAGGGTATTGTAAGGATATCTCAATAGAAAGATTTCGGAAAAACGGTGTTTTCACGTTAGTCGCAAGGCGAAAACCTAGGGAGTTCTTCAACTTTGAAGTTGGAACTTGAAGATGAGTTCTTCATAGGCTTCTAAAGGTTTCTTGGAGTGGATTGGAATGTCGAAAGGAGGAGCTAAAGTTGCTAAGGAGAGACTTTGAATCTTGGAAATTTTAAGGGCTTGTAAAGGTATAATTCTTGTCGTTTTAGTTATTAAGATTACTTATTGTTGTAGCTATGGATATTAGCAAGTATGAGATATATATATATATTATGAAGTTGATAAGTGTTATGGATATTGGAACCCTAATCCGAAAACTAGTATGTTTAGCCTTAAGATTACAATTCAAGTTGATTATAAGTATAAGTCGTCACATGTTATATATTGAAGGAAATTGTAGTTGTTGAAGTTGTTTATGACTATATAACATGTTAGACCTAAGAACTTGGATTGGAAAAGAATTGGAAAAGACTTTGAGTTGTTGTTTATGTTAGCCGAGAATGGCTTTAATTATGGAACTAGTTTCGTATTAATTTGTGGGGCAGAATTTTACACGTCCTGTTAAGGCATGTAATCCCCTTTGGTTAGCTGAATTGTTGGGCCTTAAATGTGGCGTGTTTGGTTATTGAATTCGGCCTTGAAAAATGTGGCAAAGTATGTAGAAACAAAGGAAGTGTTGTCCGATTTTCCGTAGAATTTAGTGACTTTGCACTTAGAATATTCTACGTTTGAAGCTAGAGGTTAATGGACGTATTATGGCCATTATAGGTGGAAGTACTAGTATAGCGTATTCTACTTGAAGGATGGAATAGCTATCAAGATTGAAGTACTTTGGAGCATTTTTCTATTTGTCGATAATCGTCGCGAGGTATGTGAACCTCTTCCTTCTTTTGACATGATTCTATGTATGGAATATACATGTAGTACTATTTCATGATTCCTTCTACTCTTAGAAGTTAAGAGGTATGTATGTTGATTTACTCTACGTAAGGGTTATGTCTAAGTTATCCTAAGTTCTTACCAAGTCTTATGGGGGATGTTGGTAAGAGTCGTTAGGAGGTATTTTGGAGCCAAGTTGACTTGGCTAAATTACGGCACAAATGAGAATAAGTATCGAACAAGCCATTGCAGCGTTAATAAAGAAAAATGTAATGACGATAAATTATATTAAAACAAGTAGAATTCTCCATCTGCATAGAAGCTAAGATAAGACAAAATTGTATTACATTTTCTAGATCATGGCTGCTTTAATGAGATCAGTATAAACAAGTATAACCTATTCACACATATAAGGCATATGTTGCTTAAATTAAAGAGTTTACGTTATGAAGTGTTAAGACTATGAACTACGAAACTTGATTCTAAAAGATAAGAGACTTGAAAGTAGACGATACTTGGTTTTCGAAAGTATAAGTCTCTTGGTTATAAAAATAATGTATTTGCATAATGTATAAAGTTAGTATAACGACTTTATGGGAAGTGGGTTATAATAGCTTTATGGAAAGTTAAAAGAGTGGTTTACTCTAAGTAATGATAAATGTTTTGAAATAAAGAAAGGCAAATGGATTTAAAAGCATCAATTGCTTAAGTTTTAAGGAAAGAAGTCACTTGATTTAGAAGCCGAATAATGTATTTCTAAAAGTGTAGTGACTTATGTAAAATGTAAACAAGCCTTGATACTACGGGTGTTAGTATCTTGGGGTTTTATATGAAAAGGAGTCTTTTGAAAAGAATGTAAGCACGTAGTACTTTGGGTTAAATTCCCGGATTTTTATGTGTGAAACGAAAGTGCCATGAGTTTATAAAAATGGAAGTCTAAAGGTTTAATGAACTTGCCTATGTTTGCTTGTGATAGCTTTGAGTGCAAGTATTATATGTTTACGTTGTCGTGACTCTCAGTTGGAGGGCCGGCTGTCTTGTTGTAAGTTTACTTGGACGTACCGACAGTGATGTGGGATTCCACGGGTATGCTTCCATTATGATTGATCCTTGGACATGCTTATACGATGTGGGATTCCAGGGCATGTGACGATGGCGGGTTAGATTCGGTTGTTTTATTACCTATGGCCATGCTTATACGATGAGGATTCCGGCACGCGACCATGCTATGTCACGACTATTACTCCGTGGGCTAGCTCTCATGAAGACATGTACCCACGATGAGGATTAGGGGTCATGTTATATTATTACTCCGTGGGCTAGCTCCGGCGAAGACTGCGCCTACGATGAGGATCACGAGGGCGCGTTATGGCCATGCTTATCGTCACGACCCGACCGGGCGTGGTCGTGCCTACCGGGCACCCTAGTGATACAACATCAGAGAAAATCAGCGGAAATAAAAACTTAAGCATGAATCAAGACAAAATAAGAAACATGCTAACCAAAACGGTTACCTTTCTGCATATATATACCTGAATAGTTACATCCTTTACAAACCCTGCCCACAACAGTACTACAGACCTCTAAGAATATAACCACAACTACGACGGGACAGGGCCCCGCCATACCCCTGAATGTAAGTACCTACAACGACATGGGACTATACCAAAGATAAGCCTCCGGAGAAACGGAGCTTCCCGAATGGCGTGATCCTATGGCGAGGATCAACAATCGGTGTACCTCTACTGCGGCATGACGCGGCCCGAAGAGAGTCGATAACAGTACCAAGTATGGCTGAAAATCAGTAAATGAAATCATAATAGTCTATATAAAGCAGGAGACATGCTTGATAACCAAACTACAGTACACAACATATGAGCAGTCATGTCAAGTCAGGGACTCACGCCCTCAAAGTCATCACTCAAAATATAACAATGGGTCTCACGCCCACAACATCAATCATGTCCGTGGAATTCCTTCCTCACTGCCGGCAGTCTATGATATAACAACACCAAAGTACACTTGAACACGAGTCCCACGTGTCATAAAACCGTGACGGCAAGTCTGAAGGCTAACTACCGGATACCAAAGCCGCATCATCAATGGCCGGCAAGTACGAAGTCAACTACGGATACCAAAGCCGTACTAACAATACTATATAACCATACCACGAAGGCGACACGGCAAGTACGAAAGCCAACTACGGATACCAGCGCGTCACGTCGATGGGGGCAATACGAGGCTAACTACGGATACCAAGTAGTGATCACGAGACCGCCACAAAACTAAGCGGGGCAAGTCACGAAGGCTAACTACCGGATACCAAAGTGAATCACCACGGCCAAGGGCACGAGAGCAACCACGGATACCAGGCGAATCGGTAAAACCCTATGGAGGCCGGGTCCATGGAATGACACTATCAAGAACCGATCGGGCAAGTAAGAAAGCCAACTACCGTAACCAACTGCATCAAGAACGGCCAGGCAAGTACGAAGGCTAACTACCGGATACAAGGCGAATCGGTAAACCTCATGGAAGCTAGTCCATGGAACAACAATCCTAATGGAACCATACGTGGGCCACCCAACGTGTCGATGGGTCTAAGGATATAACAAGACAACACCCCAGTGTTATACCCGCATTTCGGTATGCGTGGGGCGTGCGTGAGAATTTGAGCCTTAAGTTAGGCAAAGGATCAATTTTGGGCACAGTGCCGATTGGAGTCGTTTTTCGACGAAACGTTTCCACAGCTTACGTTGGGAAAATTCCGGCTATGTCATTTAGTATTTTTGCGGATTTTTCCGAGCAACGAAATGTTTTGGACCAACGGGAGGGTGACATTTGTCACCCTCATTTGGCGATGTGGGTTGGACGGTTGGTCACGGGTTGGAGGCCTATTGGCTCCTTGTTTTGGCCTTGTTTGTGGCTTGTTTGGTGCCATGCTTTGTGCCTTGTTTTGTGGAGTAGGGGTTAGGGTGCACTTGGCTTGATCAAGGCCATACACTTGCCTTGCACATGGCTTGATCTTGGCCATTGGTTGGCTTTTGGTTTCCTATAAATACCCCCCCTTAGGGATGAACTTCTTCATCCACTCTTCACTTGTCTAAGCCTTGAAAACTCTCCTCCCCCATTGTGAGCTCTTAGCGAGAGCCTTCCCCTCCACCGTGTGGCCTTTGGCCGAGGGTTCCTCCCTTTTGTGGTGCTAGCCGTGGGTACCCCCCCCTAGCCTAGTTGTTTTCGTATAATACCCCTCCCTTGTGGTATTGAAATACTTCTCCTAGTATTGTTATAATGCCCAAAATACCTTAGCCTTGTACCTTGTAGTATTCCAAAGATACCTCTATACGTAGAGCCATGAAATACTACATTTTGTCCTTTTAGTATCAAACAGAAACACTAAGGAAATCTTCATGGTTGGTTGAAGTATTTGAGTAGAAGTTGGTTAGAACTTCTAAGGGTTGTTTGGAGCGGATTGGAGCGCACGGAGTGGGAGCTAAACCTTGCTCAGGATCGACATTATAACTTGGATAATTTTGGGCTTATCGAGGTAATTATCTTGTCCCTCTATTGTAATTGGAAATTACATGTTTGTTAGAATATATAGTTGAAGTATACTATATATAGAACTGAAGATTATTGTGGCAATTTCTTTTGACTTAAGCCTGAAGAATAAAGAACTGAAATGTATTTACATAGGACTGTATTGCAGTAGACTTGTGTAGTATTACGGTGTAGCATTTTACACGTCCGGTTAGGCGTGTAAACCCCTGGTTGGCTTGGTAGCGGCCTCGATAGAGGAGGAGATTTCTGTTGTGGCGGGAATTGTCTGAATTTTACGTAGAAAAATGGGAACTTGTGTTTTGGGGTTAATAGGCGTTTGTGACCTTTATAGGTGAAAGTGCTAAGAGTAGCGTATTCTACTCGAGAGTGGAAAGGGCTATGAGTTGTAGTACTTGGAGCATTTTGCTTATTTTCGATAAATCGCCGCGAGGTATGTGAACCTCTTCCTATCTTTTCTAGCATGATTGTTGTGAACTATGTAGTACGGTAGACGTACATGTGCTAAGTGATTTGGTTGGTTTAAAACATAGGGTGTTATAATAGCTTTATGGGAAGTTAGTTATAACGACCTTATGTAAGTGAAAATGGTTTACTGATGTTAGAAGTTAAGAGACTTGATCTTATAAGATAAGAGACTTAACTTATTTGTTTTAATGTGGATGTTTGTGTGAAACCTCATTCGTGAGTAATGAGTACTTGGTTTTTAAAAGGGATAATGTTTTACTGATTTCGGGAATCAGAATGTGTATCGACAGACCATTGCAGCGTTAATAAAGGAAAATGTATTGAATAATGATGTATTAAAACCAGTAGAAACCTCCATCTGCATAGAAGCTAAGATGAGACAAAATGATATTACATTTTCTAGATCATGGTCTTTGTAATAAGATCGTTATAAACAAGAATAAACTACTCATATATATGACATATGTTACTCAATTGTTTTAAAGAGATTAAGACTATGAGTTATGAAACCTTTCTAAAATAAGTGACTTGAGCATTTGAAAATGAGAAGCTTGAGTAATTGAAACTAGGCAAGCGGAACTTAGGAAAAGAATGTTGTTACTTGATTTTGAAAAGGAATGTGGGTTGGTCATTCTAATACTACGGGTATCGGGTGACTTTTATAAAAGTAATGGATCTATTTTAAAAGAACTTAATGTATGTAGTACTTTGGGATTCAATAACAGGACTTTGGCATAAAATGAAAGTACTTTGAGTTGTGTGAAACTTGCCTATGCTTGTTGGTGTGAAACTTGCCTATGCTTGTTGTTGTGAAACTTGCCTATGCTTGTTGTTGTGAAACTTGCCTATTCTTGTGATGATAGCCTTTGTTGTGCAAGTGTGGTATTTACGTATTCTGGCGTCTCGATAGAGGCGGTCGACTTGTCGAGAACTTACTTGGGCGTCTTTGGCGGTGATGGAGAATTCCACGGGTATGTTTCCATTTTGATTCTTGTCTTGTTGTTGATGTCACATGGACATGTCTACACCGTCTGATGTTAGGGGCATCTGGCCGTGCGGGTTGATTACGATATATTGTTATTGTGGTTACATGGACATGTCTACACCGGGTAGAATTCGGGGCATGTGGCCATGCGGCGGGGTTGATCACCCGATATTATTGTTGATGTCACATGGGCGTGTCTACCGAGGTAGAATTCGGGGCATGTGGCCATGGGGCATTGGTATTATTGTTGCATCATGGACATGTCTACCGATGCAGTTAGGGGCATGCGGCCGTGATGCGAACATGATTGATGTTGTGGGCGTGAGACCCATAGTTATATTTGAGTGATGACTTGAGGCGTGAGTCCACATCGATATATTTGCTTTTATGTTGTGAATCGTAGTTTGGTTATCATACATGTCTCTGCTTTATATAGACTAGTATGATTTCATTCTGATATTTTCTGATTTCACATACTTGGTACTGTTGTCTTGACCTCCTTGGGCTGCGTTCATCTGCGCGGTAGAGTACATCGGTCGTGGATCCCGCTCTTAGGATCACTGATTGACGTATTGGGAAGCTCCGTTTCTTGGAGGCTTATCTTTTAGTATGTGTTCCACTGAGTTGTAGGTTCTTGTACATTCGTGGTATGGCGGGGCCTGTCCGTCATAGTCGTTGTAAATCTTAGAAGTGCAGAAATCTTGTTGTGGCGAGGTTGTAAAGGATTAAAGCTGTTCGGAGTTTTATGTATATCCGAAGGCAACCGTTTTGGTTGCTTTGTATATAATTATATCTCTTGTTTCATGACTCATGTTTTATTTTCCGCTGGTTTTCTCGATGTTGTATCACTAGGGTGCCGGGTAAGGCACGATGCTGGCAGGCAGTCGTTACAAAAGTGGTATCGCAGCGATTAATCCTCGGAAAGTGTCTACGCACCGTGTCTAGTAGAGTCTTGATTATCGGTGTGTTGTGCACCACATCTATAATCGAGGAGGCTATAGGACATTTAGGATTGGTTTCCATTCTTCTCATTACGAGATCGTGCCTTAGAGTCATGTTGTAAGTTGGACCCTCCGACGTATCTCGTTTTACGATTATGCCTCGCGCAAGGCAACGAGCCCGTGAGGGCAAGCGGCCGAGGGTGTTGCTAGTGAGATACTGAGAGCATGCGAGCGCAGCCGGACAAGACTGAGTTGTGCTTGAGGCGGGTTTTGTACGCCGCCCGGCCCAGCGAGTTTAGAGCGCAGCGATGGGCTGCTGAGACCATACACGAGCCTCCAGGTCCACGATGCAGGCGAGAGGAGATGGGTTACAAGGAGATGGCCCGATTCTTTGGTGGTCGTGGCGAGATATGAGGATAAATTTGATCTGGCAGTTCGATTCGATTCGATGCACCATGGTTCACCGGCGAGATAGTTTGAGGCTACGGGACTTTACGAGTCAGCCGCCAGAGTTTTATGGGTCGAGGCACGAGGATGATCCGCAGGAGTTCATCCGGCGATTCTGAGGATCGTGAGTGATCAAGGCTTCGGAGACCGAGTCGGTGGTCTTAGGTGCGCATCGGCTGCGCGATACCGCAGTCGACTGGTTTGATTCGTGGGAGTTGTCCCGGGGAGAGCATGCGCTTCCAGCAGTATGGGACGAGTTCTCAGAGGCATTCCTCACTCACTTCTTGCCTCCGCAGATGAGGAGGGCACGGGCCGACAGATTTATGATCTTTGAGAGGCGCATGATTCGAGAGTACAACGTGGAGTTTGACTCGTTGGCTCGGTATGTCCCCGCTTTAGTGGCAACCATGGAGGATAGAGTGCACCGCTACGTCACCGGATTAGATGATTACATGTCAGAGGCATGTTCAGGAGTAGCTCTCCAGCCGGGCATGGACATTGCCCGCATGCAGGCTCATGCACTGGGATGTGAGGCACGGAGAGGTCGACGGAATGACCAAGATCAGCAGAAGAGGGCCAGAACAACAGGGTCCTTTGGTGACTTTCGAGGCGGACCGCCTCAGCAGCATACTAGTTTTGTACCTCCGCCAGTGCAGAGTGGTCCTCCACAACCTTCAGAGTATTCGGGAGCAGGTCAGGGCTCGAGGTTGAGTTTCGAGGAAGTAAAGTGTTGGCGGATGCGGTCACCCCTACCTCGGTGTGGTCGATGTGGTAGACCGCATTTCGGGGAGTGTCGTGGTGCGAGGAGCTTGTTATTTTTGCGGCCAGCGGGGGCCATTTGCGAGCTGTCCGACCAAGGGTAGCACGGATGTTACGACTCAGCCTACCGGATCAGTGGCTGGTTCATCGCCTTCTACAGTTATGCGCCCTGCAGGGCAGGCCTATGATTAGAGTGGAGCGGTAGCTTCAGGTATATCCTTAACCCTCTAGAGTTTTGGTATGCTTGTTATGATGGTCTCATTATTATGTGCTATGTACGAATAGCGTTGTGTTAATTGTGAGTTAGAAAACATGCTTAGTTGTGAGGATACGTATGGGGGCATGGTAAGTGTGAACCTTAGACTATGTCACGACTGAGACCTTAGGGGTAAGGTCGTCTTGAGTTGAAGATTTATTTTTGACCCTTATCAGAGTAGTAGTATAC
This sequence comes from Przewalskia tangutica, assembly GCA_029844215.1. Taxonomy (NCBI): domain Eukaryota; kingdom Viridiplantae; phylum Streptophyta; class Magnoliopsida; order Solanales; family Solanaceae; genus Przewalskia; species Przewalskia tangutica. Next base: position 31,288,071 of record CM056728.1, on the reverse strand, counting down.
GTGGGATTTATTTGTGTGATAAGTCTGTGGGTAGTGTGAGATGGAAGTGGTAGCTTTCATGATGTGAATTAGTAAGATTGTTCCGGATCGGGGAACAAGAGTTTGGCGCGGTTGGGGTCGGGTTGAGGACCATTTGCGGGTCAACCCGTAACCCGGTTTGGGGTGGGGTCAGTTCTGGGTGGTCCCGCCAGGTGGTAGGGTCACGAGGATGCTAGGCCCAAGTTTGTATGACCATCGTATGAGTTGGTGGATATGTTCGACCAAAAGCGGATCGTGGAGGCCGGGAACGGCCTTAGAGAAGATCGAGGTTAGTAAGATGACCAAGTTTGGAGGTAGTGACTCAAGAGTTGGAAAGCGAGCGTTGTGGAGTATGGTACAAATACTAGAAAGAGTTTGAGTGTTCGAGAAGAGTACAACAAGATAGGGAAAAGTGAGCGTGTGTGATCGTTTCTTTTGGGAAATGAAGGTGTGACGGGAGTATATTTTAGACCTCAGGTAAGGGGTTTTTGTGATGATTAGAGGTGTTTCCTCATTGACTTGGGTTTAAGTATTGGTGCGTTTGTTATTTTTATGGCCAGGTGTGGCATGATTGTTTTCGTGCGTATAGCAGTGAAGGCTATACTAGCGCATGTTTGTGTTGAGACTTGAGAAGGAACATTCGGGACGAATGTTTCTAAGGAGGGGAGAATGTTATACCCCGCATTTCCAGAGTATGTACGTAAGGACGTACGTAGAGAATTTGAGCCTTAAGTTAGGCAAAGGACCGAATTTTGGGCACAAGTGCCGATTGGAGTCGTTTTTCGACGAAACGTTTCCACAGCTTACGTTGGGAAAATTCCGGCTATGTCATTTAGTATTTTTGCGGATTTTTCCGAGCAACCAAATGTTTTTGACCAACGGGAGGGTGTCATTTTTCACCTCATTTGGGCGATAATGGGTTGGCGGTTGGTCACGGGTTGGAGGCCTATTGGCTCCTTGTTTTGGCCTTGTTTGTGGCTTGTTTGGTGCCATGTTTTGTGCCTTGTTTTGTGGAGTAGGGGTTAGGGTGCACTTGGCTTGATCAAGGCCATACACTTGCCTTGCACATGGCTTGATCTTGGCCATTGGTTGGCTTTTGGTTTCCTATAAATACCCCCCCTTAGGGATGAACTTCTTCATCCACTCTTCACTTGTCTAAGCCTTGAAAACTCTCCTCCCCCTTTGTGAGCTCTTAGCCGAGAGCCTTCCCCCTCCCCCTTTTCGTGTGGCCTTTGGCCGAGGGGTTCCCCTCCCCCCCCTTTTGTGGTGCTAGCCGTGGGGTACCCACTGCCTAGTTGTTTTCGTATAATACCCCTCCCTTGTGGTATTGAAATACTTCTCCTAGTATTGTTATAATGCCCAAAATACCTTAGCCTTGTACCTTGTAGTATTCCAAAGATACCTCTATACGTAGAGCCCGGAAATACTACCTTTTGTCCTTTTAGTCTCAAACCGAAACCCTAAGGAAATCTTCATGGTTGGTTGAAGTATTTGAGTAGAAGTTGGTTAGAACTTCTAAGGGTTGTTTGGAGCGGATTGGAGCGCACGGAGTAGGAGCTAAACCTTGCTCAGGATCGACATTATAACTTGGATAATTTTGGGCTTATCGAGGTAATTATCTTGTCCTCTATTGTAATTGGAGATTACATGTTGTAGGATTATATAGTTGAAGTATACTATATATAGAACTGAACATTATTGTGGCAATGTCTTTTGACTTAAGCCTGAAGAATAAAGAACTGAACTGTATTTACATAGGACTGTATTGCAGTAGACTTGTGTAGTATTACTGTGTAGAATTGTACACGTCCGGTTAGACGTGTAAACCCCCCCCCTGGTTGGCTTGGTAGCCGGCCTCGATAGAGGAGGAGATTTCTGTTGTGGCGGGGAGGTCTTTGCGAATTTTCTGTAGAAAAATGGGAACTTGTGTTTTGGGGTTAATAGACGTTTGTGACCTTTATAGGTGAAAGTGCTAAGAGTAGCGTATTCTACTCGAGGAGTGGAAAGGGCTAGCAAGGTTGTAGTACTTGGAGCATTTTGCTTATTGTCGATAAATCGCCGCGAGGTATATGAACCTCTTCCTATCTTTTCTAGCATGATTGTTGTGAACTATGTAGTACGGTAGACGTACATGTGCTAAGTGATTTGGTTGGTTTAAAACATAGGGTGTTATAATAGCTTTATGGGAAGTTAGTTATAACGACCTTATGTAAGTGAAAATGGTTTACTGATGTTAGAAGTTAAGAGACTTGATCTTATAAGATAAGAGACTTAACTTATTTGTTTTAATGTGGATGTTTGTGTGAAACCTCATTCGTGAGTAATGAGTACTTGGTTTTTAAAGGGATAATGTTTCTTGATTTGGGAATCGTAATGTGTATCGACAGCACCATTTGCGGCGTTAATAAAGGAAAATGTATTGAATAATGATGTATTAAAACCAGTAGAAACCTCCATCCGCATAGAAGCTAAGATGAGACAAAATGATATTACATTTTCTAGATCATGGTCAGTAATAAGATCGTTATAAACAAGAATAAACTACTCATATATATGACATATGTTACTCAATTGTTTTAAAAGAGATTAAGACTATGAGTTATGAAACCTTTCTAAAATAAGTGACTTGAGCATTTGAAAATGAGAAGCTTGAGTAATTGAAACTAGGCAAACTGGAACTTAGGAAAAGAATGTTGTTACTTGATTTTGAAAAGGAATGTGGGTTGGTCATTCTCATACTACGTATCGGGTGACTTTTATAAAAGTAATGGATCTCTTTTAAAAGAACTTAATGTATGTAGTACTTTGGGATTAAAAACCCGGACTTTGGCATAAAATGAAAGTACTTTGAGTTGTGTGAAACTTGCCTATGCTTGTTGGTGTGAAACTTGCCTATGCTTGTTGTTGTGAAACTTGCCTATGCTTGTTGTTGTGAAACTTGCCTATTCTTGTGATGATAGCCTTTATTGTGCAAGTGTGGTATTTACGTATTCTGCGTCTCGATAGAGGCGGTCGACTTGTTGAGAACTTACTTGGGCGTCTTTGGCGGTGATGGAGAATTCCACGGGTATGTTTCCATTTTGATTACTGTCTTGTTGTTGATGTCACATGGACATGTCTACACCGATGCAGTATTCCGGGGGCATGCGGCCATGCGGTCGGGTTGATTACCCGATATATTGTTATTGTGGTTACATGAACATGTCTACACCGAGGTAGAATTCCGGGGGCATGTGGCCATGCGGCAGGGTTGATCACCCAGTATATTATTGTTGATGTCACATGGACGTTTCTACACCGAGGTAGAATTCCGGGGGCATGTGGCCATGGGGCATTGGTATTATTGTTGCATCATGGACATGTCTACACCGATGCAGAATTCCGGGGGCATGCGGCCATGATGCGAACATGATTGATGTTGTGGGCGTGAGACCCATAATTATATTTGAGTGATGACTTGAGGGCGTGAGTCACAGTGGATATATTCGCTTTTATGTTGTGAACTGTAGTTTGGTTATCATACATGTCTCCTGCTTTATATAGACTAGTATGATTTCATTACAGTATTTTTACAGTTTCACATACTTGGTACCTGTTGTACTGACCTCCTTCGGGGGGCTGCGTTCATGCCGCAGGTAGAAGTACATCGGTCGTGGATCCCCGCTCTTAGGATCACAGTTCAGCGTATTGGGAAGCTCCGTTTCTTCGGAGGCTTATCTTTTGGTATGTGTTCCCTGAGTTGTAGGTTCTTGTACATTCAGGGGTATGGCGGGGCCCTGTCCCGTCATAGTCGTTGTAAATCTTAAGTGCATGTAATCTTGTTGTGGGCGTGGTTGTAAAGGATTAAACTGCTCGGTTTTATGTATATCTTGAAGGCAACGTTTTGGTTGCTTTGTATATAATTATATCTCTTGTTTCATGACTCATGTTTTATTTTCCATTGGTTTTCTCGATGTTGTATCACTAGGGTGCGGGGTAAGGCACGATGCGGGGCGGGCAGTCGTTACACCTAGTGGAAGCATGCAGTGGGCCACCCATCGTGTCGGTATGTCCATCAATCAACCGGATAATGGCCTCCATCGAGACTCGGTAGCACAGAATCAAAACACTTGCACAACAAAGGCTATCACATCAAGCATAGGCAAGTTCAACGTACTCATAGACTTTCATTTTGTTTACAACAAATTGGTTCACCATTTATATAAACTCAAGTACTCCTATTTTGTGCCAACAATCCGGGTTTCAACCCTAAAGTACTACGTACTTAAATTCTTTCAAAAGATCCCTTTCTTTTACAAAAGTCATACGATACCCATAGTATCAAAAATAGAGTAATTATCATTTCAAGTAAACCAAAACCATTTCCACACCTTCTTTTGAAATAAGCCAAGACAACACCATGCTTTCTTTTAAAACCAATTTAAGACAAAACCATGCCTTCTTTTTAAACCATTTTAAGACAAAATCATGCCTTCTTTTAAACCAAAACTCTTGATTCCTCAAGTCCACTTTTCTTTTAGAAATCAAGTTCCTTACTTTGGAATTTAAGAAAATTCAATACTTGTTATTAATGATCTTATTAAAGTAGCCATGATCTAGGAAATGTAATACAATTTTGTCTTATCTTAGCTTCTATGCAGATGGAGGTTTCTACTAGTTTTAATAATAATTAATTAATCAAAACATTTTCCTTTATTAACGCTGCAGTGGTTTGTTCGATACTTATTCTCATTTCCGAAATCAATATAACTTATTCCTTTTTAAAACCCAATTACCCATTTCTCATAAATGCGGTTTCACAACTTTTTAACACAAACCAAGTCCTTAATAATTCACATCAAGTCATTTATAAGTTAAGTCTCTTATCTTTTAAAAACCACAAACCATTTCTTTACCTACATAAAGTTGTTATAACAAACTTCCCATAAAGTCGTTATAACACTTTATGTTTTAAACCAACCAAATTCGCTTAGCACACGTACGTCTACCGTACTACATAGTTCACACAATCATGCTAGAAAAGATAGGAAGAGGTTCACATACCTCGCGACGATTATCGACAATTAGCAAAACGCTCCAAAGTACTGTAACCCTGCTAGCCTTTTCCACCCTCCAAGTAGAATACGCTACTCGTAGTACTTCAACCTATAAAGGCCACAAAACGTCTATCAACTTCTAGATCCCTTCGTAGAACATTTCTAAATACAAGGTTCCATATTCTACGGAATATTCGGCAGCACCTCCCCGCCCCCGCAACCACATAAATCTCCTCCTCTATCAAGGCCCGCTACCAAGCCAACAACTCCAAGGGGGTTACACGTCTAACCGGACGTGTACAACACTGCCCCACAATAATACTACAAGTCTACTGTAAATACAGTCCAATGTAAATACAGTTCAATCCTTTATAATCATCCATCCAATATATCTTATACTCAATTCTAAACTACTACAATATGTACTATCCAATTACAATAGAGGGACATAGATCATTACCTCGATAAGCCCAAAATTATCCAAGATTATAAGTCGATCCTGAGCAACGTTTAGCTCCAATTCCTTACGCTCCAACCCGCTCCAAGCAACCCTTAGAAGTTCCTAACCAACTCCTCTTCAAGATCCAACTCCAAAAAGTGAAGAACACTTAGGCTACAATTTGGCAATGTTTCGGCCAAGGGGCATATCTAAGGCTAGGGGTGTGAAATCTTTTCCAACTCTTGGTACACAATCTTCCTAACACCCTAAGGAAGAACACTTAAAACTTTAAGAATTTTTGGGCAACTTTTGCTCAAGAATCATGGCCAAAGCCGAGAGCACACAAGATAAAGGGAGGGGATTTTCAAGACTTGGAAACTTTCTAAGTGATGGATGAATAAGTCTTGCAACAAGGGGTATTTATAGATAAATCGAGGGCCATGATTAAAGCAAGTGTAAGGTGAGGATTGGGTACATGTGTGTGGGTAAACTACCAACCAATGTCCACCACAAAAAATGGGACAAGTGGCTTGCCACTTGTCCCCCACATAAAAACGCGTCAAGTGTCCCTCAATTGGCCATAGGGCGCATGGGGTGACACGTGTCGCCCCCTACTCGTCCAAAATATTTCGTCTTCCCAAAATATCCGTAATGCCAAAAATCCGAAAATAAAGTGGGCCCCACAAACCGTAAATTTCTCCCGTGGGCCCCACGTGACCAATTCCGGAAATAAAATCCCATAATTCTCAAATATTCCAAAAAGTCCGAATACCAAATCTGGGAATCCAATTCCCTTTAACGAACATTTTTTCTTCACAAAATTCGGAAACTTTTCCGTCGAAAAATCACATCTTTCTTCTTTTCCAAAATTACTGTCATATTCTCGTACGTACGTCCTCAAATACATACCCTGGAACTACGGGGTGTAACATTCTTCCCCCCTTAGAAACATTCGTCCCGAATGTTCCTTCTAAGTCTCAAAACATACATGCGCCGGTATAGTCTTCACTACTATACTTACCAAACCGATCATGCCACCAATGGCCATAGTCTAATCATACGCGCAAAACTCAATCCAAGCCAACGAGGAATCACCTCTAACGTGTATAACAACACAAAAGCTTCCACCCATGGTCTAAAGGATACTCGTGATCTTCACTTCACCACAAAATGATCTCCTATTCTGTTAACACACATTCACTTCTTTCCTTACTCATCGTACCGCTTCGTACACGAACTCTCTCTAGTACACGTACCATACTCCGTCATCGCCCGGTTCCAAAACCTTGGAGTCACTACCTCCAAACTTGGTCATCTACAAGCCTCTCATTCCTTAAGGCCATTCCGGCCTTCACGATCCGGTCGGTCGAACGCGTCCACGAACTCGTGCGATGGTTACCTAAACTTGGGCCTAGCACCTCGTGACCCTACCACCGGAGGACCACCTCAAACTGACCCACCTCATTCGGGCTGCGGGTTGACCCGCAATATGGCCTCAACCCGACCAGCGATCGCGAACTCTCTCGTTCCCGATCCGAACAATCTTACTTCGTCATGAAAGCTACCACTTCCATCTCACACTACCCATGGAATTATCCCACAACATATCTCCGCGTACCAAGTACTTGACAAAGACCAACCGTAAAATCATCCACTCAAGAGGCGCTTGCATCCAAGGTCACAATCGTTATAAATTCTAAGGCTCCCCATTTTCTCGTCCCCAGACTTACCCTTTTCAACTACCCATGTTTTCTAATCACAACTTACACAATGCTAACCGAACATAGCACTCCACATGTATCTACCATAACGACCTAAACAAGTCTCTTAAGGCTGAAGATATCTCTGTAACTACTGCCTCACTTTCCCTTTGTCGCTCTAATCAAATCCTGCTCTGCTGGGCGCATAACTACAGAAGGTGATGAACCAACCACTGATCCCGAAGGCTGAGTCGTAACATCCGCGCCACCTCTGGTCGGACAATTTCTCGCAAAATAGCCCTGCTGGCCGCAAGCATAACAAGAGTCGAAGTAGTACGACACTCCCCATAAGAACACCTACCACAACGGCCATACCGAGGTGGGGTGACCTCATCTGACTAACACCCCCTTCTCCCAAACAAGCTGAACCATGGCCCGGCCGGTGGTGAGGCATCCCTCTTGTATCCCTCCTACTTGGACATCCTCCCATCACATGGCCCTGACGGCCGCAAGTATAACAATCTCCCAAACTAGCACGACACCCTGAGGACCATCCTCAGCTCTCTATCCATAGAACTCTGGCGAACTGCAACTCAAGAAATCCCGAAGTCTCAGACTATCGGATCTAGGGTGAATCACTGGTACTGCTGGAACCACCGGCTCCCGTCCGTCCTCATATCTCGCCACGACCCTAGCTAGTAACTGGGCCATCTCCTTCTAACTCATATCCTCGGCTCCTGGTCGTGGGCGGAGACCAGTATCGTGGCCTCGTGAGAAAGCTGCTGCCGCTCTAAACTCTTTGGGGCTAGCGGCGTCATAAAACTCGTCGTCAAGTACTATCTCGGTAATTCTGGGCTGTGCCCGTAACCTACGTGCTCTACTCGCGACTCCTCTGCTGCCTTGCCCATCTGGGCCCTGGTTGCCTTGCGTAGAGGCATAACGAGTACATAAGAATACGCCAGAGGGAGTCCAACTTATACCACAGCTCTAAGGAACGATCTCAGAGTGAGAAGAATGGAAACCAATCCTAAATATCCTGTAGCCTCCTGATTATAGATTTGGTGCACAACACACCAATAATCAAGACTCTACTAGACACGGTCTGTAGACACTTTCCGAGGATTAACTGCTCTGATACCACTTTTGTCACGACCCGACCCCGGGCCCGTGACTGGTGCCTTACCCCGGGCACCCTAGTGATACAACATCAGAGAAAATCAGCGGAAATAAAAACTTAAGCATGAATCAAGACAAAATAAGAAACATGCTAACCAAAACGGTTACCTTTCTGCAAATATATATACCTGAACAGTTATATCCTTTACAAAACCTTCCCACAACAGTACTACAGACCTATAAGAATGTAACCAAAACTACGACGGGACAGGGCCCCGCCATACCCCTGAATGTAAGTACCTACAACGACAGGGGACTATACCAAAGATAAGCCTCCGGAGAAACGGAGCTTCCCAGACGTTGAACTGTGATCCTATGAGCGAGGATCAACAACTGGTGTACCTCTACCTGTGGCATGAACGCAGCCCCCCGAAGGAGGTCAGTACAACAGGTACCAAGTATGTGGCGAAAATCGTAAATGAAATCATAATAGTCTATATAAAGCAGGAGACATGTATATTAACCAAACTACAGTACACAACATATGAGCAGTCATGTCAAGTCAGGGACTCACGCCCTCAAAGTCATCACTCAAAATATAACAATGGGTCTCACGCCCACAACATCAATCATGCCCGTGGAATTCGCCCCTCGCTGCCGGCGATCTATGATATAACAACACCAAGTACACTTGAACACCGGTCACACTGTGTCATAAAACCGTCTGGGGCAAGTACGAAGGCTAACTACTACCGGATAAAGCCGCATCATCAATCGGGCAAATCGAAAGTCAACTACCGGATACCAAAGCCGTACTAACAATACTATATAACCATACCACGAAGGCGACATGGGGCAAGTATGAAGCCAACTACGGATACCAAGGCGCGTCACGTCGATGGGGGCAAGTCTGAGGCTAACTACGGATACCAAGGTCGTGATCACGAGACTTCGCCACAAAACTGAACGGGGCAAGTGCGAGGCTAACTACGGATACCAAATCCGAATCAGCCACGGCCGGGGCAATCGAGCCAACCACGGATACCAAGGTGAATCGGTAAAACCCGTGGAGTGGTCCGTGGAATGACACTATCAAGAACCGATCGGGCAAGTCGAAAGCCAACTACGGAACCAACTGCATCAGCAACGGCCAGGCAAGTACGAGGGCTAACTACCAGATACGAGGCCGAATCGATAAACCTCGTGGAGCTAGTCCATGGAACAACAATCCTAATGGAACCATACCCGTGGGCCACCCAACGTGTCAGTAGGTCCAAGGATATAACAAGACAACACTCCTAGTGGAAGCATACCCGTGGGCCACCCATCGTGTCAGTATGTCCATCAATCAACCAGATAGCCGGCCCTCCATCGAGAGACTCGGTAGCACAGAATCAAAACACTTGCACAACAAAGGCTATCACATCAAGCATAGGCAAGTTCAACGTACTCATAGACTTTCATTTTATTTACAACAAATTGGTTCACCATTTATATAAACTCAAGTACTCCTATTTTGTGCCAACAATCCGGGTTTCAACCCTAAAGTACTACGTACTTAAATTCTTTCAAAAGATCCCTTTCTTTTACAAAAGTCATACGATACCCATAGTATCAAAAATAGAGTAATTATCATTTCAAGTAAACCAAAACCATTTCCACACCTTCTTTTGAAATAAGCCAAGACAACACCATGCTTTCTTTTAAAACCAATTTAAGACAAAACCATGCCTTCTTTTTAAACCATTTTAAGACAAAACCATGCCTTCTTTTAAACCAAAAACTCTTCAATTTCTCAAGTCCCTTTTCTTTTAGAAATCAAGTTCCTTACTTTGGAATTTAACAAAATTCAATACTTGTTATTAATGATCTTATTAAAGTAGCCATGATCTAGGAAATGTAATACAATTTTGTCTTATCTTAGCTTCTATGCAGATGGAGGTTTCTACTGGTTTTAATAATAATTAATTAGTCAAAACATTTTCCTTTATTAACGCTGCAGTGGTTTGCTCGATACTTATTCTCATTTCCGAAATCAATATAACTTATTCCTTTTTAAAACCCAATTACCCATTTCTCATAAATGCGGTTTCACAACTTTTTTACACAAACCAAGTCCTTAATAATTTACATCAAGTCATTTATAAGTTAAGTCTCTTATCTTTTAAAAACCACAAACCATTTCTTTACCTACATAAAGTTGTTATAACAAACTTCCCATAAAGCTGTTATAACACTTTATGTTTTAAACCAACCAAATTAAAGCACACGTCGTCTACCGTACTACATAGTTCACACAATCATGCTAGAAAAGATAGGAAGAGGTTCACATACCTCGCGACGATTATCGACAATTAGCAAAGCGCTCCAAAATCAGTAACCACTGCTAGCCTTTTCCACCTCCAAGTAGAATCTGCCGCTCGTAGTACTTCAACCTATAAAGGCCACAAAACGTCTATCAACTTCTAGATCCGCCGTAGAACATTTCTAAATACAAGGTTCCATATTCTCGGAATATTCGGCACCTCCGCCCGCAACCACATAAATCTCTCTCTATCGAGGCCCGCTACGAGCCAACAACTCGAGGGGTTACGTCTAACCGGGACGTGTACAACACTTGCCACAATAATACTACAAGTCTGTAAATACGGTCAATGTAAATCTGATTCAATCCTTTATAATCATCCATCCAATATATCTTATACTCGATTCTAAACTACTACAATATGTACTATCCAATTACAATAGAGGACATAGATCATTACCTCGATAAGCCCAAAATTATCCAAGATTATAAGTCGATCTGAGCAACGTTTAGCTCGATTCCTTACGCTCCAACCCGCTCCAAGCAACCCTTAGAAGTTCCTAACCAACTCCTCTTCAAGATCCAACTCCAAAAAGTGAAGAACACTTAGGCTACAATTTGGCAATGTTTCGGCCAAGGGGCATATCTAAGGCTAGGGGTGTGAAATCTTTTCCAACTCTTGGTACACAATCTTCCTAACACCCTAAGGAAGAACACTTAAAACTTTAAGAATTTTTGGGCAACTTTTGCTCAAGAATCATGGCCAAAGCCGAGAGCACACAAGATAAAGGGAGGGGATTTTCAAGACTTGGAAACTTTCTAAGTTATGGATGAATAAGTCTTGCAACAAGGGGTATTTATAGATAAATCGAGGGCCAAGATTAAAGCAAGTGTAAGGTGAGGATTGGGTACATGTGTGTGGGTAAACTACCAACCAAATGTCCACCACAAAAAATGGGACAAGTGGCTTGCCACTTGTCCCCATAAAACGTCAAGTGTCCCTTGAATTCGGCCATAGGGCCATATGGGGTGACACGTGTCGCCCCCCTACTCGTCCAAAATATTTCGTCTTCCCAAAATATCCGTAATGCCAAAAATCCGAAAATAAAGTGGGCCCCACAAACCATAAATTTCTCCCGTGGGCCCCACGTGACCAATTCCGGAAATAAAATCCCATAATTCTCAAATATTCCAAAAGTCCGAATACCAAATCAGAATCCAATTCCGCTTTAACGAACATTTTTCCTTCACAAAATTCGGAAACTTTTAGTCGAAAAATCACATCTTTCTTCTTTTCCAAAATTACCATTATTCTCAAATGCGTCGTCCTCAAATACATACCACGGAACTACGAGGTGTAACATATACGATGAGGATTAGGGCATGCGTCGTTATATATATATATATATATATATATATATATATATATATATATATATATATATATATATATATATATATGTATTGTGTAAGCGGTGAGGTGGGATGCCACGGGCGCGTCACATGGTTATATTTTACACTTATAGCTGTCAGCAGTGATGTGAGATTCCACGGACAGGAGATATATATATGTATTGTGTATGTATGCCAAGCGGTGAGGTGGGATGCCAGCGCGTCACGTAGTTATATTTTACACTTATAGCGTCAATCGCGATGATGGGGGATTCCACGGGCACGCTTTGATATTTGTGTGACTTGATCGCGTCCCAGATTGGGCCGGGTAGTATATGCGTCCCTCCATAAAGGGACGGATTATGTTATGAAAGATAAGTAAGTTAGATGGTAATGAACTTAATGACTTCTCCTAAGTATGTACGTAAGATATGGCTATGACTCTTAATGGAATAGAAAAGATAATGATGTGTAATTAAGTTCATAAGTGGTAATGACACGGCAGGATCTGGTATGTACTTTTTATACTTGCCTCTGTCATTCTTTTATGCTGATTATGATCATTTCTTGTACTTTATTTACATTCCATATTAAATTTTGTTATGCCCCCGAAAGTGCGTTCATGTCCGCAGGTTCAGGTACACAGTTGTGGATCCGCGAGCTTAGGATCCTGGTTCAGCATTTTGAGATGGTTCCAATGTTCAGGAGTTGTCATGGCTATGTATATTCGAGAAGTGCAGCGGGGCCTTGTCCGTCATAGTATTTGTTCAAATCCTGAGTGCGTATTCATCCGTAAATTTGGACTGGCTAGAGTTGTTTTTACATTGTTAAACAGTGTAGACCCTTTCGGGTAATTTTTATGTTATGGCAACCTTATCGGCTTGGCCTTGGTTAAAAAAAAAGAGTGTTATTTATCTTCTGCAGTTTTTTTATGTTGTATGATTAGAAGGGTGCCCAGGTAGGGAACCAGTCGCGGCCCGGGGTCGGGTCATGACAGATTTCTTGAGCCAAAAGTTGTCCAAAAATCCTTAAACTTTTAAGTGTTCTTCCTTAAGGTGTTAGGAAGATGGTGAACCAAGAGTTGGAAAAGATTTCACACCCCTAGCCTAGAAAGTTTGCCTTGGCCGAAAGTGGCCATTTTTAAAGCCTAAGTGTTCTTCACTTTTTGGAGTTGGATCTTGAAGAGAAGTTGTTTAGAAACTTCTAAGGGTTGCTTGGAGCGGATTGGAGCGTAAGGAATAGGAGCTAAACGTTGCTCAGGATCGACTTATTAATCTTGGATAATTTTGGGCTTATCGAGGTAATGATCTTTATCTCCCTATTGTAATTGGAGATTACATGTTGTAGTAGTTTATAATTGAATAAGATATATGGAAGGATGATTAAAAAGAATTGAACTGTATTTACATTGGATTGTATTTACAGTAGACTTATGTAGTATTATTGTGGGGCAGAATTGTACACGTCCGGGTAGGCGTGTAATTTCCCTTGGAGTTGTTGGCTTGGTAGCGGGCCTTGTTTTAGGAGGTTATTTATGTGATTGCGGGGGGGGGGGGGGGGGGGGTGTGCTGCCCAATTTTCCGTAGAATAAGGAACTGTATACTTAGAATATTCTACAAAGAAGTCTAGAAGTTGATAGATGTATTGTGATTGTTATAGGTGGATATTCTACGCGCGACATACTCGACTTGGCTTGTGGATTAAGCCGAAGAGGTATGTGATTCTTCCTATTCTCTTGAGCATGATTATATGTGAAATATATAGTGCGGTAGACGCACGTGTGTTAAGGGAGTTTGACTTCCTTTTTTTGTGTCCTTGACTTGATTTTAAAGTTAGGTGACTTGATGTGAAATGTTAAGGACTTGAGTGGTTTTTGTTGGTTTTAAACATAAAGTGTTATAATAGATTTATGGGAAGTTAGTTATAACTACTGTATGAAAATGAAATAATGGTTTTATTATTGGATTTAAAATGATAACTTGACATTTTAAAAGTTAGGAGGATGGTTTCCTTAAAAGATATGAGATTTGATTCAAAGATTATGAGACTTAATTTTGAGAGTAAAGAGACTTGACTTATAAACAACTTGATTTTGGGAAAGGAGAAGTAACTTGATTTAAAGGTATAGGTTACTTGTTTTGAAAGGAGTAAGTTACTCGGGTTTTTAAGAAGTATACTTGACGTTGTTTTAAAAAGGGTAAGCCACTTGGTTTAAAAAAAGTATATTGCTACTTGACTTTTAAAAAAAGGAGAAGTGTCTTGGTTTAAAAAGAAGTCATGGTATTGTCTTGATTTGGTTTTAAAAAGAAGGCATGGTATTGTCTTGATTTGATTTTAAAGGAAGACATGGTATTGTCTTGTTTTGGTTTAAAAAGAAGGCATGATATTGTTTTGATTTACTTAAAATGATAGTTACTCTATTTTGATACTACGGGTGTTAGTATCAGGTGGCTTTTGTGAAAGGAATGGATCTTTTTAAAGAGTTTAAGTACGTAGTACTTTGGGGTTAAAACCCGGATTTTTGGCATAAAATAAAAGTACCTTGAGTGTGAGTAACTTGCCTATGTTTGCTTGTGATAGCCTTGTTGTGCAAGTATTGTATCCTTATGCTACCGCGTCTCTCGATGGAGGGCCGGTCATGTTATTCTTGATCACTTTGGGCATACTGACTCGATGGATGGTCCACGGGTATGCGGCCATGATGAGGGTTCGTTCCCTGTTGATAGTGTTATTCCATGGACTAGCTCTCCATGAGGTTTACTGATGCAGGGTGGATCTGGTAGCTAGCCCTCGTACTTGCCGATGCGTTCTTGATGCAGTGGATTACGTAGTTGGCTTTCGTACTTGCCCCGGTCTGTGTTAGGATGAAGTTTTGTGATGCAGGGTGGATCTGGTGGTTATCCTACGTACTTGCCCCGGTCAGCGATATGATGCAGGGTGGATCTGGTAGAGGCTATCGTACCTGCCCCGGTCAGCTTCGTGACGCAGTTTTTCAGTTTTAGGCCAAAGTTTCGTGATGCAGGGTGGATCTGGTAGTTAGCTTACGTACTTGCCCCGGTCAGCGACGTGATGCAGGGTGGATCTGGTAAAGGCTATCGTACTTGCCCCGGTCAGCTTCGTGATACAGTTATATAGTATTGTTGGTACGGTAGGTTCTGGTAGCTGGATTTCGTACTTGCCCCGGTCAGTTGAGGATGCAGGGTGGATCTGGTAGCTATGCCTTCGTACTTGCCCCGTACGGTTCTTATGACACAGGTGGGACCTGGTGTTCATGTGTACTCCTTGGTATTATTATATCATAGACTGCCGGCAGTGAGGAAGGAATTCCACGGGCATGATTGATATTGTGGGCGTGAGACCCATGGTTATATTTGAGTGATGACTTGAGGGCGTGAGTCCCTGACTTGACATGACTGCTTATATGTTGTGTACTGTAGTTTGGTTATCATACATGTCTCCTGCTTTATATAGACTATTATGATTTCATTTACAGTATTTTCAGTTTCACATACTTGGTACCTGTTGTACTGACCTCCTTCGGGGGGCTGCGTTCATGCCGCAGGTAGAGGTACACCAGTTGTTGATCCTCGCTCATAGGATCACAGTTCAGTGTTTGGGAAGCTCCGTTTCTCCGGAGGCTTATCTTTTGGTATGATTCCCTGAGGTTGTAGGTTCTTGTACATTCAGGGGTATGGCGGGGCCCTGTCCCGCCGTAGTTGTTATAAAAACTCTTAGAAGTGCAGTAATCTTTGTTGTGGCGGGGTTTGTAAAGGATGTAACTGTTCGTATATATATATATGCGAGCAGTACCGCTTTTAGTTGCTTTGTTTCTTAGTTTATGTTGTTTCATGTCTATGATTTTATTTCCGCTGGTTTTTCTCTGATGTATTATCACTAGGGTGCCCGGGGTAAGGCACCAGTCGCGGGCCCGAGGTCGGGTCGTGACACAGCACTTCCTTTGTTTCTACATACTTTTCCATCTTTTTCAAGGCCCGAAAATCAATAACCAAACGCCACATTTAAGGCCCAACAATTCAGCAAATACAAAGGGGATTACACGCCTAATAGGACGTGTAAAATTCTGCCCCACAATCAATATAAAACTGTCCAATAATTTCAAGCCCTATTCGGCTACAATGTCACATTAGTTATCAATTTCCTTTTAATTCATTTTTCAATCCAAGTTGTTATTCCAACATGTTATATACATAATAACAATTACAACAACTATAACTCTTTTCTTCCTTAACATGCGACGATTGTAACTATCGACCAAATTGATTACAACATAATTGCCTAACTTGTCCATTTTCGGTTTTTAACATGTCGACATGATCCAAATCTTTTCAAACTTCAATATATATACCACATGCTCATTTCTTAACTACTATAACATGTAATCTTCAATAAGAAGATGAAGATTTTACCTCAATAAGCCCTAATAATGTCCAAGCGTAAAAGTCGATCCTTAGCAACTTTTAGCTCCTCTTCTTATGTTCAAATCTGCTCCAAGCACTCCTTAGAAGCTCATGAGGAACTCCTCTTCAAGTTCCATCTTCAAAGTTGAAGAACACCTTAGGGTTTCGCCTTGCGACTAACGTAAACGTCGTTTTTCCGAGATCTTTCTATTGAGATATCCTTACAATACCCCTAGGGACCTTGGGTTAAAGTCTTGTGAATTATGATCCAAAATTGCAAAAAAAATTGTGTTGAATAGCCTCAAAGCCGAGAGCTTCACTAAGAGCACACAAGCTCTCTAAATTTTTCTAAGTGTTGGAAGACTTGTCTTGCTACTAGTGTGCTTATATAACACATTGGAGGGTCTAGATTATAACACTTGTTAGGTTTGGATGAAAGAGATCAAGCCAAGTGGCTCTTAGACTTAGTCAATTATCTCAAGCTCTAGCTTGCAAGACTTGTTCATCTTAACCTTGGTCAAATGAACATTCCATCCTTGGTCTAATTCGACCAAGACCATCCAAGGGGGGTGACACTTGTCGCCCTCTCATTCGTCCATAAAATTTTGTAACCCTCGTGGGCCCCACAAAACGTAAAATTTCTCGGGTGGGCCCTACGTGACCAAATCCGTAAAATACATTTCCATAATGATAATAACTTCTATACTCCTCAAATAATGCATTTTGATAATCTAATTCTCATCAACGAACATTTTTCCTTTCCGACGTTCGGAAGATTTTCCTTCGGAAAAACAATTCTTTCTTTCGTACCAATTTTCAAGTCTTGTGTTCTCGCGTCTATTCTCTTATTCATGTCCTGGAATTACGGGGTGTAACAGCTACGGCCGCTCTCGGCTCCTCTAATACTGCCGGTGTGGCTGAACTCGCCGACCCGCCCATAACCTCAGGCATAGTCTGGGCCTGAGTCCTAGTAACCCTCTGTGTACCACTAGCAGCTCCTGCTGCTGTCTTGCCCTTCTGGGCCCTGGTCGCCTTCCGTGGAGGCATAACTGATACATAAGAATAGGTCAGAGAGGATTCAAACTAATAAGACAGCTCTACTGCACGATCTCAGAGAGAGAAGAAATGGAAACCAACCCTAAATGTCCTGCAGCCTCCTGATTATAGATGTGGTGCACAACACACCGATACTCAAGACTCTACTAGACACGGTTTGTAGACACTTTCTGAGGACTAACTGCTCTGATACCACTTTTGTCATGACCTGACCCCGGGCCCGTGACTGGTGTCCTACCTGGGCACCCCTTACAGATATACATCAGAGAATAGCAGCGGAACATACATAAACTCATAAAATACTTAGACAATAAATATCAACAGGCTAGCCGATAAGGCCACCTTCCGTGAAATATACATAACCCAAAGTAAAATGGTTACATCTTTTTTCTTACAACCCAATCCATAAGATATGACTACAGACCTCTAGGAATAACAACTGTGACGGGACAGGGCCCCGCCATACCCCTGAATGTACATAAATCTACAACATCAGGGAAACCGTACCAAAAGACAAGCCTCCGGAGAAATGGAGCTTCTGACAACTGATCAGTGATCCTAAGAGTGAGGATCCACCACCTGCTTACCCCTACCCGCGGCATGAACGCAGCCCCCGAGGAAAGGCGGTCAGTACAACAGATGTACCAAGTATGTAAAACAGAAAGTACTGAAATGAAATCACATAGTCTAAAATAAAGATGGAGACATGTATAATAACTCAAATAACAGTACACTGTGCCTTACTAACTGTTATACCCCGTATTTCCAGAGTATGTACGTGAGCGCGTACGTATTGTAATTTAAGCCTTAAAGTTGGCTAGTTTCGAAAATTGTACACAAGTGTCGAAAGGAGTCGTTTTTCGACGAAACGTTTCCACAGCTTTCGTAGGGAAAATTCCGGCTATGTCAATAATAATTTTTGCGGATTTTTCCGAGAGACGTAACATTTTGGACCAACGGGAGGGTGACAAGTGTCACCCTCACATTGGAAGAGGTTGGACGACAAAGTGGGATGGCTTGCACGTTTTTTGTGCCTTTCCCTTGGTCAAGGGTTAGGTAGGATATTTTTGTGGAATGGATAAGGTAGCACATGGCTAAATCTTGGCCTTACACTTGCTATGCACTTGTCTTCCTCTTGGCCATTGGTTGGCCTTCACTTGACCTATAAATACCACTCTAGTTGAAGACATTCTTCATCCTAAACTTGAGCAATCTATCTAAGTCTCAAACTACTCCCTCCCTCTTGAGTTTCGTCCACCACACCCCCCTTTGGCCGAGAGCTTCCCCCTCCCCCTTTGTTGTGGTTAGCCGTGGGGTACCCCCCCCTAGCCTAGTTGTCTCGTATAATACCCCCCTTTTTGTGGTATAGAAATACTCTCCAAGTATTGTTATAATGCCCAAATACCTTGGCCCATATACCTTGTAGTATTTCCCAAGGTTACACTTATACAAAAGCCCAGAAAATACTATTATACTTCCCTCAGTCACAAAAACGAAACCCTAAGTAAATCTTCACCCGTAGTTGAAGTTATAAGTAGAAGTTGGTTAGAACTTCTAAGGGTTGTTTGGAGCGGGTTGGAGCGCACGGAGTAGGAGCTAAACCTTGCTCAGGATCGACATATAACTCGGATAATTTTGGGCTTATCGAGGTAAACACTCTTGACCTTCTATGGTAATTGGAAATTACATGTTGTAGGAATATATAGTTGAAGTATACTATATATAGAATTGAACATAGTTGTGCGGCAATGTCTTTTGACTTAAGCCTGAATAATACTTACGGCAATGTCTTGCGACTTAAGCCTGAAGTTAAATAAGAGAACTGAACTGTAATTACATAGGACTGTATTACAGTAGACTTGTGTAGTATTGTTGTGTGTAGAATTGTACACGTCCGGTTAGACGTGCAAACCCCCCCCCCCCCTGGTTGGCTTGGTAGCCGGCCTCGATAAAGGAGGAGATTAACGCTGTTGCGGGGAGGTCTTCAATTTTACGTAGAATATTCTACGTGGAGACCTTGATGTTAATAGGCGCCTTGTGGCCTCTATAGGTTGAAGTACTACGTGTGGCGTGATCTACTTGGCTTAAGGAGTAGCCGACGATTTGAGGTACTTGGAGCGTTTTGCTATTAGTCGATAATCGTCGCGAGTTATGTGAACCTCTTCCTATCTGTTCTATCATGATATGTGTATAACTATGTAGTACGGTAGACGTACATGTGTTAATCAGATTTGATTGGTTTGAAACATAAGGTGTTATAACGGCTTTATGGGAAGTTGGTTATAACGACCTTATGTAGGTAAGAAAATTCTTTGTGGTTTTAAAAGGTAAGACTTGATGTGTGATAATAAAGAACTTGAAGTATTTCAAAGACTGTTTGAAAGAAGAGTAATACTTGGTTTTGAAAACATAAGAGTTATACTAGCTTTATGGGAAGTTAGGTATAACGTCTTAAGGAAGGTAAAATGAATAGGTTTATTGATCTTTAAAGATAAGAGACTTGACTTGAATGAATTAATATGAATTTTGTGTGAAGCCTCATTCGTGAGTAATGAGTACTTGGTTTGTGAAAGGAATAATGTTTCTTGATTTGGAAATCGAATGTGTATCGACAAACCATGCAGCGTTAATAAAGGAAAATGTATTGAATAATTAAGTATTATTAAAACCAGTAGAAACCTCCATCTGCATAGAAGCTAAGATGAGACAAAATGATATTACATTTTCTAGATCATGGCTGCTTAATAAAATTGAATAACCTACTCGCCTATGGCATGTGTTACTCAATTGTTTTAAAAAGAGATTAAGACAATTGAACTATGAAACTTTTCTAAAAAGAGACTTGTGTAATTGAAATTAGGCAAACTAGAACGTTAGGGAAAAGAAAGGCATTGGGTTGTCTTAAAATGGTTTAAAACATAAAGTGTTATAACAGCTTTATGGGAAGTTGGTTATAACGACTTTATGAAAACAAAAGAGAAGGTTTTATCATTGGTTTTAATGTGGTAACTTGACTTTAAAAAGAGAAGTGTTTTGGTCAAAAAAGAAGGCATGGTATTGCCTTAATTTGGTTTTAAAAAGGAAAGTATGGAGGTTGTTTTGGTTTACTTAAAAGATATAAGTCACTCTATTTTTATGCTACGGGTATCGGGTGACTTTTATAAAAGGGAATGGATCTTTAAAAAGGAATTTAACGAGCGTAATCGTAGGGTTAAAAACCCGGACTTTGGCATAAAATGAAAGTAGCTTGAGTTGTGTAACTTGCCTATGCTTGTTGTTGTGTAACTTGCCTATGTTTGTTGTTGTGTAACTTGCTTATTGTCACGACCCGAACCTGGGCCCGTGACTGGTGCCTTACCCCGGGCACCCTAGTGATACAACATCAGAGTAATCAGCGGAACATAAAACACATACATGAAACAAATGAAGTACAAACAGATGTCTGAGGAAAACTTGCCTTTGCATATATATAAATAACAACTCTTACAAATGAGCAGTTTAATCCCTTTTACAAACCACACGCCACAATAGTACTCTGCACCTAAGAAATTATACAACAACAATGGCGGGGCCGCCATACCCCACGAATGTAAACCTACAATGAGGACTATACCATCGATAAGCCTCGGAGAAACGGAGCTTTCCCAACGCTGAACTGTGACCCTAAGAGCGAGGATCAATGACTGGTGTACCTTTACCTGCGGCATGAACGCAGCCCCCCGAAGGAGGTCAGTACAACAGGTACCGAGTATGTGAAACTTAAAATAAATACTGTAAATGAAATCATAGTAGTCTATATAAAGCAGGAGACATGTATGTTAACCAAACTACGATTTAAAATAAATAAGCGATCATGTCAAGCGGGGACTCACGCCTCAAAGTCATCACTCAATAATAACTATGGGTCTCACGCCCACAACATCAATCATGCGTGGAATACCTTCCTCACGCTGTTATACCGTATTTCCAGTATATGCGTGGGGCGTGCGTAGAAAATTTGAACTTGAGAGTTAGGCTTGGCGAAATTAATTTTGTTCACAACACGGTTAGAGTCGTTTTTCGGAAAGCGTTTTCCACGACTTTCGTAGGGAATTTCGGCTATGTCATTTTTAATTTTTGCGGATTTTTCCGAGAGACGAAACATTTTGGACCAACAAGAGGGCGACACTTGTCACCCTCTCATTGGAACACCTTGGGCGGTAAAGGGAGGTTGGCCGAATGGCCATTGGTTGGTCAGTTGGTAGGATATTTTGGTGGTAGATGGATAAGGTGCACTTGGCAATATCTTGGCCCTACACTTGCTATGCACTTGGCTAGATCTTGGCCATTGGTTGGCCTTCACTTGACCTATAAATACCCACCCCTTTGAAGACTAATTCATCCACAAATTGCCTAAGTCTTGAAAGCTTCTTCCTTCCCCCTTAGTGTAGTGTCTTGGCCGAGAGCCCCTCTCCCCTTGGCGAGAGTCCCCACAGTGGGGTAGGCCGAGGGTAGACACCCTCCTTGGGGTGCTAGCGTGGGGTACCACTGCCTAGTTGTTTTCGTATAATACCCCCCCCTTGGTAGAAATACTCTCAAAAGTATTGTTATAATGCCCAAATTACCTTAGCCGTATACCTTGTAGTATTCTAAGGTTATACTTATACGAAAAGCCCAGAAATACTATTATACTTCCCTTCAGTCACAAAACCGAAACCCTAAGGAAATTCTCCATAGTTAGTTGGAGTATTAAGTAGAAGTTGGTTAGAACTTCTAAGGGTTGTTTGGAGCGGGTCGGAGCGCACGGAGTAGGAGCTAAACCTTGCTCAGGATCGACATTTTAACTCGGATAATTATGGGCTTATCGAGGTAAATATCTTGTCCCTCTATTGTAATTGGAAATTACATGTTGTTAGACTATATAGTTGAAGTATACTATATATAGAACTGAACGTTGTTATCGGCAATGTCTTTTGACTTAAGCCTGAATAATAATAAACCTTTTCAAAGAAAATCTTGAAGCGTATTTACATAGGGGTGTATTCAGATGAACTTGTGTAGCTTTTACGTGAGGTATAATTGTGCACGTCCGGTTATTTTTATGAACCCCCTGGTTGGCTTGATGGCGGCCCAGATAGGAGAGGAGATTTCTGTTGTTGCGGGAAAGTCTTTGAATTTTACGTAGAATGTTCTACGAAGGGATCTAAATGTTAATAAGCGCCTTGTGGCCTTATAGGTTGAAGTACTACGTGTGGCGCGATCTACTTGGTTTATGAAGTAGCCGACGGTCGGAAGTACTTGGAGCGTTTTGCTATTAGTCGATACTCGTCGCGAGGTATGTGAACCTCTTCCTATCTCTTCTAGCATGATATGTGTGAACTATGTAGTGCGGTGAGCGTCATGTGCTAAATGTATTTGATTGGTTTAAAACATAAAGTGTTATAACGGCTTTATGGGAAATTGGTTATAATGACTTTATGTTGGTAAGAAAATACTTGTGGTTTTAAAAGGTAATCGTCTGAACTATAAGCGGCTTGTTATGTGTTAATAAAGAACTTGAAGTATTTCAAAAGATTTTTGAATCATTTGAAAGAAGAAGTAATACTTGGTTTTGAAAACTTAAGAGTTATACTAGCTTTATGGGAAGTTAGGTAATAACGGCTTAAGAATGTTTCTTGATTTGAATCAGAATGTGTATCGACAAACCACTGCAGCGTTAATAAAAGGAAATGTTTTGACAGATTTAGTATTATTAAAATCAGTAGAAACTTCCATCTGCATAGAAGCTAAGATGAGACAAAATGATGTTTCCTAGATCATGGTCTTTGTAATAAGATTGCTATAAACAAGAATATCCTACTCACATATAAGAATTATGTTTCTCAGATAGTTTAAAGGAGAATTGTATTCTTAAATGAATAAGACTATGAACTACGAAACCTTTCTAAAATAAGAAACGTGAACATTTGAAATTAGGCAAACTTGGGCGTTTGGATAATAATGTTGTTACTTGATTTTACAAAGATAAGTGTTTTGATTCACTTCAAAAGATAATCACTCTATTTTCATATACTACGGGTATTGTGTGACTTTTGTGAAAGTAACGTATCTTTTAAAAAAGGTTAATGTATGAAGTACTTTGGGGATAGAAACCCGAACATGTTGACATATAGTAGAAAGTACCTTGTGTGTATAACTTGATTGTGTTGGTTTGTGATAGCCTTGTAATACCTTCGTGATGCTTTGATAAGTAATCATATTAGGATGCTCGTGTGTTAGTATTACGTGACGTTGGTGTAAAGGGGTTTTCCTTGATTGTGCTTATGTTGTTTAAGCGATAAAGCATTATGTTGGTATTATACCACTCACCGTGTTTCCGGGGGTTAAGCTGCCCTCCGATGTGGGGTAGACTCAGGCGGTCTGGGACCATGATTCGAGAATACCTCATGCGGGTCACGGGGCCTATGCGAGCTACGAGAGTTCGGTTAGTGTGCGGCCTTTATGGTCATGCGGTCTATGGGCCATGCGGTGCGAGTCGGGGCGATGCGGGGAGTAGCTACCCTCGATGCGGGGTTATACCTCATGCGGGCCTATGAGGCGGCCTATGCGGAGTGCGGGGAGTTCGGGGCTAGGCAGCGCACATTTGATATTGCGGGCGAGTGACCGGCTTTGATCATGTGGCGGTGCAGACGGATATCATGATACATTTTATGACCTTGTTAGTACTGTAGGTGTTAGTAGTCGGCTATGCGCCGTACTTACCGTCTTGTTTTAATTGGACACGGTGGGACACATTGTTCATATGTATTCCTTGGTGCTTTTCTATCATTATTGGCTGGCGGTGAGGAAGGTATTCGCGGGCATGATTGATGTTGTGGCGTGAGACCCGTTGTTATATTGGAGTGATGACTTCGAGGCGTGAGTCCACGACTTGATATATTTGCTTATTTGTTGTGATCGTAGTTTGGTTATCATACATGTCTCTGCTTTATATAGACTACTATGATTTCATTTCTGATATTTTGATTTCACATACTCGGTACTGTTATCGACCTCCTTGAAGCTGCGTTCACTGCGCGAGTAAAGGTACACCAGTCGTTGATCCTCGCTCTTAGGGTCACAGTTCAGCATTTGGGAAAGCTCCGTTTCTCCGGAGGCTTATCGTGGTATAGTCCCCTGTCGTTGTAGGTATTTACATTCGAAGTGCAGCGGGAACCACTGTCCGCCATTGTTGTCATATCATTTCTTAGAAGTGCATGTAATCTTGTTGTGGCGGGGTTTGTAAAAAGGATTAAACTGTTGAGTTTGTAAGAGTTGGTATTTATATATATGCGAAAGGCAAGTTTTCCTCAATTCTTGTTTTGTACTTCATTTGTTTCATGTATGTGTTTATGTTCGTGATTACTGATGTTGTATCACTAGGGTGCGGGTAAGGCACGATCCACGGAGAGTTGGTCGTGACAAAAGTGGTATCGAGCGATTAATCCTCGGAAAGTGTCTCTGAACCGTATCGATGAGTCTTGATTATCGGTGTGTTGTGCACCACACCAATAATCAGGAGGCTATAGGATATTTAGGATTGGTTTCTATTTCTTCTCACTCTGAGATCGTGCCTTAGAGCTGTGTTGTAAGTTGAACCCTCTAACGTATTTCTTTCCCTTACCGTTATGCCTCCGCGTAGGGCAACCCGGGCCCAGGAGGGCAAGGCAGCCGAGGGAGCTGCGAGTAGAGTACAGAGGGTTACGTGGGCACAGGCCCAATTATCACCTTGGGTGGTGCTTCATTAGGGAGTTACTGCGGCGTCGCGGCCCGTGAGTTTAGCAGCGGCGGATTCCTCTGCGGCCATGATATTTGAACCTTCGGTTCACGGCCAGGAGCGAGAATATAGATTTCAAGGGCGACCACATTACTAACTATGGATTTGACTACCAGAGTATACCGATGTCTGCGAGTCTTGATGACTATCTAACGAGAGGTTGTGCGAGTAATTCTTGATTGGGCTTGAGCATGGCACGTATGCGGGCTTATGCGCGGCAGCGAAACATAGAGATCGGCGGGTTAACGAAGGGCGAAGAGGCGAGCGTGAAGGTCCTTTAGTAACTTTTGAGGCGAGTCGCCTCGCGGCCAATAGATTATGCACATCCACGGTGCGAAAGGTCCTCCACGGGGTTCGGGGCGTTCGAGGTATGCGAGAGTTGGTCGAGCTCGAGCTTAGGTTCACGATCCACGAAGGTTCGGCCATCCGATTCGGATTTCTCGGTGTTCACGGTGTGGCGGCGTCATCTCGAGGAATGTCGTCTTTTAGTTGGTACTTGTTGTACTATGACCGTCGAGTGCGATGTCGAAAGAGTGTCCTTGCGGAAGGACTTAGCCTTCAGGATCGGTGGGTAGTTTGTCATCTTAGCTATCGCCTACTGCAGGCGAGTTTTATTAGAACGACTAAGGGAGTGAAGCGATGATATAGATATATCCTTAACCCTGCAGAGATGCGTATGTGTGTTAAGGTGAGTATACCTTAAGTGCTATGTTACGATAGCGGTGTGTTAGTTGTGATTAGAAATCATGGTGGGTTAACAGGTAAGATTTTGGGGATAGAGAAGGTGTGAGCCTTAGAGTTTTATACGTAGAGACCTTAGAGGTAAGGCCGTCTCGAGTAAAAGATGTATTGTTTATGTTTGACCACTTATAGGAGTGCATAGTGCACGTGAGTTATGTTGGTGGGATTAGTCACTGAGTAGTGTGGAATGAAGAGGGTAGTTGAGCTAAGAAGACCGCTAGGTTTTCAAACGTGATTAGTGAGATTGTTCGGTTCGGGAGCTAGTATGATGCGCGTTGCGGGTCGGGTTGAGGCCACGTTGCGGGTCAACCATGGCGAGTTTGGTGGTGGGGTCGGTTGTGGTGGTCCGCTTTGGGTTGGGGTTACGAGGGTGTTAGGCGAGTTTAGTTAACCAACGTCTGGTCGTGGATCGTTCGACCCGATGATCGGGCCGAGGAGGTCAGCCGTCTTGTCTTCTAGCAAAGACCGTTTACTCGGCAGAGGGTTATGCGAGATGATATATCAGAAAAGTTGTAAGGATGCACGGGGTGCCTACCTTCACCTTATGGCAGACAGTGGAGCCCAGGGTACGGCTGTTTTTGTTTCTGGAAGTTTTACCAAGCAGGGTTAAGAACTCAGGTGAGTCTCAGAATCACATTCGCCCTCGGGCCAGTGTTTGGATTTCAGGGATAGTTGCGAGAATTGTTATCTCCTGTTGGGGAAGTGTTTTATAGATACCATTTCAGTGTTCGGATATCGCCTTGGCGCCTTGTAGGGCGGAAGTGTAGGTTGCGGTTGATTGGTTCGGCGTTGGCAAGATTGAGATAGTTGGTTGAGCTTGTTCCGGTGATGTGGATAGAGTAAAGCTTGTCTAGAAGAGGTTACGGCGGCTCGGAGAAATCGTGCGGATAATCGGCGGCGGCAGAGTTGAGTTGTGGTCGGTCTTCTTGAAAGTACCACCGGGGTGGGTGTGGCGAGTTTTGGAATACGAGAGGAACTTAGCCCGAGTTACTTTGGGCCTTTGAGTCCATGTGAAGAATAGGCGGGTTGCCTATATGTTAGCTTTTGCCGTCCGACTTAGGAAGCGGTATGCGATCTTCGTATTGTTATGATCGGAAAGTATCGGAGATCCGTCAGTGTTCCCGATTAATGATGACCACGTTAGAGATAGTAACCCGAGTTTTGGAAAGCTGACGATGCTCGAAATGTGGTAAGAGTTCGAGTGTCTGGCGACCTCGGGGATCGCGTGTAGTCGGTACCATTTGTTGGGTCGCGGGTGACACTAGAACCTCGCGGCAAAGTGACAAAAGTGGTATGCTTTATGATGTTAGAGGTGTTTCCTCGTGGACTTGGAGATAAGTATTTTGTGCGGTTGTTTTCTATGGCCATGTGTGGCAAGGATTGTTCTCGTAAGTATAGTAGTGAAGACTATCTTGGCGCCGCGTTTGTTTTGAGACTTAGAAGGAACATTCGGGACGAATGTTTCTAAGAGAGGAGAATGTTATACCCGTATTTCCAGTATATGCGTGGGGCGTGCGTAGAAAATTTGAACTTGAGAGTTAGGCTTGGCGAAATTAATTTTGTTCACAACACGGTTAGAGTCGTTTTTTGAAAGCGTTTTCACGACTTTCGTAGGGAATTTCCGGCTATGTCATTTTTAATTTTTGCGGATTTTTCAGAGAGGCGAAACATTTTGGACCAACAAGAGGCGACACTTGTCACCTCTCATTGGAACACTTGGGCGATAAGGGAGGTTGGCGAATGGCCATTGGTTGGTCAAGGGGTTGGTAGGATATTTTGGTGGTAGATGGATAAGGTGCACTTGGCAAGATCTTGGCCCTACACTTGCTATGCACTTGGCTAGATCTTGGCCATTGGTTGGCCTTCACTTGACCTATAAATACCCACCCCTTTGAAGACTAATTCATCCACAAATTGCCTAAGTCTTGAAAGCTTCTTCCTTCCCCCTTAGTGTAGTGTCTTGGCCGAGAGCCCCTCTCTCCCCCCCTTGGCCGAGAGTCCCCACAGTGGGGTAGTAGAGGTAGACACCCCCTCCTTGGGGTGCTAGCCAGTGGGGTACCCCAGCCTAGTTGTTTTCGTATAATACCCACTCTTGGTAGAAATACTCTCAAAAGTATTGTTATAATGCCCAAATTACCTTAGTGTATACCTTGTAGTATTCTAAGGTTATACTTATCTGAAAAGCCCGAAATACTATTATACTTCCCTTGATCCAAAACCGAAACCCTAAGGAAATTCTCCATAGTTAGTTGGAGTATTAAGTAGAAGTTGGTTAGAACTTCTAAGGGTTGTTTGGAGGCGGGTCGGAGCGCCTGAGTAGGAGCTAAACCTTGCTCGGGATCGACATTTAAACTCGGATAATTATGGGCTTATCGAGGTAAATATCTTGTCCTATTGTAATTGGAAATTACATGTTGTTAGACTATATAGTTGAAGTATACTATATATAGAACTGAGCGTTGTTATCGTGATGTCTTTTGACTTAAGCCTGAATAATAATAAACCTTTTCGAAAGAAGAGTACTGAATTGTATTTACATAGGACTGTATTACAGTAGACTTGTGTAGCTTTTCTGTGAGGTAGAATTGTGCACGTCCGGTTAGATGTATGAACCCCACATGGTTGGCTTGATGGCGGCCCAGATAGGAGAGAGGAGATTTCTGTTGTTGCGGGAGAGTCTTCTTGAATTTTTACGTAGAATGTTCTGAAGGGATATAAACGTTAATAAGCGCCTTGTGGCCTTATAGGTTGAAGTACTACGTGTGGCGCGATCTACTTGGCTTATGAAGTAGCCGACGGTCGGAAGTACTTGGAGCGTTTTGCTATTAGTCGATACTCGTCGCGAGGTATGTGAACCTCTTCCTATCTCTTCTAGCATGATATGTGTGAACTATGTAGTACGGTGAGCGTCATGTGCTAAATGTATTTGATTGGTTTAAAACATAAAGTGTTATAACGGCTTTATGGGAAGTTGGTTATAACGACTTTATGTTGGTAAGAAAATACTTGTGGTTTTAAAAGGTAAGCGATCTGAACTATAAGCGGCTTGTTATGTGTTAATAAAGAACTTGAAGTATTTCAAAAGATTTTTGAATCATTTGAAAGAAGAAGTAATACTTGGTTTTGAAAACTTAAGAGTTATACTAGCTTTATGGGAAGTTAGGTAATAACGGCTTAAGAATGTTTCTTGATTTAAATCGAATGTGTATCGACAAACCAACTGCGGCGTTAATAAAGGAAATGTTTTGTGATTTAGTATTATTAAAATCAGTAGAAACTTCCATCTGCATAGAAGCTAAGATGAGACAAAATGATGTTTCCTAGATCATGGCTGCTGTAATAAGATTGCTATAAACAAGAATATCCTACTCACATATAAGACTTATGTTTCTCAGATAGTTTAAAGTAGAATTGTATTCTTAAATGAATAAGACTATGAACTACGAAACCTTTCTAAAATAAGAAACGTGAACATTTGAAATTAGGCAAACTTGGACGTTTGGATAATAATGTTGTTACTTGATTTTACAAAGATAAGTGTTTTGATTCACTTCAAAAGATAATCACTCTATTTTCATATACTACGGGTATTGTGTGACTTTTGTGAAAGTAACGTATCTTTTAAAAAAAAGGTTAATGTATGAAGTACTTTGGGGATAGAAACCCGAACATGTTGACATATAGTAGAAAGTACCTTATGTGTATAACTTGATTGTGTTGGTTTGTGATAGCCTTGTAATACCTTCGTGATGCTTTGATAAGTAATCATATTAGGATGCTACGTGTGTTAGTATTCTGTGACGTTGGTGTAAAGGGGTTTTCCCTTGATTGTGCTTATGTTGTTTAAACGATAAACTGTTATGTTGGTATTATACCACTCACCGTGTTTCCGGGGGTTAAGCTGCCCTCCGATGCGGGGTAGACTCGAGTGATGCAGGACCGTGATTCGAGAATACCTCATGCGGGTCACGAGGGCTACTTGCGGAGCTCTGAGAGTTCGAGTTAGTGTCGACCTTTATGGTCATGCGGTGCATGTGGCCGTGCGGTGCGAGTCGGGGCGATCTTGGGAGTAGCTACCCTCGATGCGGGGTTATACCTCATGCGGGCCTATGAGGCGGCCTATGCGGGCTGCGGGGAGTTCGGGGCTAGGCGCGCATTTGATATTGCGAGCGGCGACCAGCTTTGATCATGTATGATGCAGACAAATATCATGATACATTTTATGACCTTGTTAGTCTTGTAGGTGTTAGTAGTCGGATATGCCTTGTACTTACCGTCTCGTTTTAATTGGACACAGTGGGACACATTGTTCATATGTATTCCTTGGTGCTTTTCTATCATTATTGCCGCGGTGAGGAAGGTATTCGCGGGCATGATTGATGTTGTGGGCGTGAGACCCGTTGTTATATTGGAGTGATGACTTGAGGCGTGAGTCACGACTTGATATATTTGCTTATTTGTTGTGAGCGTAGTTTGGTTATCATACATGTCTCTGCTTTATATAGACTACTATGATTTCATTTCTGATATTTTGATTTCACATACTAAATTTTTGTTATCTTGACCTCGCTTGAAGTGCGTTAAATCTGAGTAAAGGTACACCAGTCGTTGATCCACGCTCTTAGGGTCACAGTTCAGAGTTTGGTAAAGCTCCGTTTCTCCGGAGGCTTATCTTGGTATAGTCCCCTGTCGTTGTAGGTATTTACATTCAGGGGTATGGCGGGTCACTGTCCCGCCATTGTTGTCATATCATTTCTTAGAAGTGCATGTAATCTTGTTGTGGCGGGGTTTGTAAAAAGGATTAAAGCTGTTCATTTGTAAGAGTTGTTATTTATATATATGCCGAAAGGCAAGTTTTCCTCAGTTCTTGTTTTGTACTTCATTTGTTTCATGTATGTGTTTATGTTCGTGATTACTCGATGTTGTATCACTAGGGTGCGGGGTAAGGCACGATCCACGGGCCGAGTTCGTCGTGACACTGCCGGCGATTTATGATATAAAAGCACCAAGGAACACACATGAACACCGAGTCCCCACGTGCCATAATAACACCGTCTGGGGTAAGTCACGAAGGCATAGCCGACTACTAACACCTACCGATGCAACAAGGTCATGAAGCGTATCATAAGATCTGTCTAGGCCGTCACATGATCAAAGCGGCCACTTGCCCGCGATATCTAATGTGCGCGTCTAGCCACAGAACTTTCCGCGACTCGCGTAGGTCAATCTCATCGGCCCGCATGAGGTATTCCCGCATCGAGGTAGCTACTCCCGGCATCGTCACGGACTTCATCCGCGTGGCCACATGGACCGCGTGCCCGTAAAGGATGCACGCTAACACGGAACTCTCGTAGCTCGCGTAGGCCCAGGACTGCGTGAGGTATTCTCGAATCATAGGTCCATCGACCGCTTTGAGTCTACCCGCGTCGGGGCGGCTTAACCGGAATCATCTCAAGAGATGAGTGATGTAAAATACTAACACAACGACTTATCGTTAAGCAACATAAGCACAACAAAGGAAACCTCTTTACACAACATCACAAGATTCTAACACAGGTAGCATCCTAGCATGTTTACTTATCAATCAACAAGAAAGTATTACCAGGCTATCACAAACCAACACAATCAAGTTATACACACAAGGTACTTTCTAATATATGCCAACCAGTTCGGGGTTTTATCCCCAAAGTACTTCATACATTAACTCGTTAAAAGATCGTTACTTTCACAATGTCACACAATCTGTAGTATAAAAATAGAGTGACTATCCTTTTAAAGTAAATCAATTACTTCTCTTTGTAAAATCAAGTAGAAATCATTCTTTTACAATGATCAAGTTTGCCTAATTTCCAATGTTCAGGTTTCTCATTTTAGAAAGGTTTAGTAGTTCATAGTATTAATCACTTAAGACTATCATTCTCTTTTAAACCATCCGAGAAACATAAGCCTTATATGTGAGTAGGATATTCTTGTTTATAAAAATCTTATTACGACCATGATCTAGGAAATATCATTTTGTCTCATCTTAGCTTCTATGCGGATGGAGGTTTCTCTTTGGTTTTATTAATACTTAATTAGTCAAAACATTTCCTTTTATTAGCATTTGCGATGGTTTGTCGATACACATTCGATTTTGAATCAACAAAACATTCTTAAGGCGTTATACCTAACTTCCCATAAAGCTAGTATAACTCTTAAGTTTTCAAAAACCAAGTATTACTTCTTCTTTCAAAATGATTCAAAAATCTTTTGAAATACTTCAAGTTCTTTATTAACACATAACAAGCGATTATAGTTCAAACCGATTACCTTAAAAAAACCACATGTATTTTCTTACCAACGTAAAGTCGTTATAACCAACTTCCCATAAAGCGTTATAACACTTTATGTTTACACCAATCAAATACATTTAGCACGTATGCGTCTACCGTACTACATAGTTCACACATATCATGCTAGAAGAGATAGGAAGAGGTTCACATACCTCGCGACGAGTATCGACTAATAGCAAACGCTCAAGTACTTCAAACCGTCGGCTACTCCTTAGCTAGATCGCGCCATACGTAGTACTTCAACCTATAAGGCCACAAGGCGCTTATTAACATTTAGATCCCTTCGTAGAACATTCTGAAAATTCGGCACCTCCCCCAGCGGCGTAAATCTCCTCTCTATCGGGCGCTATCAAGCCAACGAGGGTTCATACATCTAACCTGGCGTGCACAATTCTACCTCAGAAAAGCTACACAAGTCTCTTAATACTGATCTATGTAAAAGCGATTCGTACTCTTCTTTCGAAAAGGTTTCTTATTATTCGGGCTTAAGTCAAAAGACATTGCCGACAACGTTGATTCTACATATAGTATACTTGACTATAGTCTAACAATCATGTAATTTCCAATTACAATAGAGGACAAGATATTTACCTCGATAAGCCCATAATTATCCAAGTATAAAGTCGATCACGGGCAATCGTTTAGCTCGACTCGGCGCTCAACCGCTCTAAACCACCCTTAGAAGTTCTAACCAACTTCTACACAATACTCAACGGACTATGGAGATTTTCCTAGGGTTTTGGTTTTGTATTTGACGGGAAGTATAATAGTATTTACGGGCTTTTCATATAGGTATAACCTTAGAATACTACAAGGTATTCGGCTAAGGTAATTGGGCATTATAACAATACTTTTGAGTATTTCTACACCTGAGGGGTATTATCACAGCAACTAGGCTAGGGGTTCTCGTGACCACTAGGAGGGGAGAGGGCTCGGCCAAGGGGCCTTTCAAAGGGACGGGGGCTCTTGGGCGAGAGTCAAGAGGAGAGGAGGGATTTTAACACTTAGAAGATTTGTGGAAAGGATGAAGAATTCATCAAAGGGAGAGGGTATTTATAGCTCAAGCCAAGGCCAACCAATGGCCAAGATCTTGCCAAGTGCATAGCAAGTGTAGGGCCAAGATCAAGCCATGTGCACCTAACCCTACTCCACAAAACACTCCACAAAACAAGGCACAAAACAAGGCACAAATCAAGGCCATAAAGTAGCCCATTCGGCCAAGGGTTGCCGCCCTTGCTTCCAATGTGAGGTGACACATGTCACCCTCCCGTTGGTCCAAAATGTTTCGTCTCTCGGAAAAATCCGCAAAAATTAAAAATGACATGGCGGAAATTCCCCTACGAAAGTTGTGGAAAGCGTTTAGTCGAAAAAGCGACTCAAATCGGGTGTTGTGAACAAAAAGAATTGGCGAGCCTAAATCACAAGTTCAAATTGCTACGTACGTCCTTCCGTACATACTCTGGAAATACGGGGTATAACATTCTCCTCTCCTAGAAACATTCGTCCGAATGTTCCTTCTAATCTCAAAACAACGTCGCCGATATAGTCTTCACTACTATACTTACGAGAACCAACACGCCACGTCGGCCACGAAACACCAGCGCGCATAAAAACTTACATCCGAGTCCACGAGGAAACACCTCTAACATCACCAAAAAGATACCACTTTTGTCACTTTGTCGCGAGCCTTGCTCGACGACCCAACAAATGGTGCCGGGCTGCGTCGATCAGCTGTCGTGCACTCGAACCTTACCACATTTACGATCGCTTTAGTTTCCAAAACTGGGTTACTATCTCTTTACGTGGGCATCATTAATCGGGAACATTCGGATGGATCTTGATACTTTCGAACATAACAATACGAAAGACCGGACGTACTGCCTCCTAAGTCGGACGGCAAATGCTAACATATAGGCAACCTGGCCTATTCTTCACATGAACTCAAAGGCCCAAAGTAACTCGGGCTAAGTTTCCTCTGTTTTCCAAAGCTCGTCACACTGTCAGGGGTGGTACTTTCAGAAGACCGACCGTCGCACTGAACTCTGCGTCGTCGTCGCCGATTATCCGCCGCGATTCCTCTGAGTGCGGAACTTCTTCTAGACAAGCTTACACTATCCACGGTCTGCTTGGAACAAGCTGAACAATGCGAACCTTGCCAACATCGAACCAATCGTGACTTTACACTTCGCCCCTGAGGCTTCAAAAGGTGACATCCGAACCGAAATGGTAGCTTAAACACTCCTCCACGAGACAACAATCCCCACAACTATCCACGAAATCAAGCAGCGGCGAGGCGAATGCGGTCGAGACTCACTGAGTTCTTAACACATGTTTGGTAAAACTTCCGGAAACAAAAAGCCGTACCACTGGCTCCACCATGCGCCATAAGGTGAAGGTAGGCACCGTGCGACCTTACAACCTTTACATTAAAACAACATTGCGAGTGAGCGGTCCGACCAGAAGAACACGATGGGCTGCCCCATCGGCCCAACCACCGGTCGAGCGCGTCCACGAACTCGTCTGTTGGTCGGTCAACTAAACTTGGGCCTAACACCCTCGTGACCCTAACACAAGGCGGGACCACCTGGCCCCACCGCCCAAACTGCGGCGGGTTGACCCAACGTGGCCTCAACCCGACCCGACAGCGCGCCAATGCTAGCTCGCGAAGGAAAACTCTCACTAATCACGCTACGAAAACCTGGCGGTCTTCTTAGCTCAACTACCCCTTTCATTCCACTACTTGGGACCTATCCCAAGCGTAGCTCACGTGCACTATGCACTTCCGATAAGGGTCAAACATAACACTACACCTTTTCTCGAGATGGCCTCACCTCTAAGGTCTCTACGTATAAAACTCTAAGGCTCGCACTTTTTCTATCCCCCAAATCTTACTTGGTTAACTAACCAAGATTTCTAATCACAAAATTAACACCGCTATCAAAACATAGCACTTATGATATATCCGTCTTATCACACATCTTGAACTCTGAGGGTTAAGGATATGCACGAATCTCTTGCTTCACTCCTGTTTCTAATCAAACACGCCGTGAGGCGCATAGCTAAGGAAGGTGGCGAACTACCGCGATCACGAAGGCTAAGTCCTTCTACCGGGACACTCTTTCGACATCGGACCACGGCGGTCATAGATCTGACAAGTACCCGACTAAAAGGCGACATTCCGGGATGGCGTGTCAGCAATGAGCCGGAAGCCACGTAGTTCTAACCAACTCCTGCATACCGAGCGTCCACGAAATGTGGAAGACCACTGCGGCTGGTGGATGTGCAAATCTAATCTCTTTGGTGGCGACTCGCCTCGAAAGTTACCAAAGGACCTTGCTGCTCGGCCTCTTCTCATCGCCCGTTAACGTCGATCTACACCGTCTCGGCTGCTGCGCAAAAGCCGTACGAGCCATGCTCGAGCCTAAGCGAAGAACTTACTCTTTGCACAACCTTTTCGTTGATATTCATCAAGACTCGCGATGCGTCGGTATACTCTCGGTAGTCAAATCCATAGTTAGTAACGGTCGCCTCCTTGAAATCTATATTCTGTTCGGTCGTGGGCGAAGGTTCACATATCATGGCGCGATGGAGCTGCCGTCGCGTGCTTAAACTCTGCGGGGCTAGTGGCGTCGCGAAATCCCGAATGAAGCATTACCCTAGGTAATGATTGGGCTGTGCCACGTAACCCTCTGAACTCTACTCGCAGCTCCCTCGGCTGCCTTGCCCTCCTGGGCCCGGGTTTTGCCCTACGCGGAGGCATATCGGTAAGGGAAAGAAATACGTTAGAGGGTCCAACTTACAACACAACTCTAAGGCACGATCTCAGAGTGAGAAGAATAGAAACCAATCCTAAATATCCTATAGCCTCTTGATTATTGGTGTGGTGCACAACACGCGATAATCAAGACTGCTGAATCTGATGCGTAGACACTTTCAGGATTAAGCGCTCACGATACCACTTTTGTCACGACCGAACTGGGCGTGGTGGTGCCTACCGGGCACCCTAGTGATACAACATCAGTGTCGTGAACATAAAACACATACATGAAACAAATGAAGTACAAAGCGATGTCGAGGAAAACTTGCCTTTAGCGTATATATAAATAACAACTCTTACAAATGAGCAGTTTAATCCCTTTTACAAACCACACGCAATAGTACTACAGACCTACAGAAATTATACAACAACAATGGCGGGACGGGGCCCGCCATACCACGAATGTAAACACCTCTGACAACGGGGACTATACCTGATAAGCCTCGGAGAAAGCGGAGCTTTCCCAAGCTGGCTTGTGACCCTAGGCGAGGATCAATGGCGGTGTACCTTTACTGCGGCATGAGCGCGGCCGAAGGAGTCGATCTGGCAGTGCAAGTATGTGGCGAAAATAAATCGTAAATGAAATCATAGTAGTCTATACAAAGCGGGAGACATGTATGATAACGAACTACGATTTAAAATAAATAAGCGATCATGTCAAGCCGGGGACTCACGCCCTCAAAGTCATCACTCGATAATAACTATGGGTCTCACGCCCACAACATCAATCATGCGTGGAATACCTTCGCCAGCTGGCGGATTTATGATATAAAAGCACCAAGGAACACACATGAACACGAGGTCCCACTGTGCCATAATAACACCGTCTGGGGTAAATGCGAAGGCATAGCGAGCTACTAACACCAGCAGTACCAACAAGGTCATGAAGCGTATCATAAGATCTGTCTGAACCGTCACATGATCAAAGGCGGCCACTTGCGCGATATCTAATGTCGCGGCGTCTAGCCACAGAACTTTCGCGACTCGCGTAGGCCAATCGTCGGCCCGCGTGAGGTATTCCCGCGTCGAGGGTAGCTACTCCGGCGTCGTCACGGACCGCGATCCGCGTGGCCACATGGACGCGTGCCCGTAAGGGCGCGCTAACACGGAACTCTCGTAGCTCGCGTAGGCCGCAGGACTGCGTGAGGTATTCTCGAATCATAGGTCCATCGACCGCTGAGTCTACCGCGTGGAGGCGACAACCCGGAATCATCTCGAGATGAGTGATGTAAAATACTAACACAACGACTTATCGTTAAGCAACATAAGCACAACAAAGAAACCCTTTACACAACATCACAAGATACTAACACACGTAGCATCCTAGCATGTTTACTTATCAATCAACAAGAAAGTATTACCAGGCTATCACAAACCAACACAATCAAGTTATACACACAAGGTACTTTCTACTATATGCCAACAAGTTCGGGGTTTTATCCCCAAAGTACTTCATACATTAACTCTTTAAAAGATACGTTACTTTCACAATGTCACACAATACGTAGTATAAAAATAGAGTGACTATCCTTTTAAAGTAAATCAATTACTTCTCTTTGTAAAATCAAGTAGCAATCATTCTTTTCCAATGATCAAGTTTGCCTAATTTCCAATGTTCAGGTTTCTCATTTTAGAAAGGTTTCGTAGTTCATAGTATTAATCACTTAAGACTATCATTCTCTTTTAAACCATCTGAGAAACATAAGCCTTATATGTGAGTAGGATATTCTTGTTTATAAAAATCTTATTACGACCATGATCTAGGAAATATCATTTTGTCTCATCTTAGCTTCTATGCGGATGGAGGTTTCTCTTGGTTTTATTAATACTTAATTAGTCAAAACATTTCCTTTTATTAGCATTTGCGGTGGTTTGTCGATACACATTCTGATTTCCGAATCAGCAAAACATTCTTAAGCCGTTATACCTAACTTCCCATAAAGCTAGTATAACTCTTAAGTTTTCAAAAACCAAGTATTACTTCTTCTTTCAAAATGATTCAAAAATCTTTTGAAATACTTCAAGTTCTTTATTAACACATAACAAGCGATTATAGTTCAAACCGATTACCTTAAAAAAACCACATGTATTTTCTTACCAACATAAAGTATTATAACCAACTTCCCATAAAGCGTTATAACACTTTATGTTTTACACCAATCAAATACATTTAGCACGTATCGTCTGCGTACTACATAGTTCACATATCATGCTAGAAGAGATAGGAAGAGGTTCACATACCTCGCGACAGTATCGACTAATAGCAAAGCGCTCAGTACTTCAAACCGTCGGCTACTCCTTGCGATGGATCGCGCCATACGTAGTACTTCAACCTATAAGGCCACAAGCGCTTATTAACATTTAGATCCGCCGTAGAACATTCTACGGAAAATTCGGGCACCTCCCCATGGCGGATAAATCTCCTCCTCTATCGGGCGGCTATCAAGCCAACCGGGGGTTCATACATCTAACGGGCGTGCAATTCTACCTCGCGTAAAAGCTACACAAGTCTCATGTCTGATCCTATGTAAAAACGATTCGATACTCTTCTTTCGAAAAGGTTTCTTATTATTGGGCTTAAGTCAAAAGACATTGCGACAACAACGTTGATTCTACATATAGTATACTTCAACTATAGTCTAACAATCATGTAATTTCCAATTACAATAGAGGACAAGATATTTACCTCGATAAGCCCATAATTATCAAGTATAAAGTCGATCACTGGGCAATCGTTTAGCTCGACTCAGGCGCTCAACCCGCTCTAAACCACCCTTAGAAGTTCTAACCAACTTCTACACAATACTCAACGGACTATGGAGATTTTCCTAGGGTTTCGGTTTTGTGGTGGGAAGTATAATAGTATTTACGGGCTTTTCATATAGGTATAACCTTAGAATACTACAAGGTATTCGGCTAAGGTAATTTGGGCATTATAACAATACTTTTGAGAGTATTTCTACACCATGAGGGGTATTATCACAGCAACTAGGCTAGGGGTTCTCGGCCGACCACTAGGAGGGAGAGGGCTCTCGGCCGAGGGCCTTTCAAAGGGACGGGGGCTCTTGGGCGAGAGTCAACAAGAGGGAGAGAGGAGGATTTTAACACTTAGAAGATTTGTGGAAAGGATGAAGAATTCATCAAAGGGAGAGGGTATTTATAGCACAAGCCAAGGCCAACCAATGGCCAAGATCTTGCCAAGTGCATAGCAAGTGTAGGGCCAAGATCAAGCCATGTGCACCCAACCTACTCACAAAACACTCCACAAAACAAGGCACAAAACAAGGCACAAATCAAGGCCATAAAGTAGCCCAATTCGGCCAGGGTTGCCGCCCTTGCTTCGATGTGAGGTGACACATGTCACCCTCCCGTTGATCCAAAATGTTTCGTCTCTCGAAAAATCCGCAAAAATTAAAAATGACATAGCGGAAATTCCCTACGAAAGTGTGAAGCGTTTAGGTCGAAAAACGACTCAAATCGGGTGTTGTGAACAAAAAGAATTCGGCCAAGCCTAAATCACAAGTTCAAATTTCTACGTACGTCCTTACGTACATACTCTGGAAATACGGGGTATAACACTTATGCTTGTGGTGATAGCCTTTGTTGTGCAAATGGTGTTCTATATAACCGCGTCTCTCAATGGAGTGCCGGTTGACTTGTTGAGGACTTACTTGGACGTCTGCGGCGGTGTGGAAAATTCCACGGGTATGCTCGCATTGATAGTGCTATTCCATGGACTAGCTCTCCATGAGGTTTCTTCTTGTTCGGCCTTGGTACGGTGGTCGGCTTCGTACTTGCCGTCTCGTGGTGATTCGGCCTTGGTACACAGTAGTTAGCCCTCGCACTTGCCCGTTCGATATAGTGGCGAAGTCTCGTGATCTGACGCTTGGTACCGGTGGTCAGCCCTCGTACTTGCCGGTCACGTGGCCGGCCTTGGTATCTGGTAGTCGGCTCTCGCACTTGCCCGTGTCGACCGTGTTTGTGGTTGCATTGTATTATTGATGCGGTCGGATCCGGTAGTTGTACTTGTCTGTCACGGTTTTTATGACAGGTGGGACACGGTGTTCATGTATACTCCTTGGTATTGTTATATCATAAAGCTAGGTAGTGAGGAAGAAATTCCACGCACAGTGATAATTTGGAGGCGTGAGTCACGACTTGATATAGCGGTTATATGTTATGTCTTGTAGTTTGGTCATCATACATGTCTCCTGCTTTTTATAGACTATTATGATTTCATTCTGATATTCTGATTTCACATACTTGGTACTGTTATCTTGACCTCGCCCGGAAGTGCGTTAAATCTGCGCAGTAGAAGTACATCATTTGTCGATCCGCGTTTAGGATCTCATCTCGGCGTTTTGGGAAGCTCCGTTCCGTCGGAGGCTTATCTTTGGTATGTTACCACAGTGCAGTAAGTTCTTATGCGTTCGGGGTATGGCGGGGCCACTGTCGTCATAGTTGTTGTATAAATCTTAAGTGCAGCCTTTGTTGTGGGCGGGGTTGTAAGGATTATGCTTGTTCAAATGTCTTTATATATATATGTTGAAAGGCAAGCTGTTTTGGTTGGCTTTGTTTATTTATAATATCTCTCATTTCATGTTCATGTTTTATTTTCCGCTGATTTTCTCTGATGATTGTATCACTAGGGTGCCCGGGGTAAGGCACCAGTCACGGGCCCGGATTCGGGTCGTGACACTAACAATGAGAGTAAACAAGAGTATACTTTACTGCATAAAAATAGGAGGTTCATGATCAAAGTAGGGCCACCCACCCGTAGTATCATTAAACAATCCTACTCCTGGGACAATTTCACCCGCATAGGTCCTGTGGACCCGCAATGAGGTCATCTGCCTCGCATGGTACTATTTCACCCGCATAGGACTATTTTGTTACACCCCGAAATTCCAGAGCATGTATACGAGGACGTACGTACGAGAATACGACAGTAAAATTGGAAAGGAAGAAAGATGTGATTTTTCGACGGAAAAGTTTCCGGATTTTGTGAAGGAAAAAGGTTCGTTAATGAGAATTGGATTCCCGGATTCGGTATTCGGACTTTTTGGGAATATTTGAGAATTATGGAATTTTATTTCCGGAATTGGTCACGTGGGGCCCACGGGGAAAATTTACGGTTTTGTGGGGCCCACTTTATTTTCGGATTTTTGGCATTACGGATATTTTCGGAAGATGAAATATTTTGGACGAGTAGGGGGGCGACACGTGTCACCCCCATGTGGCCATGTGGCCGAATTGTTGTGGGACACTTGTCCTTGGACGGTTGGTAGTGGACAAGTGGCTAGCCACTTGTCCAAATTTTGTGGTGGA
The DNA here is from genome assembly GCA_029844215.1 of Przewalskia tangutica. NCBI lineage: Eukaryota > Viridiplantae > Streptophyta > Magnoliopsida > Solanales > Solanaceae > Przewalskia > Przewalskia tangutica. The sequence goes on along the minus strand of CM056728.1, from coordinate 31,246,578 downwards.
CATGTGGTTGGTAGAATCCACACCCACATGTCCCCAATCTACACCACACACTTGCCTAGATCTTGGCCATTGATTTCCCTATAAATACCCCTTGTGTGCAAGACTTATTCTTCATCCACTTAAGAGTTTCCAAGGCAAAATTCTCCTCCCCGCACATGCGTTCTCGTCCACCCCACCTCAGGTAGAATTCTTCAAGTGTTGTGGTATTATCCCAAATACCCTAGCCTAGTATTCCTAGTAGTATTCCAAAGTTATTTCAATACTAGGAGCCCGGAAATACTACTTTATTCCAATAGTAGCAAAAATGAAACCCTAGGGAAAATCTTCATAGTTGGTTGAAGTGTTAAGAGAAGTTGTTTAGAAACTTGTAAGGGTTGCTTGGAGCGGTTTGGACCGTACAGAATAGGAGCTAAACGTTGCTCAGGATCGACTTATAATCTTGGATAATTTTGGGCTTATCGAGGTAATGATCTTTATCCCCCTATTGTAATTGGAAATTACATGTTATAGTAGTCAATAATTGAGTATAAGATATATTGGAAGAATAATTATAAAGAATTGAACTGTATTTACATTGGGTGTATTCTGATAGACTTGTAGTATTATTGTGAGGCAGAATTGTACACGTTCGGTTAGACGTATAAACCCCTCTGAGTTGTTGGCTTGGTAGCGGGCCCTGATGTTGGAAGTTATAGTTGTAGTTACGGGGGGGGGGGGGGGGGGAGATCGCGAAATTCATAGACGTTTTGTGGCCTTTATTGTTATACCCCGTATTTTCCGGTATATGCGTATGGGCGTGCGTGAAAATTTGAACTTGAGAATTAGGCTTGGCGAAATTTATTTGTTCCTGACACGGTTAGAGTCGTTTTTAGTGAAAGCGTTTTCCACGACTTTCGTAGGGAATTTCGGCTATGTCTTTTTTAATTTTTTCGGTTTTTTACGAGACACGAAAAATTTTGGACCAAAAACAGGGCGCCACTCGCACCTCTCATTGGTGGAGTGGGGCGGTAAAGGTGGCGAAAGTTGGCCTTGTTTGGTCAAGGGTTGGTAGGATATTTTTGTGTTAGATGGATAAGGTGCACTTGGCAAGATCTTGGCCTACACTTGCTATGCACTTGGCAAGATCTTGGCCATTGGTTGGCCTTGGCTTGTGCTATAAATACCCCCCTTAGGATGACTTCTTCATCCATTCCAAATATTTCCTAAGTGTTAAAATCCCTCCTCTCCCTCTTGTTGACTCTCGTCAGAGCCCTCTCCCACTTTGAAAGGCCCTTGGCGAGAGCCTTCCCACTCCTTGTAGTGTGGCGTGGGGTACCCACTGCCTAGTTGTCTCGTATAATACACCCTCTTGGTAGAAATACTCTCAAAGTATTGTTATAATGCCCAAATTACCTTAGCCGTATACCTTGTAGTATTCTGGTTATACCTATATGAAAAGCCGAAATACTATTATACTTCCGTCAGTCAAAAAAACCGAAACCACAGGAAAATCTCCATAGTCAGTTGGAGTATTGTGTAGAAGTTGGTTAGAACTTCTAAGGGTGGTTTAGAGCGGGTTGGAGCGCTCGGAGTTGGAGCTAAACGATTGCCCAGGATCGACTTTATACTTGGATAATTATGGGCTTATCGAGGTAAATATCTTGTCCCTCTATTGTAATTGGAAATATCATGTTGTATGAATATATAGTTGAAGTATACTATATATAGAACTGAACGTAGTTATCGGCAATGTCTTTTGACTTAAGCCTGAATAATACTTACGGCAATGTCTTGCGACTTAAGCCTGAATTTAAAGAAGAATCTTGTTGTAATTACATAGGGCGTATTACGATGAACTTGTGTAGTAGTGCAGTGGAGTAGAATTGTGCAGATTAGGGTTAGGCGTATAACCCACCGGTTGGCTTGGTAGTGGCCTCGGTAGAGGAGGAGATTTCTGTTGTTCGGGGAGGTCTTTGCGAATTTTCGGTAGAATGTTCTACGATGAGATCTAAATGTTAATAAGCGCCTTGTGGCCTTATAGGTTGAAGTACTACGTGTGGCGCGATCTACTTGGCTTGAAGGAGTAGCCGACAGTTGGAAGTACTTGGAGCGTTTTGCTATTAGTCGATAATCGTCGCGAGGTATGTGAACCTCTTCCTATCTCTTCTAGCATGATATGTGTGAACTATGTAGTACGGTAGACGTACATATGCTAAACGTATTTGATTGATTTAAAACATAAAGTGTTATAACGGCTTTATGGGAAGTTGGTTATAACAGCCTTATGTTGGTAAGAAAATACTTGTGGTCTTTAAAAGGTAACTGATTTGGACTATAACTGGCTTGTTATGTGTTAATAAAGAACTTGAAGCATTTCAAAAGATTTTTGCATCATTTTGAAAGAAGAAGTAATACTTGGTTTTTGAAAAACTTAAGAGTTATACTAGCTTTATGGGAAGTTAGGTATAACGGCTTAAGAATGTTTCTTGATTTGAATCGGAATGTGTCGACAAACCAACTGCGGCATTAATAAAAGGAAATGTTTTGACTAATTAAGTATTATTAAAACCAGTAGAAACTTCCATCTGCATAGAAGCTAAGATGAGACAAAATGATATTTCTAGATCACAATTTCTTTGTAATAAGATTGTTATAAACAAGAATATCCTACTCACATATAAGACTTATGTTTCTCAGTTGTTTAAAGAGAATTATATTCTTAAATGAATAAGACTATGAACTCTGAAACCTTTCTAAAATAAGAAAGCGTGAACATTTGAAATTAGGCAAACTTGGGCGTTTGGAAAATAATGTTGTTACTTGATTTTACAAAGGTAAGTGTTTTAGTTTATTTAAAAAAACAGTCACTCTATTTTATACTACGGGTATTGTGTGACTTATGTGAAAGCAACGGATCTTTTAAAAGATTTAATGTATGAAGTACTTTAGGGGTAGATACCTGAACTTGTTAGCTTAAAGTACCTTGTGTGAATAACTTGATTGTCTTTGGTTTGAGATAGCCTTGTAAATACTTTCTTGTTGATGTGATAAGTGAAAATGTTAGGATGCTCGTGTGTTAGTATCTTGTGTGATCGTGTTGTAAGGGTCATTCTTGTTGTGCTTACGTTGTTAAATGTTAAGCGTTGTACTATTATTGTATCACATACCCGCTTTGACTTATTATCACAGGGCTTGCCACCCTTGATGCGGGTCTTTCACGGCTATGCGGTCCTCGTGACTATCGCAGTGCGGTAGCTCCAGGATTGATCATTCCGGGTGTTTAGCCTGATGCGGGGGATTCCCTATGCGGTCTGTTGAGACTATGCGGTCTTTTGAGACTATGCGGGTTGCGGGAGCCTAGGCGGATACCGAGGTTTAGCTGCCTTCGATGCGGGGTATACCTCGGTGATGCAGGACCATGATTCGAGAATACCTCATGCGGGTCCGTGTGTGACCTATGCGGGCTGCGAGAGTTCGAGGATAGGCAGCGCATTGATATTGCGGGCGAGTGGCGGCCGATCGTAGTGCGGTGCAGAAAGACCTCGGGATACGATTTGTGGTATTTTTGATGCGTGGGTCTTAGTAGTCGGCTATGCCTTCGTACTTGCCCGTCACGGTTTTATTGTGATAACTTTGAGGCGTGAGTCCACGACTTGTGAGGCGCTTATTTGTTGTGAGCGTAGTTTGCTTATCATACATGTCTCTGCTTTATAGACTATTATGATTTCATTTCTGATATTTTTAGTTTCACATACTAAATTTTGTTGTTGTCTTGACCTCCTTGAAGTGCGTTCATCTGCGAGTTGAGGTACACGATCGTTGATCCTAGCTCTCGAGTCACGATTTGGCGTTTGGGAAGCTCCGTTTCTCGGAGGCTTATCGGTGGTATAGTCCCTGTCGTAGTAAGTGTTTACATTCGGGGTTTGGCGGGGCCACTGTCCGCCATTGTTGTCATATCATTCTTAGAGAGTGCAGTAATCTTGTTGTGGGCGGGGTTTGTAAAAAGGATTAAAGCGTTCATGTTGAAAAAGTTGTTATTTACATATATCGAAAAGCAAGTTTTCTCAGATTATTGTTTCATATTTCATAATATGTCTTGTATCGTTTTATGTTCCGCTGATTACTCTGATGTTGTATCACTAGGGTGCCCGGGGTAAGGCACCAGTCACGGGCCCGGAATCGGGTCGTGACAAAAAGTGGTATCAGAGCAGTTAATCCTCGGAAAGTGTCTACAGACCGTATCCAGTAGAGTCTTGATTATCGGTGTGTTGTGCACCACATCAATAATCAGGAGGCTATAGGATATTTAGGATTGGTTTCTATTTCTTCTCACTCTGAGATCGTGCCTTAGAGCTGTGTTGTAAGTTGAACCCTCTAACGTATTTCTTTCCACTTGCAGATTATGCCTCGCGTGCGTGGCCGACCCGGGAGGGCAAAGCGGCCGAGGAGGCTGCGAGTAAATCTGAGAGGGTTCGTGGGCACGAGCCCAATTATCACCTTGGGTGGTGCTTCGTTCGGGGAGTTCTGCGGCGTCACTAGCCCGTGAGTTTAGCGGCGGCGGTTCCTCTGCGGCCATGATATTTGAACGCCGGTTCCACGGCCAGGGAGCAGAGAATATAAATTTCAAGGAGGCGACCACATTACTAACTATGGATTTAACTACGAGAGCATACCGATGTACGCGAGTCTTGATGAATATCAACGAGAAGGTTGTGCAAGAGTAAGTTCTTGATTAGGCTTGAGCATCGCACGTATGCGGGCTTATGCGCGGCGAGCGAAAGCGTAGAGATCGGCGGGTTAACGAAGGGCGGCGAAGAGGGCGAGCGTGAGGTCCTTTGGTAACTTTCTGGCGAGTCACCTCGCGTGATTAGATTATGCCACGTCCACGGTGCAAAGGTCCTCGCGGGGTTGATGCGTTCGGGGTATGCGAGAGTTGGTCGAGAACTCCGGGGCTTCGTTCAGCGATGTGACGAGCGTCATCCGGAATGTCGTCTTTTAGTTGGTACTTGTTGTACTGCGGCCGTCGAGGGCCATGTGTCGAATGGGTGACCTAGTAGGAGGACTTTGCCTTGATGCAGGTGGGTAGTTCGTCACCTTCGCCCAGCTATCGCCTACGAGCGAGTTTGATTAGAACGACTAAGGAGTGAAGCGATAGATATAGATATATCTTTAACCCTCAGAGATCGGTATGTGTGATAAGGTGAGTATACCTTAAGTGCTATGTTACGATAGCGGTGTGTTAGTCGTGATTAGATCATGGTTGTTTAGCAGAGTAAGATTTTGGGGATAGAGAAGGTGTGAGCCTTAGAGCTTTTTACGTAAAGACCTTAGAGGTGAGGCCGTCTCGAGAAAAGGTGTAGTGTTATGTTTGACCCTTATCGGAAGTGCATAGTGCGTGAGTTATGTTGGGATAGGTCACTAGTAGTGTGGAATGAAAGGGGGTAGTTGAGCTAAGAAGACGCTAGGTTTTGAAGCGTGATTAGTGAGATTGTTCGGATCGGGAGTTAGTATTGTGCGCGTTAGGGTCGGGTTGAGGCCACGTTGCGGGTCAACCAGCGGTAGGTTTGGTGGTGAGGTCAGGTTGTGGTGGTCGCCTTGTGTTAGGGTTGTGAGGGTGTTAGGCCCAAGTTTAGTTAACGGCGTGCGAGTTCGTGGATGCGTTCGACCGATGGTCGGGCGATGGGGCAGCCCATCGTGTTCTTGATCGGGGACCGTTTACTGGTGTGTTGAGTTATCTGAAAGGTTGAAAGGCTGCACGGGGTGCCTACCTTCACCTTATGTCAGACAGTGAAGCCCAGGTTGTGGCTATTTTTCGTTTTCTAAAAGTTTTACCAGGCAAGGATAGGAACTCAGGTGAGTCTCAGAATCACATTCGCCCTCAGGCCAGTGTTTGGATTTCAGGGATAGTTGCGAGGAGTGTTGTCTCCTGTTGAAGGAGTGTTTAAGCTACCATTTCAGTGTTCGGATATCGCCTTATGAAGCCTTGTAAGGGCGGAAGTGTAAGTTGTCGGTCGATTGGTTCGATGTTGGCAAGGTTGACGGTTGGTTCGAGCTTGTTCCGGTATGTGGATAGTGAAGCTTGTCTAGAAGAAGTTACGCGGCTCGAGAAATCGTGCGGATAATGTCGGCGGCGCTTAGAGTTCGAGTTGATCGGTCTTCTTGAAGGTACCACCCGGTTTGGGTGCGGCGAGTTTTGGAAGCGAGAACTTAGCCCGAGTTACTTTGGGCCTTTGTGAGTTCATGTGAAGGATAGGCCAGGTTGCCTATATGTTAGTTTTTGCCGTCCGACTTAGGAGGCAGTATGTCCGGTCTTTCGTATTGTTATGATCGGGAAAGTATCGGAGATCCATCCAGAGTGTTCCCAGTTAATGATGACCACGTTAGAGATAGTAACCGAGTTTTGGAAAGCGACGATGCTCGAAATGTGGTAGAGTTCGAGTGTCTGACGGCCTCGGGGATCGCGTGTAGTCGGTACCATTTGTTGGGTCGCCGGAGTGACACTAGAACCTCGCGGCAAAGTGACAAAAGTGGTATGCTTTATGATGTTAGAGGTGTTTCCTCGTGGACTTGGATATAAGTATTTTCTTGTGATTGTATGCGTGGCCATTGTGGCGAGGATTGTTTCGTAAGTATGGTAATGAAGACTATCTTGGCGCGTTTGTTTGAGACTTAGAAGGAACATTCGGGACGAATGTTTCTAAGGAGGAGAATGTTATACCGTATTTTCCAGTATATGCGTATGGGCGTGCGTAGAAAATTTGAACTTGAGAATTAGGCTTGGCGAAATTTATTTGTTCACAACACGGTTAGAGTCGTTTTTAGTGAAGCGTTTTCCACGACTTTCGTAGGGAATTTCGGCTATGTCATTTTTAATTTTTGCGGATTTTTAGAGACACGAAACATTTTGGACCAACAAGAGGCGCCTTGGCACCCTCATTGGTGGAGTGGGGCGGTAAAGGTGGCGAAAGTTGGCCTTGTTTGGTCAAGGTTGGTAGGATATTTTTGTGTTAGATGGATAAGGTGCACTTGGCAAGATCTTGGCCTACACTTGCTATGCACTTGGCAAGATCTTGGCCATTGGTTGGCCTTGGCTTGTGCTATAAATACCCCTTAGGATGACTTCTTCATCCATTCCAAATATTTCTAAGTGTTAAAATCCCTCCTCTCCCCTCTTGTTGACTCGTCCAAGAGCCCTCTCCCCTGAAAGGCCCCGGCAGCGAGAGCCCTTCCACTCCTTGTAGTGTGGCGGTGGGGTACCCCCCCCTAGCCTAGTTGTCTCGTATAATACACCCCCCCTCTTGGTAGAAATACTCTCAAAAGTATTGTTATAATGCCCAAATTACCTTAGCCGTATACCTTGTAGTATTCTAAGGTTATACCTATATGAAAAGCCCAGAAATACTATTATACTTACCGTCAGTCAAAAAAAACCGAAACCCTGGGAAAATCTCCATAGTCCGTTGGAGTATTGTGTAGAAGTTGGTTAGAACTTCTAAGGGTGGTTTAGAGCGGGTTGGAGCGCTCGGAGTTGGAGCTAAACGATTGCCCAGGATCGACTTTATACTTGGATAATTATGGGCTTATCGAGGTAAATATCTTGTCCCTCTATTGTAATTGGAAATATCATGTTGTATGAATATATAGTTGAAGTATACTATATATAGAACTGAACGTAGTTATCGGCAATGTCTTTTGACTTAAGCCTGAATAATACTTACGGCAATGTCTTGCGACTTAAGCCTGAATTTAAAGAAGAATCTTGATGTAATTACATAGGGCTGTATTACGGTGAACTTGTGTAGTAGTGCCGTGGAGTAGAATTGTACCGTTAGGGTTAGGCGTATAACCCCGCAGTTGGCTTGGTAGCCGGCCTCGGTAGAGGAGGAGATTTACGCTGTTGCGGGGGGGGAGGTGCTGCCGAATTTTCGGTAGAATGTTCTACGATGAGATCTAAATGTTAATAAGCGCCTTGTGGCCTTATAGGTTGAAGTACTACGTGTGGCGCGATCTACTTGGCTTGAAGGAGTAGCCGACAGTTGGAAGTACTTGGGCGTTTGCTATTAGTCGATAATCGTCGCGAGGTATGTGAACCTCTTCCTATCTCTTCTAGCATGATATGTGTGAACTATGTAGTACGGTAGACGTACATATGCTAAACGTATTTGATTGATTTAAAACATAAAGTGTTATAACGGCTTTATGGGAAGTTGGTTATAACAGCCTTATGTTGGTAAGAAAATACTTGTGGTCTTTAAAAGGTAACTGATTTGGACTATAACTGGCTTGTTATGTGTTAATAAAGAACTTGAAGCATTTCAAAAGATTTTTGCATCATTTTGAAAGAAGAAGTAATACTTGGTTTTTGAAAAACTTAAGAGTTATACTAGCTTTATGGGAAGTTAGGTATAACGGCTTAAGAATGTTTCTTGATTTGGAAATCAGAATGTGTATCGACAAACCAACTGCGGCGTTAATAAGGAAATGTTTTGACTAATTAAGTATTATTAAAACCAGTAGAAACTTCCATCTGCATAGAAGCTAAGATGAGACAAAATGATATTTCTAGATCACAACTGTAATAAGATTGTTATAAACAAGAATATCCTACTCACATATAAGACTTATGTTTCTCAGTTGTTTAAAGAGAATTATATTCTTAAATGAATAAGACTATGAACTCTGAAACCTTTCTAAAATAAGAAGCGTGAACATTTGAAATTAGGCAAACTTGGGCGTTTGGAAAATAATGTTGTTACTTGATTTTACAAAGGTAAGTGTTTTAGTTTATTTAAAAAGAGCAGTCACTCTATTTTATACTACGGGTATTGTGTGACTTATGTGAAAGCAACGGATCTTTTAAAAGATTTAATGTATGAAGTACTTTAGGGGTAGATACGAACTTGTTAGCTTAAAGTACCTTGTGTGAATAACTTGATTGTCTTTGGTTTGAGATAGCCTTGTAAATACTTTCTTGTTGATGTGATAAGTGAAAATGTTAGGATGCTACGTGTGTTAGTATCTTGTGTGATCGTGTTGTAAGGGGTCATTCTTGTTGTGCTTACGTTGTTAAATGTTAAGCGTTGTACTATTATTGTATCACATACCCCTTTGACTTATTATCACCGAGGGCTTGCCACCCTTGATGCGGGTCTTTCACGGCTATGCGGTCCTCGTGACTATGCGAGTCACGGTAGCTCGGGATTGATCATTCGGGTGTTTAGCCCGATGCGGGGATTCCTATGCGGTCTGTTGAGACTATGCGGTCTTTTGAGACTATGCGGGTTGCGGGAGCCTAAGCGGATACCGAGGTTAGCCGCCCGATGCGGGGTATACCTCGGTGATGCAGGACCATGATTCGAGAATACCTCATGCGGGTCGTGTGTGACCTATGCGGGCTGCGAGAGTTCGAGGATAGGCAGCGCGCATTGATATTGCGGGCGAGTGGCGGCCGATCATGTGGCGCGATGCAGAAAGACCTCGGGATACGATTTGTGGTATTTTTGGTGCGTGGGTCTTAGTAGTCGGCTATGCCTTCGTACTTGCCCGTCACGGTTTTATTGTGATAACTTTGAGGCGTGAGTCCACGACTTGACAGATCGCTTATTTGTTGTGAAGCGTAGTTTGCTTATCATACATGTCTCTGCTTTATAGACTATTATGATTTCATTTCTGATATTTTTAGTTTCACATACTAAATTTTTGTTGTCTTGACCTCCTTGGGGGCTGCGTTCATCTGCGCGAGTTGAGGTACACGATCGTTGATCCTAGCTCTCGGTCACGATTTGGCGTTTGGGAAGCTCCGTTTCTCGGAGGCTTATCGGTGGTATAGTCCTGTCGTAGTAAGTGTTTACATTCGGGGTTTGGCGGGGCCACTGTCCGCCATTGTTGTCATATCATTCTTAGAAGTGCAGTAATCTTGTTGTGGGCGGGGTTTGTAAAAAGGATTAAAGCGTTCATGTTGAAAAAGTTGTTATTTACATATATGCGAAAAGGCAAGTTTTCTCAGATTATTGTTTCATATTTCATAATATGTCTTGTATCGTTTTATGTTCCGCTGATTACTCTGATGTTGTATCACTAGGGTGCCCGGGGTAAGGCACCAGTCACGGGCCCGGAATCGGGTCGTGACATTTATAGGGTGAAGTACTACGAGTAGCGTATTCTACTTGAAGGGTGGAAAAGGCTAGCAAGGTTATAGTACTGGAGCGTTTTGCTAATTGTCGATAATCGTCGCGAGGTATGTGTCACACCCGAAATTGGGCGTGGTAGTGCCTTACCGGGCACCCTAGTGATACAACATCGAGAGAAAAACCAGCGAAATAAAAACTTAGACATGCACGATAGATATAATAACAAGCGAACTGACCAAAGCAGTTGCCTTGATATATCATAAAACACGAGCAGTTTAATCCTTTTACAACCACGCCCAGATTACTACGGACCTCTAAGATTTACACGACTATGGCGGGGACAGGGGCCGCCATACCACGAATGTACAAGAACCTACAACTCGGGAACACATACAAAAGATAAGCCTCGGAGAAGCGAGCTTCCCAAACGCTGGCGAGATCCTAAGGCGAGGATCCACGGCCGATGTACCTCTACTGCGGCATGACGCGGCCCCGGAGGTCTGGCATAACAGTACAAGTATGTGAAACTATAAATCTGCGATTAAATCATAACGATCTATATAAAGCGAGACATGTATGATAACCAAAATACGATGCGCAACATAAAAGCGATCAAGTCGGGGACTCACGCCTCAAAGTCACCACTCAAATATAACTATGGGTCTCACGCCCACCATCCATCATGTTCGCATCATGGCCCACGTGCCGGAATCGCGCCGGTGTAGACATGTCCATGATGCAACAATAACAAGGCGCGTGGCACGTGCCGAATCTGCGCCGGTGTAGGCATGCCCATGTAACCTCAATAACGATATCTTGGGTGGTCAACCCGCGTAGCCACGTGCCGGAATCTTGCGTCGGTGTACCGCGTCCATGTTGCGATAATAACCATATATCGAGTAATCAACCCGACGCGTGGCGCATACCGGAATATTGCATCGGTGTAGACATGTCCGTGACATCAACAACAAGCGATAATCAAAATGGAAACATACGTGGAATTCTCCATCACGCCCGGCCGCGTCCAGTAAGTTCTCGACAAGTCAACCGGCTCTATCGAGAGCGGTAAACGTAAATACCACACTTGCAAAACAAAGGCTATCATCACTGGCGTAGGCAAGTTTCACAACAACAAGCATAGGCAAGTTTCACACTGACTCAAAGTACTTTCATTTTATGCCAAAGTCGGGTTTTTAACCCCCCAAAGTACTACATACGTTAAGTTCTTTTAAAGAGATCCATTACTTATAAAAGTCACCCGATACAGTAGTATTAGAAACGACCCACATTCCTTTTCAAAATCAAGTAACAACATTCTTTTCCTAAGTTCCAGTTTGCCTAGTTTCAATTACTCAAGCTTCTCATTTTCAAATGGTTTCATAGTTCCCAAACTTAATCACTTGATTCCTTTTTAGAAAAATTGAGTAATATATGTCTCTCGTGAGAGTAGGCTATTCTTGTTTACAACATTCTTATTACAATGACCATGATCTAGAAAATGTAATATCATTTTGTCTCATCTTAGTTTCTATGCGGATGGAGGTTTCTACGGTTTTAATACGATACATCATTATTCAATACATTTTCCTTTATTAACGCTGCGGTGGTGCAGCCGATACACATTACGATTTCAAATCGGTAAAACATTATCCTTTAAATAAAACCAAGTACTCATTACTCACGAATGAGGTTTCACACAAACATTCACATTAAAACAAATAAGTTAAGTCTCTTATCTTATAAGATCAAGTCCTTAACCTCTAACATCGATAAACCATTTTCTTTACCTCTCTTAAGACATTATACCTAACTCCCATAAAGCTAGTATAACTCTTTTTAAAACCACAAAGTATTTTCTTACCTACATAAAGGTTATAACCAACTTCCCATAAAGCCGTTATAACACTTTATGTTTTAAACAATCAAACACGATTAACACGTATGCGTCACCGTACTACATAGTTCACACATATCGTGCTAGAAGAGATAGGAAGAGGTTCACATACCTCGACGATTTATCGACAATAAGCAAAATGCTCAAGTACTACAACGCACTAGCCCTTTCCACCTCGAGTAGAATACGCTACTCATAGTCTTCCACCTATAAAGGTCACAAACGTCTATTAACCCCAAAACACAAGCTTCATCTTTCTACAGAAAATTCGCAAACTCCTCACATGACAGCGTAAATCTCCTCTCTATCGAGGCGGCTACCAAGCCAACCGAGGGGTTTACGTCTAACCGGGCGTGTACAATTCTACTCAGCAATACTACACAAGTCTACTGCAATACAGTCCTATGTAAATACAGTTCAGTTCTTTCTTTACATTCAGGCTTAAGTCAAATGACATTGCCGCACAATAATGTTAAGTTCTATATATAGTATACTTGACTATATATTCTAACATGTAATTTCCAATTACAAAAGGGACAAGTTTATTTACCTCGACAAGCCCAAAATTATCCAAGTTATAATGTCGATCTGAGCGAGTTTAGCTCCTCTACTCCGTGCGCTCCAATCCGCTCCAAACAACCCTTAGAAGTTCTAACCAACTTCTACTCAAATACTTCAACCAACTATGAAGATTTCCTTAGGGTTTCGGTTTTGAGACTAAAAGGACAAAAGGTAGTATTTCCGGGCTCTACGTAAAGAGGTAACTTTTGAAATACTACTAGGTAAAGGCTAAGGTATTTTGGGCATTATAACAATACTAGGAGAGTATTTCTAAACCACATAAGGGGGGTATTATAGGAAAGCCAAAGGCCAACCAATGGCCAAGATCAAGCCATGTTCAAGGCACAAAACAAGGCAAAACAAGGCCAAAACAAGGAACCATTATGCAAGGCCAAGCGTCCTCTTGGGCCCAAATCGCCCAAAGCACTTCCAATGTGAGGTGACATGTCACCCCGTTGGTCCAAAATGTTTCGTCTCTCGGAAAAATCCGCAAAAATACAAACGACATAGCCGAATTTTCCCCTGAGTTACGCTAAAGCGTTTAAAAACGACTCTAACAAGGTGTTGTGCCAAATGCCATTCGCCAAGCCACCTAGGCGGGGTGACACGTGTCACCTCCTAATGGCCCTCATAAAGCGTCTTAGAAAAATATCCACAATGGCCAAAATCTCAAAACAAAGTGGGCCCACAAAACCGTAAATTTCTCCGTGGGCCCACGTGACCATTCGAAAATAAAATCTCAAAATTCTAATATAATCTAAGAAGTCCAAATACCAAATCTGGGAATCCAATTCCCATTAACGAACCTTTTCTTCACAAATAACGGAAACTTTTCCAGTGAAAACTCACATCTTTCTTTCTTTCCAAAATTTTTTTACGCCGTGCTCTAAATGCATGCGTCCTCGCATACATACCCCGAGAATACGGGGTATAACATTCTCCCTCCTTAGAAACATTCGTCCGAATGTTCCTTCTCAAGACGGATATCGATGAAGTTCTCTAACAAGTTGCCAACGCCCGCGGCAGCCACAAAAATAACACACGTCCTCTTCCTTCCTTACTCGTCGTGCCCTTCTCGAACACTTGAACTCTCCCGACGTACCATACTTCAGTCATTACTTCGTTCCCAAAATCTGCAGTCACTACCTCCAAACTTGGTCATCTTACTAACCTCAAACTTCCTTAAGGCCATTCCCGGCCTTTACGAACCGCTTCTGGTCGAACGCGTCCACGAACTCATACGATGATCATACAAACTTGGGCCTAGCATCCTCGTGACCCTACCACCTGGCGGGACCACCCAGAACTGACCCCACCTTAATCCGGACTACGGGTTGACCCGTATCACGTCCTCAACCCGACCCACAATCGCGTCAAGCCCTCGTTCCCCGACACGGAACAATCCTGCTGAATCACATCATGAAAGCTACCACTTCCATCTCACACTACCCATGGACTTATCACACAAATAAAACCCACGTATACTACGTACTCTGATAAAGGTCAAACATAAAACGAATCTTTTACTCAAGACGACCTTACCTCTAAGGTCTCAATCGACGATCTAGGGTTCACACTTACCATGCCCCCATACTTACCCTTCTACAATAACCAGGTGTCTAAATCACGTTTAGCACAAAGCTATCCGAACATAACACTTAACACATCATTAACATCAATACATACAAGTATCTAAAGGGTTAAGGATATACCTGAAACTAGGCGGTTCAAGGACCGCTAAAACTGGGAACTTCCACCGCGACCTCTACCGTGGCCCGAAACTGCTCTAGTAGTCTGTGCTATCCTACCAGCGCTACCCCTGGTCGGACAGTCTCTCGTCATATGGCCCTGTTGGCTGCAAGAATAACAAGCTCTCTTGGTACTACGACACTCCCGAAATGCGGTCTACCACATCGACCACGAGGTAGGGGTGCATCTGACGCCAAGACTACTCCCGAACATCGAAACACAGGAGCCACGACCGCTCCGAATATCCCGAGGGTCCCGAAGTGCGGAGGACCACTCTGCAATGGCGGAGGTACATAACTAGTTCTTGGCAGGCGGTCCGCCTCGAAAGTCGCCAAAATATCCGGCCGTCTTGGCCTTCTTGGCGGTCGCTGCGTCGATCTGCGCTCGCCGCGCCTCGCATGAGCACGAATCGCGGGCAATGTCCATGCGGTGAAGAGAAACACCGCACAAGACTTCGGCCATATAATCATTTAGCCGGTGGCGTAGCGATGCACCTATCCTCCATATCTGCAACAAAGCGCGGGGACATATCGAGCCAAAGAATCGAACTCGACATTGTACTCACGACGGTCGCCTCTGCATCTCGATAACAAAAATTTGTCGGCCGTGCCCTCCTCATCTGCGGAGGCAAGAAGTGCGTGAGAAAAGCCCCGAAAACTCATCCCATCTGCTGGAGTGCATGCTCTCCCGAAAGCTCCACGAATCAAACCAATCGACTGCGGTATCACGCAGCCGATGCGAACCGAAGGTCACAGACTCGGTCTCTGAAGCCTTGATCACCCGCA
This sequence comes from Przewalskia tangutica, assembly GCA_029844215.1. NCBI lineage: Eukaryota > Viridiplantae > Streptophyta > Magnoliopsida > Solanales > Solanaceae > Przewalskia > Przewalskia tangutica. The sequence goes on along the minus strand of CM056728.1, from coordinate 31,231,480 downwards.
TGATCCTTTGTAACTGACGGATGAACTCCTGCGGATCATCCTCAGGCCTCGACCCAAAAAACTCTGGCGGGCTACAACTCAGAAAGTCTCGTAGCCTCAAACTATCTGCTCTCGGGTGCACCACAGTCTTCTGGAGCAGGCTACGCGTCGATCTGTCGCCATATCGGCCACCACGGCCAATAATCGGGCCATCTCGCGTGACCCGTCTCCCTGCTCGGTGTGGGGTGGAGGCTCAGTCTTGTAGTCTCATCGACCACGGCCGCGCTCTAAACCTCTTTGGTCTTTGGCGGCGTCGCGAAACTTCGCCGTCGGGCTTTGCTCTGTCTTGGCCGGGCATGCGCCTCGTACTCCTCTGTATCCAGCTGCGACTCCTCCGCCTTGCCCTTCAGGCACTGGTGCCAGCGGAGGCATAAGCGGTAAAATGAAACACATCGGAGGGTCCAACTTACAACTCGGCTCTAAGGCACGATCTCGAATGAGAAGAATAGAAACCAATCCTACATGTCCTATAGCCTCACGATTATAGATGTGGTGCCTGACACCGATAATCAAGACTCTACTAGACACGGTGCGTAGACACTTTCCGAGGACTAAGCGCTCGATACCACTTTGTCACACCCCAAATTCGGGCGTGTGGTGCCTTACCGGGCACCCTAGTGATACAACGTCGAGAGAAAAACCAGCGGAAATAAAAACTTAGACATGCGATAGATATAATAACAAGCAGGCCAACCAAAGCAATTGCCTTCAGTATATACATAAAACACGAACAGTTTAATCCATTTACAACCACGCCCACAGTGATTACAGACCTCTAAGATTTACAACGACTATGGCCAGGGACGGGGCCCGCCATACCTGAATGTACAAGAACCTACAACTCGGGGAACACATACAAAAGATAAGCCTCGGAGAAAGCGGAGCTTCCCAAAACGCTGAATTGAGATCCTAGGCGAGGATCCACGGCCGATGTACCTCACTGCGGCATGAACGCGGCCCCGAAGGAGGTCGATCTGGTACCAAGTATGTGAAACTATAAATACTGCAGTTAAATCATAACAGTCTATATAAAGCAGGAGACATGTATGATAACCAAAATACAGTACGCGACATAACAGCAGTCAAGTCAGGGACTCACGCCCTCAAAGTCACCAATCAAATATAACTATGGGTCTCACGCCCGCACCACATCCATCATGTTCGCATCATGGCCATGCCCCGAATCTTGCGTCGGTGTAGACATGTCCATGATGCAACAATAATAACAAGGCGCGTGGCCACGTACCGAGAATCTGCGTCGGTGTAGGCATGCCCGTGTAACCTCAATAACAATATCTTGGGTGGTCAACCACGCGCGTAGCCACGTGCCCGGAATCTTGCGTCGGTGTAGACCGCGTCCATGTTGCGATAATAACCATATATCGGGTAATCAACCCGACGCGTGGCCGCGTGCCGGAATCTTGCGTCGGTGTAGACATGTCCATGTGACTTCAACAAGACGATAATCAAAATGAAACATACGTGGAATTCTCCATCACCGCGGACGCGTCAGTAAGTTCTCGACAAGTCAGCGGCCTCTATCGAGAGCGGTAACGAGAAATACCACACTTGCAACAAAGGCTATCATCATGGCGTGAGCAAGTTTCACAACAACAAGCATAGGCAAGTTTCACACAACTCAAAGTACTTTCATTTTATGCCAAAGTCGGGTTTTAACCCCAAAGTACTACATACGTTAAGTTCTTTTAAAGAGATCCATTACTTATAAAAGTCACCCGATACGTAGTATTAGAGCGACCCACATTCCTTTTCAAAATCAAGTAACAACATTCTTTTCCTAAGTTCGGTTGCCTAGTTTGATTACTCAAGCTTCTCATTTTCAAATGGTTTCATAGTTCCCAAACTTAATCACTTGATTCCTTTTAGAACAATTGAGTAATATATGTCTCACGTGAGAGTAGGTTATTCTTGTTTACAACATTCTTATTACAATGACCATGATCTAGAAAATGTAATATCATTTTGTCTCATCTTAGTTTCTATGCAGATGGAGGTTTCTCTTGGTTTTAATACGATACATCATTATTCAATACATTTTCCTTTATTAACGCTGCGGTGGTGCAGTCGATACATTCGATTTCCAAATCGGTAAAACATTATCCCTTTAAATAAAACCAAGTACTCATTACTCACGAATGAGGTTTCACACAAACATTCACATTAAAACAAATAAGTTAAGTCTCTTATCTTATAAGATCAAGTCCTTAACCTCTAACATCAAGAAACCATTTTCTTTACCTCTCTTAAGACATTATACCTAACTCCCATAAAGCTAGTATAACTCTTTTTAAAACCACAAAGTATTTTCTTACCTACATAAAGTGTTATAACCAACTTCCCATAAAGCCGTTATAACACTTTATGTTTTAAGAACAATCAAACCACGATTAACACGTATGCGTCTACCGTACTACATAGTTCACACATATCATGCTAGAAGAGATAGGAAGAGGTTCACATACCTGCGACGATTTATCGACAATAAGCAAAATGCTCCAAGTACTCTGACCACTAGCCCTTTCCACCTCGAGTAGAATACGCTACTCATAGTACTTCCACCTATAAAGGTCACAAACGTCTATTAACCCCAAACACAAGCTTCTATCTTTCTACGAGAAAATTGGCGCACCTCACTTATGCGTAAATCTCCTCTCTATCGGTAGGCTACCAAGCCAACCGAGGGGTTTACCGCCTAACCGGGCGTGTACAATTCTACTCAAGAATACTACACAAGTCTCTGCAATACGTCTATGTAAATCTGATTCGATTCTTTCTTTACATTCAGTCTTAAGTCAAAAGACATTGCCGCACAATAATGTTCAGTTCTATATATAGTATACTTCAACTATATATTCTAACATGTAATTTCCAATTACAAAAGGGGGACAAGTTTATTTACCTCGACAAGCCCAAAATTATCCAAGTTATAATGTCGATCTGAGCGAGTTTAGCTCTACTCCGTGCGCTCCAATCCGCTCCAAACAACCCTTAGAAGTTCTAACCAACTTCTACTCAAATACTTCAACCAACTATGAAGATTTCCTTAGGGTTTCGGTTTTGAGACTAAAAGGACAAAAGGTAGTATTTCCGGGCTCTACGTAAAGAGGTAACTTTTGAAATACTACTAGGTAAAGGCTAAGGTATTTTGGGCATTATAACAATACTAGGAGAGTATTTCTAAACCACATAAGGGGGGTATTATAGGAAAGCCAAAGGCCAACCAATGGCCAAGATCAAGCCATGTTCAAGGCACAAAACAAGGCACAAAACAAGGCCAAAACAAGGAACCAATTGTGCAAGGCCAAACGTCCCTCTTGGACGCCCAAATCGTCCAAAGCACCCCACTTGCTTCCAATGTGAGGGTGACACGTATCACCTCCCGTTGGTCCAAAATGTTTCGTCTCTCGGAAAAATCCGCAAAAAATACAAAACGACATAGCCGGAATTTTCCCCTCGCAAGTTACGCAAAACGTTTCGTCGAAAAACGACTCTAACCGGGTGTTGTGCACAAATGCCATTCGGCCAAGCCACCTAGGCGGGGGTGACACGTGTCACCCTCCTAATGGCCCTCATAAAACGTCTTCCGAAAAATATCCACAATGGCCAAAATCTCGAAAACAAAGTGGGCCCCACAAAACCGTAAATTTCTCCCGTGGGCCCCACGTGACCATTCCCGAAAATAAAATCTCAAAATTCTAATATAATCTAAGAAGTCCAAATACCAAATCTGGGAATCCAATTCCCATTAACGAACCTTTTTCTTCACAAATAACCGGAAACTTTTCCGTCGAAAACTCACATCTTTCTTTCTTTCCAAAATTTTTTTCTGTCGTGCTCTCGTACGCACGTCCTCGCATACATACCCTGAGAATACGGGGTATAACAGTATGTGAACCTCTTCCTATCCTTTCTAGCATGATTATTGTGAACTATGTAGTACGGTAGACGTACGTGTGCTAAACGAATTTGGTCGGTTTAAAACATAAAGTGTTATAATGGATTTATGGGAAGTTAATTATAACGACTTTATGTAGGTAAAAGAATGGTTTATTGATTTTAAAAGATAAGAGAATTGACTTATATTTGACTTAATATAATATGTGAAGAACTTGAATTGTGTAGAAAGTTGTGAAACCTCATTCATGAGTAATGAGTACTTGGTTTTTAAATAATAATGTCATATTGATTTCGAAAAGGGGAAATAATATCGAACAAGCCAATGCAGCGTTAATAAAGGAAAAGGTAATGACTATCAATTAACTTAAAACAAGTAGAATCTTCCATCTGCATAGAAACTAAGATAAGACAAAATTGTATTACATTTCCTAGATCATGGCTGCTTTAATAAAATCATTAATAAACAAGTTTTTATTTTCTTAAAATTACAAAGTAAGGACTTGATTTACAAAAAAGAAAGACTTGAGAATTTGAAGTGTTTTCGTTTAAAAGGAAGGCATGCTTTTGTCTTATGTTGGTTTAAAAAGACGGTATGGAAATTGTTTTGGTTTACCTAAAAAGATAGTTGCTATATTTTGATACTACAGGTATCGTGTGACTTTTGTGAAAGACATGGAACTTTTTAAAAGAATTAATGTATGTAGTACTTTAGGGTTAAAAACCCGGATTTGTTGACATGAAATAAAAGTATCTTGTGTGAGTAACTTGCCTATGTTTTGCCTGTGATAGCCTTGTAATACTTTCTTGTCGGTTTGATAAAGTGAACATGTTATGATGCTACGTGTGTTAGTATCTTGTGATGTTTGTGTAAGGGGGTTATTCTTGTTGTGCTTATGTTGTTTAACGATAAGCCCGTTGTACTGGTATTATATCACATACCCCCCTGACTTGTTATGTTGTCGAGGATTTGCCACCCTCGATGCGAGGAATACCTCATGCAGGTCCATGTGTGGCCTATGCGGAGCTGCGGGAGTTCGGGGCGGGATGATCACTCGGGTGTATTCGCCGTCACGAGGAATACCTCATGCGGTCCATGTGTGACTATGCGGACTTGGGGTCGAGTTGATCTGCGGGTTAGCTACCCCGACGCGAGGAGTACCTCATGCGGGCTATGTGTGGCTATCGCGAGCTGCGGTGAAGTTCGAGATTAGGCGCGCATTGATCGAGGCGAGTGGCCCGGCCGATCATGTGGCGGTCTAGAAAGACCTCGTGATCTGATTTTATAGCATTGTTGGTACGGTGGGTTCTAGTAGTCGGCTATGCCTTCGTACTTACCGTCACGGTTTTATTATGACACAGTGGGACACGGTGTTCATGTATTCCTTGGTTCTTTTATATCATGGATGAAGCGGTGAGGAAGGAATTCCACGGGCATGATTGATATTGTGGGCATGAGACCCATGGTTATATTTGAGTGATGACTTTAAGGCGTGAGTCCACGACTTGACATATTCGCTTACATATTGTGTATCGTAAATTGGTTATCATATATGTGTACATTTTATATAGACTATTATGATTTCTTTCTGATATTTTGATTTCACATACTTGGTACTGTTGTCTTGACCTCCTTGAAGCTGCGTTCATCTGCGGTAGGTACACAGTTGTTGATCCTCGCTCATAGGATCACAATTCAACGTTTTGGGAAGCTCCGTTTCTCCGGAGGCTTATCTATGGTATAGTCCCCTGTCGTTGTAGGTACTTACATTCAGGGGTATGGCGGGCCCCGTCGTCGTAGTTATGGTTATATTCTTAGAAGTGCAGTAATCTTGTTGTGGGCGGGGTTTGTAAAGGGATGTAATCGCTCAAGTTTTTATTTATATATCTGAGAAAGGTAACGTTTTGGTTGCTTTGTTTTCTTATTTCACTGTTTATCTTTTATGAGTTTTTATTTCCGCTGATTTTCTCTGATGTTGTATCACTAGGGTGCCCGGGGTAAGGCACCAGTCACGGGCCCGGGGTCGGGTCGTGACAAAAGTGGTATCAGAGCATTTAATCCTCGGAAAGTGTCTACAGACCGTATCTAGTAGAGTCTTGATTATCGGCGTGTTGTGCACCACATATAATCGGGAGGCTGCAGGATATTTAGGATTGGTTTCCATTCTTCTCACTCTGAGATCGTGCCTTAGAGGCGTGTTATAAGTTGGACTCCTGCAGCGTATTCGTTTGTGCTAGTTATGCCTCTACGCAGGCAACCGGGGCCCGTATGGGCAAGGCGGCGGAGGAGCTACGAGTAGAACACGGAGGGTTCTGAGGCAAACTGGTCATTACGAGATAGTGCTTCATTCGGGAGTTCGGCGTCGCTAGCCCGGGAGAGTTTAGAGCGGCGGTAGCTACGAGAGACCACGATACACGAGTCTTGATTCCACGACCGGGCCGAGGATATGATTTACAAGGAGATGGCGATTACTAGCCGGACTTGTGGCTAGGAATGAGAGGCGACGAAGTCGGAGGTTCCGGAAGTACGATGGTTCACCTAGATCCGATAGTTGAGATTTGGGACTTCTTGAGTTGCGATCCACCGAGTTCTATGGATTGAAGCGAGGAAGATCCTCGTGAGTTTATTCGGCGATTCTGGCGGATCATGGAAGTGATCAAGACCTTAGAGGCATTTCTACACCATGCGCCCTCGCAGATGAGGAGAGCTCGGGCAGATGGATTTATGATGTTGAGGCAGAACGGGCGGACGGTTCGGGAATACAGTATAGAGTTTGACTTATTGGCTCGTTATGTCCCCGCTTTTGTGGTAGGCATGGAGGATAGAGTGCACCGTTATGTCACAGGACTTGACGATTATCTGGTAGGAGGAATACATGTGGGATGACTTAGCCTACCAAGTCAGTTGCGGGTTCAGTTGTTCGGGAGAAGGGTGTGTTAGTCAGACGAGGTCACGCCTACCTCGTTGTGGCCGTTGTAATAGACTCCATTATGGGGAGTGTCGTACTACTTCGACAGCTTGTATGCTTGCGGCCAACAGGGCCATTTGGTGAGAGTTTGTCCGACCAGAGGTAGCACAGATGTAGAGACTCAGCCTTCGGGATCGGTGGCTGGTTCATCGCCTTATATAGTTATGCGCCCAGCAGAGCAGGATTTGATTAGAGCGACAAAGGGAAAGTGAGGCAGTAGTTACAGAGATATCTTCAGCCCTTAAGAGACTTGTTTAGGTCATTATGGTAGATACATATGGAGTGCTATGTACGGATAGCATTGTGTTAGGTGGGATAATTACATGGGTAGTTGAAAAGGGTAAGTATGGGGACATGGTAGGTGTGAGCCTTAGAATATTACACGTGGAGACCTTAGATGCAAGGTCGTCTTAAGTAAAAGATTGTACGTTTGATCGTTGTCAGGGTACGTTAGATACGTGGAGTATATACAGGTGATAAGTCCTTGAGTGGTGTGAAAGGGAAGGGGGTAGTTGGGCTTAGAAGACCACTAGGTTCTCATGACTTGATTAGTGAGGTGGTTCCGGACCGGGAACGAGAGTTTAGTACGAAGTGGGTCGGGTTGAGGCCATATCACGAGTCAACCCGCAGCCCGGAATGTGGTGGGGTCAGTTTGAGGTGGTCCCGCTAGATGATAGGGTCACGAGGGTGTTAGGCCCAAGTTTAGGTAACCATCGTACGAGTTTGTGGATGCGTTCGACCAGTAGTAGGGCCGATGGGGTCAGCCCATCTTGTCTTTTAGTCAGGATTGTTTACTCGGCGGAGGGTTATGCGAGATGTTGTATATCAGGAAGGTTGTAAGGCTGCACGGGGTTCCTACTTTTATTTTATGACAGGAAGTGGATCCCAGTTTATGGCTATTTCTTTTTCGGGAGGTTTTACCAGGCGGGGTTAGGAACTTCAGTGAGTCTCGATGTGCATTCACCTCGGGCCGACGGACGAACATCGCGTTTTATCCAGACATTTGAGGATAGGTTACGGGCCGGTGTTTTGATTTCAGGGGTAGCTGTGAGGATTATTTGCCTCTTGTTGAGTGAGTATTATACTAGCTACCATTTCAGTATTCGGATGTCGCATTATGAAGCCTTGTATGGGCGGAAGTGTAGGTTGTCGATCGATTGGTTCGATGTTGGCAAGGTTCAGATTGTGGGTCCATACTTGATTCAGCAGGATGTGGATAGGGTGAAGCTTATCCAGAAGAGGTTATTAGCAGCTCAGAGTCAACAGAAGTCGTGCGGATAATCGGCGTCGACACTTGGAGTTCAGGTTGACGGTGGGTCTTCTTGAAGGTACCACCCCGGAAGGGTGTGACGAGATTTGGAAAGCAGGGGGAACTTAGCCAAGGTACTTGGGCTTTCTCAGATCGTTTGTAGAATAGGCCAGGTTGCCTATAAGTTAGCACTGTCGTCCGACTTAGGAGGCAGTACGTCCGGTCTTCCATGTTGCTATGATTCGGAAGAGTATCGGAGATCCATCCAGAGTGTTCCCAGTTATGATGACCAAGTTGGAGATAGTAACCCCGAGATTTTTGAAAACTGAAGCAATGACAGTAATATGGTACGTATAGTAGGAAGAGTTTGAGTGTACGAGGAGGGTACGACGAGTACGAAAAGAGGCGAAGATGTGTTAAAAAGATGGGAGTATCCTTTGGACCATGGGTGGAGCTATTAGTATTGTTATACGCTTTAGAGACGATTCTTCGTTGGCTCGGATGTGCGTTTTTGCGCGTATGTTGTATTATGGCCATGTGTGGCATAATTGGTTTCGTAAGTATAGTAAGGGAAGACTATCTGCACGCGGTATGTTTTGGAGACTTAGAAGGAACATTCGGGACGAATGTTTCTAAGAGGGGAAGAATGTTACACCCCGAAATTCCAGAGCATGTATACGAGGACGTACGTACGAGAATACGACAGTAAAATTGGAAAGGAAGAAAGATGTGATTTTTCGACGGAAAAGTTTCCGGATTTTGTGAAGGAAAAAGGTTCGTTAATGAGAATTGGATTCCCGGATTCGGTATTCGGACTTTTTGGGAATATTTGAGAATTATGGAATTTTATTTCCGGAATTGGTCACGTGGGGCCCACGGGGAAAATTTACGGTTTTGTGGGGCCCACTTTATTTTCGGATTTTTGGCATTACAGATATTTTCGGAAGATGAAATATTTTGGACGAGTAGGGGGGCGACACGTGTCACCCCCATGTGGCCGAATTATTGTGGGACACTTGTCCTTGGACGGTTGGTAGTGGACAAGTGGCTAGCCACTTGTCCAAATTTTATGGTGGACATGTGGTTGTGTCACGACCCGAACCCGGGCCCGTGACTGGTGCCTTACCCCGGGCACCCTAGTGATACAACATCAGAGAAAAACCAGCGGAAATAAAAACTTAAACATACAGTTTAGATATGGATCAAGATAAAAGAAAATAGGCCAACCAAAACGGTTGCCTTTCAACATATATATATATATATCGACCTTTGAACAGTTACAATCCTTACAACCACGCCTACACAATTACTCTGGACCTCTAAGATTTTTACAACAACTATGACGGGACGGGGCCCGCCATACCACGAATGTACAAGAACCTGCAGACTCGGGTAACATGCAAAGATAAGCCTCAGAAGGAACAGAGCTTCCAATCTGCTGAAAGGTGATCTAAGCGAGGATCGGCAATGATGTACTTACTGCGGCATGAGCGGCCCGAAGGAGGTCGATGCAACAGTACCAAGTATGTGAAAGCGTAAATCGTAAATGAAATCATAATAGTCTATATAAAGCGGGAGACATGTATGATAACCAAACTACGATACACAATATACGATTATATCAAGTCAGGGTCTCACGCCCTCCAAGTCATTTACTCAAATATAATTATGGGTCTCACGCCCACAACATCAATCATGCTCGTGGAATACCTTCCTCACCGCGATCTATGATATGATAACACCGAAGTACACCTGAACACCAAGTCCTACCTGATGCCCAAGCCGTACTAACAATATAATACAACCAAACCACGAAGCTGACACGGGGCAAGTACGAAAGCCGACTACCAGATACCAAGGCCGGCCACGTAGCTGACCGGGGCAAGTACGAGGGCTAACTACCAGGTACCAAGGCCGTATCACGAGACTTCATCACTACACTGAACGGGGCAAGTGCGAGGGCTAACTACCAGGTACCAAGGCCGAATCAGCCACGAGACGGGGCAAATCTGGCGACCACCGGTACCAAGGCGAGCGAAGAAACCTCATGGAGAGCTAGTCCATGGAATAACACTATCAACAGGAGCGTACCCGTGGAATTCTCCGTCACTGCCGGTACGTCCAAGTAAGTTCTCAACAAGTCAACCGGCCCTCCATCGAGAGACGCGGTAGTATAGAAACACAACAACAAGCATAGGCAAGTTACACAACAACAAGCATAGGCAAGTTATACACAACTCAAGGTACTTTCATTTTATAACAAAGTCCGGGTTTTAACCCTAAAGTACTACAGACGTTAAACTCCTTTTAAGAGATCTATTCCTTTTATAAAAGTCACCCGATACTCGTAGTATAAAATAGAGTGACTTACATCTTTTAAGTAAACCAAAACTACTTCCATACTTTCCCTTTTTAAAACCAAATTAAGGCAATACCATGCCTTCTTTTTAGACCAAAACACTTCTCTTTTTTAAAGTCAAGTTACCACATTAAAACCAATGATAAAACCCTTCTTTTGTTTTCATAAAGTCGTTATAACTAACTTCCCATAAAGCTGTTATAACACTTTATGTTTTAAACCAATTTAAGACAAAACAATGCCTTTCTTTTCCCTAGAGTTTCAGTTTGCCTAATTTCAGTTACTCAAGTCTCTTTTCTTTTAGAAAAGTTTCATAGTTCAATGTCTTAATCTCTTTTAAAACAATTGAATAACATATGCCATAGGTGTGAGCAGTTTATTCTTGTTTATAACCATTTATTAAAGCAGTCATGATCTAGAAAATGTAATATCATTTTGTCTCATCTTAGCTTCTATGCAGATGGAGGTTTCTACTGGTTTTAATAATACTTCATTATTCAATACATTTTCCTTTATTAGCGCTGCAGTGGTTTGTTCGATACTCATTATGATTTCAAATCAAGAAACATTATTCCTTTTAAAAACCAAGTACTCATTACTCACGAATGAGGTTTCACACAAACATCCATATTAAGTCAAGTCTCTTATCTTTTAAGATTAAGTCTCTTATCTTTTAAGATTAAGTCTCTTAACTTCTAAAAATCAGTAAACCATTCTCTTTATCTCTCTTAAGACGTTATACCTAACTCCCCATAAAGCTAGTATAACTCTTATGTTTTCAAAACCAAGTATTACTCTTCAAAAAGGTTTCTTAATTCTTTTGAAATACATTTAAGGTTCTTATTATTCAGGCTTAAGTCAAAAGACATTGCCGTACAAGTACGTTCTGTTAACACACGTACGTCTACCGTACTATATATATATATTCTTTTAAAATATCATGCTCAAGAGTATAGGAAGAATCACATACCTCGCGACGATTATCGACTATAAGCAAAACGCTCCACGGCTATAACCCGGCTAGCCTTGTCCACCTTCCAAGTAGCTCATGCTACTTGCAGAACATTCAACCAATACGGTTATAAGTCTACTGTAAATACAGTCCTATGTAAGTACAGTTTAATCTTCTACTATAAATTCTTCTGATGTGATTTCAGTTCAATTCTTTTCTGTAATATCCTTCTATTACAGTTCAATTCTCTTCTATGAATCTTATATTCATTTCAATACTACTACAGTATGTAACTTCCAATTACACTAGAAGGATAGGATTATTTACCTCGGTAAGCCCAAAATTATCCAAGTTTATAAGTCGCTCCTGAGCAACGTTAAGCTCCTGCTCCGGGTGCTCCAACCCGCTCCAAACAACCCTTAGAAGTTCTACGCAACTTCTACTTAACACTTCAACCGACTATGAAGGTTTTCCTTAGGGTTTCGTTTTTGTGACTGAGGGAAAGTATAATAGTATTTTCCGAGCTTTTCGTATAGAGGTAACCTTGGGAATACTACAAGGTATTTGGGCCAAGGTATTTGGGCATTATAACAATACTTGGAGAGTATTTCTACCAAGAGGGGGGGTATTTCTCGAAAACAACTAGGCTAGGGGGTAGTGTTCTCGCCAGGGCTCAAGGGGAGGGTGTGGCGGACGAAACTCAAGAGGGAGGGAGTAGTTTGAGACTTAGAGAAATGCTCAAGTTTGGATGAAGAAAGTCTTCAACTTAGAGGGGTATTTATAGGTCAAGCAATGGCCAACCAATGGCCAAGATCAATCCAAGTGTTAGGCAAGTGTAGGGCTAGGATTAAGACAAGTGCACCTTATCCATCTACCACCAAAATATCACAAAATATCCTACCAACCCCCTTGACCCCAATCGTCCAAATGCCGCCCCAATTGCTTCCAATGTGAGGGTGACACATGTCACCCTCCCGTTGGTCCAAAATGTTTCGTCTCTCGGAAAAATCCGCAAAAATTAAAAATGACATAGCCGGAATTTTCCCTTCGCAAGTCTTGTAAAATGTTTCGTCGAAAAACGACTCTTTTCGGCACTTGTGCCCAAATTTCGAACCTTGCCAACTTTAAGGCTTAAATTTTTATACGTACGCCCTCACGTACATACTCTGGAAATACGGGGTATAACATTCTCCCCTCCTTAGAAACATTCGTCCCGAATGTTCCTTCTCAAGACGGATAACGATAAAGTTCCTCTAACAAGTTGCCAACGCCACACCTGGCCACGAAATAACACACGTTCTCTTCCTTCCTTACTCGTCGTGCCCTTATCGAACACTTGAACTCTTCTAGTATACGTACCACACTTCAGTCATCGCTTTAGTTTCCAAAACTTTGGAGTCACTACCTCCAACTTGGTCATCTTACTAGCCTCAATCTCCCTTAAGGCCATTCCCGGCCTTCACGATCCGCTTCTGGTCGAACATATCCACGAACTCATACGATGGTCATCTAAACTTGGGCCTAGCACCCTCGTGACCCTACCACCTGGCGGGACCACCCAGAGCTGACCCCACTCGAACGAGCCGCGGGTTGGCCCGCAACATGGCCCCAACCCGACCCACTTAACGCATCAAGCTCTTGTTCCCCGATCCGGAACAATCTTACCTATACAGGTCATGAAAGCTACCACTTCCATTTTACACTACCCAAGGAATTTTCCCACAATTACTCCACGTATACCTATACGTTCTGACAAAGATCACTCGCAAAAACTTGTACTCAAGACGGCCTTACATCTAAGGTCTCAACTGTAATATTCTAAGGTTCATCATTTTCTCACCCCCAGGCTTACCCTTTTTCACCAACCAGGTTCTAAATCACATTTTAGCACAAAGCTATCCGAACATAACACTTAACACATTATCATAACATCAATACATACAAGTCTCTAGAGGGTTAAGGATATACCTGAAAATAGGCGGTTCAAAGGACCGCTAAAACTGGGAACTTCCACCGCGACCTCTACCGTGGCCTGCCGGTGTATGAACATCCTGCCTAGCTATGGAAGGTGAAGAACCCGCAACTGATCCCGTAGTCTGTGCTATCCTACAAGCGCTACCCCTGGTCGGACAGTCTCTCGCCAGATGGCCCTGTTGGCCGCAAGAATAACAATCTCCCAAGTTAGTACGACACTCTCCCTTATGAAGTTTTCCACAACGGCCACACTGAGACAAGGGCGACCTCGTCCGCGAGCACTCCTACTCCCCGAAAATCTGAAACACAGGAGCCACGACCGCTCTGAATATCCCGGCGTCCCAAGGCGTGGAGGACCACTGCATCGGGCGAGGTACATAACTAGTCTGATGCTGAGGCGGTCCGCCTCGAAAGTCACCAAAGGACCCTGCTGTTCTGGCCCTCTTCTGCTGATCTTGGTCATTCCGTCGATTTCTCCGCTCCTCACATCCAAGTGCATAAGCCTGCATGTGGGCAATGTCCATGCCCGGCTGAAGAGCTACACCCGAACAACTCTCTGCTAGGTAATCATCGAGCCTCAGAACATATCGGTGCACTCGATCCTCCATACTAGCTACTAACGCGGGACGTCACGCCAATGAGTCGAACTCCACATTGTACTCCCGAATCCGTCGCGGCTCGCCGCAACACCAAAAATTGTTTACCGATCCTCCTCATCCGCGAGGCAAGAAATGTGCAAGAAATGCCCCGAGAACTCGTCCCATATAGTGGAAGTGCATTCTCTCCCCGACAGCTCCCACGATCAAACCGGTCCGATCATTGCGTATCACGCGGCCGATGCGAACCTAGGACCACCGACTCGGTCTCCGATGCCTTGATCACTCTCATGATCCGTCAGAATCGCTTCGGATGAACTCGCGGATCATCCTCGGGCCTTGACCCATAAAACTCGCGGGCTACATCTCGGAAAATCCCGTAGCCTCAAACTATCTCGATCTAGGGTGAACCATCGGTGCATCTTTGAACTGCCGCCCAGCCTAACCTCAAGTCTGCCACAACCCCGCCATTAATCGGCCCACTTGTAACCCATCTCCTCTCGCCCGCATCGGGATCGAGGCTCAGTGCTTGTGGTCTCTGAGACTGCCGATGCTCAACTCGCAGCCTCCTCTCGCTGCTTGCCTTCTCGGGCGGGTTGCCTTACGCGAGGCATAATCGTAAAAACGGCAATCGTCGGAGGATCCAACTTATCACACAGCTCTAAGGCACGATCTCAGAATGAGAAGAATGGAAACCAATCCTAAATGTCCTATAGCCTCCTGATTATAGATGTGGTGCACAACACATCGATAATCAAGACTCTACTAGACACGGTCTGTAGACACTTTCTGAGGACTAAGCGCTTCGATACCACTTTTGTCACGACCGAACCGGGGCGTGATCGTGCCTACCGGGCACCCTAGTGATACAACATCAGAGAAAAACCAGCGGAAATAAAAACTTAAACATACAGTTTAGATATGGATCAAGATAAAAGAAAATAGGCCAACCAAAACGGTTGCCTTTCAACATATATATTTCCTTCTTCTCGAATCCAAGGGGGACTTCTCATATTTAGAATCTTTCTGCGGTGTGCTCCGTTTACTATTCTTTCGTACTTTCTTCTTAACACTTAACACATTATCATAACATCAATACATACAAGTCTCTAGAGGGTTAAGGATATACCTGAAAATAGGCGGTTCAAAGGACCGCTTAAACTGGGAACTTCCACCGCGACCTCTACCGTGGCCTGCCGGTGTATGAACATCCTGCCTAGCTATGGAAGGTGAAGAACCCGCAACTGATCCCGTAGTCTATGCTATCCTACCAGCGCTACCCCTGGTCGGACAGTCTCTCGCCAGATGGCCCTGTTGGCCGCAAGAATAACAATCTCCCAAGTTAATACGACACTCTCTCTTATGAAGTTTTCCACAACGGCCACACTGAGACAAGGGCGACCTCATCCGGCGAGCACTCCTACTCCCCTGAAAATATGAAACATGGGAGCCCTGACCTGCTCCTGAATATCCCGAAGGTCCCGAAGGCTGTGGAGGACCACTCTGTACTGGCGGAGGTACATAACTAGTCTGTTGCTGAGGCGGTCCGCCTCGAAAGTCACCAAAGGACCCTGCTGCTCGCCTCTTCACGATCTTGGTCATTCCGTCGATTTCTCCGCCTCACATCCAAGTGCATAAGCTGCGTGCGGCAATGTCCATGCCGGTGAAGAGCTACACCAACAACTCTCTCGCTAGGTAATCATCGAGCCTGAACATATCGGTGCACTCGATCCTCCATACTAGCTACTAACGCGGACGTCACGCCAATGAGTCGAACTCCACATTGTACTCCCGAACCGCGCGCCTGCCGCAACACCAAAAATCGTCGGCGAGCCCTCCTCATCCGCGAGGCAAGAAATGTGCAAGAAATGCCCACGAGAACTCGTCCCATATACCGGAAGTGCATTCTCTCCCGACAGCTCCCACGAATCAAACTGGCCGATCAGCGGTATCACGCAACGATGCGAACCTAGGACCACCGACTCGGTCTCCGATGCCTTGATCACTCGTGATCCGTCAGAATCGCTTGATGAACTCCTGCGGATCATCCTCAGGCCTTAACCCATAAAACTCTGGCGGGCTACATCTCAGAAAATCCCGTAGCCTCAAACTATCTGATCTAGGGTGAACCACTGGTGCTCTTCGAACTGCTGCCCACCTAACCTCTCAAGTCCGCCACAACCGCCGTTAATCGGGCCCACTCTTGTAACCCATCTCCTCTCGCCTGCACTATGGGACGAGGCTCGAATCTTGTGGTCTCAGAGATTGCCGCTTACTCGCGACTCCTCTCGCTGCTTGCCTTGGGCCCGGGTTGCCTTACGCGAGGCATAATCGTAAAAACGGCACGTCGAGGGGTCCAACTTATCACACCTTCTAAGGCACGATCTCGAATGAGAAGAATGGAAACCAATCCTAAATGTCTTATAGCCTCACGATTATAGATGTGGTGCACAACACATCGATAATCAAGACTTACTAGACACGGTGCGTAGACACTTTCCGAGGACTAAGCGCTCGATACCACTTTTGTCACGACGAACCCGCCCGTGGTCGTGTCTTACCGGGCACCCTAGTGATACAACATCAGAGAAAAACCAGCGGAAATAAAAACTTAAACATACATTTTAGATATGGATCAAGATAAAAGAAAATAGGTCAACCAAAACGGTTGCCTTTCAACATATATATATATATCGACCTTTGAGCGATAATCCTTACAACCCCGCCACAACAAAGCATGCACCTCTAAGATTTTTACAACAACTATGACGGACGGGGCCGCCATACCCCGAATGTACAAGAACCTACTGGACTGGGGTAACATAACAAAGATAAGCCTCGAAGGAACGGAGCTTCCAATACGCTGAAAGGTGATCCTAAAAGCGGGGATCGACAATGACGATTTCTACTGCGGCGTGAACGCAGCCCGAAGGAGGTCGATAACAGTACCAAGTATGTGAAATCAGAATATCGTAAATGAAATCATAATAGTCTATATAAAGCAGGAGACATGTATGATAACCAAACTACAGTACACACATATAACAGTTATATCAAGTCAGGGTCTCACGCCCTCCAAGTCATTTACTCAAATATAATTATGGGTCTCACGCCCACAACATCAATCATGCCCGTGGAATACCTTCCTCACTGCCGGCAGTCTATGATATGATAACACCAAGAAGTACACCTGAACACCAAGTCCTACCTGATGCCCAAGCCGTACTAACAATATAATACAACCAAACCACGAAGGCGACCGCAGGCAAGTCACGGCCGACTACGGATACCAAGGCGCCACGTGGTGGCCGGGGCAAATACGAGGGCTAACTACGGTACAAGGCCGTATCACGAGACTTCGTCACTACTGAGCGGGGAAAGTGCGAGGGCTAACTACCAGTACGAGGCGAATCAGCCACGAGGCGGGGCAAATGCGAAAGTCGACCACGGTACCAGTAGCAAGAAGAAACCTCGTGGAGAGCTAGTCCATGGAATAACACTATCAGCGGGAGGCGTGCGTGGAATTCTCCGTCGCTGATGCGTCAGTAAGTTCTCAACAAGTCAACCCCTCCATCGAGAGGCAGCGGTAGTATAGAAACACAACAACAAGCATAGGCAAGTTACACAACAACAAGCATAGTCAAGTTATACCTGACTCAGTACTTTCATTTTATAACAAAGTTCGGGTTTAACCTACTACGACGTTAAACTCCTTTTAAGAGATCTATTCCTTTTATAAAGTCACGATACGTAGTATAAAATAGAGTGACTTACATCTTTTAAGTAAACCAAAACAACTTCCATACTTTCCTTTTTAAAACCAAATTAAAGCAATACCATGCCTTCTTTTAGACAAAACACTTACATCTTTTTAAAGTCAAGTTACCACATTAAAACCAATGATAAAACCCTTCTTTTGTTTTCATAAAGTCGTTATAACTAACTTCCCATAAAAGTGTTATAACACTTTATGTTTTAAACCAATTTAAGACAAAACAATGCCTTTCTTTTCCTAGAGTTCGGTTGCCTAATTTGATTACTCAAGTCTCTTTTCTTTTAGAAAAGTTTCATAGTTCAATGTCTTAATCTCTTTTAAAACAATTGAATAACATATGCCATAGGTGTGGCGATTTATTCTTGTTTATAACCATTTATTAAAGCGCCATGATCTAGAAAATGTAATATCATTTTGTCTCATCTTAGCTTATGCGGATGGAGGTTTCTCTTGGTTTTAATAATACTTCATTATTCAATACATTTTCCTTTATTAAGCGCTGCGATGGTTTGTTCGATACTCATTCGATTTCAAATCGATAAAACATTATTCCTTTTAAAAACCAAGTACTCATTACTCACGAATGAGGTTTCACACAAACATCCATATTAAGTCAAGTCTCTTATCTTTTAAGATTAAGTCTCTTAACTTCTAAAAATCAGTAAACCATTCTCTTTATCTCTCTTAAGACGTTATACCTAACTCCCCATAAAGTTAGTATAACTCTTATGTTTTCAAAACCAAGTATTACTCTTCAAAAAGGTTTCTTAATTCTTTTGAAATACATTCAAGGTTCTTATTATTCAGGCTTAAGTCAAAGACATTGCCGTACAAATGTTTCGTTAACACACGCGTCGTCTAGTACTATATATATATTCTTTTAAAATATCATGCTCAAAGTATAGGAAGAATCACATACCTCGACGATTATCGACTATAAGCAAAACGCTCACGGCTATAACCGCTAGCCTTGTCCACCTTCCAAGTAGCTCATGCTACTTGTAGAACATTCAACCAATACGGTTATAAGTCATCAGTAAATCTGATCCTATGTAAATCTGATTTAATCTTCTACTATAAATTCTTACGATGTGATTTGATTCAATTCTTTTACGTAATATCCTTCTATTACGTTCAATTCTCTTCTATGAATCTTATATTCATTTCAATACTACTACGATGTAACTTCCAATTACACTAGAAGGATAGGATTATTTACCTCGGTAAGCCCAAAATTATCCAAGTTTATAAGTCGCTCCTGAGCAACGTTAAGCTCCTGCTCCGGGTGCTCCAACCCGCTCCAAACAACCCTTAGAGGTTCTACGCAACTTCTACTTAACACTTCAACCGACTATGAAGGTTTTCCTTAGGGTTTCGTTTTTGTGACTGAGGGACAGTATAATAGTATTTTCAGACTTTTAGATAGAGGTAACCTTGGAAATACTACAAGGTATTTGGGCCAAGGTATTTGGGCATTATAACAATACTTGGAGAGTATTTCTACCAAGAGGGGGGGGGTATTTCTCGAAAACAACTAGGCTAGGGGGGGGGTAGTGTTCTCGGCTAGGGCTCACAAAGGGGGGAGGGGGGTGTGGCGGACGAAACTCAAGAGGGAGGGAGTAGTTTGAGACTTAGAGTGTTATACCCCATATTTCCAGAGTATGTACGTAAGGACGTACGTAGAAAAGTTTGGGCTTTAAAGTAGGCTTGGCCGAAATATTTTGTGCACAACACCCGGTTAGAGTCGTTTTTAGACGAAAAGTTTTACACAAAATGCGAAGGGAAAAATACGGCTATGTCATTTTTAATTTTTGCGGATTTTTCCGAGAGACGAAACATTTTGGACCAACGAGAGGGCGACACTTGGCACCCTCTCATTGGTGGGCGTGTGGGGCGGCACATGGGACGAAACCAACTTGGAGTTGGTAGGATATTTTGTGAGGGTTTTAAGGAGTAGGGACTAGGGGGCACTTGGGCACATCTTGGCCCTCCACTTGCCCCCCACTTGGCTAGATCATGGCCCTTGATTTCCCTATAAATACCCCTCCCCCTTTGAAGACTTCTTCATCCAAAATAATTTCCTAAGTCTAAAAATTCTCCCCCCCTCTCTTGTAGTGATCTCGTCCTAGCCTCCCCCTCCCCCCTTGGTGAGGCCCCTTGGCCGAGAGCCCCTCCCCCCTTGGCCGAGAGTACCCCCCCTCCTAGTGGGGTTGGCCGAGGGGTATACACCCCCCCCTTGTGGTGTTGTCTCGTATAAATACCCCCCTCTTGGTAGAAATACTCTCCATAGTATTGTTACTATACCCAAATTACCTTAGCCGTATACCTTGTAATATTCCAAAGATACCTCTATACGTAGAGCCCGGAAACACTACCTAATGTCCCTTTTGTCTCAAACCGAAACCCTAAGGAAAACCTTCATAGTTGGTTGAAGTGTTAAGTAGAAGTTGCGTAGAACTTCTAAGGGTTGTTTGGAGCGTGCAGTTTAGGAGCTAAACCTTGCTCAGGATCGACTTTTATCTCGGATAATTTTGGGCTTATCGAGGTAAATAATCTTGTCCCCTATTGGAATTGGAAATTACTTGTTACTGTAATAAATAGTTGAAGTATACTATATATAGAATCAACATAGTTTTGCGGCAATGTCTTTTGACTTAAGCTGAATTTAAAGAAAGAGAAGCTGATCGTAATTACATAGGGGTGTATTCTGATGAGACTTGTGTAGCATTCTTGTGAAGTAGAATTGTACACGTCGGTTAGGCGTATAAACCCCACTGGTTGGCTTGATAGCGGCCTCGATAAAGGAGGAGATTTCTGCGGTTGCGGGGAGGTCTTTGCCAATTTTACGTAGAATATTCTACGTTGAGATCTAGATGTTAATAGGCGCCTTGTGGCCTCTATAGGTTGAAGTACTACGTATGGCGTGATCTACTTGGCTTAGGAGTAGCCGACGGTTTGAGGTACTTGGGCGTTTTGCTATTAGTCGATAATCGTCGCGGTATGTGAACCTCTTCCTATCTTTTCTAGCATGATATGTGTATAACTATGTAGTACGGTAGACGTACATGTGTTAAATGTATTTGATTGGTTTAAAACATAAAGTGTTATAACGGCTTTATGGGAAGTTGGTTATAACAGCTTTATGTAGGTAAGAAAATGCTTTGTGGTTTTAAAAACTTAAGAGTTATAATAGCTTTATGGGAAGTTAGGTATAACGGCTTAAGAGAGATAAAATGAATTATTTATTGATTTTAGAAGTTAAGAGACTTGATCTTAAAAGATAAGAGACTTGACTTAATTAAATTAATATGAATTTTGTGTGAAACCTCATTCGTGAGTAATGAGTACTTGGTTTTTTTTAAAAGGAATAATGTTTCTTGATTTCGGAATCGAAAGAGTATCGACAAACCAACTGCAGCGTTAATAAAGGGAAATGTTTTGATAAATGAAGTATTATTAAAACCAGTAGAAACCTCCATCTGCATAGAAGCTAAGATGAGACAAAATGATATTACATTTCCTAGATCATGTCTGCTTAATAAGATTGATTATGAACAAGAATAAACTACTCACATATAAGGCATATGTTTCTCAGTTGTTTAAAAGAGAATTATATTCTTAAATGGATAAGACTATGAACTACGAAACCTTTCTAAAATAAGAAAGCGTGAACATTTGTAATTAGTCAAACTTGAACGTTTGGAAAATAATGTTGTTACTTGATTTTACAAAGGGAAGTGTTTTGGTTTACTTAAAAAGATAGTCACTCTATTTTATACTACGGGTATTGTGTGACTTCTGTGAAAGAAACGGATCTTTTAAAAGAGTTAATGTATGAAGTACTTTGGGGATAGATGCGAACTTATTAGCATAAAGTACCTTGTGTGAATAACTTGATTTTGTTGGTTTGTGATAGCCTTGTAATACTTTCTTGTTGATTTGATAAGTAAACATGTTAGGATGCTACGTGTGTTAGTATCTTGTGATTGTTGTGTAAGGGGGTCATTCTTGCGTACTTACGTTGCTAACAGTAAGTCCGTTGTACTATTATGATATCACCTACCCCTCGACTTGTTATCCAGGGCTTGCCACCTTGATGCGGTCTATACGGCTATGCGGTCTGTGAGACTATGCGGAGCGGCGGTATGCTCGAGATTGATCATTCGGGTGTTTAGCCCGTCACGAGGGATGCCACATGCGGTCGTGGGACTATGGGGTCTATTGAGACTATGCGGCTGCGGGAGTCGGCGGATCTGGGGTTAAGCTGCCTCCGATGCGGGGTATACCTCGGCGATGCAGGACCGTGATTGAGAATACCTCATGCGGGTCGATGTGTGACCTATGCGGAGTCTGCGGTAAGTTCGAGGAATAGACGCGCACATTGATCTGCGGTAGTAGCGGCCGATCATGTGGTGCGGTGCAGAAAGACCTCGGGATCTGATTTTATAGCATTGTTGGTGCGTGGGTTTTAGTAGTCGGCTATGCGCCGTACTTACCGTGCGGTTTTATTATGACACAGTGGGACACGGTGTTTATGTGTATTCCTTGATGCTTTTATATCATGGGTATGGCGATGAGGAAGGTATCCACGGGCATGATTGATGTTGTGGCGTGAGACCCATTGTTATACTTGAGTAATGACTTGAGGCGTGAGTCCACGACTTGACATGGCGCTTTATTGTGAGCGTAGTTTGGTTATCATACATGTCTCACCTTTATATAGACTACTATGATTTCATTCTGATTTATTTTCGATTTCACATACTTGGTACTGTTATCTTGACCTCGCCCGAGGCTGCGTTCATGCCTCGAGTAAAGGTACACGATCGTTGATCCTCGCTCTTAGGAGTCACGATTCAGCGTTTGGGAAAGCTCCGTTTCTCGGAGGCTTATCGATGGTATAGTCCTGTCATTGTAGGTATTTACATTCGTGGTATGGCGGGAACCTGTCTCTCCATTGTTGTCGTATCATTCTTAGAGTGCATGTCTTGTTGTGGCGGGGTTGTAAAAAGGATGTAAGCGTTCGGTTTTAAGTTGATTTATATATATGCGAAAAGGCAAGTTTTCTAAGATAAGCTGTTGTACACTTCTTGTTATTTCATGTTGTTGTGTTATGTTCGATTACTACGATGTTGTATCACTAGGGTGCCGGGTAAGGCACGATCCACGGGCCGTTGGGTTGTGACAAAAGTGGTATCGAGCGATTAATCCTCGGAAAGTGTCTGAGCCGTATCGATGAAGTCTTGATTATCGGTGTGTTGTGCACCACGCGATAATCGAGGAGGCTATAGGATATTTGGGATTGGTTTCCATTCTTCTCACTCGAGATCGTGCCTTAGAGTTGTGTTGTAAGTTGGACCTCTAACGTATTTCTTTCCTACCGCTATGCCTCGCGTAGGCAAACCCGCCCGGGAGGGGCAAAGCGGCGAGAGGCTGCGAGTAAGTCTGAGAAGGTTACGAGGGCACAGCCCAACCATCCACGAGTTAGGTGCTTCATTCGGGAGTTACTGCGGCGTCACCATCCCAGCGAGTTTAGCACGCAGCGGCGGTGCCCTACGACCGTGATATATGAACCTTGATTCCGACCGAGAGCAGAGAATATAGATTGCAAAGAAGCGACCACTGTTACTAGCTATGGATTTGGCTACGGAGGGTATACCGATGTCTGCGAGTCTTGATGACTACCTAGAGAGGTTGTGCAAAGTAATTCTTGATTGAAGCTTGAGCATGGCACGTATGCGGGCTTATGCGCGGCGAGCCAAGCGTAGAGGTGTGGGTTAACGATAGCGAGAAGAGGGCGAGCAGCAAGGTCCTTTGGTAACTTTCGAGGTGAATCGCCTCGCGGCCAGATTGGTTATGCACATCCACGGTGCGAGAATGGTCCTCATGGGTTCGGGGCGTTGGGGGTGGCGGAGTTGGTGAGCTCGTGGCTTCGGTTCCGCGATCGCGACGGCGTCATTAGGGAATGTCGTCTTTTAGTTAGTACTTGTTTTACTGCGGCCGGCGAGGGCCATGTGTGGAAAGGGCGTCTAGTAGGAGGATGCAAGTAGGAGGGCTTAGCGCCCGGGATCGATGGGTAGTTCGTCACGCCCATGCTATCGCCTGCAGGCGGGTTTGATTAGAACGACATAGGAGTGAAGCGATGGGTCGAGCATATCTGTTATACCGTATTTCAGTATATGCGTGAGGCGTACGTATACAATTTGAGCCTTAAAGTAGGCATAGGTTCGAATTTGTGCATAACTACCAAAAGGAGTCGTTTTTCGACGAAACGTTTCCACAACTTTCGTAGGGAAATTCCGGCTATGTCAATAATAATTTTTGCGGATTTTTAGAGAGGCGTAACATTTTGGACCAACGGGAGGGTGACATGTGTCACCTCGCATTGGAAGGCTTGGACGGTAATGCTTGGACGATTGGGTCTTGTGTAGTAGGTAGGATATTTTGTGCAAGTTGTGTGGTAGATGGATAAGGTACACATGGTTGAAATCTAGCCCTACACTTTCCTTACACTTGGAGTGATCTTGGCCATTGGTTGGCCATGGCTTGACCTATAAATACCCCTCTAAGTTGATGAACTTCTTCATCCTAAATTGTTCTAAGTCTTGAAAAATCCTCCCCTCTCCTTGAGCTTTTAGTCCAACACCCTCTCCCCATCTAGCCTAAGTGGTTCGGTGAGGCCACTCACTAGCCTAGCCGAAAGTATCCCCACTCCTTAGAGGTCTTAGCCAGGGTACCCCACACTGCTAGTTGTTTTCGTATAATACCCTTGTTGTGGTATAGAAATACTCTCCTAGTATTGTTATAATGCCCAAATACCTTGGCCCAAATACCTTGTAGTATTCCCGAGTTACACTTATACAAAAGCCCGAGAAAATACTATTATACTTCCTCGGTCACAAAACGAAACCACAGGAAAACCTTCATAGTCGGTTGAAGTGTTTAAGTAGAAGTTGCGAAGAACTTCTAAGGGTTGTTGGAGCGGATTGGGCGCCGGAGTAGGAGCTAAACGTTGTTCGGGATCGACATATAACTTGGATAATTTTGGGCTTATCGAGGTAAACACTCTTGACTTACATTGTAATTGGAAATTACATGTTGTAGGAATATATAGTTAAAGTATACTATATATAGAAGTGAACATAGTTGTGCGGCAATGTCTTTTGACTTAAGCTGAATAATACTTACGGCAATGTCTTGCGACTTAAGCTGAATTTAAAGAAGAGAAGCTGACTGTAATTACATGGGGTGTATTCTGATGAACTTGTGTAGCATTGATGTGTAGTAGAGTTGTACGTCAGGTTAGATGTGTAAACCCCACTGGTTGGGTGGGTGGCGGCCTCGATAGAGAGGAGATTTCTGTTGTTGCGGGGAGGTCTTCGAATTTTACGTAGAATATTCTACATTGAGATCTAAGATGTTAATAGGCGCCTTGTGGCCTCTATAGGTTGAAGTACTACGTGTGGCGTGATCTGCTTGGCAAGGTGTAGCCGACGGTTTGAGGTACTTGGGCGTTTTGCTATTAGTCGATAATCGTCGCGAGGTATGTGAACCTCTTCCTATCTTTCTAGCATGATATGTGTATAACTATGTAGTACGGTGAGCGTACGTGTGTTAAATGTATTTGATTGGTTTAAAACATAAAGGGTTATAACGGCTTTATGGGAAGTTGGTTATAACGACTTTATGTATATAAGAAAGTGCTTTGTGATTGTTAAAAGTAATCGATTTGACTTATAACCGACTTGATGTGTAATAATAAAGAACTTCAAGTCTTTCCTTAAGAAACCCCTTTTTTTAAGAAGAGTAATACTTGGTTTTGAGAACTTAAGAGTTATACTAGCTTTATGGGAAGTTAGGTATAACGTCTAAAAGATAAAAAGAATGGCTATTTGATCTTAGAAGTTAAGAGACTTGATCTTATAAGATAAGAGACTTAACTTAATTGAATTGATTTGAAAGTTGTAAGATGTATGAAACCTCATTCGTGAGTAATGAGTACTTAGTTTCTAAAGAATAATGTTTCTTGATGTCGGAATGATAATGAGTATCGACAATCCATCGGCGCTAATAAAGGGAAATGTATTGAATAATGAAGTATTATTAAAACCAGTAGAAACCTCCATCTGCATGAAGCTAAGATGAGACAAAATGATATTACATTTCCTAGATCATGGTGCTTAATAAGATTTATTATGAACAAGAATAACTGCTACTTTATGGCATATGTTACTCAATTGTTTTAAAAGAGATTAAGACATTGAACTATGAAACTTTTCTAAAAAGAGACTTGCGTAATTGAAATTAGGCAAACTGGAACTTTAGGGAAAAGAAAGGCATTGTGTTGTCTTAAATTGGTTTAAAACATAAAGTATTATAACAGCTTTATAGGAAGATAGTTATAACGACTTTATGAAAACAAAAGGAGGGTTTTATCATTGGTTTTAATGTGGTAACGTGACTTTAAAAAGAGAAGTGTTTTGGTCTACTTAAAAGATATGAGTCACTCTATTTTTATACTACGGGTATCGGGTGACTTTTATAAAAGGAATAGATCTCTTTAAAAGGAATTTAACGTACGTAGTACTTTAGGGTTAAAACCCGGACTTGGGCATAAAATGAAAGTACTTCGAGTTGTGTATAAACTTGCCTATGCTTGTTGTTGTGAAACTTGCCTATGCTTGTTGTTGTGAAACTTGCCTATGCTTGTTGTGATAGCCTTTGTTGTGCAAAAATTGTGTTTCTATACTACCGCGTCTCTCGATGGAGGGTCGGTTGACTTGTTGAGAACCTACTTGGACGTCTTGGCGGTGGCGGAGAAATTCCGCAGTGCGTTCGCTGATAGTGTTACTTTTGCTAATCGCTTTGGACATCTCGACCACGATCGTGGCGCTGCGGGTATGCTTCCATTTTGATTGCCGCTTTGTTGTTTCCTTTTGGACATCTTGACACGATCGTAGCGCGCGGGTATCTTATTTGGAATCTTTGTCTTATTGTTCCGCCGGACATCACGACACGATGCGTAGCGCGGGTATGCTTCCATTTGGAATGTTGTCTTAGTGTTTCCCTTTTGAAAATCTCGACACGATCGTAGCGCACAGTATGCTCCCTTTTGGATTGTTGTCTTATTGTTATCATATCATAGACTGCCGGCGGTGAGGAAGGAACTCCACGGGCACGAGTGATGATTTGGAGGGTGTGGTTCCCTGACTTGATATGACTATTTATACGTTGTGTACTGTAGTTTGGTTATCATATATGTCTCCTGCTTTATATAGACTGCTATGATTTCATTTCTGATATTTTCTGATTTCACATACTTGGTACTGTTATGCTTGACCTCCTTGAAGGCTGCGTTCATCTGCAGTAAGTACATCGGCTGTCGATCCCGCTTAGGATCACCTTTGGCGTATTGGGAAGCTCCGTTCCTTGGAGGCTTATCTTTGGTATGTTACCACACAGTGCAGTAGGTCATGCATTCGGGGTATGGCGGGGCCTGTCCGTCATAGTTGTTGTATAAATCTTAAGTGCATAACCTTTGTTGTGGCGGGGTTTGTAAAAAGGATAAGCGTTCGGGTATTTATGTATATATGATGAAGGCAAGCTGTTTGGGTTGGCCTGTTTATTTATTTTGTCTCTTAATTCATGTTCATGTTTTATTTCACTGATTTTCTCGATGATTGTATCACTAGGGTGCCGGGGTAAGGCACGATCCACGGGCCCGGTTGGGTCGTGACAAAAGTGGTATCGAAGCGATTAATCCTCGGAAAGTGTCTCGAATCGTGTCTAGTAGAGTCTTGATTATCGGTGTGTTGTGCACCACATCTATAATCGTGAGGCTATAGGACATTTAGGATTGGTTTCCATTCTTCTCATTCTGAGATCGTGCCTTAGAGTGGTGTGATGAGTTGAACCCCACTGACGTATTCCTTTCCTTTACCAGTTATGCCTCCGCGTAAGGCAACCTGAGCCCAGACGAGCAAAGCGGCCGAGGCTGCTAGTGAGATACTGAGGAAATCTGGCGCGAGCGGCCAAGACTGAGATAGTACTTAGACAGCGAGTTTTGCGACACCGCCGGCCTGTGAGTTTAGAGCGCGGCGGTGGCTGCTGAGACTCTGATACACGAGCCTCGGTCCACGGCTGGAAGCGGATGAGATAAGTACAAGGAGATGGCGATTCTTGGCGAGTCGTGGCCGATATGAGGATAAGTGGGCCGGCGGTTCGATGCACCATGGTTCACCCTAGATCGGATAGTTTGAGGCTACGGGACTTCACGAGATGTAGCCCGCCAGATTCTACGGTCGAGGCACGAGGATGATCCGCGAGGAGTTCATCAAGCGATTGCTGCGGATCATGAGAGTGATCAAGGCTTGGAGACCGAGTCGGTGGTCTAGGTTCGCATCGGCCGCGTGATACCGCGATCGTGGTTTGATTCGTGGGAGCTGTCGGGGAGAGAATGCACTTCGGCTATTTGGGACGAGTTCGCAAGGGCATTTCTTGCACATTTCTTGCCTCGCGTATGAGGAGGGCTCGGTAAACAGATTTTTGGTGTTGCGGCGAGCAGGCGTGCGGTTCGGGAGTACAATGTGGAGTTCGACTCATTGGCGATGCGTCCCGTTAGTGGCTAGTATGGAGGATCGAGTGCACCGATATGTTACGAGGCTCGATGATTACCTAGCGAGAGTTGTTGGTGTAGCTCTTCACCGCATGGACATTGCCGCATGCAGCTTATGCACTAGGGGTGAGAGCAGAGAATCGACGGAATGACCAAGGTCAGCAGAAGAGGGCCAGAACAGCAGGGTCCTTTGGTGAATTTCGAGGCGGACCGCCTCAGCAGAAGACTAGTTATGCGCCTCCACCAGTTCAGAGTGGTCCTCCACAATCTTCAAGGCATCCAGAGTATTCGAGGAAGCGGTCGGGGCTCGAGGTTCAGATTTTCGGGAGAGCGGTGTTAGCGGTGAAGCCACCTACCTCGTTGTGGCCGTTGTGGTAGACTCGCGGTGGGAGTGTCGTGCTAGTCCGGGAGTTTGTTTTACATGCGGCCAGCGGGGCCATTTTAGAGCGTCCACCGTGGGTAGCGCTGGTAGGATAGCACAGACTACGGGGTCAGTTGCGGGTTCTTCACCTTCCATAGCCAGGCAGGATGTTCATGCGCAGGCGGGCCACGGTAGAGGTCGCGGTGGAAGTTCCCAGTTTTAGCGGTCCTTTGAACCGCCTATTTTCAGGTATATCCTTAACCATCTAGAGTTTTGTATGTTATGATAATGTGTTAAGTGTTATGTTCGGATAGCTTTGTGCTAAAATGTGACTTAGAAACATGCTTAGTGAAAAAGGGTAAGCCTGGGGGTGAGAAAATGATGAACCTTAGAATATTACAGTTGAGACCTTAGATGTAAGGCCGTCTTGAGTACAAGTTTTTGCAAGTGATCCTTGTCGGAGTGCATTTTATGCCTAGAATGTATTGTGTGATAAGTCCCTGGGTAGTGTGAAATGGAAGTGGTAGCCTTCATGACCTGTAGAGGTAAGATTGTTCCGGATCGGGGATCAAGAGCGTAATGCGTTAAGTGGGTCGGGTTGGGGCCATGTTGAGGGCCAACCCGCGGCCTGTTTCGAGGTGGGGTCAGCTCTGGGTGGTCCCGCCAGGTGGTAGGGTCACGAGGGTGCTAAGCCCAAGTTTAGTTAACCATCGTATGAGTTCGTGGATATGTTCGACCAAAAGCGGATCGTGAAGGCCGGGAATGGCCTTAAGGGAGATTGAAGCTAGTAAGATGACCAAGTTTGGAGGTGGTGACTCCAAAGTTTTGGGAAAGCAATGACTGAAGTGTGGTACGTATACTAGAGGAGTTCAAGTGTCCGAGAAGGGCACGACGAGTAAGGAAGGAAGAGAACGTGTGATATTTCGTGGCCAGGTGTGGCGTTGGCAACTTGTTAGAAGAACTTCATCGTTATCCGTCTTGAGAAGGAACATTCGGGACGAATGTTTCTAAGGAGGGGAGAATGTTATACCCCGTATTTCCAGAGTATGTACGTGAGGGCGTACGTATACAATTTGAGCCTTAAAGTAGGCATAGGTTCGAATTTGTGCATAACTACCAAAAGGAGTCGTTTTTCGACGAAACGTTTCCACAGCTTTCGTAGGGAAAATTCCGGCTATGTATAATAATTTTTGCGGATTTTTCCGAGAGACGTAACATTTTGGACCAACGGGAGGGTGACATGTCACCTCACATTGGAAGGCTTGGACGGTAATGCTTGGACGATTGGGTCTTGTGTAGTAGGTAGGATATTTTGTGCAAGTTGTGTGGTAGATGGATAATGTACACATGGTTGAAATCTAGCCCTACACTTGCCTTACACTTGGAGTGATCTTGGCCATTGGTTGGCCATGGCTTGACCTATAAATACCCCTCTAAGTTGATGAACTTCTTCATCCTAAATTGTTCTAAGTCTTGAAAAATCCTCCCTCTCTCCAGGCTTTTCGTCCAACACCCTCTTCCCTCTAGCCTAAGTGGTTCGGCCGAGGCCCTCCTAGCCTAGCCGAAAGTATCCCCTCCTTAGAGGTGCTAGCCAGAAATTGTACCCACTAACTAGTTGTTTTCGTATAATACCCTTGTTGTGGTATAGAAATACTCTCTAGTATTGTTATAATGCCCAAATACCTTGGCCCAAATACCTTGTAGTATTCCCAAGGTTACACTTATACAAAAGCCCGAAAATACTATTATACTTCCTCACTCAAAAGCGAAACCCTAAGGAAAACCTTCATAGTCGGTTGAAGTGTTTAAGTAGAAGTTCAAGAACTTCTAAGGGTTGTTGGAGCGGATTGGGCGCCGGAGTAGGAGCTAAACGTTGTTCAGGATCGACATATAACTTGGATAATTTTGGGCTTATCGAGGTAAACACTCTTGACCTTCTGTTGTAATTGGGAATTACATGTTGTAGGAATATATAGTTAAAGTATACTATATATAGAAGTGAACATAGTTGTGCGGCAATGTCTTTTGACTTAAGCCTGAATAATACTTACGGCAATGTCTTGCGACTTAAGCCTGAATTTAAAGAAGAGAACTGAACTGTAATTACATAGGACTGTATTACAGTAGACTTGTGTAGCATTGATGTGTAGTAGAGTTGTACACGTCCGGTTAGATGTGTAAACCCCCCCTGGTTGGCTGGGTAGCCGGCCTCGATAGAGGAGGAGATTTACGCTGTTGTTGCGGGGAGGTCTTCGAATTTTACGTAGAATATTCTACATTGAGATCTAAGATGTTAATAGGCGCCTTGTGGCCTCTATAGGTTGAAGTACTACGTGTGGCGTGATACGCTTGGCTTAAGGTGGCCGAGCGGTTTGAGGTACTTGGAGCGTTTTGCTATTAGTCGATAATCGTCGCGAGGTATGTGAACCTCTTCCTATCTTTCTAGCATGATATGTGTATAACTATGTAGTACGGTAGACGTACATGTGTTAAATGTATTTGATTGGTTTAAAACATAAAGGGTTATAACGGCTTTATGGGAAGTTGGTTATAACAGCTTTATGTATATAAGAAAGTGCTTTGTGATTGTTAAAAAGTAACTGATTTGACTTATAACTGACTTGATGTGTAATAATAAAGAACTTGAAGTCTTTCCTTAAGAAACCCCTTTTTTTTAAGAAGAGTAATACTTGGTTTTGAGAACTTAAGAGTTATACTAGCTTTATGGGAAGTTAGGTATAACGTCTAAAAGAGATAAAAAGAATGGCTATTTGATCTTAGAAGTTAAGAGACTTGATCTTATAAGATAAGAGACTTAACTTAATTGAATTGATTTGAAAGTTGTAAGATGTATGAAACCTCATTCGTGAGTAATGAGTACTTAGTTTCTAAAGAATAATGTTTTACTGATGTCGGAATGATAATGAGTATCGACAATCCACTGCAGCGCTAATAAAGGGAAATGTATTGAATAATGAAGTATTATTAAAACCAGTAGAAACCTCCATCTGCATAGAAGCTAAGATGAGACAAAATGATATTACATTTCCTAGATCATGGCTGCTTAATAAGATTTATTATGAACAAGAATAACTGCTACTTTATGGCATATGTTACTCAATTGTTTTAAAAAGAGATTAAGACATTGAACTATGAAACTTTTCTAAAAAGAGACTTGCGTAATTGAAATTAGGCAAACTGGAACTTTAGGGAAAAGAAAGGCATTGTGTTGTCTTAAATTGGTTTAAAACATAAAGTATTATAACAGCTTTATAGGAAGATAGTTATAACGACTTTATGAAAACAAAAGGAGGGTTTTATCATTGGGTTTAATGTGGTAACGTGACTTTAAAAAGAGAAGTGTTTTGGTCTACTTAAAAGATATGAGTCACTCTATTTTTATACTACGGGTATCGGGTGACTTTTATAAAAGGAATAGATCTCTTTAAAAGGAATTTAACGTACGTAGTACTTTAGGGTTAAAACCCGGACTTGGGCATAAAATGAAAGTACTTCGAGTTGTGTATAAACTTGCCTATGCTTGTTGTTGTGAAACTTGCCTATGCTTGTTGTTGTGAAACTTGCCTATGCTTGTTGTGATAGCCTTTGTTGTGCAAGAATTGTGTTTATACTCTGGCGTCTCGATGGAGGTCGGTTGACTTGTTGAGAACCTACTTGGGCGTGCGGCGATGTGGAGAAATTCCGCAGTGCGTTCGCTGATAGTGTTACTTTGCTAATCGCTTTGGACATACCGACCACGATCGTAGCGCTGCGGGTATGCTTCCATTTGATTGCGCTTTGTTGTTTCCTTTTGGACATACCGACCACGATCGTAGCGCGCGGGTATGCTTATTTGGAATCTTGTCTTATTGTTCCGCCGGACATCGACACGATGCGTAGCGCGGGTATGCTTCCATTTGGAATGTTGTCTTAGTGTTTCCCTTTTGGACATCTCGACACGATCGTAGCGCGGGTATGCTCCTTTTGGATTGCTGTCTTATTGTTATCATATCATGCTCGCGGTGAGGAAGGAACTCGCGAGCGCAGTGATGATTTGGGCGTGGTTCCTCGACTTGATATGACTATTTATACGTTGTGTCGTAGTTTGGTTATCATATATGTCTCTGCTTTATATACTGCTATGATTTCATTTCTGATTTTTCTGATTTCACATACTTGGTACTGTTATGCTTGACCTCCTTGAAGGCTGCGTTCATGCGCAGTAGAGGTACATCATTGTCGATCCCGCTTTTAGGATCACCTTTCGTATTGGGAAGCTCCGTTCCTTGAGGCTTATCTTTGGTATGTTACCCGAGTGCAGAGGTCCTTGTACATTCAGGGGTATGGCGGGGCCCTGTCCCGTCATAGTTGTTGTATAAATCTTAGAGGTCTGTAACACTGTTGTGGGCAGGGTTTGTAAAAAGGATAACTGTTCGGGTATTTATGTATATATGATGAAGGCAACTGTTTTGGTTGGCCTGTTTATTTATTTTGTCTCTTAATTCATGTTCATGTTTTTATTTCCGCTGATTTTCTCTGATGATTGTATCACTAGGGTGCCCGGGGTAAGGCACCAGTCACGGGCCCGGGTTCGGGTCGTGACAATATATTTAACCCTCTAGAGATCAGTATGTGTGATAAGATGAGTATATCATAGGTGCTATGTTCTGATAGCAGTGTGTTAGTTGTGATTAGAAATCATGGTTAGTAACCGGGAAAGATTGGGGCATAGGAAAAGTGTAAGCCTTAGAGCTTTATACGTGGAGACCTTAGAGGCAAGGCAATCTTGAGTAAAAGATTACATTTGTGTTTGACCCTTATCGGAGTGCATAGTGCACATGAGCTATGTTTGTATAATAAGTCCCTGGGTAGTGTGAAATGAAAGAGGGTAGTTGAGCTAAGAAGACCGCTAAGTTTTCATAACGTGGATTAGTGAGATTGTTCCGGATCGGGGAGCAAGTGTTGTACGCGTGAGGGGGTCGAGGCCATGCCGCGGGTCAACCCGCGACCTGTTTTATGGTGGTCGGTTGTGGTGGTCCGCCGGTGGTAGGTCACGAGGGTGTTTGGCCCAAGTTTAGTTAACAGTACAAGTTCGTGGATGCGTTCGACCGATGTCGGGCTGATGGGGTCATCCATCCGTCTTTTAGTCGAGACCAGGTTACTCGGCGGAGGTTATGCGAGATGTTACATCGAAGGTGGTAAAGGCTGCAGGGTGCCTACCTTCACCCTATGACGCATGGAGCCAGTGCAGTATTTCTTTTTCGGAAGTTTTACGAGCGGGGTTAGGAACTCGGTGAGTCTCGTATCGTATTCATCCTCGGGCCAGTATTTGGATTTCAGGGGTAGTTGTGAGGATTGTTGTCTCCTGTTGGGAAGTGTTTTATAGCTACCATTTCAGTTTTCGAATGTCGCCTTATGAAGCCTTGTAGGGGCGGAAGTGTAAGTTGCCGGTCGTTTGGTTCGATGTCGGCAAGGTTCAGATAGTTGGTTTATACTTGTTCAACAGTAATGTGGTGAGTTATGAGAAAGAGTTCGAGTGTACGAGAAGGGTACGACGAGTAAGGGGAGAAGCGGGCATGTGTTGAGAACATGGAAGTGATCATTTTGTATGTTAAGAAAAAGGTGCTAAGGGAGTATCTTTTAACCCTTGGGTGGGAGCTTTTGTGATGTTAGAGGTGTTTCCTCGTGGACTTGGATGTAAGTATTTGCGCGGGTGTTTTACGTGGCGGTGTGGCAGGATTGTTCTCGTAAGTATAGTAGTGAAGACTATACTGGCGCGCGTTTGTTTTGAGGCTTAGAAGGAACATTCGGGACGAATGTTTCTAAGGAGGGGAGAATGTTATACCCCGTATTTCTAGAGTATGTACGTAAGGACGTACGTAGAAAAGTTTGGGCTTTAAAGTAGGCTTGGCCGAAATATTTTGTGCACAACACCCGGTTAGAGTCGTTTTTCGACGAAACGTTTTACACAACTTGCGAAGGGAAAATTCCGGCTATGTCATTTTTAATTTTTGCGGATTTTTCCGAGAGACGAAACATTTTGGACCAACGAGAGGCGACACTTGGCACCCTCTCATTGGTGGCGTGTGAGGCGACATGGGACGAAACCAACTTGGAGTTGGTAGGATATTTTGTGAGGGTTTTAAGGAGTAGGGACTAGGGGCACTTGGGCACATCTTGGCCCTCCACTGCCCCACTTGGCTAGATCATGGCCTTGATTTCCCTATAAATACCCTCCCTTTGAAGACTTCTTCATCCAAAATAATTTCCTAAGTCTAAAAATTCTCCCCTCTCTTGTAGTGATCTCGCCCTAGCCTCCCTCCCCTCGTGAGGCCCCTTGCCCAGAGCCCTCCCCTTGGCCGAGAGTACCCCCCCTCCTAGTGAGGTTGGCCGAGGGGTATACACCCCCCCTTTGTGGTGTTGTCTCGTATAAATACCCCCCTCTTGGTAGAAATACTCTCCATAATATTGTTACTATACCCAAATTACCTTAGTCGTATACCTTGTAGTATTCCAAAGATACCTCTATACGTAGAGCCCGGAAATACT
This sequence comes from Przewalskia tangutica, assembly GCA_029844215.1. NCBI lineage: Eukaryota > Viridiplantae > Streptophyta > Magnoliopsida > Solanales > Solanaceae > Przewalskia > Przewalskia tangutica. Next base: position 31,196,127 of record CM056728.1, on the reverse strand, counting down.
ACATAATGTCCCTTTTGTCTCAAACCGAAACCCTAAGGAAAACCTTCATAGTTGGTTGAAGTGTTAAGTAGAAGTTGCGTAGAACTTCTAAGGGTTGTTTGGAGTGGGTTGGAGCGTGCAGTTTAGGAGCTAAACCTTGCTCAGGATCGACTTTTATCTCGGATAATTTTGGGCTTATTGAGGTAAATAATCTTGTCCCCTATTGGAATTGGAAATTACTTGTTATTGTAATATATAGTTGAAGTATACTATATATAGAACTGAACATAGTTTTGCGGCAATGTCTTTTGACTTAAGCCTGAATTTAAAGAAAGAGAACTGAACTGTAATTACATAGGACTGTATTACAGTAGACTTGTGTAGCATTACTGTGAAGTAGAATTGTACACGTCCGGTTAGACGTATAAACCCCCCCCCCCCTGGTTGGCTTGATAGCCGGCCTCGATAGAGGAGGAGATTTCTGCGGATGTGCGGGAAGTCTTCTTGGATTTTACGTAGAATATTCTACGTTGAGATCTAGATGTTAATAGGCGCCTTGTGGCCTCTATAGGTTGAAGTACTACGTATGGCGTGATCTACTTGGCTTAGGAGTAGCCAGCGGTTTGAGGTACTTGGAGCGTTTTGCTATTAGTCGATAATCGTCGAGGTATGTGAACCTCTTCCTATCTTTTCTAGCATGATATGTGTATAACTATGTAGTGCGGTGACGTACGTGTGTTAAATGTATTTGATTGGTTTAAAACATAAAGTGTTATAACGGCTTTATGGGAAGTTGGTTATAACAGCTTTATGTAGGTAAGAAAATGCTTTGTGGTTTTAAAAACTTAAGAGTTATAATAGCTTTATGGGAAGTTAGGTATAACGGCTTAAGAGAGATAAAATGAATGATTTATTGATTTTAGAAGTTAAGAGACTTGATCTTAAAAGATAAGAGACTTGACTTAATTAAATTAATATGAATTTTGTGTGAAACCTCATTCGTGAGTAATGAGTACTTGGTTTTTTTTAAAAGGAATAATGTTTTACTGATTTCGGGAATCAGAAAGAGTATCGACAAACCACTGCAGCGTTAATAAAGGGAAATGTTTTGATTAATGAAGTATTATTAAAACCAGTAGAAACCTCCATCTGCATAGAAGCTAAGATGAGACAAAATGATATTACATTTCCTAGATCATGGCTGCTTAATAAGATTGATTATGAACAAGAATAACCTACTCACATATAAGGCATATGTTTCTCAGATTGTTTAAAAGAGAATTATATTCTTAAATGGATAAGACTATGAACTACGAAACCTTTCTAAAATAAGAAACGTGAACATTTGAAATTAGGCAAACTTGAACGTTTGGAAAATAATGTTGTTACTTGATTTTACAAAGGGAAGTGTTTTGGTTTACTTAAAAAGATAGTCACTCTATTTTATACTACGGGTATTGTGTGACTTCTGTGAAAGAAACGGATCTTTTAAAAGAGTTAATGTATGAAGTACTTTGGGGATAGATACCCGAACTTATTAGCATAAAGTACCTTGTGTGAATAACTTGATTTTGTTGGTTTGTGATAGCCTTGTAATACTTTCTTGTTGATTTGATAAGTAAACATGTTAGGATGCTACGTGTGTTAGTATCTTGTGATTGTTGTGTAAGGGGGTCATTCTTGCTGTGCTTACGTTGCTAACCGGTAAGTCCGTTGTACTATTATGATATCACCTACCCCCTTGACTTGTTATACCGAGGGCTTGCCACCCTTGATGCGGGTCTATACGGCCTATGCGGTTTGTGAGACTATGCGGAGCAGCGGTATGCTCCAGGATTGATCATTCCGGGTGTTTAGCCCGATGCGGGGGATGCCCTATGCGATCCATGGGACTATGGGGTCTATTGAGACTATGCGGCCGCGGAGTCCAGCGGATACCGGGGTTAAGCGCCCGACGCGGGTATACCTCAGCGATGCAGGACCATGATTCGAGGAATACCTCATGCAGTGCGTGTGTGACCTATCGCGAGTCAGGTAAGTTCCAGAATAGACGCGCACATTGATATCGCGCGAGTAGCGCCTTCGATCATGTGGTGCGGTCTAGAAAGACCTCGGATACGCTTTATAGCATTGTTGGTACTGCGGGTTTTAGTAGTCGGCTATGCCTTCGCACTTACCCCATACGGTTTTATTATGACACGCGGACACGGTGTTTATGTGTATTCCTTGATGCTTTTATATCATGGATCGCCGTGATGAGGAAGGTATCCCACGCATGATTGATGTTGTGGGCGTGAGACCCATTGTTATACTTGAGTAATGACTTGAGGGCGTGAGTCCCTGACTTGACATGACTACTTTATTGTGAACTGTAGTTTGGTTATCATACATGTCTCCTGCTTTATATAGACTACTATGATTTCATTTACGATTTATTTTCGCCACATACTGGTACACTGTTATCGACCTCCCGGGGCCGTTCATGCCGCAGTAAAGGTACACCGCCATTGATCCTCGCTCTAGGGTCACGTCAATTTGGGAAAGCTCCGTTTCTCCGAGGCTTATCGAGGTATAGTCCTCGTCATTGTAGGTATTTACATTCGTGGTATGGCGGGGCCCCGCTCTCCATTGTTGTCGTATCATTCTTAGAGGTCCATGTAATCTTGTTGTGGCGGTGGTTGTAAAAAGGATGTAATCGTTTCGGTTTTAAGTTGATTTATATATATGCCGAAAGGCAAGTTTTCTAAGATAAGCGTTGTACACTTCGTTATTTCATGTTGTTGTGTTATGTTCACGATTACTCGATGTTGTATCACTAGGGTTCCCGGTAAGGCACGATCACGCCCGGTTCGGGTTGTGACAAAAGTGGTATCGAAGCGATTAATCCTCGGAAAGTGTCTACGCATCAGTATCGAAGAAGTCTTGATTATCGGTGTGTTGTGCACCACACCAATAATCAGGAGGCTATAGGATATTTGGGATTGGTTTCCATTCTTCTCACTCTGAGATCGTGCCTTAGAGTTGTGTTGTAAGTTGGACCCTCTAACGTATTTCTTTCCCTTACCGTTATGCCTCCGCGTAGGGCAAACCCGCCCAGAGGGCAAGCGCACCGAGGAGCTGCGAGTAGAGTGCAGAGGGTTACGAGGGCACAGGCCCAACCATCCCCTGAGTTAGGTGCTTCATTCGGGGAGTTCTGCGACGTCACCATCCCCAGCAGAGTTTAGCACAGCGGCAACAGTGCCTACTACGACCATGATATATGAACCTTCAGTTCCACGACCAGGAACAGAGAATATAGATTGCAAAGAGGCGACCCTGTTACTAGCTATGGATTTGGCTACCAGAGGGTATACCGATGTACCGCGAGTCTTGATGACTACCTAAGAGAGGGTTGTGCAAGAGTAATTCTTCAGTTAGGCTTGAGCATGGCCTGTGTACGGGCTTATGCGCGGCAGGCCAAGAAACGTAGAGATTGACGGGTTAACCAAGGCGAGAAGAGGCCGTAATGAAGGTCCTTTGGTAACTTTCGAGGCGAATCGCCTCACCAGCAGATTGGTTATGCACATCCACCAGTGCAGAATGGTCCTCCATAGGGTTCAGGACGTTGGGGGTAAGCCGGAGTTGGTCAGAGCTCCAGGGCTTCCGGTTCACAGTGCGACAGGCGTCATTCCGGGGAATGTCGTCTTTTAGTTAGTACTTGTTTTACCTGCGGCCGACAGGGCCATGTGTGGAAAGGACGTCCTAGTAGGAGGGATGCAAGTAGGAGGACTTAGCCTTCAGGATCGATGGGTAGTTCGTCACCTTCCTTAGCTATGCGCCCTACGGGGCAGGTTTGATTAGAACGATAAGATGAGTATGTGTGATAAGATGAGTATATCATAGGTGCTATGTTCTGATAGCAGTGTCTAAGTTGAGATTAGAAATCATGGTTAGTAACCGGGAAAGATTGGGGGATAGGAAAAGTGTAAGCCTTAGAGCTTTATATGTGGAGACCTTAGAGGCAAGGCAATCTTGAGTAAAAGATTACATTTGTGTTTGACCCTTATCGGAGTGCATAGTGCACATGAGCTATGTTTGTATAATAAGTCCCTGGGTAGTGTGAAATGAAAGAGGGTAGTTGAGCTAAGAAGACCGCTAAGTTTTCGTAACGTGGATTAGTGAGATTGTTCCGGATCGGGGAGCAAGTGTTGTACGCGCGTGAGGTCGAGGCTGCCGCGCGAGTCAACCCGCGACTGTTTTATGGGGTCGGTTGTGGTGGTCCCGCCGGGTGGTAGGGTCACGAGGGTGTTTGGCCCAAGTTTAGTTAACCAGCGTACAAGTTCGTGGATGCGTTCGACCAGTAGTCGGGCCGATGGGGTCAGCCCATCTGGTCTTTTAGTCAGGACCGGTTACTCGGCAGAGGGTTATGCGAGATGTTACATCAGAAAGGTGGTAAGGCTGCACGGGGTGCCTACCTTCACCTTATGACGCAGTGGAGCCCAGGGTACGGCTGTTTCTTTTTCTGGAAGTTTTACCAGGCAGGGTTAGGAACTCAGGTGAGTCTCCGTATCGTATTCATCCTCGGGCCAGTGTTTGGATTTCAGGGGTAGTTGTGAGGATTGTTGTCTCCTGTTGGGGAAGTGTTTTATAGCTACCATTTCAGTTTTCGAATGTCGCCTTATGAAGCCTTGTAGGGGCGGAAGTGTAAGTTGCCGGTCGTTTGGTTCGATGTCGGCAAGGTTCAGATAGTTGGTTTATACTTGTTCAACAGTAATGTGGTGAGTTATGAGAAAGAGTTCGAGTGTACGAGAAGGGTACGACGAGTAAGGGGAGAAGCGGGCATGTGTTGAGAACATGGAAGTGATGATTTCGTATGTTAAGAAAAGGGTGCTAAGGGAGTATCTTTTAACCCTTGGGTGGGAGTTTTTGTGATGTTAGAGGTGTTTCCTCGTGGACTTGGATGTAAGTATTTGCGCGGGTGTTTCTGTGGCCAGGTGTGGCAGGATTGTTCTCGTAAGTATAGTAGTGAAGACTATACTGGCGCGCGTTTGTTTTGAGGCTTAGAAGGAACATTCGGGACGAATGTTTCTAAGGAGGGGAGAATGTTATACCCCGTATTTCCAGTATGCGTGGGGCGACGTAGAAAAGTTTGGGCTTTAAAGTAGGCTTGGCGAAATATTTTGTGCACAACACCCGGTTAGAGTCGTTTTCGACTAAACGCTTTACACACTTCATGCGAAGGAAAATTCCGGCTATGTCATTTTTAATTTTTGCGGATTTTTCCGAGAGATTTAAACATTTTGGACCAACGAGAGGCGACACTTGGCACCCTCTCATTGGTGGGCGTGGGCAAGACATGGGACGAAACCAACTTGGAGTTGGTAGGATATTTTGTGAGGGTTTTAAGGAGTAGGGACTAGGGGGCACTTGGGCACATCTTGGCCCTCCACTTTCCCCCCACTTGGCTAGATCATGGCCCTTGATTTCCCTATAAATACCCCTCCCCCTTTGAAGACTTATTCATCCAAAATAATTTCCTAAGTCTAAAAAATTCTCCCCCCTCTCTTGTAGTGATCTCGTCCTAGCCTCCCTCCCCTCGTGAGGCCCTCGCCGAGAGCCCTCCCCTTGGCCGAGAGTACCCCTCCTAGTGAGGTTGGCCGAGGGGTATACACCCCACCCTTGTGGTGTTGTCTCATATAAATACCCCCCTCTTGGTAGAAATACTCTCCATAGTATTGTTACTATACCCAAATTACCTTAGTCGTATACCTTGTAGTATTCCAAAGATACCTCTATACGTAGAGCCCGGAAATACTACCTAATGTCCCTTTTGTCTCAAACCGAAACCCTAAGGAAAACCTTCATAGTTGGTTGAAGTGTTAAGTAGAAGTTGCGTAGAACTTCTAAGGGTTGTTTGGAGCGGGTTGGAGCGTGCAGTTTAGGAGCTAAACCTTGCTCAGGATCGACTTTTATCTCGGATAATTTTGGGCTTATCGAGGTAAATAATCTTGTCCCCTATTGGAATTGGAAATTACTTGTTACTGTAATATATAGTTGAAGTATACTATATATAGAACTGAACATAGTTTTGCGGCAATGTCTTTTGACTTAAGCCTGAATTTAAAGAAAGAGAATCGAATCAGAATTACATAGATCAGACATGAGACTTGTGTAGCAGTACTGTGAAGTAGAATTGTACACGTCCGGTTAGACATATAAACCCCGTGGTTGGCTTGATAGCCTCGATAGAGGAGAGATTTACGCATTTGCGGGGAAAGGAAAATGCCGAATTTTCTGTAGAATATTCTACGTTGAGATCTAGATGTTAATAGGCGCCTTGTGGCCTCTATAGGTTGAAGTACTACGTATAGCGTGATCTACTTGGCTTAAGGAGTAGCCGACGGTTTGAGGTACTTGGAGCGTTTTGCTATTAGTCGATAATCGTCGCGAGGTATGTGAACCTCTTCCTATCTTTTCTAGCATGATATGTGTATAACTATGTAGTACGGTAGACGTACATGTGTTAAAAGTATTTGATTGGTTTAAAACATAAAGTGTTATAACGACTTTATGGGAAGTTGGTTATAACAGCTTTATGTAGGTAAGAAAATGCTTTGTGGTTTTAAAAACTTAAGAGTTATAATAGCTTTATGGGAAGTTAGGTATAACGGCTTAAGAGAGATAAAATGAATGATTTATTGATTTTAGAAGTTAAGAGACTTGATCTTAAAAGATAAGAGACTTGACTTAATTAAATTAATATGAATTTTGTGTGAAACCTCATTCGTGAGTAATGAGTACTTGGTTTTTTTAAAAGGAATAATGTTTTACTGATTTCGGAAATCAGAATGAGTATCGACAAACCACTGCAGCGTTAATAAAGGGAAATGTTTTGATTAATGAAGTATTATTAAAACCAGTAGAAACCTCCATCTGCATAGAAGCTAAGATGAGACAAAATGATATTACATTTCCTAGATCATGGCTGCTTAATAAGATTGATTATGAACAAGAATAACCTACTCACATATAAGGCATATGTTTCTCAGATTGTTTAAAAGAGAATTATATTCTTAAATGGATAAGACTATGAACTACGAAACCTTTCTAAAATAAGAAACGTGAACATTTGAAATTAGGCAAACTTGAACGTTTGGAAAATAATGTTGTTACTTGATTTTACAAAGGGAAGTGTTTTGGTTTACTTAAAAAGATAGTCACTCTATTTTATACTACGGGTATTGTGTGACTTCTGTGAAAGAAACGGATCTTTTAAAAGAGTTAATGTATGAAGTACTTTGGGGATAGATACCCGAACTTATTAGCATAAAGTACCTTGTGTGAATAACTTGATTTTGTTGGTTTGTGATAGCCTTGTAATACTTTCTTGTTGATTTGATAAGTAAACATGTTAGGATGCTACGTGTGTTAGTATCTTGTGATTGTTGTGTAAGGGGGTCATTCTTGCTGTGCTTACGTTGCTAACCGGTAAGTCCGTTGTACTATTATGATATCACCTACCCCCTTGACTTGTTATACCGAGGGCTTGCCACCCTTGATGCGGGTTTATACGGCCTATGCGGTCTGTGAGACTATGCGGAGCAGCGGTATGCTCCAGGATTGATCATTCCGGGTGTTTAGCCCGACGCGGATGCCCTATGCGGTCCACGTGGGACTATGCGGTCTATTGAGACTACGCGGGCTGCGGAGTCCAGCGGATACCGGGTTAAGCTCTCACGCGGTATACCTCAGCGATGCAGGACCGTGATTCGAGGAATACCTCATGCGGTTCGCAGTGTGACCTATGCGAGTCGCGGTAAGTTCCAGGAATAGACGCGCACATTGATACTGCGGGCGAGTAGCCAGCTTCGATCATGTGGTGCGGTCTAGAAAGACCTCGGGATACAGTTTTATAGCATTGTTGGTACTGTGGGTTTTAGTAGTCGGTTATGCCTTCGTACTTACCCCGTACGGTTTTATTATGACACAGGTGGGACCTGGTGTTTATGTGTATTCCTTGATGCTTTTATATCATGGACTGCCGGCAGTGAGGAAGGTATCCCACGGGCATGATTGATGTTGTGGGCGTGAGACCCATTGTTATACTTGAGTAATGACTTGAGGCGTGAGTCCACGACTTGACATGATCGCTTTATTGTGAATCGTAGTTTGGTTATCATACATGTCTCCCGCTTTATATAGACTACTATGATTTCATTTACGTGATTTATTTTCGCCACATACTTGGTACTGTTATCGACCTTCGGGCTGCGTTCATGCCGCAGTAAAGGTACACCGCCGTTGATCCTCGCTCTTAGGGTCACAAATGCTTGGGAAAGCTCCGTTTCTCCGGAGGCTTATCAGTGGTATAGTCCCCTGTCATTGTAGGTATTTACATTCAGGGGTATGGCGGGGCCCTGTCTCGCCATTGTTGTCGTATCATTCTTAGAGGTCTGTAGTACTGTTGTGGGCAGGGTTGTAAAAAGGATGTAACTGTTCGGTTTTAAGTTGATTTATATATATGCCGAAAGGCAAGTTTTCTAAGATAACTGTTGTAAACTTCTTGTTATTTCATGTTGTTGTGTTATGTTCCGCTGATTACTCTGATGTTGTATCACTAGGGTGCCCGGGGTAAGGCACCAGTCACGGGCCCGGGTTCGGGTTGTGACATAGAGAAATGCTCAAGTTTGGATGAAGGAAGTCTTCAACTTAGAGGGGTATTTATAGGTCAAGTAATGGCCAACCAATGGCCAAGATCAATCCAAGTGTTAGGCAAGTGTAGGGCTAGGATTAAGCCAAGTGCACCTTATCCATCTACCACCAAAATATCACAAAATATCCTACCAACCCCCTTGACCCCAATCGTCCAAATGCCGCCCTAATTGCTTCCAATGTGAGGGTGACACATGTCACCCTCCCGTTGGTCCAAAATGTTTCGTCTCTCGGAAAAATCCGCAAAAATTAAAAATGACATAGCCGGAATTTTCCCTTCGCAAGTCTTGTAAAACGTTTTGTCGAAAAACGACTTTTTTCGGCACTTGTGCCCAAATTTCGAACCTTGCCAACTTTAAGGCTTAAATTTTTATACGTACGCCCTCACGTACATACTCTGGAAATACGGGGTATAACATTCTCCCCTCCTTAGAAAAATTCGTCCCGAATGTTCCTTCTCAAGACGGATAACGATAAAGTTCATCTAACAAGTTGCCAACGCCACACCTGGCCACGAAATAACACACGTTCTCTTCCTTCCTTATTCGTCGTGCCCTTCTCGAACACTTGAACTCTTCTAGTATACGTACCACACTTCAGTCATCGCTTTAGTTTCCAAAACTTTGGAGTCACTACCTCCAACTTGGTCATCTTACTAGCCTCAATCTCCCTTAAGGCCATTCCCGGCCTTCACGATCCGCTTCTGGTCGAACATATCCACGAACTCATACGATGGTCATCTAAACTTGGGCCTAGCACCCTCGTGACCCTACCACCGGCGACCACCCGAGCTGACCCCACTCGAAGCAGCCGCGGTTGGCCCGCAACATGGCCCCAACCCGACCCACTTAACGCATCAAGCTCTTGTTCCCGATCCTAACAATCTTACCTATACAGGTCATGAAAGCTACCACTTCCATTTTACACTACCCAAGGAATTTTCCCACAATTACTCCACGTATACCTATACGTTCTGACAAAGATCACTCGCAAAAACTTGTACTCAAGACGGCCTTACATCTAAGGTCTCAACTGTAATATTCTAAGGTTCATCATTTTCTCACCCCCAGGCTTACCCTTTTTCACCAACCAGGTTCTAAATCACATTTTAGCACAAAGCTATCCGAACATAACACTTAACACATTATCATAACATCAATACATACAAGTCTCTAGAGGGTTAAGGATATACCTGAAAATAGGCGGTTCAAAGGACCGCTAAAACTGGGAACTTCCACCGCGACCTCTACCGTGGCCTGCCGGTGTATGAACATCCTGCCTAGCTATGGAAGGTGAAGAACCCGCAACTGCTCTAGTAGTCTGTGCTATCCTACCAGCGCTACCCCTGGTCGGACAGTCTCTCGCCAGATGGCCCTATTGGCCGCAAGAATAACAATCTCCCAAGTTAGTACGACACTCTCCCTTATGAAGTTTTCCACAACGGCCACACTGAGACAAGGGCGACCTCATCCGGCGAGCACTCCTACTCCCCTGAAAATCTGAAACCTGGGAGCCCCGACCTGCTCCTGAATATCCCGGCGTCCCGGGCGTGGAGGACCACTGCATCGGGCGAGGTACATAACTAGTTCTGCCGAGGCGGTCCGCCTCGAAAGTCACCAAAGGACTCGCTGCTCGCCCTCTTCGCGATCTTGGTCATTCCGCCGATTTCTCCGCCTCACATCCAAGTGCATAAGCCTGCATGCGGGCAATGTCCATGCCCGGCTGAAGAGCTACACCCGAACAACTCTCTGTTAGGTAATCATCGAGCCCTGTAACATATCGGTGCACTCGATCCTCCATACTAGCTACTAACGCGGGGACGTACCGGGCCAATGAGTCGAACTCCACATTGTACTCCCGAACCGTACGCCTGCTCGCCGCAACACCAAAAATCTGTTTACCCGATCCTCCTCATCCGCGAGGCAAGAAATGTGCAAGAAATGCCCCGAGAACTCGTCCCATATAGCCGGAAGTGCATTCTCTCCCGACAGCTCCCACGATCAAACGACCGATCGGGCGGTATCACGCGACGCGAACCTAGGACCACCGACTCGGTCTCCGATGCCTTGATCACTCACGATCCAGAATCGCTTGGATGAACTCCTGCGGATCATCCTCGTGCCTTGACCCATAAAACTCGCGGGCTACATCTCGTAAAAATCCCGTAGCCTCAAACTATCTCGATCTAGGGTGAACCATCGGTGCATCGAACCGCCGCGGCCCAGCCTAACCTCAAGTCCGCCACAACTCGCCATTAATCGCCCAGCTTGTAACCCATCTCCTCCGCTCCGCATCGCGACCTGGAGGCTCAGCATCGTGGTCTCGTAGAGATCGCTGCCGCTCTACTCGCAGCTCCTCTCGCGCTTGCCCTTCTGGGCCCGGGTTGCCTTACGCGGAGGCATAACTGGTAAAAACGAAGTACGTCAGAGGGGTCCAACTTATCACACAGCTCTAAGGCACGATCTCAGAATGAGAAGAATGGAAACCAATCCTAAATGTCCTATAGCCTCCTGATTATAGATGTGGTGCACAACACATCGATAATCAAGACTCTACTAGACACGGTCTGTAGACACTTTCCGAGGACTAACTGCTCTGATACCACTTTTGTCACGACCCGAACCCGGGCCCGTGACTGGTGCCTTACCCCGGGCACCCTAGTGATACAACATCAGAGAAAAACCAGCGGAAATAAAAACTTAAACATACAGTTTAGATATGGATCAAGATAAAAGAAAATAGGCCAACCAAAACGGTTGCCTTTCAACATATATATATATCGACCTTTGAACAGTTACAATCCTTACAACCCCGCCACAACAAAGCATGCACTCTAAGATTTTTACAACAACTATGACGGACAGGCCCCGCCATACCACGAATGTACAAGAACCTGCTGCACTGTGGTAACATACCAAAGATAAGCCTCCGAAGGAACTGAGCTTCCTAATACGCTGAAAGGTGATCCTAAAATGGATCGACAAATGTACTTCACTGCGGCATGAACGCAGCCCCAAGGAGGTCGATAACAGTACCAAGTATGTGAAATCAGAATATCAGAAATGAAATCATAATAGTCTATATAAAGCGGGAGACATGTATGATAACCAAACTACGATACACATATAATTGATTATATCAAGTCAGGGTCTCACGCCCTCCAAGTCATTTACTCAAATATAATTATGGGTCTCACGCCCACAACATCAATCATGCCCGTGGAATACCTTCCTCACCGCCATGCCTATGATATGATAACACCAAGAAGTACACCTGAACACCAAGTCCTACCTGATGCCCAAGCCGTACTAACAATATAATACAACCAAACCACGAAGCTGACACGGGGCAAGTACAAAAGCCGACTACCAGATACCAAGACCGGCCACGTAGCTGACCGGGGCAAGTACGAGGGCTAACTACTGTGTACCAAGGTCAGATCACGAGACTTCGTCACTACACCGAGCGGGCAAGTGCGAGGGCTAACTACTGTGCAAGGCCGAATCAGCCACGAGACGGGAAAAGTACGAAAGCCGACCACCAGGTACCAAGGCCGAACAGTAAGAAACCTCATGGAGAGCTAGTCCATGGACTAACACTATCAAGCGAGCGCATCTGCGGAATTCTCCGTCACCGCCAGACGCCCAAGTAAGTTCTCAACAAGTCAACCTACTCCATCGAGACGCCAGAGTATAGAAACACAACAACAAGCATAGGCAAGTTACACAACAACAAGCATAGGCAAGTTATACACAACTCAAGGTACTTTCATTTTATAACAAAGTCCGGGTTTTAACCCTAAAGTACTACAGACGTTAAACTCCTTTTAAGAGATCTATTCCTTTTATAAAAGTCACCCGATACCCGTAGTATAAAATAGAGTGACTTACATCTTTTAAGTAAACCAAAACAACTTCCATACTTTCCCTTTTTAAAACCAAATTAAGGCAATACCATGCCTTCTTTTTAGACCAAAACACTTCTCTTTTTTAAAGTCAAGTTACCACATTAAAACCAATGATAAAACCCTTCTTTTGTTTTCATAAAGTCGTTATAACTAACTTCCCATAAAGCTGTTATAACACTTTATGTTTTAAACCAATTTAAGACAAAACAATGCCTTTCTTTTCCCTAGAGTTCCAGTTTGCCTAATTTCAGTTACTCAAGTCTCTTTTCTTTTAGAAAAGTTTCATAGTTCAATGTCTTAATCTCTTTTAAAACAATTGAATAACATATGCCATAGGTGTGAGCAGTTTATTCTTGTTTATAACCATTTATTAAAGCAGCCATGATCTAGAAAATGTAATATCATTTTGTCTCATCTTAGCTTCTATGCAGATGGAGGTTTCTACTGGTTTTAATAATACTTCATTATTCAATACATTTTCCTTTATTAGCGCTGCAGTGGTTTGTTCGATACTCATTCTCGATTTCCAAATCAAGAAACATTATTCCTTTTAAAACCAAGTACTCATTACTCACGAATGAGGTTTCACACAAACATCCATATTAAGTCAAGTCTCTTATCTTTTAAGATTAAGTCTCTTAACTTCTAAAAATCAAGAAACCATTCTCTTTATCTCTTAAGACGTTATACCTAACTCCCCATAAAGCTAGTATAACTCTTATGTTTTCAAAACCAAGTATTACTCTTCAAAAAGGTTTCTTAATTCTTTTGAAATACATTCAAGGTTCTTATTATTCAGGCTTAAGTCAAAAGACATTGCCGTACAAGTACGTTATGTTAACACATGTACGTCTACCGTACTATATATATATTCTTTTAAAATATCATGCTCAAGAGTATAGGAAGAATCACATACCTCGCGACGATTATCGACTATAAGCAAAACGCTCCACGGCTATAACCCGGCTAGCCTTGTCCACCTTCCAAGTAGCTCATGCTACTTGCAGAACATTCAACCAATACGGTTATAAGTTCATCAGAATACAAATCCCATGTAAGTACAGTTTAATTTTCTACTATAAATTCTTCTGATGTGATTTCAGTTCAATTCTTTTCTGTAATATCCTTCTATTACAGTTCAATTCTCTTCTATGAATCTTATATTCATTTCAATACTACTACAGTATGTACCTTCCAATTACACTAGAAGGATAAGATTATTTACCTCGGTAAGCCCAAAATTATCCAAGTTTATAAGTCGCTCCTGAGCAACGTTAAGTTCTGCCCGGTGCTCCAACCCGCTCAAACAACCCTTAGAAGTTCTACGAACTTCTACTTAACACTTCAACCGACTATGAAGGTTTTCCTTAGGGTTTCGTTTTTGTGGCGAGGAAAGTATAATAGTATTTTCCGAGCTTTTCGTATAGAGGTAACCTTGGGAATACTACAAGGTATTTGGGCCAAGGTATTTGGGCATTATAACAATACTTGGAGAGTATTTCTACCAAGAGGGGGGGGGGTATTTCTCGAAAACAACTAGGCTAGGGGGGGTAGTGTTCTCGGCTAGGGCTCACAAAGGGGGGAGGGGGGTGTGGCGGACGAAACTCAAGAGGGAGGGAGTAGTTTGAGACTTAGAGAAATGCTCAAGTTTGGATGAAGAAAGTCTTCAACTTAGAGGGGTATTTATAGGTCAAGCAATGGCCAACCAATGGCCAAGATCAATCCAAGTGTTTGGCAAGTGTAGGGCTAGGATTAAGCCAAGTGCACCTTATCCATCTACCACCAAAATATCACAAAATATCCTACCAACCCCCTTGACCCCAATCGTCCAAATGTCGCCCCAATTGCTTCCAATGTGAGGGTGACACATGTCACCCTCCCGTTGGTCCAAAATGTTTCGTCTCTCGGAAAAATCCGCAAAAATTAAAAATGACATAGCCGGAATTTTCCCTTCGCAAGTCTTGTAAAACGTTTCGTCGAAAAACGACTCTTTTCGGCACTTGTGCCCAAATTTCGAACCTTGCCAACTTTAAGGCTTAAATTTTTATACGTACGCCCTCACGTACATACTCTGGAAATACGGGGTATAACAGGTTGGTAGAATCCACACCCACATGTCCCCAATCTACACCACACACTTGCCTAGATCTTGGCCATTGATTTCCCTATAAATACCCCTTGTGTGCAAGACTTATTCTTCATCCACTTAAGAGTTTCCAAGGCAAATATTCTCCCTCCCCCTTTGTGAGTTCTCGTCCAACACCCCCCCCCCCACCTTGAGTAGAATTCTTCAAGTGTTGTGGTATTATCCCAAATACCCTAGCCTAGTATTCCTAGTAGTATTCCAAAGTTATTTCAATACTAGGAGCCCGGAAATACTACTTTATTCCAATAGTCGCAAAAATGAAACCCAAGGGAAAATCTTCATAGTTGGTTGAAGTGTTAAGAGAAGTTGTTTAGAAACTTCTAAGGGTTGCTTGGAGCGGTTTGGAGCGTACAGAATAGGAGCTAAACGTTGCTCAGGATCGACTTATAATCTTGGATAATTTTGGGCTTATCGAGGTAATGATCTTTATCCCCCTATTGTAATTGGAAATTACATGTTGTAGTAGTCAATAATTGAGTATAAGATATATTGGAAGAATAATTATAAAGAATTGAACTGTATTTACATTGGACTGTATTTACAGTAGACTTGTAGTATTATTGTGAGGCAGAATTGTACACGTCCGGTTAGACGTATAAACCCCTCTGAGTTGTTGGCTTAGTAGCGGGCCCTGATGTTGGAAGTTATAGTTGTAGTTACGGGGGGGGGGAGGTGCTGCCGAATTTTCCGTAGAATATGGAGCCTTGTTCTTAGAAATGTTCTACGAAGAGATCGAGAAATTGATAGACGTTTTGTGGCCTTTATAGGGTGAAGTACTACGAGTAGCGTATTCTACTTGAAGGGTGGAAAAGGTTAGCAAGGTTATAGTACTGGTGCGTTTTGCTAATTGTCGATAATCGTCGCGAGGTATGTGAACCTCTTCCTATCCTTTCTAGCATGATTATTGTGAACTATGTAGTACGGTAGACGTACGTGTGCTAAACGAATTTGGTCGGTGTAAAACATAAAGTGTTATAATGGCTTTATGGGAAGTTAATTATAACGACTTTATGTAGGTAAAAGAATGGTTTATTGATTTTAAAAGATAAGAGAATTGACTTATATTTGACTTAATATAATATGTGAAGAACTTGAATTGTGTAGAAAGTTGTGAAACCTCATTCATGAGTAATGAGTACTTGGTTTTTAAATAATAATGTCATATTGATTTCGAAAAGGGGAAAGAATATCGAACAAGCCAATGCAGCGTTAATAAAGGAAAAGGTAATGACTATCAATTAACTTAAAACAAGTAGAATCTTCCATCTGCATAGAAACTAAGATAAGACAAAATTGTATTACATTTCCTAGATCATGGCTGCTTTAATAAAATTATTAATAAACAAGTTTTGATTTTCTTAAAATTACAAAGTAAGGACTTGATTTACAAAAAAGAAAGACTTGAGAATTTGAAGTGTTTTCGTTTAAAAGGAAGGCATGCTTTTGTCTTAAGTTGGTTTAAAAAGACGGTATGGAAATTGTTTTGGTTTACCTAAAAAGATAGTTGCTATATTTTGATACTACGGGTATCGTGTGACTTTTGTGAAAGACATGGAACTTTTTAAAAGAATTAATGTATGTAGTACTTTAGGGTTAAAAACCCGGATTTGTTGACATGAAATAAAAGTACCTTGTGTGAGTAACTTGCCTATGTTTTGCCTGTGATAGCCTTGTAATACTTTCTTGTCGGTTTGATAAAGTGAACATGTTATGATGCTACGTGTGTTAGTATCTTGTGATGTTTGTGTAAGGGGGTTATTCTTGTTGTGCTTATGTTGTTTAACGATAAGCCCGTTGTACTAGTATTATATCACATACCCCCCTGACTTGTTATGTTGCCGAGGATTTGCCACCCTTGATGTGAGGAATACCTCATGCAGGTCCATGTGTGGCCTATGCGGAGCTGCGGGAGTTCCAGGACAGGATGATCACTCCGGGTGTGTTACGCCGATGCGAGGAATACCTCATGCGGTCCATGTGTGACTATGCGGACTTCGGGGGTCCAGGTTGATGCTGCGGGTTAGCTACCCCCGATGCGAGGAGTACCTCATGCGGGCCTATGTGTGGCTTATGCGGAGCTACGGCGAGTTCCAGGATTAGACGCGCACATTGATACTGAGGGCGAGTGGCCCAGCTTCGATCATGTGGCGGTCTAGAAAGACCTCGTGATACAGTTTTATAGCATTGTTGGTACGGTGGGTTCTAGTAGTCGGCTATGCCTTCGTACTTACCCCGTACGGTTTTATTATGACATAGGTGGGACCTGGTGTTCATGTGTATTCCTTGGTGCTTTTATATCATGGACTGCCGGCAGTGAGGAAGGAATTCCACGGGCATGATTGATATTGTGGGCATGAGACCCATGGTTATATTTGAGTGATGACTTTAAGGGCGTGAGTCCCTGACTTGACATGACTGCTTACATATTGTGTATCGTAAATTGGTTATCATATATGTCTTCTGTTTTATATAGACTATTATGATTTCATTTACTGATTTTCGATTCACATACTTGGTACTGTTATCGACCTCCTTCGAAGTCGCGTTCATGCCGCAGTAGGGTACACGATTGTTGATCCTCGCTCATAGGATCACAGTTCAGCGTTTTGGGAAGCTCCGTTTCTCCGGAGGCTTATCTTTGGTATAGTCCCCTGTCGTTGTAGGTACTTACATTCAGGGGTATGGCGGGGCCCTGTCCCGTCGTAGTTATGGTTATATTCTTAGAGGTCTGTAGTACTGTTGTGGGCAGGGTTTGTAAAAGGGATGTAACTGTTCAAGTTTTTATTTATATATACAGAAAGGTAACCGCTTTGTTTTCTTATTTCACTGTTTATCTTTTATGAGTTTTTATTTCCGCTGATTTTCTCTGATGTTGTATCACTAGGGTGCCCGGGGTAAGGCACCAGTCACGGGCCCGGGGTCGGGTCGTGACATATTTCACCCGCATAGGCCCGGTGGACCCGCAATGAGTACAAACGCCGCACTCGCATCATAGGTAGCAACTCTATGGAATAAGTAGTAACCCGGGGGTTTACCCCGCAAGAATAACATGACACTAGCACAACCGGCTATCATACATAACATAGGCACCACCGGCTTATCATACATAACATAAGCACTACCGGCTTATCATACATAACATAAGCACTACCGGCTTATCATAATTATCATAAGCAAGTTAAGAAATCCCCTAACTTCTTATTATCCTTATTTATTATACACTCTCATTTTAGTTTACTTAAGGCACTAACATGTCATTAAAAATCTGGGAATTTAACTCAAAGTACTATGTACCTTATTCTTTTAAAACATGACTCTTTCTCGTTTAAAACACCCAAGATACTAACACCCGTAGTATCAAGGCTTGTCTACATTTCAAAACAAGTCGCTACACCTTTTGAAATACATTTAGGCTTCTAAATCGAGTGACTTTTTACTTCAAAACTTTAAACAATTGATGCCTTTAAATCAATTTGTCTTTCTTCATTTCAAGTCATTTATCTTTGTTTACATCACTTGAGTAAACCATTCTTTAAACTTTCCATAAAGTTATTATAACCAACTTCTCATAAAGTCGTTATACTAACTTTATGCTTTAGTAACTAAGGCACTTTTTATCCTTTAAACCAAGTGAGTTAATTCTCAAACTCAACCAACTTGGACATTCTTAAAACAAGTCAAGGATATCAAATGAAACTAAATTGATTTAAATCTCGTACGTCTACCGTACTATACATTTATAACTACTCATGCTCAAGAGATAAGAAAGTTCTACATACCTCTTCGGTTCAATCCATTTGTTAAGTCATATGTCGTACGTAGTATGTCAGCCTATAATGACCATAATACGTCTATCAACTTCTAGTTTCAAACGTAGAATATTCTAAGTGTAAAGTCATTTATTCTACGGAAAATTGGACAGCACTTTCTTTGTTTCTACGTACTTTTCCACTTTTTTCAAGTCCCGAATTCAATAACCAAACATACCCCATTTAAGGCTCAACACATCAACCAATCAAAGGGGATTAAACGCCTTACAGGGCGTATAAAATTCTGCCCCACAATTCATATAGAACAGTCCAATATTAAATGTCATTTTTCGACTACAAAGTACAACCACATACAATCTTTTCCAATTCCTTTTCAATTCATATTGTCGTTCTCTCATGTTATATTGTCGCAACCAATCTCAACAACTATAATCCCTTATTTAGATAACATGCGACGATTATAACTATCAACCAATTTGTATTGTACTTTCAATGGCTAATAAGCTCGTGTTCGGATTTAGGCTCCCAATATTCTATAACACTTATCAACTTCAATGTATAATTCACATGATCAATATCAACTATTACATGTATCCTAATTTACTTCCAAGAGGAGAGGGAATTTTACCTTTAGGATTTCGCCCACTGTAGCCCTTTTTCCGCAACTCCTTTTCACGTCAAAATCATCCACACGAACTCTCTACAAGTTTATCAACATTTTATCTTCTTGCCGCCTCTCCAATAATTTTACTAGGCTTAGGGTTCATTAAATTTTTAGAGAGAAGAGAAGAGGAATTTCTATTGGATGAATCCTTGAAAATGACCAAGTCTTGCAAGACTTGGTCATAATATAGGACCTTTCTTGGTCTACAAGATGGGAGAGATACTTGTCGCCCTCCCATAGGCCTTTACACAAATATCTTCTGATTTTTACCCATTTTTCGCGAAAAATCCCGCCTCGGCGCCTCGGCCCTGCAGTCGGCGCCGTGGCGCTGCAACTTCAAAAAGTTTCAGGACTTACGGCGCCGCGGCCCAGCAGCCGGTGCCGTGGCACTGTGGCGCCTGACTGAAACATTTTTCCTTCTCTTTTGTCAGCTGAACTTCTAACGTCCATAATTCTCTGCTCTGATGTCCTATCGACAAGAGGTTTGTTGCGTTGGAAACTAGACTCAACGAACTTCATATTAGGCTTTTTAAACACCTAAAAATTCTTAATAAACTGGGATATATAGCACTCCAAAGTTGACTAAAAATCTGTCTAAAAACATTTTTGTCAACTTATCTTTCCAAATTCAAATCTTATTTCCTTTCGTATGTTCTCATCTCATTCTCTTGAAATTACGGGGCGTAACAATAGTATTACGTTGAGGTTCTAAGAAATATCGCATGGAACACACTTGTTGATTTCCTATTAATTAATTAGGATTTTCTATATCACCTTCAACCATATTTTTGAAATTTTTACCCGAATTATCTACTTCACTCCTTATTAGTCGACCACTTTTTAAATCATGTAACCAATTATGCATATAAATGATAAGCACACAATGAGTAGTTATGCTATCCTAAATGCTATTTATTTCATATGTTTACCAAAAACAAAAAATACAAAAGAATAAGAAAGAGATTACCAACCTTTTGGAGTCTTACTTAAAAAATACACAAATAGATGGACCATTCTCCAAGGGATATCCCCGGCAACGGCGCCAAAAACTTGATAACACTTTATCGTTACACACCCAAGTATAGGTTTGTCTCAAGTAATAAATTTCTCGGAATTCCGAGTGTCGAACCACAAGGATATTTTGAAGAATGAGAATGTCAATCTAGTTGTGAATTTTAAGGATTTATATAGTGGACTACGTACTAGAGCTCTAGGATTCCACTTAAGTAAAATAATAGAGTTGTTCTTGGCTATATTTGATAACTCAATTGAAATCTAACAATCAAGTGATTTCAATTGGAAGATAAAAACATTAAGCACTTGAAATTTTATAACTGTTGAAAATTATCTTTCTATTTCTCTTAAAAGAGTTTATGAAACCAATTGTTGTTATGTAAAATTAAGCATTCATTGTGTCAAATATGTCTACAACAAATCAAAGTTTTCACAAAACAAAACCATTGACATATCACATTAGACAACTAAAAAGATATAACATTGAAGACCTTTTGAAAAGCCAAGAACATTACTATTATCTTACTTAAGCTTCGCCCCTAGCTCTAGCAAAAGGTTTAGCTACTCATACTATAATAAATAAAACTCGTATTTTTCAGAGAAATGCTACTAATATAGGAGATATATTACAAAGAGAGTGATGCCCCAAATGGCTTGCCAAAGGCACCTTTATATAGGCTCCAAAGTTGAGAAGCCTTGCATTATTGTGGATAATTTCGGACCCACTCATTAATTTCTAAATTGGACATGCTTCCCATTGTAATCTTGAATTTCTTTCTGCATATCAATTGTGGGTCTTTGAGTTAGCTTTCCATATCGGTTTGAATCTCTTCCATCGGATTTTGGATGTGAAGGATATGGTCAAATTACTTCTCCTTGGTTAAAACAACATTGACAACTTTGGCAGATTGTTATGATGTGTTTACATGATTCAAAGCTCCACTTGAACACATTCAATGATCTTCAAACTTTTTAGATTTGTATAAGTAGATCTTATCTACACTTTCCTGTTGGTGGTAGATCAATTGGATTTTTGTGTGAATTATAGTGAATTAAATTCCAAATTGTGTCCTGTGGAGTTTGAAATCCGAAGCATTGTCATGATGAACACTTTGCTCGTAAATTTGACTCTAGAATCCAATATTTCAGCAGTTTGGGCCTGCAAAAGATTTGTAGATACATCATACATGAGTTATCTCACCAATGCAACTGGAATTGGATCAATTGGATTTGTCTAGCTTGAGATATGGGCCAAATACTAAAATGTATCATGGATCAAAACTCAACCAAAATTTCGACAGAATTGTTGTATAATCTTTTTTTGGTTAATTGGACTTTCAAATTGCAAAGTTGGTTTTATATACCTACTTATATCTTTAGTACATTGTCTTGAGTGTCCAAAAACATTAGTGTCACAAACTTTGGATGAGTGTAATTTATATTATGGCCTAGACATCCAGCAATACACATACTAACCATGTTCAATCATGCTTAAGTATTCCATTACTACAGAAAATTAGATATTTATGGCTAACCTATGAAATACAAAATTATGTATAAATATACAACAAATACTATACAATAACAACTAAAATACACATGGAATTTTTATAACATATGCATATTTACACACTAATCAGAATTCTTTATTTATATGTTTTACCTACCTTACATATTCAGTACATTCTTTTGTACTGACGTCTCTTGCTGGAGCGCTATGTTTACACCCGTAGGTATAGATAGACAGATTGACTTGCCTCCATAGTAGGGTACCTGTTCTCAGTTGTTGATAGTCGCACTCCACTTCTTCGAAGTTGTTGTATAGAGTCGGTAGGCATTATTGCATAGATTTATGACTATCTTAGGTATGGTGGGCCCCTATTCCGATCGGTTGACTAGTAGTGTCACGACCCGACCCCGGGCCCGTGACTGGTGCCCTACCTGGGCACCCCTTTCAGGTATACATCAGAGAATAGCAGCGAAACATACACAAACTCATAAAAATACTTAGACAGTAAATATCAACAGGCTAGCCGATAAGGCCACCTTCCGTGAAATATACAAAACCCAAAGTAAAACGGTTACATCTTTGTTATTACAACCCAATCCACAAGATATGACTACAGACCTCTAGGAATAACAACTGTGACGGGACAGGGCCCCGCCATACCCCTGAATGTACATAAATCTACAACATCAGGGAAAACCGTACCAAAAGACAAGCCTCTGGAGAAATGGAGTGTCTGACAACTGATCAGTGATCCTAAGAATGAGGATCCACCACCTGCTTACCCCTACCTACAGCATGAACGCAGCCCCCCGAGGAAAGGGGGTCAGTACACAATATGTACCAAGTATGTAAAACTGGAAAATACTGCAATTTACATCATAAGTCTAAAATAAAGCTGGAGACATGTATGATAATCAAATTAACAGTATACTGTGTCTTACTAACAATGAGAGTAAAATATACATTTTCGGTTCTTAAAATAGGAAGCCTGTGATTAACCTAGGACTACCCGCCCGTAGTATTATCACGCAATCCTACTCCTGGGACTATTTCACCCGCATAGGCTGTATGGACCAGCATGAGGTAACTTCCTCGCATAGGATTGGTCCGCCCCGCATAGGACTATTTCACCCGCATGAGCCCTACCGACTCGCATGAGGTATTTCTCGCATCGTGGGTAGCAAATCCACGGAATATGCAAATGCCACAAGCCCGGGGAATGACCCTGTAATGAACAATATATCACAAGCACAACCGGCTACTATAAATAACATAAACAAGTTAAGGAATCCCTTAACTTCTCATTGACTTAATTAGCATACACTCTCATTTCTTTTAACTTAAGGCACTATCGTATCATGAAAGATCCGGAAATTTAACCCAAAGTACTACATACTTCTATTCTTTTAGAATGACTCTTTTTCATATAAAACTCCAAGATCCTAATAACCGTAGTATCAAGTCATATCTACTTTTCATGACAAGTCACAATACCTTTTAGAAATACATTTATAGGCTTCTAAACCAAGTGACTTTTTACTTTAAAACTTTAAGCAATTGATGCCTTCAAATCAATTTGTCTTTCTTCCTTTCAAGTCATTTTATCTTTATTTACATCACTAGAGTAAATCATTCTTTTAACTTTCCATAAAGTTATTATAATCAACTTCCCATAAAGCCGTTATACTAACTTTATTCTTTAGACACTAACATTCTTTTTATAACCAAGAGACTTATACTTTCAAAAACCAAGTATCATATACTTTCAAAATACTTCAAGTCTCTTAACCTTAGAAATCAAGCTATCTTTAACCTTTAAAACAAGTGAGTTAATTCTCTAACTCAACCAACTTGGACATTCTTAAAACAAGTCAAGGATATCAAATGAAACTAAATTCATTTAAATCTCGTACGTCTACCGTACTATACATTTACAACTACTCATGCTCAAGAGATAAGAAAGTTCCACATACCACTTCGGTTCAATCCACTTGTTAAGTCCAAAATGTCGTACGTAGTATGTCAACCTATAATGACCATAATACGTCTATTAACTTCTAACTTCAAACGTAGAATATTCTAAGTGTAAAGTCACCAAATTCTACGGAAAATCGGACAACACTTCCTTTGTTTCTACGTACTTTTCCACCTTTTTCAAGGCCCGAACTCAATAACCAAACATGCCACATTTAAGGCTCAACAATGTAGTTAACAAAAGGGGATTACACGACTAACAAGACGTGTAAAATTCTGCCCCACAATTGGTATCAAACTAGTCCAAAAGACAATGTCATTCTCGGCAATTGAGGTACAACAACACAAAGTCTTTTTCAATTCTTTTTCAATCCAATTTGTTTAGTATAACATGTTATATAGCCGTAATCGATTATAACTACTACAATCTTCAATTAGATAACATGCGACGATTCTAATTATCGACCAAATTGTATTTCAATTTCAAATGACTAACAAGGTCATTTCGGATTTAGGCTTCCAATATCCATAACACTTATGAATATCCAATACATATATCTCATGCTTGTTAAAATGTAAAGCTACAACAATATGTAATCTTATAACACTTAAGAGAACAAGATTGTTACCTTGACGAGCCTTAATCCAACTTCAAGATCCGAAGTCGCTCCTTAGCAACTTAGCTCCTATCCTTGACACTCCAATCTGCCACTTGAAGCCCTTAGAAGTTCACAAACAACTTTCCTTCAACTTCCAATCCAAACTTATGAAAGCGACTTAGGTTTTCACCTTGCGACAAATGCAAAAACAACACTTTTCCGGGATCTTTCTATTGAGATACCCTTACAATACCCTTAGGAACCTTGGTTTAAAGTATTGGGATTATTGAACCACAAACAAAAAAAAATCATGTTGGAAGGCTAGCAAACCCGAGAGCTCTCAAGCAACAACAAGAGTTCTCTAAATTTTTCTAAGTGTAAAAAGCCTTATCTTGCTACTTAGTGTGGTTATATAACAACATGGAGGGTCTAGATTAGAACAAATGTGTGGCTTGGATGAATGAGATTTAAATATCAAGTCAAGTGGCTATTTGACTTAGTCAAATATATCAAGCTCTAGCTTGCAAGACTTGTTCATCTTTACTTTGGTCAAATGACCATTATACCCATGGTCAATTTCGACCAAGACCAACCAAGGGGGTGACACGTGTCATCCTCCCATTCGTCGCAATATTTCGTTTCCCGACATTTCCATAATTCCGATAAATTTTTACTAGTCTCAAATCTTAACATTTTTTAGTTCTTACGTACGTTCTTATAAACATGTCCTGGAATTACGGGGTGTAACATTCTTCCCCCCTTAGAAACATTCGTCCTCGAATGTTCTTTCGGAGTCAATCTTATAAATAGAGACATAGTCTCCTTTTACAACCCCTACATACCAATAATGCCACACGTGGCCACATAATAGCACTTAAGCAAAATACTTCAATTAAAACTTGACAAGTAAGGGAAATGAATTACCTGAAGGTGTAGAGAATAAGTGAGGATACTTCCTCAACATGTCCTCCTCCGCTTCCCAAGTCATCTCCTCCATATTATCGTTCCGCCACAAGACTTTGATGGAGACCACATCCTTGGTCCGCAGTCGCCTGACCTGGCGATCGAGTATCGCTATGGGACTCTCCTCATACGATAACCCCTCTGTCACCTGGACCTCGCTAGCTGGGAAAACTCTCGATAGATCTCCGATACACTTCTGCAACATAGAAACATGGAAGACCGGATGTACTGCCTCTAAATCCGATGGCAGATCCAACTCATAAGCAACCTTGCCTACTCTACGGATGATCTGGTAATGCCCAATGTACCTTGGGCTAAGTTTCCCCTTCTTTCCGAACCTCATCACACCCTTCATGGCGATCGGGTATCGCTATGGGACTCCCTTCATACGATAACCCCTCTGTCAACTGAACTTCGCCCACGTCGAACCAACCAATCGGCGACCTACACTTCTGCCCATACAAAGACTTATATGGCGTCATCTGAATGCTGGAATGGTAGCTGTTGTTATAAGAAAACACCACAAGAGGCAAATTATCCTCCCAGCTACCCCTGGAATCCATAACACAGGCCCGCAGCATATCCTCAAGTGTCTGGATAGTACGCTCTGCTGCCGTCGATCGAGGATGAAGCAGCGATCGAGACTCACGTGTGTCCCTAACCCTCTGGAAAGACCTTGAAGTTAGCGATGGCGGGCTCCTGCATGCGATATAATAGATATAGGAACTCTGTGCAGTCTCACAATCTCCCTGATATACAATCTAGCATAATCCTCAGCCGAATACGTAGTCCTGACTGGAAGAAAGTGGGCTGATTTGGTCAGCCTGTCTACAATAACCCAGATGGAATCACACTTCCTCTGAGTACGAGGTAACTCTGTAACAAAATCCATGTTGATCACCTCCCACTTCCATGTCGGGATATCAACCGCCTGCAATAGCCCACCGGGCTTTTGGTACTCAACCTTGACCTGCTGACAATTCGAACACTGAGCAACAAACCCTGCCACGTCCCTCTTCAGGCCATCCCACCAATACATACATCTGAGGTCATGGTACATCTTAGTCGACCCCGGATTAATAGAGTAACGAGCACTGTGTGCCTCCCCCAGAATCTGCTGACGAAGTCCTGCAACATCGGGAACACACAATCTGCCATCGAATCTCAGCACCCCATCAGGCGCTACCTCAAATAAACTCTTCTCCTCTCGAAGAGCCGTATCTCGATACCGTATCATAATTGGATCCGCATACTGTCGCCTCTTCACCTCCTCAATGATGGAAGACTCGACAACCTCACGAACCCGTACCCTACTATCATCGTGTCATGACCCGACCCCGGGCCCGTATAGTTATACATCATTATACCAACTATACAACAATTACAACCAACCTGGATACGCAATTCACTTAATCCTTCCTGGGTCACTGCTGCCTTTCTCGTAGCTGCAATCAACATAACTCGTTGGGAGGCGACCCACAAAAACACGGCTCATCGCATGATCTCGGAGTGAGAAGAATGAAACCAATCCTAAATGTCCTCTGACCTCACGATTATAGATGTGGTGCGACAACGCGATAATCAAGACTACTAGACACGGTCTGTAGACACTTTCCGAGGACTAAGCGCTCGATACCACTTTTGTCACGACCGAGCCGGGCATGACAGTGCCCTACTTGGGCACCCCTTTCAGGTATACATCAGAGAATAGCAGCGGAACATACACAACTTATAAAAAATACTTTAGACATTAAACATCAATAGGCTAGCCGATAAGGCCACCTTCCGTAACATATACATAATATAAAAAAATAAAACAGTACATCTCTGTTCTTACAACCCAATCCACAAATGTGACTACAGACCTCTAAGAATAACAACTGTGGCAGGACAGGGCCCCGCCATACCCCTGAATGTACATGAATCTACAACATCAGGGAAACCGTACCAAAAGACAAGCCTCCGAAGAAATGGAGCTTCTGACACCTGATCAGTGATCCTAAGAATGAGGACCCGCCACCTGCTTACCCCTACATGCGGCATGAACGCAGCCCCCTAGGAAAGGGGGTCAGTACAACAGATGTACCAAGTATGTAAAACTGGAAAAATACTGCAATTTACATCACAAGTCTAAAATAAAGCTGGAGACATGTATGATAATCAAATTACAGTACACTGTGCCTTACTAACAATGAGAGTAACCAAGTATATACTTTACTGCGTAAAAATAGGAGGCTCATGATCAAAGTAGGGTCACCCGCCCGTAGTATCATTAAGCAATCCTACTCCTGGGACTATTTCACCCGCATAGGTCCTGCGGATCCGCAATGGAGCGATGCGCTCCGCATGGGACTATTTCACCCGCATAGGTCCTGCGGACCCGCAATGGAGCGATGCGCTCCGCATGGGACTATTTCACCCGCACAGTACTATTTCACCCGCTTAGGCCCGGTGGGCCCGCAATGAGTACAAACGTCGCACTCGCATCATGGGTAGCAAATCCATGGAATTAGTAGTAACTATGGGCTTTACCCCGTAAGAATAACATAAACTAGCTCAACCGGCTATCATACATAACATAAGCACTACCGGCTTATCATACATAACTTAAGCGCTACCGGCTTATCATAACATAAGCAAGTTAAGAAAATCCCCTAACTTCTTATTAACCTTATTTATACACCCTCTCATTTTAGTTTACTTAAGGCACTAACATGTCATTTTAAAAATCCAGGAATTTAACCCAAAGTACTACGTACTTCAATTCTTTTAAAATGACTCTCTTTCATATAAAACTTCCAAGATACTAATAACCGTAGTATCAGTCATATCTACTTTTCAAGACAAGTCACAATACCTTTTAGAAATACATTTAAAGACCTCTAAATCAAGTGACTATTTACTTTAAAACTTTAAGCAATTGATGCCTTCAAATCAATTTGTCTTTCCTTATTTCAAGTCATTTATCATTATTTACATTACTTAGAGTAAACCACTCTTTCACCCTTCCGTAAAGCTATTATAACCAACTTCCCATAAAACCGTTATACTAACTTTATTCTTTAGACACTTCCATCCTTTTTATAACCAAGAGACTTATACTGTCAAAACCAAGTATCATATACTTTTAAAATACTTCAAGCCTCTTAACTTTAGTAATCAAGTTTCTTAACTTTAGAATAGTTCAAGGAATCAATACCTTCCAAATCAAGTATTCTATACATTTTCAAGTCAAGAAATCTTTGTTTACCTTATTAGAATAAACCATTCTTTTTACTTTCCATAAAGTTATTAACCAACTTTATGCTTTTGAAACCAAGGCATTTCTATCCTTTAAAAACAAGTGAGTTAATTCTCTAACTCAACCAACTTGGACATCCTTAAAATAAGTCAAGGATATCAAATGAAACTAAATTCATTTAAATCTCGTACGTCTACCGTACTATACGTTTACAACTACTCATGCTCAAGAGATAAAAAAGTTCCACATACCTCTTCGGTTCAATCCACTTGCTAAGTCCAATATGTCGTACGTAGTATGTCAACCTATAATGACCATAATACGTCTATTAACTTCTAGCTTCAACATAGAATATTTTAAGTGTAAAAATCACTAAATTCTACGGAAAATCGGACAGCACCTCCTTTTTTTCTACATAATTTTCCACCTTTTTCAAGGCCCGAATTCAATAACCAAACACGCCATATTTAAGGCTCAACAATGTAGTTAACAATAGGGGATTACACGCCTAACAAGACGTGTAAAATTCCGCCCCACAATTGATACCAAACTAGTCCAACATACAATGTCATTGCGGCAATTTGAGGGACAACAATACAAAGTCTTTTCCAATTACTTTTCAATCCAAGTTGTTTAGTATAACATGTTATCAAGCCGCAATCGATTATAACTACTACAATCTTCAAGTAGGTAACATGCGACGATTCTAATTATCGACCAATTTGTATTTCAATTTCAAATGGCTAACAATGTCATTTTGGATTTAGGCTTCCAATATCCATAACACTTATCAATATTTAATACATATACTTCATGCTAGTTAAAATGTAAGGCTACCACAATATGTAATCTTATAATACTTAAGAGAACAAGATTGTTACCTTAACGAGCCTTAATCTAACTTCAAGATCCGAAGTCGCTCCCTATCAACTTAGAGCCTCTCCTTGACACTCCAATCCGCCACTTGAAGCACTTAGAAGATCACAAACAACTTTCCTTCAATATCCAATCCAAACCTAGGAAAGTGACTAGGTTTTCACCTTGCGACTAATACGAAAACGCCACTTTTCTGGGATCTTTCTATTGAGATACCCTTAAAATATCCATAGGAACCTTGGTTTAAAGTGTGGAGATTATAGGACAACAAACGAAAAAAATTCTCTTCACTTGGAACCCTAACCCAAGAGCTCTCTTGAGTTCATCTAAGTTTTCTTGAAATTTTTCTAAGTGTTAAATGCCTTGTCTTGCTACTAGTATACATATATAACACTATGGAGGGTCAAGATGAGAACAATTGGGTGGCTTGGATTCAATTCACTTAAAAATCTAGCCAAGTGGCCCTTGGACTTAGTCAACAATATCAAGCTCTTAGACTTAGCAAGACTTGGTCATCCTAACCTTGGTCAAATGACCATAAAACCCATGTCCATTTCGTCCAAGACCAACTAAGGGGGGGGGGGGGTGACACATGTCGCCCTCCCATTCGTCGCAATATTTCATTTTTCGACAATTCCATAATTCCGATAAATTTTTACTAGTCTCAAATCTTAACATTTTTTAGTTCTTACGTACGTTCTTAAAAGCATATCCTGAAATTACGGGATGTAACATTCTTTCCCCCTTAGAAACATTCGTCCCCGAATGTTCTTTCGGAGTCAAACTGTTACACCCCGTATTTACAGGACATGCTTTAAGAACGTGCGTAAGAACTCGCAAGTGTTAAGATTTGAGACTTGTAAAAATTTATCGGAATTGTGAAATTGTCGGAAAACGTAATATTGTGACGAATGGGAGGGGGACACGTGTCACCCCCATTTATGGAGCCTTGGACGAATTGTAGCATGGGCACAAGGGTCATTTGACCCTTGTTAGGAAGACAAGTCTTGCTAATAGAGAGCTTGACAAAATTGACTAAGTCAAAGGGTCCAAAGTCTTGATATTTATTAAGAGATCATCCAAACCACCCAATTGTTTGCATCTTGACCCTCCATGTCCCTATATTATACTACTAGTAGCAAGAGAGATGCCAACACTTGGAAAATTTTCAAGAGAAATTGGAAGACACACCACATTGCTCTCGGGTTCATGTCATTTGAAAAGGAAAAAAAATTGTTTCTTGTCCATTAAGCTCCACACTTTAAACCAAGGTTCTTGAGGGTAGTGTAAGCTTATCTCAATAGAAAAATCTTGGAAAAAGATAGTTTACGGGTTAGTCGCAAAACGAAAACCTAGTTGTCTTTCTAGGTTTTGGATTGGAATTTGAAGGAAAGTTGTTGGTGTGGTTCTAAGGGTCTCAAGTAGCGGATTGAAGTGTCTTGAAGAGGCTCTAAGTTGCTAAGGAGCGACTTCGGATTCGGAATTTGGATTAAGATTCGTTGAGGTATAATCTTGTCTCTTAGAAGTGTTACAAGATTATTTATATTGTTGTTATCTTTACATGTTGCTAGCATGAAGTATATGTGTTGAAGTTTATAAGGATTATGGATTGATTGTAGCCTTGGAAATCTGAAATGTAATGTAAGTCATGATAAGTTGGATTACAATTTAGTCGTTATTAGAATCGTCGCATGTTGTTGACTTAAAGATTATAGTAGTTATAGTCGTTTGCGACATGATATCATGTTGGGCTAATAACTTGGATTGAAATGGAAATTGGATAAGAATTGATGTTGTAGTATTTCAAGTTAGCCGAATTGGACATATAGTTTGTATTAGTTTGATATCTATTATGGGGCGGAATTTTACACGGCTAGTAGGCGTGAAATCCCCTATTGATAATTGCATTTGATTGGGCCTTAAATGTGGCGTGTTTGGTTATTGTATTCGGCCTTGAAAAAGGTGGCAAAGTAAGTAAAAACAAAGGAGGTGTTGTCCGATTTTCCGTAGAATTTAGCGACTTAGCACCTAGAATATTCTACGTTTGAAGTAAGAGGTTAATGGACGTATTGTGACCATTATAGGTTGAAGTACTAAGTATAGCGTATTCTACTTGAAGGATGTATTAGCTATCAAGATTGAAGTACTTTGGAGCATTTTGCTACTTGTCGATAATCGTCGCGAGGTATGTGAACCTCTTCCTTCCTTTGGCATGATTCTATGTATGGAATATACCTGTGGTATCATTTCATGTTTCCTTCTACTCTTAGAAGTTAAGAGGTAGTTGTGTGATTTGCTCTATGTAGAACTTTTCCTATCTTTTGAGCATGACTAGTTGCATGTATGTAGTACGGTAGACGTACAACACATTGATATCCTTTACTAGTTTTATAAATAGCCAAGTCAGGTGAGTTAGGAGATTAACTCATTTCTTTGAAAGAATAAAGGATGTCTTAAGTTTTATTAAAGTTAAGGGACTTGAAGAGTTTTAAAGTATGTGATACTTGTTTTGTTTTAAACGTATAAGTCCCTTGGATAGGAAATTATATTTTTGGCTAAGGCATAAAGTGAATATAACGACTTTATGGGGAGTTGGTTATATTTGCTTTATGGAAAGATAAATGACTTGATTTTAGTAAAAAGGCAACTTGATTTTAAGGCATCAATTGCCTAAGGTTTTATAATAAAAGGAGTCACTTGAGTTCTAAAGGTTAAGAGACTAATTGTATTTTTGAAAGTTAAGAGAATTGATTTGAAAGTATACAATACTTGGTTTTTAAAAGTAGAAGTCTCTTTGTTATAAAAGAAAAGAGTTTTGTCTAAAACCATAAAGGGTTATAACGGCTTTATGGGAAGTTGGTTATAACGGCTTTATGGAAAGTTAAGAGAATGGTTTTCTCTAATAAAGTAATCAAGGAATTAACTTGTATTAAGGAAGGGCAATGTGATTTAAAGGTATCACTTGCTTAAAGCTTTTAAGTAAGGGTCACTTGATTTTAGAAGCCGAGAAATGTATTTCTAAAAGTATCATGACTTATGTGAAATGTACACAAGCCTGGATACTACGGGTGTTAGTATCTTGGGGTTTTACACAAAAAGGAGTCTCTTAAAAAGAATGTACGTACGTAGTACTTTGGCCTGTTTAATTGAGAATTATTCTATGTGATGCCTTGATTAGTACTTTGGCTTGATAAATTGAGAATTTGTCTAAGTGTTCCTTGATTAGTACTTTGGCTTGTTAAATGAGAATTATTCTATTTGTGCCTTGATAAGTACTTTGGCTTGATTAATTGAGAATTAGTCTAAGTGTGCCTTGATAAGTACTTTGGCTTGTTAATTGAGAATTAGCCTATGTGTGCTGGTGATAGCCTTTGAGTGCAAGTATTATGTTTTATTACGTTGCCGCGACTCTCGGTTGGAGGGCCGGCTGTCTTGTTGTAAGTACTTGGACGCATCGGGTGATGTGGGATTCCACGGGTATGCTTCCGTTATTAGTAGTACTTGGGTTAAATTCCCGGATTTTTATAGAAGACATGGTAGTGCTTCTGTTTGTTTGACGGCCGGTCGAGATAGGGTAAAAGTATAAGTGAGGGGTAAACCCCCAAGATGTTATACCACCTTCTTCAGGGTAAGAGTATAAGTGAGGGGTAAACCCCCAAGACATTATACCCCCTGCTTGTTTTGTTTGATGGTCGGTCGAGATAGGGTAAGAGTATAAGTGAGGGGTAAATCCCCAAGATGCTATACCACCTTCTCCAGGGTAAGAGTATAAGTGAGGGGTAGACCCCCAAGATGTTATACCACCTGCTTTACCACCTTCTCTAGGGTAAGAGTATAAGTGAGGGGTAGACCCCCAAGACGCTATACCACCGGTGGGACTTGGTGTTCATGTATGCCTATTGGTGTATTATTATACCCTGGACTGTCGGCAGTGATGTGGGATTCCACGGGCAGGAGATATATATATGTGTTGTGTATGTGTACGCCGACAGTGAGGTGGGATACCACGGGCGCGTCACATGATTATATTTTACACTTATAGTTGTCGGCAGTGATGGGGGATTCCACGGACACGCATGATATTTGTGTGACTTGATCGCGTCCCAGATTGGGCCGGGTAGTAAATGTGCCCTCCTTAAAGGGTCGGATTATACTTATGAAAGATAAGTAAGTTATATAGAAATGAACTTAATGATTTTTCCTAATCATGTGCGTAAGAATGTGGCTATAACCTTTATTGAAAATGGGAAAAGATATTGATGTGAAATTAAGTTCATAAGTGGTAATGACACGGCAGGATCTAGTATGTACTTTTTATACTTGTCCCTGTCATTCTTTGTACGATTATGGTCTGCATCAGACGTTATTTCTGTTCCATATTCTGCACTGTTAGATCGACTTCTTCGGGGGGCTGCGTTCATGCCCGCAGGTTTTAGGTACCCAGGTTGGTGATTCTTGCTCATAGGATCTCGGTTCAGTTTTGAGAAAAGCTCCATTTGCTCCGGAGGCTTATCTCTTGGTACGGTTTTCCCTGAGGTAGTAGATTCATGTATATTCAGGGGTATGGCGGGGCCCTGTCCCGCCACATTTGTTCAATTGTTATTCCTAGAGGTCTGTATTCATATATGTGGTTGGGCTGTAAGAACTGAGTTGTACTTTTGATTATGTTTATATTATGGAAGGCGGCCTGATCGGCTAGCCTGTGACATTTTTATTTACACATGTGTTTATGTTGTGTATGTTTCGCTGCTATTCTCTGATGTATACCGAACGGTGCCTGTAGGGCACTACCGCGCCCGGTCCGGGTCGTGACAAAAGTGGTATCGAGCGATTAGTCCTCTGAAAGTGTCTCTGCACCGTGTCTAGTAGAGTCTTGATTATCGGTGTGTTGTGCACCACATCTATAATCAGGAGGCTGCAGGACATTTAGGATTGGTTTCCATTCTTCTCACTCCGAGATCGTGCGATAGAGCTGTGTTGTTAGGGTCGTCCCTCCCTAACGAGTTATGTTGATTGCAGCTACGAGAAAGGCAGCAGTGACCCAGGAAGGACTATGTGGATTTCGTATCCAGGTTGGTAATGATATAGTATAGTTGGTATTGTGACATACATCTATACAGAGTTATGTATGAGGGTCATTTATGGGTTGCCTAGAATGGTTTTAGATTTACCAAGAGTGGTAAAGACTAACTAGATACCGGGAAGGTATGGAATAGTTAATGAATTCTCGCCAAGATCTTATGTGTTGTTTTGAGATAGTTGGGAAGGGATGAGCTGTCTGATAGGGTAGTGAACCCTTAAGAAGCCATGTTAAGGAACTTAAAGGAATGTCATGTAAATAGATTAAGCTGCGTAGTAGGCTTAAGAGAATTGTACGGATGAGGTCCGTATAGAGTAAGTAATGGTGGTTGTGATCAAGACGGCACGATTATGGTATTATGAGAAGTTTTTGTACCCGTTTACGAGGAGACTGATAAGATAGGCTTGGAGCATGGAAATTGCGAGCCTAAGAATGTTGAAGACCGCTGAGACCTTAGATGTACAAGGTCTTCTCGGGTAGAAAGATTTATTATAGACCAAGAATAAGAGTTAAGTGCGACGGCGGGT
This sequence comes from Przewalskia tangutica, assembly GCA_029844215.1. NCBI lineage: Eukaryota > Viridiplantae > Streptophyta > Magnoliopsida > Solanales > Solanaceae > Przewalskia > Przewalskia tangutica. The sequence goes on along the minus strand of CM056728.1, from coordinate 31,161,186 downwards.
CGGGGTGAGGACCTGTTACGGGTCTCCCCACGGCCTGGAATGGAGTGGGATCAGTTGGTAGTAATTCCGCTACGTGACAGGGCCACGAGGGTGCAAGGCCCAAGTCTAGCTAATTGTTTTACGGGTTCGTGGACGCGTTCCACCGGAACCAGGTCGTGGGAGTCGGAAATGGCCTTATGTTGTTTAAAGAGAGTGACTCCAAAAGATTGGAGGCCAACATCGGTATGGAAGTTATGTATACTAGTATGAGTTGGAAGTACGGAAAGAGTGCGACCAGTAAGAAAGATAACAACCAAGTGTAAAGGAATAGAGCCTGAATCCATAAGAACCTTTCGAGGTAACTACACCCGTGAGTGTGTGTGGGGTGGTAGCTGAGCGGGAATATGAGGTTTTCCCGGTGATGATACAGTCGTCAGACCCTAGTAGACCTAGTAGAGAGGATTATGACAGACTTTGAGGTCATTATAAGTATGGGCTAGTTGGCTTCGTGAGTGCCAAGGTTGACATCTTAGTATAAATATTGTTATGTGGCCATGGGTGGCATATGTCGTAAGAAGGGTGTAGTATAAGGAGACTATGTCGCGCTTTAATTAGATTGGACTCTGAAAGAACATTCGAGGACGAATGTTTCTAAGGGGGGAAGAATGTTACACCCCGTATTTACAGGACATGCTTTAAGAACGTGCGTAAGAACTCGCAAGTGTTAAGATTTGAGACTTGTAAAAATTTATCGGAATTGTGAAATTGTCGGAAAACGTAATATTGTGACGAATGGGAGGGCGACACGTGTCACCCCCCCTTATAGAGCCTTGGACGAATTGTAGCATGGGCACAAGGGTCATTTGACCCTTGTTAGGAAGACAAGTCTTGCTAATAGAGAGCTTGACAAAATTGACTAAGTCAAAAGGTCCAAAGTCTTGATATTTATTAAGAGATCATCCAAACCACCCAATTGTTTGCATCTTGACCCTCCATGTCCCTATATTATACTACTAGTAGCAAGAGAGATGCCAACACTTAGAAAATGTTCAAGAGAAATTGGAAGACACACCACATTGCTCTCGGGTTCATGTCATTTGAAAAGGAAAAAAAATTGTTTCTTGTCCATTAAGCTCCACACTTTAAACCAAGGTTCTTGAGGGTAGTGTAAGCTTATCTCAATAGAAAAATCTTGGAAAAAGATAGTTTATGTGTTAATCAGAAACGAAAACCTAGTTGTCTTTCTAGGTTTTGGATTGGAATTTGAAGGAAAGTTGTTGGTATGGTTCTAAGGGTCTCAAGTAGTGGATTGAAGCGTCTTGAAGAGGCTCTAAGTTGCTAAGGAGCGACTTCGGATTCGGAATTTGAACTAAGATTCGTTGAGGTATAATCTTGTCTCTTAGAAGTGTTACAAGATTATTTATATTGTTGTTATCTTTACATGTTGCTAGCATGAAGTATATGTGTTGAAGTTTATAAGGATTATGGATTGATTGTAGCCTTGGAAATCCGAAATGTAATGTAAGCCATGTTAAGTTGGATTACAATTTAGTCGTTATTAGAATCGTCGCATGTTGTTGACTTAAAGATTATAGTAGTTATAGTCGTTTGCGACTTGATATCATGTTGGGCTAATAACTTGGATTGAAATGGAAATTGGATAAGAATTGATGTTGTAGTATTTCAAGTTAGCCGAATTGGACATATAGTTTGTATTAGTTTGATATCTATTATGGGGCGGAATTTTACACGGCTAGTAGGCGTGTAATCCCCTATTGATAATTGCATTTGATTGGGCCTTAAATGTGGCGTGTTTGGTTATTGTATTCGGCCTTGAAAAAGGTGGCAAAGTAAGTAAAAACAAAGGAGGTGCTGTCCGATTTTCCGTAGAATTTAGCGACTTAGCACCTAGAATATTCTACGTTTGAAGTAAGAGGTTAATGGACGTATTGTGACCATTATAGGTTGAAGTACTAAGTATAGCGTATCCTACTTGAAGGATGGATTAGCTATCAAGATTGAAATACTTTGGAGCATTCTGCTACTTGTCGATAATCGTCGCGAGGTATGTGAACCTCTTCCTTCCTTTGGCATGATTCTATGTATGGAATATACCTGTGGTATCATTTCATGTTTCCTTCTACTCTTAGAAGTTAAGAGGTAGTTGTGTGATTTGCTCTATGTAGAACTTTTCCTATCTTTTGAGCATAACTAGTTGCATGTATGTAGTACGGTAGACGTACAACACCTTGATATCCTTTACTAGTTTTATAAATAGCCAAGTCATGTGAGTTAGGAGATTAATTCATTTCTTTGAAAGAATAAAGGATGTCTTAAGTTTTATTAAAGTTAAGGGACTTGAAGAGTTTTAAAGTATGTGATACTTGTTTCGTTTTAAACGTATAAGCCCCTTGGATAGGAAATTATATTTTTGGCTAAGGCATAAAGTGAATATAACGACTTTATGGGGAGTTGGTTATATTTGCTTTATGGAAAGATAAATGACTTGATTTTAGTAAAAAGGCAACTTGATTTTAAGGCATCAATTGCCTAAGGTTTTATAATAAAAGGAGTCACTTGAGTTCTAAAGGTTAAGAGACTAATTGTATTTTTGAAAGTTAAGAGAATTGATTTGAAAGTATACAATACTTGGTTTTTAAAAGTAGAAGTCTCTTTGTTATAAAAGAAAAGAGTTTTGTCTAAAACCATAAAGGGTTATAACGGCTTTATGGGAAGTTGGTTATAACGGCTTTATGGAAAGTTAAGAGAATGGTTTTCTCTAATAAAGTAATCAAAGAATTAACTTGTATTAAGGAAGGGCAATGTGATTTAAAGGTATCACTTGCTTAAAGCTTTTAAGTAAGGGTCACTTGATTTTAGAAGCCGAGAAATGTATTTCTAAAAGTATCGTGACTTATGTGAAATGTACACAAGTCTGGATACTACGGGTGTTAGTATCTTGGGGTTTTACACAAAAAGGAGTCTCTTAAAAAGAATGTACGTACGTAGTACTTTGGCCTGTTTAATTGAGAATAATTCTATGTGATGCCTTGATTAGTACTTTGGCTTGATAAATTGAGAATTTGTCTAAGTGTGCCTTGATTAGTACTTTGGCTTGTTAAATGAGAATTATTCTATTTGTGCCTTGATAAGTACTTTGGCTTGATTAATTGAGAATTAGTCTAAGTGTGCCTTGATAAGTACTTTGGCTTGTTAATTGAGAATTAGCATATGTGTGCTGGTGATAGCCTTTGAGTGCAAGTTGTCACGACTGCCTGGTTCGTGATCGTGCCTCACCGGCACCCAAGTAGTCATACATCGAGTAATCGGGAAACATAAAGCAAGACATGAAACGATTTATAAAACAAGACACCGATTATGTGAGAAAACATCGCTTTCGGCATATATATATAATCATGTTTTAGCGCTACATCCGACAATCGCATAAACATGACTACTGCACTTCTAAGAAAATATATAACTATGGCGGACGTGCCCCGCCATACCTCGATCGCATAAAAACTATCTACAACAGGAGATCATACCAAAAGTAGAGCCTCCAAGAGATGGAGCTCCCGACACCAACGTAGAGATCCTAAGGATGCGGATCTAGCACTGCCGCTCTTACCGCGGCATGAACGCAGCCTCAAGGAGGTCAAGACAACAGTACTAAGTATGCGAAATCAGAAAGTACTTAAATGAAAACATATCATTTTTAAAACCAGTTTACAAATATGTGAAACAACCAAGAAACCGCATATAGTGCCACATCACAAACAAGAGCAACAATAGGTAATCAGAATACGCCTTGTCTAGGCTGCGAATGATCGAAACAGGCCACTCGCCACATCCTCTTTCTCGCAAGCCTAATCTCGACTCCGAGTCCGTGATAGGCCACTCGCACGGGCCCGCATGAGGTATAACCCCGCATCGAGGGTAGCTACCTCGCATCGCCCCGACTCGTCCGCATGGCCACATAGACCGCATGAGGCATAGCCCCGCATACTAACTCGAACTCTCGTAGCTCGCATAGGCCCCGACCCGCATGAGGTATTCTCGAATCATGGTCCTGCATCACCGAGTCTACCCCGACGGAGGGCCTTAACCTCCTATCATCTCAAGAGGTGAGTGATAGTACACTAACATAACGACTTATCTTTAAACAACATAAGTACAACAAGGATACTCACTTATACAAACGTTATGCGTACTAACACACATAGCAACATGTCATGTCTACTTATCAAACCATCTTATTATTCTTTTCACAATTTCATGTAAGTCTGTTAGAAATACATAGGCAACTTGTTTCTTTTATCAATCTTAAGTGGTTATACTTAGCTTCCCATAAAGCTAGTATAACTCTTAAGCTTCGCTTGAGAAACCAATTAATTCTCTTCAGAAAAATGGTTCGAGAGTCCTTTTGAAATGTTTTCGCTTTATTATTCAGTGCTTAAGCGTGAGGCATTGCCAGACGTATTATTCGAGCTTAAGCCGTGAGGCATTGCCGTAAGTATTATTCGCTTAACACATGTACGCTCACCGCACTATATACATATTGTAAAATATCATGCTTTAGGAAGAATCACATACCTTCTCGCGAAATCCACCGCCAAGTCGAGTATGTCGCGCAGAGAATCAGCCTATAATAGTCACAGATATCTATCAAAGTCTAGACTATTCTCAGAGGTCATTCTAAACAGAGGGTCCTCAATTCTACGGAAAGTCGGGCAGACAACCCTACCCGTGAGCTATATAAGTTCATCGTGAAAACAATTCTATGTAAGTACAACAGATATTCTTCTTTATACCCTTCTAAGGTGTTACATACCAATTCTATTCCTTAATAACCTTCTAAGTATTTATACTTATTCTTATTCTACAACAAGAAGTATTCTCTAATTCAAAAGAGGGTTAGGATTAGTTACCCTCGGTAAGCCCAATAATATCCTAGAAAAGTCGCTACCGAGCAAGGTTTTGCTCCTAAGTTGTATGCTCCAGGAAACCTTAGAAGTTCTTCACAACTTCTACTAAGTACTAAGGTATTTGGGCTAGGTATTTTGGGCATTATAACAATACAAGAAGGCAACTTTTCTACCAAGGAGTGGAGGGTAGGTTTCGGCTAGGCTAGTGGGGTAGCCTCGCCAAGCTTCTCGAGGAGGGTGTGTTGGACTAATTGCTTACAAAGGAGAGAGGAAGGATTTTTAGACTTGAAAGCTTTTGTGGATGAAGAACTCTTCATCTCAAGAGGGGTATTTATAGGTCAAGACATGGCCAACCAATGGCCAAGATTTAGCCAAGTGCTAGGCAAGTGTAAGGTCAAGATTAGGCAAGTGTACCTAGCCAACTTGCACACAAAATATCTAACCAACTTTATGACAAGGATGGTCATCCATTCGCCCTATTGCCGTGACAAGTCCACCAATGAGAGGGTGGCAAGTCGCCTCTCGTTGGTCCAAAGTGTTACGCCTCTCTAAAAATCCGCAAAAATTAGAAATGACATAGCCGAATTTATCCTACGAAAGTCGTGGAAACGCTTCATCGAAAAACTGCTCGCTTTGTGAGTCAGGCCTAAAAATCGCCCAAGGCCTAACTTTAAGACCAAACTTTTGACGTATTCCTTTACGCATACTCCGGAAATACGGTATAACATTCTCCTCCTTAGAAACATTCGTCCCGAATGTTCCTTCCCAAGACAGATAACGATAAGGTTCTTCAAAACTTAAACAGCTTGCAAAGCCACACACGCCATAAACAACACTTAGGCATAAACGATAATGAAGATTTACAAGTAGGAAAGTGAATTACCCGGAGGGTGGGAACAGGTGAGGATACTTCGCCTCATGTCCTCCTCGGCTTCCCACGCCATCTCCTCCTCGAGCTCGTTCGCCACAAGACTTTGACTGCCACGCCCTTCGTCCGCAGACGCTAACCCGACGATCGATTATCGCTATGGAATCTCTCATACGATAACCCTCACACCGACATCGTCAATCGGATGTACCTTAGATGGATCCCCGATACATCTCTCAAAGATAGAAACGTGAAACACGGATGCACCGCCTCCGCATCGACGGCAGATCCAACTCATAGGCAACCTTGCCTACCTCGCGACACCAAACGCCCAATGTACTGGGCCGAAGTTTCTTCTTCCCGAATCTCATCACACCCTTCATGGGTGACACCTTCAGAAAACCCAATCATCAATCGCAAACCTGATGTCGACGACGATGATCTCGCATACGACTTCGCCGACTCGAAATGTCGATAGCCGCCTTGATAAGCTTCACCTTATCCATCGTCACGCACCAAATCGTCCCACTAGCCGCACTCGCCCACCTCGAACCAACCTATAGGCGATCTGCACTTCCTCCCATACAAGGCCTCATAAGGCGCCATCCGAATACCGGAGTGGTAGCTATTATTATACGCGAACTCAACTAGAGGCAAATGATCCTCCCAACTACCATCGAAGTCAATAACACAAAGCTCGCAGATATCCTCAAGAGTCCGATAGTGCGCTCGCCGTCCGTCTGTCTGCGTGGATGAAATGCGACTCGTGCTCACTGCGCCCCTAAACCTCTCGAAGGACCTCAGAAGTTGGGCCGTAAATCGCTCTCTCGTCGATATGATCAAGTAGGGACTCCATGCATCGACGATCTCTGATGTAAAGTCCGCATAATCCTCACCAAAAGTCGCCCCGACGGAAGAAAGTGGGCTGATTTCACACCGCCGACGATAACCCATATAGAATCATGTCTCTCCGAGTGCGAGGTAATCCCGTGATGAAGTCCATGTTGATTACCTCCCACTTCCGTGTCGGGATCTCTATCGTCAGAATAAACCACCGTGTCTCGTGCTCTACCTTCACCGCCGACAACACGGCACCGAGCTACGAACTCGCAACGCCCTCTTCAAGCCATCCCACCAATACACGTATCTAAGGTCGTGGTACATCTTGGTCGACCGGATGGATAGAGTAACGCTACCGCAGTGCTTCCCCAAGAACTCGCCAAGTCCTCAAACATCCGAACACACAACTCGCCTCAAACCTTAGCACCCCATCAAAGTGCTACCTCGTGCGACTTGCCTCACGTAAGAGTCAGACACGATATCGAATCAAAGCCGATCCTCGAATCGGCCTCTTCACCTCCTCAACGATGGAAGACTCGGCAACCTCACGAACTCTAACCCCATTGCTATCAGAATCAATCAAACGGACACCAAGGCTCGCTAACTGGTGCAAATTACGAACCATGTCCCTTCTCTCTAGCTGCACATCTGATAGGCTCCCCATCGACCTACGACTAAGGGCATCTGCCACAACATCGCCTTGCCCGTGGTACAGATGTCCACATCGTAATCCTTAAGCAACTCTAACCACCGCTCTCGCCGTAAGTTCACTCCTCTCGTCAAGATATACCGAGGCACTTGTGGTCTGTAAAAATATCCACGTGAACCCCATACAAATAGTGCCTCCAGATCTTCAAAGCGTGAATCACAGCTGCCAACTCCAAATCACGCGGGTAGTTCCTCCGTGTTTCTTCAAACCGGGATGCATATGCTATAACTCGCCATGCCGCATCAACACACATCCCAACCCGATGCCCGACGATCACAATACACGATATAACCATCCGACCTCCGAAGAGTAAGAACGGGCGGTCGCCTCTCTTTCAAGAATCGAAACCCCGCCACAAGCATCACCATCAAACTTGGCTGCTTCGAGTCACCTAGTCAATGGTGCGTAGATAGAAGCAAACTTCCACGAACCGCCGATAATACTCGCAAGGCCCGTAAAATCGCGAACCTCCGCTGAGTAGTAGTTCAGGCCAAGTCCTCGATCGCCGATCTTGCCAGACAACTCGAATGCCATCACCCGGCAATATGCCCAAGAAACGCCATCAAGTCAACCAAAACTCACATTTGGAAAACTTGGCGATAAATCCGCTGGTCTCGAGAATCACAAGATAGCCTCAAATGCGCCGCATGCTCCGGCTCTGAGCGAGAATAAACCAAGATATCATCAATGAACACTCTCACAAACGTGTCCAAAAAGGGTTTGAACACTCGGGTCATCAAATCCATGACTACCGCCGGAGCATTGGTCAACCCAAAAGACATGACTGAACTCATAATGCCCGCACGGTCCGAATGCATCTAGGGACATCCACCTCTCTGACTCGCACCTGATGATAGCCCGATCGCAGATCAATCTTGGTAAACATCTCGCACCCTGCAACTGGTCGAACAAATCATCAATCCTAGGAAGGGGGTATCTGTTTTTAATGGTCACCTTGTTCACCGTCAGATCAACACACATGCGCAGCTGGCCCCGCCCTTCTTCTTCACGAACAATACCGGCCCCTCGGAGAAACACTAGGCCTAATGAAGCCCTTCTCTAGCAAATCCCTAAGTCGATCCTTCAACTCTCTCAACTCGGCAGTGCCATTCGTATGGCGGAATGGAAATAGGCCGAGTATCCGCAACACATCTATACAAAACTCGATCTCCTCTCGTGAGGATACCCGAGGTCATCCGAAACACGCCCTGGGAACTCACGACCATCGAATCGACGGAAAACTGGTACCGCAGCCTTATCAAACACCCGAACGAGATGGTAGATATACCCTCTTCGCACCATCTTCCTAGCCTTGAGGTAGGAAATAAACCTACCCTCGGCGATACCGCGTTCTCCCACTCAACAACCGGCCTCGTCAGAAACCGAACCGTACTATTCTCTCTCTGCAGCCTACATTGGCGTGGCGAAGCTAGCCAATCCATCCCCATGATCACATCGGTCAATCATCTCCAACTCTATCAAGTCGGCAGGTCCGACGATCAGAATGATCACAGACAAGCTCTATATACCCGCCGAGCTACCACCGAATCACCCATCGCGTAGCTACCTCGAAAGTGGTCTATGGACTCGTGCTCTATCCCTATCCTACTAGAAACAAGGGAGATATATAGATGACAGAGTAGAACCCGATCTATCAAAGCATACACATCAAACCCAAAATCGATAAGGTACCGCGATTTACATCGGTGAGGCCTCCCGATCCGCTTACCGGACAAAGCATAAATGCGGCTTCGAGGACCGCGAATCGACGAGCCACGGCCTCCGCGACTGGCCGACCCATGAGCACTCGCCCCGGCGAGTAATCAGAGGAGATGATGGCGGCAAGAACCTCGGGCGTCGAGCCCTACCACCGCCACGCTTCGGCCGGACAAGCCGCAAAGTGACTCTGCCACAATCGTAATAAGCTCCAAAAGTAGTACCACACTTCCCGTAATGGGATCTACCGACGGCCACACCGGGTGGTCCCGTCGCCGCACTCGCTACTCGACGCCCGAAGCCACGGGCCCCGATGCGCCAAAATCGCGTGGCCGTGGCCGAGGACGGTGCAGAGTGCTCAGGCCGGCCGTGGTGCGAATCTAGATCGGCCGAGGCCGCCACCACGATAACCACCGTAAGACCCTCCCGCCCCGGCCTTCTTCGCCGCTCGCCCACTCGCCGACCTCTGCGCCTCGCATCCAAGGGCGTGAGCTCGCACGCGGTAATGTCCATACCCTACCGAGAGAAACCCCGCACATGACTCGCCATATAGTCGCTTCAGCCGGTGACATAGCGGTGCACCCTATCCTCCATATCTGCTACCAATGCCGGGACATATCGAGCCAATGAATCAAACTCGACATTGTACTCCCGACGGCCCTTCTCGCCTCGATGGTAAAAATCTATCACCGTGCCCTCCTCATTTGCGAGGCAAGAAGTGAGTGAGGAAAGCCTCCGAGAACTCATCCCAAGTAGTGGGACGCGTGCTCTCCCGGATAACTCCCATGAATCAAACCAATCGATCGCGGTATCACGCAGCCTATGTGAACCAAAGATCACGGACTCGGTCTCCGACGCCCGATCACTCAAAATCCTGGCGACGGATGAACTCGCGGATCATCCTCCGGCCTCGATCCATAAAACTCCGCGGCTACATACCAAGAAGTCTCGTAGCCTCAAACTTCGCCTCGGGTGAACAACGGTGCGACCAAGACCGAGCTGAATCGAATCGCCGATTCCTTCTCTCGACGGGCCACAACTTTAGCCAAAAGTCGGGCCATCTCTTGTACCTAACTCCTCCGCCTGCATCGGGATGAGGTGTGGTACTGTGGTCTCGCTGGGCCGCGGCGTCATAGAACTCGCCGTCTCGTATAGACTGGGCACGAGCCCTCGTGACTCGGGTGTCTCGCTAGCGCCTCCTACCGCCTTGCCCTTCTGGGCCCGGTTGCCTTACGTGAGGCATAATCAGCATAGAAAGGAATACGTTAGAGGGTCCAACCTATAACACATTTCTAAAGCACGATCTCGGAATGAGAAGAACGGAAACCAATCCTAAATATCCTATAGCCTCGATTATTGGTGTGGTGCACAACACACCGATAATCAAGACTCTACTAGATACGGTCATAGACACTTTCCGAGGATTAATCGCTCACGATACCACTTTTGTCACGACTGCCCGGCCAGTGATCGTGCCTTACCGGCACCCAAGTAGTCATACATCGTAGTAATCAGCGGAAACATAAAGCAAGACATGAAACAGCTTTATAAAACAAGACACCGACATGTGAGAAAACATCGCTTTCGATATATATATAATCATGTTTTAGCAAGCATCCGACATCGCATAAACATGACTACACTCTAAGAAAATATACAACTATGGCGGACAGGCCCGCCATACCCTCGATCGCATAAAAACTATCTACAACAGGAGATCATACCAAAAAGTAGAGCCTCCAAGAGATGGAGCTCCCGACACCAACGTAGAGATCCTAAGGATGCGGATCTAGCACCGCTGCCCTTACCGCGGCATGAACGCAGCCTCAAGGAGGTCGATAACAGTACTAAGTATGCGAAATCAGAAGTACTTAAATGAAAACATATCATTTTTAAAACCATTTACAAATATGTGTGAAACAACGAGAAACCGCACATAGTGCCACATCACAAACAAGAGCAACAATAGGTAATCAGAATACGTCTTGTCTAGGCTGCGAATGATCGAAACAGGCCACTCGCCACATCCTCTTTCTCGCAAGCCTAATCACGACTCCCGAGTCCGCATAGCCACTCGCACGGGCCCGCATGAGGTATAACCCCGCATCGAGGTAGCTACCTCGCATCGCCCCGACTCGCTGTCCGCATGGCCACATAGACCGCGTGAGGCATAGCCCCGCATACTAACACGAACTCAGAGCCCGCATAGGCCCCCGACCCGCATGAGGTATTCTCGAATCATGGTCCTGCATCACCGAGTCTACCCCGCATCGGAGGGCAGCTTAACCTCCGGTATCATCTCAAGAGGTGAGTGATAGTACACTAACATAACGACTTATCTTTAAACAACATAAGTACAACAAGGATACTCACTTATACAAACGTTACAAGGTACTAACACACATAGCAACATGTCATGTCTACTTATCAAACCATCTTATTATTCTTTTCACAATTTCATATAAGTCTGTTAGAAATACATAGGCAACTTGTTTCTTTTATCAATCTTAAGTGGTTATACTTAGCTTCCCATAAAGCTAGTATAACTCTTAAGCTTCTGTTTGAGAAACCAATTAATTCTCTTCTGTAAAAAATGGTTCAGTAGTCCTTTGAAATATTTTCGATTCTTTATTATTCGAGCTTAAGCGTGAGGCATTGCCGACGTATTATTCGAGCTTAAGCCATGAGGCATTGCCGTAAGTATTATTCGATTAACACATGTACGCTCACCGTACTATATACATATTGTAAAATATCATGCTTTAGGAAGAATCACATACCTTCTCGAAATCCACCGCCAAGTCGAGTATGTCGCGCAGAGAATCAACTATAATAGTCACAGATATCTATCAAAGTCTAGACTATTCTGTAGGTCATTCTAAACAGAGGGTCCTCAATTCTACGGAAAGTCGGGCAGCACAACCCTACCCGTGAGCTATATAAGTTCATCAGTGAAAACAAATTCCCATGTAAGTACACAGATATTCTTCTTTTATACCCTTCTAAGGTGTTACAGTTCAATTCTATTCCTTAATAATCTTCTAAGTATTTATACTTATTCTTATTCTACAACAGTAAGTATTCTCTAATTCAAAAGAGGGTTAGGATTAGTTACCTCGGTAAGCCCAATAATATCCTAGAAAAGTCGCACTGAGCAAGGTTTTGCTCCTAAGTTGTATGCTCAGGAAACCTTAGAAGTTCTTCACAACTTCTACTAAGTACTAAGGTATTTGGGCTAGGTATTTTGGGCATTATAACAATACAAGAAGGCAACTTTTCTACCAAGGGAGGGGTAGGTTTCGAGGCTAGGGGTGGGGTAGCCTCGCCAAGCTTCTCGAGGAGGGGGTGTGTTGGACGAATTGCTTACAAAGGGAGAGGAAGGATTTTTAGACTTGAAAGCTTTTGTGGATGAAGAACTCTTCATCTCAAGAGGGTATTTATAGGTCAAGACATGGCCAACCAATGGCCAAGATTTAGCCAAGTGCTAGGCAAGTGTAAGGTCAAGATTAGGGCAAGTGTACCTAGCCAACTTGCACACAAAATATCTAACCAACTTTATGACAAGGATGGTCATCCATTCGGCCCTATTGCCGTGACAAGTCCACCAATGAGAGGGTGGCAAGTGTCGCCTCTCGTTGGTCCAAAGTGTTACGCCTCTCGAAAAATCCGCAAAAATTAGAAATGACATAGCCGAATTTATCCTACGAAAGTCGTGGAAACGCTTCGTCGGAAAAGCATTCGTTTGTGAGTTGTGCCTAAAAATCGTCCAAGGCCTAACTTTAAGACCAAACTTTTTGTACGTATTCCTTTACGTACATACTCTGGAAATACGGGGTATAACACAAGTATTATGTTTTATTACGTTTCCGCGACTCTCGGTTGGAGGGCCGGCTGTCTTGTTGTAAGTACTTGGACGTACCGACAGTGATGTGGGATTCCACGGGTATGCTTCCGTTATTAGTAGTACTTGGGTTAAATTCCCGGATTTTTATAGAAGACATGGTAGTGCTTCTGTTTGTTTGACGGCCGGTCGAGATAGGGTAAGAGTATAAGTGAGGGTAAACCCCCAAGATGCTATACCACCTTCTCCAGGGTAAGAGTATAAGTGAGGGGTAAACCCCCAAGACATTATACCCCCTGCTTGTTTTGTTTGATGGTCGGTCGAGATAGGGTAAGAGTATAAGTGAGGGGTAAATCCCCAAGATGCTATACCACCTTCTCCAGGGTAAGAGTATAAGTGAGGGGTAGACCCCCAAGATGCTATACCACCTGCTTTACCACCTTCTCCAGGGTAAGAGTATAAGTGAGGGGTAGACCCCCAAGACGCTATACCACCGGTGGGACTTGGTGTTCATGTATGCCTATTGGTGTATTATTATATCCTGGTCTGTCGGCAGTGATGTGGGATTCCACGGGCAGGAGATATATATATATATATATATGTTGTGTATGTGTACGCCGACAGTGAGGTGGGATGCCACGGGCGCATCACATGATTATATTTTACACTTATAGCTGTCGGCAGTGATGGGGGATTCCACGGACACGCTTGATATTTGTGTGACTTGATCGCGTCCCAGATTGGGCCGGGTAGTAAATGTGCCCTCCTTAAAGGGCCGGATTATACTTATGAAAGATAAGTAAGTTATATAGAAATGAACTTAATGATTTTTCCTAATCATGTGCGTAAGAATGTGGCTATAACCTTTATTGAAAATGGGAAAAGATATTGATGTGAAATTAAGTTCATAAGTGGTAATGACACGGCAGGATCTGGTATGTACTTTTTATACTTGTCCCTGTCATTCTTTTGTACAGTTATGGTCTGTTTACTGTACGTTATTTTTGTTCCATATTCGCATTGTTGTTATCGACTTCTTCTGCGTTCATGCCCGCAGGTTTTAGGTACCCAGGTTGGTGATCCTTGCTCATAGGATCTCGGTTCAGTTTTGAGAAAAGCTCCATTTGCTCCGGAGGCTTATCTCTTGGTACGGTTTCCCTGAGGTAGTAGATTCATGTATATTCAGGGGTATGGCGGGGCCCTGTCCCGCCACAGTTGTTCAGTTGTTATTCCTAAAGGTCTGTATTCACATATGTGGTTGGGCTGTAAGAACTGAGTTGTACTTTTGATTATGTTTATATTATGGAAGGCGGCCTGATCGGCTAGCCTGTGACGTTTTTATTTACACATGTGTTTATGTTGTGTATGTTCCGCTGCTATTCTCTGATGTATACCTGAACGGGGTGCCCAGGTAGGGCACCAGTCGCGGCCCCGGGGTCGGGTCGTGACACAAACTTATAGATAGCGACATATTCTCTTTTTACAACCCCTACATACCAGTAATGCCACACGTGGCCACATAACAACACTTATACTAAAACGTCAACTTGAACTTCAAGCGTCGACGCCGATCATCTGCATAAGACTTCTGCCGACTCTGAGCTTCTAACAGACTCTCCTGGATAAGCTTCACTTTATCCACAGCCTGCTGAATTAAGTCTGGGCCAACTAATTGTACCTCGCCCACGTCGAACCAACCAATCGACGACCTACACTTCCGCCCATACAAAACCTCATATGGCGTCATCTGAATGCAAGAATGGTATCTGTTGTTATAAGAAAACTCAACAAGAGGCAAGTGATCTTCCCAGCTACCCCTGAAATCAATAACCCAGTCCCGCAGCATATCCTCAAGTGCCTGGATAGTATGTTTTTTCTTGTCCGTCGATCTGAGGGTGTAATGCAACACTGAGACTCACATGCGTCCCTAAACCTCTTCTGTAAAACCTCCAGAAGTTATCCGTAAAATGAGCTCATATATCTGAAATAATAAATGTAGGAACCCCGTGCAGTCTCACAATCTCCCTGCTATACAATCTAGCGTAATCCTCAGCCGAATACGTAGTCCTGACTGGAAAAAAGTGGGCTGATTTCGTCAGCCTGTCTACAATAACCCAGATGGAATCATACTTCCTCGGAGTACGAGGTAACCCTGTAACAAAATTCATGTTGATCACCTCCCACTTCCACGTCGGAATATCAATCGCCTGCAATAGCCCACGGGGCTTCTTGTGCTCAACCTTGACCTGCTGACAATTAGGACACTGAGCAACAAAACCTGCCACGTCCCTCTTCAGGCCATCCCACCAATACATACATATGAGGTCATGGTACATCTTAATCGACCCCGGATGAATAGAGTAACGAGCACTGTGTGCCTCCCCAGAATCTGCTGACGAAGTCCTGCAACATCGGGAGCACACAATCTGCCCTCGAATCTTAGCACCCCATCAGGCGCTACCTCAAATAAACTCTCCTCTTCTCGAAGAGTCGTATCTAGATACCATATCATAACTGGATCCTCATATTGTCGCCTCTTTACCTCATCAACGACGGAAGACTCGGCAACCTCTCGGATCTAAACTCCATTAACCTTGGAAACAAATAATTGAACCCCTCGGCTCGGTAGCTGATGAATCTCACGGATCACGTCCTGTCTATATGGTTGCCCATCTGACAGACCACCCATAGATTTGCGACTAAGAGCATGTAACCGTCTCGGCTTTCCCCGGGTGGTACATGATATCAATATCACCATCCTTGAGTAACTCTAACCACCGTCTCTGTCGCAAATTCAGCTGCCTCTAACTGAAGATATACCGCAGGCTCTTATGGTCTGCACAAATATCCACATGAAGTCTACATAAGGAATTCCTCCAAATCTTCAAGACACGATTAACTGCCGCCGACTCTAAATCGTGAGTAGCGTAATTCCTTTCATGTTTCCCTATCCGCCGGGAAACATAGGCTCTAACCTTTTCGTGTTGCGTCAGCACACAACCTAGCCCAACACCCAAAGTGTTACAATAATAACCTAACCCTCTAGTCTCTCAGGAGGGGTTAGAACTGTAGTCGTGGTCAACTTATCTCCCAATAACTGGAAGCCTTGCTCATACTTGCGAAATATTCGGGCATCCTTAATCTCAATTTTGGTTCCTGTTTCCCTTTCTCTGTTGTAACCAAACTTGGTCACTATACTTAGATTTGATTCCTTTGTTTGCCGCATGGCTAAGACTTCCTGCCAATCACAATTTAGGGGGGGAGATTTCCTTGATCTCGTCAAGTAATAATCCTATTATTCTCTCTCGGCTCATAGAGCTTATAATCAGGTGTTCAACCTCAATTCATGGTATTACATAATCTAATGGCTTGTCAATATTTCTTATCGTTCGAGTGTCTACTCGTTTTTCCTTTATAATTCATTTCAAGTTGTCCTGGGGCCTCTTACCTCCCCGTATATATATGGTCTGGCCCGTCATTACAGGCTTGCCACCTATCCTCGAGGTGTTCTTACTGCCCACCATTTACTAATGGTCTTTACACTATCCTGGGGTAATCATATCTCGTGCAAATTACATAACCATAGTTGCATTCTCTTTTATCATTCTGGTCATAACCCTTCTTCATGCTTATTATTAGCAAAAGTATTTCTATCTTGATTCATAATCATACAGTTTCATGCATGCGTACTACCCGCATTTATATTCTTACCACACTTCCTCGACCATTTCCTAACGTCGTTCTCAATTACCCCAACACAATACTTTCCCCACGGTTATCTAAAACTGTAACCTATGGCATGACGATACGGAAGACCTTACCAGTCTCCTATCCTTCGTCTATCAACATGGGTACACATAACCCCATAATACGTAAAATTATCCTTTTATGTGGGGGAGAGAACTTATCTCCCTTTCAAAATCTTAATCATCAAGCGCCACCTTATAATCGTATAGATTTTCAAAACCTACCAACGATGTCTTCTGTTTTCCGCAGGCAGCACTCGTACATATCTTATTCTTGCTTGCGCGCTTTCCTGAAATTATCCGGAAGGTCGTGACCCTGACCGCCACACCAAACCAACTCCAAGTACCCCCAAGGGCACTTAACATAACTCTTTCAAGTTCAAGTATTACTTACCTTATGCATCAATTTACCTCAAATGAACAAGTCACACAGACTTATTAAAAACAATAATGCCAAAGAAGGAAGGATAATTCGCTGGTTACCACCACTTCCCTCCCTTTCCACTCGATAACCGGCTTACCGGAAAACTGGAACCGAGCCAATCTCTCTCTGTAGTCAACGTTGGCATAACAAGAGGCCAACTAGCCTGTACTCATAATGACCTCAAAGTCTGTCATATCCGCTCTACTAGGTTCATGAGGTCCGACGATCAGATCGCCACCGCAATTATTATATACCCGCTCAGCTACCACCCATCACTCACGGGTGTAGTCACTTCGAAAGGTTCTCATTGATTCAGGCTCTATTCCTTTGCACTTGGTTGCTCTCTTTCTCACTGGTCGTACTCTTTCCGTACTTCCAAACTTATACTAGCATACGTACATACTCCCATACTAACTCTGGCCTCTAATATTTGGAGTTACTATTTTAAACAATATAAGGCCATTTCCGGCTCTCACAACCCGGTTCCGGTGGAATGCGTCCACGAACCCGTAAAACAATTTAATTAGACTTGGGCCTTGCACCCTCGTGACCCTGTCACGTAGCGGAACTACTACCAACTGATCCCACTCCATTTCAGGCTATGGGGCGACCCTTAATAGGTCTTCAACCCGACTCGGCATCGCACTTAACTCTTATCCTTGGTCTTGACTCAAATGTTTACTACCCGAGAAGGCCTTATATACCTAAGGTCTCGGAGGTTATCAATATTCTTAGGATCGCAATTTCCATGCTCCAAGCCTACCTTATCAGTCCCCCCGTAAACAGGTACAAAAACTTCTCATAATACCATAATCGTGTCGTCTTGATCACAACAACCCTTACTCTATACGGATATAATCCGTACAATCCTCTTACGCATACCACGTAGCTTAATCTATCCACATAGTCTTCCGTCAAGTACCTTAACATGACTTCTTAAGGGTTCATTACCCTATCAGACAACTCATCATTTCCTAATTATATCAAATTAGTACATAAATCTTGATGAGAATTCATTAAACTGTTTCATACCTTCCCGGTATCCAATTAATCCTTACCAATTCCTGGTAATCTAAAATCATTCTAGGCAACCCATATATGACCCTCATACATAAATCCGTATAGATGTACGTCATTATACCAACTATACAACAATTACAACCAACCTGGATACGCAATCCACTTAATCACTCTTGGGTCACTGCTGCCTTTCTCGTAGCTGCAATCAACATAACTCGTTAGGGAGAGACGACCCTAACAACACAGCTCTATCGCACGATCTCAGAGTGAGAAGAATGGAAACCAATCCTAAATGTCCTGCAGCCTCCTGATTATAGATGTAGTGCACAACACACCGATAATTAGAACCAGCACTTTGTAGTTTGGCTAGGTCAATTTTACTCTTCTATTCGTTTTCCGCACGATTGATGGATTATTATTTTGATCAGACAATTTATCAATTCAAGAGTAGCTGTGAATACAGGGGAAATTTGTTTTAAGTGGGTTAGAAAAAAATTTAAGCTTGAAAAACTGACCTTGTCTTTTTAAAAAAAAAATAGAAACACCACTCTTCATCTTGATGATGGAATGATGCAATCCTCTCTTATCTCATGAAGCTCAAGTTACTGGAACTAGTCAAGATCACTTGCAGATTTTCAATATTGAGGCAAAGCAGAAAATGAAATCATATCAGATGCCTTAGCAGGTACTGGCTTTATGTAATTATTTGATTTGGTTTATGCATTATTTAGTACCAATGGCCATCATTCATGTGATGCGTTGCTTAGACATATAACAACCAAATGTGTACTACAGGTTGTTTTCTGGAAATGGATTACACCGAAGATGTTAGGTCTTGTTACACAAACGTCAGTCTATCACTGGCCAATTGAAGGTAAGACAGTTTTTCTTTTCACATTACAACAATTTTTCCTCCTCTTTGCCTGGTGAAGCTCTGTTTTATGTTGGTAATGATTATTTTTTTTACATTTTTTGAAAATGGTGATGGTTATCTGTCTTTAATAATTCCCGTGTGTATTTATGCAGGGGAGTCTGAGCCTGTTAAGATGTTTGATAGAACAACCAATTTAGCCAACAACCAAATAATCAACTACCGATGTGATCTTTCTGAGAAATGGTTGGTTTTGATTGGCATTGCCCCAGGTTCACCAGAGGTATGTAATGCTTATATGTTAATGGAAAACTTAATCTTGATGTCCTATTTCTGAAAGAAGTTTTACTTAACTTCCCACACAGCCTTTTCCAATGTCATCGGGGATGCAGACACTGGGAATGTTTGTGTAGGACTTCAGCTTTTTTAAATACCCCGTATTTCCAGAGTATGTACGTAAGGGCGTACGTACAAAAGTTTAGCCTTAAAGGTTAGGCTTTGGACGAAAATACTTGGGCACAACTCACTTAAAGAATCGTTTTTCGACGAAACGTTTTACTAAACTCGCGTAGGGTAAATTCCGGCTATGTCATTTATAAGTTTTGCGTATTTTTCCGAGAGATGAATTATTTTGGACCAACGGGAGGGTGACACTTGTCACCCTCATTGGACGGCAACTTGAGGCTTGGATTGGCACGTTTTTTGTGCCTTTGCACAAGTCAAAGAGTTGGTAGGATATTTGTGTAGTAGATGGATAAGGACACTTGGGTGAATCCTCACCCTACACTTGCCTTGCACTTGGCTTCATCTTGGCCATTGGTTGGCCTTTGCTTGGCATATAAATACCCCCCTTAAGATGAAGAGTTCTTCATCCACAAATCACTCTCCAAGTCTTGAAAATCCTCCCCTCTCCCTTGTGAGCATTTTCGTCCAACACTCCCCCCTCCCCTTGTGAAGGTCTTGGCCGAAACACCCCCCCTCTAGCCTAGTAGTCCTAGCCGAAATCTACCCCCCTCCCTTGGTAGAAATGTTGTCTTCCAAGTATAATTACTATTTCTAAATACCCTAGCCCAAATCCCTTAGTACTTAGTAGAAGTTGTGAAGAACTTCTAAAGGTTTCTTGGAGCTATCGGAGCGTGCAATTAGGAGCTAAACCTCGCTCAGGATCGACTTTTAACTTGGATAATTTTGGGCTTATCGAGGTAAATACTCTTGTCCTTCTATTGTAATTGGATATTACATATAAGAATAGTTAAGACTTGAGTATAAGATATGAAAGAATATTAAAGAATATAATTGAACTATACTTACATAGGACTGTTTTTGTCACACCCCAAAAATCGGGCCCGTGACTGGTGCCTTACCCCGGGCACCCTAGCGATCCAACATCAGAGAAAACCAGCGGAAATAAAAACTTTAAACATGAAATAAGAGACATGATAAATAAACAGGCCAACCAAAACAGTTGCCTTCAGTATATATACATAAAACCCGAACAGTTATCCTTTTTACAAACCACACGCCAACAATTACTCTGCACTCTAAGATTTACAACTATGACGGACGGGGCCGCCATACCACGAATGTACAAGAACCTACAACTCGGGAAACATACCAAAGATAAGCCTCCAAGGAACAGCTTTCAACACGCTGAAATGAGATCCTAAGAGCGAGGATCCACGAGCGATGTACCTCTGCACGGCGTGAGCGCAGCCCGAAGGAGGTCGATCTGGCAGTGCGAGTATGTGGCTGAAAATCAGTAAATGAAATCATAGTAGTCTATAAAGCAGGAGACATGTATGATAACCAAACTACAGTTCACCATAAATAAGCAGTCATATCAAGTCAGGGACTCACGCCCTCAAAGTCACCACTCAAATATAACTATGGGTCTCACGCCCACAACATCCATCATGTTCGCATCATGGCGCGTGCCGGAATCTTGCGCCGGTGTAGACATGTCCATGATGCAACAATAATAACAAGGCGCGTGGCCACGTACCCCGGAATCTGCGCCGGTGTAGACATGCCCATGTAACCTCAATAACAATATCTTTGGGTGGTCAACCTGCTACGTACGCCACATGCCGGAATTCTGCGTCGGTGTAGACATGTCCATGTAACATTAATCAATCAAGAAATCCAAAGGAGCATACCCGTGCGCTACGCGTCGTGTCGATATGTCCAAAGGAAACAATAAGCCCGGCATTCCAAATGGAAACATACGTGCGCTACGCGTCGTGTCGATATGCCCGAGAAACAATAAAGCGGCATTCCAAATGGGAACATACGTGCGCTACGCGTCGTGTCGGTATGCCCGAGGAAACGATAGCGATATCAAAATGGAAGCATACGTGCGCTACGCGTCGTGTCGGTATGTCCAAAGCGATTAGCAAAAGTAACACAATCAGCGAGAACGTGCTGCGGAATTTCTCCGTCGCCGTGACGCGTCAGTAAGTTCTCAACAAGTCAACCGACCCTCCATCGAGACGCGGTAACACGTAAATACAACACTTGCACAACAAAGGCTATCATCACAAGCATAGTCAAGTTTCACAACAACAGGCATAGGCAAGTTTCACAACAACAAGCATAGGCAAGTTATACACAACTCAAAGTACTTTCATTTTATGCCAACGTCGGTTTTAACCTAAAGTACTACGTAAGTTAAGTTCCTTAAAGAGATCCATTACTTTTATCAAAGTCACCCGATACGTAGTATTAGAATGACCACCCACATTCCTTTTCAAAATCAAGTAACAACATTCTTTCCTAAGTTCCGGTTGCCTAGTTTGATTACTCAAGCTTCTCATTTTCAAATGGTTTCATAGTTCATAAACTTAATCACTTGATTCCTTTTAGAACAATTGAGTAATATATGTCTCACGTGAGTAGGTTATTCTTGTTTACAACATTCTTATTACAAGAACCATGATCTAGAAAATGTAATATCATTTTGTCTCATCTTAGTTTCTATGCGGATGGAGGTTTTCTTGGTTTTAATACGATACAACATTATTCAATACATTTTCCTTTATTAACGCTGCGGTGGTGCAGCCGATACATTCGATTTCCAAATCGGTAAAACCTTATCCCTTTAAATAACACCAAGTACTCATTACTCACGAATGAGGTTTCACACAAACATCCACATTAAAACAAATAAGTTAAGTCTCTTATCTCATAAGATCAAGTCTCTTAACTTCTAACATCGATAAACCATTTTCTTTACCTCTCTTAAGACATTATACCTAACTCCCATAAAGCTAGTATAACTCTTTTTAAAACCTTTAAAACCAAGTGTTACTTTCCTTCAAAACGATTTATAAATCTTTTGAAATACATCAAGTTCTTTATTATAACAAGCCGCTATAATTCACATCGATTACCTTTTAAAACCACAAAGTATTTTCTTACCTACATAAAGTATTATAACAACTTCCCATAAAGCGTTATAACACTTTATGTTTCAAACCAATCAAATACTTTAAACACGTATGCGTCTACCGTACTACATAGTTACACACATATCATGCTAGAAGAGATAGGAAGAGGTTCACATACCTCGCGACGATTTATCGACAATAAGCAAAATGCTCCAAGTACTACAACGCGCTAGCCCTTTCCACTCGAGTAGAATCGCTACTCTTAGTACTTTCACCTATAAAGGTCACAAACGTCTATTAACCCCAAAACACAAGTTTCTATCTTTCTATAGAAAATTGGCACCTCACATGACAGCGTAAATCTCCTCTCTATCGAGTGGCTACCAAGCCAACCAGGGGTTAACACGCCTAACTGACGGCGTACAATTCTACACAAGTCTCATCGCAATACATCTATGTAAATACTGATTCGATTCGATTCTTTATTCTTGAGCTTAAGTCAAAAGACATTGCCGAATACTAAGTATAGTCCCATATATAGTATACTTCAACTATATATCCTAACAAACATGTAATTTCCAATTACAATAGAGGGATAAGATAATTACCTCGATAAGCCCAAAAATTATCCGAGTTTAATGTCGCTCCTGAGCAAGGTTTAGCTCCACTCTGTGCGCTCCAAACCACCCCAAACAACCCTTAGAAGTTCTAACCAACTTCTACTCACATACTTCAACCAACGATGAAGATTTCCTTAGGGTTTCGGTTTGAGACTAAAAGGACGAAAGGTAGTATTTCCGGACTCTACGTAAAGAGGTATCTTTGGAATACTACAAGGCACAAGGCTAAGGTATTTTGGGCATTATAACAATACTAGGGGAGTATTTCTATACCACAACAAGGGGTATTATACGAAAACAACTAGGCTAGGGGGGGGGGTACCCCACGGCCAAGCCTCACTCTAAGGGGGGGGGGAGACCTCTCGGCCAAGCTCCACAAAGGGGGGGAGGGCTTGGACGAATTTCAACTCACAAAGGGGGAGAGATTTCAAGACTTGGAAATGATTTTTGGATGAAGAAAGTTCATCAACTAAGGGGGTATTTATAGCAAACCCAAATGCCAACCAATGGCCAAGATCAAGCCATGTGCAAGGCAAGTGTAAGGCCTTGATCAAGCCAAGTGCACCCTAACTCCTACTCCACAAAACATGGCACAAGACAAGCCACAAAACAAGGCCAAAACAAGGCACAAAACAAGGAACCAATAGGGCCAAAACGTGAGCCACAAAGATCAAGCCAATTCGTGAACCACCTCTTCCACTGACGCCCACTGCTTCCAATGTGAGGGTGACACATGTCACCTCCCGTTGGTCCAAAATGTTTCGTCTCTCGGAAAAATCCGCAAAAATTAAAAAGGACATAGGAATTTTCCTACGAAAACGTGGAAAGCGTTTCGTCGGAAAACGACTCTAGTCGGCACTTGTGCCCAAAGGTAAATTTGGCCAAGCCACCTAGGCGGGGGTGACACGTGTCACCCTCCTAATGGCCCTAAAAAAACGTCTTTCGAAAAATATCCACAATGGCCAAAATCTCGAAAACAAAGTGGGCCCCACAAAACCGTAAATTTCTCCCGTGGGCCCCACGTGACCATTTCCGAAAATAAAATTCCATAATTCTAATATAATCTATGAAGTCCAAATACCGTCACGAATCCAATTCCCATTAACGAACCTTTTTCTTCACAAATAACAGGAAACTTTTAAAGTGAAAACTCACATCTTTCTTTCTTTTCAAAATTTCTGCCGTACTCTCGTACGTACGTCCTCACAAACATACCCTGCAACTACGGGGTATAACATTCTCCCCTCCTTAGAAACATTCGTCCCGAATGTTCCTTCTCAAGTCGGATAACGATAAAGTTCCTCTAACAAGTTGCGATGCCACGCAGCGCGAAATAACGCGACGCCCTCTTCTTTCCTTACTCGTCGTGCCGCTTCTCGAACACTTGAACTCTCCCGGACGTACCATACTTGATCGTTACTTCGTTCGAAAATCTCGGAGTCACTACCTCAAACTTGGTCATCTTACTAACCTCAAACTTCCTTAAGGCCATTCCGGCCTTTACGAACCGCTTCGTCGAACGCGTCCACGAACTCATCGATGATCATACAAACTTGGGCCTAGCATCCTCGTGACCTACCACCGCGGGACCACCTAACTGACCCCACCTCATTCGGGCTCACGGGTTGACCCGTATCACATCCTCAACCCGACCCACAATCGCGTCAAGCCGCTTGTTCCCGACGGAACAATCGCGCTAAATCACATCATGAAAGCTACCACTTCCATCTCACATTACCGTGGGTGATCACTCAAATAAACCCACGTATACTACGCACTCGATAAAGGTCAAACATAAAGCGAATCTTTTACTCAAGACGACCTTACCTCTAAGGTCTCAATCGTGACAGTCTAAGGTTCACACTTACCATGTCCCAAACTTATCCTCCCAACTAAGCATGTTTTCTAACTCATAATTAACACAACGCTATCTGATCAACACTTAAGGTATACCCACCTTATCACATATACAAAACTCTGCTGGGGCTAGTGACGTCGCAGAACTCCCCGAATGAAGCACTACCTAGGTAATGATTGGGCGTGCCTCGTGACCCTCTGTACTCGACTCGCGACTCCTCGGCGCCTTGCCCTCACGGGCGGGTTGCCTACGCGGAGGCATAACGATAAGGAAAAGAATTTCGTCAGAGGGTCCAACTTACAACACAGCTCTAAGGCACGATCTCAGAATGAGAAGAATGGAAACCAATCCTAAATGTCCTATAGCCTCCTGATTATAGATGTGGTGCACAACACACCGATAATCAAGACTCTACTGACACGGTGCAGACACTTTCCGAGGATTAATCGCTCGATACCACTATGTCACACCCAAAATCGGGCGTGGATCGTGTCTTACCGGGCACCTAGCGATCCAACATCGAGAAAACCAATGGAAATAAAAACTTTAAACATGAAATAAGAGACATGATAAATAAGCAGGCCAACCAAGCGATTGCCTTCGGTATATATACATAAAACCCGACGATTATCCTTTTACAAACCACACGCCACAAAGGCTACGGACCTCTAAGATTTACAACAACTATGACGGGACAGGGCGCCATACCACGAATGTACAAGAACCTACAACTCGGGAAACATACAAAGATAAGCCTCAGAAGGAACGGGCTTTCAACACGAAATGAGATCCTAAGAGCGAGGATCCACGAGCGATGTACCTACTGCGGCGTGAACGCGGCCCGAGGAGGTCGATCTAACAGTGCAGTATGTGGCCCGAAATCAGTAAATGAAATCATAGTAGTCTATAAAGCAGGAGACATGTATGATAACCAAACTACAGTTCACCATAAATAAGCAGTCATATCAAGTCAGGGACTCACGCCCTCAAAGTCACCACTCAAATATAACTATGGGTCTCACGCCCACAACATCCATCATGTTCGCATCATGGCGCGTGCCGGAATCTGCGCCGGTGTAGACATGTCCATGATGCAACAATAATAACAAGGCGCGTGGCCACGTACCGGACATCGCGACGGTGTAGACATGCCCATGTAACCTCAATAACAATATACTGGGTGGTCAACCCTGCTACATGGCCACATGCCCCCGGAATTCTGCATCGGTGTAGACATGTCCATGTAACATTAATCAATCAAGAAATCCAAAGGGAGCATACCCGTGCGCTACGCATCGTGTCAGTATGTCCAAAGGGAAACAATAAGCGGATTCCAAATGGAAACATACGTGCGCTACGCGTCGTGTCGATATGCCCAAAGCGAAACATTAAAGCAGAATCCAAATGGAAGCATACCCGTGCGCTACGCATCGTGTCAGTATGCCCGAGGAAAGCGATGCGATATCAAAATGGGAGCATACCCGTGCGCTACGCATCGTGTCAGTATGTCCAAAGCGATTAGCAAAAGTAACACAATCAGCGACGCGTGCGTGGAATTTCTCCGTCACTGCCAGCACGTCCAAGTAAGTTCTCAACAAGTCAACCGGCCCTCTATCGAGAGACGCGGTAACACAGAAATACAACACTTGTACAACAAAGGCTATCATCACAAGCATAGGCAAGTTTCACAACAACAAGCATAGGCAAGTTTCACAACAACAAGCATAGGCAAGTTATACACAACTCAAAGTACTTTCATTTTATGCCAACGTCCGGTTTTAACCTAAAGTACTACGTAAGTTAAGTTCCTTAAAAGAGATCCATTACTTTTATCAAAGTCACCCGATACCGTAGTATTAGAATGACCACCCACATTCCTTTTCAAAATCAAGTAACAACATTCTTTTCCTAAGTTCCGGTTGCCTAGTTTGATTACTCAAGCTTCTCATTTTCAAATGGTTTCATAGTTCATAAACTTAATCACTGATTCCTTTTTAGAACAATTGAGTAATATATGTCTCACGTGAGTAGGTTATTCTTGTTTACAACATTCTTATTACAGACCATGATCTAGAAAATGTAATATCATTTTGTCTCATCTTAGTTTCTATGCAGATGGAGGTTTCTCGGTTTTAATACGATACAACATTATTCAATACATTTTCCTTTATTAACGCGGTGGTGCAATCGATACATTCGATTTCCAAATCGGTAAAACCTTATCCTTTAAATAACACCAAGTACTCATTACTCACGAATGAGGTTTCACACAAACATCCACATTAAAACAAATAAGTTAAGTCTCTTATCTCATAAGATCCAGTCTCTTAACTTCTAACATCAGTAAACCATTTTCTTTACCTCTCTTAAGACATTATACCTAACTCCCATAAAGCTAGTATAACTCTTTTAAAACCTTTAAAACCAAGTGTTACTTTCCTTCAAAACGATTTATAAATCTTTTGAAATACATCAAGTTCTTTATTATAACAAGCGCTTATAATTCACATCGATTACCTTTTAAAACCACAAAGTATTTTCTTACCTACATAAAGTCGTTATAACCAACTTCCCATAAAGCCGTTATAACACTTTATGTTTCAAACCAATCAAATACTTTAAACACGTATGCGTCTACCGTACTACATAGTTACACACATATCATGCTAGAAGAGATAGGAAGAGGTTCACATACCTCGCGACGATTTATCGACAATAAGCAAAATGCTCCAAGTACTACAACCTTGTTAGCCCTTTCTACTCGAGTAGAATACGCTACTCTTAGTACTTTCACCTATAAAGGTCACAAACGTCTATTAACCCCCAAAACACAAGTTTCTATCTTTCTATAGAAAATTCAGCGACCTCCCCAATGACAGCGTAAATCTCCTCTCTATCGAGGTCGGCTGGCAAGCCAACCGGGGTTAACACGTCTAACCTGACGCGTACAATTCTACACAAGTCTCTGCAATGATCCTATGTAAATCTGATTCGATTCGATTCTTTATTCTTGGGCTTAAGTCAAAAGACATTGCGAATACTAAGTATAGTCCCATATATAGTATACTTCAACTATATATCCTAACAAACATGTAATTTCCAATTACAATAGAGGATAAGATAATTACCTCGATAAGCCCAAAATTATCCGAGTTTAATGTCGCTCTGAGCAAGGTTTAGCTCACTCATGCGCTCCAAACCACCCAAACAACCCTTAGAAGTTCTAACCAACTTCTACTCACATACTTCAACCAACGATGAAGATTTCCTTAGGGTTTCGGTTTGAGACTAAAGGACGAAAGGTAGTATTTCGGACTCTACGTAAAGAGGTATCTTTGGAATACTACAAGGCCTGAGCTAAGGTATTTTGGGCATTATAACAATACTAGGGAGTATTTCTATACCACAACAAGGGTATTATCTGAAAACAACTAGGCTAGGGGTACCCGGCCAAGCCTCACTCTGGGGGAGACCTGCGGCCAAGCTCATGAGGGGAGGGCCTGGACGAATTTCAACTCACAAAGGGGGAGAGATTTCAAGACTTGGAAATGATTTTTGGATGAAGAAAGTTCATCAACTAAGGGGGTATTTATAGCAAACCCAAATGCCAACCAATGGCCAAGATCAAGCCATGTGCGGCAAGTGTAAGGCCTTGATCAAGCCAAGTGCACCCTAACTCCTACTCCACAAAACATGGCACAAGACAAGCCACAAAACAAGGCCAAAACAAGGCACAAAACAAGGAACCAATAGGGCCAAAACGTGAGCCACAAAGATCAAGCCAATTCGTGAACCACCTCTTCCACTGGGCGCCCGGCTGCTGTTGTGGTGACACATGTCACCCTCGTTGGTCAAAATGTTTCGTCTCTCGGAAAAATCCGCAAAAATTAAAAAGGACATAGCGAATTTTCCTACGGCTGTGGAAACGTTTCGTCGGAAACGACTACAGTCGTGACTTGTGCCCAAGGTAAATTTGGCCAAGCCACTAGGCGGGGTGACACGTGTCACCCTCCTAATGGCCCTAAAAACGTCTTTCAAAAATATCCACAATGGCCAAAATCTAAAACAAAGTGGGCCCCCAACAGTAAATTTCTCCGTGGGCCCACGTGACCATTTCCAAAATAAAATTCCATAATTCTAATATAATCTATGAAGTCCAAATACCAAATCTGGGAATCCATTCCCATTAACGAACCTTTTTCTTCACAAATAACAGGAAACTTTTCCGTCGAAAACTCACATCTTTCTTTCTTTTCAAAATTTCTGCGTACTCTCGTGCGTCCTCACAAACATACCGCAACTACGGGTATAAGTTTTCACATGAGACTTGAGTAGCTTAGGGTAGGAAGTCTTTGCCCGATTTTCCGTAGAATAGAGGACCTGCTTAGCTTAGCATTTCTGAGTAGTCTAGACGTTGATAGGCGTGTCGACTATTATAGGTTGATTCTCTGCGCGACATATTCGACTTGGCGGTGGTTTTCGCGAGAAGGTATGTGATTCTTCCTATACTCTTAAGCATGATATTTTAAGATATATATATAGATGCGGTGAGCGTCGTGTGTTAATCGAATAATAATTACGGCAATGTCTTTTGACTTAAGCACGAATAATAATTACGACAATGTCTTTTGACTTAAGCTGAATAATAAGAATCTTGATGCATTTCAAAAGAATCTTGAATCATTTTTAACGTAAGAGAAATATTTGGTTTTAAACAAAAACTTAAGAGTTATACTAGCTTTATGGGAAGTTAGGTATAACAACTTAAGAAAGATAAAAGGCTATTTACTTATTTGTTATAAAAACCTTATATTGATTTACGTAGGTGTAGTAAGATTGTTGATAAATAGACATATTATGATGCTACGTGTGTTAGTGTCTTGTGATGTTGTGAAAGGGGTCATTCTTGTTGTGCTTACGTTGCTAAGCGGTAAGTCGATTGTAATGTTATTATATCACCTACCCTTGACTTATTATACCGAGGGCTTGCCACCCGATGCGGGTCTATACGACTATGCGATGCAATGTGACTATGCGGGCTGCGGGAGTTCGAGATTGATCATTCGGTGTTTTATCCGTCACGGGGATGCCTATGCGGTGCGTGACTATGCGGTCTATTGAGACTATGCGGATGCGGGAGTCGAGGAGAATGCAGGGTTAGCTACCCCGTCTGAGAATACCTCATGCGGGTGCGTGTGTGACTATGCGGATGCGGAGTCGAGATTAGGAAGCATAATGATACTATGGGCGATTGGCCTTGCTTGATCATTCGCGGCCTAGAAAAGACACATTCTGATTTACCTATTATTGTTCTTGTTTGTGATATGGCACTATGTGCAATTGAATGATTGTATTGCAAATAGTTTTAAATACTTTGATTTCATTTAAGTACTTTCTGATTTCACATACTTGGTACTGTTATGCGACCTCCTTGGGGCTGCGTTAAATCTGCAGGTAAGGGCAAGCAGGTGCTAGATCCACATCCTTAGGATCTTTGCTTTGGTGTCAGGAGCTCCATCTTCTCCGGAGGCTCTACTTTTGGGTATGATCTCCTTGTATTGTAGATAGTTTTGTACATTCAGGGTATGGCGGGGCCCTGTCCCGCCATAGTTGCTTACTTCCTTAGAGGTCTGTAGTCCTATTGTACAGTTGGGATGTAACTGCAAAACTTGGGTTATATATATATGCCGAAAGACAAGCTTTTCATCAGATAAACTGTTTCTCTTTTCATAATGTTTCTTGTCTTGTCTTATATTCTGTTGATTACTCTGATGTATGACTACTTGGGTGCCCGGGTAAGGCACCAGTCACGGGCCCCGGAACGGGTCGTGACAAACGTCCTATCATTGTAACATGTTTTTGCATTCAGTAACTGGATTGTGTAACATGCTATGACAGTGGTTAGTATTTCAATAAAATGCTAGTATACTGCAATTACTTTTTGCAACATGGATGTTTTCTTCAATCAGATAAAAAAATTAAGCTCACAAGACTGGGATATTTTGAAGACTGGTTAAATGTGTTTGCATTTGTTACAATTCTGATGGTTTCTCATGTATTTAATATAGAAGGAACATGCATTGACTATTCTGCTGTGACTTCTGTTAATAGAGGCCTCAACTGGTCAAAGGAAACATGCAATTATTTTCAATGGATCAGCAACGCAGTCAAGCTCTCGAGGCACATGCTGCAGCATTTACCTCATTCAGGGTGAGAAAGGCTCCTCCATAGTTCTTTTAATGTGTTTAACCGTTCTTGATTCTATGTTTTCCTGCCTGATTGTTTCTTGCTTTATTCAGGTTCCTGGAAATGAAAGGGACTCCATACTCATTTCTTTTGCCCCAAAATCCTCAAATGTTGGACAAGTCACATCAAAGTTGCATGTCATTGAGCTTGGAGCCCAGCCAGGTCAAAACACTGTTCCCTTCTTCCTTTCACCTGTAGTTAGTAAAATTGTTGTGACAAAACTGCCTGATATGATTGTCATCAGCTTTTTAATACGTTAAATGTTTGCAGGGAAAACCGCCTTTTGCGAAGAAACAGGCAGATCTCTTATTTCCTCCAGATTTTGCTGATGATTTCCCAGTTGCCATGCAGGTATCTCTTGCCTTCCTGTGTGGATCTGTTGTCACTTTATTGTCTTTCTGCATTTTTAAGAATTCAGTTTCCTGTAACATGGTTCTTTGTTATTCTGGCAGATATCTCATAATAGAGTTTAATTTATGTCATCACAAAGCTTGGGCTTCTCTTTGTCTATGACTCAAACAGCATCTTGCGATGTACGTAAATAGGATCACGCATCCTATTTTTCCGATGCCAGCTTCATCTATTGGTGGTTTCTATGCCATCAACAGGCGAGGCCAAGTGTTGCTTGCCACAGTAAATGAAGCAACTCTAGTACCTTTTGTCAGTGGCCAGGTATGCCAATTTTCATTTTATTCTATTATTATATTATATCATTAGCATTTTATTTAACCTAGATAGAAATTTTGTACACATCATATTCCAGTTGAATAATCTGGAGCTTGCTGTCAATTTTGCCAAAAGAGGAAACCTTCCCGGGGCCGAGAATTTGGTAAGTTGATATCATATTGTTAACTTCGATTGGAAATCTATGGGATCTTTACCCATTATGGTGCACCATTGTTTTGCTATCCTATCAGCATTTCTTTCTCTGAGAACAATATAGTAAAATGAATCATTGATTGTCGTAGATATCATCAGCAGCTGGCAGTCTTATCAAAAGCTTTTGATCTTATTGATTCAACATGTTGATAATCTGAAGATGTCTCTCTCTACAATGATCTCAACGTATTACTGTTATATTTCCTCAGGTTGTCCAGCGGTTCCAAGAGTTATTTGCCCAGACAAAGTACAAAGAAGCTGCGGAGCTTGTAGCGGAATCACCACAAGGCATACTACGTATGCCTGACACTGTTGCCAAATTTCAGGTATTGGTTGTGAAACGGAAACTATGTTTTTCTCTAATGATTTTATTGCCTTACTGGTCTTGAAAGAATTTCTGGCATTCATGTGTTACTCTGCAAAAGGTAGTAGATATATTTATTTAGTTGTGTAATTGGTCTTCTTTTGCAGAGTGTTCATGTTCAAGCAGGGCAAACACCTCCCTTATTGCAGTACTTTGGGACACTTTTAACGAAAGAAAAGCTAAATGCTTTTGAATCATTGGAACTGTCGCGTCTTGTTGTCAACCAGAACAAGAAAACCTGTTGGAGAACTGGTTGGCTGAGGATAAGCTGGAGTGTAGTGAGGAACTCGGGGATCTTGTGAAGGTCAAATTAAGTTGAAATTCAATATTTTTGTTGCTCACCACTTTATATGATTTTGTTTTTGCAAGTAGTCTATTGTTCTAGTTACTGATTGCAGTCATA
Organism: Przewalskia tangutica; assembly: GCA_029844215.1. NCBI lineage: Eukaryota > Viridiplantae > Streptophyta > Magnoliopsida > Solanales > Solanaceae > Przewalskia > Przewalskia tangutica. The sequence continues at coordinate 31,128,491 of CM056728.1, read as the reverse complement.
ATCTTTTTTGTAGACTGTTGATAATGACCTTGCCCTAAAGATATATATCAAAGCAAGAGCGACTCCGAAAGTTGTTGCTGCTTTTGCTGAGCGCAGGGAGTTTGACAAGATTCTGATATATTCCAAGCAGGTAAGTGATTCCTATTTGTGGTCGTCTGGCTGACTGCTTTGTTGTCTTTTTCGCTCTCCTATTTCTGTTTCTTGTCTAGTTTAGTAGGGTAGTCGAGCGTAGTCCTACTTACGCTTACAAAGTGATAGTTGTAGTGTTATTACTGTAGGCCCGATTAGTCTATCACACTTATAGGTGCAGTATTGCTTAATAGTCCCCTGTAGTTTGATTTATCTAAGTTAGCCTGTCAGAATGTGCTACCATGGCGTATTCGATTTTGTTATCAACATGTTCATATTGCTTTAATTTCTTATATGGGTCTGACTGTTTCTCTTGCGTTGCTTTACTTGTGATTATGCTTTGTCTTGAGCCGAGGGTCTCTCGGAAACAGCCGTTCTACCTACCAAGGTAGAGGTAAGGTCTGTGTACACTCTAACCTCCCCAGACCCCACACATTTCATTGGGTATGTTGTTGTTGTTCAGTTTAGTTTTCTTCTTTTTTTGGTGCTTGTCTGAGCTGCTATGTCTAGATGGTTCAACCCTCACTTTTATAAATTAATTTGGGGTTGGATATTTAAAATGATTTTCTTGGTTGGTACAGGTTGGATATACACCTGACTATTTGTTCCTTCTTCAAACATTTCTTCGATCTGATCCTCAGGTATGCTGAGAATAGTTATAGAAGTCATAATGTTATCTATTTTTCATCCTTATGCTGGCTTCACTTAGTATATTTTACCAGATTTACTCCGTGATATTGTGATATTAATATTTTTTACCATATGATACTGCTCAACTTTGTTTCTTTTTTTAGGAGAAATTTGCAACGAGAATTGTGTATTTATTGATGCCACTTTAAGTTATTGTACTCAGTTTGGAAAGTTGCCTTGTCTGTGTTGAAGATAAAGTGAGCACTTGTAAATTCTGACACAGTGCTAGTTTGGACGAAGTTGAACAATTTCTCTATTTATGCAGGGAGCTGTTAACTTTGCGCTCATGATGTCCCAAATGGAGAGCGGTTGTCCTGTTGATTACAACACTATCACTGATTTATTTCTTCAGGTTAATCGACTCATAATGATGTCAAATACCCTGTAGACTGTCAAACAGACACAATTATTACAATTTTATCCTTGTAAAGTGCTTTAAACTCTTATGTCCTTTAGAATGTTTGCTATATTTTTCTATGGGATGCAGTCCCAACTGACAAAGTATTTTCTTTCTTTCTGCTTTTGTTAACAGAGGAACATGATCCGTGAGGCAACAACATTTTTATTAGATGTTCTGAAACCTAACCTTCCAGAGCATTCCTTTCTGCAGACCAAGGTTCCTTACACTTTTCATTAGGAAACTTAGTTTGTTAATGTTATACCCCGTATTTCCAGAGTATGTACGCAAGGACGTACGTAGAAATTTGAACTTGTGATTTAGGCTTGGCCGAATTCTTTTTGTTCACAACACCCGATTTGAGTCGTTTTTCGACGAAACGTTTCCACGACTTCGTAGGGAATTTCGGCTATGTCATTTTTAATTTTTGCGGATTTTTCCGAGGCGAAACATTTTGGACCAACGGGAGGGTGGCATGTGTCACCTCACATTGGAAGCAAGGGCGGCAACCCTTGGCGATTGGGCTACTTTATGGCCTTGATTTGTGCCTTGTTTTGTGCCTTGTTTTGTGGAGTGTTTTGTGGAGTAGGGTTAGGGTGCACATGGCTTGATCTTGGCCCTACACTTGCTATGCACTTGGCAAGATCTTGGCCATTGGTTGGCCTTGGCTTGTGCTATAAATACCCTCTCCCTTTGATGAATTCTTCATCCTTTCCACAAATCTTCTAAGTGTTAAAATCCCTCCTCTCCTCTTGTTGACTCTGCGTCCAAGAGCCCTCTCCCTTTGAAAGGCCCCTTGGCCGAGCCCTCTCCACTCCTAGTAGTGTGGTAGTGGGGTACCCCACTGCCTAGTTGCTTTGTATAATACCCCCTTTGTGGTGTAGAAATACTCTCAAAGTATTGTTATAATGCCCAAATTACCTTAGCCGTATACCTTGTAGTATTCTAAGGTTATACTATCTGAAGCCGGAAATACTATTATACTTCCGTCGACCACAAAACCGAAACCCTAGGAAAATCTCCATAGTCAGTTGGAGTATTGTGTAGAAGTTGGTTAGAACTTCTAAGGATGGTTTAGAGCGGGTTGGGCGCTCGAGTTGGAGCTAAACGATTGCCCAGGATCGACTTTATACTTGGATAATTATGGGCTTATCGAGGTAATTATCTTGTCCCTCTATTGTAATTGGAAATTACATGTTTGTTAGGATATATAGTTGAAGTATACTATATATAGAATCGAGCGTTGTTGTCGCAATGTCTTTGGACTTAAGCTGAATAATTGGAAACCTTTTGAAGAAAAGTCTTGTCGTTTTTACATAGGGTGTATTCTGATGAGACTTGTGTAGCTTTTACGTGAGGTAGAATTGTACGTCCAGGTTAGATGTATGAACCCACTGGTTGGCTTGATGGCGGCCAGATAGAGGAGGAGATTTCTGCTGTTGCGGGAGAGTCTTTGCCGAATTTTCGGTAGAATGTTCTACAATGAGATCTAAATGTTAATAAGCGCCTTGTGGCCTTATAGGTTGAAGTACTACGTATGGCGCGATCTACTGGCTAAGGAGTAGCCGACGGTTTGAAGTACTTGGAGCGTTTTGCTATTAGTCGATACTCGTCGCGAGGTATGTGAACCTCTTCCTATCTCTTCTAGCATGATATGTGTGTAACTATGTAGTACGGTAGACGTACATGTGGTTTTTAAAAGGTAACTGATTAGAACTATAACTGGCTTGTTATGTGTTAATAAAGAACTTGAAGTATTTCAAAAGATTTTTGAATCATTTTGAAAGAAGTAATACTTGGTTTTTGAAAACTTAAGAGTAATACTAGCTTTATGGGAAGTTAGGTATAACGGCTTAAGAATGTTTTACTGATTTCGGAAATCAGAATGTGTATCGACAAACCACTGCAGCGTTAATAAAAGGAAATGTTTTGACTAGTTAAGTATTATTAAAACCAGTAGAAACTTCCATGCATGAAGCTAAGATGAGACAAAATGATATTTCTAGATCATGGTCTTTGTAATAAGATTGTTATAAACAAGAATATCCTACTCACATATAAGACTTATGTTTCTCAGATAGTTTAAAAGAGAATTATATTCTTAAATGAATAAGACTATGAGCTCTGAAACCTCTAAAATAAGAAACGTGAACATTTGAAATTAGGCAAACTTGGACGTTTGGGAAATAATGTTGTTACTTGATTTTACGCAGGTACGTGTTTTGGTTTATTTAAAAAGACAGTCAGTCTATTTTATACTACGGGTATTGTGTGACTTATGTTAAAGCAACGGATCTTTTAAAAGATTTAATGTATGAAGTACTTTAGGGGTAGATAACCGACCTTGTTAGCTTAAAGTACCTTGTGTGAATAACTTGATTGTGTTGGTTTGAGATAGCCTTGTAAATACTTTCTTGTTGATGTGATAAGTGAAAATGTTAGGATGCTACGTGTGTTAGTATCTTGTGTGATCGTGATGTAAGGGGGTCATTCTTGTTGTGCTTACGTTGTTAAGCGTTAAGCGGTTGTACTATTATTGTATCACATACCCCTTTGACTTATTATACAGGGCTTGCCACCCGATGCGGTCTTTCGGCTATGCGGTCCTCGTGACTATGCGAGTCGCGGTAGCTCGAGATTGATCATTCCGGTGTTTAGCTTTGATCGCGGGGATTCCTATGCGGTCTGTTGAGACTATGCGGTCTTTTGAGACTATGCGGGTTGCGGGAGCCTAGGCGGATACCGAGGGTTAGCTACCTTCGATGCGGGGTATACCTCGGCGATGCAGGACCATGATTCGAGAATACCTCATGCGGGTCCGTGTGTGACCTATGCGAGCTGCGAGAGTTCGAGGATAGGCAGCGCGTGATATTGCGAGTGGCGAGCCGATCATGTAGTGCGGTCTAGAAAGACCTCGGGATACGATTTGTGGTATTTTTGGTGCATGGGTCTTAGTAGTCGGCTATGCCTTCGTACTTGCCCCGTACGGTTTTATTGTGATAACTTTGAGGGCGAGTCCCTGACTTGACATGACTGCTTATTTGTTGTGAACTGTAGTTTGCTTATCATACATGTCTCCTGCTTTATAGACTATTATGATTTCATTTACAGTATTTTTAGTTTCACATACTCTGCACTGTTATCTTGACCTCTCCGGGCTGCGTTCATGCCGCAGGTTGAGGTACACCAGTCGTTGATCCTAGCTCTCAGGGTCACAGTTTCAGCGTTTGGGAAGCTCCGTTTCTCCGGAGGCTTATCAGTGGTATGGTCCCCTGTCGTAGTAAGTGTTTACATTCAGGGGTTTGGCGGGGCCCTGTCCCGCCATTGTTGTCGTATCATTCTTAGAAGTGCAGTAATCTTGTTGTGGCGGGGTTTGTAAAAGGATTAAAGCGCTCATTTTGAAAAAGTTGTTATTTATATATATCTTGAAAGGCAAGTTTTTCTAGATTATTGTTTCATATTTCATAATATGTCTTGTATCGTTATGCGTTCATTGATTACTCGATGTTGTATCACTAGGGTGCCCGGTAAGGCACGATCACGCCCGAGTTGGTCGTGACAAAAGTGGTATCGAGCGATTAATCCTCGGAAAGTGTCTACTGACCGTATCGATGAAGTCTTGATTATCGGTGTGTTGTGCACCACAATAATCGAGGAGGCTATAGGATATTTAGGATTGGTTTCTATTTCTTCTTACTCGAGATCGTGCCTTAGAGCGTGTTGTAAGTTGGACCTCTCGACGAAATTATTTCCCTTATCGTTATGCCTCGCGTGAGGCACCCGCCCGGGAGGCAAAGCGGCAGGAGGCTGCGAGTAAAGTACAGAGGGTTACGTGGGCACAGGCCCAATTGTCACCTTGAGTGGTGCTTCATTCGGGGATTTCTGCGACGTCACTAGCCCCAGCAGAGTTTAAGCACGGCGACGGCAGTTCCTACTGCGGCCATGATATGTGAACCGGTTCCACGGCCGAGCAGAGAATATAGATTTCAAGGCGACCACATTACTAACTATGGATTTGACTACCGAGAGTATACCGATGTCGCGAGTCTTGATGAATATCAACGAAAAGGTTGTGCAAGAGTAAGTTCTTGATTAGGCTTGAGCATGGCACGTATGCGGGCTTTTTGCGCGTGGCCGAGGCGTGTAGAGATCGACGGGTTAACGAAGGGCGATGAAGAGGGCGAGCGGCAAGGTCCTTTGGTAACTTTCGAGGCGATCGCCTCGCGGATTAGATTTGCACATCCACGGTCGCAGTGGTCTTCCACGGATTTGGGGCGTTCGGGTATCGCGGGAGTTGGTTAGAACTCCGGGCTTCCGGTTCCGCGGTTGTGAGCGTCATCGGGAATGTCGTCTTTTAGTTGGTACTTGTTGTACTATGACCGTCCGTGGTCGATGTCGAAAGAGTGTCTGGTAGAAGGACTTAGCCTTGAGATCGGTGGGTAGTTCGTCACCTTAGCTATGCGCCTACGGCGGGTTTGATTAGAACGACTAAGGGAGTAAGCGATAGATATAGATATATCCTTAACCCTCTAGAGATCTGTATATGTGATAAGGTGAGTATACCTTAAGTGCTATGTTCTGATAGCAGTGTGTTAGTTGTGATTAGAAATCATGATGGGTTAACCGAGTAAGATTTTGGGGGATAGAGAAGGTGTGAGCCTTAGAGTTTTATACGTAGAAACCTTAGAGGTGAGGCCATCTCGAGAAAAGGTGTAGTGTTATGTTTGATCCTTATCAGAGTGCATGGTGCACGTGGGCTATGGTTGTGGGATAAGTCCCTGAGTAGCGTGATATGAAAGAGGTTAGTTGAGCTAAGAAGACCGCTAGGTTTTCGAAACGTGATTAGTAAGATTGTTCCGGATCGGGGAGCTAGTTTTGTGCGCGTTGCCGGGTCGGGTTGAGGCCCCGATGCGGGTCAACCCGCGGTAGTTTTGGTGGTGGGGTCAGTTTGTGGTGGTCCCGTCTTGTGTTAGGGTCACGAGGGTGTTAGGCCCAAGTTTAGTTGACCAGCATACGAGTTCGTGGATATGTTCGACCGGTGGTCGGGTCGATGGGGGCAGCCCATCGTGTTCTTCGGTCGGGACCATTCACTCGGCAGTGTTGTTGTATCAGAAAGGTTGTAGGGCTGCACGGGGTGCCTACCTTCACCTTATGGCAGACAGTGGAGCCCAGGTTGCGGCTGTTTTTGTTTCTGGAAGTTTTACCAGGCAAGGTTAAGAACTCAGGTGAGTCTCAGAATCGCATTCGCCCTCGGGCCAGTGTGTGGTTTTCAGGGGTAGTTGTGGGGATTGTTGTCTCCTGTAGTGGGAGCGTTTAAGCTACCATTTCAGTGCTCGGATGTCGCCTTATGAAGCCTTGTAAGGGCGGAAGTGTGAGTCGCCGGTCGATTGGTTCGATGTTGGCAAGGTTTGAGCATTGGTTCAGCTTGTTCCAAAGATGTGGATAGTGAAGCTTGTCTAGAAGAAGTTACGGCGGCTCGGGAAATCGTGCGGATAATCGGCGGCGCTTAGAGTTCAGTTAATGATCGGTCTTCTTGAAGGTACCACCGGTTTGGATGTGACGAGTTTTGGAAAGCGAGAGAAACTTAGCGAGTTACTTTGGGCCTTTGTGAGTTCATGTGAAGAATAGGCGGGTTGCCTATATGTTAGCATTTGCCGTCCGACTTAGGAGGCGGGGCGTCCGATCTTTCGTATTGTTATGTTCGGAAAGTATCGAAGATCCATCCGAATGTTCCCGATTAATGATGCCCACGTAAAGAGATAGTAACCCGAGTTTTGGAAACTAAAGCGATGCTCGTAAATGTGGTAAGGGTTCGAGTGTACGGCGGCCGGTGATCGCATGCGGCCGGTACCATTTGTTGGGTCGTCGAGCAAGGCTCGCGACAAAGTGACAAAAGTGGTATCATTTTGGTGATGTTAGAGGTGTTTCCTCGTGGACTTGGATGTAAGTTTTTATGTATGCGCGGGTGTTTACGTGGCGGATGTGGCGAGTTGGTTCTCGTAAGTATAGTAGTGAAGACTATCTTGGCGCGTTGTTTGAGACTTAGAAGGAACATTCGGGACGAATGTTTCTAAGGAGAGAATGTTATACCGTATTTCCGGTATGTACGCGGGGCGTGCGTGAAATTTGAACTTGTGATTTAGGCTTGGCGAATTCTTTTTGTTCACAACACCCGATTTGAGTCGTTTTCGACTAAAGCTTTCCGACTTTCGTAGGGAATTTCCGCTATGTCATTTTTAATTTTTGCGGATTTTTCCGAGAGGCGAAACATTTTGGACCAACGGGAGGGTGACATGTCACCCTCACATTGGAAGCAAGGCGGCAACCCTGGCGAATTGGGCTACTTTATGGCCTTGATTTGTGCCTTGTTTTGTGCCTTGTTTTGTGGAGTGTTTTGTGGAGTAGGGTTAGGGTGCACATGGCTTGATCTTGGCCTACACTTTCTATGCACTTGGCAAGATCTTGGCCATTGGTTGGCCTTGGCTTGTCTATAAATACCCTCTCCCTTTGATGAATTCTTCATCCTTTCTACAAATCTTCTAAGTGTTAAAATCCCTCCCTCTCCTCTTGTTGACTCTCGTCAAGAGCCCTCTCCCCTTTGAAAGGCCCTTGGCGAGAGCCTCTCCACTCCTAGTAGTGTGTAGTGGGGTACCCCACTGCCTAGTTGCTTTCGTATAATACCCCTTTGTGGTGTAGAAATACTCTCAAAGTATTGTTATAATGCCCAAATTACCTTAGCCGTATACCTTGTAGTATTCTAAGGTTATACCTATCTGGAAAAGCCCTAAATACTATTATACTTCCGTCACTCAAAACCGAAACCACTAGGAAAATCTCCATAGTCCGTTGGAGTATTGTGTAGAAGTTGGTTAGAACTTCTAAGGGTGGTTTAGGCGGGTTGGGCGCTCGAGTTGGAGCTAAGCGATTGCCGGGATCGACTTTTTACTTGGATAATTATGGGCTTATCGAGGTAATTATCTTGTCCCTCTATTGTAATTGGAAATTACATGATTGTTAGAATATATAGTTGAAGTATACTATATATAGAACTGAACGTTGTTGTCGGCAATGTCTTTGGACTTAAGCCTGAATAATTGGAAACCTTTTCGAAAGAAGAATCTTGACTGTTTTACATAGGGGTGTATTCTGATGAGACCTTGTGTAGCTTTTACGTGAGGTAGAATTGCACGTCAGGTTAGATGTATGAACCCCCTGGTTGGCTTGATGGCGGCCCGATAGAGAGGAGATTTCTGCCATTGCGGGGAAGTCTTTGCCGAATTTTCGGTAGAATGTTCTACAATGAGATCTAAATGTTAATAAGCGCCTTGTGGCCTTATAGGTTGAAGTACTACGTATGGCGCGATCTACTGGCTAAGGAGTAGCCGACGGTTTGAAGTACTTGGAGCGTTTTGCTATTAGTCGATACTCGTCGCGAGGTATGTGAACCTCTTCCTATCTCTTCTAGCATGATATGTGTGTAACTATGTAGTACGGTAGACGTACATGTGGTTTTAAAAAGGTAACTGGTTTGAACTATAACTGGCTTGTTATGTGTTAATAAAGAACTTGAAGTATTGCAAAAGATTTTTGAATCATTTTGAAAGAAGAAGTAATACTTGGTTTTTGAAAACTTAAGAGTAATACTAGCTTTATGGGAAGTTAGGTATAACGGCTTAAGAATGTTTTACTGATTTCGGAAATCAGAATGTGTATCGACAAACCACTGCAGCGTTAATAAAAGGAAATGTTTTGACTAATTAAGTATTATTAAAACCAGTAGAAACTTCCATCTGCATAGAAGCTAAGATGAGACAAAATGATATTTCCTAGATCATTTCATTGTAATAAGATTGTTATAAACAAGAATATCCTACTCACATATAAGACTTATGTTTCTCAGATAGTTTAAAAGAGAATTATATTCTTAAATGAATAAGACTATGAGCTACGAAACCTCTCTAAAATAAGAAACGTGAACATTTGAAATTAGGCAAACTTGGACGTTTGGGAAATAATGTTGTTACTTGATTTTACAAAGGTAAGTGTTTTGGTTTATTTAAAAAGACAGTCACTCTATTTTATACTACGGGTATTGTGTGACTTATGTGAAAGCAACGGATCTTTTAAAAGATTTAATGTATGAAGTACTTTAGGGGTAGATACCCGAACTTGTTAGCTTAAAGTACCTTGTGTGAATAACTTGATTGTGTTGGTTTGAGATAGCCTTGTAAATACTTTCTTGTTGATGTGATAAGTGAAAATGTTAGGATGCTACGTGTGTTAGTATCTTGTGTGATCGTGATGTAAGGGGGTCATTCTTGTTGTGCTTACGTTGTTAAACGTTAAGCCCGTTGTACTATTATTGTATCACATACCCCCTTTGACTTATTATACCGAGGGCTTGCCACCCGATGCGGTCTTTACGGCTATGCGGTCCTCGTGACTACGCGAGTCGCGGTAGCTCGAGATTGATCATTCCGGTGTTTAGCCCGACGCGGGATTCCTATGCGGTCCGCTGAGACTATGCGGTCTTTTGAGACTATGCGGGTTGCGGGAGCCTGGCGGATACCGAGGTTAGCCGCCCGATCGCGGGTATACCTCGGTGATGCAGGACCATGATTCGAGAATACCTCATGCGGGTCCGTGTGTGACCTATGCGAGTCTGCGAGAGTTCGAGGATAGACGCGACATTGATATTGCGGCGAGTGGCGGCCGATCATGTGGTGCGGTCTAGAAAGACCTCGGGATACGATTTGTGGTATTTTTGCACCGTGGGTCTTAGTAGTCGGCTATGCCTTCGTACTTGCCCGTCACGGTTTTATTGTGATAACTTTGGCGAGTCCACGACTTGACATCGCTTATTTGTTGTGATCGTAGTTTGCTTATCATACATGTCTCTGCTTTATAGACTATTATGATTTCATTCGGTATTTTTAGTTTCACATACTCTGCACTGTTGTCTTGACCTCCTTGGGTGCGTTCATGCGCAGTTGAGGTACACCAGTCGTTGATCCTAGCTCTCAGGGTCACCGTTTCAGCGTTTGGGAAGCTCCGTTTCTCCGGAGGCTTATCAGTGGTATGGTCCCCTGTCGTAGTAAGTGTTTACATTCAGGGGTTTGGCGGGGCCCTGTCCCGCCATTGTTGTCGTATCATTCTTAGAGGTCTGTAGTACTGTTGTGGGCAGGGTTTGTAAAAAGGATTAAACTGTTCATTTTGAAAAAGTTGTTATTTATATATATGCCGAAAGGCAAGTTTTTCTAGATTATTGTTTCATATTTCATAATATGTCTTGTATCGTTGTACGTTCCGCTGATTACTCTGATGTTGTATCACTAGGGTGCCCGGGGTAAGGCACCAGTCACGGGCCCAGGTTCGGGTCGTGACAGTTAATACATTCTTCTTTTGAACCACAACTTCTTTCTTCTATACAGGTCTTGGAAATCAACCTCGTGACTTTCCCGAATGTTGCTGATGCTATATTAGCAAATGAAATGTTCAGTCATTATGATCGACCTCGGATTGCTCAACTTTGTGAGAAAGCTGGTCTTTACGTGCGGGCTTTGCAGGTTGAATCATTATCAGCATTTCTGCCTTAACTTTCCTTAAGTAATCACTGCCAAGTCAGTAATCATGTTTTGTTTCTGCAGCACTATTCTGAACTGCCTGATATCAAGCGCATCATTGTTAATACACATGCAATTGAGCCTCAGGTTGGAATAATCCATAGATCGTATTTACCTTCATTATAGGAATTTGTCTGACTTATACTGATTGATGTTGTTCCTCTTAGGCCTTGGTTGAGTTTTTTGGAACCCTTTCACGTGAATGGGCGCTAGAGTGCATGAAGGACCTCCTTGTTATCAATATCAAGGGAAACCTTCAAATAATTGTTCAGGTACTGGTCATGTTGTCTTATTGCAGAAGAGACTTTTTGCTGGAATTTAGCATGTACCTGCACCTATAATGTATGCATCAACTCAAGCAGCGGCATTTCTTGACAATACTCCATAATAATGGCATCTTGGCTGATGAGTTTCACAGGTTGCAAAAGAGTACTGTGAGCAGTTAGGGGTTGATGCTTGCATAAAGCTTTTTGAGCAATTTAAATCCTATGAGGGATTATATTTCTTCCTGGGATCATATTTGAGTTCCAGGTGCATACTAGAGGAGATACTCTGCCGTTTTGGGAGGCTAAATTTAATTGTTAATTAACCTTGACTTTTTGGCTCTTGTGCAGTGAGGATCCAGATATCCACTTTAAATAAATTGAGTCAGCTGCCAGAACTGGTCAAATCAAGGAGGTTGAGCGTGTCACAAGAGAATCAAACTTCTATGATGCAGAAAAGACGAAGAACTTCTTGATGGAAGCCAAACTTCCTGATGCTCGGCCTCTGATTAATGTTTGTGACCGCTTTGGTTTTGTTCCTGACCTCACGCACTACCTCTATACCAACAATATGCTACAGTATATTGAAGGTTATGTCCAAAAGGTTTGTATGGTTTCTGTGTAGTACTTGTTTTATTGAAGTATTTGCAAGTGGTAAATGACAAGCTTATCTTCTACGGAACAGGTCAATCCGGGAAATGCACCTTTAGTTGTAGGGCAGCTTTTAGATGATGAGTGTCCCGAGGATTTTATTAAGGGATTGATCCTCTCTGTGCGTTCTCTGCTTCCAGTTGAACCCTTAGTAGAAGAATGTGAAAAAAAGGTTTTTGTTTATCCCTGTAGAGTTGCTTCAAAAGTGTTCGTTATCAACTTTTAGTGTCAAACCTTTTACTCTATTGGTTCTCAGGAATCGACTCCGCTTGCTGACACAGTTTTTGGAGCATCTTGTAAGTGAAGGAAGCCAAGATGTGCATGTACACAATACTCTGGGAAAGATCATCATAGATAGCAATAACAACCCAGAGCACTTCCTCACAACCAATCCACACTATGACTCGCGCGTTGTTGGTAAATATTGTTAAAAACGTGATCCCACCCTTGCTGTTGTTGCATATAGGAGAGGGCAATGTGATGATGAACTTATTAATGTGACAAACAAGTACTCTTTGTTCAAACTTCAGTCAAGGTTAGTTATTCACTAGGTTTGCGATAATAGCTGGTTTATCAGATGTTTATCTGTGGAGTAAACTATCATGTTAAAATTGTTTTTAGGTACGTGGTTGAGAGGATGGATGGTGATATTTGGGAGAAAGTTCTTAACCCCGAAAATGAGTTTAGAAGGCAGCTTATTGATCAAGTTGTTTCCACTGCTCTTCCTGAAAGCAAGAGCCCTGAGCAAGTTTCTGCAGCTGTTAAAACTTTCATGACTGCTGATCTTCCCCATGAACTGATCGAACTTCTTGAAAAGATTGTACTCCAGAATTCTGCATTCAGTGGGAACTTTAATCTGCAGAATTTGCTTATCCTAACAGCCATCAAAGCCGATTCATCCAGAGTAATGGACTATATCAATAGACTTGATAATTTTGATGGACCTGCAGTAGGGGAGGTTGTTGTGGAAGCCCAACTTTATGAAGAAGCTTTTGCAATCTTCAAGAAGTTCAACTTGAATGTCCAGGCTGTCAACGTTCTGCTAGACAACATTCGCGATATTAACCGGGCTGTGGAATTTTCATTCCGAGTTGAAGAAGATGTTGTTTGGAGTCAGGTGGCTAAAGCTCAACTGAGAGAAGGATTAGTGAGTGATGCTTGTCACGACCCGACCTCGGGCCCGACTGGTGCCTTACCCCGGGCACCCTAGTGATACAACATCAGAGAAAATCAGCGGAAATAAAAACTTAAACATGAAACAAGATAAAATAAGAAACAGGCTAACCAAAATGGTTACCTTTCTGCATATATATATACCTGAACAGTTATATCCTTTTACAAACCCTGCCCACAACAGTACTACAGACCTCTAAGAATGTAACCACAACTACGACGGGACAGGGCCCCGCCATACCACGAATGTAACGCATACAACAACGGGACAATACGAGATAAGCCTCGAGAAACGGGCTTCCGAAAGTCAATCGTGATCCTATGAGCGAGGATCAACAAGCGGTGTACCTACCCGGTGGCGTGAACGGCCCCGAAGGAGGTCGAGACAACAGTACCAAGTATGTGAAACGAAAATCAGAAATGAAATCATAATAGTCTATATAAAGCGGAGACATATATGATAACCAAACTACAGACCTGACATATAAACAATATGTCAAGTCGTGACTCGCGCTCAAAGTCATCACTCAAATATAACAATGGGTCTCACGCCCAACATCAATCATGCGTGGAATTCCTTCCTCACCGGCGATCTATGATATAACAACACGAAGTACATATGAACACGGGCCCACTGTGTCATAAACCGTCTGGGGCAATCACGAAGGCTAACTACGGATACCAAAGCGCGTCATCAATCGGGGCAAATACGAAAGCCAACTACGGATACCAAAGCCGTACCAACCATACTATACAACTACACCACGAAGGCGACCGGGCAAGTACGGTCAACTACCGGATACCAAGCGCGTCACGTCGGCGACGGGGCAAGTACGAACCAACTACGGATACCAAAGCGGATCACGAGACCGTCACTAAACCGACTCGCGAAGGCGACACGTGGCAAGTGTGATAGCCTCTGCAGATCCTCCTGCGCCACGTGGCGGCGGGGGCAAGTAACGGACTAACCACGGATCACAACCGTAAGTCACGATACTTGCCGCGCGAAGGCGACCGTGGCAAGTCGATAGCCTCTACCAGATCCACTGCGTCACGTGGGCGGGGAAAGTAACTAGGCTAACCACCAGATCACAACTGTAAGTCACGAGTCTTCGCCACCAAACTGAACGGGGCAAGTACGAAGGCTAACTACCAGAACCAAAGCCGAATCAGCCACGACCGGGGCAAGTACGAGAGCCAACTACCAGATACCAAAGCCGAATCAGTAAAACCTCATGGAGAGCTAGTCCATGGAATAACAATAATGGTCACATGCCCCCGGAATCCCTCATCGGTGTAGACATGCCCATGTGACAATAATAATGGAAGCATACCCGTGGAATCCTCCGTCACTGCCGGTACGTTCAAGTAAGTTCACAACAGGTTAGCCGGCCCTCCATCGAGAGACGCGGTGGCATAGAAATACAATACTTGCACAACAAAAGCTATCACAAATAGCATAGGCAAGCTCAACATACTTATAGACTTTCATTAACATGTAAATTGATTCACCATTTAAAAACTCAAGTACTCCCATTTTATGCCAACAATCCGGGTTTTAACCCTAAAGTACTACGTACATAAATTCTTTCAAAAAGATCCATTTCTTTTACAAAAGTCACACGATACCCGTAGTATCAAAATAGAGTAACTATCTTTTTAAGTAAACCAAAACAATTTCCATACTTTCTTTTTAAACCAAATCATTTCTCCCTTTAAAGTCAAGTTACCATTTTAAATCCAATAATAAAACCATCCTTTTGTTTTCATAAAGTCGTTATAACTAACTTCCCATAATGCTATTATAACACTTTATGTTTTAAACCAATTTAAGACAAAACCATGCCTTTCTTTTAAACCAAAACACTTCAAATTCTCAAGTCTCTTTTCTTTTAGAAATCAAGTTCCTTACTGTGGAATTTAAGAAAAATCAATACTTGTTATTAATGATTTTATTAAAGCAGCCATGATCTAGGAAATGTAATACAATTTTGTCTTATTTTAGCTTCTATGCAGATGGAGGTTTCTACTTGTTTTAATAATAATTAATTAGTCAATACATTTTCCTTTATTAACGCTGCAGTGGTTTGTTCGATACTTATTCTCATTTCCGAAATCAATATAACTTATTCCTTTTCCTTTTCTTTAGACAAAGTACTCATTTCTCACGAATGAGGTTTCACCACTTTTTAACCCAATTAAAGTTCTTCACATTTCATATCAAGTCAAATATAAGTCAAGTCTCTTATCTTTTAAAAACAACAAGCCATTCTTTTACCTACATAAAGTCGTTATAACTAACTTCCCATAAAGCTATTATAACACTTTATGTTTTAAACCAACCAAAATTCGTTTAGCACACGTACGTCTACCGTACTACATAGTTTACAACAATCATGCTAGAAAAGATAGGAAGAGGTTCACATACCTCGCGACGATTATCGACAATTAGCAAAACGCTCCAAAGTACTATAACCCTGCTAGCCTTTTCCACCCTTCAAGTAGAATACGCTACTCGTAGTACTTCAACCTATAAAGGCCACAAAACGTCTATCAACTTCTAGATCTCTTCGTAGAACATTTCAAAGTACAAGGTTCCTTATTCTACGGAAAATTCGGCACCTCCCACGTAACCACATAAATCTCCTCCTCTATCAAGGCCCGCTACGAGCCAACAACTCGAGGGGTTACGTCTAACCTGACGTGTACAACCTCGCCACAATAATACTACAAGTCTACTGTAAATACAGTCTAATGTAAATACAGTTCAATTCTTTATAATCATCCTTCCAATATATCTTATACTCAATTCTAAACTACTACAATATGAAATATCCAATTACAATAGGGGGATAAAGATCATTACCTCGATAAGCCCGTAATTATCCAAGATTTATAAGTCGATCCTTAGCAACGCTTAGCTCCAAATCTTACGTTCCAACCCGCTCCAAGCAACCCTTAGAAGCTCCTAACCAACTCCTCTTCAAGATCCAACTCCAAAAAGTGAAGAACACTTAGGCTCAACTATGGCAATTTTCGGCCAAGGTGTATATCTAAGGCTAGGGGTGTGAAATCTTTTCCAACTCTTGGTTTACAATCTTCCTAACACCCTAAGGAAGAACACTTAAAAGTTTAAGAATTTTTGGACAACTTTTGGTCAAGGGGGAGGCTCAAAACCGAGAGCTCAACAACAAGGGAGGGAGTATTTTTGCCTTGGAAATTATCTCAAGAATGGATGAAGAAGTCTTGCAAGCTTAATGGTCTATTTATAGAGAAATCAATGGCCAAGATCAAGGCAAGTGTGTGGTGAGATCTTGGGACATGTGTGTATGGATTTAACCAACCAAATGTCTACCACAAAAAAGGGACAAGTGGCTTGCCAACATCCACAAAAACGCCCAAGTGGCCCTAATTTGGCCATAGGGCCACGTAGGGTGCCGTGTCGCCTCCTACTCGTCCAAAATATTTCATCTCCGAAAATATCCGTAAAATCCAAAATCTCCAAAACAAAGTGGGCCCCACAAAGCGTAAATTTTCCCGTGGGCCCCACGTGACCAAATCCGGAAATAAAATTCCATAATTATATAATAATCCAAGAAGTCCAAATACCAAATCTGGGAATCCAATTCCCATTATCGAACCTTTTTCCTTCACAAAATCCGGAAACTTTTCCGTCGAAAAATCACATCTTTCTTCATTTCCAAAATTACCATCGTATTCTCGTACGTACGTCTTCACATACATACCCTGGAACTACGGGGTGTAACATTCTTCCCCCCTTAGAAACATTCGTCCCGAATGTTCCTTATAAGTCTCCAAACGTACATGCGCCGGTATAGCCTTCACTACTATACTTACGAAACCAATTATGCCACCAATGGCCATAATATAACATACGCGAAAAACTCAAATCCAAGCCAACGGGGAATCACCTCTAAGATGTAAAACAATACTAACTCTCATTCCTGGCCCAAAGGATACTCTCTTCGCACCTTCACTTCACAAAAATGATCACTTTCATCCCCTTAACACATGTTCACTTATTTCCTTACTCGTCGTACCCTTCTCGTACACCCGAACTCTTTCTAGTACACGTACCATAGTCTAGTCATCGCTTCAGTTTCCAAAACCTTGGAGTCACTACCTCCAAACTTGGTCATCTTACTAGCCTCAAATTCCTTTAGGGCCATTCCCGGCCTTCACGATCTGATTCTGGTCGAACTCATCCACGAACTCATACGATGGTTACCTAAACTTGTTCCTAGCACCCTTGTGACCCTACCACCTGGCGGGACCACCTCGAACTGACCCCACCTCATTCCGGGCTACGGGTTGACCCACAATATGGCCTCAACCCGACCCACAGTCGCGCCAAACTCTCTCGTTCCCCGATCCGGAACAATCTTACTAATTCACGTCATGAAAGCTATCACTTCCATCTCACACTACCCATGGAATTATCCCACAATATATTTCACGCATACCAAGTACTTCGACAAAGACCAACCGTAAAATCACCCACTCAAGACGGCCTTGCATCCAAGGTCCTAACTGTTATAAATTCTAAGTCTCACAATTGTCTCGTCCCCAGACTTACCCTTTTCAACTACCCATGTTTTCTAATTCACACTTAACACAATGCTTTCCGTACATAGCACTTAACATGTATCCACCATAACAACATAAACCAGTCTCTTAAGGGCTGAAGATATCTCTGTAACTACTGCCTCACTTTCCCTTTGTCGCTCTAATCATAATCATGTCCTGCAGGCACCTATATAAGGCGATGAACCGACCACCGATCCGGCGGTGAGTCTCTACATCTGTGCTACCTCTGGTCGGACAAACTCTCACCAAATGGCCCTGTTGGCCGCAAGCATACAAGTTGTCGAAGCAGTACGACACTCCCCATAATGGAGTCTATTACAACGACCACAACGAGGTAGGGGTGACCTCATCTGACTAACACCCCCTTCTCCCGAACAACTGAACCCATGGCCCGGCCGGTGGGTGAGTCATCCTCTTGTATCCCTCCTACTTGGACATCCTCCCATCACACGTGGCGGCGACGCGCAAGTATAACAATCTCCCAAACTAGCACGACACCCTGAGGATCATCCTCATCTCTCTATTCATAGAACTCTGGCGAACTGCAACTCAAGAAATCCCGAAGTCTCAGACTATCGGTTCTAGGGTGAATCACTGGTACTGCTGGAACCACCGGCTCCCGTCCGTCCTCATTCCAGCCATCATCCTAGCTAGTAACTAGGCTATCTCCTTGAACTCATATCCTCGGCTCCTGGTCATAGAACTGGAGGCTCGGGTATCGTGGCCTCAGTAGAAACTGCTGCCGCTCTAAACTCTGCTGGGGTTAGCGGCGTCATAAAACTCGTCGTCTGAAGTACTATCTCAGGTAATGACCACGCCTGTGCCCTCGTAACCCTCTGTGTTCTACTCGTAGCTCCCTCTGCTGCCTTGCACATCTGGGCCCTGGTTGCCTTGCGTAAAGGCATAACGGGTACATAAGAATACGCCAGAGGGAGTCCAACTTATAACACAACTCTAAGGCACGATCTCAGAGTGAGAAGAATAGAAACCAATCCTAAATATCCTGTACCTCCTGATTATAGGTGTGGTGCACAACACGCCGATAATCAAGACTCTACTAGATACGGTCTGTAGACACTTTCCGAGGATTAACTGCTCTGATACCACTTTTGTCACGACCCGACCTCGGGCCCGCGACTGGTGCCTTACCCCGGGCACCCTAGTGATACAACATCAGAGAAAATCAGCGGAAATAAAAACTTAAACATGAAACAAGATAAAATAAGAAACAGTCTAACCAAAATGGTTACCTTTCTGCATATATATATATACTTGAACAGTTATATCCTTTTACAAACCACAACAAAGATTTACTGCACCTAAGAATGTAACCACAACTACGACGGGACAGGGCACGCCATACCCACGAATGTAAGTACCTACAACAACGAGGACAATACGAGATAAGCCTCGGAGAAACGGAGCTTCGAAAAGCTGAATCGTGATCCTATGGCGAGGATCAACAATCGTGTACCTCTACCGCGGCATGAACGCAACCCGAAGGAGGTCGATAACAGTACCAAGTATGTGGCCGAAAATCGTAAATGAAATCATAATAGTCTATATAAAGCAGGAGACATGTATGATAACCAAACTACAGTACACAACATATAAGCAGTCATGTCAAGTCAGGGACTCACGCCCTCAAAGTCATCACTCAAATATAACAATGGGTCTCACGCCCACAACATCAATCGTGCGGTGGAATTCCTTCCTCACCGCGATCTATGATATAACAACACCAAAGTACACATGAACACGTGCCCCACCTGTGTCATAAAACCGTCTGACGGCAAGTCTGAAGGCTAACTACGGATACCAAAGCCGCGTCATCAATGGCCGGGGCAAGTACGAAGCCAACTACGGATACCAAAGTCGTACTAACAATACTATACAACTATACCACGGTGACGGGGCAAGTACGAAGGTCAACTACGAGATACAAAGCCGCGTCACGTCGGGGCGGCAAATGCGAACCAACTACGGATACCAAAGCGGATCACGAGACCGTCACTAAACCGACTCGCGAAGGCGACACGTGGCAAGTCGATAGCCTCTACCAGATCCTCCCGTGCCGTATGGTAGACGGGGCAAGTAACCGTGCTAACCACCGGATCACAACCGTAAGTCACGATACTTGCCGCGCGAAGGCGACACGTGGCAAGTCGATAGCCTGCAGATCCACTGCGTCACGTAGGCGACGGGGCAAGTAACTAGGCTAACCACGGATCACAACCGTAAGTCACGAGTCTTCGCCACCAAACCGAGCGGGCAAGCGAAGGCTAACTACCGTAACCAAAGCGAATCAGCCACGACCGGGGCAAGTACGAGAGCCAACTACCAGATACCAAAGCCGAATCAGTAAAACCTCATGGAGAGCTAGTCCATGGAATAACAATAATGGTCACATGCCCCCGGAATCCCTCATCGGTGTAGACATACCCATGTGACAATAATAATGGAAGCATACCCGTGGAATCCTCCGTCACTGCCGGTACGTCCAAGTAAGTTCACAACAAGTTAGCCGGCTCTCCATCGAGAGACGCGGTGGTATAGAAATACAATACTTGCACAACAAAAGCTATCACAATTAGCATAGGCAAGCTCAACATACTTATAGACTTTCATTAACATGTAAATTGATTCACCATTTAAAAACTCAAGTACTCCCATTTTATGCCAACAATCCGGGTTTTAACCCTAAAGTACTACGTCATAAATTCTTTCAAAAAGATTCATTTCTTTTACAAAAGTCACACGATACCCGTAGTATCAAAATAGAGTAACTATCTTTTTAAGTAAACCAAAACAATTTTCATACTTTCTTTTTAAACCAAATCATTTCTCCCTTTAAAGTCAATTTACCATTTTAAATCCAATAATAAAACCATCATTTTGTTTTCATAAAGTCGTTATAACTAACTTCCCATAAAGCTATTATAACACTTTATGTTTTAAACCAATTTAAGACAAAACCATGTCTTTCTTTTAAACCAAAACACTTCAAATTCTCAAGTCTCTTTTCTTTTAGAAATCAAGTTCCTTACTGTGGAATTTAAGAAAAATCAATACTTGTTATTAATGATTTTATTAAAGCAGCCATGATCTAGGAAATGTAATACAATTTTGTCTTATCTTAGCTTCTATGCAGATGGAGGTATCTACTTGTTTTAATAATAATTAATTAGTCAATACATTTTCCTTTATTAACGCTGCAGTGGTTTGTTCGATACTTATTCTCATTTCCGAAATCAATATAACTTATTCCTTTTCTTTAGACAAAGTACTCATTTCTCACGAATGAGGTTTCACCACTTTTTAACACAATTAAAGTTCTTCACATTTCATATCAAGTCAAATATAAGTCAAGTCTCTTATCTTTTAAAAACAACAAGCCATTCTTTTACCTACATAAAGTCGTTATAACTAACTTCCCATAAAGCTATTATAACACTTTATGTTTTAAACCAACCAAAATTCGTTTAGCACACGTACGTCTACCGTACTACATAGTTTACAACAATCATGCTAGAAAAGATAGGAAGAGGTTCACATACCTCGCGACGATTATCGACAATTAGCAAAATGCTCCAAAGTACTATAACCCTGCTAGCCTTTTCCACCCTTCAAGTAGAATACGCTACTCGTAGTACTTCAACCTATAAAGGCCACAAAACGTCTATCAACTTCTAGATCTCTTCGTAGAACATTTCAAAGTACAAGGTTCCTTATTCTACGGAAAATTCGGCGACCTCCCCACGTAACCACATAAATCTCATCTATCAAGGCGCTACCAAGCCAACAACTCGAGGGGTTACACGTCTAACCTGGCGTGTACAACATCGCCCACAATAATACTACAAGTCATGTAAATACGGTCAATGTAAATACAGTTCAATTCTTTATAATCATCCTTCCAATATATCTTATACTCAATTCTAAACTACTACAATATGAAATATCCAATTACAATAGGGGGATAAAGAACATTACCTCGATAAGCCCATAATTATCCAAGATTTATAAGTCGATCTGAGCAACGCTTAGCTCCAAATCATACGTTCCAACCCTCTAAGCAACCCTTAGAAGCTCCTAACCAACTCCTCTTCAAGATCCAACTCAAAAGTGAAGAACACTTAGGCTCAACTATGGCAAGTTTCGGCCAGGTGTATATCTAAGGCTAGGGTGTGAAATCTTTTCCAACTCTTGGTTTACAATCTTCCTAACACCCTAAGGAAGAACACTTAAAAGTTTAAGAATTTTTGGACAACTTTTGGTCAAGGGGGAGGCTCAAAACCGAGAGCTCAACAACAAGGGAGGGAGTATTTTTGCCTTGGAAATTATCTCAAGAATGGATGAAGAAGTCTTGCAAGCTTAAGGGTCTATTTATAGAGAAATCAATGGCCAAGATCAAGGCAAGTGTGTGGTGAGATCTTGGGACATGTGTGTATGGATTTAACCAACCAAATGTCTACCACAAAAAAGGGACAAGTGGCTTGCCACTTGTCCACCACAAAAAACGTCCAAGTGGCCCCTAATTTCGGCCATAGGGCCACATGGGGGTGTCATGTGTCTCTCTCCTACTCGTCCAAAATATTTCATCTCCCGAAAATATCCGTAAAATCCAAAATCTCCAAAACAAAGTGGGCCCCACAAAACCGTTTTTCCCCGTGGGCCCCACGTGACCAAATCCGGAAATAAAATTCCATAATTATATAATAATCCAAGAAGTCCAAATACCAAATCTGGGAATCCAATTCCCATTATCGAACCTTTTTCCTTCACAAAATCCAGAAACTTTTCCGTCGAAAAATCACATCTTTCTTCCTTTCCAAAATTACCGTCGTATTCTCGTACGTACGTCCTCACATACATACCCTGGAACTACGGGGTGTAACAATGCTATTGAATCGTTTATCCGTGCAGATGACGCCATCCACTTTTTGGATGTAATTCGTGCTGCAGAGGATGAAGATGTTTACCATGACTTAGTTAAGTATCTGCTGATGGTAAGGCAGAAGACAAAGGAACCCAAAGTTGACAGTGAACTCATTTATTCATATGCTAAAATTGATCGACTGGGTGACATTGAAGAGTTTATTCTCATGTCAAATGTTGCTAATCTTCCGAATGTTGGTGATAAGTTGTTTGATGAAGGCTTATATGAGGCTGCAAAGATCATTTTTGCTTTCATTTCTAACTGGGCCAAGTTGGCGAGCACACTTGTGAAGTTAAATCAATTTCAAGGTGATGTCGATGCAGCACGCAAGGCAAATAGTGTTAATGTCACGATCCGACCCCGGGCCCGCGACGAGTGCCCTACCTGGGCACCCTTCTATACATACAATACAAAATAACCGCGGAAGATAAGTAACACATTTTTTTTAAACAAAGGCAAAGCCGATAAGGCTGTCATAATATAAATCACCCAAAAGAGCCTACACTATTCAATAATGTAACTACAACTCTAGTCAGTCCAGCCCACATATGAATACAGACCTCTAAGATTTTGGACAAATACTATGACGGGACAAGGCCCCTGTCACGACCCGAACCCGGGCCCGTGACTGGTGCCTTACCCCGGGCACCCTAGTGATACAACATCAGAGAAAAACCAGCGGAAATAAAAACTTAAACATACAAATAGATATGGATCAAGATAAAAGAAAATAGGCCAACCAAAACGATTGTCTTTCTGCATATATATATATATATATTGACATTTGAACAGTTACAATCCTTACAACCCCCACACTTGTGATCTCTGAGGACCTCTAAGATTTTTACAACAACTATGACGGACGGGGCCGCCATACCCCGAATGTACAAGAACCTACGGACTCGTGGTAACATACCAAACGATAAGCCTCAGGAACGGGCTTCCCAATACGCTAAAATGTGATCCTATGTCGGATCAACAGACGATATACCTCTACCGCGGCGTGAACGCAGCCTCGGCGAGGTCGATAACAGTACCAAGTATGCGGCGAAAATCGTAAATAAAATCATAATAGTCTATATAAAGCAGGATACATGTATGATAACCAAACTACAGTACACAACGTAAAAGCAGTCATACCAAGTCGTGACTCACGCCTCAGTCATCACTTAAATATAACAATGGGTCTCACGCCCACAACATCACTCGTGCGGTGAATTCCTTCCTCACCGCGGCGATCATGATGTAACAACACGAGGGTATACATGAACACCAAGTCCCACCCTACCAATATCTTGAACAACCATATCATGAAGGCGACACGTGGCAAGTGCGAGCCTCGCCAGATCCTCCTCGCGCCACGTGGTAGCGGGGGCAAGTAACCGGGCTAACCACGGATCACAACCGTAAGTCACGGCTCCATCCAAACACCGACTCGCGAAGGCGACCGCGTGGCAAGTGTGATAGCCTCACCAGATCCTCCTGCGCCATGTAGGCGGCGGGGCAAGTAACGTGCTACCCACCAGATCACAACCGTAAGTCACGATACTTCTCCGCGAAGCTGACACGTGGCAAGTGCGATAACCTATACCAGAACCATCTGCGTCACGTAGCTGACGGGGGCAAGTAAACAGGCTATGCACTCGATCACAACCGTAAGTCATGATACTTCGCCATAAATAACCATAATGGTCACATGCCCACAGAATCCATCATCGGTGTAGACATGCCCATGTAACAATAATAATGGAAGCATACCCGTGGAATCTTCCATCGCTGCGATGCGCCCAAGTAAGTTCTCAACAAGTCAACCGGCCCTCCATCGAGAGACGCGGTAGTATAGAAACACAATTCTTGCACAGCAAAGGCTATCACAACAAGTATAGGCAAGTTACACAACAACAAGCATAGGCAAGTTACGCAACAACAAGCATAGGCAAGTTACACAACAACAAGCATAGGCAAGTTACACAACAACAAGCATAGGCAAGTTACACACAACTCAAGGTACTTTCATTTTATGTCAAAGTCCGGGTTTTAACCCTAAAGTACTACGTACGTTAAATTCCTTTAAAAGATCCATTTCTTTTACAAAGGTCACCCGATACCCGTAGTATAAAAATAGAGTGACTAACATTTTTAAGTAAACCAAAACACTTTCCCTTTTTAAAATCAAGTAACAACATTCTTTTCCAAAGGTTCAAGTTTGCCTAATTTCAAACATTCAAGTCTCTTATTTTAGAGGGTTTTATAGTCCATAGACTTAATCACTTAAAGGCGAAACTCCTTTTTAAAACCATTGAGTAACATATGTCTTAAGTGTGAGTAGGTTATTCTTGTTTATAACAATCTTATTAAAGCAGTCATGATCTAGAAAATGTAATATCATTTTGTCTTATCTTAGCTTCTATGCAGATGGAGGTTTCTACTGGTTTTAATAATAATTAATTAATCAATACATTTTCCTTTATTAACGCTGCAGTGGTTTGTTCGATACTTGTTCTCATTTCCGAAATCAGTAAAACATTATTCCTTTTATCTTCCTTAAGTCGTTATACCTAACTTTCCATAAAGCTAGTATAACTCTTAAGCTTTCACAAACCAAGTATTACTCTTCTTTCAAAATGATTCTTTCGAAATACTTCAAGTTCTTTATTATCTCACATCAAGCCAGTTATAAGTCAAACCAGTTATCTTTTTAAAAAACCACAAACCATTTTCGTACCTACATAAAGTTGTTATAACCAACTTCCCATAAAGCCGTTATAACACCTTATGTTTTAAACCAACCAAATTCATTTAACACATGTATGTCTACCGTACTACATAGTTATACACATATCATGCTAGAAAAGATAGGAAGAGGTTCACATACCTCGCGACGATTATCGACTAATAGCAAAACGCTCCAAGTACCTCAAGCTTCGGCTACTCCTTAAGCCAAGTAGATCACGCCACACGTAGTACTTCAACCTATAAAGGCCACAAGGCGCCTATTAACATCTATATCTCATCGTAGAATATTACGGAAAATTCGCAAGACCTTCCCCGCATGACGCGTAAATCTCCTCCTCTATCGAGGCCTGCTAACAGGCCAACAACTCCCGAGAGGGGGGGGGGTTATACGTCTAATCCGGACGTGTACAATTCTACTTCACAGTAACACTACAAGTCTACTGTAAATACAGTCCTATGTAAGTACAGTTCAATTCTCTTCTTTGATATCCTTCTACGTAATTACAGTTCGATTCCTTTCAATATTCATTCTATATATAGTATACTTCAACTATATATTACAACAATATGTAATTTCCAATTACTATAGGGGGACAAGATTATTTACCTCGATAAGCCCAAAATTATCCAAGTTTAATGTCGATCCTGAGCAAGGTTTAGCTCCTAATCCGAGTGCTCCAATTCGCTCCAAGAAACCCTTAGAAGTTCTACGCAACTTCTACTTAATACTTCAACTACTTGTGAATATTTTTCCTTAGGGTTTCGTTTTCGTGACTAAAGGAAGTATAGTAGTATTTTCCGGGCTTTTCGTATAGAGGGTACTTGGAAATACTACAAAGGTTTTGGGCTAGAGTATTTGGGAATAGTAACAATACTTGGAGAATACTTTTCTACCAAGGGGGGGGGGGTATTATACGAAAACAACTAGGCAAGGGGATGTTTCGGCCAAGGCCTCTCAAAGGGGGAGGGGGAGCCTTGGACGAAATACTACACTAAGGGGGAGAGGGTTTTTAGACTTGGAATTTCAAGTGAGGATGAAGAAATAGTCTTGCATTAGAGGGGTATTTATAGGACATTTAATGGCCAAGATTAAGCCAAGTGGGGGGCAAGTGGAGGGTGAGGATTTGGACATGTGTGTGTGGGTCCCACCTTATCAATCTACCACACAAAATATCCTACCAACCCTTGACTACCAAAAACGCCAAGAATGGCCCTAAAAATCGTCCACTTGACTTGTCACCCTCTCGTTGTTCCAAAATATTTCGTCTCTCGGAAAAATCCGCAAAAATAATAAATGACATAGCCGTATTTTTCCCTTCGCAAAGTCCGGAAAACGTTTCGTCGGAAAACGATTCTTTTCGCTAGTTGTGCACAAATTTCGCCACTTTGCCTACTTAAGGCTTAAACTTTTATACGTACGTCCTCACGTACATACTCTGGAAATACGGGGTATAACATTCTTCCCCCCTTAGAAACATTCGTCCCGAATGTTCCTTCTAAGTCTCAAAACATACACGCGTCGGTATAGTCTTCACTACTATACTTACGAAACCATACATGCCACACCTGGCCACAAAATAACATGCGCGAAAATACTTAAATCCAAACCAACGAGGAATCACCTCGACGATGCAAAACCATACCAACTCTTGCTTCTGGTCCAAAGGATACTCCTTTCGCACATTCGCTTTACAAAAATGATCACTTCCACCCCTCAGCACATGTTCACTTCTTTCCTTCCTCGTTGTACTCTTCTCGAACACTCGAACTCGTACAACGATTACCCAGACTTGGGCCTAGCACCCTCGTGATCCTACCACCTGGCGGGACCACGAATCGACCCACCACAAACCGGGCTGCGGGTTGACCCGCGAATGGTCCTCAACCCGACCCATAATCGCGCCAAACTCTCTCGTTCCCTGATCCGGAACAATCTTACCTGTTCAAGTCATGGAAGCTACCACTTCCGTTTTACACACCCGAAGGAATTTTCCCACAATTACTCCACGTATACTTATACACTCCGACATAGATCACCCACAAAATCTTGTACTCAAGGCGGTCTTACATCTAAGGTCTCAACTGTAGTATTCTAAGGTTCATCATTTTCTCACCCCCAGGCTTACC
Organism: Przewalskia tangutica; assembly: GCA_029844215.1. Classification (NCBI taxonomy): domain Eukaryota; kingdom Viridiplantae; phylum Streptophyta; class Magnoliopsida; order Solanales; family Solanaceae; genus Przewalskia; species Przewalskia tangutica. The sequence continues at coordinate 31,101,155 of CM056728.1, read as the reverse complement.
CTTTTCACTAACCAGACTTCTAAATCGCATTTTAGCACAAAGCTATCCGAACATAACACATCATCAAAACATCAATACATACAGGTCTCTAGAGGGTTAAGGATATACCTGAAAATAGGCGGTTCAAAGGATTTGCTAAATCGGGAACTTCCACGCGACCTCTGGTGGCTCGCAGGTGTATGAACATCTGCCTAGCTATGGAAGGTGAAGAACCCATGCCCGATCTCGTAGTCTGTGCTATCCCACCAGGCTACCCAGTCGGACGATCTCTCGCCAAATGGCCTGTTGGCCGCAAGCATAACAATCTCCCAACCCAGTACGACATTCCCCCCTATGGGCTTTACCACAACGGCCACACTGAGATACGGGTGGCCTCATCCGGCGAGCACTCCTACTCCCCCGAACATCTGAAACCTGGGAGCCCTGACCTGCTCCTGAATATCCCAAGCGTCCCGACGACGGTGGGGGACCACTCGTCTTGGCGGGCGCATAATCGGCTTCTTCTTTGGCGGTCCGCCTCGAAAGTCACCAAAGGACCCTGCTGTTCTGGCCCTCTTCTGCTGATCTCGGTCATTCCGTCGATCTCTCCGCTCCTCACATCCAAGTGCATAAGCCTGCATGCGGGCAATGTCCATGCCCGGCTGAAGAGCTACACCCGAACAACTCTCTGCTAGGTAATCATCGAGCCCTGTAACATATCGGTGCACTCGATCCTCCATACTAGCTACTAACGCGGGGACGTACTGAGCCAACGAGTCGAACTCCACATTGTACTCCCGAACCGTACGCCCGCTCTGCCTCAACACCAAAAATCTGTCGGCCCGAGCCCTCCTCGCCTGTGGAGGCAAGAAATGTGCAAGAAATGCCTCTGAGAACTCGTTCCATACGGCTGGAAGTGCATGCTCTCCCCGGGACAGCTCCCACGAATCAAACTACCGATCATTGCGAGATCACGCAGCGATGCGAACCAGACCACCGACTCGGTCTCGAAGCCTTGATCACTCTCATGATCCGTATCGCTTCGGATGAACTCCTGCGGATCATCCTCGTGCCTCGACCGTAGAACTCTGGCGGGCTCTGACTCGAAAGTCCGTAGCCTCAAACTATCGATCTAGGGTGAACCACTGGTGCTCGAGGCTGCTGCGTCCGGCCTATCCTCATGTCTGCCTGACCACGGCAATAATCGGGCCAACTCGCGTAACTCATCTCCTTCTCGGTGTGGGTGGAGGCTCAGTCTTGTGGTCTCTGTAGAGGCTGCCGCTCTCTACCGCGACTCCTCTGCTGCCTTGCCGCCACGGGCCCTGGTTGCCTTTCGCAGAGGCATAACTGGTAAAAAAAAAACGAAACACGTCAGAGGGGTCCAACTTATCACACAGCTCTAAGGCACGATCTCAGAATGAGAAGAATGGAAACCAATCCTAAATGTCCTATAGCCTCCTGATTATAGATGTGGTGCACAACACATCGATAATCAAGACTCTACTAGACACGGTCTGTAGACACTCTCCGAGGACTAACTGCTCTGATACCACTTTTGTCACGACCCGAACCGGGCACTGTGGATCGTGCCTACCGGGCACCCTAGTGATACAACATCAGAGAAAAACCAGCGGAAATAAAAACTTAAACATACAAATAGATATGGATCAAGATAAAAGAAAATAGGCCAACCAAAACGGTTGTCTTTCTGCATATATATATATATATATATATATTGACATTTGAATAGTTACAATCCTTACAACCCTGCCCACAACAGTGCTACAGACCTCTAAGATTTTTACAACAACTATGACGGGACAGGGCCCCGCCATACCCCTGAATGTACAAGAACCTGCTGCACTCGTGGTAACATACCAAAAGATAAGCCTCAGGAAGAGCGAGCTCCCAATCTGCTGAAATGTGATCCTATGGCGGGGATCAACAGACGATGTACCTCTACTGCGGCATGAACGCGGCCGTAAGGAGGTCGATAACAAGTATTGGTATTCGGCGAAAATCAGTAAATGAAATCATAATAGTCTATATAAAGCGGAGACATGTATGATAACCAAACTACGATTACCTGACGTATAAGCAGGCATACCAAGTCAGGGACTCACGCCCTCCAAGTCATCACTTAAATATAACAATGGGTCTCACGCCCACAACATCACTCGTGCCCGTGGAATTCCTTCCTCACTGCCGACAGTCTATGATGTAACAACACCAAGGGGTATACATGAACACCAGGCCCCACCCTACCAATATCTTGAACAACCATATCACGAAGGCGACACGTGGCAAGTCACGAGAGCCTCCAGATCCTCCTGCGCGCGTAGGCGACGGGGCAAGTAACCAGGCTAACCACCAGATCACAACCGTAAGTCACGAAGCTCCATCCAAACACTGACTCGCGAAGCTGACACGTGGCAAGTGCGATAGCCTCCACCAGATCCTCCCTGCGCCATGTAGCTGACGGGGGCAAGTAACCAGGCTACCCACCAGATCACAACCGTAAGTCACGATACTTCACCGCGAAGCTGACACGTGGCAAGTGCGATAACCTATACCAGATCCACCTGCGTCACGTAGCTGACGGGGGCAAGTAAACAGGCTATGCACTCGATCACAACCGTAAGTCACGATACTTCGCCATAAATAACCATAATGGTCACATGCCCACAGAATCCATCATCGGTGTAGACATGCCCATGTAACAATAATAATGGAAGCATACCCATGGAATCTTCCGTCACTACCGGTACGTCCAAGTAAGTTCTCAACAAGTCAACCGGCCCTCCATCGAGAGACGCGGTAGTATAGAAACACAATTCTTGCACAGCAAAGGCTATCACAACAAGTATAGGCAAGTTACGCAACAACAAGCATAGGCAAGTTACGCAACAACAAGCATAGGCAAGTTACACAACAACAAGCATAGGCAAGTTACACAACAACAAGCATAGGCAAGTTAAACACAACTCAAGGTACTTTCATTTTATGTCAAAGTCCGGGTTTTAACCCTAAAGTACTACGTACGTTAAATTCCTTTAAAAGATCCATTTCTTTTACAAAGGTCACCCGATACCCGTAGTATAAAAATAGAGTGACTAACATTTTTAAGTAAACCAAAACACTTTCCCTTTTTAAAATCAAGTAACAACATTCTTTTCCAAAGGTTCAAGTTTGCCTAATTTCAAACATTCAAGTCTCTTATTTTAGAGGGTTTTATAGTCCATAGACTTAATCACTTAAAGGCGAAACTCCTTTTTAAAACCATTGAGTAACATATGTCTTAAGTGTGAGTAGGTTATTCTTGTTTATAACAATCTTATTAAAGCAGCCATGATCTAGAAAATGTAATATCATTTTGTCTTATCTTAGCTTCTATGCAGATGGAGGTTTCTACTGGTTTTAATAATAATTAATTAATCAATACATTTTCCTTTATTAACGCTGCAGTGGTTTGTTCGATACTTGTTCTCATTTCCAAATCAAGAAACATTATTCCTTTTATCTTCCTTAAGTCGTTATACCTAACTTCCCATAAAGCTAGTATAACTCTTAAGCTTTCACAAACCAAGTATTACTCTTCTTTCAAAATGATTCTTTCGAAATACTTCAAGTTCTTTATTATCTCACATCAAGCCAGTTATAAGTCAAACCAGTTATCTTTTTAAAAAACCACAAACCATTTTCGTACCTACATAAAGTTGTTATAACCAACTTCCCATAAAGCCGTTATAACACCTTATGTTTTAAACCAACCAAATTCATTTAACACGTATGCGTCTGCATTTACATAGTTATACACATATCATGCTAGAAAAGATAGGAAGAGGTTCACATACCTCGCGACGATTATCGACTAATAGCAAAACGCTCCAAGTACCTCAAACCGTCGGCTACTCCTTAAGCCAAGTAGATCACGCCACACGTAGTACTTCAACCTATAAAGGCCACAAGGCGCCTATTAACATCTATATCTCATCGTAGAATATTCTACAGAAAATTCAAAGATCTCCCCCCGCATCACGTAAATCTCTCCTCTATCGAGGCACGCTGTGCCAACAACTCCCGAGAGGGGTTATACGTCTAATCCGGACGTGTACAATTCTACTTCACGATAACTACAAGTCTCAGAATACAAATCTATGTAAATGCTTCAATTCTCTTCTTTGATATCCTTCTATGTAATTACAGTTCGATTCCTTTCAATATTCATTCTATATATAGTATACTTCAACTATATATTACAACAATATGTAATTTCCAATTACTATAGGGGGACAAGATTATTTACCTCGATAAGCCCAAAATTATCCAAGTTTAATGTCGATCCTGAGCAAGGTTTAGCTCCTAATTCGAGTGCTCCAATTCGCTCCAAGAAACCCTTAGAAGTTCTACGCAACTTCTACTTAATACTTCAACTACTTGTGAAGATCTTGCCTTAGGGTTTCGTTTTCGTGACTAAAGGAAGTATAGTAGTATTTTCCGGGCTTTTCGTATAGAGGGTACTTGGAAATACTATAAAGGTTTTGGGCTAGAGTATTTGGGAATAGTAACAATACTTGGAGAATACTTTTCTACCAAGGGGTATTATCTAAAACAACTAGGCAAGGGGATGTTTCGCCAAGGCCTCTCAGGGGAGGAGCCTTGGACGAAATACTACACTAAGGGGGAGAGGGTTTTTAGACTTGGAATTTCAAGTGAGGATGAAGAAATAGTCTTGCATTAGAGGGGTATTTATAGGACATTTAATGGCCAAGATTAAGCCAAGTGGGGGGCAAGTGGAGGGTGAGGATTTGGACATGTGTGTGTGGGTCCCACCTTATCAATCTACCACACAAAATATCCTACCAACCCTTGACTACCAAAAACGCCAAGAATGGCCCTAAAAATCGTCCACTTGAGGGTGACACTTGTCACCCTCTCGTTGGTCCAAAATATTTCGTCTCTCGGAAAAATCCGCAAAAATAATAAATGACATAGCCATATTTTTCCCTTCGCAAAGTCCGGAAAACGTTTCGTCGGAAAACGATTCTTTTCGCTAGTTGTGCACAAATTTCGCCACTTTGCCTACTTAAGGCTTAAACTTTTATACGTACGTCCTCACGTACATACTCTGGAAATACGGGGTATAACAGCCCCGCCGTACCCCTGAATATATATAGCCATTATGACAAGCTCCGGAATATTGGAGCCATCTCAAAATGCTGAACTAGGATCCTAAGCCCGCGGATCCACAATCGTACCTAAACTCGCGGACATTTAACGCACTTCGAAGGGTCGCACATGCCGAATATGGAACGGAAAAATAAGGTACAGTAAACAGATCATAACTGTACAAAAGAATGACATGGGCAAGTATAAAAGGTAAATACCAGATCCTACCATGTCATTACAATTCATGAAATTAATCGCACATCATTATCTTTTTCCATGTTCCAATAAGAGTTATAGTCAAATTCTTACGTACATACTTAGGAAAAATCGTCAAGTTCATAAACATATAACTTACTTATCTTGCATAACATAATTCGGCCCTTTATGGAGGGACGCCTCATTTTGAAGGTCACTTTGATTATCCATACGTAATAACGTAACCCGACCCATTTGCGGGACACGACGAAGTCATACAAAAGTCTTCCCACGGCGTATATCGCCTACCATTCTGGGACGCGATAAAGTCACATAAGTCTGCCCATAAAGGTATACTGCCCGGCCCATTCTGGGACGCGATAAGGTCACATAAGTCTGCCCATAAAGGTATACTGCATAAAAAAATAGGAAGCTTTGATCAAATTAGGGCCACCCGCCCATAGTATCATTTGGCAATCCTACTCCTGGGACTATTTCACCCGCATAGGTCTGGTGGACCCGCAATGAGGTCATCTGCCTCACATGGGACTATTTCACCCGCATAGGACTATTTCACCCGCATGGGCCCGGTGGGCCCGCAATGAGTACAAACGCCGCACTCGCATCATAGGTAGCAAATCCATGGAATAAGTAGTAACCCGGGGGTTTACCCCGTAAGAATAACATAACCTAGCTCAACCGGCTATCATACATAACATAAGCACTATCGGCTTATCATACATAACATAAGCACTACCGGCTTATCATACATAACATAAGCACTACCGGCTTATCATACATAACATAAGCACTACCGGCTTATCATACATAACATAAGCACTACCGGCTTATCATACATAACATAAGCAAGTTAAGAAATCTCCTAACTTCTTATTAACCTTATTTATATACACCCTCATTTTAGTTTACTTAAGGCACTAACATGTCATTATAAAATTCGGGAATTTAACCCAAAGTACTACGTACTTCTATTCTTTTAAAATGCCTCTTTTTCATATAAAACTTCCAAGATACTAATAACCGTAGTATCAAGTCATATCTACTTTTCAAAACAAGTCACTATATTTTTAGAAATACATTTCTAGGCTTCTAAAATCAAGTGACTCTTACTTTAGAACTTTAAGCAATTGATACCGTTAAATCAATTTTCCCTTCTTTATTTCAAGTTATTTCTTGGTTTACATTACTATAGAAAACCATTCTTTTAACCTTCCATAAAGTTGTTATAACCAACTTCCCATAAAGTCGTTATAACTCTTTATGTCTTAGACAAATTCATTCTTTTTATAACCAAGAGACTTATACTTTCAAATCAAGTTACATAGCTTTCAAAATACTTCAAGTCTCTTATCTTTAGAAATCAAGTTTCTTAACTTCAGAAATCAAGTCTCTTATCTTTAGAATATCAAGAAATCAATACTTTCCAAATCAAGTATTCTATACTTTTAAATCAAGTCATTCCTTCATTTAAGAATCAAGTCCCATAACTTGAAAAATAAAGTCTCTTAACCTTTTAAGAATTCAAGGTTCATGTCACGACTGCCTCAAGCCAGATCGTGCCTTACCCCGCACCCTAGTGATACAACATCGAGTAACCAATGAATATAAAACCAAGACATGAAACAATAACGAAAAGAATCCTAACCAAGAAAGCGTCGCTTTCTGCATGTATATATAAACCAAAACTTGAATAGCTTACATCCTTTACAAACCCCGCCACAACAAAGATTACTGCACTTCTAAGAATTTCTATAACAACTATGACGGGACAGGGCCCCGCCATACCCCTGAATGTACAAGTACCTACAATCTCAGGGAATCATACCAAAAGATAAGCCTTCGTAGAAACGGAGCTTCCCAAACGTTGAACTGTGATCGTACGAGCGAGGATCAACGACTGATGTACTTACCGCGGCATGAACGCAATTTAACGAGGTCGATAACAGTACCAAGTATGTGAAATCAAAATATCGTAAATGAAATCATAATAGTCTATATAAACAGAGACGTATATGACAATCAAAATGCGTTTCACAAAGCCCGGCAAATCAACAAGAGTAATGAACATCAACATTGTCTCTAAAAAGATACCATTTCACAATCTATAAACAATCGTGTCAAGTCAGGGACTCACGCCCTCAAGGTCATCACTCAAATATAACCATAACATTTTAAAACCAATTCACAAATATGTACGAAACAACCAAGCTAACCGCACATAGTGCCACATCACAAACAAGAGCAATAATAGATATAATGTAACTGGTCTTTTCTAGGTCGCGAATGATCGAAGCAAGGCCAATCGCCCATAGTATCATTATGCGTGCCTAATCCTGGACTCCGCACCGCATAGCCACCTAGGCCCGCATGAGGTACTCCTCGCATCGAGGGTAGCTAATCCTCGGCATCGTCCTGGACTCCCGTAGTCCGCATGGCCACATAGACCGCATGAGGTATTCCTCGCACACAATCCTGGAACTCCCGCAGCTCCGCATAGGTCTCATGGACCCGCATGAGGTATTCCTCGCATCGGGGGGCAGCTTAACCCCCGGTATCATGTCAAGAGGTGAGTGATATACTACTAACACAACGGCTTATCGTTAAACAAAATAAGCACAACAAGAATAACCTCTTTACACAAACATCACAAGGTACTAACACACGTAGTATCACAACATGTTTACTTCATCAAGCCAACACGAAAGTATGACAAGGCTATCACAAAACATAGGCAAGTTACTCACACAAGGTACTTTCATTTCATGTCAACAAATCCGAGTTTTAGCCCCAAGGTACTACATATTTAACTCTTTAAAAAGAGCTATTTCTTTCACAAAAGTCACACGATACCCGTAGTATCAAAATAGCGTAACTATCTTTTTAAGTGAACCAAAACAATTTCCATACCTTCTTTTTAAACCAACTTAAGACAAAACCATGCCTTTCTTTTAAACCAAAACACTTCAAGTTCTCAAGTCTCTTTTCTTTTAGAAGACGAGTTCCTTACTTTGGAATTTAAGAAAAATCAATACTTGTTATTAATGACCTTATTAGAGCAACCGTGATCTAGGAAATGTAATACAATTTTGTCTTATCTTAGCTTCTATGCAGATGGAGGTTTCTACTTGTTTTAATAATATTAATTATTTGTCAATATAGTTTCCTTTATTAACGCTGCAGTGGGGTGTTCGATATTTATTCTCATTTCCGAAATCAACATAACATTATTATTCAAAACCAAGTACTCAAATTATTTGTCAATATATTTTCCTTTATTAACGCTGCAGTGGTTTGTTCGATACTTATTCTAATTTCCGAAATCAATATGACATTATTATTCAAAACCAAGTACTCATTCCTCACGAATGAGGTGTCACAACTTTCCACACAATTCAAGTTCTTCACATATCAAATCAAGTCAAACATAAGTCAAGTCCCTTATCTTTTTTAAAAAAATCAATAAACCATTCTTTTAACTACATAAAGTTGTTATAATTAACTTTCCATAAAGCCATTATAACACTTTATGTTTTAAACCAACCAAATTCGTTTAGCACACGTACGTCTACCGTACTACATAGTTTAAAATAATCATGCTAGAAAGGATAGGAAGAGGTTCACATACCTCGCGACGATTACCGACAATTAGCAAAACGCTCCGACGTACTATAACTTTGCTAGCCCTTTTCCACCCTTCAAGTAGAATACGCTACTCGTAGTACTTCAAACTATAATGGCCATGAAACGTCTATTAATTTCTAGATCCCTTCGTAGAATATTCCTAAGTACAAGGTTCCCTATTCTACGGAAAATTCGGCAGCACCTCCCCCGTTTCTACTCAATTTTCCACCTTTTCCAAGGCCCGATAACCGTAATTAACATACTAATTAAGGTGCAATAATACCGAAATTTAAAGAAGGGGATAACACGCCCAAACGGAACGCGATTAACAATATCTCCTTCATAATAACAATAAGTAAAGAAGGGGATAACACGCCCAAACGGAACGCGATTAACAATCACTCCTTCATAATAACAATAAGTAAAGAAGGGGATAACACGCCCAAACGGAACGCGATTAACAATCTCTCCTTCATAATAACAATAAGTAAAGAAGGGGATAACACGCCCAAACGGAACGCGATTAACAATCTCTCCTTCATAATAACAATAAGTAAAGAAGGTCCAAAGTAAATATAGTCCAAAGTAGATACGGTCCAAAGTAGATACGGTCCTTAAGTTGGGGTCCTTGGCCAACTTTTACAATTTTACTTATCCAATTACTTCATTAGTCCTTCAACTTATATTCCAATCTTATTATAAGTTATAGTTCCTTTGTTGTTAACCTCTTAGTAAGTAATGGATACATTTTTACCATTTTAATGGATAATATGCCGATTCTCCTTTTAACATCTTAACAAGATCCAAATCATTCTTTATATCTTATAGTCCAAAATATACTTCCAATATATGTATAATATCCATATATACATAATAATCAACTTCACAAAGAGGTTAAGGTTCATTACCTCAAGATAGTCCAAAAAAACGTGACTGTCCAGATTTTTCGCCACTGCTTCGTCAGCGGAACTTGTAACGTTGATAACTCTCTACTCCAGTGTCCTATAGACGAGTGGTTTGTTGAGTTAGAAACTAGACTCGACGAACTTCATTTTAGGCTTTTGAAACACCCAAAAACTCCTTATATGCTAGGAGATATTCCCTTCCAAACTTGACTTAAAATCTGTCCAAAACAGTCCCGAAAATCTGCCCACTTTCGGCCAAGGGGGGTTTCTTTGAGGCTAGGGTGTGAAATCTTGTCTAACTCTTGGTTAATAATCTTCCTAACACATTAAAGAAAAACACTTATAAGTTTAAGAATTTTTGGACAACATTTGGTTAAGGAAGGGGGCTGTTTCGATGAGAGCAATTGAGAAGGAGGGAGAGGGAAATATTTTTAAGTCTAGAATTATACTAAGTGTGGAAGATTTTCATCAACCAAAGGGGTTTATATAGTACAACCAAGGGTTAGGATTGAAACATGTGTATGGTAGAGATGTGTTTGTGTAGGTTTCTCTCCACACTTGTCCTACAAAAGCCATGCAAGACCTTGACCATTTGACTTGCCCACAACTTGCCCCAAAACCGTCCAAAGCCATGCACAAAACCATGCAAGACTTTTGGCCACTTGTCTTGCCCACTAACCCACTAAATTTCTGTTATACCCCGTATTTCCAGAGTATGTACGTAAGGACGTACGTAGAAAAGTTTGGGCTTTAAAGTGGCTTGGCCGATTTATTTTTGTGCACAACACCCGATTAGAGTCGTTTTTCGACGAAACGTTTTACACAACTTGCGAAGGGAAAATTCCGGCTATGTCATTTTTAATTTTTGCGGATTTTTCCGAGAGACGAAACGTGTTGGACCAACAAGAGGGCGCCACTTGGCACCCTCTCATTGGTGGACGTGAGGCGTCCATTTGGACGATTGGAATGGCCATTTTGGTCAAGGGTTAGGTAGGATATTTGTGTGTTAGTTGGTTAGGGTGCACTTGGCAAGATCTTGGCCCTACACTTGCCTTGCACTTGGCAAGATCTTGGCCATTGGTTGGCCTTGGCTTGTCCTATAAATACCCCCCTTTGGAAGACTTCTTCATCCATTCCTAAATTTCCTTAAGTGTTAAAATCCTCCCTCCCTTTGTGTGGTTGTTTCGTCCCACCCTCCCCCTTTGTGAGGCCTTGGCCGAGAGTACCCCCCCCCTAGTGGGGTAGGCCGAGGGGTATACACCCCCCCTTGTGGTGTTGTCTCGTATAAATACCCCCCTCTTGGTAGAAATACTCTCAAAAGTATTGTTACTATACCCAAATTACCTTAGCCGTATACCTTGTTGTATTCTAAGGTTATACCTATCTGGCGGAAAATACTATTATACTTCCCGTCAGTCACAAAACTGAAACCCTAAGGAAAATCTCCATAGTTAGTTGGAGTGTTGTGTAGAAGTTGGTTAGAACTTCTAAGGGTGGTTTGGAGCGGGTTGGAGCGCACGGAGTTGGAGCTAAACGTTGCCCAGGATCGACATCTCTACTTGGATAATTATGGGCTTATCGAGGTAATTATCTTGTCCCCCTATTGTAATTGGAAATTACATGTTGTAGGAATATATAGTTGAAGTATACTATATATAGAACTGAACATAGCTTTGTGGCAATGTCTTTGGACTTAAGCCTGAATTTAAAGAAGAGAATCGAATCAGTAATTACGTAAGCATCTGACATGAGACTTGTGTAGTTTGACGGGTAGGGAAGGGCTGCCCAATTTTCCCGTAGGATCTTGTATCTAGATTTATTCTATCGAGTAGTCTAGACTTTGATAGACTTGTATAACCTGTATAGGTTGAATGTTCTGCGAAAGTGCTACTTGAGAAGGTGGACCGAGCTAGCCGTTATAGCCGTGAGCGATTTGCTAATAGTCGATAATCGTCGCGAGGTATGTGAACCTCTTCCTATCTCTTCTAGCATGATATGTGTATAACTATGTAGTACGGTAGACGACGTGTGTTAATTGAACGTGGTTGTGCAATGTCTTTTGACTTAAGCCCGAATAATAATAATCTTGAAGTAGTTCAAGAGAATTAAGAACTGTTTTTAAAAGAAGAGTAATACTTGGTTTTAAAATCTTAAGAGTTATACTAGCTTTATGGGAAGTTAGGTACAATTGCTTAAGAGAGATAAAACGAATGATTTATTATTTTAGAAGTTAAGAGACTTGATCTTGTAAGATAAGAGACTTAACTTAAATGAATTATATGAATTTTGTGTGAAACCTCATTCGTGAGTAATGAGTACTTTGTTTTTAAAAGGGATAATGTTTACCGATTGGGAATCGTAAATGTGTATCGACAAACCACCGCAATTAATAAAGGAAAAGTATTGAATAATTAAGTATTATTAAAACCAGTAGAAACTTCCATCTGCATAGAAGCTAAGATGAGACAAAATGATATTTCCTAGATCATGGCTGCTGTAATAAGATTGTTATAAACAAGAATATCCTACTCACATAATAAGGCTTATGTTTCTCCGATTGTTTAAAAGAGAATTATATTCTTAAATGAATAAGACTATGAACTACGAAACCTTTTGAAAATGAGAAACTTGAGTAATTGAAATTAGGCAAACTTGAAACGTTTGGAAAAGAATGTTGTTACTTGAGGTGTTTTGATTTACTTCAAAAGATAATCACTCTATTTTCATATACTACGGGTATTGTGTGACTTTTGTGAAAATAACGTATCTTTTAAAAGAGTTAATGTATGAAGTACTTTGGGGATAGAAACCCGATCTTGTTAATCATATAGTAGAAAGTGTCTTGTGTGTATAACTTGATTGTGTTGGGTTGTGATAGCCTTGTAATACTTTCTTGTTTATTTGATAAGTAAACATGCTAGGATGCTACGTGTGTTAGTATCTTGTGATGTTTGTGTAAAGGGGTTTCCCCTCGATTGCGCTTAAATAGTTTCACTATCAGCCGTTATGTTGGTATTGTACCACTCACCTGACTTGTTTCCGAGGTTAAGGCGCCTCCACGCGGGTAGGCTCAAAGTGTCCGTGACCTATGATTCGAGAATACCTCACGCGGTCCCGGGCCTATGCGCGAGCTACGAGTTCCGTGTTAGTGTGCGTCCTTTATGGGCATGCGGTCTATGTGCCACGCGGATCGCGAGTCCAGCGGATGCCGGGAGTAGCTACCGACGCGGGGTTATACCTCATGCGGGCCTATGAGTTTGGCCTATGCGAGTCTGCGGAGAGTTCCGTGGCTAGACGCGCACATTAGATATCATCGCGCGAGTGGCGGCTTTGATCATGTGACGCCTAGACAGATCTCATGATACGATTTATGACCGTGTTGGTACTGTGGGTTTTAGTAGTCGGCTATGCCTTCGTACTTACCCTGTACGGTTTTATTAGGACACAGGTGGGACCTGGTGTTCATGTGTATTCCTTGATGCTTTTATATCATAGACTGCCGGCAGTGAGGAAGGTGTTCCACGGGCATGATTGATGTTGTGGGCGTGAGACCCATAGTTATATTTGAGTGATGACTTTGAGGGCGTGAGTCCCTGACTTGACATGACTGCTTATTTTTTTGTGAACTGTAGTTTGGTTATCATACATGTCTCCTGCTTTATATAGACTACTATGATTTCATTTACGATTTATTTTCGATTCACATACTGCACTGTTAGATCGACCTCCTTCGGGGGGCTGCGTTCATGCCGCAGGTAAAGGTACACCAGTCGTTGATCCTCGCTCTTAGGGTCACAGCTCAGCGTTTGGGAAAGCTCCGTTTCTCCGGAGGCTTATCTTGGTATAGTCCCCTGTTGTTGTAGGTGCTTACATTCAGGGGTATGACGGGGCCCTGTCCCGTCGTTGTTGTCATATCATTCGTAGAGGTCTGTAGTACTGTTGTGGGCAGAGTTTGTAAAAAGGATTAAACTGTTCATTTTGAAAGAGTTGTTATTTATATATATGCCGAAAGGCAACTTTTCTTCAGAAAACATGTGTTTCCTTTGCATTATTTCATATTGTGGTTTATGTTCCGCTGATTACTCTGATGTTGTATCACTAGGGTGCCCGGGGTAAGGCACCAGTCACGGGCCCGGTTTCGGGTCGTGACAATTTCGTCCAACATGGCCCAATCTAGGGGTGACACTTGTCGCCCTCCTATTGGTCCAAAACATTTTATCTCTCGGAAAAATTCCATAACCGCAAATAAATTATTGAAAACGTAAAATTTCCTTCACAAGGTTCGGAATAATTTCCGTCGAAAAACAAGTCTATCAATCTTACCCTAATTAGGGCGTTTACATTCGTACGTACGTCCTCACATACATACTCCGGAACTACGGGGCATAACATTCTCCCCCCCTTAGAAACATTCGTCCCGAATGTTCCTTCAAGATTCAAATAACTCAGATAACGGCATAGTCTCTCATAACTTGAACAATTTGCAAAATGCCACATATGGCCACAATATAACGTACGCGCAAAAACTCACATCCGAGCCAACGAAGAATCATCTCTAAAGCGTATAACAATACTATTAGCTCCAACCATAGTCCAAAAGATACTTTCTTCACATCTTTTAAAAAAAAACGGACACTTCCTTCTTCTTCACACATCTTCGCCTCTTTTCTTACTCGTCGTACCCTCCTTGTATACTCGAACTCTTTCTACTATACGTATCACATTTTTGTCATTGCTTCAGTTTTTAAAATCTCGGGGTTACTATCTTCAACTTGGTTGTCATTAACTGGGAACACTCTGGATGAATCTCCGATACTCTTCCGAATCATAGCAACATGAAAGACCGGACGTACTGCCTCTTAAGTCGGATGGCAGTGCTAACTTATAGGCAACCTGGCCTATTCTACAACGATCTGAAAAGACCCAAAGTACCTCGGGCTAAGTTTCCCTTGCTTTCCAAATCTCGTCACACCCTTCCGGGGTGGTACCTTCAAGAAGACCCACCGTCAACCTGAACTCCAAGTTTTAACGCCGATTATCCGCAAGACTTCGGTTGACTCTAAGCTGCTAATAACCTTCTCTGATAAGCTTCGCCTTATCCTCATTCTGCTGAATCAAGTATGGACCAACCATCTGAACCTTGCCAACATCGAACCAATCGACCGGCAACCTATACTTCCGCCCATACAAGGCTTCATAAGGCGCCATCCGAACACTGAAATGGTAGCTAGTATAATACTCACTCAACACGAGGCAAATAATCCTCACCGCTCCCCGAAATCAAAACACCGGCCCATAACCTATCCTCAAATGTCTGGATAAAACGTGTTGTTTGTCCGTTGGCCCGAGGGTGAATGCAATACTGAGACTCACCTGAGTTCCTAACCTCGCCTGGTAAAACCTCCAGAAAAAAGAAAATACCCGTAAACTGGTCTCCACTGCCTGTCATAAAATAAAAGTAGGAACCCCGTGCAGCCTTACAACCTTCCTGATATATAACATCTCGCATAACCTTCGCGAGTAAATACCCCGATCAAAGACAAGATGGGCTGACCTCATCGGCCCGACTACTGGTCGAACGCATCCACGAACTCGTACGATGGTTACCTAAACTTGGGCCTAACACCCTCGTGATCCTATCACCTAGCGGGACCACCTCAAACTGACCCCACCTCAATCCGGGCTGCGGGTTGACCCGTGAAATGGCCTCAACCCGACCCATTATCGCGCCAAACTCTCTCGTTCCCCGATCCAAAACAATCTCACTAATTCACGTCATGAAAGCTACCACTTTTATCTCAAACTACCCATGGAATTATCACACAAATACTCCACGTATACTATGCACTCCGACAAAGACTAACCGTAAAATCTTTTACTCAAGATGGCCTCACATCTAAGGTTTTAACTGTTATAATATTCCAAGGCTCACAATTGTCTCATCCCCAGACTTACCCTTTTCACAAACCAGGCTTCTAAATCACATTTTACACAGTGCTTATCCAAACATAACACTTTAACATAAAATCATCATATCACGCATACAAATCTCTAGAGGGTTAAGGATATACCTGTAACTACTGCTTCACCCTAATCATAGTTCTGCCCTGCAGGGCGCATAGCAAAAGAAGGTGATGAACCAGTCACTGATCCTGAAGGCTGAGTTTCTACACCCGCGCTACCTCTGGTTGGACAATTTCTCACAAAATGGACCTGCTGGCCGCAAGCATAACAAGTTGTCGAAGTAGTACGGCACTCCCCACGATGACACCTACCACAACAGCCACACCGAGGTGGGGTTGGCCTCGTCTGGCTAACACCCCTTTCTCTCCGAACCACTAAATCCGCAACCGACCTGGTAGGCTGAGTCATCCCACCTGTATCCCTCCTACTAGGACATTCTCTCCTCACACCTGCCACGCGCAGTAAAACAAGCATTGATAAAAAGACGACATTTCCCGGAATGACGCCTACCACATAGTGAACACCGAGGAAAATCGAACTGGGCTAGAACCTATGTAAATCTGTGAACCAAAAACCCTGAAGCTCTGACCAACTCCTGCATACTCCGAACGTCCTGAAGCCTATGGAGGACTACTCTGAACTGGCGGAGGCGCATAGCCAGTCTGCTGCTGAGAAGGTTCGCCTCGAAAGTTACCAAATGACCCTGCTATTCTGGCCCTCTTCTGCTGATCTTGGTTAATCCGTCGATCTCTACGTTCTCTCGACTGTGCATAATCTCAGACGCGGCAATGTCCATGCTCGATCAAGAGCTACTCTTGTACAGCCCTTTACTAGATAATCGGCTAGGCCGGTGAGATATCGATGCACTTTATACTGTTTACTAAAATCCTAGCTAGTAATCGGGCCATCTTCAGTAACCCGTATCCTCTCGCTCTGGCCGCGATCAAGGCTCGTGCCGTGGCCTCGAGGAATCGCCGCCGTTGTGTTAAACTCATTGGGCCGGGCGACGTCACAGAACTCTCTGAATAAAACACCACCTCAGGTGATGACTGGGCCTGTGCCCAAGAACCTCTCAGGTTTCTACTCGCGACTCTGCTGTCTTGCGCTTCTGGGCTCTGGTTGCCTTGCGTAGAGGCATAACTGGTAAAAAGAAGTACGTCAGAGGGGTCCAACTTATAACACAGCTCTAAGGCACGATCTCAGAGTGAGAAGAATGGAAACCAATCCTAAATGTCCTGCAGCCTCCTGATTATAGATGTGGTGCACAACACACCGATAATCAAGACTCTACTAGAAACGGTCTGTAGACACTTTCCGAGGACTAACTGCTCTGATACCACTTTTGTCACGACCCGTTCCCGGGCCCGCGACTGGTGTCTTACCCTGGGCACCCTAGTGATACAACATCAGAGTAACCAGCGGAATATAAAAACCAAGACATGAAACAATAACGAGTAAGAAAGCGTCGCCTTTACGGCATGTATATATAAACCAAAACTTGAATAGTTACATCCTTTACAAACCCCGCCCACAACAAGATTTACTGCACCTCTAAGAATTTCTATAACAACTATGACGGGACAGGGCCCCGCCATACCCCTGAATTTACAAGTACCTATAATCTCAGGGAATCATACCAAAAGATAAGCCTCCGGAGAAACGGAGCTTCCCAAACGCTGAACTGTGATCCTACGAGCGAGGATCAACGACTGATGTACCTCTACCTGCGGCATGAACGCAGCCCCCCGAAGGAGGTCAGTACAACAGGTACCAAGTATGTGAAACTGAAAATACTGTAAATGAAATCATAATAGTCTATATAAAACAGGAGACGTATATGACAATCAAAATGCGTTTCACAAAGCCCGGCAAATTAACAAGAGTAATGAACATCAACATTGTCTCTAAAAGATACCATTTCACAATCTATAAACAATCGTGTCAAGTCAGGGACTCACGCCCTCAAGGTCATCACTCAAATATAACCATAACATTTTAAAACCAATTCACAAATATGTACGAAACAACCAAGTTAACCGCACATAGTGCCACATCACAAACAAGAGCAATAATAGATATAATGTAACTGGTCTTTTCTAGGCCGCGAATGATCGAAGCAAGGCCAATCGCCCATAAGATTACATGTGTGCCTAATCCTGGACTCCCGCAGTCCGCATAGGCCACCTAGGCCCGCATGAGGTATTCCTCGCATCGAGGGTAGCTAATCCTCGGCATCGTCCTGGACTCCCGTAGTCCGCATGGCCACATAGACCGCATGAGGTATTCCTCGCACACAATCCTGGAACTCCCGCAGCTCCGCATAGGTCCCATGGACCCGCATGAGGTATTCCTCGCATCGGGGGGCAGCTTAACCCCCGGTATCATGTCAAGAGGTGAGTGGTATACTACTAACACAACGGCTTATCGTTAAACAACATAAGCACAACAAGAATAACCTCTTTACACAAACATCACAAGGTACTAACACACGTAGTATCACAACATGTTTACTTCATCAAGCCAACACGAAAGTATGACAAGGCTATCACAAAACATAGGCAAGTTACTCACACAAGGTACTTTCATTTCATGTCAACAAATCCGAGTTTTAGCCCCAAGGTACTACATACTTTAACTCTTTAAAAAGAGTCATTTCTTTCACAAAAGTCACACGATACCTGTAGTATCAAAATAGCGTAACTATCTTTTTAAGTGAACCAAAACAATTTCCATACCTTCTTTTTAAACCAACTTAAGACAAAACCATAACTTTCTTTTAAACCAAAACACTTCAAGTTCTCAAGTCTCTTTTCTTTTAGAAGACGAGTTCCTTACTTTGGAATTTAAGAAAAAACAATACTTGTTATTAATGACCTTATTAGAGCAACCGTGATCTAGGAAATGTAATACAATTTTGTCTTATCTTAGCTTTTATGCATATAGAGGTTTCTACTTGTTTTAATAATATTAATTATTTGTCAATATAGTTTCCTTTATTAACGCTGCAATGGGGTGTTCGATATTTATTCTCATTTCCGAAATCAACATAACATTATTATTCAAAACCAAGTACTCAAATTATTTGTCAATATATTTTCCTTTATTAACGCTGCAGTGGTTTGTTCGATAATTATTCTCATTTCCGAAATCAATATGACATTATTATTCAAAACCAAGTACTCATTCCTCATGAATGAGGTGTCATAACTTTCCACACAATTCAAGTTCTTCACATATCAAATCAAGTCAAACATAAGTCAAGTCCCTTATTTTTTTTTTAAAAATCAATAAACCATTCTTTTACCTACATAAAGTTGTTATAATTAACTTCCCATAAAGCCATTTTAACACTTTATGTTTTAAACCAACCAAATTCGTTTAGCACACGTACGTCTATAGTACTACATAGTTTAAAATAATCATGCTAGAAAGGATAGGAAGAGGTTCACATACCTCGCGACGATTACCGACAATTAGCAAAGCGCTCCGACGTACTATAACTTTGCTAGCCCTTTTCCACCCTTCAAGTAGAATACGCTACTCGTAGTACTTCAACCTATAATGGCCATGAAACGTCTATTAACTTCTAGATCCCTTCGTAGAATATTCCTAAGTACAAGGTTCCCTATTCTACGGAAAATTCGGCAGCACCTCCCCCGTTTCTACTCAATTTTCCACCTTTTCCAAGGACCGATAACCGTAATTAACATACTAATTAAGGTGCAATAATACCGAAATTTAAAGAAGGGGATAACACGCCCAAACGGAACGTGATTAACAATCTCTCCTTCATAATAACAATAAGTAAATAAGGGGATAACACGCCCAAACGGAACGCGATTAACAATCTCTCCTTCATAATAACAATAAGTAAAGAAGGGGATAACACGCCCAAACGGAACGCGATTAATAATCTCTCCTTCATAATAACAATAAGTAAAGAAGGGGATAACACGCCCAAACGGAACGCGATTAACAATCTCTCCTTCATAATAACAATAAGTAAAGAAGGGGATAACACGCCCAAACGGAACGCGATTAACAATCTCTCATTCATAATAACAATAAGTAAAGAAGGTCCAAATTAAATACGGTCCAAAGTAGATACGGTCCAAAGTAGATACGGTCCTTAAGTTGGGGTCCTTGGCCAACTTTTACAATTTTACTTATCCAATTACTTCATTAGTCCTTCAACTTATATTCCAATCTTATTATAAGTTATAGTTCCTTTGTTGTTAACCTCTTAGTAAGTAATGGATACATTTTTACCATTTTAATGGATAATATGCCAATTCTCCTTTTAACATCTTAACAAGATCCAAATCTTTCTTTATATCTTATAGTCCAAAATATACTTCCAATATATGTATAATATCCATATATACATAATAATCAACTTCACAAAGAGGTTAAGGTTCATTACCTCAAGATAGTCCAAAAAAACGTGACTGTCCAGATTTTTCGCCACTGCTTCGTCAGCTGAACTTGTAACGTTGATAACTCTCTACTCCAGTGTCTTATCGATGAGTGGTTTGTTGCTTTGGAAACTAGACTCGACGAACTTCATTTTAGGCTTTTGAAACACCCAAAAACTCCTTATATGCTAGGAGATATTCCCTTCCAAACTTGACTAAAAATCTGTCCAAAACAGTCCCGAAAATCTGCCCACTTTCGGCCAAGGGGGGTTTCTTTGAGGCTAGGGGTGTGAAATCTTATCTAACTCTTGGTTAATAATCTTCCTAACACATTAAGGAAAAACACTTATAAGTTTAAGAATTTTTGGACAACATTTGGTTAAGGAAGGGGGCTGTTTCGATGAGAGCAATTGAGAAGGAGGGAGAGGGAAATATTTTTAAGTCTAGAATTATACTAAGTGTGGATGATTTTCATCAACCAAAGGGGTTTATATAGTACAACCAAGGGTTAGGATTGAAACATGTGTATGATAGAGATGTGTTTGTGTAGGTTCCTCTCCACACTTGTCCTACAAAAGCCATGCAAGACCTTGACCATTTGACTTGCCCACAACTTGCCCCAAAACCGTCCAAAGCCATGCACAAAACCATGCAAGACTTTTGGCCACTTGTCTTGCCCACTAACCCACTAAATTTCGTCCAACATGGCTCAATCTATGGGTGACACTTGTCGCCCTCCTATTGGTCCAAAACATTTTATCTCTCGAAAAAATTCCATAATCGCAAATAAATTATTGAAAACGTAAAATTTCCTTCACAAGGTTCGGAATAATTTCTGTCGTAAAACAATTCTATAAATCTTACCCTAATTAGGGCGTTTACATTCGTACGTACGTCCTCACATATATACTCCGGAACTACGGGGCAAAACAGTTCATAGTCTTAAAAATTCATAAATAAAATATTTAAATTAAGTAACATATACGTTTATGCGTTGTGAATAGGTTATACTTGTTTATAACGATCTTATTAAAGCAGCCATGATCTAGAAAATGTAATACAATTTTGTCTTATCTTAGCTTCTATGCAGATGGAGAATTCTACTCATTTTAATTTAATTGATTGTCGATACATTTTCTTTTATTAACGCTGCAATGGCTTGTTCGATACTTATCCTCATTCGTGCAATAACTTAGCAAAGTCAACTTGACTCCAAATACTTCCTAACGACTCTTACCAACATCCCCCATAAGACTTGGTAAGAATTAGGATAACTTAGATGTAACCTTTACATAGAGTAAATCAACATACATACCTCTTAACTTCTAAGAGTATAAGGAATCATGAAATAGCACCATATGTATATTCCATACATAGAATCATGTCAAAAGAAGGAAGAGGTTCACATACCTCGCGACGATTATCGACAAGTAGCAAAATGCTCCAAAGTACTTCAATTTTGATAGCTATTCTATCCTTTAAGTAGAATACGCTATACGTAGTACTTCAACCTATAATAACCATAACATGTCTATCAACTCCTAGCTTTCATTGTAGAATATTTCTAAGTATATGGATTCTTATTCTACGGAAAATCGGGCAGCACTTCCTTTGTTTCTACGTACTTTTCCACCTTTTACAAGGCCCGAAAATCAATAATCAAATGTCATATTTAAGGCCCAACAATTCAGCAATACTAAGGGGATTACACGACTTACAATACGTGTAAAATTCTGCCCCACAATCAATATAAAACTGCCAATCAACTTAAGCCTCTCTCGGCTACACTCAATGCCGCAATAATATCAATTTCCTTTCAATTCCTTTTTCAAACCACGTTGTTATTCTTAACATGTTATATACATAACAACAATTACAACAACTATAAATCGTTTCTTCCTTAACATGCGATGATAATCACTATCGACAAAATTGTATTTCAACATTAATGGCTAACTTGTCCATTTTCGGTTTTTAACATGTATATCATGATCCAAATATTTTCAAACCTCAATCCATATACCACATGCTCATTTCTTAACTACTATAACAGGTAATCTTCAATCAAATTAAGAAGGTGAAGATCTTACCTCAATAAGCCCTCTTTCCGAAATTTTTCTTCACGTTAGAATCACCTCTACGAGCCCCCTACAAGCTTGCCAACATATATCCTTCTTATCGCCTTTCCAAAAATCTCATCACACAAGGCTTAGGGTTTATAAATTTTTTAGAGAGGAGAGAAGAGCAATTTCTTGGAATGAAATCTTGCAAATGGTCAAGTCTTGCAAGACTTTGGCCCTAAAATAAGGTCTAGCTTGCTTTACAAGTTGGGAGGGACACTTGTCGCCCTCCCATAGGCCCTCTACAGAAATATCTTCTGATTTTACCCTCTTTTTCGCGAAAAATCCCGCCTTGGCGTCGCGGTCCTGCAGCCGGCGTCGTGGCGCTGTGGCGCCTGACTGAAGCTTTCTTTCTCCTTCGTCGACAGAACTTCTAACGTCCATATCTTTCTACTCCGATGTCCTATCGACGAGCGGTTTGTTGCGTTGGAAACTTGACTCAATGAACTTCATAATGGGCTTTTGAAACACCTAAAAACTCCTTATATATTAGGAGACATACCGCTCCAAATTTGACTGAAAATCTGTCCAAAAACATTTTGTCAACTTATCTTTCCAAAATTCAAATCTTATCTCCTTTCGTACGTTCTCAATACATGACCTGGATTTACGGGGTGTAACATTCTTCCCCCCTTAGAAACATTTGTCCCCGAATGTTCCTTCGGAGTCAATCTAATAGGTAGCGACATAGTTTCCTTTTACAACCTCTTCATACCAATTTTGCCACAACACAATACTTTTCCCACGGTTATCTAAAATTGTAACCTATGGCATGACGACACTGAAGATCTTACCAGTATTACATTCATCGCCTAATAACATGGGTACACATAATCCCATAGTAGGTAAAACCATCCTTTTACATGGGGGAGAGAGCTTATCTCCCTTTCATAATCTTGTTCATCAAGCGCCACCTTAATCGTATGGATTTTCAAAACCTACCAACGATATCTTCTGTTTTCCGCAGGCAGCACTCGTACTTATCTTATTCTTGCTTTGCCCATTTTCCTGAACTTATTTGGAAAGTCGTGGCCCTGACCACCACACTAAACCAACTCCAAGTACCTCCAAGGGCACTTAACATAAAATCCTTCAGTAACCGTACGTTCTTATCTCCGTCTCTTACCGTTCAAATTCAAACCAATCATTTCAATAAAATAAGTCACATAGACTCCTCAATTTCATGTCAAAGAATGGAGGAATAACTTACATATTACTAACACTTCTTTTCCTTCCCTATCGATAACCGACTCACCGGGAAACTAGAATCGAACTAACCTCTCTCTACAGTCAACCTTGGAACCCACGAAGCCAACTAGTCCATACTCATAATGACCTTAAAGTCTGTCATATCCAGCTCTACTAGGTCTGCTAAGTTCTGACGACTGTACCCTCACCGGGCAAATCTTATCTACCCGCTCAGCTACCACCCAATCCTCCACTGGTGTAGCTACCTCGAAATGTTCTTATGGATTCAGGCTCTATTCTTCTACACTTGGTTGCTCTCTTTCCTACTGGTCGTACTCTTTCCGTACTCACAAACTTATCCTAGCATACGTACATAACTTCCATACTGAGTCTGGCCTCCAATCTTTGGAGTCACTATATTAAACAATATAAGGCCATTTCCGGCTCTCACGACCTGGTTCTGGTGGAATGCGTCCACGAACCCGTAAAACAATTTAACTAGACTTGGGTCTGCCATATTCGTGACCTTGTCATGTAGCGGGACTACTATCAACTGATCCCAATCCATTTTAGGTCATGGGGCGACCCGTAATAGGTTCTCAACCCGACTCACCGTCGTACTTAACTCTTACCATAAGTCTGAATTAAATCTTATTGCCCGAGAAAGCCTTATATACCTAAGGTCTCGGCGATTATCAATATTCTTAGGCTCGCAATTTACATGCACCAAGCCTACCTTATCAGTCTTCCCGTAAACGGGTACAATAACTTCTCACAATACCATAATCATGTTGTCTCGATCACAACAACCATTACTTACACCATACTGATCTCATTCGTACAATTCTCTTAAGCATACCACGTAGCTTACTCTATTAACATGGAATTCCATTAAGTACCTTAACACGACTTCTTAAGGGTTCACTACCCTATCAGACAGCTCATCATTTCCCAATTATCTCAAAATAACACAAGACCTTGGCGAGAATTTATTAACTGCTTCATACCTTCCCGGTATCTATCTAGTCCTTACCAAATCCTGGTAATCTATAATCATTCTAGGCAACACGCGTCTGACCCTCATACATAACTCCGTATAGTTGTATGTCATTATACCAACTATATAACAATTACCACCAACCTGGATACGCAATCCACATAATCCTTCCTGGGTCACTGCTGTCTTTCTTATAGCTGCAATCAACATAACTCGTTAGGGAGAGACGACCCTAACAACACAGCTTTATCGCACGATCTCAGAGTGAGAAGAATGGAAACCAATCCTAAATGTCCTGCAGCCTCCTGATTATAGATGTGGTGCACAACACACCGATAATCAAGACTCTACTAGACACGATCTGTAGACACTTTCCGACTAACTGATCTGATACCACTTTTGTCACGACCCGACCCCGGGCCCGTGACTAGTGCCCTACCTGGGCACCCTTCTATACATACAATACAAAATAACCGCGGAAGATAAGTAACACACATTTTTTTTTAAACAAAGGCAAAGCTGATGCGCGATTTAAGAACACACTAACGCAAGTGCACGTGTCGTGACAAGTAATATAGTCTAGAAGACCGAGTTATCGTCCTCAGGGATTAGTGTTCAATGCTCAAATTTTATTCTATGGTATCTATTTGGTAACCGATGATTGATAAATTGTTTATGACTATAATTATGAAAGTTAATTAAACTACGTTGTTTTACTTCAGTTATGGTGGAAATAGGGCTTTCAAATCTCCTCAACTATCCGCTTAACTTACTTATTAATGCAATTAATTATGGTTCTTCTTCCGTTTTGAGATAGCAGGTTAGCTAAGCCGTTTTATACTCCTGTTAAGGTAATATAAACATTCAACCTCAACATAGAACCTTTCTACCTTTCGGTGATAAGATTGACTATAAAGGAGGATTAAGACCAATAACCTATTAATACTACACAAGTATCGGGGTACTTTCGTCCACGATTTAACCTATGTTTATTCAACTATAGCATATTCACAATCTCCCCTTTCGGCTTTCGATTAGAAATAATATGGATTATGATAATTAGTGATCAATTAATTACCAAGCAATCAAGACAAATATTGAATAAATCTCAACAACAACAACAAGAACCAAAACATGCATTAATTCATAAAGATAAGTTTCAAGTGAATTGACATGGAAAGCCCTAGATTAAGTTAGTTCCTAGCCATAGACATGACAAGAACTAAATTAATATCCAACATAAACTGTAAAGAAATAAAACAAGAAACAAGAAATTACTAAGAATAGGTCTTCAATCTTGATCTTCAAAAGTTGTGTGACTTGGCAAGAAGAGGAACCCTTCAATCTGACCTAAAGTCCTCTTTTTATAGTCTCCAAAACGTGATGGCCGGTTTTCCTTCAGGCCTTGGCCCATTGTCATTCGAATTTGCAATTTTTCCCACCTTGGCGCCAGAATCAGCCATGGCGCCGGAACTCTCGCAGCTCAATATTGGGCGCCATGGCGCTCGACCTGCTTTGGAGGTGCCATGGCCGCCTCTATTTTGTGCCCGGTTCGCCAACTTTCTCGCTTTTTGAGCTCTGGAACCTCTGTTTCTGCCCTCTTTTTGCTCCTTTTCCGCCAATGAGCCACTTTAAACCAATATGACTCAAAAGAAAGAAAATTTATCCTAAGATGACACGTATTTGTAAAAAAATGGACAAAAGACTAACTAAAAATGACTCAAAAGGTGTATATAAAATACACCGATCAAACACCCCCAAACTTAACCTTTGCTCGCCCTCGAGCAAAGATCAAAAGAAAGAAATAAAGACACAAGGAAAAAGAAAATAGAATGACTCAAAGACATTAATCACTTTGCTGCATCACTGTTACTTAGAAAAGCATGAATATTAGCCAAATAATATGCAGGAACATATAGCATGTATTTTTAGCATTCTAAACACATCAAGCTAGATATTTCGCAAATTCAATTCAATCATGTTCAATGGAAGTAAGAATACTTAACTATGCATGTCAATTTCAAAATCCTATGACATGTTTACTTGCTATTCTCCACTAATCATAGATACACATGCACGAGATCTTTAGGGCTTTTCAGGGTTGTAATGTAGGCTTAGGCATGAGTAGGTAAAAATAGGCATTTAGGCTCATTTTATGTACCATAAGCTCTTTTGCTTTTCAATTATTCTCTTTTCTTTTGATTTTCTTTCTTCACTTCATATCTATCTTTCCCCTCTTTTGTTTTGAGAGAGTGAAGTGTATTATGAATAACAGGCACCCCCAAACTTAGGCTTTTGCCTATTTATTATTATTTTTTTATTGGGGTGCATCAAAATTGTTCACTCTTTTTGTCTCTTTTTTAACACTTTCTATTCCAATCATTTCACATTTTCACTTATGGCACATGTGTGGAATTATAGGGTGTCAAAGAAAAAGTTTAATTTTTAGGCTCAAAGGGGCTGACTAGGGATATTTTGAATGTCAGGGATAGGTAAAAGTGGTAAGAAAGACTAACAAAGAAATGTCTGAGTCATCTCCCTAACCTGCATATCCTAAATATTTCGCCTCAAATAGCAAGTAATCATACACATAGGTTAAATCATAAACAATGCACAAGTCAAGCAAGATACTCCAAATAGACAGATTTCATGAATTATTGGCATATCTAACCTAAGTGTTTAGATGGTTGCTTCTAATTCCATTCAACCTTACTTCACTAGGCGATTCCAGTAAATACAACATGCATGATCTAAAAAAAAATTATGACTCAAAAATACACAAAACAAATCAAAAGACTCAAAAACACTAAAACAAATAAGACATAAATAAAACACTCCCCCCAAACTTAAATCACACATTGTCCCAATGTGTGCAAGACTCAAAAATTAAAAGAAAACAGGACAACTTACAGACTTGGTTTAAAGTGGTGGCGGTGGCGGCGGATAATATCAGGAATCCCGTGAGATGGGAAGGGCTCTGGATTTTTGATTTGGAGAAAGGACAATCGGATTAGGGCTTCTTCAAAAATTCAGATTTTCCGTCGTGGCACCGCGGCCAGAATCAGCCATGCGCCCAAACTTCAAGGCCTCAACTTTCGCTGTTGTGGCGCTCGATTTAGCATGTACTGAGCCGATTTTCTTTTGGTTTCTTTCAGTTTTCGTCCTCCAAATTTTTGGCTCTGCACCTGTCATCACAACATATAAAAAATACCCTCTGTGAGACTGTTCTAAGTAAAAACGAAATTGCATTAAATAAAATAAAATAAAATAACCTTGGGTTGCCTCCCAGGTAGCGCTGTCTTTAACGTCTTTTAGCCGGACGCAAGTTCCTTATCATTTTAGGGTGAGTTGGGTTACTAGGCTCATATATTCCATTTCATTGATCAAATAGGGTTTTAACCTCTGTCCGTTTACCTTGAAGGGGGATCCCTCTCTCCCTTTTACTTCAACTGCACCATAGGGGAATGCTCTTACCACAGTGTATGGTTCTGACCAACGTGATTTTAGCTTGCCTGGAAACAGCCTTAACCTTGAGTTGAATAAAAGCACTTGTTGTCCTGCTTGGAAGTCTTTCGGGATCAACATCTTATCATGCCATACTTTCGTTCGTTCCTTGTAGATCTTTGCATTCTCATAGGCGTTGTGTCTGAATTCATCCAACTCGCCACCAGAGTGCCTCTTCTCGTCCCGCCGCTTGGCATCCATGTTCAGCTTCCTCATTGCCCAATAGGCTCTGTGTTCCAACTCTACTGGCAAATGACATTCTTTACCAAAAACTAACTTATATGGTGACATTCCAATTGGGATTTTGAATGTTGTTCTGTATGCCCACAGTGCGTCATCCAGTTTGATAGACCAATCTTTCCTTGAGCCATCCACCGTCTTTTCCAATATGCTCTTTACTTCCCTATTTGACACTTCTGCTTACCCATTCGCTTGAGGGTGATAGGGAAGTGTGGTGCGGTGGTAGACTCCATATCGGGAAAGCAATGTATTAAGCTGCCTGTTGCAAAAGTGACTTCCTTCATCACTGATGATGGCCCTCGGAGTACCAAACCTTGTGAATATATTCTTTTGAAGGAATCTTGAACAGTCTTACTATCATTTTCTTTAGTGGCTACTGCTTCTACCCATTTGGACACATAATCCACTGCCAGAAGGATATATTGATTTCCAAAGGACGACGGGAATGGACCCATGAAATCGATTCCCCACACATCAAATAGTTCTACTTCCAATATCCCATGCGAAGGCATTTCATTTCGTTTTGACATGTTCCCTGTTATTTGACAACGATCACACCTCTTCACAAAGGCGTGGGCATCTTTAAAAAGTGTTGGCCAATAGAACCCGTTTTGCAGTACCTTTGCCGATGTTCTTGATGCCCCAAAGTGTCCACCACATTGTAGGGTGTGACAATGAGTGAGAATCTGGTGCATCTCCTCCTCTGGTATACATCGCCTGATGACTTGATCGGCACAGTGTTTGTATAACATCGGCTCCTCCCAATAGTAATGTTTTACTTCGGAGTAAAACCTCTTCACTTGTTGTTTTGTCAATCCTGGGGGCATTACCTTAGCTGCAAGAAAATTAACAAAATCAGCGTACCAAGGTAACTTAAAAACTGCACTTACTTGAAACAATTGCTCATCTGGGAAGTGATCATTTATCTGCACATCCTTGGTGTTCTGGCTTTCTGTGTTCTCAAGTCTGGATAAGTGGTCTGCAACTGAGTTCTCTGTCCCCTTCTTGTCACGAATCTCCACGTCGAATTCTTGTAGTAGCAGGACCCATCGGATGAGGCGAGGTTTTGCATCCTTCTTTGTCATCAAATACTTTATGGCAGAGTGGTCAGTGTATACTATCACCTTATTCCCAATCAAGTATGGCCTGAATTTCTCAAATGCATACACTATTGCTAGCAGTTCTTTTTCTGTAGTCGCGTAATTTAACTGTGCGTCATTCAGAGTCTTACTAGCATAGTAAATGGATCTAAATACCTTATCGATTCTCTACCCAAGCACTGCCCCCACTGCATAATCATTTGCATCGCACATTAGTTCAAATGGGAGCTCCCAGTTTGGTGCAATGACTATGGGTGCTGAGATAATCTTCTCCTTGAGTGTCTGAAAAGCGGTCATGCATTCCTTATTGAATTCAAAAGCAACCCCCGTCATTAGCAAGGTGGAAAGGGGCTTTGAAACCCTTGAGAAATCCTTGATGAATCTTCTATAAAAACTGACATGCCCAAGGAAACTTCTGACCCCTTTTGTTGATACTGGAGGTGGTAGATTTTCGATTACTGAAATCTTTGCTTTATCCACCTCAATACCTTGGTTCGATATTTTTTGTCCCAGGACAATCCCTTCTTTTACCATGAAATGACACTTCTCCCAGTTTAGCACAAGGTTGGATTCTTCACATCGTTTTAACACTGCTTCCAAGTGCCTCAAACATTCGTCGAACGAAGCTCCAAAGACCGAGAAGTCATCCATAAAAATCTCTATAGTCCTTTCCACCATGTCCGAGAAAATTGCCATCATGCACCTTTGAAAGGTCGCAGGTGCATTGCAAAGCCCAAATGACATCTTTCTGAATGCAAATGTACCAAAAGGGCATGTGAATGATGTCTTTTTCTGATCTTCTGGAGCTATCGCAATCTGATGATACCCTGAGTAACCATCCAAAAAGCAGTAGTAGTTGTGCCCCGCAAGTCTATCCAACATCGGATCTAGAAATGGCAACGGAAAGTGGTCTTTTCTGGTCGCCTTGTTCAACTTGCGATAGTCAATGCAGATTCTCCACCCAGTAACTGTTCTAGAAGGAATGAGCTTGTTCCTTTCGTTGGTCACTATTGTCTACCACCCTTTTTGGGTACCACTTGTACTGGACTCACCCATGCGCTGTCAGATATAGAATAAATTACTCCAGCATCGAGTCATTTCATGATTTCTTTTCTGACTACCTCTTTCATGTTTGGGTTTAGTATCCTTTGTGCCTCAATGGAGGGTCTGCTCTCCTCATCTAGACGGATCTTATGCATTACTGTTGACGGACTTATCCCCTTTATGTCTGCTAATGTCCACCCAATGGCACGCTTGTGAGCCCTCAGTACTCTCAGCAGCTTATCAATCTCTACTGTGGATAGATGGCATGAGATGATCACTGGTAAGGATTGATCTTCACCTAGATATTGGTACTGTAAATGATTGTTATACCCCGTATTTCCAGAGTATGTACGTGAGGGCGTACGTATAAAAGTTTAAGCCTTAAGTAGGCAAAGGGACGAAATTTGTGCACAACTAGCGAAAAGAATTGTTTTCCGACGAAACGTTTTCCAAACTTTGCGTGGGGAAAATTACGGTTGCGACATTTATTTATTTTTGCGGATTTTTCCGAGAGATGAAATATTTTGGACCAACGAGAGGGCGACACTTGTCACCCTCAAGTGAGCGGTCTTGTGGCCGATGGTGTGCACGTTTTGTGCCATGTTTTGTGGCCTAAACCATGGGTCAATGTTTGGAGTGAATTGAGGAGTAGATGGCTAGGGGGCACTTGGGCAAATCCTCACCCTCCACTTGCCCACCACTTGTCTTGATCTTGGCCATTGATTTCCCTATAAATACCCCCCCTTTGTTGAAGACTTCTTCATCCACAAACATTTTCTAAGTCTTGAAAAGCCCTCTCCCCCTTAGTGTAGCTCTCGTCCAAAGAGCTCCCCCTCCCCCTTGAGAAGGCCTTGGCCGAAACAACCCCCCCCCCCCCCCTTGCCTAGTTGTTCTCGTAAAATACCCCCCTTGGTAGAAAAATACTCTCCAAGTATTGTTACTATTCCAAAATACTGGCCCAAATACCTTGTAGTATTCCAAGGTTACCCCTATACTAAAAGCCCGTAAATACTATTATACTTCCTTCACCACAAAACGAAACCCTAAGGAAAATCTTCACGCTTGGTTGAAGTATTAAGAAGAAGTTGCGTAGAACTTCTAAGGGTTGTTTGGAGCGGGTTGAGCGCCAGAGTAGGAGCTAAACGTTGCTCAGGATCGACATTTAAACTTGGATAATTTTGGGCTTATCGAGGTAAATACTCTTGTCCTTATATTGTAATTGGAAATTACATACTGTAGTAGTATAGAAATGAATATAAGACTCAGAATGATATTACGTAAGAGAATTGAACTGTAATAGAAGGATATTACGTAAAAGAATTGAATCAAATCACATCGAAGAATATTAAAGAAGAAGATTAAATCAGATTTACATAGGATCGTATTTACATGAGACTTGTGTAGCTTAACGGGTAGGAAGTCGCCAATTTTCCGTAGAATAGAGAACCCTCTGCTTAGAATATTCTACAGAGTAGTCTAGACGTTGATAGACGTATATGCCTTTATAGGTTGAAAGTTCTGCGAGTAGCATGTTATACTTGAAAGGTGGACAAGGCTAGCCGGGTTATAGCGGTGGAGCATTTTGCTAATAGTCGATAATCGTCGCGAGGTATGTGATTCTTCCTATCCTCTTGAGCATGATATTTTAAAAGAATATATATAGTACGGTAGACGTACGTGTGTTAACTGAACGTGGTTTTACTGCGATGTCTTTTGACTTGAGTCTAATAATAAGAATCTTGAAGTATTTCAAAAGAATTAAGAATCGTTTTTTTTTAGAGAAGAGTAATACTTGGTTTTAAAAGCTTAAGAGTTATACTAGCTTTATGGGAAGATAGGTATAACGACTTAAGAGAGATAAAAAGAATGGTTTACTGATTTTAGAAGTTAAGAGACTTGATCTTAAAAGATAAGAGACTTGACTTAATATGAATTTTGTTAAAAAGTGTGAAACCTCATTCGTGAGTAATGAGTACTTGGTTTTTAAAAGGAATAATGTTTTACTGATTTCAGAAATCAGAATAAGTATCGAACAAACCACTGCAGCGTTAATAAAGGGAAATGTTTTGACTAATTAAGTATTATTAAAACCAGTAGAAACCTCCATCTGCATAGAAGCTAAGATGAGACAAAGTGATATTACATTTCCTAGATCATGGCTGCTTTATTAAGATTGTTATGAACAGGAATAACCTACTCACACCTAAGGCTTATGTTCTCAGATTGTTTTAAAAGAGAATTATATTATTAAGTGATTAAAACTATGAACTACGAAACCTTTCGAACATGAGAAACTTGAGCATTTGAAATTAGGCAAACTTGAACGTTTGAATAATAATGTTGTTACTTGATTTTACAAAGGGAAGTGTTTTGGTTTACTTAAAAAGATAGTCACTCTATTTTTATACTACGGGTATTGTGTGACTTTTGTGAAAGAAACGGATCTTTTAAAGAGTTAATGTATGAAGTACTTTGGAGATAAAAACCCGAACTTGTTAACATAAAGTAGAAAGTACCTTGTGTGAATAACTTGATTGTGTTGGTTTGTGATAGCCTTGTAATACTTTCCTGTTGATTTGATAAGTAAACATGTTTAGGATGCTACGTGTGTTAGTATCTTGTGATGTTTGTGTAAAGGGGTTTCCCTTGATTGTGCTTACGTTGTTTAACGATAAGCCGTTATGATAGTATTGTACCACTCACCTCGACATGATACCGGGTTAAGCGCCTCCGACGCGGTATACTCGAGCGATGCAGGACTATGATTCGAGAATACCTCATGCGGGTCCAGGACCTATGCGGAGCTACGAGTTCCGTGTTAGTGTGCGGTCTATATGGCCATGCGGTCTATGTGGCTACGCGGATCGCGAGTCGGGGCGATTTACGCCGGAGTAGCTACCCCGACGCGGAATACCTCATGCGGCCTATGTGTGTGGCCTATGCGAGTCGCGGAAGTTCCAGGATTAGACGCGCACATTTGATACTGCGGGCGAGTGGCCAGCTGCGATCATGTGGCGGTCTAGACAGACCTCGTGATACAGTTTATGACTTTGTTGGTACTGTGGGTTTTAGTAGTCGGCTATGCCTTCGCATTTACCCCCGCACGGTTTTATTATGACACGTGGGACCCGTGTTCATGTGTATTTCTTGGTGCTTTTATATCATAGACTGACGGCAGGTAGGAAGGTAGTCCACGGGCATGATTGATGTTGTGGGCGTGAGACCCATAGTGATATTTGAGTGATGACTTTGAGGGCGTGAGTCCCTGACTTGACATGACTGCTTATTTATTGTGAACTGTAGTTTGGTTATCATATATGTCTCCCGCCATATAGACTACTATGATTTCATTTACGATTTTCGCCTCACATACTTGGTACTGTTGTCTTGACCTCCTTCGGGGCCGATTCATGCCGCAGTGAGGTACACCGTTGTTGATCCTCGCCATGTGGTCACGTCAGTTTGGAAAGCTCCGCTTCACGAGGCTTATCTCGTATAGTCCTGCCGTTGTAGGTACTTACATTCAGGTATGGCGGGCCCTATCCCGCCATTGTTGTTATATCATTCTTAGAGGTCCAGAGTAATCTTGTTGTGGCGAGTTTGTAAAAGGGATGTAACTGTTCGGATTTAAGTTTTTATATATATAT
The DNA here is from genome assembly GCA_029844215.1 of Przewalskia tangutica. Taxonomy (NCBI): domain Eukaryota; kingdom Viridiplantae; phylum Streptophyta; class Magnoliopsida; order Solanales; family Solanaceae; genus Przewalskia; species Przewalskia tangutica. The sequence continues at coordinate 31,067,046 of CM056728.1, read as the reverse complement.
GCCGAAAGGCAACTTTTCTCAGATAACTGTTTCACACTTCATGTTATTTCATGTCTTGTTTTATATTCCGCTGATTACTCTGATGTTGTATCACTAGGGTGCCCGGTAGGCACGATCCACGCCCGTTCGGTCGTGACAAAAGTGGTATCGAGCGCTTAATCCTCGGAAAGTGTCTACAGACCGTATCTAGTAGAGTCTTGATTATCGGTGTGTTGTGCACCACACCAATAATCAGGAGTCTATAGGATATTTAGGATTGGTTTCCATTCTTCTCACTCTGAGATCGTGCTTAGAGCTGTGTTATAAGTTGGACCTCTAACGTATTTCTTTCCTTACCGCTATGCCTCCGCGTAAGGCAACCCGCCCGAAGGGCAAAGCGGTAGGAGGCTGCGAGTGAAACACGCAGGGTTACTAGAGCACAGGCCCAATCATCACCTGAGGTGGTGCTTCATTCGAGGAGTTCTGCGACGACACCAGTCCCAGCAGAGTCTAGCATAGCGGCAGCAGTTCCTACTGCGGCCATGATATTTGAACCTTCGCCCACGACCGATGGCGAGAAGTATGGATTGCAAAGAGACGACCCGGTTACTAGCTATGGAGTTAGCAACCGAGAGTATTTTACGTACCGAGGTTATCACGGGTCTTGATGACTATCTAAGAGAGGGTTGTGCAAGAGTAGCTCTTCAGTCAGGCTTGAGCATGGCCTGCGTACGGGCTTATGCACAGCAAGCCGAGAAACATAGAGATCGACGGGTTGACCAAGATCAGCAGAAGAGGGCCAGAACAACAGGGTCCTTTGGTAACTTTCGAGGCGAATCGCCTCGTGAGATCGATATGCGCCTCGCCGATCGCAGTGGTCCTCCGCGACTTGAGACGCTCGAGGTATGCCGAGTTGGTCGAGCTCGTGGCTTCTGATTCACAGATACACGTAGGTTCCAGCCAGCCGGATTCAGTTTTCCCTCAGTATTCACAGTGTGGCAGGCGTCATCCCGGGGAATGTCGTCTTTTTGTGGATGCATGTTTTACCTGCGGCCGTCAGGGCCATGTGTCGAAAGGATGTCCTAGTAGGAAGGATGCAAGTAGGAGGACTCAGCCTACCAGATCGATTCTTGATTGATGGCTCGGAGAGGAAGGGGTGTTAGCCAGAGGAGGCCACCCCCACCTCGGTGTGGCCGTTGTGGAAGATGTCATTATGGGGAGTGTCGTACTTCTACGACAGCTTGTTATGCTTACGGCCAGCAGGGCCATTTTGCGGGGAATTGTTCGACCAGAGGTGGCGCGGATGTAGAGACTCAGCCTTCAGGATCAGTGGCTAGTTCATTACCTCCCCTAGCTATGCGCCCAACAGGGCAGGATGGATTAGAACGACAAAGGGGAGTGAAGCAGTAGATACAGATATATCCTTAACCCTCTAGAGATTTGTATGTGTGATAAGATGAGTATATCTTAAGTGTTATGTTCAGATAGCATTGTGCTAATTGTGATTAGGAATCATGGTTAGTTAAAAGGGTAAGATTGGGGATAAGGGAAAGTGTGAGCCTTAGAATGTTGTACGTAGAGACCTTAGAGGCGAGGCCATCTTGAGTAAAAGATTTATTTTTATGTTTGACCCCTTGTCGGAGTGCATAGTGCACGTGAGATATATTTGTGTGATAAGTCCTTGAGTAGTGTGAAATGAAAGAGGGTAGTTGAGCTAAGAAGACCACTAGGTTTTCGTGACTCGTTGGTGAGATTGTTCCGGATCGGGGAACAAGAGCTTGGCGCGAAGTGGGTCGGGTTGAGGCCAATCGCGGGTCAACCCGCGGCCTGTATTATGATGGGGTCAGTTCGAGGTGGTCCCGCCAGGTGGCAGGGTCATGAGGGTGTTAGGCCCAAGTTTAGTTAACCATCGTACGAGTTCGTGGATGCGTTCGACCAGTAGTCGGCCGATGAGGTCAGCCCATCTTATCTTTCAGTCAGGACCGTGTACTCGGCAGAGGGTTATGTGAGTTGTTATATCAGGAAGGTTGTAAGGCTGCACGAGGTGCCTACTTTTACCTTATGACAGACAGTAAAGCCCAGGTTATGGCTATTTCTTTTTCTGGAAGTTTTACCAGGCAGGGTTAGGAACTCAGGTGAGTCTCAGTATCGCATTCGCCCTCGGGCCAGTGTTTGGATTTCAGGGGTAGCTGTGAGGATTGTTGCCTCCTGTTGAGGGGGTGTTTTATAACTACCATTTCAGTATTCGGATATCGCCTTATGAAGCCTTGTAGGGGCGGAAGTGTAAGTTGTCGGTCGATTGGTTCGATGTTGGCAAGGTTCAGATGGTTGGTTCACACTTGTTTCAGCAGGATGTGGATAGGGTGAAGCTTATCCAGAAGAGGTTATTGGCAGCTCAGAGTCAACAGAAGTCGTGCGGATAATCGGCGACGACGCTTGGAGTTCAGGTTGACGGTGGGTCTTCTTGAAAGTACCACCCCGGAAAGGGTGTGACGAGTTTTGGAAAACAGAGGAAACTTAGCCCGAGTTACTTTGGGCCTTTCCAGATCATGTGAAGAATAGGCCAGGTTGCCTATAGTTAGCATTGCCGTCCGACATAGGAGGCAGTACGTCCGGTCTTTCGTGTTGCTAGGTTCGAAAAAGTATCGGAGATTCATCCGTTGTTCCCGAATGATGACCAAGTGGAGGTAGTAACCCGTAGATTTGGAACCGGCAAGAATGAAATGTGGTAAGTTATGAGAAAGAGTTCGAGTGTACGAGAAGGGTACGACGAGTAAGGGAAGAAGCGAGCATGTGTTAAGAACATAGATGTGATCATTTCTTTTGTAAAGAGAAGGTACGAAGGGAGTATATTTTAGACCTCGGGTGGGAGCTTTTGTGATGCTAGAGGTGATTCCTTGTGGACTTGGATTTAAGTATTTATGTCACGACCCGTTCCGGGGCCCGTGACTGGTGCCTTACCCGGGCACCCAAGTAGTCATACATCAGAGAAATCAGCGGAATATAAAACATACAGATATGAAATAAGAGATAAGATAATAAAACAGGCCAACCAAAACGGTTGCCTTCTTGCATATATATAATAAATCTTGAACAGTTACATCCCTTTTACAAACCCTGCCCACAACAGTACTACAGACCTCTAAGAATGTAACAACACCTATGACGGGACAGGGCCCCGCCATACCCCTGGATGTACAAGAACCTACAACTCAGGGAACATACCAAAAGATAAGCCTCCGGAGAAACGGAGCTTCCCAAAATGCTGAACTGTGATCCTATGAGCGAGGATCAACAACCGGTGTACCTCTCTACCTGCGGCATGAACGCGGCCCAAGGAGTCAAGATAACAGTACCAAGTATGTGAAATCGAAAAATACGAAAATGAAATCATAATAGTCTATATAAAACAGAAGACATATATGATAACAAAACTACAGTTCATAAAAGCAGTCATGTCAAGTCAGGGACTCACGCCCTCAAAGTCATCCCTCATGCCCGTGGAACTCCTTCCTCACTGCCGGCAGTCTAGGTATAAGTTAGGTGATACGTGTAACATGTCTCGCCCACCTCACGGACTCGAGGTGGACTCGTGTGGAATACATGTCTCGGCCCATCTCATGGGACTCGATAGGAATCGTATGGAATACATGTCTCGGCCCATCTCATGGGACTCGATAGAAATCGCACATGTCTCGGCCCATCTCATGGGACTCGATAAAAATCGCACATGTCTCGGCCCATCTCATGGGACTCGATAGAAATCGCACATGTCTCGGCCCATCTCATGGGACTCGATAGAAATCGCACATGTCTCGCCTATCTCTTGGGACTCGTTAGAATTCTGACATGTCTCGGCCCATCTCATGGGACTCGATAGAAATCGCACATGTCTCGGCCCATCTCATGGGACTCGATAGAAATCGCACATGTCTCGGCCCATCTCATGGGACTCGATAGGAATCGGATGGAATACATTCCCGGTTCATCCCATGAACGCGGTGTCGCATGAAGTACATTCCCGGTCCATCTCATGGACTCGGTATCGAATCAGGTGAAATACATTCCCGGTTCATCCCATGAACGTGGTGTCGTGTGGCCCTAACATCTAAACGCTCTTTTAAGATAGATTAAGATAATACCATGTTTTCCTTTTAAAACAACTAAGGCAATATTATGCCCTCCTTTTTAAACCAACACACTTGCCTTCTTAAAGTCAAGTAACAACATTCTTTTCCAAAAGTTCAAGTTTGCCTAATTTCAAATATTCACGTTTCTTATTTTCGAAAGGTTTCATAGTTCATAGTCTTAATCATTTAATAACATAATTCTCTTTTTAAAAACAGTTGAGTAATATATGCCTTATGTGTGAGTAGGTTATTCTTGTTCATAACAATCTTATTAAAGCAGCCATGATCTAGGAAATGTAATATCATTTTGTCTCATCTTAGCTTCTATGCAGATGGAGGTTTCTACTGGTTTTAATAATACTTTATTTGTCAATACATTTCCCTTTATTAACGCAGCTGTGGTTTGTTCGATACTTATTCTCATTTCCGAAATCAGTAAAACATTATTCCTTTTACAAACCAAGTACTCATTACTCACGAATGAGGTTTCACGCTTTTTAACAAAATTCTTAAATCAATTAAGTCAAGTCTCTTATCTTTTAAGATCAAGTATCTTAACTTCTAAAATCAATAACCCATTCTTTTTAGCTCTCTTAATGTCACGACCCGAACCCGGGCCCGTGACTGGTGCCTTACCCCGGGCACCTTAGTGATACAACATCAGAGTAATCAGCGGAATATAAAACAATAACATGAAATAACATGAAGTATGAAACAATAATCTGAGAAAACTTGTCTTCATGCATATATATATATATATATATATATATATATATATATATATATATATATCAACTAGAACAGTTAAATCCCTTTTTACAATTCTGCCCACAACAATACTACAGACCTCTAAGAGTTTTATCAACAATGACGGGACAGGGCCCCGCCATACCCCTGAATGTAAGAACCTACAACGACAGGGGACTATACCACTGATAAGCCTCCGGGGAAACTGAGCTTCCCAAACGCTGAACTGTGACCCTATGAGCGAGGATCAACGACTGGTGTACCTCTACCGCGGCATGAACGTAGCCCAAGGAGGTCAAGACAACAGTACCAAGTATGTAAAAGCGAAATATCAGAAATGAAATCATAGTAGTCTATATAAAGCAAGAGACATGTATGATAACCAAACTACGATTCACAATAAATAAGCGAATATGTCAAGTCGTGACTCACGCTCAAAGTCATCACTCAATTATAACTATGGGTCTCACGCCACAACATAAACAAGAGTGAAATAGATATCAGAATCGTCGTTTTAGGCGCTAATGATCGAAGCAAGGCAATCGCCCATAGTATCATTATGCGTGCCTAATCACGGACTTCCGCGGCCGCATAGGTCACACCGCACCGCATGAGGTATTCCTCGCGTCGGGGTAGCTAACCGGTACCTCTCCGGACTCCGCAGCCCGCATAGTCTCGATAGACCGCGTAGTCACACGGACCGCATAGGCATCCCGCGTCGGGATAAACACCGGAATGATCAATCTGGAGCATACCGCGCTCCGCATAGTCACATAGACCGCATAGCCGTATAGACCCGCATCAAGGGTGGCAAGCCCTCGGTATAACAAGTCAAGAGGGTATGTGATATAATAACATAACAGCTTATCGTTAAACAACATAAGCACAACAAGGGAAACCCCTTTACACAAACATCACCAGATACTAACACACGTAGCATCCTAACATGTTTACTTATCAAATCGACAAGAAATTATTACAAGGCTATCACAAACCAACACAATCAAGTTATTCACACAAGGTACTTTCTACTTTATGTTAACACTTTCGGGTTTTTATCCCCAAAGTACTTCATACATTAACTCTTTAAAAGATCCGTTTCTTTCACAAAAGTCACACAATACCCGTAGTATTTAAAATAGAGTGACTATCTTTTTTTAAGTAAACCAAAACACTTCCTTTTGTAAAATCAATTAACAACATTATTTTCCAAACGTTCAAGTTTGCCTAATTTCAAATGCTCAAGTTTCTCATTTCGAAAGGTTTCGTAGTTCATAGTTTTAATCACTTAATGATATAATTCTCCTTTAAAACGATTTGAGAAACATATGCCTTATATGTGAGTAGGTTATTCTTGTTTATAACAATCTTATTAAAGCAGTCATGATCTAGGAAATGTAATATCATTTTGTCTCATCTTAGCTTCTATGCAGATGGAGGTTTCTACTGGTTTTAATAATACTTAATTATTCAATACATTTCCTTTTATTAGCGCTGCAGTGGTTTGTTCGATACTTATTCTGATTTCCGAAATCAGTAAAACATCATCCCATTTTAAAAAAAACCAAGTACTCATTACTCACGAATGAGGTTTCACACTTATTAACAAAATTCATATTAATTCAATTAAGTCAAGTCTCTTATCTTTTAAGATCAAGTCTCTTAACTTCTAAAATTAATAAACCATTCTTTTTATCTCTCTTAAGTCGTTATACCTAACTTCCCATAAAGCTAGTATAACGCTTAAGCTTTTAAAACCAAGGATTACTCTTCTTTCAAAAAGGATTTTTAATTCTTTTGAAATACTTCAAGATTCTTATTATTCAGGCTTAAGTCAAAAGACATTGCCGTACAACTACGTTCAGTTAACACACGTACGTCTACCGTACTATATATATATTCTTAAAATATCATGCTCAAGAGTATAGGAAGAATCACATACCTCGCGACGATTATCGACTATTAGCAAAACGCTCCACGGCTATAACCCGGCTAGCCTCGTCCCCCTTACAAGTAGTACATGCTACTCGCAGATCAATCAACCTATAAGGGTTATACAAGTCTATCAATGCCTAGACTACTCTTGTAGAATATTCTTCTGATGTGATTCCAGTTCAAGTCTATTCTGTAATATCCTTCTATTACAGTTCAATTCTCTTCTATGAATCTTATATTCATTTCTAAACAACTACAGTATGCAATTTCCAATTACAATAGAAGGATAGGATTATTTACCTCGATAAGCCCAAAATTATCCAAGTTTAATGTCAATCCTGAGCAACGTTTTGCTCCTACTCCGGGTGCTCCAACCCGCTCCAAACAACCCTTAGAAGTTCTACGCAACTTCTTCTTAATACTCCAACCAACTATGGAGATTTTCCTTAGGGTTTCGTTTAGTGACTGAAGGGAAGTATAATGGTATTTCTGGGCTTTTAGTATAAGTGTAACCTTGGAATACTACAAGGTATTTGGAATAGTAACAATACTTTGGAGAGTATTTTCTACCAAGGGGGGGTGTATTTTACGAAACAACTCAAGGTAGGGGGGGATACCTCTCGGCCAAGGCCACTAGGAGGGTGTGTACCCACGCCAAGGCGGCCTACTCAAAGGGGGAGGGGGAGTGTTGGACGAAATACTACAAGAGAGGGGGGAGGGATTTTCAAGACTTAGAACAATTTTTGGATGAAGAAGTTCATCAACTAAGGGGGGTATTTATAGGCCAACCAATGGCCAAGTGTTATGCAAGTGTAGGGTGAGGATTTATCCAGTGTCCTTATCCATCTACTACACAAAATATCCTACCTAACCAAGACCTCCAAATCGTCCACTTGCGCCCTGATTGACGTCGATATGAGGGTGACACATGTCACCCTCCCGTTGGTCCAAAATGTTTCATCTCTCGGAAAAATACGCAAAAAATATAAATGACATAGCCGGAATTTTCCCTTCGCAAAGTTTGTAAAATGTTTCGTCGAAAAACGATTCCTTTCGGTAGTTGTGAACAAAATTTTCGGCCCTTGCCTACTTTAAGGCTCAAACTTTTCTACGTACGTCCTCACGTACATACTCTGGAAATACGGGGTATAACACATTCGTCCCGAATGTTTCTTCTAATTCTCAAAACAAACATGCGCCAGTATAGTCTTCACTGCTATACTTACGAAAACAATCATGCCACACCTGGCCACAGAAAACACCCGCGCAAATACTTAATCCAAGTCCACGAGGAACCACCTCCATCACTACAAAAGCTCCCACCCAAGGGCTAAAAGATACTCCCTTCGCACCTTTTCTTTACAAACGAAATGATCACTTCTATGTTCTTAACACATGCTCGCTTCTTCCCTTACTCGTCGTACCCTTCTTGTACACTCGAACTCTTTCTCATAACTTACCACATTTCTGTTACTGCATCAATTTCAAAAATCTCTGGGCTACTACCTCCAACTTGATCATCATTAACTGGGAATACTCTGGATGGATCTCCGATACTTTTCCGAACCTAACAACATGAAGGACCGGACATCGCCTCCTAAGTCGGACGGCAAAGCTAACATATAGGCAACCCGCCTACTCTTCACATGATCCGAAGGCCCAAAGTAACTCGGGCTAAGTTTCCTCTGTTTCCCAAACTCGTCACACCCTTTCCGGGTGGTACCTTGAAGACCACCGCCCACTGAACGCTGGCGTCGTCGCCGATTATCCATCGACTTCCGCTGACTCGAGCCGCGATAACCTCTCCGGATAGGCTTCACCCTATCCACATCCTGCCAAACAACTATGAACCATTATCCGAACTTTGCCAACATCGAACCAATTGGCCGTGACTTACACTACCGCCCTACGAGGCTTCGTGAGCGATATCCGAATCCAAATGGTGGTTATAAAAACACTCCCTTAACCGAGGCAACAATCCCTTCTGACTACCCACTGAAATCAAAACACTGGCCCGAGGGCGAATGCGATACTGAGACTCACCTGAGTTTCTCAACCCTGCCTGGTAAAACTTCCGGAAAACGAAATAGCCACAACCTGGGCTTCACTGTCTGTCATAAGGTAAAAGTAGGCACCTCGTGCAGCCTTACAACCTTCCTGGTATAACATCTCGCATAACCCTCTACCGAGTAAAACGATCTTGATTGAAAGACAAGAGGGGCTGACCTCATCGGCCCGACTACTGGTCGAACGCATCCACGAACTCGCACGATGGTTAACTAAACTTGGGCCTAACACCGCGTGACCCCACATGGCGGGACCACCTCGAACTGACCCCACCATATTACAGGCCACGGGTTGACCCGCAATCGGTCCGCAACCCGACCCGCCATCGCGCCAAACACTTGCTTCCCGATTTCGGAACAATCCCACAATCAAGTCACGAAAACCTAGTGGTCTTCTTAGATCAACTACCCTCTTTCATTCCACACTACTCAGGGACTTATTATACAAATATAACTCACGTGCACTATGCACTCCAATAAGGGTCAAACACATAAAAAATACATCTTTTACTCGAGATGGCCTTACTTCTAAGGTCTCTACGTATAAAACTCTAAGGCTCCCACTTCCTCTATCCCCCAATCTTACCCGGTTAACTAACCATGATTCCTAATCACAATTAACACTTAAGATATACCCATCTTATCACACCTACAATCTCTAGAGGGTTCAAGGATATATATGTATTTACCGCTTCACTTCCCCTTTGTCGTTCTAATCAATCCTGCCCCGTAGGGCGCATAGCTAGGGAAGGTGATTAACTAGCCACTGATCCTGAAGGCTGAGTCTCTACATCCGCACCACCTCTAGTCGGACAATCCCTCGCAAAATGGCCCTGCTGGCCGTAAGTATAACAAGCTCCAACAAAAAGACGACATTCCCCGAGGTGACGTCTGCCACACTGCGAACATTGGGGAAAACCTTCGTGTATCTGTAAACCAGAAGCCCTGGAGCTCTGACCAACTCCGGCATACTCTGAACGTCCTGAACCCTGTGGAGGACCACTCTGTTCTGGCGGAGGCGCATATCCAGTCTGCTGCTGAGGCGATTCGCCTCGAAAGTTACCAAAGGACCCTGCCGATCTGGCCCTCTTCTGCTGATTTTGGTTAACCCGTTGATCCCTACGTTTCTCGGCCTGCTGCGCATAAGCCCGTACACAGGCCATGCTCAAGCCTGACTGAAGAGCTACTCTAGTACAACCCTCTCTTAGATATTCATCAAGGCCCGCGTTAAATCGGTATATCATAAACTCTCTGGTAGCCAAATCCTAGCTAATGTGGTCGTCCCCTTGCAAACTATACTTTCTGCTACAGGTCGTGGAACTGAAGGTGTAAATGTCATGGCCGCGATGGGATCTGCCGCCTGCTAAACTCTGTTGGTCTTTGGCGATGTCGCGAACTCCCGAATGAAGCACCACCCGGTGATGATTGGGCGTGCCTCGTAACCCTCGTGCTCACTCGAAGCTCCGCCGCTGCCTTGCCGCCACGGGCCCGCGTTGCCTTACGCGGAGGCATAACGATGAGGGAAAGAAATACGTTAGAGGGGTCCAACTTATAACACAGCTCTAAGGCACGATCTCAGAGTGAGAAGAATGGAAACCAATCCTAAATATCCTATAGCCTCCTGATTATTGGTGTGGTGCACAACACACCGATAATCAAGACTCTACTAGATACGGTCTGTAGACACTTTCCGAGGATTAACTGCTCTGATACCACTTTTGTCACGACCCGAACCCGGGCCCGTGACTGGTGCCTTACCCCGGGCACCTTAGTGATACAACATCAGAGTAATCAGCGGAATATAAAACAATGACATGAAATAACATGAAGTATGAAACAATAATCTGAGAAAACCTGCCTTGTGGCATATATATATATATATATCAACTAGAACAGTTACATCCCTTTTTACAATTCTGCCCACAAAAAGATTACTGCACCTCTGAGTTTTATCAACAATGACGGACGGGGCCCGCCATACCCCGAATGTAAGAACTACAACGACAGTGGACTATACCACCGATAAGCCTCGGAAAACGGAGCTTCCCAAACGAATCGTGACCCTATGAGCGAGGATCAACGATCGTGTACCTCTACTGCGGCATGAACGCGGCCCGAAGGAGGTCGATAACAGTACCAAGTATGTGGCAAAAAATCAGTAAATGAAATCATAGTAGTCTATATAAAGCAGAGACATGTATGATAACCAAACTACGATTCACAATAAATAGCGATGCCATGTCAAGTCGTGACTCACGCCTCAAAGTCATCACTCAATTATAACTATAGGTCTCACGCCACAACATAAACAAGAGTGAAATAGATATCATGGCCCAGTCGTTTCTAGGCCGCTAATGATCGAAGCAAGGCCAATCGGCCATCGTATCATTATGCTTGCCTAATCCTCGACTTCCGCAGCCGCATGGGTCACACACGCACCGCGTGAGGTATTCCTCGCATCGGGTAGCTAACCCTGCACCCTCTCGACTCCCGCAGCCCATAGTCTCGATAGACCGCGTAGGCATCCCCGCGTCGGATAAACACCGGAATGATCAATCTCGAGCATACCGCCGCTCGCATAGTCACATAGACCGCGATAGCCGTATAGACCGCGTCAAGGGTGTGAGCCCTCGGTATAACAAGTCAGGGTATGTGATATAATAACATAACAACTTATCGTTAAACAACATAAGCACAACAAGGAAACCCCTTTACACAAACATCACGGATACTAACACACGTAGCATCCTAACATGTTTACTTATCAAATCGACAAGAAAGTATTACAAGGCTATCACAAACCAACACAATCAAGTTATTCACACAAGGTACTTTCTACTTTATGTTAACACTTTCGGGGTTTTATCCCCAAAGTACTTCATACATTAACTCTTTAAAAGATCTGTTTCTTTCACAAAAGTCACACAATACCCGTAGTATTTAAAATAGAGTGACTATCTTTTTTTAAGTAAACCAAAACACTTCCTTTTGTAAAATCAATTAACAACATTATTTTCCAAACGTTCAAGTTTGCCTAATTTCAAATGCTCAAGTTTCTCATTTCGAAAGGTTTCGTAGTTCATAGTTTTAATCACTTAATGATATAATTCTCCTTTAAAACGATTTGAGAAACATATGTCTTATATGTGAGTAGGTTATTCTTGTTTATAACAATCTTATTAAAGCATCCATGATCTAGGAAATGTAATATCATTGTCTCATCTTAGCTTCTATGCAGATGGAGGTTTCTACTGGTTTTAATAATACTTAATTATTCAATACATTTCCTTTTATTAGCGCTGCAGTGGTTTGTTCGATACTTATTCTGATTTCCGAAATCAGTAAAACATCATCCCATTTTAAAAAAAACCAAGTACTCATTACTCACGAATGAGGTTTCACACTTATTAACAAAATTCATATTAATTCAATTAAGTCAAGTCTCTTATCTTTTAAGATCAAGTCTCTTAACTTCTAAAATTAATAAACCATTCTTTTTATCTCTCTTAAGTCGTTATACCTAACTTCCCATAAAGCTAGTATAACTCTTAAGCTTTTAAAACCAAGTATTACTCTTCTTTCAAAAAGGATTTTTAATTCTTTTGAAATACTTCAAGATTCTTATTATTCAGGCTTAAGTCAAAAGACATTTCCGTACAACTACGTTCAGTTAACACACGTCGCCTGCGTACTATATATATATTCTTAAAATATCATGCTCAAGAGTATAGGAAGAATCACATACCTCGCGACGATTATCGACTATTAGCAAAACGCTCCACGGCTATAACCCGGCTAGCCTCGTCCCCCTTTCAAGTAGTACATGCTACTCGCAGATCAATCAACCTATAAGGGTTATACAAGTCTATCAATGCCTAGACTACTCTTGTAGAATATTCTTCTGATGTGATTCCAGTTCAAGTCTATTCTGTAATATCCTTCTATTACAGTTCAATTCTCTTCTATGAATCTTATATTCATTTCTAAACAACTACAGTATGCAATTTCCAATTACAATAGAAGGATAGGATTATTTACCTCGATAAGCCCAAAATTATCCAAGTTTAATGTCGATCCTGAGCAACGTTTAGCTCCTACTCCGGGTGCTCCAACCCGCTCCAAACAACTCTTAGAAGTTCTACGCAACTTCTTCTTAATACTCCAACCAACTATGGAGATTTTCCTTAGGGTTTCGTTTAGTGACTGAAGGGAAGTATAATGGTATTTCTGGGCTTTTAGTATAAGTGTAACCTTGGAATACTACAAGGTATTTGGAATAGTAACAATACTTTGGAGAGTATTTTCTACCAAGGGGGGGGGGGTGTATTTTACGAAACAACTCAAGGTAGGGGGGGATACCTCTCGGCCAAGGCCACTAGGAGGGGGGGTGTGTACCCCTCGACCAAGGGCCTACTCAAAGGGGGAGGGGGAGTGATGGACGAAATACTACAAGAGAGGGGGGAGGGATTTTCAAGACTTAGAACAATTTTTGGATGAAGAAGTTCATCAACTAAGGGGGGTATTTATAGGCCAACCAATGGCCAAGATCAAGCCAAGTGTTATGCAAGTGTAGGGTGAGGATTTATCCAAGTGTCCTTATCCATCTACTACAAAAAATATCCTACCTAACCAAGACCTCCAAATCATCCACTTGTCGCCCCAATTGACGTCCAATATGAGGGTGACACATGTCACCCTCCCGTTGGTCCAAAATGTTTCATCTCTCGGAAAAATCCGCAAACAATATAAATGACATAGCCGGAATTTTCCCTTCGCAAAGTTTGTAAAACGTTTCGTCGAAAAATGATTCCTTTCGGTAGTTGTGAACAAAATTTTCGGCCCTTGCCTACTTTAAGGCTCAAACTTTTCTACGTACGTCCTCACGTACATACTCTGGAAATACGGGGTATAACACTTAAGTCGTTATACCTAACTTCCCATAAAGCTAGTATAACTCTTAAGCTTTTGAAACCAAGTGTTATTCTTCTTTCAAAAAGGTTTCTTAATTCTTTTGAAATACTTCAAGATTCTTATTATTCAGGCTTAAGTCAAAAGACATTGCCGTAAAACTACGTTCAGTTAACACACGTACGTCTACCGTACTATATATATATATACTTTTAAAATATCATGCTCAAGAGTATAGGAAGAATCACATACCTCGCGACGATTATCGACTATAACCAAATAGCTCTAAAGTACTGTAATCCGGCTAGCCCTTTCCACCCTTCGAGTAGAATACGCTACTTGCAGTACTTCAACCTATAACGGTCATATAAGTCTATCAACGTCTAGACTATTCTGTAAAACATTTCTAGATACAGATTCCTTTATTCTATGGAAAATTGGGCAAGACTTCCTATCCGCCAAACTACACAAGTCTCAGTAAATACACCCCATGTAAATGTGGTCACTTTCTTCTTTAATATTCTTCTGATGTGATCTATTCAATTCTCTTCTTATGCCATCCTTCTATACGTCTTATACTCAATTCTATACTACTACAGTATGTAATCTCCAATTACAATAGAAGGACAAGATATTTACCTCGACAAGCCCAAAATTATCCAAGATATATGTCGATCCTGAGCAAGGTTTAGCTCCTACTCTGTACGCTCCAATTCGCTCCAAGTAACCCTTAGAAGTTCTATACAACTTCTACTTAATACTTCAACCCGCTATGAAGATTTCCTTAGGGTTTCGTTTTTGTGACTTAAGGGAATATAGTAGTATTTCCGGGCTCTACGTATAGAGGTAACTTTGGAAAGTACTACAAGGTATTTGGGCTAAAGTATTTGAGAATAGTAACAATACTTGGAGAATACTTTTCTACCAAAGGGGGGGTATTTATACGAGACAACACTCAAGAGGGGGGGTACTCTCGGCCAAGGCCTCACAAAGGGGGAGGGGGAAGGTAGGACGAGAGCTTAAGAGGAGGAGAGGATTTTGCCTTGGATTTTTACAAGTGTGGATGAAGAAATGGTCTTGCATTAGAGGGGTATTTATAGGACATTCAAGGGCCAAGATCAATACAAGTGGTGGGCAAGTGTAGGGTGAGGATTTGGGCAAGTGTACCTTATCCATCTACCACCAAAATATCCTACCTAACCCTTGACCAAAAACAAGGCCAAAAACGCCCAAGTTTCGTCCACTTTGAGGGTGACACATGTCACCCTCCCGTTGGTCCAAAATATTTCATCTCTCGGAAAAATCCGCAAAAATTATAAATGACATAGCCGTAATTTTCCCTTCGCAAGTTTTGGAAAACGTTTCGTCGGAAAACGATTCTTTTCGCTAGTTGTGCACAAAATTTCGTCTCTAATGCCTACTTTAATGTTTAAACTTTTGTACGTACGTCCTCACGTACATACTCTGGAAATATGGGGTATAACATTCTCCCCTCCTTAGAAACATTCGTCCCGAATGTTCCTTCTCAAGACGGATAACGATAAAGTTTCTCTAACAAGTTGTCAATGCCACACCTGGCCACAAAATAACCCACGCGCAAATACTTAACCAAAGTCAACGAGAAATCATTCCTACCTCACAAAAGCTTCCACCCCGGTCTAAAGGACCCTTCGCATCTTCACTTCACAACAAATGATCTTTTTTATTCTGATAACCCACGTCCTCTTCTTTCCTCACTCGTCGTACTCTTCTCGAACACTTGAACTCTTTCTAGTATACGTACCATACTTCAGTCATCAAAAATTTCTGGAGTCACTACCTCCAAACTTGGTCATCTTACTAGCCTCAAATTCCTTTAAGGCCATTCCCGGCCTTCACGATCCGATTCTGGTCGAACATATCCACGAACTCATACGATGGTTACCTAAATCTGGGCCTAGCACCCTCGTGACCCTACCACCTGGCGGGACCACCTCGAACTGACCCCACCACATTACAGGCCGCGGGTTGACCCGCGATTGGTCTTCAACCCGACCCGCTATCGCGCTAAACACTTGTTCCCCCGATCCGGAACAATCTCACTAATCAAGTCACGAAAACCTAGTGGTCTACTTAGCTCAACTACCCTCTTTCATTTCATATCACTCAGGGACTTATCACACAAATGTATCCCACGTATACAATGCACCCCGACAAAGGTCAACACAAACATAAATCTTTTACTCAAGATGGCCTCGCATCTAAGGTCTCTACGTGTAATATTCTAAGGTTCACAATTTCCCTGTCCCCAAACTTACCCTTCTAACTAACCATGTTTTCTAATCACAATTTTAACATAATGCTATCTGAACATAATACTTAGCACTTCATCATATCATTACGCATACTAGTCTCTAGAGGGGTAAGAATATACATGTACCATCTGCTCCACTCTAATCATAGGCACGCCTGCAGGCGTAGGCATAGAAGGCGATGATCCACGCGACCCGGTGGCTGTGTCATTCTACTGTATCCCTTCTTTTAGGGCGATCCCTCGCGTCACATGGCCACGGCGACGCAGTGAAACAAGCACCGCGATGAAAGACGACACTCCGGGATGACGTTTGCCGCATCGTGCACACCGAGAAAGCATGAACCCGACTCGGGAACCATGTATACCGTGAGCGAAGCCACGGAGCTCGACCGCTCGAATACCCGAACGTCCCGAAGGCGCGGAGGACCACTCTGTACTGGCGGAGGTACATAACTAGTCTGCCGAGGCGGTCCGCCTCGAAGTTACCAAAGGACCTACCGCCCGGCCTCTTCTCGCGATCTCGGCCATTCTGTCGACCTCTCCGCTCCTCACATCCCAGTGCATAAGCCTGTATGCGGGCAATGTCCATGCCCGGCTGAAGAGCTACACCCGAACAAGCCTCGCAGTAGTCATCAAGCCGGTGGCGTGGCGGTGCACTCTGTCCTCCATGTCGGCTACCAATGCGGGACGAACCGAGCTAATGAGTCAAACTCCACATTGTACTCCCGAACCGTCGCGGTGCGCCTCAACGTCAAAAATCTGCCGGCGAGCCCTTCATCCGTGTGGAGGCAAGAAATGTGCAAGAAATTCCCAGAACTCGTCCCAAACGGTGGAAGTGCATACTCTCCCGGGACGGCTCACGAATCAAACGATCATTGCGAGATCACGCGGCCGATGCGAACCTAAGACCACCGACTCGGTCTCCAAGCCTTGATCACTCTCATGATCCGTATCGCCGAATGAACTCCTGCGGATCATCCTCGTGCCTCGACCCGTAGAACTCGCGGGCTGACTCAGAAAGTCCCGTAGCCTCAAACTATCCGATCTTGGGTGAACCATGGGTATTACTCGAACTGGAACTGCTGCATCCAGCCTATCCTCATGCCTTGCCACTATCCTGGCCAATAACTCGGCCATCTCTTTGTAACCCATCTCCTCTGCTCCGGTGTGGGGCCGAGGCTCAGTGCGTGGTCTCGGCGACCACCGCTGCGGCCTAAACTCTCTTTGAAATGTGGCGTCGCAAAACTTCATTGTCTGAAGCACTATCTCGGGTAATGTCAGCTGCGCCTCGTACTCCTCAGATCCCATTAGCGCCTCCTCGCCTTGCCCATCTGGGCCTGGGTTGCCTTGCGCGGAGGCATAACTGGTAAAAATGAAATGCGTCAGAGGGGTCCAACTTATAACACAGCTCTAAGGCACGATCTCAGAATGAGAAGAATGGAAACCAATCCTAAATGTCCTGCAGCCTCCTGATTATAGATGTGGTGCACAACACACCGATAATCAAGACTCTACTAGACACGGTCTGTAGACACTTTCCGAGGATTAACTGCTCTGATACCACTTTTGTCACGACCCGTTCCGGGGCCCGTGACTGGTGCCTTACCCGGGCACCCAAGTAGTCATACATCAGAGAAATCAGCGGAATATAAAACATACAGATATGAAATAAGAGATAAGATAATAAAACAGGCCAACCAAAACGGTTGCCTTCTTGCATATATATAATAAATCTTGAACAGTTACATCCCTTTTACAAACCACACTTGTGCAGTACTACTGACCTCTAAGAATGTAACACCTATGACGGACAGGGCCCATACCACGGGATGTACAAGAACCTATAACTCGTGGAACATACTAAAAGATAAGCCTCCGAGAAACGGAGCTTCCTAAATCTTTGGCGTGATCCTATGAGCGAGGATCAACAACCGGTGTACCTCTACCTGCGGCATGAACGCAGCCCCCCGAAGGAGGTCAGTACAACAGGTACCAAGTATGTGAAACTGAAAAATACTGAAAATGAAATCATAATAGTCTATATAAAACAGAAGACATATATGATAACAAAACTACAGTTCATAAAAGCAGTCATGTCAAGTCAGGGACTCACGCCCTCAAAGTCATCCCTCATGCCCGTGGAACTCCTTCCTCACTGCCGGCAGTCTAGGTATAAGTTAGGTGATACGTGTAACATGTCTCGGCCCGTCATGGACTCGAGGTGGAATCGTGTGGAATACATGTCTCGGCCCATCTCATGGGACTCGATAGGAATCGTATGGAATACATGTCTCGGCCCATCTCATGGGACTCGATAGAAATCGCACATGTCTCGGCCCATCTCATGGGACTCGATAGAAATCGCACATGTCTCGGCCCATCTCATGGGACTCGATAGAAATCGCACATGTCTCGGCCCATCTCATGGGACTCGATAGAAATCGCACATGTCTCGGCCCATCTCATGGGACTCGATAGAAATCGCACATGTCTCGGCCCATCTCATGGGACTCGATAGAAATCGCACATGTCTCGGCCCATCTCATGGGACTCGATAGGAATCGGATGGAATACATTCCCGGTTCATCCCATGAACGCGGTGTCGCATGAAGTACATTCCCGGTCCATCTCATGGACTCGGTATCGAATCAGGTGAAATACATTCCCGGTTCATCCCATGAACGCGGTGTCGTGTGGCCCTAACATCTAAACGCTCTTTTAAGATAGATTAAGATAATGCCATGTTTTCCTTTTAAAACAACTAAGGCAATATTATGCCCTCTTTTTTAAACCAACACACTTGCCTTCTTAAAGTCAAGTAACAACATTCTTTTCCAAAAGTTCAAGTTTGCCTAATTTCAAATATTCACGTTACTTATTTTCGAAAGGTTTCATAGTTCATAGTCTTAATCATTTAATAACATAATTCTCTTTTTAAAAACAGTTGAGTAATATATGCCTTATGTGTGAGTAGGTTATTCTTGTTCATAACAATCTTATTAAAGCGACCGTGATCTAGGAAATGTAATATCATTTTGTCATCTTAGCTTATGCAGATGGAGGTTTCTCTTGGTTTTAATAATACTTTATTTGTCAATGCATTTCCCTTTATTAACGCCGTGGTTTGTTCGATACTTATTCTCATTTCAAATCAAGAAACATTATTCCTTTTACAAACCAAGTACTCATTACTCACGAATGAGGTTTCACGCTTTTTAACAAAATTCATATTAAATCAATTAAGTCAAGTCTCTTATCTTTTAAGATCAAGTCTCTTAACTTCTAAAATCAATAACCCATTCTTTTTATCTCTCTTAAGTCGTTATACCTAACTTCCCATAAAGCTAGTATAACTCTTAAGCTTTTGAAACCAAGTGTTATTCTTCTTTCAAAAAGGTTTCTTATTTCTTTTGAAATACTTCAAGATTCTTATTATTCAGGCTTAAGTCAAAAGACATTGCCGTAAAACTACGTTCAGTTAACACACGTACGTCTACCGTACTATATATATATATATACTTTTAAAATATCATGCTCAAGAGTATAGGAAGAATCACATACCTCGCGACGATTATCGACTATAAGCAAATAGCTCCAAAGTACTGTAATCCGGCTAGCCCTTTCCACCCTTCGAGTAGAATACGCTACTTGCAGTACTTCAACCTATAACGGTCATATAAGTCTATCAACGTCTAGACTATTCTATAAAACATTTCTAGATACAGATTCCTTTATTCTATGGAAAATTGGGCAGCACTTCCCTACCCGCCAAACTACACAAGTCTACTGTAAATACAGTCCTATGTAAGTACAGTTCAGTCTTCTTCTTTAATATTCTTCTGATGTGATCTATTCAATTATCTTCTTATGTCATCCTTCTATACGTCTTATACTCAATTCTATACTACTACAGTATGTAATCTCCAATTACAATAGAAAGACAAGATATTTACCTCGACAAGCCCAAAATTATCCAAGATATTTGTCGATCCTGAGCAAGGTTTAGCTCCTACTCTGTACGCTCCAATTCGCTCCAAGAAACCCTTAGAAGTTCTATACAGCTTCTACTTAATACTTCAACCCGCTATGAAGATTTCCTTAGGGTTTCGTTTTTGTGACTTAAGGGAATATAGTAGTATTTCCGGGCTCTACGTATAGAGGTAACTTTGGAAAGTACTACAAGGTATTTGGGCTAAAGTATTTGAGAATAGTAACAATACTTGGAGAATACTTTTCTACCAAAGGGGGGGTATTTATACGAGACAACACTCAAGAGGGGGGGTACTCTCGGCCAAGGCCTCACACAGGCGGAGGGGGACGGTCGGACGCGAGCTTAAGAGGGAGGGAGAGGGATTTTGCCTTGGATTTTTACAAGTGTGGATGAAGAAATGGTCTTGCATTAGAGGGGTATTTATAGGACATTCAAGGGCCAAGATCAAGACAAGTGGTGGGCAAGTGTAGGGTGAGGATTTGGGCAAGTGTACCTTATCCATCTACCACCAAAATATCCTACCTAACCCTTGACCAAAAACAAGGCCAAAACGCCTGTTTCGTCCACTTTGAGGGTGACACATGTCACCCTCCCGTTGGTCCAAAATATTTCATCTCTCGGAAAAATCCGCAAAAATTATAAATGACATAGCCGTAATTTTCCATTCGCAAGTTTTGGAAAACGTTTCGTCGGAAAACGATTCTTTTCGCTAGTTGTGCACAAAATTTCGTCTCTAATGCCTACTTTAAGGCTTAAACTTTTGTACGTACGTCCTCACGTACATACTCTGGAAATACGGGGTATAACAATTTACGCGTGTTATTCTGTGGCCAGGTGTGGCATGATTGTTTTCGTAAGTATAGTAGTGAAGACTATACTGGCGCATGTATGTTTTGAGGCTTAGAAGGAACATTCGGGACGAATGTTTCTAAGGAGGGGATAATGTTATACCCCGTATTTCCAGAGTATGTACGTGAGGCGACGATAAAAGTTTAAGCCTTAAGTAGGCAAAGGGACGAAATTTGTGCACAACTAGCTTAAAAGAATTGTTTTCCGACTAAACGCTTTCCAAACTTTGCGTGGGAAAATTACTTGCGACATTTATTATTTTTATGATTTGTCCGAGAGATGAAAGATTTTGGACCAACGAGAGGGCGACACTTGTCACCCTCAAGTGGGCGGTCTTGTGGCCGATGGTGTGCACGTTTTGTGCCATGTTTTGTGGCCTAAACCATGGGTCAATGTTTGGAGTGAATTGAGGAGTAGATGGCTAGGGGCACTGGGCAAATCCTCACCCTCCACTTGCCCACCACTTGTCTTGATCTTGGCCATTGATTTCCTATAAATACCCCTTTGAAGACTTCTTCATCCACAAACATTTTCTAAGTCTTGAAAAGCCCTTTCCCCTTAGTGTAGCTCTCGTCCAAAGAGCTCCTCCCCTCGAGAAGGCCTTGGCCAAACAACCCCCTTGCCTAGTTGTTCTCGTAAAATACCCCCCTTGGTAGAAAAATACTCTCCAAGTATTGTTACTATTCCAAAATACCTTGGCCCAAATACCTTGTAGTATTCCAAGGTTACCCCTATACTAAAAGCCCAGAAATACTATTATACTTCCCTTCAGTCACAAAACGAAACCCTAAGGAAAATCTTCACAGTTGGTTGAAGTATTAAGAAGAAGTTGCGTAGAACTTCTAAGGGTTGTTTGGAGCGGGTTGGAGCGCTCAGAGTAGGAGCTAAACGTTGCTCAGGATCGACATTTAAACTTGGATAATTTTGGGCTTATCGAGGTAAATACTCTTGTCCTTATATTGTAATTGGAAATTACATACTGTAGTAGTATAGAAATGAATATAAGACTCATAGAAGGATATTACAGAAGAGAATTGAACTGTAATAGAAGGATATTACAGAAAAGAATTGAACTGAAATCACATCAGAAGAATATTAAAGAAGAAGATTAAACTGTACTTACATAGGACTGTATTTACAGTAGACTTGTGTAGCTTAACGGGTAGGGAAGTGCTGCCCAATTTTCCGTAGAATAGAGAACCCTCTGCTTAGAATATTCTACAGAGTAGTCTAGACGTTGATAGACGTATATGCCTTTATAGGTTGAAAGTTCTGCGAGTAGCATGTTATACTTGAAAGGTGGACAAGGTTAGCCGGGTTATAGCGGTGGAGCATTTTGCTAATAGTCGATAATCGTCGCGAGGTATGTGATTCTTCCTATCCTCTTGAGCATGATATTTTAAAAGAATATATATAGTACGGTAGACGTACGTGTGTTAACTGAACGTGGTTTTACTGCGATGTCTTTTGACTTGAGTCTAATAATAAGAATCTTGAAGTATTTCAAAAGAATTAAGAATCGTTTTTTTTTAAAGAAGAGTAATACTTGGTTTTAAAAGTTTAAGAGTTATACTAGCTTTATGGGAAGTTAGGTATAACGACTTAAGAGAGATAAAAAGAATGGTTTACTGATTTTAGAAGTTAAGAGACTTGATCTTAAAAGATAAGAGACTTGACTTAATATGAATTTTGTTAAAAAGTGTGAAACCTCATTCGTGAGTAATGAGTACTTGGTTTTTAAAAGGAATAATGTTTTACTGATTTCGGAAATCAGAATAAGTATCGAACAAACCACTGCAGCGTTAATAAAGGGAAATGTTTTGACTAATTAAGTATTATTAAAACCAGTAGAAACCTCCATCTGCATAGAAGCTAAGATGAGACAAAGTGATATTACATTTCCTAGATCATGGCTGCTTTATTAAGATTGTTATGAACAGGAATAACCTACTCACACCTAAGGCATATGTTCTCAGATTGTTTTAAAAGAGAATTATATTATTAAGTGATTAAAACTATGAACTACGAAACCTTTCGAAAATGAGAAACTTGAGCATTTGAAATTAGGCAAACTTGAACGTTTGAATAATAATGTTGTTACTTGATTTTAGAAAGGGAAGTGTTTTGGTTTACTTAAAAAGATAGTCACTCTATTTTTATACTACGGGTATTGTGTGACTTTTGTGAAAAGCGGATCTTTTAAAGAGTTAATGTATGAAGTACTTTGGGGATAAAAACCAACTTGTTAACATAAAGTAGAAAGTACCTTGTGTGAATAACTTGATTGTGTTGGTTTGTGATAGCCTTGTAATACTTTCCTGTTGATTTGATAAGTAAACATGTTTAGGATGCTACGTGTGTTAGTATCTTGTGATGTTTGTGTAAAGGGGTTTCCCTTGATTGTGCTTACATTGTTTAACGATAAGCCGTTATGATAGTATTGTACCACTCACCTCTTGACATGATCACGGGGTTAAGGCGCCCTCCGTCGGGGTATACTCAGCGATGCAGGACTATGATTCGAGAATACCTCATGCGGGTCGAGGACCTATGCGAGCTACGAGTTCGAGTTAGTGTGCGGTCTATATGGCCACGCGGTGCATGTGGCGTGCGGATCGCGAGTCTAGGGCGATTTGAGTAGCTACCCCGTCACGGGAATACATCATGCGGGCTATGTGTGGCCTATGTGGAGTGCGGAAGTTCGAGATTAGACGCGCATTTGATCTGCGGGCGAGTGGCCGCCCGATCATGTGGCGATGCAGACACCTCGTGATACGATTTATGACTTTGTTGTGCGTGGGTTTTAGTAGTCGGCTATGCCTTCGTACTTACCCCGTACGGTTTTATTATGACACAGGTGGGACCTGGTGTTCATGTGTATTCCTTGGTGCTTTTATATCATAGACTGCCGGCAGTGAGGAAGGTATTGTTATACCCCGTATTTTCTGGAGTATGTACGTGAGGGCGTACGTATAATAAGTTTAAAGCCTTAAGTAGGCAAAGTGGCGAAATTTGTGCACAACTAGCGAAAAGATTCGTTTTCCGACGAAAAGTTTTTCTAAACTTGCGAAGGGAAAATTCCGGCTATGTTATTAATAATTTTTGCGAATTTTTCCGAGAGAAGAAATATTTTGGACCAACGAGAGGGCGACATGTGTCACCCTCAAGTGGCGGATTGATGGGCACACATTTTTTCCATTTTTGTTGCCTAAAACATTGGTCAAGGTTAGGTAGGATATTTGTGAGATATTTGTGTGGTAGATGAGCAAGTGGGACCCACTTAACACATGTCCTAATCCACACCATCCACTTGCCCCCCACTTGTCTTGATCTTGGCCATTGGTTGGCCTATAAATACCCCCCTTAGTTGATGAACTTCTTCATCCACACTTAGACATTTCCAAGTCTAAAAATCCCTCCCTCTCCCTTGTGAGCTCTCGTCCAACTCCCCCCTCCCCCTTTGAGAGGCCCTCGGTCGAGAACACCCCCCCTTAGCCTAGTTGTTTTCGAGAAATACACCCCCCCTTTGTGGTATAGAAATACTTCTCCAAGTATTGTTATAATACCAAAATACTCTAGCCCAAAACCTTTGTAGTATTTCCAAGTACCCTCTATACGAAAAGCCCGGAAAATACTATTATACTTCCTTTAGCCACTAAACGAAACCCTAAGGAAAACCTTCATAGTCGGTTGAAGTGTTAAGTAGAAGTTGCGTAGAACTTCTAAGGGTTGTTTGGAGCGGGTTGGAGCACCCGGAGTAGGAGCTAAACGTTGCTCAGGATCGACTTTAAACTTGGATAATTTTGGGCTTACCGAGGTAAATAATCCTATCCTTCTATTGTAATTGGAAATTACATACTGTAGTATTATTAGAAATGAATATAAGATTCATAGAAGAGAATTGAACTGTAATAGAAGGATATTACAGAAAAGACTTGAACTGAAATCGCATCAGAAGAATATTAAAGTAGAAGATTAAACTGTACTTACATAGATTTGTATTCTGATAGAGACTTAACCTTTATTGGTTGACTGTTCTGCGAGTAGCATGTACTACTTGGAAGGTGGACAAGGCTAGTCGGGTTATAGCCATGGAGCGTTTTGCTAATAGTCGATAATCGTCGCGAGGTATGTGATTCTTCCTATCCTCTTGAGCATGATATTTTAAAAGAATATATATAGTACAGTAGACGTACGTGTGTTAAACGGAACGTAGTTTTACGACAATGTCTTTTGACTTAAGCCTGAATAATAAGAATCTTGAAGTATTTCAAAAGAATTAAGAAACCTTTTTGAAAGAAGAGTAATGCTTGGTTTTAAAAGCTTAAGTGTTATACTAGTTTTATGGGAAGTTAGGTATAACGACTTAAGAGAGATAAAAAGAATGGTTTATTAATATTAAAAGATAAGAGGCTTGACTTAAATGAAGTAATATGAATGTTTGTGTGAAACCTCATTCGTGAGTAATGAGTACTTGGTTGTTAAAAAGGAATAATGTTTTACTAATTTCGGAAATCAGAATAAGTATCGAACAAACCACAGCAGCGCTAATAAAGGGAGATGTATTGACTAATAAAGTATCATTAAAACCAGTAGAAACCCCCATCTGCATAGAAGCTAAGATGAGACAAAATGATATTACATTTCCTAGATCATGGCTGCTTTAATAAGATTGTTATGAACAAGAATAACCTACTCACACATAAGGCATATGTTTCTCAAATTGTTTTAAAGGGATTAAAACTATGAACTACGAAACCTTTTCGAAAATGAGAAACTTGAGCATTTGAAATTAGGTAAACTTGAACGTTTTGAAAATAATGTTGTTACTTGATTTACAAAGGGAAGTGTTTTGGTTTACTTAACAATGTTAGTCACTCTATTTTTATACTACGGGTATCGGGTGACCTTTGTAAAAGAAATGGATCTCTAAAAGGAATTTAACGTACGTAGTACTTTAGGGTTAAAACCCGGACTTTGACATAAAATGAAAGTACCTTGAGTTGTGTATAACTTGCCTATGCTTGTTGTTGTGTAACTTGCCTATGCTTGTTGTGATAGCCTTTGTTGTGCAAAAATTGTGTTTCTATACTACCGCGTCTCTCGATGGAGGGCCGGTCGACTTGTTGAGAACTTACTGGACGTCTGCGATGTGGAAGATTCCACGGGTATGCTTCCATTATTATTGTTACATGGGCATGTCTACACCGATGATGGATTCTGTGGCATGTGACCATTATGGTTATTTATGGCGAAGTATCGTGACTTACGGTTGTGATCGGGTGCATAGCCTGTTTACTTGCCCCGTCATTCGTGGCAGTGGATCTGGTATAGGTTATCGCACTTGCCGCGTGTCGCGCGGCGAAGTATCGTGACTTACGGTTGTGATCTGGTGCTTAGTCTGGTTACTTGCCCCCGTCATCTGCGTGGCGCTAGGAGGATCTGGTGGAGGCTATTGCACTTGCCACGTGTCAGCTTCGCGAGTCAGTGTTTGGGTGAAGCTTCGTGACTTACGGTTGTGATCTGGTGCTTAGTCTGGTTACTTGCCCCCGTCAGCTACGTGACGCAGGTGGATCTGGTATAGGTTATCGCACTTGCCACGTGTCGGCTTCATGTTATGATTATTCCCGTACGGTCTTTTTATGACACAGGTGGGACCTGATGTTCAGGTGTACTTCTTGGTGTTATCATATCATAGACTGCCGGCAGTGAGGAAGGTATTCCACGGGCATGATTGATGTTGTGGGCGTAAGACCCATAGTTATATTTGAGTAATGACTTGGAGGGTGTGAGTCCCTGACTTGATATAACTGTTTATATGTGTGTACTGTAGTTTGGTTATCATACATGTCTCCTGCTTTATATAGACTATTATGATTTCATTTCTGATATTTTCGATTTCACATACTTGGTACTGTTGTCTTGACCTCGCCCGGGCTGCGTTCATCTGCCGGTAGAGGTACATCGGTGTCGATCCGCTTATAGGATCACATTTCAGCGTATTGGAAGCTCCGTTCCTTGGAGGCTTATCTTTTGGTATGTTACCACGAGTCAGAGGTTCTTGTACATTCGTGGTATGGCGGGCCACTGTCGTCATAGTTGTTGTAAAAATCTTAAGTGCAGCATGCTTGTTGTGGCGGGGTTGTAAGGATTATGCTCGCTCAAAAGTCGATGTATATATATATGCAGAAAGGCAACCGTTTTTGGTTGGCCTATTTTCTTTTATCTTGATCCATATCTATTTGTATGTTTAAGTTTTTATTTCCGCTGGTTTTTCTCTGATGTTTTATCACTAGGGTGCCCGGTAAGGCACGATCCACGGGCCGAGTTGGTCGTGACAAAAGTGGTATCGAGCGATTAGTCCTCGGAAAGTGTCTACGCAGTGTCTAGTAGAGTCTTGATTATCGATGTGTTGTGCACCACATCTATAATCGTGAGGTCAGAGACATTTAGGATTGGTTCCCATTCTTCTCATTACGAGATCGTGCCTTAGAGTTGTGTGATAAGTTGGACCCTCGACGTATTTCGTTTTTACGATTATGCCTCCGCAGGCAACCCGGGCGAAGGGCAAAGCGGCGAAGGAGTCTGCGAGTAGAGCGGCGATCTCTACAGAGACCACGATGCACGAGCCTCGAGTCCCACGATGCGGAGCGAGAGGAGATGGGTTACAAGGAGTTGGCCCGATTATTGGCGGGTTGTGGCAGACTTGAGGATAAATTTGGGCCGGCGCATTCGATAACACCATGGTTCACCTAGATCGAGATAGTTTGAGGCTATGGGATTTTTACGAGTTGTAGCGCCAGAGTTTTATGGGTCGAGGCACGAGGATGATCCACGTGAGTTCATCCGAAGCCATCGCGGATCATGAGTGATAAAGGCATCGGAGACCGAGTCGGTGGTCTAGGTTCGCATCATTGCGTGATACGCGATCGGATCGGTTTGATCGTGGGAGCTGTCGGGGAGAGAATGCACTTAGCTATATGGGACGAGTTCTCGGGGCATTTCTTGCACATTTCTTGCCTCACAGATGAGAGTGCTCGGTAAATGATTTTTGGTATTGCGGCGAGCAGGCGTGCGGTTCGGGAGTACAATGTGAGTTCGACTCATTGGCGTGCGTCCGCGTTAGTAGCTAGTATGGAGGATCGAGTGCACCGATATGTTCTGTGGCTCGATGATTACCTAGCGAGAGAGTTGTTGGTGTAGCTCTTGGTAGGCATGGACATTTCCAGCACGCAGCTTATGCACTTGGGTGTGATGAGCGGAGAGGTCGACGGAATGACCAAGGTCAGCGGAAGAGGGCCAGAACAGCAGGGTCCTTTGGTGACTTTCGAGGCGGACCGCCTCAGCAGCAGGCTAGTTATGCGCCTCCGCAGATTAAGTGGTCCCCACCGTCGTCGGGGCGTTTGGGATATTCGAGAGCAGTCGGGGCTCCCGTGTTTCAGATTTGAGGAGTAGAAGTGCTCGCCGGATGAGGCCACCGTATCTCGGTGTGGCGTTGTGGTAAAGCCCATGGGGAATGTCGTCTTGGTTTGGGAGATTGCTATACTTGCGGCCCGACAGGGCCATTTGTGAGAGCTATCGACCGGGGTAGCATGGTGGGATAGCACAGACTACTAGATCAGTTGCGGGTTCTTCACCTTCCATAGCTAGGCTGGATGTTCATACACCGGCAGGCCACGGTAGAGGTCGCGGTGGAAGTTCCCAGTTTTAGCGGTCCTTTGAACCGCCTATTTTCAGGTATATCCTTAACCCTCTAGAGATTTGTATGTATTGATGATATGTTTAGTGTTATGTTCGGATAGCTTTGTGCTAAAATGTGATTTAGAAGCCTGGTTAGTGAAAAGGGTAAGCACAGGGTGAAAATGATGAACCTTAGAATATTACAGTTGAGACCTTAGATGTAAGGCCGTCTTGAGTACAAGATTTTGCGGGTGATCTTTGTCAGAATGTATAAGTATACGTGGAGTAATTGTGGGAAAATTCCTTGGGTGGTGTAAAATGGAAGTGGTAGCTTTCATGACCTGTATAGGTAAGATTGTTCCGGATCGGGGAACAAGAGCTTGATGCGTGAAGTGGGTCGGGTTGGGGCCATGTTGCGGGTCAACCCGTAGCCCGATTTGGGGTTGGGACAGTTCGAGGTGGTCCCGCCAGGTGGTAGGATCACGAGGGTGCTAGGCCCAAGTTTAGGTAACCATCGTATGAATTCGTGGATATGTTCGACCAAGAATCGGATCGTAAAGGCCGGGAATGGCCTTAAGGGAATTTGAGGCTAGTAAGATGACCAAGTTTGGAAGTAGTGACTCCAGAGATTTTGGAACCAAGCGATGGCGAAGTATGGTACGTATACTAGAAAGAGTTCCAGTGTTCGAGAAGGGTACGACAAGTAAGGGAAGAAGTGAACATGTGTTAAGAGAATAGAAGTGATCGTTTCTTAAGGGAGTATCGTTTAGACTTTGGGTGGAAGCTTTTGTAATGCTAGAGGTGATTTCTCGTGGACTTGGATGTAAGTTTTTGCGCGTGTTGTATTGTGGCCAGGTGTGGCATGTTTGTTTTCGTAAGTATAGCAGTGAAGACTATACTGGCGCCTGTTTGTTTTGAGACTTAGAAGGAACATTCGGGACGAATGTTTCTAAGGAGGGGAGAATGTTATACCCCGTATTTTCCAGAGTATGTACGTGAGGGCGTACGTATAATAAGTTTAAAGCCTTAAGTAGGCAAAGTGGCGAAATTTGTGCACAACTAGCGGAAAGAATCGTTTTCCGACGAAACGTTTTTCTAAACTTGCGAAGGGAAAATTCCGGCTATGTCATTAATAATTTTTGCGAATTTTTCCGAGAGATGAAATATTTTGGACCAACGAGAGGGCGACATGTGTCACCCTCAAGTGGCGGATTTGATGGACGAATTGGGCACACATTTTTTCCATTTTTGTTGCCTAAAACATTGGTCAAGGTTAGGTAGGATATTTGTGAGATATTTGTGTGGTAGATGAGCAAGTGGGACCCACTTAACACATGTCCTAATCCACACCATCCACTTGCCCCCCACTTGTCTTGATCTTGGCCATTGGTTGGCCTATAAATACCCCCCTTAGTTGATGAACTTCTTCATCCACACTTAGACATTTCCAAGTCTAAAAATCCCTCCCTCTCCCTTGTGAGCTCTCGTCCAACTCCCCCCTCCCCCTTTGAGAGGCCCTCGGCCGAGAACACCCCCCCTTAGCCTAGTTGTTTTCGAGAAATACACCCCCCCCTTTGTGGTATAGAAATACTTCTCCAAGTATTGTTATAATACCAAAATACTCTAGCCCAAAACCTTTGTAGTATTTCCAATCTTATCACGACCGAACCGGGCCGTGGTCGTGCCTACTGTGCACCTAGTGATACAACATCAGAGAAAAACCAGCGGAAATAAAAACTTAAACATATAAATAGATATGGATCAAGATGAAAGAAAATAGGCCAACCGAAACGGTTGCCTTTCAGCATATATATATATATCGACCTTTGAACAGTTACAATCCTTACAAACCCGCCACAACAAAGCATGCACTCTAAGATTT
This sequence comes from Przewalskia tangutica, assembly GCA_029844215.1. NCBI lineage: Eukaryota > Viridiplantae > Streptophyta > Magnoliopsida > Solanales > Solanaceae > Przewalskia > Przewalskia tangutica. The sequence continues at coordinate 31,036,586 of CM056728.1, read as the reverse complement.
TTACAACAACTATGACGGACGTGGCCCGCCATACCACGAATGTACAAGAACCCATGCACTGTGTGGTAACATACCAAAAGATAAGCCTCCAAGGAACGAGCTTCCCAATACGCTAAATGTGATCCTAAAAGGGGATCGATAGATGTACCTCTACCTGCGGCATGAACGCAGCCCGAAGGAGGTCGATAACAGTACCAAGTATGTGAAATCAGAATATCGTAAATGAAATCATAATAGTCTATATAAAGCAGGAGACAGGTATGATACCCAAACGACAGTACACACAAATACAGTTATATCAAGTCAGGGACTCACGCCCTCCAAGTCATTACTTAAATATTATGATGGGTCTCCCGCCCAGAACATCAATCAGGCCCGTGGAATACCTTCCTCACCGCGATCTATGATATGATAACACCAAGAAGTACACCAACACCAAGTCCTACCCGATGCCAAAGCCGTACTAACAATACAATACAACCAAACCACGGTCGACACGGCAAGTACGAAGCCGACTACCGGATACTGGCCGCCGCCACGAGTGACCGGCAAGTACGAGGCTAACTACGGTACCAAGGTCAGATCACGAGACTTCGTCACTACACCGAACGGCAAGTGCGAGGGCTAACTACCGTACCAAGGCCGAATCAGCCACGAGACGGGGCAAGTACGAAGCCACCACCGGTACCAAGGCCGAACGAAGAAACCTCGTGGAGAGCTAGTCCATGGAATAACACTATCAACGGGAGCGCACTGCGGAATTCTCCACCGCGCAGACGCCCAAGTAAGTTCTCAACAAGTCAACCGCCTCCACCGAGACGCGAGTATAGAAACACAGTTCTTGCACAACAAAGGCTATCACAACAAGCATAGGCAAGTTTCACAACAACAAGCATAGGCAAGTTATACACAACTCAAGGTACTTTCATTTTATGTCAAAGTCCGGGTTTTAACCCTAAAGTACTACGTACGTTAAATTCCTTTTAAGAGATCTATTCCTTTTATAAAAGTCACCCGATACCCTTAGTATAAAAAAATAGAGTGACTTACATCTTTTAAGTAAACCAAAACAACTTCCATACTTTCCTTTTTAAAACCAAATTAAGGCACTACCATGCCTTCTTTTTGGACCAAAACACTTCTCTTTTTAAAGTCAAGTTACCACATTAAAACCAATGATAAAACCATTCTTTCGTTTTCATAAAGTCGTTATAACTAACTTCCCATAAAGTTGTTATAACACTTTATGTTTTAAACCAATTTTTAAGACAAAACAATGCCTTTCTTTTAAACCAAAAACTCTTTAATTTCCTCAAGTCTCTTTTAGAAATCAAGTTCCTTACTTATCCTTAATTCCGAAATCAGTAAAACATTATTCTTTAAAAACCAAGTACTCATTACTCACGAATGAGGTTTCACACTTCTTAACAACTTTCACATCAATTCAGTTAAGTTAAGTCCCTTATCTTTTAAGATCAAGTCTCTTAACTTCTTAAAAGCAATAAACCATTCTTTTTATCTTCTTAAGTCGTTATACCTAACTTCCCATAAAGCTAGCATGACTCTTTAAGCTTTCAAACCAAGTATTATTCTTCTTTCAAAAAGGATTCTTAATTCTTTTGAAATACTTCAAGATTCTTATTATTCAGGCTTAAGTCAAAAGACATTGCCGTAAAACTATATTCAATTAACACACGTACGTCTACCGTACTATATATATATTCTTGTAAAATACTTCCAGATTCTTATTATTCAGGCTTAAGTCAAAAGACATTGCCACACGTACGTCTACCGTACTATATATATTCCTTTAAAATATCATGCTCAAGAGTATAGGAAGAATCACATACCTCGCAACGATTATCGACTATCAGCAAATAGCTCCAAAGTACTGTAATCCTGCTAGCCTTTTTCACTTCTTCGAGTAGAATACGCTACTCGCAGTACTTCACCCTATAATGGTCACACAAGTCTATCAACGACTAGACTATCTATAAAATAATTCTACGGAAAATTGGGCAGCACTTCCCTACCCGCCAAACTACACAAGTCTACTGTAAATACAGTCCTATGTAAGTACAGTTCAGTTCCCTTCTTATATACCTTCCTGGTATATAACTTATACTTAATTCTTATACTTCAACAGCATGTAAACTCTAATTACAAAAGAAGGTCAAGCGTATTTACCTCGATAAGCCCAAAATTATCCAAGTTTAAATGTCGATCCTGAGCAACGTTTAGCTCCAACTCTGGGCGCTCCAACCCGCTCCAAACAACCCTTAGAAGTTCTACGCAACTTCTACTTAATACTTCAACTCGCTATGAAGATTTTCCTTGTGGTTTCGGTTTGAGACTAAAAGGAAAAAGGTAGTATTTCCTGCTCTACGATAGAGGTAACTTTTGGAATACTACAAGGTATAAGGCCAAGGTATTTTGGGTAAAGTAACAATACTGGAGAGTATTTCTACCAAAAAGGGGTATTATACGAGAACCATACAAAGCGAAGGGGTGTACCACTTAAGACCCCTAGAAGGGGGTGGGTACCCTCTCGGCCACAAGGATGTTATACCCCGTATTCTCAGGGTATGTATGCGAGGACGTACGTACGAGAGCACGACAGAAAAATTGGAAAGGAAGAAAGAGGTGATTCTTCCACGGAAAAAGTTTCCGTTTTTTTGTAAGGAAAAATGTTCGTTGAAGGAATTGGGTTCCCAGTTTGGAATTTGGGCTTCTTAAATTATATTAGAATTTTGAGATTTTATTTTCTGAATGGTCACGTGGGCCCACGGGAGAAATTTACTATGTGGGCCCGCTTTGATTTTGAGATTTTGGCCATTTTGGATATTTTCTAAGATGAGTTATTTTGGACAAGGAGGGCGACACGTGTCACCCCCTGGTGGCTTGGCGAAGTTACCTTTCAGGCACAACACCCTTGTTAGAGTCGTTTTCGACGAAACGCTTGCGTAACTTGCGCGGAAAATTTCGCTATGTCGTTTTGTATTTTTGCGATTTTTCCGAGCGACGAACATTTTGGTTAACAAGAGGTGACACTTGTCACCTCGCCGACGCCTTTAGGGCTCGCTTCGCCGATTGGTGCCTTGTTGTGGCATTGTTTTGTGCAATGTTTTGTGCAATGTTTTGTGGCTTGTATTGTGGAGTAGGGTTAGGGTGCACTTGGCTTGATCTTGGCCTTACACTTGCCTTGCACATGGCTTGATCTTGGCCATTGGTTGGCCTTTGGTTTTGCTATAAATACCCCCCTAAGCTTGAAGACTTCTTCATCCAAAAATCTTCCAAGTCTTGAGTCCCTCTCCCTCCCTTTGAGTGTGTTCTCGTCCTAAGCCTTCCCCCTCACCCCCTTGAGTGGCCTGGTGGCCGATAGCCTCCCCTCCTCCTGTGGTGCTAGCGTGGGTACCCCTAGCCTAGTTGTTTCGTATAATACACCCCCTTGGTAGAAATACTCCGAGTATTGTTATAATGCCCAAAATACCTTAGCCTTTACCTTGTTGTATTCCAAAAGTTACCTCTATCGTAGAGCCCGGAAATACTACCTTTTGTCCTTTTAGTCTCAAACCAAAACCCTAAGGAAATCTTCATGTTGGTCAAGTATTTGAGTAGAAGTTGGTTAGAACTTCTAAGGGTTGTTTGGAGCGGATTGGAGCGCACGGAGTAGGAGCTAAACCTTGCTCAGGATCGACATTATAACTTGGATAATTTTGGGCTTGTCGAGGTAAATATTCTTGTCCCCTTATTGTAATTGGAGATTACATGTTGTAGGAATATATAGTTGAGGTATACTATATATAGAACTGAACATTATTGTGCGGCAATGTCTTTTGACTTAAGCCCAATTTAAAGAAAAGAATCGAATCAGATTTACATAGGATCAGACAAGAGACTTGTGTAGCATTGTTGTGTAGTAGAATTGTATACGTCCGGTTAGACGTATAACCCCCCCCCCCCCTGGTTGGCTTGATAGCCGGCCTCGATAGGGGAGGAGACTTACGCTGTTGCGGGGGGGGAGGTGCTGCCGAATTTTCTGTAGAGAAATGGAACCGTATGTTTAAAGGTTAATAGACGTTTGTGACCTTTTTAGGTGAAAGTACTAAGAGTAGCGTATTCTACTTGAGGAGTGGAAAGGGCTAGCAAGGTTGTAGTACTTGGAGCATTTTGCTTGTATCGATACTCGTCGCGAGGTATGTGAACCTCTTCCTATCTGTTCTAGCATGATATGTGTAACTATGTAAGACGGTGGACGATTGCGTACTAAGTGTATTTGTTTGGTTTAAACATAAAGTGTTATAACGACTTTATGGGAAGTTGGTTATAACAGCTTTATGTAGGTAAGAAAATGGTTTACTGATGTTAGAAGTTAAAAGACTTGATCTTATAAGATAAGAGACTTAACTTATTTGTTTTAATGTGGATGTTGTGTGAAACCTCATTCGTGAGTAATGAGTACTTGGTTTTTAAAGGGATAATGTTTTACTGATTTCGGGAATCAGAATGTGTATCGACAGACCACTGCAGCGTTAATAAAGGAAAATGTATTGAATAATGATGTGTTGTATTAAAACCAGTAGAAACCTCCATCCAGATAGAAGCTAAGATGAGACAAAATGATATTACATTTTCTAGATCATGGTCATGTAATAAGATCGTTATAAACAAGAATAAACTACTCACATATATGACATATGTTACTCAATTGTTTTAAAAGAGATTAAGACTATGAGTTATGAACCTTTCTAAAATAAGTGACTTGAGCATTTGAAATTAGGCAAAACTTGAACGTTTGGAAAATAATGTTGTTACTTGATTTTACAAAAGGGGAAGTGTCTTGTTTACTTAAAAAGATAGTCACGATTTTTATACTACGTATTGTGTGACTTATGTGAAAGTACTTTGAGTTGTGTGAAACTTGCCTATGCTTGTGATGATAGCCTTTGTTGTACAAGTGTTGTATTTACGTTACCGCTCTCGATAGAGGCGGTTGACTTGTTGAGAACTTACTTGGACGCTCGCGGACGAGAATTCCACGGGTATGTTTCCATTTTGATTATTGTCTTATTGTGGTTACATGGACATGTCTACACCGAGGTAGAATTCGGGGCATGTGGCTACGGCGCAGGTTGATCACCCAGATATTGTTGTTGATGTCACATGGACGTGTCTACACCGAGGTAGAATTCCGAGGCATGTGGCCGTGGCATTGGTATTATTGTTGCATCATGGACATGTCTACACCGGCGCGTAATTCCGGGGCATGCGCCGTGATGCGAACATGATTGATGTTGTGGGCGTGAGACCCATAGTTATATTTGAGTGATGACTTGAGGGCGTGAGTCCCTGACTGGACATGACTGCTTTTATGTTGTGAACTGTAGTTTGGTTATCATACATGTCTCCTGCTTTATATAGACTAGTATGATTTCATTTACGATTTTACGCTTCACATACTGCTTGGTACTGATCGACCTCTTCCGGGCCGTTCATGCCGCAGTAGAGGTACATCGGCCGTGGATCCTCGCTCTTAGGATCTCGGGCCAAAGATTGGGAAGCTCCGTTTCTCCGGAGGCTTATCTTTTGGTATGTGTTCCCTGAGTTGTAGGTTCTTGTACATTCAGGGGTATGGCGGGGCCCTGTCCCGTCATAGTTGTTGTAAATCTTAGAGGTATGTAGTACTGTTGTGGGCAGGGTTTGTAAAAAGGATTAAACTGTTCGTTTTGAAAGAGTTGTATTTATATATGTTATTGGAAGGCAACCGTTGGGTTGGCCTGTTTTATGATCATATATCTTGTTTCTTGTTTAAAGTTTTATTTTCCGCCGTTTTCTCGATGTTGTGTCACCAGGGTGTCCGGTAAGGCACCAAGAACGCCCGAACGGGTCGTTACAAAAGTGGTATCGGAGCGATTAGTCCTGAAAGTGTCTACGCATCGTGTCTAGTAGAGTCTTGATTATCGGTGTGTTAGGCACCACATCTATAATCGTGAGGCTATAGGACATTTAGGATTGGTTTCCATTCTTCTCATTCCGAGATCGTGCCTGAGTTGTGTTGTAAGTTGGACCCTCCGACGTATCTCGTTTTTACCGCTATGCCCGCCGCAAGGCAACCAGAGCCCGGGCGGCAAGCCGAGGGTGCCGCTAGTGAGATACTGAGGAGTGCAGGCGCAGCCCTGACAAGACTGAGGTCAGGCTTCGACGGCGGTTTTCAGGACGCCGCCACCAAAGAGAGTGTAGAGCCGCAAAGGCTGGTCCGAGACCACGATACTGAGCCTCCACCCCACACAGGGGCGCAGGAGATGGGTTACAAGGAGATGGCCCAGATTCGGTCGTGAGTCGTGGCCGATATGAGGATAGGCCGATGCAGCAGCCTGGCCCAGAGCACCAGCCGTTCACCCCGAGCCGATAGTTTGAGGCTACGGGACTTTCTGAGTTGTAGCCCGCCAGAGTTTTATGGGTCGAGGCCTGAGGATGATCCGCAGGAGTTCATCCGGCAGTTACAGCGGGTCATGAGAGTGATCAAGGCTTCGGAGACCGAGTCGGTGGTCTTAGGTTCGCATCGGCTGCGTGATACCACAGTCGACTGGTTTGATTCTTGGGAGTTGTCCCGGGGAGAGCATGCGCTCCCAGCAGTATGGGACGAGTTCTCAGAGGCATTCCTCACTCACTTCTTGCCTCCGCAGATGAGGAGGGCACGGGCCGACAGATTTGTGATGCTGAGACAGAGAGGGCGTACAGTTCGGGAGTACAACGTGGAGTTTGACTCGTTGGCTCGGTATGTCCCCGCTTTAGTGGCAACCATGGAGGATAGAGTGCACCGCTACGTCACCGGATTAGATGATTGCTTGACAGAGGCTTGTTCGAGTGTAGCTCTTCAGCCGGGCATGGACATTGCCCGCATGCAGGCTCATGCACTGGGATGTGAGGCACGGAGAGGTCGACGGAATGACCAAGATCAGCAGAAGAGGGCCAGAACAACAGGGTCCTTTGGTGACTTTCGAGGCGGACCGCCTCAGCAGCATACTAGTTTTGTACCTCCGCCAGTGCAGAGTGGTCCTCCACAACCTTCAGAGCATCCAGAGTATTCGGGAGCGGTCGTGGCTCGAGGTTCGTGTTTCGAGGAAGTGGGTGTTGGCGGATGCGGTCACCCCTACCTCGGTGGTCGATGTGGTAGACCGCATTTCGGGGAGTGTCGTGGTGCCAGGTGAGCTTGTTTTTTTTGCGGCCAGCAGGCCATTTTGCGAGGAACTGTCCGACCAAGGGTAGCACGGATGTTACGACTCACCTTCAGATCGATGCGGTGTTCATCACCTTCACTAGCTATACGCGCAGGCGTGATCGTGATTAGAAAAGCGGTAGAGACAGGTATATCCTTAACCCTCTAGAGTTTTGTATGCTTGTTATGTTAATGTGTTTAGTGTTATGTTCGGATAGCTTTGTGCTAAAATGTGATTTAGGAACATGGTTAGTTGGAAGGATAAGTATGGAGGCATGGTAAGTGTGAACCCTAGACTGTCACGATTGAGACCTTAGAGGTAAGGTCGTCTTGAGTAAAAGATTCGTTTTATGTTTGACCTTTATCAGAGTGCGTAGTATACGTGGGTTTTATGTGAGTGATCAGTCCATGGGTAATGTGAGATGGAAGTGGTAGCTTTCATGATGTGATTTAGCAGGATTGTTCCGTGTCGGGGAACAAGGGCGTGACGCGATTGTGGGTCGGGTTGAGGACGTGATCTGGGTCAACCCGTGCAGCCTTTAAGGTGGGTCGGTTAGGTGGTCCCGCCAGTGGTAGGGTCACGAGGATGCTAGGCCCAAGTTTGTATGACCATCGTATGAGTTGGTGGATATGTTCGACGAAGCGGATCGTGGGGCGGGAACGGCCTTAGAAGATCGAGATTAGTAAGATGACCAAGTTTGGAGGTAGTGACTCGAGGTTGGAAACGAGCGTTGACGGAGTGTGGTACGGATACTAGAAAGAGTTTGAGTGTTCGAGAAAGTACAACAAGATGGGGAAAAGTGAACGTGTGTGATCGTTTCTTTTGTGAAATGAAGGTGTGAAGGGAGTATATTTTAGACCTCAGGTAAGGGGTTTTTGTGATGATTAGAGGTGTTTCCTCGTTGACTTGGGTTTAAGTATTTGTGCGTTTGTTATTTTTTTTATGGCCAGGTGTGGCATGATTGTTTTCGTGCGTATAGCAGTGAAGGCTATACTAGCGCATGTTTGGGTTGAGACTTGAGAAGGAACATTCGGGACGAATGTTTCTAAGGAGGGGAGAATGTTATACCCCGTATTCTCAGGGTATGTATGCGAGGACGTACGTACGAGAGCACGACAGAAAAATTGGAAAGGAAGAAAGAGGTGATTCTTCCACGGAAAAAGTTTCCGTTTTTTTTGTAAGGAAAAATGTTCGTTGAAGGGAATTGGGTTCCCAGATTTGGAATTTGGGCTTCTTAAATTATATTAGAATTTTGAGATTTTATTTTCGGAAATGGTCACGTGGGGCCCACGGGAGAAATTTACGGTTTTGTGGGGCCCGCTTTGATTTTGAGATTTTGGCCATTTTGGATATTTTCGGAAGATGAGTTATTTTGGACAAGTAGGAGGGCGACACGTGTCACCCCCCCCTTGGTGGCTTGGCCGAAGTTACCTTTGTGCACAACACCCGGTTAGAGTCGTTTTTCGACGAAACGTTTTGCGTAACTTGCGAAGGGAAAATTCCGGCTATGTCGTTTTGTATTTTTGCGGATTTTTCCGAGCGACGGAACATTTTGGGCCAAGAGGGTGACACTTGTCACCGCCAGTGGACGCCTTAGGGCGGTTTGGCATGGCCGATTGGTGCCTTGTTGTGGCATTGTTTTGTGCAATGTTTTGTGCAATGTTTTGTGGCTTGTTTTGTGGAGTAGGGTTAGGGTGCACTTGGCCTGATCTTGGCCTTACACTTGCCTTGCACATGGCTTGATCTTGGCCATTGGTTGGCCTTTGGTTTTGCTATAAATACCCACTAAGCTTGAAGACTTCTTCATCAAAAATCTTCCAAGTCTTGAGTCCTCTCCTCCCTTTGAGTGTGTTCTCGTCCTAAGCCTTCCCCTCCCCTCGAGTGGCCTTGTGGCGAGAGCCTCCCATCCCCTGTGGTGCTAGCCAGTGGGTACCCCACTGCCTAGTTGTTTCGTATAATACACCCTCTTGGTAGAAATACTCTCAGTATTGTTATAATGCCCAAAATACCTTAGCCTTTACCTTGTTGTATTCCAAAAGTTACCTCTATCGTAGAGCAGGAAATACTACCTTTTGTCCTTTTAGTCTCAAACCGAAACCCTAAGGAAATCTTCATAGTTGGTTGAAGTATTTGAGTAGAAGTTGGTTAGAACTTCTAAGGGTTGTTTGGAGCGGATTGGAGCGCACGGAGTAGGAGCTAAACCTTGCTCAGGATCGACATTATAACTTGGATAATTTTGGGCTTGTCGAGGTAAATATTCTTGTCCCCTTATTGTAATTGGAGATTACATGTTGTAGGAATATATAGTTGAGGTATACTATATATAGAACTGAACATTATTGTGCGGCAATGTCTTTTGACTTAAGCCTGAATTTAAAGAAAAGAAGAATCAGTATTTACATAGGACTGTATTGCAGTAGACTTGTGTAGCATTGTTGTGTAGTAGAATTGTATACGTCCGGTTAGACGTATAACCCCCCCCCCCCTGGTTGGCTTGATAGCCGGCCTCGATAGGGGAGGAGACTTACGCTGTTGCGGGGGGGGGGAGGTGCTGCCAAATTTTCTGTAGAGAAATGGAACCGTATGTTTAAAGGTTAATAGACGTTTGTGATCTTTTTAGGTGAAAGTACTAAGAGTAGCGTATTCTACTTGAGGAGTGGAAAGGGCTAGCAAGGTTGTAGTACTTGGAGCATTTTGCTTATTGTCGATACTCGTCGCGAGGTATGTGAACCTCTTCCTATCTGTTCTAGCATGATATGTGTAACTATGTAGTACGTGGACGTAGGTACTAAGTGTATTTGTTTGTTTAAACATAAAGTGTTATAACGGCTTTATGGGAAGTTGGTTATATGACTTTATGTAGGTAAGAAAATGGTTTCATTGATGTTAGAAGTTAAAAGACTTGATCTTATAAGATAAGAGACTTAACTTATTTGTTTTAATGTGGATGTTGTGTGAAACCTCATTCGTGAGTAATGAGTACTTGGTTTTTAAAGGGATAATGTTTTACCGATTTCGAATCGAATGTATCGACAGGACCATCGCAGCGTTAATAAAGGAAAATGTATTGAATAATGATGTGTTGTATTAAAACCGGTAGAAATCTCCATCTCAGAGAAGCTAAGATGAGACAAAATGATATTACATTTTCTAGATCATGGTCAGTAATAAGATCGTTATAAACAAGAATAAACTACTCACATATATGACATATGTTACTCAATTGTTTTAAAAGAGATTAAGACTATGAGTTATGAACCTTTCTAAAATAAGTGACTTGAGCATTTGAAATTAGGCAAAACTTGAGCGTTTGGAAAATAATGTTGTTACTTGATTTTACAAAAGGAAGTGTCTTGTTTACTTAAAAAGATAGTCACGATTTTTATACTACGTATTGTGTGACTTATGTGAAAGTACTTTGAGTTGTGTGAAACTTGCCTATGCTTGTGATGATAGCCTTTGTTGTACAAGTGTTGTATTTACGTGTTACCGCGTCTCGATAGAGGCCTTGACTTGTTGAGAACTTACTTGGACGTCTTTGGCATGACGAGAATTCCACGTATGTTTCCATTTTGATTACCGTCTTATTGTGGTTACATGGACATGTCTACACCGAGGTAGAATTCCGGGGCATGTGGCCACGCGCGTGGTTGATCACCCAAGATATTGTTGTTGATGTCACGTGGACGTGTCTACACCGAGGTAGAATTCAGGGTACGTGGGCCACGGGCATTGGTATTATTGTTGCATCATGGACATGTCTACACCGAGGCGATTCCGGGCACGCGCCGATGCGAACATGATGGATGTTGTGGGCGTGAGACCCATAGTTATATTTGAGTGATGACTTGAGGGCGTGAGTCCCTGACTGGACATGACTGCTTTTATGTTGTGAACTGTAGTTTGGTTATCATACATGTCTCCTGCTTTATATAGACTAGTATGATTTCATTTACAGTATTTTACAGTTTCACATACTTGGTACCTGTTGTACTGACCTCCTTCGGGGGGCTGCGTTCATGCCGCAGGTAGAGGTACATCGGTCGTGGATCCTCGCTCTTAGGATCTCGCCAGCGTTTTGGGAAGCTCCGTTTCTCCGGAGGCTTATCTTTTGGTATGTGTTCCCTGAGTTGGAGGTTCTTGTACATTCAGGGGTATGGCGGGGCCCTGTCCCGTCATAGTTGTTGTAAATCTTAGAGGTCTGTAGTACTGTTGTGGGCAGGGTTTGTAAAAAGGATTAAACTGTTCGTTTTGAAAGAGTTGTATTTATATATGTTATTGGAAGGTAACCGTTGGGTTGGCCTGTTTTATGATCATATATCTTGTTTCTTGTTTAAAGTTTTATTTTCCGGTGGTTTTCTCTGATGTTGTGTCACTAGGGTGCCCGGGATAAGGCACGATGCCCCGAACAGTCGTTACAAAGGCCCAACAAAGGGGGAGGGGGAAGGCTAGGACAAGAAGCTCACAAAGGGGGGGGGGGGGGGGAGAAGGGTTTTCAAGACTTGGAGATTTGTTGGAGTGGATGAATAAGTCTTCAAAGGGGGGGGGGGGTATTTATAGGGAAATCAAGGGCCTTGATCAAGCCAAGTGCAAGGCAAGTGTAAGGCCAAGATCAAGCCAAGTGCACCCTAACCCTACTCCACAAAACAAGGCACAAAACAAGGCACCAAACAAGCCACAAAATAAGGCACAAAACAAGGCATAAAATCGTCCAAGCCAAGCCCTTGTTGCCGTCCATATGAGGGTGACAAGTGTCACCCTCTCGTTGGTCCAAAATATTTCATCTCTCGGAAAAATCCGCAAAAATAATAAATGACATAGCCGGAATTTTCCCTTCGCAAGTTCTGTAAAACGTTTCGTCGAAAAACGACTCTTTACGGGGGTTGTGTACAAATTTCAAATCTTGCCTAACTTTAAGGCCCAAACTTTTATACGTATGCCCACACGTACATACTCAGGAAATACGGGGTATAACAAGTACCCTCTATACGAAAAGCCCAGAAAATACTATTATACTTCCTTTAGCCACTAAACGAAACCCTAAGGAAAACCTTCATAGTCGGTTGAAGTGTTAAGTAGAAGTTGCGTAGAACTTCTAAGGGTTGTTTGGAGCGGGTTGGAGCACCCGGAGTAGGAGCTAAATGTTGTTCAGGATCGACTTTAAACTTGGATAATTTTGGGCTTACCGAGGTAAATAATCCTATCCTGCTATTGTAATTGGAAATTACATACTGTAGTATTATTAGAAATGAATATAAGATTCATAGAAGATAATTGAACTGTAATAGAAGGATATTACAGAAAAGACTTGAACTGAAATCGCATCAGAAGAATATTAAAGTAGAAGATTAAATCTGACTTACATAGATTGTATTTATGAGACTTAACCTTTATTGGTTGGTATTACTGCGAGTAGCATGTACTACTTGGAAGGTGGACAAGGCTAGCCGGGTTATAGCCGTGGAGCGTTTTGCTAATAGTCGATAATCGTCGCGAGGTATGTGATTCTTCCTATCCTCTTGAGCATGATATTTTAAAAGAATATATATATAGTACGGTAGACGTACGTGTGTTAAACGGAACGTAGTTTTACGGCAATGTCTTTTGACTTAAGCCTGAATAATAAGAATCTTGAAGTATTTCAAAAGAATTAAGAAACCTTTTTGAAAGAAGAGTAATGCTTGGTTTTAAAAGCTTAAGAGTTATACTAGCTTTATGGGAAGTTAGGTATAACGACTTAAGAGAGATAAAAAGAATGGTTTATTAATCTTAAAAGATAAGAGGCTTGACTTAAATGAAGTAATATGAATGTTTGTGTGAAACCTCATTCGTGAGTAATGAGTACTTGGTTGTTAAAAAGGAATAATGTTTTACTAATTTCGGAAATCAGAATAAGTATCGAACAAACCACAGCAGCGCTAATAAAGGGAAATGTATTGACTAATAAAGTATTATTAAAACCAGTAGAAACCCCCATCTGCATAGAAGCTAAGATGAGACAAAATGATATTACATTTCCTAGATCATGGTTGCTTTAATAAGATTGTTATGAACAAGAATAACCTACTCACACATAAGGCATATGTTTCTCAAATTGTTTTAAAGGGATTAAAACTATGAACTACGAAACCTTTTCGAAAATGAGAAACTTGAGCATTTGAAATTAGGCAAACTTGAACGTTTGGAAAATAATGTTGTTACTTGATTTACAAAGGGAAGTGTTTTGGTTTACTTAACAATGTTAGTCACTCTATTTTTATACTACGGGTATCGGGTGACCTTTGTAAAAGAAATGGATCTCTAAAAGGAATTTAACGTACGTAGTTGTCACGACCCGACCCCGGGCCCGCGACTGGTGCCCTACCTGGGCACCCTTACAGGTATACATCAGAGATAATCAGCGGAACATACATGAAACTTATAAATAACACAACAGAAGTAAAACAACAGGTAGCCGATAGGGCTACCTTCCTGGACATAAATATATACAACCGAAGCAGTTGCCTCATTTCTTTACAAACTGACCCACAACATGTGACTACAGACCTCTAAGAGTTTTAACATAACAACTGTGGCGGGACAGGGCCCCGCCATACCCCTGAATATACGTGAATCTACTACCTCAGGGAAAACCGTACCAAGAGCTAAGCCTCCGGAGCAAATGGAGCTTTCTCTCAAAAACTGAACCGAGATCCTAAGAGCAAGGATCACCAACCTGGTACCTAAAACTCGCGGCATGAACGCAGCCGGCGGGTCGATAACAAAAATTTAATATGGAATGAAATAACGTCAAGAATGATCATAATCAGACAAAAGAATGACAGAGGCAAGTATAAAAAAATACATACCAGATCCTGCCGTGTCATTACCACTTATGAACTTAATTTCACCTCATTATCTTTTCCATTCCCAATAAAAGTTATAGTCACATTCTTACGTACATTATTAGAAAAAGAATCATTAAGTTCATTACCATATAACTTACTTATCTTTCGTAACATAGTCCGGCCCATTACGGAGGGACACATATACTACCCGGCCCAATCTGGGACGCGATCAAGTCACACTAATATCAAAGCATGCCCGTGGAATCCCCCATCACTGTCAACAGCTATTAGTGTAAAATATAAACATGGGTCTCAGGCCCATAACATCAATCAAACAGGCGGTATAACGTCTTGGGCTTGCCTCATTTATACTCTTACCCCGAGAAGGTGGTAAGCGGGGTATAACGTCTTGGGGCTTGCCCCTCATTTATACTCTTACCCTGGAGAAGGTGGTATAACGTCTTGGGGCTTGCCCCTCATTTATACTCTTACCCTATCTCGACCGGTCGTCAAACAACACATAAAGCAGGTGGTACAGCGTCTTGGGGGTTTACCCCTCACTTATACTCTTACCCTGGAGAAGGTGGTATAACGTCTTGGGGATTGCCCCTCATTTATACTCTTACCCTATCTCGACCGACTATCAAACAAGACATAAGAACTACCCTGTCTTTTATAAAAAATCCGGGAATTTAACCCAAGTACCACAAATAACGGAAGCATACCCGTGGAATCTCACATCACTGTCGGTACGTCCAAGTAACTTATAACAAGACAGCCGGCCCTCCAACCGAGAGTCGCGGCAACGTAATAAACATAATACTTGCACTCAAAGGCTATCACCAGCACATATAGGCTAAATCTCAATTAACCAAGCCAAAGTACTTATCAAGGCACACATAGAATAATCCTCAATTAACAAGCCAAAGTACTACGTACGTACATTCTTTTCAAAAGACTCCTTTCCAAATAAAACTTCCCCGATACTAACAACCGTAGTATCAAGTCATATCCACCTTTCAAGACAAGTCACAATACCTTTTTAGAAATACAATTACCGGCTTCTAAATCAAGTGACTTCTTTATTAAAAACCTTAAGCAATTGGTACCTTTAAACCAATTTGCCCTTACCTAATACAAGTTATTCCTTTGATTACTTTACTAGAGAAAACCATTCTCTTAATCTTCCATAAAGCCGTTATAACCAACTTCCCATAAAGCCGTTATAACCCTTTATGGTTTAGACTAACACGTTCCTTTTTATAACCAAGAGACTTCTACTTTTTGAAACCAAGTATTATATACTTTCAAATCAATTCTCATAACTTTCAAAAATACAATTAGTCTCTTAACCATTAGAAAACAAGTGACTCCTTTTATTATAAAACCCTAGGCAATTGATGCCGTAAAATCAAGTTGCCTTTTTACTAAAGTCAAGTCATTTATCTTTCCATAAGGCAAATATAACTAACTTCCCATAAAGCCGTTATATTCACTTTATACCTTAGCCAAAAACAATTTCCTATCCAAGGGACTTATACGTTTAAAACGGAACAAGTATAACATACTTTAAAACTCTTCAAGTCCCTTAACTTTAAAATCAACTTAAGACATCCTTACTATTTTCAAAGAAGTGAGTTAATCTCCTAACCCACCCGACTTGGCATTATTTAAAACAAGTAAAGAATGTCATAGTCTTGTACGTCTACCGTACTACATACGTGCAACTAGTCATGCTCAAAAGATAGGAAAAGTTCTACATAGAGTAAATCACATAACTACCTCTTAACTTCTAAGAGTAGAAGGAAACATGAAATGATACCACAAGTATATTCCATACATAGAATCATGCCAAAGGAAGGAAGAGGTTCACATACCTCGCGACGATTGTCGACAAATAGCAAAATGCTCCAAAGTACTCCAACCTTGATAGCTATTCCACTCTCCCAGTAGGATACGCTATACTTAGTACTTCAACCTATAATGGTCACAATATGTCCATTAACCTTTCACTTGTAACGTAGAATTATTCTAAGTGCTAGGTCACTAATTCTACGAAAAATCGGACAGCACTTCCTTTGTTTCTACTAACTTTGCCACCTTTTTCAAGGTCGAATACAATAACCAATACAGCCCCGATTGGCTCACCACAATCTATAAGGTAGTCCAATATAAATAAATAACCATACAGCCCCAATTGGCTTACCACAATATAGAAGGTAGTCCAATACAAATGAAAACAAACTATTACAAACTAGAAGTACAAATTCGGCCACCTTGAGTTCAACAATACTAATTCTTATCCAATTTCCATTTCAATCCAAATTGGTAGCATAACATAATATCAAGTCGCATTTGATTATAACAACCATAATCTTTAAGTAAGTAACATGCGACGATTTCTAATAAACGACCAATTAGTAATCCAACTTAACATGGCTTACATTTCATTTCGGATTTCCAAGGCTACAATCAATCCATAATCCTTATAAACTTCTACATATCAACTTCATGCTAGCAACAGGTAAAGCTAACAACACAAAATAAATATATAACCTTGTAACACTTTAAAAGACAAGATTATACCTCAACGACTCTTAATCCAACTCCAATCCGAAGTCGCTCCTTAGTAGTTTAGAACCTCTCCAAGACACTTCAATCCGCTTGTTGAGACCCTTAGAACCACACCAACAACTTTCCTTTAACTTACAATCCAAAACCTAGAAAAGCCACTAGGTTTTCACTTTGCGACTAACCCGAAAACTATCTTTTTCCGGGATTTTTCTATTGCGATATGCTTACAATATCCTCAAGAACCTTGGGTTAAAGTCTTGTGGCTAAAGAACCACAAACGAAAAAATTTCTCCTTTCTTTTTATCAAACCCGGGAGCTCAAGCCTTGTGTTCATCAAATTTTCTTGTAATTTTGGCTAAGTGTTAAGCTCTCTCTACTAGTAGTATTATAAAGGAACATGGAGGGTCAAGATGTGAACAATTGGGTGGTTTGGATGATCTCTTAACAAATATCAAGACTTGTGGGACCTTGACTTAGTCAAACTTCTGCCTAAACAACTTGCAAGACTTGCCATCTAGGACTATGGTCAATGACCATATCGCCATGCCAATTTCGTCCAAGGCATCTATAAGGGGGTGACACGTGTCGTCATCCCATTCACACAATAATACGCTTCCGACAAATTCCAATATTCCCGATAAATTTTACAAGTCTCAAATCTTAACACTCGAGTTCTTTCAGACGTTCTAAAACATGCCCCGTAATTACTGGTGTAACATTCTTCCCCTTAGAAACATTCGTCCTCGAATGTTCTTTCGAGTCAAACTTATAATTAGCGACATAGTTCCCTTTCACAACCCCGACATACCAACAATGCCACACATGGCCCTAATACCGCACACGCATATCCGCCCATCATAAGCCCAAACGAGGTTACCTTTTCGCACTTCTAACTCATACTAGCATACATAACTTCCATACCGATTCGCCTCAAATCTTTGAGTCACTCTATAATACAATACGACCATTTCCGGCCACGACTGTTCCGGTGGAACGCGCCCACGAACCCAGAAACAATTAACTAGTCTGGGCCTTGCGCTGCGTGACCCCGCCACGTAGGACTACTACCAACCGATCCCACTCCATTCCAGGCCGGGAGACCCAGAATGTGTCCTCGACCCTACTCGGCCGCACTTAACTCTTATCCTCGTCCGACTTAAAATCTTATTGCGAGAAAGCCTTATACATCTAAGGTCTCGGCGGTTATCAATATTCTTAGGCTCGCAATTTCCATGCTCCAAGCCTACCTTACCAATCCCCAATAACTGTATAAAACTTCTCATAAAACCATAACCATGTCTCGATCACAACAACCATTACTTACTCTATACAGCCTCATCCGTATAATTCTCGTAAGCTTACTACACACTTAATCTATTAACATGACATTCGTTAGGTTCCTTAATATGGCTTCTAAGGGTTCACTACCCTATCGCATACCTCATCCTTTCCCAATTATCTCAAATAAAACAAAAAACCTTGGCGAAAATTCATTAACTATTCCATACCTTCCCGGATCTAGTTAGTCTTTACCGATTCTCGGTAATCTAAAATCATTCTAGGCAACACGCGCCCGACCTCATACATAACTCCGTATAGATGTATGTCACAATACCAACTATACTATAATCATTACCAACTGGATACGCAATCCACATAGTCATTCCCGGTCATCACGCTTTCTCAGAAATGCAATCAACATAACTCGTTAGGGGAGACGACCCTAACAACACAGCTCTCTGGCACGATCTCAGAGTGAGAAGAATGAAACCAATCCTAAAGGTCCTGCAGCCTCCTGATTATAGATGTGGTGCACACCACACCGATAATCAAGACTCTCCTAGACACGATCTGCAGACACTTTTCGAGGACTAACTGCTCTGATACCACTTTTGTCACGACCGACCCAAGCTCGCGATCGTGCCCTACACAGGCACCCTTACAGGTATACATCAGAGATAATCAGCGGAACATATATGAAACTTATAAATAACACAACAGAAGTAAAACAACAGGTAGCCGATAGGGCTACCTTCCTGGACATAAATATATACAACCGAACCAGTTGCCTCATTTCTTTACAAACTGACCCACAACATGTGACTACAGACCTCTAAGAGTTTTAACATAACAAGCGTGGGCGGACAGGGCCCGCCATACCCCGAATATACGTGAATCTACTACCTCGTGGAAAACCGCACCAAGAGCTAAGCCTCCGAGCAAATGGAGCTTTCTCAAAATCAACCGAGATCCTAAGAGCAAGGATCACCAACCCGTACCTAAAACTCGCGGCATGAACGCACTCCGGCGGGTCGATAACAAAAATTTAATATGGAATGAAATAACGTCATAAGAATGCATCATAATCAGATAAAAGAATGACAGAGGCAAGTATAAAAAAAATACATACCAGATCCTGCCGTGTCATTACCACTTATGAACTTAATTTCACCTCATTATCTTTTCCATTCCCAATAAAAGTTATAGTCACATTCTTACGTACATTATTAGAAAAAGAATCATTAAGTTCATTACCATATAACTTACTTATCTTTCGTAACATAGTCCGGCCCATTACGGAGGGACACATATACTACCCGGCCCAATATGGGACGCGATCAAGTCACACTAATATCAAAGCATGCGTGGAATCCCCATCATCAGCGACTATTAGTGTAAAATATAAACATGGGTCTCGTGCCCATAACATCAATCAAACAGCGGTATAACGCTTGGGGCTTGCCCTCATTTATACTCTTACCACGAGAAGGTGGTAAGCGGGGTATAACGTCTTGGGGCTTGCCCGCCATTTATACTCTTACCACGGAGAAGGTGGTATAACGTCTTGGGGCTTGCCGCCATTTATACTCTTACCCTATCTCGACCGGTCGTCAAACAACACATAAAGCGGGTGGTGCGTCTTGGGGTTTACCCTCACTTATACTCTTACCACGGAAGGTGGTATAACGTCTTGGGGCTTGCCTCATTTATACTCTTACCCTATCTCGACCGACCATTAAACAAGACATAAGCACTACCTGTCTTTTATAAAAATCCGAATTTAACCCAGTACCAAATAGCGGAAGCATACGTGGAATCCCACATCACCGTCGATGCGTCAAGTAACTTATAACAAGACAGTCGGCCCTCCAACCGAGAGTCGCGGCAACGTAATAAACATAATACTTGCACTCAAAGGCTATCACCAGCACATATAGGCTACATCTCAATTAACCAAGCCAAAGTACTTATCAAGGCACACATAGAATAATCCTCAATTAACAAGCCAAAGTACTACGTGCGTCATTCTTTTCAAAGACTCCTTTCCAAATAAAACTTCCCGATACTAACAACCGTAGTATCAAGTCCTATCCACCTTTCAAGACAAGTCACAATACCTTTTAGAAATACAATTCCGAACTAAATCAAGTGACTTCTTTATTAAAACCTTCAGCAATTGGTACCTTTAAACCAATTTGCCCTTACCTAATTCAAGTTATTTCTTTGATTACTTTACTAGAGAAAACCATTCTCTTAATCTTCCATAAAGCCGTTATAACCAACTTTCCATAAAGCCGTTATAACCCTTTATGGTTTAGACTAACACGTTCCTTTTATAACCAAGAGACTTCTACTTTTTGAAACCAAGTATTATATACTTTCAAATCAATTCTCATAACTTTCAAAAATACAATTAGTCTCTTAACCATTAGAAAACAAGTGACTCCTTTTATTATAAAACCCTAGGCAATTGATGCCGTAAAATCAAGTTGCCTTTTTACTAAAGTCAAGTCATTTATCTTTCCATAAGGCAAATATAACTAACTTCCCATAAAGCCGTTATATTCACTTTATACCTTAGCCAAAAACAATTTCCTATCAAGGGACTTATACGTTTAAAGCGGAACAAGTATCACATACTTTAAAACTCTTCAAGTCCTTAACTTTAAAATCAACTTAAGACATCCTTACTATTTTCAAAGAAGTGAGTTAATCTCTACCCACCCGACTTGGCATTATTTAAAACAAGTAAAGAATGTCATAGTCTTGTACGTCTACCGTACTACATACGTGCAACTAGTCATGCTCAAAAGATAGGAAAAGTTCTACATAGAGTAAATCACATAACTACCTCTTAACTTCTAAGAGTAGAAGGAAACATGAAATGATACCACAAGTATATTCCATACATATAATCATGTCAAAGGAAGGAAGAGGTTCACATACCTCGCGACGATTGTCGACAAATAGCAAAATGCTCCAAAGTACTCCAACCTTGATAACTATTCCACTCTCCCAGTAGGATACGCTATACTTAGTACTTCAACCTATAATGGTCACAATATGTCCATTAACCTTTCACTTGTAACGTAGAATTATTCTAAGTGCTAGGTCACTAATTCTACGAAAAATCGGACAACACTTCCTTTGTTTCTACTAACTTTGCCACCTTTTTCAAGGTCGAATACAATAACCAATACAGCCCCAATTGGCTCACCACAATCTATAAGGTAGTCCAATATAAATAAATAAACAGACAGCCCCAATTGGCTCACTGATATAGAAGGTAGTCCAATACAAATGAAAACAAACTATTACAAACTAGAAGTACAAATTCGGCCACCTTGAGTTCAACAATACTAATTCTTATCCAATTTCCATTTCAATCCAAATTGGTAGCATAACATAATATCAAGTCGCATTTGATTATAACAACCATAATCTTTAAGTAAGTAACATGCGACGATTTCTAATAAACGACCAATTAGTAATCCAACTTAACATGACTTACATTTCATTTCGGATTTCCAAGGCTACAATCAATCCATAATCCTTATAAACTTCTACATATCAACTTCATGCTAGCAACAGGTAAAGCTAACAACACAAAATAAATATATAACCTTGTAACACTTTAAAAGACAAGATTATACCTCAACGACTCTTAATCCAACTCCAATCTGAAGTCGCTCCTTAGTAGTTTAGAACCTCTCCAAGACACTTCAATCCGCTTGTTGAGACCCTTAGAACCACACCAACAACTTTCCTTCAACTTACAATCCAAAACCTAGAAAAGCCACTAGGTTTTCACTTTGCGACTAACCCGAAAACTATCTTTTTCCGGGATTTTTCTATTGAGATATGCTTACAATATCCTCAAGAACCTTGGGTTAAAGTCTTGTGGCTAAAGAACCACAAACGAAAAAATTTCTCCTTTCTTTTTATCAAACCCGGGAGCTCAAGCCTTGTGTTCATCAAATTTTCTTGTAATTTTGGCTAAGTGTTAAGCTCTCTCTACTAGTAGTATTATAAAGGAACATGGAGGGTCAAGATGTGAACAATTGGGTGGTTTGGATGATCTCTTAACAAATATCAAGACTTGTGGGACCTTGACTTAGTCAAACTTCTCAAGCTAAACAACTTGCAAGACTTGCCATCTAGGACTATGGTCAATGACCATATTGGCCATGCCAATTTCGTCCAAGGCATCTATAAGGGGGGGTGACACGTGTCGTCATCCCATTCGTCACAATAATACGTTTTCCGACAAATTCCAATATTCGATAAATTTTACAAGTCTCAAATCTTAACACTCGTGAGTTCTTTCAGACGTTCTTAAAACATATCCTGTAATTACGGGTGTAACATTCTTCCCTTAGAAACATTCGCCCTCGAATGTTCTTTCGAGTCAAACTTATAATTAGCGACATAGTTCCCTTTCACAACCCCGACATACCAACAATGCCACACATGGCCCTAATACCTCGCGCGCATATCATCCATCATAAGCCCAAACGAGGTTACCTTTTCGCACTTCTAACTCATACTAGCATACATAACTTCCATACCGATTCGGCCTCAAATCTTTGGAGTCACTCTATAATACAATACGACCATTTCGGCTTTCACGACTGGTTCCGTGGAACGCGCCCACGAACCCGTAAAACAATTAACTAGTCTTGGGCCTTGCGCCGCCGTGACCCGCCACGTGGCGGGACTACTACCAACCGATCCCACTCCATTCCAGCCATGGGGAGACGTATGTGTCCTCGACCCTACCGGCCGCACTTAACTCTTATCCTTGATCCGACTTAAAATCTTATTGCGAGAAAGCCTTATACATCTAAGGTCTCGGCGGTTATCAATATTCTTAGGCTCGCATTTCCATGCTCAAGCCTACCTTACCAATCCCCCAATAACGGGTATAAAAACTTCTCATAAAACCATAACCATGTTGTCTCGATCACAACAACCATTACTTACTCTATCTGGCCTCATCCAGTATAATTCGTAAGCTTACTACACGGCAATCTATTAACATGACATTCGTTAGGTTCCTTAATATGGCTTCTTGGGTTCACTACCTATCGAGACACTCATCCTTTCCCAATTATCTCAAATAAAACAAAAACCTTGGCGAAAATTCATTAACTATTCCATACCTTCCCGGTATCTAGTTAGTCTTTACCGATTCTGGTAATCTAAAATCATTCTAGGCAACACGCGTCGACCTTCATACATAACTCGTATAGATGTATGTCACAATACCAACTATACTATAATCATTACCAACCGGATACGCAATCCACATAGTCATTCTGGTCACGCTTTGCCTTTCGTGCTGCAATCAACATAACTTCGTTAGGGAGGACGACCACTAACAACACGCTCTATCGCACGATCTCGGAGTGAGAAGAATGAAACCAATCCTAAATGTCCTGCAGCCTCACGATTATAGATGTGGTGCACAACACACCGATAATCAAGACTTACTGAACACGGTCTGTAGACACTTTACGAGGACTAATCGCTCGATACCACTTTTGTCACGACCAAGCCGGGCATGGCCGTGCCCTACCAGGCACCCTTACAGTATACATCGAGAGATAATCAGCGGAACATATATGAAACTTATAAATAACACATGAGTAAAACAACAATGGTGCCGATAGGCTACCTTCCCGACATAAATATATACAACCAGACGGTTGCCTCGTTTCTTTACAAACCGACCCATGACATGTGACTACGGACCTCTAAGAGTTTTAACATAACAATGGCGGGACAGGGCCGCCATACCCACGAATATACGTGAATCTACTACCTCGGGAAAACCGTACAAGAGCTAAGCCTCCGGAGCAAATGGAGCTTTCTCAAAATCGAACCGAGATCCTAAGAGCAAGGATCACCACACAGTACCTAAAACTGCGGGCATGAGCGGCCCCGAAGAAGTCGATAACAACAGTGCGAATATGGAGCGAAATAACGTCTGAATGCATCATAATCGCATAAAAGAATGACAGAGGCAAGTATAAAAAAATACATACGGATCCTGCTGTCATTACCACTTATGAACTTAATTTCACCTCATTATCTTTTCCATTCCCGATAAAAGTTATAGTCACATTCTTACGTCATTATTAGAAAAAGAATCATTAAGTTCATTACCATATAACTTACTTATCTTTCGTAACATAGTCCGCCCATTACGGAGGGACACATATACTACCGACCCGATCGGGACGCGATCAAGTCACACTAATATCAAAGCATGCGTGGAATCCCCATCACATCATGGCTATTAGTGTAAAATATAAACATGGGTCTCAGGCCCATAACATCAATCAAACAGGCGGTATAACGTCTTGGGGCTTGCCCCTCATTTATACTCTTACCCTGGAGAAGGTGGTAAGGGGGTATAACTTCTTGGGGCTTGCCCCTCATTTATTCTCTTACCCTCGAGAAGGTGGAATAACGTCTTGGGGCTTGCACCTCATTTATACACTTACCCTATCTCGACCGGTCGTCAAACAACACATAAAGCGGGTGGTACAGTGTCTTGGGGTTTACCCTCACTTATACTCTTACCTCGGAGAAGGTGGTATAACGTCTTGGGGCTTGCCGCCATTTATACTGCTTACCCTATCTCGACCGACCATTAAACAAGACATAAGCACTACCTCGTCTTTTATAAAAATCAGAATTTAACCCAGTACCACAAATAACGGAAGCATACGTGGAATCCACATCACCGTCGACGCGTCGAGTAACTTATAACAAGACGATCGGCCCTCCAAGAGTCGCAGAACGTAATAAACATAATACTTGCACTCAAAGGCTATCACCAAGACATATAGGCTAAATCTCAATTAACCAAGCCAAAGTACTTATCAAGGCACACATAGAATAATCCTCAATTAACAAGCCAAAGTACTACGTGCGTGCATTCTTTTCAAAGACTCCTTTCCAAATAAAACTTCCCGATACTAACAACCGTAGTATCAAGTCCTATCCACCTTCAAGACAAGTCACAATACCTTTTTAGAAATACAATTACGCTTCTAAATCAAGTGACTTCTTTATTAAAACCTTAAGCAATTGGTACCTTTAAACCAATTTGCCCTTACCTAATACAAGTTATTTCTTTGATTACTTTACTAGAGAAAACCATTCTCTTAATCTTCCATAAAGCCGTTATAACCAACTTTCCATAAAGCCGTTATAACCCTTTATGGTTTAGACTAACACGTTCCTTTTATAACCAAGAGACTTCTACTTTTTGAAACCAAGTATTATATACTTTCAAATCAATTCTCATAACTTTCAAAAATACAATTAGTCTCTTAACCATTAGAAAACAAGTGACTCCTTTTATTATAAAACCCTAGGCAATTGATGCCGTAAAATCAAGTTGCCTTTTTACTAAAGTCAAGTCATTTATCTTTCCATAAGGCAAATATAACTAACTTCCCATAAAGCCGTTATATTCACTTTATACCTTAGCCATAAACAATTTCCTATCCAAGGGACTTATACGTTTAAAACGGAACAAGTATCACATACTTTAAAACTCTTCAAGTCCCTTAACTTTAAAATCAACTTAAGACATCCTTACTATTTTCAAAGAAGTGAGTTAATCTCCTAACCCACCCGACTTGGCATTACATAAAACAAGTAAAGAATGTCATAGTCTTGTACGTCTACCGTACTACATACGTGCAACTAGTCATGCTCAAAAGATAGGAAAAGTTCTACATAGAGTAAATCACATAACTACCTCTTAACTTCTAAGAGTAGAAGGAAACATGAAATGATACCACAAGTATATTCCATACATATAATCATGTCAAAGGAAGGAAGAGGTTCACATACCTCGCGACGATTGTCGACAAATAGCAAAATGCTCCAAAGTACTCCAACCTTGATAACTATTCCACTCTCCCGAAGAGATACGCTATACTTAGTACTTCAACCTATAATGGTCACAATATGTCCATTAACCTTTCACTTGTAACGTAGAATTATTCTAAGTGCTAGGTCACTAATTCTACGAAAAATCGGACAGCACTTCCTTTGTTTCTACTAACTTTGCCACCTTTTTCAAGGTCGAATACAATAACAATACAGCCCCAATTGGCTCACAATCTATAAGGTAGTCCAATATAAATAAATAACCATACAGACCCAATTGGCTCACCACAATATGTAGGTAGTCCAATACAAATGAAAACAAACTATTACAAACTAGAAGTACAAATTCGGCCACCTTGAGTTCAACAATACTAATTCTTATCCAATTTCCATTTCAATCCAAATTGGTAGCATAACATAATATCAAGTCGCATTTGATTATAACAACCATAATCTTTAAGTAAGTAACATGCGACGATTTCTAATAAACGACAATTAGTAATCCAACTTAACATGACTTACATTTCATTTCGGTTCCAAGGCTACAATCAATCCATAATCCTTATAAACTTCTACATATCAACTTCATGCTAGCAATGTAAAGCTAACAACACAAAATAAATATATAACCTTGTAACACTTTAAAGACAAGATTATACCTCAACGACTCTTAATCCAACTCAATCAAGTCGCTCCTTAGTAGTTTAGAACCTCTCCAAGACACTTCAATCCGCTTGTTGAGACCCTTAGAACCACACCAACAACTTTCCTTCAACTTACAATCCAAAACCTAGAAAAGCCACTAGGTTTTCACTTTGCGACTAACCCGAAAACTATCTTTTTCCGGGATTTTTCTATTGAGATATGCTTACAATATCCTCAAGAACCTTGGGTTAAAGTCTTGTGGCTAAAGAACCACAAACGAAAAATTTTCTCCTTTCTTTTTATCATACCCGAGAGCTCAAGCCTTGTGTTCATCAAATTTTCTTGTAATTTTGGCTAAGTGTTAAGCTCTCTCTCTACTAGTAGTATTATAAAGGAACATGGAGGGTCAAGATGTGAACAATTGGGTGGTTTGGATGATCTCTTAACAAATATCAAGACTTGTGGGACCTTGACTTAGTCAAACTTCTCAAGCTAAACAACTTGCAAGACTTGCCATCTAGGACTATGGTCAATGACCATATTGGCCATGCCAATTTCGTCCAAGGCATCTATAAGGGGGGTGACACGTGTCGTCCTCCCATTCGTCACAATAATACGTTTTCTGACAAATTCCAATATTCCCGATAAATTTTTACAAGTCTCAAATCTTAACACTCGTGAGTTCTTTCGTACGTTCTTAAAACATATCCTGTAATTACGGGGTGTAACAGTAGTACTTTAGGGTTAAAACCCGAACTTTGACATAAAATGAAAGTACCTTGAGTTGTGTATAACTTGCCTATGCTTGTTGTTGTGTAACTTGCCTATGCTTGTTGTGATAGCCTTTGTTGTGCAAAAATTGTGTTTCTATACTACCGCGTCTCTCGATGGAGGGCCGGTCGACTTGTTGAGAACTTCTTTGGACGTCTGGCGGTGACGGAAGATTCCACGTATGCTTCCATTATTATTGTTACATGGGCATGTCTACACCGATGATGGATTCGTGGGCATGTGACCATTATGGTTATTTATGGCGTATCGTGACTTACGGTTGTGATCGGTGCATGCTTTGTTTACTTGCCCCGTCGCCTCGTGATGCGGTGGATCTGGTATAGGTTATCGCCCGCACGCGTCGCCAGCGGCGAAGTATCGTGACTTACGGTTGTGATCCGTGCTTAGTTCGTTACTTGCCCCGTCTTCGTGGCGGGAGGATCGGTGGAGGCTATTACACTTGCCACGGTCGCCTTCGCGAGTCGGTGTTTGGATGAAGCCGTGACTTACGGTTGTGATCGGTGCTTAGTCAGTTACTTGCCCCGCCATCTGCGTGTGGCTGGGAGGATCTGGTGGAGGCTATTGCACTTGCCGCGTGTCGCCAGCGAGTCGGTGTTTGGATGAAGCCGTGACTTACTATTGTGATCCGTGCATAGCTTTGTTTACTTGCCCCGTCATACGTGGCGCGGTGGATCTCGTATAGGTTATCGCCTTGCACGCGTGTCGGCCATGTTATGATTATTCCGTCTGGTCTTTTTATGACATGTGGGACCGATGTTCGTGTACTTCTTGGTGTTATCATATCACAGACTGCCGGCAGTGAGGAAGGTATTCCACGGGCATGATTGATGTTGTGGGCGTAAGACCCATAGTTATATTTGAGTAATGACTTGGAGGGTGTGAGTCCCTGACTTGATATAACTGTTTATATGTGTGTACTGTAGTTTGGTTATCATACATGTCTCCTGCTTTATATAGACAATTATGATTTCATTTCTGATATTTTGATTTCATACTTGGTACTGTTGTCGACCTCCTTGGGCTGCGTTCATCTGCAGCAGTAGAACATCGGTTGTCGATCCGCTTATAGGATCACATTTCAGATTGGGAAGCTCGTTCCTTGAGTCTTATCTTTTGGTATGTTACCATGAGTCGGTAGGTTCTTGTACATTCAGGGGTATGGCGGGGCCCTGTCCCGTCATAGTTGTTGTAAAAATCTTAAGAGTGCAGCCTTTGTTGTGGCGGGGTTGTAAGGATTATGTATTCAAAAGTCGATGTATATATATATGCAGAAAGGCAACCGTTTTTGGTTGGCCTATTTTCTTTTATCTTGATCCATATCTATTTGTATGTTTAAGTTTTTATTTCCGCTGGTTTTTCTCTGATGTTGTATCACTAGGGTGTCCGGGGTAAGGCACCAGTCACGGGCCCGGGTTCGGGTCGTGACAGGTATTCCACGGGCATGATTGATGTTGTGGGCGTGAGACCCATAGTTATATTAGAATGATGACTTTGAGGACGTGAGTCCCTGACTTGACATGACTGCTTATTTATTGTGAACTGTAGTTTGGTTATCATATATGTCTCCTGCTTCATATAGACTACTATGATTTCATTTGATATTTTCGATTTCACATACTTGGTACTGTTGTCTTGACCTCCTTGAGTGCGTTCATGCCGCAGTAGAGGTACACGATGTTGATCCTCGCCATAGGGTCACGATTCGGCGTTTGGGAAGCTCCGTTTCTACGAGGCTTATCTCGTATAGTCCCTGTCGTTGTAGTACTTACATTCAGGTATGGCGGGCCCTGTCGCCATTGTTGTTATATCATTCTTAGAGGTGCAGTAATCTGTTGTGGCGTAGTTTGTAAAAGGGAAATGCTCGTTGGATTTAAGTTTTTATATATATATGCCGAAAGACAACTTTTCTCAGATAACTGTTTCACACTTCATGTTATTTCATGTCTTGTTTTATATTCCGCTGATTACTCTGATGTTGTATCACTAGGGTTCCCGGGGTAAGGCACCAGTCACGGGCCCGGGTTCGGGTCGTGACAATGATCGGGTAGAATTTTTAACTCTAACTCTGGAGCTTTTTCTGTGGATGGTACTGATCTCTCTGGCATCTGCCCAAGCTCTTCATATCTCTTCTTATCACATTTCTCATAAGAATTCATCCAATTTGCATACTCCATCAGCCTTGGGTCGTTTCCACTACTATCATCCCATCCGTCGCATTTCTTCAAGCGTATCATCATTTCGAACCTTTTTACGACATCGCATCTTCGATTATGTCAATGGCGAACAGCTTGTCACTTGCAGGAAGGTTCTGCCGAAAAACATTGAAAATCACCTTTTCTTCTTCCACCGGTTTGACTCCGCTTTGTGAACATCGATGAGAGTCTGTCATGTGGCTAGGAAGGGTCTGCCAAGTATGATGGGGATTATGTCGTTATCTCTTATGTCTAAGATGATGAAATCAGCGGGAAAGATGAACTTGTCCACCTTTACCAACACATCCTCGATGACTCCTCTAGGGTGGACTATGGAGCGGTCAGCTAACTGCAAAGTGATGTTTATAGGTTTGACTTCTCCCATTCCAAGTTTGCAAAAAACTAGGTAGGGCATCAAATTTATGTCTGCCCCCAGATCGCACAACGCCTTCTGACATTCAAACTTTCCAATAGTGCATGGGATGGTGAAGCTCCCAGGATCTTTTAATTTCTGAGGTAGTTTTCTCTGTATGATGGCACTGCATTCTTCAGTCAACACCACTGTTTCGTAGTCCTTTATCCTCTTCTTTTTGCTAAGAATGTCCTTCATGAACTTTACATAGCTTGGCATCTGCTCTAGTGCTTCAGCAAACGGGATATTGAGTTGCAATTGTTTGAGAATTTCCACAAATTTAGAGAATTGTTTGTCAAGAGCACATGTTTTTAGCCTCTGGGGTACGATATCTTCACCTGGGGTGCGTTCACAACAGCTTCCAGCCTTATTTCAGCTTCTAGGCTCTGGGCGCCGCGGCCCTGAGATTCGGCGCCGTGGCGCCTAAAGTTCTGCACTGTCGCAGAATCTTCGGCGCCAAGGCCACTGCATTCTTGCGAATTTTACGCTTCACCGATTCGGCATTTTTCAGGTCAATCGCCTGACATTGCTCTTTTATATTTCCTCCAATATGTGCATAGTGCTTTTCTTGCATTCTGCTGCTCAGCATGCCCGCGAGTTTTCCTATTTGCGTTTCCAAATTCTTCAAGGACACTCTTGTTTCGTCCATGAACTGAGTTTGGTGCCTAGTCAACCTGAGTATGGCTGCTCGTAACCCATCATGCTCTTTTTGTGTGGCCGGAGGATTACCTTGTTGATAGTAGTAATCCATGTCTTCAGGATCCCTGAGATGAATCAAAACCAACAAACGGATCACGGCGCACTGGTTTTCACAAATAAAAGATAAAAATAAAATAAAAAACAAAAATAAAAACCAAATTAGAAATTAAGAATAGATAAAATGATATTGAACTACGCCAATCCCCGGCAACGGCGCCAAAAACTTGATGCGTGATTTATGCACACACTAACGCAAGTGCACGTATCGTGACAAGTAATATAGTCTAGAAGACCGAGTTATCGTCCTCAGGGATTAGTGTTCAATGCTCAAATTCTATTCTATGGTATCTATTTGGTAACCGATGATTGATAAATTATTTATGACTATAATTACGAAAGCTAATTAAACTACGTTGTTTTACTTCAGTAATGGTGGAAATAGAGCTTCCAAATCTCCTCAACTATCCGCTTAACTTACTTATTAATGCAATTAATTATGGTTCTTCTTCCGTTTTGAGATAGCAGGTTAGCTAAGCCGTTTTATACTCCTGTTAAGGTAATATAAACACTCAACGCCAATATAGAACCTTTCTACCTTTCGGTGATAAGATTGACTATAAAGGAGGATTAAGACCAATAACCTATTAATACTACACAAGTATCGGGGTACTTTCGTCCACGATTTAACCTATGTTTATTCAACTATAGCATATTCACAATATCCCCTTTCGGCTTTCGATTAGAAATCATATGGATTATGATAATTAGTGATCAATTAATTACCAAGCAATCAAGACAAATATTGAATAAATCTCAACAACAACAACAAGAACCAACACATGCATTAATTCATAAAGATAAGTTTCAAGTGAATTGACATGGAAGGCCCTAGATTAAGTTAGTTCCTAGTCATAGACATGACAAGAACTAAATTAATATCCAACATAAATTGTAAAGAAATAAAACAAGAAACAAGAAATTACTAAGAATAGGTCTCCAATCTTGATCTCCAAAAGTTGTGTGACTTGGCAAGAAGAGGAACCCTTCAATCTGACCTAAAGTCCTCTTTTTATAGTCTCCAAAACGTGATGGTCGGTTTTCCTTCAGGCCTTGGCCCATTATAATTCGAATTTGCAATTTTTCCCGAGTTGGCGTCGCGGCCCTGCAACTGGCGTCGCGGCGCTGGATCTACTGCAACTCTCTGAATATTGGGCGCTGTGGAGCTCTGACCCTGCTGGCTGGAGGCGGCGCTGCCCTGTTTTGTGTCCGGTTCGCCAACTTTCTCGCTTTTTGAGCTCTGGAACCTCTGTTTCTGCCCTCTTTTTCCGCCAATGCGCCACTTTAAACCAATATGACTCAAAAGAAAGAAAATATATCCTAAGACGACACGTATTTGTACAAAAATGGACAAAAGACTAACTAAAAATGACTCAAAAGGTGTATATAAAATACATCGATCAAACACCCCCAAATTTAACCTTTGCTCGCCCTCGAGCAAAGATCAAAAGAAAGAAATAAAGACACAAGGAAAAAGAAAATAGAATGACTCAAAGACATTAATCACTTTGTCTTATCTTAGCTTCTATGCAGATTGAGAATTCTACTCATTTTAATTTAATTGATTGCCGATACATTTTCTTTTATTAACGCTGCAATGGTTTGTTCGATACTTATCCTCATTCGTGCAATAACTTAGCAAAGTCAACTTAACTCCAAATACTTTCTAACGACTCTTACCAACATCCCTCATAAGACTTGGTAAGAACTTAAGATAACTTAGACGTAACCTTTACATACCTCTTAACTTCTAACAGTAGAAGGAATCATACAATAGCACCACATGTATATTCCATACATAGAATCATGTCAAAAGAATGAAGAGGTTCACATACCTCGCGACGATTATCGACAAGTAGCAAAATACTCCAAAGTACTTCAATCTTGATAGCTATTGCATCCTTTAAGTAGAATACGCTATACGTAGTATTTCAACCTATAATAACCATAACATGTCTATCAACTCCTAGTTTTCATCGTAGAATATTTCTAAGTATATGGATTCTTATTCTACGGAAAATCGGGCAGCACTTCCTTTGTTTCTACGTACTTTTCCACCTTTTCAAGGCCCGAAAATCAATAATCAAACGCCACATTTAAGGCCCAACAATTCAGCAATACTAAGGGGATTACACGCCTTACAAAACGTGTAAAATTCTGTCCCACAATCAA
This sequence comes from Przewalskia tangutica, assembly GCA_029844215.1. Lineage (NCBI taxonomy): Eukaryota > Viridiplantae > Streptophyta > Magnoliopsida > Solanales > Solanaceae > Przewalskia > Przewalskia tangutica. The sequence goes on along the minus strand of CM056728.1, from coordinate 31,003,804 downwards.
TATAAAACTGCCAATCAACTTAAGCCTTTCTCGGCAACAATCAATGCCGCAATAATATCAATTTCCTTTCAATTCCTTTTTCAAACCAAGTTGTTATTCTTAACATGTTATATACATAACAACAATTACAACAACTATAAATCGTTTCTTCCTTAACATGCGATGATAATCATTATCGACCAAATTGTATTTCAACATTAATGGCTAACTTGTCCATTTTCGGTTTTTAACATGTATATCATGATCCAAATCTTTTCAAACCTCAATCCATATACCACATGCTCATTTCTTAACTACTATAACAGGTAATCTTCAATCATATTAAGAAGGTGAAGATTTTATCTCAATAAGCCCTCTTTCCGAAATTCTTCTTCACGTTAGAATCACCTCTACGAACCCCCTACAAGTTTGCCAACATATATCCTTCTTATCGCCTTTCCAAAAATCTCATCACACAAGGCTTAGGGTTTATAATTTTTTGAGAGAGGAGAGAAGAGCAATTTCATGGAATGAAATCTTGCAAATGGTCAAGTCTTGCAAGACTTTGGCCCTAAAATAAGGTCTAGCTTGCTTTACAAGTTGGGAGGGACACTTGTCGCCCTCCCATAGGCCCTCTACAGAAATATCTTCTGATTTTACCCTCTTTTCCGCGAAAAATCCCGCCTTGGAGCCGCGGCCCTGCAGCCGGCGTCGTGGCGCAGTGGCGCCTGACTGAAGCTTTCTTTCTCCTTCTTCGACTGAACTTCTAACGTCCATATCTTTCTACTCCGATGTCCTATCGAAGAACGGTTTGTTGCGTTGGAAACTAGACTCAACGAACTTCATACTGGGCTTTTGAAACACCTAAAAACTCCTTATATACTAGGAGACATACCGCTCCAAAGTTGTCTAAAAATCTGTCCAAAAATATTTTGTCAACTTATCTTTCCAAAATTCAAATCTTATCTCCTTTCGTACGTTCTCAATACATGACCTGGAATTACGAGGTGTAACATTCTTTCCCCCTTAGAAACATTTGTCCCTGAATGTTCCTTCGGAGTCAATCTAATAGGTAGCAACATAGTTTCCTTTTACAACCTCTTCATACCAATTTTTCCACAACACAATACTTTTCTCACGGTTATCTAAAACTGTAACCTATGGCATGAAGACACTGAAGATCTTACCAGTATCACATCCATCGCCTAATAACATGGTTACACATAACCCCATAGTAGGTAAAACCATCCTTTTACATTGGGGAGAGAGCTTATCTCTCTTTCATAATCTTGTTCATCAAGCGCCACCTTAATCGTATGGATTTTCAAAACCTACCAACGATATCTTCTGTTTTCCGCAGGTAGCACTCGTACTTATCTTATTCTTGCTTTGCGCATTTTCCTGAACTTATTTGGAAAGTCGTGGCCCTGACCACCACACTAAACCAACTCCAAGTACCTCCAAGGGCATTTAACATAAAATCCTTCACTAACCGTACGTTCTTATCTCCGTCTCTTACCGTTCAAATTCAAACCAACCATTTCAATAAAATAAGTCACATAGACTCCTCAATTTCATGTCAAATAATGGAGGAATAACTTACATATTACTAACACTTCCTTTCCTTCCCTATCGATAACCAGCTCACCGGGAAACTGGAATCAAATCAACCTCTCTCTACAGTAAACCTTGGCACCCACGAAGCCAACTAGTCCATACTCATAATGACCTTAAAGTCTGTCATATCCAGATCTACTAGGTCTGCTAAGGTCTGACGATTGTACCCTCACCGGGAAAATCTTATCTACCCGCTCAGCTACCACCCAATCCTCCACTGGTGTAGCTACCTCGAAAGGTTCTTATGGATTCAGGCTCTATTCCTCTACACTTGGTTGCTCTCTTTCCTACTGGTCATACTCTTTCCGTACTCACAAACTTATCCTAGCATACGTACATAACTTCCATACTGAGTCTGGCCTCCAATCTTTGGAGTCACTATATTAAACAATATAAGGCCATTTCCGGCTCTCACGGCCTGGTTCTGGTGGAATGCGTCCACGAACCCGTAAAACAATTTAACTAGACTTGGGTCTGGCATCTTCGTGACCCTGTCACGTAGCGGGACTACTATCAACTGATCCCAATCCATTTTAGGTCATGGGGCGACCCGTAATAGGTTCTCAACCCGACTCACCGTCGTACTTAACTCTTACCATAAGTCTGAATTAAATCTTATTGCCCGAGAAGGCCTTATATACCTAAGGTCTCGACGATTATCAATATTATTAGGCTCGCAATTTCCATGCACCAAGTCTACCTTATCAGTCCTCCCGTAAACGGGTACAATAACTTCTCACAATACCATAATCATGTTGTCTCGATCATAACAACCATTACTTACACCATACTGATCTCATTCGTACAATTCTCTTAAGCATACCACGTAGCTTACTCTATTAACATGACATTCCATTAAGTACCTTAACACGACTTCTTAAGGGTTCACTACCCTATCAGACAGCTCATCATTTCCCAATTATCTCAAAATAACACATAAGACCTTGGCGAGAATTTATTAACTGCTTCATACCTTCCCGGTATCTATCTAGTCCTTACCAAATCCTGGTAATCTATAATCATTCTAGGTAACACGCGTCTGACCCTCATACATAACTCCGTATAGTTGTATGTCATTATACCAACTATACAACAATTACCACCAACCTGGATACGCAATCCACATAATCCTTCCCGGTCATCGCGCTTTCGTGCTGCAATCAACATAACTCGTTAGGGAGAGACGACCCTAACAACACAGCTCTATCGCACGATCTCAGAGTGAGAAGAATGGAAACCAATCCTAAATGTCTTGCAGCCTCCTGTTTATAGATGTGGTGCACAACACACCGATAATCAAGACTCTACTAGACACGGTCTGTAGACATTTTCCGAGGACTAACTGCTCTGATACCACTTTTGCCATGACCCGACCCCGGGCCCGCGACTGGTGCCCTACCTGGGCACCCTTCTATACATACAATACAAAATAACCGCGGAAGATAAGTAACACACATTTTTTAAAAAAACAAAGGCAAAGCCGATAAGGCTGCCATAATATAAATCACACAAAAGGACTTACACTATTCAATAATGTAATTACAACTCTAGTCAGTCCAGCCCACATATGAATACAGACCTCTAAGATTTTGGACAAATACTATGACGGGACAAGGCCCCGTCGTAACCCTGAATATACATAGCCATTATGACAAGCTCCGGAACATTGGAGCCATCTCAAAATCTTTGAACCAGATCCTGGCGTGGATCCACAATCGTAATACCTAAACTGCGGACATGAACGCAGCCTGGCCGGAAGTCGATTACGTGCAGAATATGGAACGGAAATATAAGGTACAGTAAACAAATCATAACTGTACAAAAGAATGACAGGGGCAAGTATAAAAGGTAAATACCAGATCCTACCATGCCATTACAACTCATGAAATTAATCGCACATCATTATCTTTTCACATTTTCCAATAAGAGTTATAGTCAAATTCTTACGTACATACTTAGGAAAAATCGTCAAGTTCATAAACATATAACTTACTTATCTTGCATAACATAATCCGGCCCTTTATGGAGGGACGCCTCATTTTGGAGGTCGCTTTGATTATCCATACGTAATAACGTAACCCGACCCATTTGCGGGACACGGCGAAGTCATACAAAAGCCTTCCCACGAAGGTATACTGCCCGGCCCATTCTGGGACGCGATAAAGTCATATAAGTCTGCCCATAAAGGTATACTGCCCGGCCCATTCTGGGACGCGATAAGGTCACATAAGTCTACCCATAAAGGTATACTGCATAAAAAAATAGGAATCTTTGATCAAATTAGGGTCACCCGCCCATAGTATCATTTGGCAATCCTACTCCTGGGACTATTTCACCCGCATAGGTCCGGTGGACCCGCAATGAGGTCATCCGCCTCGCATGGGACTATTTCACCCGCATAGGACTATTTCACCCGCATGGGCCCGGTGGGCCCGCAATGAGTACAAACGCCGCACTCGCATCATGGGTAGCAAATCCATGGAATAAGTAGTAACCCGGGGGTTTACCCCATAAGAATAACATAACCTAGCGCAACCGGCCATCATACATAACATAAGCACTACCAGCTTATCATACATAACATAAGCACTACCGGCTTATTATACATAACATAAACACTACCGGCTTATCATACATAACATAAGCACTACCGACTTATCATACATAACATAAGCACTATCGGTTTATCATACTTAACATAAGCACTACCGACTTATCATGCATAACATAAGAACTACCGGCTTATCATGCATAACATAAGCACTACCGGCTTATCATACATAACATAAGCACTACCGGCTTATCATACATCACATAAGCAAGTTAAGAAATCTCCTAACTTCTTATTAACCTTATTTATATACACCCTCATTTTAGTTTACTTAAGGCACTAACATGTCATTATAAAATCCGGGAATTTAACCCAAAGTACTACGTACTTCTATTCTTTTAAAATGACTTTTTTTCATATAAAACTTCCAAGATACTAATAACCGTAGTATCAAGTCATATCTACTTTTCAAAACAAGTCACTATATTTTTAGAAATACATTTCTAGGCTTCTAAAATCAAGTGACCCTTACTTTAGAACTTTAAGCAATTGATACCGTTAAATCAATTTGCCCTTCTTTATTTAAAGTTATTTCTTGGTTTACATTACTAGAGAAAATCATTCTTTTAACCTTCCATAAAGTTGTTATAACCAACTTCTCATAAAGTCGTTATAACTCTTTATGTCTTAGACAAATTCATTCTTTTTATAACCAAGAGACTTATACTTTCAAATCAAGTTACATAGCTTTCAAAATACTTCAAGTCTCTTATCTTTAGAAATCAAGTTTCTTAACTTTAGAAATCAAGTCTCTTATCTTTAGAATATCAAGAAATCAATACTTTCAAAATCAAGTATTCTATACTTTTAAATCAAGTCATTCCTTCCTTTAAGAATCAAGTCCCATAACTTGAAAAATAAAGTCTCTTAACCTTTTAAGAATTCAAGGTTCATAGTCTTAAAACTTCATACGTAAACTCTTTAAATTAAATAACATATACTTTTATGCATTGTGAATAGGTTATACTTGTTTATAACGATCTTATTAAAGCAGACATGATCTAGAAAATGTAATACAATTTTTCTTATCTTAGCTTCTATGCAGATGGAGAATTCTACTCATTTTAATTTAATTGATTGCTGATACATTTTCTTTTATTAACGCTGCAATGGCTTGTTCGATACTTATCCTCATTCGTGCAATAACTTAGCAAAGTCAACTTGACTCCAAATACTTCCTAACGACTCTTACCAACATCCCCCATAAGACTTGGTAAGAACTTAGGATAACTTAGACGTAACCTTTACATAGACTAAATCAACATACATACCTCTTAACTTCTAAGAGTAGAAGGAATCATGAAATAGCACCACATGTATATTCCATGCATAAAATCATGTCAAAAGAAGGAAGAGGTTCACATACCTCGCGACGATTATCGACAAGTAGCAAAATGCTCCAAAGTACTTCAATCTTGATAGTTATTCCATCCTTTAAGTAGAATACGCTATACGTAGTACTTCAACCTATAATAACCATAACATGTCTATCAACTCCTAGCTTTCATCGTAGAATATTTCTAAGTATATGGATTCTTATTCTACGGAAAATCGGGCAGCAGTTCCTTTGTTTCTACGTACTTTTCTATATTTTTCAAGGCCCGAAAATCAATAACCAAACGCCACATTTAAGGCCCAATAATTCAGCAATACTAAGGGGATTACACGTCTTACAATACGTGTAAAATTCTGCCCCACAATCAATATAAAACTGCCAATCAACTTAAGCCTTTCTCGGCTACAATCAATGCCGCAATAATATCAATTTCCTTTCAATTCTTTTTTCAAACCAAGTTGTTATTCTTAACATGTTATATACATAACAACAATTACAACAACTATAAATCCTTTCTTCCTTAACATGCGATGATAATCACTATCGACCAAATTGTATTTCAACATTAATGGCTAACTTGTCCATTTTCGGTTTTTAACATGTATATCATGATCCAAATCTTTTCAAACCTCAATTCATATACCACATTCTCATTTCCTAACTACTATAACAGGTAATCTTCAATCATATTAAGAAGGTGAAGATCTTACCTCAATAAGTCCTCTTTCTGAAATTCTTCTTCACGTTAGAATCACCTCTACGAACCCCCTACAAGCTTGCCAACATATATCCTTCTTATCGCCTTTCCAAAAATCTCATCACACAAATTTTAGGGTTTATAAATTTTTGAGAGAGGAGAGGAGCAATTTCTTGGAATGAAATCTTGCAAATGGTCAAATCTTGCAAGACTTTGGCCGTAAAATAAGGTCTAGCTTGCTTTACAAGTTGGGAGGGACACTTGTCGCCCTCCCATAGGCCCTCTACAGAAATATCTTCTGATTTTACCCTCTTTTCCGCGAAAAATCCCGCCTTGGCGCCGCGGCCCTGCAGCCGGCGCCGTGGCGCTGTGGCGCCTGACTGAAGCTTTCTTTCTCCTTCGTCGACAGAACTTCTAACGTCCATATCTTTCTACTCCGATGTCCTATCGACGAGCGGTTTGTTGCGTTGGAAACTTGACTCAACGAACTTCATACTGGGCTTTTGAAACACCTAAAAACTCCTTATATACTAGGAGACATACCGCTCCAAAGTTGACTGAAAATTTGTCCAAAAACATTTTGTCAACTTATCTTTCCAAAATTCAAATCTTATCTCCTTTCGTACGTTCTCAATACATGACCTGGAATTACGGGGTGTAACAGCTAAGACATGGAAAGAAGTCTGCTTTGCTTGTGTTGATGCTGAGGAGTTCCGTTTGGCTCAAATTTGCGGGCTTAACATTATAGTGCAGGTATCTAACTTTGTGTTTTACGAGTAATTATCGAGCAGATATTTTGGTACTTCTGTCTGAGCGTCTTCATTTGCATCTAAGTCGATCTTCTGCGCTACTCTTGATTTGCATCATCTCCTTTTACTTTTGCAGGTGGATGACTTGGAGGAAGTTAGTGAATTTTACCAAAATAGGGGATGTTTTAATGAATTAATCTCTCTTATGGAGAGTGGGCTAGGTTTGGAGCATGCACATATGGGTATCTTCACAGAACTTGGTGTTTTATATGCCAGATACCGTCACGAGAAGCTCATGGAACACATTAAATTATTCTCCATCAGACTCAACATTCCCAAGCTTATTTGTGCCTGCGATGAGCAGCAACACTGGAAAGAACTCACGTATCTGTACATCCAATATGATGAATTTGGTAATGCTGCCACCACTGTCATGAATCATTCTCCAGATGCCTGGGATCATATGCAGTTTAAAGACATTGTTGTCAAAGTTGCTAATGTGGAGCTTTATTACAAGGCCGTCCACTTTTATTTGAAAGAGCATCCTGATCTCATTAATGACCTTCTAAATGTTCTTTCACTTAGAGTGGATCACACACGCGTCGTGGACATAATGAGAAAGGTCTTCACTTGTTACCAAAACCTTTTGGCGTGCAAGAATTGTTTGGATTATATTTTTATATATATTCTTCTTTCTAAACCACATGGTTTCTTTTGTTGGACTGACATCAGGCTGGTCATCTTCGCCTAGTCAAGCCTTACATGATTGCTGTTCAAAGCAACAATGTTTCTGCAGTGAACGAGGCACTTCACGAAATTTATGTTGAGGAAGAAGACTATGATAGACTACGTGAATCAATTGAGTTGCATGATAACTTTGATCAGATTGGCCTTGCTCAGAAGGTAGAGGCTAGTTCTTCTAAAGTCCTCTCTCTGTGTTTATAAGATGTCTCACAACTATTTCCACTTTTCTTGTTTTCCAAGCAGATTGAGAAACATGAGCTACTCGAGATGAGGCGTGTTGCTGCTTCTATCTATAAGATAGCTGGTAGGTGGAAGCAATCTATTGCTCTGTCAAAGAAAGATAATCTCTACAAAGACGCCATGGAGACAGCCTCACAATCTGGAGATCGCGAACTTGCAGAGGAGTTGCTTGTTTACTTCATTGAACAGGTATATGGTTTTAATTTTAAGAATCATCTGTTCTACCTTTCTCCCCAAGCCCCTAAAGAGATAAACTCATTGATTGCTGAAAATAAGTTAATACTTGATTTGTCCTATGTTGGCTTCATGATTAAATTGTTGACATGCGAGTAGGAATGGGCCGTCTTGGTTTTCTTAGCATCTGTGGGTGTCAGAGAACCCCCACACTCCTAAGATTAAATGCAATAGATACCCCAAGAAAAAGAAAAGGAGTTGGTACACTTTAAAGTGTTAGCAGATATGGCATAAAGTTTTTGTTGCTATATGTTTTTTATATATATGCATATATAAATGTCATGCCTTGCCTGTTAAAAGAAAACAAATGGAAATTTATGGACGGGAGTTAAAAAATACTCTGGTTGGAAATGATATTTGTTGGTCTGACAAAGTTTGAGACTCTATATCTTTGTTTGCCGTAATCTGTGCATTGGTAAATTAATGCTAGTTAACTTCTAAAGTAGTGACATCTAGAAAATGTTGGAGTCTTTTACTTTCAACTTTTTATTTTTTCATTTGAATTTTTACTTTTTATCCTTGTATAGAAAAGCAGGGAAAGAAAGAATGCTTCGCATCATGCCTGTTTGTTTGTTATGATTTGATTCGGCCAGATGTTGCTCTTGAGCTTGCCTGGATAAATAATATGATTGACTTTGCATTCCCTTACCTGTTACAGGTAACTTTCTGAACCTCCACCCTGGTTCTATTAAAAAAGACACCCTAAGACTGAACTGATTCAACGAGACTTACGCTAATAAAGACACCCCCCCCCCCCCCCCAAAAAAAAAAAAAGAGAGAGCACCTTCAGTTGGATTTGTTGTGAGCCTTTAATTTCTTCTTATAGGCCAGCTTCTTAAGAAGTTTGTTTATTCTGTTTAGGCAGTGTGGTTAAAGCCCTCATATTCTGTCTTCCATATGCAATTCATATTGCTTTGTCATAGCTGCTATGCTCTTTAAAGCTAAACTTTCTGCTAGGTTCTCATGAGGCAAAGCATTTTGGTCTCTCTGTGTTCTTTTGGCAAGAAATTTTTTTCCAAGAATGAACCGTTAGACCAAAACAGGAAAATCTTAAACCAGTACAACCCCGATATTTGAGGGTCTGTTCTGTTTTGAAGATCTGCCTGTCTGGAACAAGATATTCTTATTTTTTTCCATTCTGTTTCTATGAATTTTCATAAAATTAAGATGAGTTTGTGTTAACCTTTTTATTTTTGTATTTGCAACTTATAGCTCTTTGCTCATGTTTTTTCATCATATTCTTCTCTGTTTTACGTTCTTCTCTTTTAAGCCTGTCATTTTTGGTTTGGTCCATTGGGATGCTTCTCAATAATCTTTTTCTGTTTTGCCATCAGCAGTCACTATTTAACTTGGCTCTCTCTCTCTTTCAGTTTATCCGCGAATACACTGGCAAGGTTGATGAGCTAATAAAAGATAAGATTGAAATTCAAAGTGAAGCAAAGGCCAAAGAGAATGAAGAGAAGGATGTTATTAAGCAGCAGGTACATAGCGAACCCAACTATGGTTGCAACTAGATGCATTTATTTCCTTGTTTTGACCTGGAATTTATAATTCAAGTGCATGGATCTTACCAGTCTAAAAAAAAATCAGTTGCATGGATCTTTGTAATATTTTGACAATTGGCACACACATACACTCTTGTGGCAAAATTGACCATCTCGTCAATGTGTTAATGTCTAACGAGGCTTTGCTAATCATATTCACTGGTTGATTGCAGAATATGTATGCACAACTGCTGCCGTTGGCTTTTCCTGCTCCTCCAATGCCAGGCATGGGAGGAGGTTTTGCTGCGCCCCCGCCTCCAATGGGACGGGATGGGAATGCCTCCCATGCCTCCATTTGGCATGCCACCCATGGGTCCCTACTAATATGATGGTGTTCAACATACTGGTGTAAACAGGCACTACAATGGGGCGGGCAGATGTTCTGAGGTTCTTTTGCTTTGTGTTTAGGGTTGTTTCCCTTGTGTCTTTGTCACTTACCTTGCAGTTGTTGACCGTAGATAAAATAATTTTTCCCTGTTGTGTGTCATAGGGTGTTGATATTTCCTTTGTAATATTCTTTTAGAAGAGGCATTTTTTTTGTAGTTAGGCAGGAAGGGAGACATTTCTATTATTCAGGACCAAAGAGATGCATTAATTTTGCATCTTGCACTGATTTGCTGGGGTCAGTAAAGGTGATTCTTCTCCAGTTTTGTAATTTTTTCTAGGTTCATTTTTCTGAGGGTATAATTATGTTAAATGTTTTTTGGGTTCTTTTTGGTGGTTCCTATGTGGACGTGGCTTCATGGTTTGTTATACCCAGGTGCTGTTGTCCAGCAGATTCTTGGTTGTATTTTTAACATTCTTTTTAGCAGCATAGCTAATCTGGTGTATTCCTCGTTGTCTCGAGCTTTATGATAATTGTTTACCATGGGTGATAGAACTAATCAGGTTTTATGTGTGTATTCCTCCTTTGATTTATGTAATCGATGGAAATAATACCCGTGGTGACTAGCTGCCTAACAATCTTATGTCTTCGTCGAATATGATGAGATTTTCCGTTGTACATAGAACTCTGTGCCTTTCCTAGAGCCGACTGACTATCATAGTGGATCATTACAGAAGGTATGAATTTATCCCAACATGGGATATCCTCTAAGAAGTCATGAAGCCACTCAATTTCTTCTCCTGCTTTGTCTAAAGCGATAAACTCCAATTCCATCGTGGATCGGGAGATGCAAGTTTGCTTAGAGGATTTCCAAGACACAACCCCATCACCAATTGTAAATATATACTCACTGGTGAACTTGGTGTTCTCTATATCAGATATACAGTTTGCATCACTGTACCCCTCTAGTACAGTTGAATATGTCGAATAATATAACTCGTAAGCTAGCGTGTATTTCAGGTATTGTAGTACCCGATTTAATGCTTTTCAATGGTCATCACTTGGATTATGGGTAAACCTAGCCAACTTGTTGACTGCATACGCTATATCATGTCGGGTGCAGTTTGTGATGTACATCAAACTACCAATCACCTGAGCATGCCGCGTATGGGCGCACCATGATTTTTATCAATCTTTTGATTTATATCTAATAGTGTCGTTATCGACGAACTGTCGAACATCCCAAACTTCTTCAACACATCTTCGATATAGTGAGATTGAGATAAGACCAGTCCGTTAGATGTCTTAGAGATCTTGATCCTAAGATGACATCTGCAATACCCATATCTTTTATGTCAAAACATTGTTTCAACATGTTCTTAGTCTCTAGGATCATCCTAAGACTGCTACCTGTGATCAATATGTCGTCTATGTAAAGGAATATCATGACGAACGAGTCGGCATTTCCTTTTGTGTAAACACATTTGTCACACTCATTAATGGCGAACTCTTTCGATAATAAGGTACTATCAAACTTCTCAAGGCCCTCCTTTTATCGATAGCCCTTGACTACCAACCTAGCCTTGTACTTGTCTATAGATCCATCTGCTTTCAACTTCCGTTTGAGTATCCACTTACAACCCAACAGTTTGTTTTCAGGGGGAAGATCAACCAACTCCCAGGTATGATTGTGCAGGATGGATTCTATCTCACTCTCTATAGCTTCTTTCCAGAGCGGTGCTTCTGGAGTTGACAGTGCTTCAGCAATAGCAATTGTCCGTGGTTCGTCATGAACCATATAAGATACAAAGTCCGGGACGAAGGACTTATCCTTTCTGGACCTTTTGCTTTGCTTTGGTTCCATCTGCGAACCCTCCAAGTCCTGAAAATTTGGAATACTGGATTCCGAATAATCAACCACTTCGGAGTTCACTAGATCTGAACCGCTTAGATCTGGGCAGTCACCGACTCCTGGATCTTGAGAGTGTTGTTCATAACTTCATTTGCGAGAGGTTATGTCTCTTTCCTTTCTAGGAAACGAGTCTTCAAAGAAACTGGCGTTTCTTGATTCCATGATTGTACCCACATGGATGTCGGGTACATCTGACTTATGCACTAAGAAGTGATAAGCACTACTGTTATTTGTATATCCGATGAATATGCAATCTACAGTCTTAGGCCCAATCTTGACCTGTTTTGGCTTAGGTACTACTACCTTGGCCAGACAGCCCCACACCTTCAAGTATTTGTAGATGGGTTGCTTTTCTTTCTATAGCTCATATGGAGTCTTATCCTTATCCTTATGTGGGACTCGGTTAAGAGTCTTATTGGTGGTAAGGACGGCTTCTCCCCACATGTGTTGGGGAAGGCCTGAATTGATGAGCAATGCATTCATCATTTCCTTTAACGTACGGTTCTTGCGTTCAGCATCACTGTTTGATTGATGTAAGTAAGGAGCCGTCGTTTGATGAACTATACCCGATTGGGTACAATATTCTTCAAAAGGCGCTACATATTCTCTCCGTCTATCGCTACAGATTGATTTAATCTGTCCGCCTAGTTGGTTCTCAACTTCTGCTTTGTAGCGTTTGAATGCTTCAAAGGCTTCATCTTTACTTTTTAGTAAGTAAATGTAACAATGAAAAAGAAATATCCTCTTTAAAGTGTTAGTCACCTCTTACTCTTCGTATTCTATCTTGTACTATATCATCTATGAAAGTCACAAAGTACTTGTTCTCCCCTCTAGTTTGTGTGAACTTCAAATCACATATATCGGTGTATATGAGTTCTAGAGGAGCGGTTTCCCTTTCGACGGATCTAAAAGGACTCTTTGAAAGTTTTGTCTCTATGCATACCTTACACTTACGTTGAGGGTTTATGTCAATAGACGGTAACAACTCCAACTTTACATAAAAACTGCTCATTCGATTTCATACCCTCTAAATCCAGGCGATGTAGAATCATTTGGAACTCCTGGACTTGAGACATCACTGTCTTGCTATCCACCATTTGAAATTTCAAGAATTTCCCAAAGATGAATTTCTTTGTACCTGCATCTTGTGTGTTGTACTTCTTCTGAAGCTTCTCCCACAACTCTTTGGTGGAGCCTGCGGTGTAATATATTGTGTAGAGCGGGTCTGACAAGCAGTTCAGGATGAAGTTCTTACACATGAAATCATTATGAGTCCATGCATCAAGAGTTATTTCCAGGCGAGCTTGGAAACCTTGACCTCCTTCAGCCATATCAATAGACTGAGGGTCCGCAACATCTCCTATTCTATGAGGGTCATCTGTGACACAGTGTGCCACTCCCATTACGGTTAGGAAAAACAAAATCTTCTGTTGTCATCTTTTGAAATCAATTCCCATGAACTTTTCAGGGTGTTCATGGTGAAACCCGACATGAGGAGGGATTCTGACATTCGCTTGAGTAGCAGGAAAGCCATTGGTTGTCCCTTGGGCAGCAGTTGGGAAGGCAGAAGTATCTCCTTGAGGGGCAACAACAGAGGGAGATGCAAAGGTATTGCCTTGAGTAGCAGCAACAGATTCAGAACCAAATTGTTCTTGTCCAGTCATTTTCACTAAGTACGAATACAAATATTGTCTTAAAATTGTTAGATAAATGAAAGCAACAAACGGGAAATAGTAAAACTCCTATTACAAGTACTAGTAAAAATTAAGAACAAAAGATTACAACAAAAGAAATAATCTTAATAAACAACTGGAAACAAGAACCAACACTTAAACTGAATCTTTCCTGAGTCGAGTGATGACACTCTGTCTTTAAGACAAGATTGCCCCGTATATATCCTTTTACGTTTCTAGGCAATAGTCTACCAAGATAAAACAACTACTAACACACTTGAGCAAATGAAACTCAAGTGTTTCTCTTGAAGAACTTTGAGTATTGAAATATGTTAGAGAGGAAGAAGATTTTATGAAAATACAAGTGCTGCGAGTGTTTAACAATTGAGCAAAAGACCTCAATTTATAGTGTAAGAATTTGTCTCTTCAAACGCCAAATAATGTCATTGAATCACTCATGTAGTGGCAATGAATTGCCCAAGTAATGACATCCATTTATCAGCCAAATAATGACTGAATAATGCTAGAATGAATGTCATTGAGGGCAGTCAAACGTCTTAAATTAGATTTTTGTTTCAAACTTGCAGCCTGGGGTAGCCGCGGCTCTAGTGACTTAGCACCAAATTAGCGTCGCGACTCGTCTCAGAAGCACCGCGGCCCTAGTAAGGGTGGCACCGCGACACTCCCCGGATCCGCGGTGGCGCCGCGGCCCTTCTCGGCTCCGCGACCCTTTCCGATCCGTTCCATCTTTACACTATGCACACTTCTTCCTTCATTTACCAACGTGGAACACTCGTCATTTGACCAATGACAATGACCATTCATCCTTCTATGTCTTAAACATTTTACTTACGTACCAATATCTCTTTCACTAATGAAAATTATGATCATTGGTACAACGTGTGCACGTGTGTGGAAATTACCATCATAAATAATGGAATAAAATTTATTTCACATTAATAAATTTACAACTGTATCGCATAGAAGTATTTGTTGTAAATAAGCAAAATATATGAACTAACGTGTGAATTAACCCAAATGCGTGCTGTTTAATTTAGTCACAGAAAAGGAGGAATTCATTAGGTATGTATGCTCACAAAGAGATAATTTTTTGTTGAGATTCTTTTATTTTTAGATGTTTCTTAAATAAAAAATAGTTTCAATTACATAGATTATACAAAAATCTCAGTAGCTTTAGAACAAAACTGTGAAGTGTTGAAATTTTCTAAAAACAAAATTATATAACCAAATGTTAATAGTAAAATGAATTAAAACCTGAAACCTTATTTATTCAAATTTGAAGGCTAAAAATAAAATTTTAAAATATTTTAATATTAGAAAAATATTATTTATAAAGTCTAATAAGATACTTAAAAATCGAGCGAAGCGCGTTGTAATATATGGGAGCAGCTCTGCTCCAGTTCATATAGTGAATGACTATTGTAGATCGCACATCGTGTCCCATTTAGTGGCAATAGTCGCGTGATTTACCTCCATTAATCTGTCGGTAGGGGATGGGCCTGTAATGGCGAATTTCGCCTTTTGCCCCCAAGTAAATATCAATAACTATTTGGATCATTGCCATGTGTTCATATTGAATTTTAGAGGTCAAGATTGTTTTTAGTTAAGTTATCTATTTAATGGTAAAGTTATAAAACATTACTATTTCTCTTTTTACAGGGAATATTTTTTTAAAAAAAAAATTGGCACAAAATATCATTAGAGATATCTCGTAAAAATATATGCCCACTGTTCTTATATTTTTTTTTGGTGCATCCACTGTTTTTATGTGTTAAAATTTAAAAATCTAGAATTCGAGATATCAAAATTTATAGTGCTAAAATTATACTACTAACTAATAAACAAATATCAATATATAGACCGAAAAAACAGAATCAAACTAAAAGAGAAGAAATATTTATACTAATGAATAAAACAAACAGATCCCCCACATTACCGTTTAATGGCTGAACCATCACGGACCTCTTTGATCGAAAAATCTTTCACTTAAACACTTCAATTAAATTTTATTTTATTTAGATATCTGAATTAAAATGCGTTATAAGAAGTCTTTTGCTGATACGGTAATGTGCGTACAATTCACCTATTCGTGGAGCGTGAAAGTGAATTTTTTTTATTTGTTCTTCCTCCTTCATCTTCATCCTCCCTCCTACCATGTTCTTCATCATATCTATAAGCTCTCTGTTGGATTTTGATATTAGTAAATGAGAAATGATGAAATAAAAAGCGAAGGAAATGTAAAAAGTTTTTTGCTCTGGTTAAAACTTTTTGTCTCACGTCGTTAAAAGAGAGGAAAAGAGAAGTGTATGTAATACATTACACCTTCTCTAGTTGTTAAAAAGGTTGAGGGGGCAAGGACCCCTCGCGCCGTCGCTTGCTCAGCTCAACTTCGGATTTGGATTTGTCAAAGATTGATTGATTATCTTTTTGGACAAACTTTTCTTTAATTATTTATTTATTTAATTAATTAAATAATCAAAAACATCCAATACGGATCGACCCTGACACACGACTTGTGATCGACCCGGATATTTTCAAAATTTCCTTCAAAAACCTGATGACTGATCTGAATGGTTACAAACATTAAGAATCAGTACCTTCAACTGCTATAAATTTCTTGATTTGTTCCAGAATTAAGAACAATTTTTTTCTGCGAAAATAAAACATTTTTCTCTCCAAAAATTCTCTTGTTTATTCTGTGTGATATACTGTCGTTGAGTGGTTCGCCGATATCGAAATTTGGAGTACTACTATTTTGGTAAGATAATCGTTCTATCCTGAAAGGGGATATTCCATCACCCTCGAGTACTGTGAGGAAAATAATTTTCTTAAAGACACACTTTGAACTAAGTGAGCTCGATTATATTCTGAAAAATATTTTTATTCTTGCAATTTCATTTACTAATTTTAAGTATATTACTGTTAAATATTTTATACTGTGTAATCTATTTTTACTAAGTATTTTATGTGTTGAAACTTTATTTAAATTTATACAGATTATTTTGCCAACACTCTCTTCATCTACTCTCTCCTTATCCACCGGAACCATTACATTTTCGTCATTTCCTTCTTCTCAATAATATCATCACACTTTAATTTTCTCTTCAAAGTCCTGGGTTTGGAATTTTCGAGATTTTTTTTAAAGTTATGTTTTTTGCTGAATTGGATTGAAGTTGATATTGTCCTTTAGTCGTGATTTGAGATTTAACATCTGCATCTAATGAAGTAATAATAGAACTGAAATTGATAGTGCTCTCTACCCACAGCGGTCTCTTGTAGCACTAGCAAACATTTAAAAAATTCTCTAACTTAGATTTCATAAATGGAGTAGATTAGAAGCTGTGGAAGTAGGTTATGGTGACATTGAACAAAATGAGAGGCGAGTGGGGGTTGGGTGTGTCGGGCCGGGACTTAGAAAATAAGATTTTTCTTTTCTTTTTTTGGTTTTTAATTAACTTAATAGTTTATAAATAAATTTTCTGCCCATATTTAATTTTTTAATAATTATTTTAGATATATTAGCCACGTGTCTTTATTTAATTTATCATTTTGACATATCATTCGCGAGTGTATTACACTATCTTTACATATTTGACTGATTCAATAAAAAATGTCTAAATGACATAGTCGGGATTAGTCTCATATATTTTTTTGTTGTGAATAGGCGCGCACCGCTTTCTTTCGAGTACAAGACAGTAAACTCCGGATCGACGCAGAGCGCGCAAACCACGTCGGTAGATGCGCACGCAATGATGTCAGCCAAGAAAGGTTTATGCAGGATCGAACTCGTGACTTGCGGTCCCCGCGCTTCTTCTGCACACTAACTTAAGTCATGCTAGTCTCATATATTTAAATTGAATAAGATTTAGTTGAAGTATTTAAGTGGAAGATTCTTTTGATTATAAGGGACTCACTATGTATTCAACCCAATTTAATTAATTAAAACTACTGAATCAATTACAGTAAAGATGAGTTCAAACATATCAAAAGGCAATTCAATTCTTTTCCTTAAATCTTGCCATTAATTAGTACCGTAGATAATTTAGCTAAACACAATCTTGACCTTTAAAATTCAATGTGGGCACATGGCATTGGTCTAAATAGGTATTGATATTTAGTGGAGCTATATGAACTGGAGGTTGTCGAACCGGTTTGTTTTTGTGGGTGGGGTCAGATTGTACGTAGTGATTGCAAACGTGGCGAATACCAATTCGCTAAGTCTCCCTCGATGACACATTCACCTAGCGATCAATTATTCTTCGTGTATGAATATCTAAGTGAAAGAAATAATTCCTTAATTATTTTTATTAATGTAATTAGTTTATATACATGATATATAATAGTAAATTTAGCCTATAAAGGAAATTAAATATACATTTTTTTAATATAAAAGATTGCTATCATAATTACTGATGTACAATATCACTAATAGTATCAAAGAATTATACAATGTATATTCTATCACACCCCCGCAACCATATCAGACAGTTGTCGTATACTGAGACTGTCCCTAAAATCTTTAAACAAAACTAAGGGAAGACCCTTAGTAAAGATGTCAGCAATTTGATAACGTGATTTGTCCACGAGCTACCTTTCGCGAACAAAGTGAATATATATCTCGATATGTTTAGTGCGCTGATGTTAGACAAGATTCCCCAAGAGATATATCGCACTAACATTATCGCAGTAGACCAAAGTAGCTTTCCGAATAGGAAAATGAAGCTCTAAGAAGAGGTTACACAACCAACAGGACTCAGACACCACATTGGCTACCCTTCGATATTTGACCTACGCGCTGAATCGCGACAAAGTAGCCTGGCGTTTAGTCGACCAAGAGACCAAGTTATCACCAAAAAACATACAATAACTAGATGTCGAACGACTAGTATTGGGAAATCTACCCCAATCAACATCTATATAAGACATGAGAATAGATACTGATGATGGATATAAGTGTAAACTGTAATCAAGAGTGCCCTGAATGTAACACATAATGTGATTGAGAGCATACATGTGTTCTTCCCTCGGATCATGCATGAATAAACACACATGATGCATTGCATAAGTAATATCGGGCCTCGTAAATGTGATATTGAAGAGCCCCCGCAAAACTAAGATAGTGGGAGAAATCCTCGTATGGCGTACTAGAAGTAACACTCAGCTTCGGTTTAGTGTCAACCGGAGTAGGAGATGACTTATAGGATGGCATGTCAGCCCGTTCAATAATCTCTATTGCATACTTTCTTTGACATAGAAATAGACCACCTATGTGACGAGTGACAATAATACCCAAAAAATAACTAAACGACCCCAAGTCCTTCATAACAAATTTGGAGATTAGAAGGGATATGATAGACTTGCACAATTTGTTAGATGAAACAATCAATATAATATAATCCACATATAATAGAATGCATGCCATAGAAGTACCGTGATGGTAGATGAACAAAGAATGATCAGACCTGTTGTGAGAAAAACCAAGAGTAGACACATAATGTCACGACCCGACCCCGGGGCCGCGACTGGTGCCCTACCTGGGCACCCCGTTCAGGTATACCTCAGAGAATAGCAGCGGAACATACACAACATACAACAGTTTTAGACAATAATAACACAGGCTAGCCGATAAGGCCGCCTTCCATAAAACATGCATAAATAAAATCAAAACTGTACAACTCGGTTCTTACAGCCCCAAACCACAACATGTGACTACTGCACTTAGGAATAACAATACGGTGGAGGGAGGCCGCCATACCCCTGAATGTACATAAATCTACAACATCAGGGAAAGACTGTACCAAAAGACAAGCCTCCGGAGAAATGGAGCTTCTGACGTCTGATAAGTGATCCTAAGTATGAGGATCCACCACCTGCTTACCCTACCATGCAGATTTAACGCAGCCCCAGGAAGGGTCGACACAATATGTACTAAGTATGTAAAACTGGAAAATACTGTAATTACATCATAAGTTTAAAACAAAGTCGGAGACATGTATGATAATCAAATTACAGTACACTGTGCCTTACTAACAATGAGAGTAAATAGTGGTATACTTACAATATAAAATAGGAAGCTCACGATCAAAGCAGGACCACCCGCCCGCAGTATCATTAAGCAATCTGTTACACCCCGTATTTACAGGATATGTTTTAAGAACGTAAGTAAGAACTCACAAGTGTTAAGATTTGAGACTTGTAAAAATTTACCGGAAATTTGAATTTGTCGGAAAACGAATTATTATGACGAATGGGAGGGCGACACGTGTCACCCCCCTTAAGTGAGCTTAGCGAAGTGGCGTAGGCACGGTCATTTGACCCTTGTTAGGAAGACAAGTCTTGCTATTATAGAGCTTGATATTATTGATTTGGTCAATGGGACCACTTAGCATGATATTTAATGAGAGATCATCCAAACCACCCATGTGTTTTTATCTTAGTCCTCCATGTTGTTATATAAGGGTACTAGTAGCAAGACAAGAGTTCCACACTTAGAAAAAATTGAAGAACCCTTGTTCTCAAGCCTTCAGGCTCTCGGGTTTGGTGAAAAATAAGAGAAGAAAATTTTCAATTGTTGTTCAATACTCACAAGACTTTAACCCAAGGTTCATGAGTGTTATGTAAGCAATAGAAAAATCCCGGAAAAAGAGAGTTTTCGTATTAGTCGCAAAGTGAAAACTTAGTGGCTTTCTAGGTTTTGGATTGGAAGTTTGAAGGAAAGTTGTTGGTATGGTTCTAAGGGTCTCAACAAACGGATTGAAGTGTCTTGGAGAGGTTCTAAACTACTAAGGAGCGACTTCGGATTGGAATTGGATTAAGAATCGTTAAGGTATAATCTTGTCTTTTAAAAGTGTTACAAGATTATATAATTATATTGTTGTTGTTAGCTTTACATGTTGCTAGCATGAAGTTGTTAAGTTGAAGTTTATAAGGATTATAGATCGATTGTGGTCTTGGAAGTTCGAAATGTAATGTAGGCCATGTTAAGTTGGATTACAATTTGATCGTTATTAGAAATCGTCGCATGTTACTTATTTCGAGATTATAGTAGTATAATCAATTGTGAGCCAATTGGGGCTGTTTAGTTATTCATTTGTATTGGACTACCTTCTATATTGTTGTGAGCCAATTGGGGCTGTTTGGTTATTGTATTTCGGCCTTGAAAAATGTGGCAAAGTAAGTAGAAACAAAGGAGGTGCTGTCCGATTTTCCGTAGAATTTAGTGACTTGGCACTTAGGATGTTCTACGTTTAAAGTAAGAGGTTAATGGACGTATTGTGGCCATGATAGGTTGAAGTACTAAGTTTAGTGTATCCTACTTGAAGAATGGAATAGCTCAAGGTTGAAGTACTTTGGAGCATTTTGCTACTTGTCGATAATCGTCGCGAGGTATGTGAACCTCTACTTTCTTTGGCATGATCCTACGTATGAAATATCCATGTGATAGTATTTCAAGATTCATTCTACTCTTAGAAGTTAAGAAGTATTTACATTGTTGAATCTAAGTTAAGAGTATGTTTAAATTGTCCTAAGTCCTTACTAGGTCTTATGGGAGACGTTGGTAAGAATGGTTAGGAAATTATGAGATTTGATTTAAAGGCTATGTGTCTTGATTTGTTTAAAGTAAGTAAGTGGATTTTATGTTCGAAAATGACTTGAATTTATATGTGAAAAGGGGATTGATTTTAAAAGTTGAAGTTATATGATTTTAAGAGAATAAGTTACTTGGTTTTGGAAGTGTATGGAACTTTATATCTTTTTTTATAAGTATAAGACAATGGGCTTTTAAGGATGCATGTTATGAAGTTTTAAGACTAAGAACTTTGATTGTCTTTTAAGGATTTTGAAGTTTTAAGCGATATGATTCTTTTAAGTATGTATGTACGTAGTATTTTTGGGGCTAGTTTCCCTAATGTTGTAAGAATAAAAGTGTCTAAGTTCTCTAAAATGAAAAGTTGTTATAATAGCTTTATGGGAAGTTGTTATGACGACTTAAGAAGTGAAGTGATGATTTAAAAATGTTAAGTAAGGAAGATTACACAGAGCTACAAATAGCCGGTACGTTAGGCCATGGAGATACATGCATGTTCACACATAGCTGATTACACATAGCGGGTTACGATTCTTATATGAGCCTTACAAAGTGAATTATGTTATATGATTCCCATCCACAAGACACCGAGCGGGCGGATTATGTTATATGATTTCACAAGACACCGAGCCCCACAGCGGGCGGATTATGTTATATGATTCCACAAGACACCGAGCGGATTATGTTATGTAAGATATGTAAGTTATGTGAAAAGGCTGGATTAAACTCTTAAGTAAGTATGTAAGAACATGTTGTTAAATCTTATCGAAAGAAGGAAAGAGCAGTTAATATATGATTGATTTCGTGAGTTAAAAGGACATTCTTTTATACGGATATGATTTGGTTATTGCATTTATTTACTGTTCCATACTAAATTTGTTATCTTGACCCCGCCAGTGCGTTCATGCCGCAGTGATAGGTACACAGGTTGGTGATCCTTGCTCTTAGGATCTCTCGTTGATTTTGGAAAGAAGCCCTTTCACTCGGAGGATTGTCTTTTAGTACGGTTTCCACGATGTGGTAGACTTATGTACATTCAGGGTATGGCGAGCCCCGTCCCGCGATTGTAATTATTAAGTGCAGTCACATGTTGTGGGTCGGTTTGTAAAAAAAGAAAGGGATGTAATCTTTGTTGTTATGTATATGTATATGTGTCGGAAGGTAGCCTTATCGGCTAACTCGTGGTTTAATTTTGTCGTTATTTTATTTTATAAGTTTCATGTATGTTCATTGCTATTCTCGATGTATACAGAGCAGGTGCCGTGTAGGGCACGATCGCGAGCCCGGTCGGGTCGTGACACAATCCTACTCCTGAGACTATTTCACCCGCATAGGTCGCGTGGACCGCGTAGGTATTCTCGCGTGAGACTATTTCACCCGCATAAGCCCTTACGGACTCGCGTGAGGTATTCTCGCGTAGGCGATACCGCGCGTGAGACTATTTCACCCGCGTAAGCCCTTGCGGACTCGCGTGAGACATTCCTCGCGTCGTGGGTAGCAAATCCACGGAATATGCAAATGCACAAACCCGGAATGACCGTAATGAATAATATACCACTAGCACAAAGCCGCTATCATGTAATATATAAGCAAGTTAAGAATCCCCTAACTTCTTATTATTCTTGTTCACATACACTCTCATTTTAGTTTACTTAAGGTACTAACATGTCTTTTTAAAGATCCGGGAATTTAACCCAAAGTACTACATACTTCCATTCTTTTAAAAATGACTTTCTTTCATATAAAACTTCCAAGATACTATTAACCGTAGTATCAAGTCAAAATTTCTTTTCAAGACAAGTCACAATACCTTTAGAAATAAAGTTAGGTTTCTAAATCAAGTGACTCCTTTTCTTATAAAACCTTAGGCAATTGATGCCTTAAAATCAAATTGCCTTTTCATTACAATCAAGTCATTTATCTTTCCATAAAGCAAATATAACCAATCTTCCCATAAAGTCGTTATATTCACTTTATACATTAGCCAAATACAATTTCCTATCCAAGGGACTTATACGTTTAAAACGGAACAAGTATTACATACTTTAAAACTCTTCAAGTCTCTTAACTTTAATAAAACTTAAGACATCCTTAATACTTTCAAAGAAGCGAGTTAATCTCCTAACTCACCCGACTTGGCTATTCATAAAACTAGTAAAGGATATCAAGGTCTTGTACGTCTCAGTACTATATCGTGTAACTAGTCATGCTCAAAAGATAGAAAAAGTTCTACATACCTCTTCGGGCCAATCCACTTGCCAAGTACAATATACCGCCTGTAGTATGTCAACCTATAATATCCACAATACGTCTATTAACGCCTTACTTCAAACGTAGAATATTATAAGTGTAAAGTCTCTAAATTCTACGGAAAATCGGACAGCACCTCCTTTGTTTCTACTTACTTTGCCACCTTTTTCAAGGCCGAATACAATAACCAAACACGCCACATTTAAGGCCCAAACAATGCAATCAACAATAGGGGATTACACGCCTACTAGACGTGTAAAATTCCGCCCCACAATAGATATCAAACTAATACAACTACTAGTCCAATTTCGGCCATATTGAGTACAACAATACCAATTCTTATCCAATTTCCATTTCAATCCAAATTGTTAGCATAACATGATATCAAGTCGCAATCGATTATACTACTATAATCTTCAAGTAAGTAACGTCGGCGATTCTAGTAAACGACCAAATTGTAATCCAACTTCACATGGCTTACCTTACATTTCGGATTTTTAAGGCTACAAGCAATCCATAATACTTATAAACTTCAACACATATACTTCATGCTAGCAACATGTAAAGCTAACAACAATATAAATAATCTTGTAACACTTTTAAGAGACAAGATTATACCTCAACGAATCTTAATCCAACTCCAAATCCGAAGTCGCTCCTTAGCAACTTAGAGCCTCTTCAAGACGCTTCAATCCGCTACTTGAGACCCTTAGAACAACACCAACAAATTTCCTTCAAACTTCCAAACAAAACCTAGAAAGCAACTAGGTTTTCACCTTGCGACTAATACGAAAACTCCCTTTTTCCGAGATTTTTCTATTGAGATACACTTACAATACACTCAAGAACCTTGGTTTAAAGTGTGGAGCTGAATGGACAAGAAACAAAAAATTTTATTTTTCAAAATGCCTTGAACCCGAGAGCAACCTTGTTGGTCTTCCAATTTCTTGAACTTTTTTCTAAGTGTTGGACAATGTCTTGCTACTACTAGTATTATATAGTACAATGGAGGGTCAAGATGCAAATAAATGGGTGGCTTGGATGAGGTCTTACTAAATATCAAGACTTTGTGGACCCATTGACCAAGTCAATTATCTCAAGATCACTACTTGCAAGACTTAGTCATCCAACAAAGGTCAATTGATCCTCTTGCCCTTGCCCAATTCGTCCAAGGCAACCATAAGGGGGGTGACACGTGTCGCCCTCCCATTCGTCCCAATATTACGTTTTCCGACAATTTCATAATTCCGATAAATTTTTACAAGTCTCAAATCTTGACACTTGTGAGTTCTTACGTACGTTCTTAAAACATGTCCTGTAAATACGGGGTGTAACATTCTTCCCCCCTTAGAAACATTCGTCCCCGAATGTTCTTTCGGAGTCAAACTTAAAATTAGCGACATAGTTTCCTTTCACAACCCCGGCATACCAATAATGCCACACATGGCCACATAATAGCATTTAAGCAAAAGAAATACTTCAATTAAAACTTGACAAGGGAAGATGAATTACCTGAAGGTGTAGGGAATAAGTGAGGATACTTCCTCAACATGTCCTCTTCCGCTTCCCAAGTCATCTCCTCCCGGTTATCGTTCCTCCACAAGACTTTGACGGAAGCCACATCTCGTCGCGATCGCTGACACAGCGATCGAGTATCGCTATGGGACTCTCTCATACGATAACCTCTGTCACTGGACCTCACTAGCAGGGAAAACTCTCGCTGGATCTCCGATACACTTCCGCAACATAGAAACATGGAAGACCGGATGTACCGCCTCTAACTCTGATGGCAGATCCAACTCATAGGCAACCTTGCCTACTCTACGGATGATCTGGTAGGGCCCAATGTACCTTGGGCTGAGTTTTCCCTTATTTCTGAATCTCATCACACCCTTCATGGGTGACACCTTCAAGAAGACCCAATCGTCTACCTGAAACTCCAAATGCCGACGCCGATTATCCGCATATGACTTGCCACTATGAGTCGCTATGATCTCTCACGGATAAGATTCACCTTATCCACAGCCTGCTGAACCAAGTCTGGGCCAACTAACTGCACCTCGCCCACGTCGAACCAACCAATCGGCGATCTACATTTCCGCCCATATAAAGCCTCGTATGGCGCCATCTGTGTACTGAAATGGTAGCTGTTGTTATAAGCAAACTCCACAAGAGGAAAATGATCCTCCCAGCTACCCCTGAAATCAATCACGCAGGCTCGCAGCATATTCTCAAGTGTCTGGATAGTACGCTCTGCCTGCCCGTCGATCGAGGATGAAATGTTGTCGAGACTCACTGTGTCCTAATCCCTTCGGAAAGACCTCTGAAGTTAGCCGAAATCGGGCTCCTCTATCTGATATAATCGACACCGGGATACCGTGCAGCCTCACAATCTCTCTGATGTACAATCTGGCATAGTCCTCAGCCGAAAACGTCGTCCTGACTAGAAGGAAATAGGCTGATTTCGTCAGCCTGTCAACAATAACCCAAATGGAGTCGTACTTCCTCTGAGTACGAGGTAACCCTGTAACAAAGTCCATGTTGATCACCTCCCACTTCCAAGTCGGAATCTCAATAGCCTGCAATAATCCACTGGGCCTCTGGTGCTCGACCTTGACCTGCTGGCAATTAGGACACTGAGCAACAAAACCTGCCACGTCCCTCTTCAGGCCATCCCACCAATACAAACATCTGAGGTCATGGTACATCTTGGTCGACCCCGGATGAATAGAATAACGAGCACTGTGTGCCTCTCCCAAAATCCGCTGACGAAGTCCTGTCCATCGTGGAACAACCGCCCTCAAACCTTAGCACCCATCAGCGCTACCTCGAATAGACTCTTCTCCTCCCGAAGAGTGCGTCGATATCGTACCAACACCGGGTCCTCAACGTAAGCCTCTTCACCTCATCAACGATGGAAGACTCGCAACCTCACGAACCCGCACCCACTATCGTCGGTATCGATCAATCGAACCCCAGGCTCGCTAATCGGTGGATCTGACGGACCGTGTCCTATCTCTGCAGGTACCTCACAGCGGGCTCCCATCGATCTACGACTCGGCATCAGAACTACGTTGGCCTTCCCGGATGGTATAGAATATCAACATCATAATCTTTTCAGCAACTCTAACCACCGTCTCGCCGCAAGTTCAGCTCCTCTGCTCAAGATATCGGAGGTTCTTGTGGTCGTATAAATATCCACATGAACCCATACAAATAATGTCTCCAAATCTTGAGGCATAAATAATCGCGCCAACTCTAAGTCATGGGTAGGGTAATTCCTCTCATGCTTAAATCGCTGGGAAGCATAGGCTATAACCTTGCCGTGCTGCATCAAAACACACCTAGCCCGATACCAGGCATCACAATAGATCACGCGTGCCGTCTAACCGCCGGGAAGAGTAAGGCGGAGTGTAGTCAACCTTTCCTTCAAAGAATCGAAACCGCTTCTCGCAAGCCTCGTCGGCTGGAACTTGGCTGCCACGAGTCGACCTAGTCAGCGGTCTGAAATCGAAGCAAGCGCTCCACAAACCTACGATAATAACTCACACCTAAGAAAGCTGCACCGCCGGTCGGAGTAGGTCTCGCCAAGACTTATCGCTCGATCTTTGCCGTATCCACCAACACCATCACAATAATATGCCCCGGGAATGCCACCGAGGCCAACAAAACTCACACTTGGAGAACTTGGCGAATAGCTGGCTCGGAGGACCCCAATCACCGTCGCCAGTGATCTACATGCTTCGCTCTGTCGCGAATAAACGGGATGTCATCAATGAATACTATCACAAATGTATCCAAAAATGGCTTGAACACGGTTCATCAAATCCATAAATACTGCTGGGCGTTGGTCAAACCGAAAGACATAACCACGAACTCATAGTGCCCATACCGGTCCCGAATGCGATCTTTGGGATATCTCGCCTCTCGAACTCGAACGATGATAACCGGACCGCAGTCTATCTTGAGAAACACCTCGCACCTGCAATGGTCAAACAAATCATCAATCACGTGGAGTACCTATTCTTGATGGTTACCTTATTCACCGCTGTAATCAACACATACGCAGCGTCCCATCCTTCTTCTTCACAAACAAAACCGGCGCTCCTGGGAGATACACTAGGCACGATAAATCCTTTCTCCGGCCAAATCTTTGGTGGTCCTTCATCCTCAACTCGGCTTGCCATCCGTATGGCGGAATGGAAATAGGTCGAGTGTCCGCAACGTGTCAATACAAAACTCAATCTCCTCTCGGGAGGATACCCAAGATCGTCGGGAACACATCCGAAACTCCCAACCATCGAATCGATCAAGAACTGCACTCGGCCTGCTGTATCAAATACCGAACCGGATGGTAGATGTACCGCTCGCACCATCTTCCTAGCCTTGAGGTAAGAAATAAACCTACCTCTGGCGACTGTGTTGCCTCCCACTCGATAAGCGGCTCGCGCCAGAAATCGAACCGAACCAACCTGTCCCTACAGTCGACGTTGGCATAACAAGAATCCAACCAGTCCATACCCATAATGACATCAAAATCTATCATCTCCAACTCTATCAAGTCTGCAAGGGTCTGACGACTGTAAATAAATACCGGACAACCTCTATACACCCGCCATTAACACCGATCACCCCATGGCGTAGCTACCTCAAAGGCTCTATCGACTCGGCTCTATCCCGATTCTACCCGCAATAAGAGGGGACACATAGGACAAGGTAGAACCTGGATCTATCAAAGCATAAACGTCACAACATGAAATCAATAATGTACCTGTGACGACGTCAGGGGAAGCCTCCTGATCCTGGCGGCTGGCTAGAGAATATATGCGGTTCTGTGGACCGCTAGAACTGGAACCACCACCACGACCTCTACCGCGCGGCCGTCCGTGATACCACCGCTCCCGGGCGTAACCACGAAGGAGAGGAAGACCCGAATCGATCTCGCCTGCGCAGTATCACCCATGCTGCCTCTAGACGGACAATCTCTCTTCAAATGGCCCAGCTGGCCACAAGAGTAACAAGCTCCTGCAGGAACACGACACTCGCCTGGGTGAGATCTGCGTCGAGCACACCGAGATGTGGTGGTCTCGATCGGCGACGATCTCGCCTCACGAAACCCGAAATCTGGAGCCACGACCTGCTCTGAATGACTGGCCGATCGGACCTCCCGCCGTAAACGGACGAGCACTCTGTCTGGGTGGAATGTGGACCTGGTCTGCTGAGGCCGTCGCCTCAGCCCTGCCGAGACCTGCTTTGTCTGTCACGACCCGACCGGCCGCGGTCGTGCCCTACCTGGGCACCTGTTGAGTATACTTGAGAGAATAGCGTGAACATACACAACATAAACAGTGTAAACAATATAACAACACAGCAGCCGATAAGATCGCTTCCATAATATAAACAAAGTCAAAAGTACAACTCGGTTCTTACAAACCACGTATGTGAATACGGACCTCAGGAATAATCGTATGGCGGGAGGCCCGCCATACCACGAATGTACATAATCTACAACATCGTGGGAAAGATCGTACTAAAAGAAAGACAAGCCTCAGGAGAATGGAGCTTAGGCGTCGATAAGTGATCCTAAGTGTGGATCCGCAACTGCACCCTTTCCTGTGGCATGACGCGGCCAGGAAGGGTCGATCTGATATGTACCAAGTATGTAAAGCGGAAAATCAGTAATTACAACATAAGTTTAAAAGAAAGCGGAGACATGTATGATAACAAAATTACGATACAAATTGCCTTACTAATAATGAGAGTAAAAATAGGTGTATACTTACAACGAAAAATAGGATTGGAATCCTACTCACGGGACTATTTCACCCGTAGGTCGGTGGACTGCGTGAGGTATTCCTCGCATGGGACTATTTCACCCGCGTAAGCTCTTACGGACTCGCGTAGGTATTCTCGCGTAAATTTGGACCCGCGTGGACTATTTCACCGCGTAAGCCCTTACGGACTCGCATGAGGTATTTCTCGCATCGTGGTTAGCAAATCCACGAAATATACAATGCCACAATCCCGGAATGACCTCATGACGAATAATATATCACTAGCCCAAATCCGCTATCACACATAACATAAGCTCTATCGGCTTATCATACAATATATAAGCAAGTTAAGAAATCCCCTAGCTTCTTACTATTCTTGTTCATATACACTCTCATTTTAGTTTAGCTAAGGCACTAACATGTCTTTTATAAAAATCCGGGAATTTAACCCAAAGTACTACGTACTTCTATTCTTTTAAAATGACTCATTTCATTATAAAACTTCCAAGATACTAATAACCGTAGTATCAAGTTACAATTTCTTTTCAAGACAAGTCACAATACTTTTAGAAATAAAAATTTGGCTTCTAATCAAGTGACTCATGTCTTATAAACCTTAGGCAATTGGTGCTTTAAAATCGAATTGCCTTCCATTAAAACAAGCCATTTATCTTTCCATAAAGTCAATATAACCAACTCCCCATAAAGTCGTTATATTCACTTTATATCTTAGTCAAGTACAATTTCCTATCCAAGGGACTTATACGATTAAAACGACACAAGTATCACATACTTTAAAATTCTTCAAGTCCCTTATCTTTAACAAGACTTAAGACATCTTTAATATTCTCAAAGAAGTGAGTTAATCTCCTAACTCACCCGACTTGGCATTTCATAAAACAAGTAAAGAATGTCAAGTCTTGACGTCTCGTACTATATCGTGAAACTAGTCATGCTCAAAGATAGAAAAGTTCTACATACCTCGTCGGGTCAAATCACTTGCCAAGTACAAAGTCCATGTAGTATGTCAACCTATAATATTCACAATCGTCTATTAAAGCCTTACTTGATCGTAGAATATTATAAGTGTTAAGTCTCTATATTCTACGGAAAATCGGACAACACCTCCTTTGTTTTTACTTACTTTGCCACCTTTTTCAAGGCCGAAAATACAATAACCAAACAGCCCCAATTGGCTCACAATTATATAGAAGGTAGTCCAATACAAATGACTAACTAAATGTACCCAATTGGCTCACAATTATATAGAAGGTAGTCCAATACAAATGACTAACTAAACAGCCCCAATTGGCTCACAATTATATAGAAGGTAGTCCAATACAAATGAATAACCAACTAATGCAAACTACAAGTCCAAATTCGGCTACCTTGAGTTCAACAAAACCAATTCTTATCCAACTTCCATTTCAATCCATATTGGTAGCATAACATGATATCAAGTCGCATTTGATTATAATAACCATAATCTTTAAGAAGTAACATGCGACGATTCTAACAACGATTAAATTGTAATTCAACTTAGTCATGGCTTACATTACATTTCGGATTTCCAAGGCTATAATCAATCCATAATCCTTATAACTTCAATATAACAACTCCATGCTCGCAACATACAAAGCTAACAACAACAATAATAATCTTGTAATACTTTCAAAGAACAAGATTATACCTCAATGATTCTAAATCCAACTCCAATCCGAAGTCGCTCCTTAGTAGTTTATAGCCCCTCCAAGACACTTCAATCCGCTTGTTGAGACCCTTAGAACAACATCAACAATTATCCTTCAAATTCTCCAAACAAAACCTAGAAAGACCATTAGGTTTTCGTTTGCGACTAACCCGTAAACTACCTTTTTCCAAGATTTTTCTATTGAGATGTGTTTACAATACACCTAAGAACCTTGGTTTAAAGTGTGGAATCAAATAGACAAGAAACGAAATTTTTTCCCTTTTCCTCCTTAGTGAACCCGAGACCCCCTAATGTGTTCTTCAAATTTTGTGTAAAAATTTCTAAGTGTTAAGCCCTCTCTCTACTAGTAGTAATATATAGCACCTTGGAGGGTTATGATAAAAACACATGGGTGGTTTAGATGAAGTCTACTAAAATATCAAGACCAAATGTGGGACCTTTGACTTTAGTCAATGTTCTCATACTACAAGTAGCAAGTCTTAGCCATAGAAGACTTATGGTCAATGACCATATTGGCCATGCCATTTCGTTCAAGGCATTGCTAAGGGGGGTGACACGTGTCGCCCTCCCATTCGTCACAACACTTACGTTTTCCGACAATTCCATAATTCCGATAAATTTCCAAGTCTCAAATCTTAACACTTGTGAGTTCTTACTTATATGCTTAAAACATGTCCTGTAATTACGGGGTGTAACATGTCCTGGCCCTCTTGGGCTGGCCTGAATCAATCTGGTCCTCCCTCTCTCTATCCTTTATCCCCTGCGCATAGGCCTGCATCCTGGCGATGTCCATCTGCAGGTGAAGAGCCACGCTGACATCACGATAATCATATGATCTAGCCCCATCACATAACGATGAACTCGGTCGCCATGCCATTTCTGATGGTGTGCGCGTACTGCCAAAGAGTCAAACTCGGTGTACTCACGATAGTCCTCCGTTACGCCTCAAGGTCAAAAATCTATCTCTGCGGGCCTCGCTCATCTCGGGGCGAAAGTGATCCATGAAGGCCTCGTGAACTCCTCCCAAACAGTGGAAGGCATCTCGCTCTCGACAACACCCGACTCAAACCAGTTCAACGCAATATCAGCGTAACGGTAAGAGGCTAGCATGCAACTCTGTCTCTGAAGCCCTAAGAACTACATGGTCCGGGTAGGCTGCCGAATGAACTCCTGCGGATCCTCCTCGGACCTCGAACCATAAAACTCGGGCGGATGACAACCCGGAAAATCCCGAATCCGTAGGCATCGGCTCTGGGTTAGATGCTCTGCTCACATGCGCCTGCTACTATCTTGGTCAATAACCGGATCTGCTCGTAGTCTCTATGCTCGGCTCACTGGTGTGGGGTGGAGGCTGCAGTGCCGGAACCTCTGGAGCTCTGCGCTCTCGGCTCTCTGTCGCGGCGTGGTGAACTCGCCGACCGCTCTACTACCTCGGGCATAAGGTGTGCTGGTCAGTGTAACCCTCGAGTACCGCTAGCGACTCCTGCTGCTTGCCCTTCCAGGTCTGAGTGGCGCCAGTGGGCATAAGCATTTCATAAGAAGAGGTCGGAGAGGATTCAACCTAATAAGACACTCTCTTGCGATCTCGTAGAGAGAAGAATGGAAACCAATCCTAAATGTCCTGCAACCTCACGATTATAGATGTGGTGCACAACACGATAATCAAGACTCTACTAGACACGGTGCGTAGACACTTTCAGAGGACTAAGCGCTCACGATACCACTTTTGTCACGACGACCGGGCCGGCGCGGCGAGTGCCCTACAGGCACCCGTTGAGTATACCTCGAGAGAATAGCGGGAACATACACTGACATACAACGATTTTAGAAAATAATAACACGGTGGCCGATAAGGCGCCATAAAACATGCATAAATAAAATCAAAAGCGTACAACTCGGTTCTTACATTTGAGCCACAACATGTGACTACAGACCTCTAGGAATAACAACGATGGCGGGGCGGGGCCGCCATACCTGAATGTACATAAATCTACAACATCGGGGAAAGATCGTAAAAGACAAGCCTCGAGAAATAGAGCTTGACGTCGATAAGTGATCCTAAGTATGAGGATCCACCACTGCTACCCCTACTGCGGCATGAGCGGCCAGGAAGAAATTACAATATGTACTAAGTATGTAAAGCGGAAAATACTGTAATTACATCATAAGTTTAAAACAAAGCCGGAGATATGTATGATAATCAAATTACAGTACACTGTGCCTTACTAACAATGAGAGTAAATAGTGGTATACTTACAATATAAAATAGGAAGCTCACGATCAAAGCAGGACCACCGCGCAGATCATTAAGCAATCCTACTCCTGAGACTATTTCACCCGCATAGGTCGCGTGGACCCGCATGAGGTATTCCTCGCATGAGACTATTTCACCCGCATAAGCCCTTACGGACTCGCATGAGGTATTCCTCGCATAGGCAGTACCCGCCCGCATGAGACTATTTCACCCGCATAAGCCCTTGCGGACTCGCATGAGACATTCCTCGCATCGTGGGTAGCAAATCCACGGAATATGCAAATGCCACAAACCCGGGGAATGACCCCGTAATGAATAATATACCACTAGCACAAAACCGGCTATCATGTAATATATAAGCAAGTTAAGAATCCCCTAACTTCTTATTATTCTTGTTCACATACACTCTCATTTTAGTTTACTTAAGGCACTAACATGTCTTTTTAAAGATCCGGGAATTTAACCCAAAGTACTACATACTTCCATTCTTTTAAAAATGACTTTCTTTCATATAAAACTTCCAAGATACTATTAACCGTAGTATCAAGTCAAAATTTCTTTTCAAGACAAGTCACAATACCTTTAGAAATAAAGTTAGGTTTCTAAATCAAGTGACTCCTTTTCTTATAAAACCTTAGGCAATTGATGCCTTAAAATCAAATTGCCTTTTCATTACAATCAAGTCATTTATCTTTCCATAAAGCAAATATAACCAATCTTCCCATAAAGTCGTTATATTCACTTTATACATTAGCCAAATACAATTTCCTATCCAAGGGACTTATACGTTTAAAACGGAACAAGTATTACATACTTTAAAACTCTTCAAGTCCCTTAACTTTAATAAAACTTAAGACATCCTTAATACTTTCAAAGAAGCGAGTTAATCTCCTAACTCACCCGACTTGGCTATTCATAAAACTAGTAAAGGATATCAAGGTCTTGTACGTCTACCGTACTATATACGTGTAACTAGTCATGCTCAAAAGATAGGAAAAGTTCTACATACCTCTTCGGGCCAATCCACTTGCCAAGTACAATATACCGCCTGTAGTATGTCAACCTATAATATCCACAATACGTCTATTAACGCCTTACTTCAAACGTAGAATATTATAAGTGTAAAGTCTTTAAATTCTACGGAAAATCGGACAACACCTCCTTTGTTTCTACTTACTTTTCCACCTTTTTCAAGGCCGAATACAATAACCAAACACGCCACATTTAAGGCCCAAACAATGCAATCAACAATAGGGGATTACACGCCTACTAGACGTGTAAAATTCCGCCCCACAATAGATATCAAACTAATACAACTACTAGTCCAATTTCGGCCATATTGAGTGTTATACCCCGTATTTCCGGAGTATGTACGTGAGGGCGTACGTATTAAATTTTTTTTTTTTTTGCCTTAAGAATTGGCTTTGGTTCGAAATTTGGGCACAAGTGCCGAATAGAGTCGTTTTCTGACGAAACGTTTCCACAACTTACGTTGGGAAAATTCCGGCTATGTCATTTAGTATTTTTGCGGATTTTTCCGAGCGACGGAACATTTTTGGACCAACGGGAGGGTGACACTTGTCACCCTCATTGGACGGCAAAGAGGAGGCTTGGCCTTGGCCGATTGGTCCCTCCTTTTGTGCCTTGTTTTGTGCCTTGTTTTGTGGCTTGTTTTGTGGAGTGTTTTGTGGGTGCACTTGGCTTGATCTTGGCCTTACACTTGCCTAACACATGGATGGATCTTGGCCTTTGGTTGGCCTTTGCTTGGCCTATAAATAGCTCCCCTTTGTGAAGACTTTATTCATCCACAAATTGTTCTAAGTGATAAATCCCTTCCCCTCCCTCTTGTAGACTCTCGTCCAAGAGCTCCTCTCCCCCTCTCTTGTGAGCTAGCCGAGAGCCTCCCCCTCCCCCCTCTAGTGGTGCTAGCCGTGGGGTACCCCCCCCCTAGCCTAGTTGTTTTCGTATAATACCCCTTGTTGTGGTATAGAAATACTCTCCTAGTATTGTTATAATGCCCAAAATACCTTAGCCTTGTACCTTGTAGTATTCCAAAGATACCTCTATACGTAGAACCCGGAAATACTACCTTTTGTCCTTTTTGTCTCAAACCGAAACCCAAGGAAATCTTCATTGTTGTTTGAAGTACTTAAGAAGTTGGTTAGAACTTCTAAGGGTTGTTTGGGCGGTTAGAGCACTCGGAATAGGAGCTAAACCTTGCTCAGAGCGACATTAAACTCGGATAATTTTTGGGCTTATCGAGGTAAATATCTTGTCCCCCTATTGTAATTGGAAATTACATATGTGTTGAATATATAGTGGTTGTATACTATATATAGAACTGAACTTAGTATTGTGGCAATGTCTGTTGACTTAAGCCTGAAGAATTAAGAATCGAATCAATTGTAATTACATAGGGTGTATTCTGATAGACTTGTGTAGTATTCTTGTGTAGTAGAATTGTACACGTCCAGGTTAGGCGTGTAAAACCCCACTGGTTGGCTTGGTAGTGGCCTCGATAGAAGGAGATTTGCTTGTGGCGGGAGGTCTTTGCCGAATTTTACGTAGATTATGGAGCGTTGAGATCTAGATGTTAATAAGCGCGCGTGGCCTTATAGGTTGAAGTACTACGTGTGGAGTAATCCACTTGGCTTAGGAGTAGCCGGTTTGAGGTACTTGGGCGTTTTGCTATTAGTCGACAATCGTCGCGAGGTATGTGAACCTCTTCCTATCTCTTCTAGCATGATATGTGTGAACTATGTAGTGCGGTGAGCGTACGTGTGTAACTGTGTTTGATTGTTCTAAAAACATAAAGTGTTATAACGGCTTTATGGGAAGTTGGTTATAACGACTTTATGTAGGTAAGAAAATACTTTGTGGTTTTAAAGGTAATCGATGTGAATTATAAGCGGCTAGTTATAATAAAGAACTTGATGTATTTCAAAGATTTATAAATCGTTTTGAAGGGAGAGTAACACTTGGTTTTAAAGGTTTTAAAGAGTTATACTAGCTTTATGGGAGTTAAGTATAAAGTCTTAAGAGAGGTAAAGAAAATGGTTTCTTGATGTTAGAAGTTAAGAGACTTGATCTTATGAGATAAGAGACTTAACTTATATTGTTTTTAATGTGAATGTTTGTGTGAAACCTCATTCGTGAGTAATGAGTACTTGGTTTTATTTAAAGGGATAATGTTATCTTGATTTGAAATCGGAATGTGTATCGACAGGACCTGCGGCGTTAATAAAGGAAAATGTATTGAATAATGATGTATCGTATTAAAACCCGGTAGAAACCTCCATCTGCATAGAAACTAAGATGAGACAAAATGATATTACATTTTCTAGATCATGCTCTTTGTAATAAGAATGTTGTAAACAAGAATAACCTACTCTCACGCGAGACTTATATTACTCAATTGTTCTAAAAAGAAATCAAGTGATTAAGTTTATGAACTATGAAACCATTTGAAATAAGAAGCTTGAGTAATTGAAACTAGGCAAAATTGGAACTTAGGAAAAGAATGTTGTTACTTGATTTTGAAAAGAAATGTGGGTTGGTCATTCTTATACTACTGTATCGGGTGACTTTTATAAAAGTAATGGATCTCTTTTAAAAGAACTTAACGTATGTAGTACTTTGGGGTTAAAAACCCGGACTTTGGCATAATATGAAAGTACTTGGAGTTGTGCGAAACTTGCCTATGCTTGTTGTTGTGAAACTTGCCTATGCTTGTGATGATAGCCTTTGTTGTGCCAGTGTGGTATTTACGTATTCCGTGTCTCTCGATAGAGGGCCGGTTGACTTGTTGAGAACTTACTTGGACGTGCTGGCAGTGATGGAGAATTCCACGGGTATGTTTCCATTTTGATTACTGTCTTGTTGTTGATGTCACATGGACATGTCTACACGTCTGATGTCCGGGGCATGTGGCCATGCGGCGGGGTTGACCACCAGATATATTGTTATTGAGGTTACATGGGCATGTCTACACCGTCGCACGATTCCGGGGCATGTGGCCGTGCGGACTTGTTATTATTGTTGCAACATGGGCGTGTCTACCGCCGTCTGATTCCGGGGCATGTGGCCATGCGGCATGGTTGACCACCCGATGAGTTGTTATTGAGGTTACATGGGCATGTCTACACCGTCACGATGTCCAGGGGCATGTGGCCGTGCGGCGCTTGTTATTATTGTTGCATCATGGACGTATGCTGCCGTCACGATGTTCGGGCATGCGGCCATGATCACGAACATGATGGATGTTGTGGGCGTGAGACCCATAGTTATATTTGAGTGGTGACTTTGAGGCGTGAGTCCACTTGGCTAACTTTTATGTTGCGTCTTTGTATTTTGGATATCATACATGTCTCCTGCATTTTAAGCTATTATGATTTAATTTACTGATGTTGGTATTTCACATGGTACTGTTATCGACCTCCCGGAGGCTGCGTTCATCTGCAGTAAAAGGTACATCGGTGTCGATCCCTTTTAGGATCACCTTTCAGCGTATTGGAAAGCTCCGTTCCTTCGGAGGCTTATCTTTTGGTATGTTACCCTGAGTCTGTAGATGCTTATACATTCAGGGGTATGGCGGGGCCCTGTCCCGTCATAGTTGTTGTAAATCTTAGAGGTCTGTAGCACTGTTGTGGGCTGGGTTGTAAAAGGATTAAACTGTTCGGGTTTTATGTATATACTGAAGGCAACTGTTTTGGTTGGCCTGTTTATTTATTATATCTCTTGTTTCATGATTCATGTTTTATTTTCCGCTGGTTATCTCTGATGTTGTATCACTAGGGTGCCCGGGGTAAGGCACCAGTAACGGGCCTGGGTTCGGGGCGTTACATTGAGTACAACAATACCAATTCTTATCCAATTTCCATTTCAATCCAAATTGTTAGCATAACATGATATCAAGTCGCAATCGATTTTACTACTATAATCTTCAAGTAAGTAACATGCGACGATTCTAGTAAACGACCAAATTGTAATCCAACTTCACATGGCTTACCTTACATTTCGGATTTTTAAGGCTACAAGCAATCCATAATACTTATAAACTTCAACACATATACTTCATGCTAGCAACATGTAAAGCTAACAACAATATAAATAATCTTGTAACACTTTTAAGAGACAAGATTGTACCTCAACGAATCTTAATCCAACTCCAAATCCGAAGTCGCTCCTTAGCAACTTAGAGCCTCTTCAAGACGCTTCAATCCGCTACTTGAGACCCTTAGAACAACACCAACAAATTTCCTTCAAACTTTCAAACAAAACCTAGAAAGCAACTAGATTTTCACCTTGCGACTAATACGAAAACTCCCTTTTTCCGAGATTTTTCTATTGAGATACACTTACAATACACTCAAGAACCTTGGTTTAAAGTGTGGAGCTTAATGGACAAGAAACAAAAAATTTTCTTTTTCAAAATGCCTTGAACCCGAGAGCAACCTTGTTGGTCTTCCAATTTCTTGATTTTTTTCCTAAGTGTTGGACAATGTCTTGCTACTACTAGTATTATATAGTACAATGGAGGGTCAAGATGCAAACAAATGGGTGGCTTGGATGAGGTCTTACTAAATATCAAGACTTTGTGGACCCATTGACCAAGTCAATTATCTCAAGATCACTACTTGCAAGACTTAGTCATCCAACAAAGGTCAATTGACCCTCTTGCCCTTGCCCAATTCGTCCAAGGCAACCATAAGGGGGGTGACACGTGTCGCCCTCCCATTCGTCCCAATATTACGTTTTCCGATAATTTCATAATTCCGATAAATTTTTACAAGTCTCAAATCTTAACACTTGTGAGTTCTTACGTACGTTCTTAAAACATGTCCTGTAAATACGGGGTGTAACACATAATATGTAAACCTTTTGTATCAGGCCCGAGGGGCCTGTTTTAGCACATACAAGGACTTCTTCAGCAAGAACATATGGTTAGGATGATCGGGGTCCCTGAAACCCAAGGGTTGATGCATGTATATAGTTTCTGTCACGATCCAAACCGAAGGTCGCGACGGGCTCCCCGATCTCACCCGCCGGGTACCCCAAATCACATCGTCACTGTATAATCATAATAAGCACGAACTAAGCCGAAAAAAATTATAAAAGCTCTTGACCAGAAAACTGATTTATACATATAAACATGACCACGTCCAGGCCGATAAGGCCATATAAAATCACTATCCA
Source organism: Przewalskia tangutica (assembly GCA_029844215.1). NCBI lineage: Eukaryota > Viridiplantae > Streptophyta > Magnoliopsida > Solanales > Solanaceae > Przewalskia > Przewalskia tangutica. The sequence continues at coordinate 30,964,350 of CM056728.1, read as the reverse complement.
CATGACACATGTCTAAAAGCCTCTAAAGAGTATACGACATCAAAATATCATACCAAGACTAGACTGCAACTCTGGAACAAATAGAGTGCTCCAACATCAGTTGAACAACAACCTACAAGCGTAAACCATCACTCTCTTTAATTGAACCTGCGGGCATGAAACACAGTGTCCCCCAGCAGAAGGAACGTCAGTACGACTGATGTACTGAGTATGTTAGGCATAACAAATAACATAACAGAGATGTATCATAATCTGAAACAGAAACACTGACCAACAGTACATGCCTATGAGGGCCCTAGTACATATGTCTAAATGTTATGCAATACCAATGCAGTATACTGATGGCCACACATGCATTTATAATAGCCTCTGTGGGCATAATATACGTAATTGTCATGCATGATGCAAATGCGGTATACTATCTATTTCCCATAACTGCCACACAACCTTTCAGTTATATTGGAATCCTACTTTCCGATAACCGCCACACATGCTTTCGGTAGTATCGGAATCCTACTTCTTATGACCGCCACACAGGCTTTCGGTCCAATCATAACTGCCACATGGGGCTTTCGATTATATCATATAAGCTATTCTGGCTAGCTCTGTTGGCTTCAATATCAATGTTGACCTCTTAGGGCTCTTTTGTGCTAATCTGTACCAGCTGCAGGTGGTGTGCGTATATAACACATTTCCCTCTTTCTCCATATTCCCTACACATATATATACTATTTACCAGATAGTAATGTACATAGCACAAGTGGTCCAGGATAATATGCAAATGCAATGTATGAATGGTAATACCATGTTCTAATTTCAACGGGTGACATATTATCTTTGACGACACTGTAAATATCATTATCATCTTTTTCATATGCCTCTTTAAGGATTTAGAAACAATTTAGACATGCTTTCACCATAGGAATCAATAACATGATTATTCTTAATTTCTAGGAGTAGAATAAATTTTGAAGCAATACCATAATTATATTTCATACGTAGAACATGACAAAAGAAAGAATTAATTTGCCTTAACAAACCTCGATTCCGCTTAGTAATAGAGGAAACACGTTGTTGCGTACCCTATACTTTTGTATTATGCTTAAGATTAAGCATCTTCTTTGATGTGGTTAACGCGGATAACTTTATGACAAGGATGCATGCCAGTGGACGGGAACCCGATATCATAATTTACAGTATAAGGCTTCATGGTTTCTGTAGTATTAGGAAGATAAATCGAGTTGTTATGATGCTGAATGAGCTTGTATTCGTTGGTGTGGTCCTATTTCGGAAATGACAACCTAAGTCCACTAACTGAGAGATAAGTATAGAAAATATGGGATGCAAAAGTCTTAAGAAGTGCAAGTACCAAATTCACCAGAATGAGGGATTCTTAATTAATAAAAACAAATGGTCTATCATCATGTTGTCTCCCACCAGCCACTTTTGGTGGTGGAGAACTTCAATTCATGTCACATGGCTTCACATGCACGGTCACTTAATTTAAAGTGACTTTCCTCCGTATAATTTATTAATCACACAAATAATTAATTCTAAATCCCACATCATTTAAATCCTAAAAACTCATAAGACCTTCGTATACTCGATGTCATAATTTGTAATATGACATTAGTTCATCACCTGTTTTGGGGATATACAATTATTATTATTAATCATCATCGTCACACTTGTAACATCCAAAATTATTTTAGGGCCGCATTACTTGTATACTAATTTCCTTATTAGCATGTATAAATATAACAAAATTTTCCCAACGCTCGGATCTATTTTCTTAATTTTTGTACTCCAATTATCGCTCAAAATTACGAGACGTTACATCATTTCCTCCTTAGAAACATTCGTCCTCGAATGTTTGGGGTGATTTATAGCATACACCACTACACCAGACCTCTCATGGTCTTCAAGCATTGATCACAATTTTAGGAATTGGAATTTACCTCATGCTTCTCCTGAAACCTTAGCATTGGTCTGAAATAAGTGTGGATATTTGTGCATCATTTCTTTTTCCGCTTCCCACGTCATCTCTTCCACATTCCTATTTTGCCACAAGACCATCACATAAGCTATCTCCTTAGTCCTCATCTTGCGGACTTGTCGATCTAGGATAAAAACAAGAATCTCTTCATATGATAGATCCTCTATTGGTACAATCCGAGAAGGATCTCCAACACGTGCTCTAAACATGGAAACATGAAATACCGGATGAACAAACTCCAATTCTGAAGGTAAGTCCAATTCATAAGCTACTTGACCGATTCATCGAATTATGCGATATGGTCCAATATACATTGGACTGAGCTTTCCTTTTCTTCCAAATCTCATTACTTACTTCATAGGTGAAATCTTCAGGAATACCCAATCATCTACCTGGAATTCCAAGTTGCGTCGTCGCACATCTGAATATAATTTCTGACGACTTTGAGCCGTTAACAATCGTTCCTGGATAAGCTTCACCTTCTCTATGGTTGATGTACTAAGTCAGGTCAAAATAACTCTGATTCGCCTACCTCGAACCATCCAATAGGGGATCTATACTTCCATCCATATAAAGCCTCATATGGAGCCGTTTTAATACTGGCGTGATAACTATTATTGTATGCGAACTCAATAAGGGGTAAGTGATCATCCCAACTTCCCTTGAAGTCCAACACACATGCTCGTAACATTTCCTCGGCGTGCAGATCGTTAAGGCACGACCGTGCAATACGTGGATGGAAAGTCGTACTTAAATTAACTCGGGTGCATAACCTTTTCTGAAATGACTTCCAGAAGTTAGCTGTAAACTGAGCACCTAGGTCAGATATAATAGAAATAGGCACACCATGAAGTCGAACAATCTCCTTAATATATAACTTCACGTAGTCCTCGGCTGTGATGGTAACTTTTACTTGTAAGAAATAAGCTGATTTGGTCAGTTTGTCAACGATCATCCAAATGGAATCAAACTTACGAAAAGAACAAGGTAATCCCGTAATGAAATCCATATTAATCATTTCCTATTTCCACATCAGAATTTCAATGTTCTGAGTCAAGCCACCGGGCTTTTGGTGATCTACTTTTACTTGTTGACAATTAATACACTGAATCACCAATTCACAATGTTCCTCTTCATATCATCCTACTAATACATACCTTTTGAGATCATGATACATCTTAGTAGATCCATGGTGAATGGAATATTGTGAACAATGGACCTCCATCGTAATCTTATCTCGTAATCCTACTATATTCGAAATACACAAATGGACCTTCCATTTGAGGGTCCCTCTCTCATTATACTGGAAAGTTGCAGTTTTTTTAAAATATCTTTCCTAATCTTCTCTAGAAATGGGATCTTCATCATGACGTTCATTTTCTTCCCGTATGAGGGATGCTCCTATTGTATTATGAGTCATAGGACTATCAATATCTGAATCCTTCAATCAGACTCCCACTTAACTAACTGATGTGTTCCCTCATGTCAACTTAGTTTTGTTTACTAACTGTTGTACTGGAAACTCTTATATTTGTAGTATCTCAATCATGAACACTTTATGGACAATGTCATCAAATCTAAAGTGTGTGTATCATCGCAGTTAACTCTCCTTCATGGTCTGAAAATGATCTTTTTTTTTGTACCTTCTCACTACTCGTAATTATAAACAACTTCATTTCTTTTGACATTTGTTCACTCATTTTCTTACTTGCCAACTCCTCATAATTCCAAAACATTCTGGTATACATACGTAATCTCAAACATTGCTCCTGATTCCAATCCTTGGCGTTACTACCCCTTAAGGGATGAATTGATAACTTATTCATTTATTCAATACGTAGAAGACTCTGAAGAATTGAATTACATGATGTTGATATACTGTCACGACCCCGGACCCGCGACTGGTGCCCTATCTGGGCACCCCTTACAGGTATACATCAGAGAATAGCAGCGGAACATACAAAACTCATAAAATACTTAGACAACAAATATCAACAGGCTAGCCGATAAGGCCACCTTCCGGGAAATATACATAACCTAAAAATAAAAACAGTTACATCTTTGTTCTTACAACCCAATCCAAAAGATATGACTACAGACCTCTAAGAATAACAACTGTGACGGGACATGGCCCCACCATACCCCTGAATGTACATAAATCTACAACATCAGGGAAACCGTACCAAAAGACAAGCCTCCAGAGAAATGGAGCTTCTGACACCTGATCAATGATCCTAAAAAATGAGGATCCACCACCTGCTTACCCCTACATGCGGCATGAACGCAACCCCCTGAGGAAAGGGGGTCAGTACACAATATGTATCAAGTATGTAAAACTGGAAAATACTGCAATTTACATCATAAGTCTAAAATAAAGCTGGAGACATGTATGATAATCAAATTAACAGTATATTGTGCCTTACTAACAATGAGAGTAAGATATACATTTCCGGTTCTTAAAAATAGGAAGTCTGTGATTAACCTAGGACCACCCGCCCGTAGTATTATCACGCAATCCTACTCCTGGGACTATTTCACCCGCATAGGCCGTATGGACCCGCATGAGGTAACCGCCGCGCAGGTAGTCCGCCCGCATAGGACTATTTCACCCGTATGAGCCCTACGGACTCGCATGAGGTTTTCCTCGCATCGTGGGTAGCAAATCCACGGAATATGCAAATGCCACAAGCCCGGGGAATGACCCCGTAATGAACAATATATCACAAGCACAACCGGCTTCTATAAATAACATAAACAAGTTAAGAAACCCCTTAACTTCTTATTGACTTAATTAACATACACTCTCATTTCTTTTAACTTAAGGCACTATCGTATCATGAAAGATCTGGGAATTTAACCCAAAGTACTACGTACTTCTATTCTTTTAAAATGATTTTTTTTCATATAAAACCCCAAGATACTTATAACCGTAGTATCAAGTCATTTCTAACTTTTCAAGACAAGTCACAATACCTTTTAGAATTACATTATAGGCTTCTAAATCAAGTGACTTTTTACTTTAAAATTTTAAGCAATTGATGCCTTCAAATCAGTTTACCTTTCTTCCTTTCAAGTCATTTTATCTTTATTTACATCACTAGAGTAAACCATTCTTTTAACTTTCCATAAAGTTATTATAACCAACTTCCCATAAAGCCGTTATACTAACTTTATGCTTTAGACACTTACATTCTTTTCATAACCAAGAGACTTATACTTTCAAAAACCAAGTCTCTTAACTTTAGAAACTAAGATATCATTAATCTTTAAAACAAGGGAGTTACTTCCCTAACTCAACCAACTTGGACATTCTTAAAACAAGTCAAGGATATCAAATGAAACTAAATTCATCAAAATCTCGTACGTCTACCGTACTATATATTTACAACTACTCATGCTCAAGAGATAGGAAAGTTCCACATACCTCTTCGGTTCAATCCACTTGCTAAGTCCAATATGTCGTACGTAGTATGTCAACCTATAATGACCATAATACGTCTATTAACTTCTAGCTTCAACGTAGAATATTCTAAGTGTAAAGTCACTAAATTCTATGGAAAATCGGACAACACTTCCTTTGTTTCTACGTACTTTTCCACCTTTTTCAAGGCCCGAATTCAATAACCAAATATGCCACATTTAAGGCTCAACAATGTAGCTAACAACAGGGGATTACACGCCTAACAAGACGTGTAAAATTTTGCCCCACAATTTATATTAAACTAGTCCAAAAGACAATGTCATTTTCGGCAATTGAGGTACAACAACACAAAGTCTTTTCCAATTCTTTTTCAATCCAAATTATTTAGTCTAACATGTTATATAGCCGCAATTGATTATAACAACTACAATCTTCAATTAGCTAACATGCGACGATTCTAACTATCGACCAATTGTATTTCAATTTCAAATGGCTAACAAGGTCATTTCGAATTTAGGCTTCCAATATCCATAACACTTATGAATCTCCAATACATATATCTCATGCTTGTTAAAATGTAGAGCTACAACAATATGTAATCTTATAACACTTAAGAGAACAAGATTGTTACCTTGACGAGCCTTAATCCAACTTCAAGATCCGAAGTCGCTCCTAAGAAACTTAGCGCCTCTCCTTGACACTCCAATCCGCCACTTGAAGCCCTTAGAAGATCACAAACAACTTTCCATCAATTTCCAATCCAAACCTATGAAAGCGACTTAGGTTTTCACCTTGCGACTAATGCAAAAATGACACTTTCCGGGATCTTTCTATTGAGATACCCTTACAATACCCTTAGGAACCTTGGTTTAAAGTATGGAGACTATTGATCAACAAAAGAATTTTTTTGTCTTGAACTTGTGCCCTAACCCGAGAGCAACATAGTGAAGAACAAGTTTCTTGAAATTTTTACTAAGTATGGGAACTAGTCTTGCTAGTAGTAAGCTTATATAACCATATGGAGGGTCAAGATTAGAACAAATGGGTGGCTTGGATGCATTCCACTAAAAGATCAAGCCAAGTGGCCCTTGGACTTAGTCAATAATATCAAGCTCTTAGCCTAGCAAGACTTGGTCATCTTAACATTGGCCAAATGACCATTCTAACCTTGGTACATTAGACAATGGCCATCCAAGCGGGTGACACGTGTCACCCTCCCGTTCGTCGCAATATTTCGTTTCCCGACATTTCCATAATTCCGATAAATTTTTACTAGTCTCAAATCTTAACATTTTTTAGTTCTTATGTACGTTCTTATAAACATGTCCTGGAATTTCGGGGTGTAACACCGAGTGTTTGGCAACGTGTCAATACAGAACTCTATCTCCCTCTCGAGAGGAACACCTGGGAGATCATCTGGGAATACATCCGGAAACTCTCTAACCACCGGAACTGACTGAAGAACTGAAACCTCAGCCTCTGTATCGAATACCCGAACCATATGATAGATGTACCCTTTCTGCACCATCTTCCTAGCCTTGAGGTAAGAAATAAACTGTCACGACCCGTTCCGGGGCCCGTGACTGGTGCCTTACCCGGGCACCCAAGTAGTCATACATCAGAGTAATCAGCGGAACATAAAAATAAGACATGAAACAACTGTAAAATGAAACACATTTTATCTGAGAGAAAGTCGCCTTTCGACATATATATAAATACAAAGTTTGAACAGTTTAATCATTTTTACAAACCCTGCCCACAACAGTACTACAGACCTCTAAGAATGTAACGACAACTATGACGGGACAGGGCCCCGCCATGCCCCTGAATGTACAAGAACTTACAGACTCAGGGTAACATACCAAAAGATAAGCCTCCGGAGAAACGGAGCTTCCCAAAACGCTGATTTGTGATCCTAGAAGCGAGGATCGACAACCGATGTACCTCTACCTGCGGCATGAACGCGGCCCCGAAGAGGTCGATCAACAGTACCAAGTATGTGAAGCGAAAGATCTTGTAAGTGAAATCATAACGATCTATATAAAGCAGAGACATATATGATGACCAAACTACGATTCAAAATATAAGCGATCGTGTCAAGGCGGACTCACGCCTCAAGTCATCACTCAAATATAACTCCGCAAAGGCGCGTGCCGGCGTCTTACCTCGGTATAAGCATGGCCATGGAACCATCCTAATGGAAGCATACCCGTGGGCCACCCATCGTGTCAGTATGTCCAAAGGAAATAACAAGATAACAATCAGAATGGAAGCATACTCGTGGGCCACCCATCGTGTCAGTATGTCCAAGCCAATAACAAGATAACACTCCTAATGGAAGCATACCTGTGGGCCACCCATCGTGTCAGTATGTCCAAAAGGAAATAACAAGATAACACTCCTAATGGAAACATACTCGTGGGCCACCCATCGTGTCAGTATGTCCAAGCCAATAACAAGATAACACTCCTAATGGAAGCATACCCGTGGGCCACCCATCATGTCAGTATGTCCAAAAGGATCGATTAGTGGAAGCATACCCGTGGGCCACCCATCGTGTCAGTATGTCCATCAATCAATCAAATAGCCGGCCCTACAACGAGAGACGCGGTAGCACATAAATACAACACTTGCAAAACAAAGGCTATCACCACAAGCATAGGCAAGTTTAATCATACTCACAGACATTTATTTTATTACAACAAATCCGGGTTTTAACCCCAAAGTACTACATACAGTTATCCTTTCAAAAAGACCTCATTTTACGTAAAAACAACTCGATACTATTATCCGTAGTACCAAATACGTTCATGTTTTAAAATCAAGTACTTTATACTATTTTAAACCAAGTGGCTTATACTTTTTAGAACAACGTCAAGTAACAACATTCTTTTCAAAAGTTCAAGTTTGCCTAATTTCAGATGCTCAAGTTTCTCATTTTCGAAAGGTTTCGTAGTTCATAGTCTTAATCGTTTAATAACATGATTCTCTTTTAAAAACAGTTGAGTAATATATGCCTTATGTGTGAGTAGGTTATTCTTGTTTATAACAATCTTATTAGAGCAGCCATGATCTAGGAAATGTAATATCATTTTGTCTCATCTTAGCTTCTATGCAGATGGAGGTTTCTACTGGTTTTAATACTTCATTATTCAATACATTTCCCTTTATTAGCGCTGCAGTGGTTTGTTCGATACTTATTCTGATTTCCGAAATCAGTAAGACGTTATTCCTTTTAAAAAACCAAGTACTTATTACTCACGAGTGAGGTTTCACACTTATTAACAAAATTCATATTAATTCAATTAAGTCAAGTCTCTTATCTTTTAAGATCAAGTCTCTTAACTTCTAAAATCAAATAACCATTCATTTTATCTCTCTTAAGTCGTTATACCTAACTTCCCATAAAGCTAGTATAACTCTTAAGCTTTTAAAACCAAGCATTACTCTTCTTTCAAAAAGGTTTCTTATTTCTTTTGAAATACTTCAAGATTCTTTATTATTCAGGCTTAAGTCGAAAGACATTGCCATAAAGCTACGTTCAGTTAACACACGTACGTCTACCGTACTATATATATTTCTTTTAAAATATCATGCTCAAGAGGATAGGAAGAATCACATACCTCGCGACGATTACCGACTATTAGCAAAACGCTCCAAATCATCGTAGTCCTGTTAGCCTTTTCCACCCTTCGAGTAGAATACGCTACTCGCGATTTCAACCTATATCGGTCATAGAGTCTATCAACGTCTAGACTATTACGCAAAATACTTCTAGATCTGATTCCTTTATTCTACGGAAAATTAGGCGACTTCCCTATCCGCCAAACTACACACATCAGAATACGATCTATGTAAGTACAATCTGTTTAATCTTCTGTAATATCCTTCTATGTATCTTATATACATTTCTATACAACTACAGTATGTAATTTCCAATTACAATATAAGGACTAGAGTATTTACCTCGATAAGCCCAAAATTATCCAAGATTAAATGTCGATCCTGAGCAAGGTTAAGCTCCTACTCCGTGCGCTCCAACCCGCTCCAAACAACCCTTAGAAGTTCTACGCAACTTCTTCTTAATACTTCAACCGGCTATGAAGATTTTCCTTAGGGTTTCGTTTAGTGACTAATGGAAATATAGTAGTATTTCCGGGCTCTACGTATAGAGGTAACTTTGGAAAGTACTACAAGGTATTTGGGCTAAAGTAGTTGGGAATAGTAACAATACTTGGAGAGTATTTTTCTACCAAGGGGGTATTATACGAAAACAACTAGGCAAGGGGTTTAGTGAAGCCTTCTCAAAGGGGAAGAAGCTTGGGACGAACACTTCTAGCAAAGGGAGGATTTCAAGACTTGGAGAAATGATTTTGGATGAAGAAATCCTTCAACTTAGGGGTATTTATAGGACATTCAATGGCCAAGATCAAGCCAAGTGGGGCAAGTGGAGGTCAAGATTTGGACATGTGTTTGTGGGTCCCACTTGCTCATCAACTACATAAAATATCCTACCAACTCCTTGACAAAAAGAAGCTAAAAAAGCGTGCCAAGAAATCCCTTGGATTGCGTCACAGGTGACAAGTGTCACCCTCTCGTTAGTCCAAAATATTTCATCTCTCGGAAAAATCCGCAAAATTATAAATGACATAGCCAGTATTTTCCCTTCGCAAATCCGGAAAAGCGTTTAGTCGGAAAGCGACTCTTTTACGCTAGTTGTGTACAAATTTCGCCACTTTGCCTACTTAAGGCTTAAACTTTTGTGCGTGCGTACATACTGCGGAAATACGGGTATAACATTCTCCCCTCCTTAGAAACATTCGTCCCGAATGTTCCTTCTCAAGACAGATAACGATAAAGTTCCTCATAACAAGTTGCCAATGCCACACCTGGCCACAAAATAACACACGTTCTCTTCCTTCCTTACTCGTCGTACCCTTCTCGAACACTTGAACTCTTCTAGTATACGTACCATACTTCAGTTATCGCTTCAGTTTCCAAAATCTCTGGAGTCACTACCTCCAAACTTGGTCGTCTTACTAGCCTCAATCTCTTTTAAGGCCGTTCCCGGCCTTCGCGATCCGATTCTGGTCGAACACATCCACGAACTCATACGATGGTTACCTAAACTTGGGCCTAGCACCCTCGTGACCCTACCACCTGGAGGACCACCTAACCGACTTACCTTAAACCGGCTACGAGTTGACCCGCATATGTCCTCAACCCGACCTCCATCGTGCGAACTCTCTTGTTTCTCGATCCGGAATAATCTTACTAATTCACATCATGAAAGCTACCACTTCCATCTCACACTACCCATGGACTTATCACACTAATACATTCTAGGCATATAATGCACTCCGACAAGGATCATTTGCAAAATCCTTTACTCAAGACGGCCTTACATCTAAGGTCTCAATCGTGAAATATTCTAAGGTTCACACCTTCCCTGCCCCCACTTAACCTTCCAACTAACCATGTTTTCTAACTCACAAACAACACAACGCTATCCGTACATATCACACAATAAGATCATCATATCAAGCATACAAAACTCTAGTGGGTTAAGGATATACCTGTCTCTACCGCTTTTCTAATCACGTCCCTGCCTGCAGGCATAGTAGAAGGTGATGAACCAGCCATAGATCCCGTAGTCTGTGCTGCCCCACCAGTGCTACCTCCGGTCGGATAGTTTCTCGCAAAATGGCCCTGCTGGCCGCATGTAAAACAAACTCCCGAACTAGAACGACACTCCCCAAAATGGAGTCTACCACATCGGTCACAACGAGGTAGGGGTGGCTTCAGCTGGCTAACACCCCTGCTCTCCCGAAAATCTGAACCCTTGGAGCCCCGACCGCTCACGAATACTGGATGCCTGAAGATTGTGGAGGACCACTGCATCGGGCGGAGGCGCATAACTAGTCTCTGGCCGAGGCGGTCCGCCTCGAAAGTCGCCAAAAGACCTGCTTTGCGGCCTCTTCTGGCGATCTTGGTCATTCCGTCGACCTCTCCGCCTCACACCTGTGCGTGGCTGCGTGCGGCAATGTCCATGCCCGATCAAGAGCTACACCAACAAGCCTCGCCAAGTAGTCATCTAGCCCGTGGCGTGGCGGTGTACTCGCCCTCCATATCGGCTACCAATGCGGGACGCGTCTGAGCTAATGAATCAAACTCCACATTGTACTCCAGACGCCGCTCGCCTCAACATCAAAAATCTGTCGCCCGAGCCCTTCTCATCCGTGGAGGCAAGAAATGTGCAAGAAATGCCCACGAGAACTCGTCCCAAACGGCCGGAAGTGCATACTCTCCCGGCGGCTCCACGAATCAAACGATCATTGCGGTATCACGCACCGATGCGAACCTAAGACCACCGACTCGGTCTCGAAGCCTTGATCACTCGCGATCCGCAGAATCGCCGAATGAACTCCTGCGGATCATCCTCGTGCCTCGACCCGTAGAACTCTGGCGGGCTCTGACTCGAAAGTCCCGTAGCCTCAAACTATCCGATCTCGGGTGAACCACGGTGCTCTTTGAACTGCGGCCCACCTATCCTCATGTATGCCACGATCACGGCGATGGCGCCATCTCTTTGTAACCCATCTCCTCCGCTGCCGTGTGGACCGAGGCTCGTCTTGTGGTCTCGGCGACCGCTGCGCTCCTAAACTCTCTGGGCCGGTGGCGTCGCAAACTCGCCGTCAAGCACTATCTCGGGTAATGGCCAAGCTGCGCCCTCGAACTCCTGCATACCAACGGCTCCTCCGTTGCATTGCCCATCTGGGCGGGTTGCCTTGCGGAGGCATAATCGGTGAAAACGAAATACGTCGAGGGTCCAACTTACAACATGGCTCTAAGGCACGATCTCGAATGAGAAGAATGGAAACCAATCCTAAATGTCCTGCACTCCGATTATAGATGTGGTGCGCAACACACCGATAATCAAGACTCTACTGAACACGTCAGTAGACACTTTCCGAGGATTAACTGCTCTGATACCACTTTTGTCACGACCCGTTCCGGGGCCCGTGACTGGTGCCTTACCCGGGCACCCAAGTAGTCATACATCAGAGTAATCAGCGGAACATAAAAATAAGACATGAAACAACTGTAAAATGAAACACATTTTATCTGAGAGAAAGTCGCCTTTCGGCATATATATAAATACAAAGTTTGAACAGTTTAATCCTTTTTACAAATCCTGCCCACAGCGATTCTGGACCTCACAGAATGTAGCGACAACTATGGCGAGGCCCCGCCATGCCCCTGAATGTACAAGAACTTACAGACTCAGGGTAACATACCAAAAGATAAGCCTCCGGAGAAATGGAGCTTCCCAAAACGCTGATTTGTGATCCTAGAAGCGAGGATCGACAACCGATGTACCTCTACCTGCGGCATGAACGCGGCCCGGGCGAGGTCGATAACAGTACCAAGTATGTGGCGAAGATCGTAAGTGAAATCATAACAGTCTATATAAAACAAGAGACATATATGATGACCAAACTACAGTTCACAATATAAAAGCAGTCATGTCAAGACAGGGACTCACGCCCTCAAGTCATCACTCAAATATAACCCGCACAAAGGCCGCATGCCCGGTCTTACCTCGGTATAAGCATGGCCATGGAACCGTCCTAATGGAAGCATACCCGTGGGCCACCCATCGTGTCAGTATGTCCAAAGGAAATAACAAGATAACAATCAGAATGGAAGCATACTCGTGGGCCACCCATCGTGTCAGTATGTCCAAGCCAATAACAAGATAACACTCCTAATGGAAGCATACCTGTGGGCCACCCATCGTGTCAGTATGTCCAAAAGGAAATAACAAGATAACAATCAGAATGGAAGCATACTCGGCCACCCATCGTGTCGGTATGTCCAAGCCGATAACAAGATAACACTTAATGGAAGCATACCCGGCCACCCATCGTGTCGGTATGTCCAAAGGATCGATTAGTGGAAGCATACCCGTGGCCACCCATCGTGTCGTATGTCCATCAATCAATCAAATAGCCGCTCTCCAACGAGACGCGGTATGTAAATACAACACTTGCACAACAAAGGCTATCACCACAAGTATAGGCAAGTTTAATCATACTCACAGACATTTATTTTATTACAACAAATCCGGGTTTTAACCCCAAAGTACTACATCTGATTATCCTTTCAAAAGACCTCATTTTACGTAAAAACAACTCGATACTATTATCCGTAGTACCAAATCGTTCATGTTTTAAAATCAAGTACTTTATACTATTTTAAACCAAGTGGCTTATACTTTTAGAACAACGTCAAGTAACAACATTCTTTTCAAAAGTTCAAGTTTGCCTAATTTCAGATGCTCAAGTTTCTCATTTTCGAAAGGTTTAGTAGTTCATAGTCTTAATCGTTTAATAACATGATTCTCTTTTAAAACAGTTGAGTAATATATGCCTTATGTGTGAGTAGGTTATTCTTGTTTATAACAATCTTATTAGAGCAGCCATGATCTAGGAAATGTAATATCATTTTGTCTCATCTTAGCTTCTATGCAGATGGAGGTTTCTACTGATTTTAATACTTCATTATTCAATACATTTCCTTTATTAGCTGCTTGATGGTTTGTTCGATACTTATTCGATTTCAAATCAAGAAGACGTTATTCCTTTTAAAACCAAGTACTTATTACTCACTTGAGGTTTCACACTTATTAACAAAATTCATATTAATTCAATTAAGTCAAGTCTCTTATCTTTTAAGATCAAGTCTCTTAACTTCTAAAATCAAATAACCATTCCTTTTATCTCTCTTAAGTCGTTATACCTAACTTCCCATAAAGCTAGTATAACTCTTAAGCTTTTAAAACCAAGCGTTACTCTCTTTCAAAGGTTTCTTATTTCTTTGAAATACTTCAAGATTCTTTATTATTCAGGCTTAAGTCGAAAGACATTGCCATAAAGCTACGTTCAGTTAACACACGTACGTCTACCGTACTATATATATTTCTTTTAAAATATCATGCTCAAGAGGATAGGAAGAATCACATACCTCGCGACGATTACCGACTATTAGCAAAACGCTCCAAAGTACTGTAGTCCTGTTAGCCTTTTCCACCGCCCGAGTAGAATCGCTACTCGCGATTTCAACCTATATCGGTCGTAAGAGTCTATCAACGTCTAGACTATTATGCAAAATACTTCTAGATCTGATTCCTTTATTCTACGGAAAATTGGCAAGACTTCCTATCCGCCAAACTACACGATCATCGTAAATACATCTATGTAAGTCTGATTTAATCTTCTTCTTTAATATCCTTCTATGTATCTTATATACATTTCTATACAACTACAGTATGTAATTTCCAATTACAATATAAGGACTAGAGTATTTACCTCGATAAGCCCAAAATTATCCAAGATTAAATGTCGATCCTGAGCAAGGTTAAGCTCCTACTCCGTGCGCTCCAACCCGCTCCAAACAACCCTTAGAAGTTCTACGCAACTTCTTCTTAATACTTCAACCGGCTATGAAGATTTTCCTTAGGGTTTCGTTTAGTGACTAATGGAAATATAGTAGTATTTCCGGGCTCTACGTATAGAGGTAACTTTGGAAAGTACTACAAGGTATTTGGGCTAAAGTAGTTGGGAATAGTAACAATACTTGAGAGTATTTTTCTACCAAGGGGTATTATCTAAAACAACTAGGCAAGGGGGTTTCATCCAAGCCTTCTCAAAGGGAGAAGCTTGGACGAACACTTCTAGCAAAGGGGGAGGGATTTCAAGACTTGGAGAAATGATTTTTGGATGAAGAAATCCTTCAACTTAGGGGGGTATTTATAGGACATTCAATAGCCAAGATCAAGCCAAGTGGGGGGGCAAGTGGAGGGTCAAGATTTGGACATGTGTTTGTGGGTCCCACTTGCTCATCAACTACACAAAATATCCTACCAACTCCTTGACAAAAAAGAAGCTAAAAAACGTGCCAAGAAATCCCTTGGATTGCCGTCCACTTGGGTGACAAGTGTCACCCTCTCGTTGGTCCAAAATATTTCATCTCTCGGAAAAATCCGCAAAAATTATAAATGACATAGCCGTATTTTTCCCTTCGCAAAGTCTGGAAAACGTTTCGTCGGAAAACGACTCTTTTCGCTAGTTGTGTACAAATTTCGCCACTTTGCCTACTTAAGGCTTAAACTTTTGTACGTACGCCATCACGTACATACTCTGGAAATACGGGGTATAACATAAACCTACCCCTCGGTGACGCTGTGTTGTCCTTCCACTCGATAACCGGCTCACCGGGAAACTGGAACCGGACCAACCTGTCTCTACAGTCAACGTTGGCATAATAAGAAGCCAACCAATCCATACCCATAATGACGTCAAAATCTGTCATCTCCAACTCTATCAAGTCTGCTAGGGTCTGACGACTATATATAAACACCGGGCAATCTTTGTACACCCGCTCAGCTAACACCGAATCACCCACTGGCGTAGCTACCTCAAAAGGCTCTATCGACACCGGCTCTATCCCTATTCTACCAGTAATAAGAGGGGACACATAGGACAAGGTAGAACATGGATCTATCAAAGCATAAACGTCATATCATGAAATCAATAATGTACTTGTGACGACATCCGGGGAAGCCTCCTGATCCTGCCGGCTGGCTAAGGAATATATGCGGTTCTGTGGACCGCTAGAACTAGGACCTCCACCACGACCTCTGCGGCTGCCGGCCCGCGTGAACACCTCGCCTCGGGCGCGTAACCACGAAGAAGACCCAAAGAATCGACCGCTGAACCATACCACCCACGCCACCTCTGGTCGAACAATCCCTCTTCATATGGCCCTGCTGGCCACAAGAGAAACAAGCTCCCGAAGCAGTACGACACTCGCCCGGGTGAGATCTACCGCATCGAACACACCGAGATGCGGGCGGCCTCGATCGATTCTGATCTGCCTCCTGAAACCCGAAGTCACGGAGCCACGACTGCTTACGAATAACCCGGTGATCAAACCTCACGCGAAACCGAGAAGCGATGCAGTGCGGTGAAATGTGGACCTAGCCTGCTGCTGAGGCTATCCGCCTCGAAAGTTACCACGGAACCTGCTGTCACAGCCTCTTGGTGGCGTGGGTCTGGTGATCTCTCTCTCTGTATCTATCCCCTGTGCATAAGCCTGCATCCTGGCAATATCCATACCTGGCTGAAGGGCCACTCCCATACATGCAGTAATCATATAACGGTCTGTAGACACTTTCGAGGACTAACTGCTCTGATACCACTTTTGTCACGACCCGACCCCGGGCACGCGACTGGTGCCCTACCTGGGCACCCCTTATAGGTATACATCAGAGAATAGCAGCGGAACATACAAAACTCATAAAATACTTAGACAACAAATATCAACAGGCTAGCCGATAAGGCCACCTTCCGGGAAATATACATAACCTAAAAATAAAAACAGTTACATCTTTGTTCTTACAACCCAATCCATAAGATATGACTACATACCTCTAAGAATAACTACAGTGACGGGACAGTGCCCCTCCATACCCCTGAATGTACATAAATCTACAACATCAGGGAAACCATACCAAAAGACAAGCCTCCAGAGAAATGGAGCTTCTGACACCTGATCAGTGATCCTAAGAATGAGGATCCACCACCTGCTTACCCCTACCTGCGGCATGAACGCAGCCCCAGAGGAAAGGGTCGCGACACAATATGTACCAAGTATGTAAAACTGGAAAATACTGCAATTTACATCATAAGTCTAAAATAAAGCTGGACACATGTATGATAATTAAATTAACAGTATAATGTGACTTACTAACAATGAGAGTAAGATATACATTTCCGGTTCTTAAAAATAGGAAGCCTGTGATTAACCTAGGACCACCCACCCGTAGTATTATCACGCAATCCTACTCCTGGGACTATTTCACCCACATAGGCCGTATGGACCCGCATGAGGTAACTTCATCGCATAGGACTGGTCCGCCACGCATAGGACTATTTCACCCGCATGAGCCCTACAGACTCGCATGAGGTATTCCTCGCATCGTGGGTAGCAAATCCACGGAATATGCAAATGCCACAAGCCCGGGGAATGACCCCGTAATGAACAATATATCACAAGCACAACCGACTACTATAAATAACATAAACAAGTTAAGAAACCCCTTAACTTCTCATTGACTTAATTAGCATACACTCTCATTTCTTTTAGCTTAAGGCACTATCGTATCATGAAAGATCCGGGAATTTAACCCAAAGTACTACGTACTTCTATTCTTTTAAAATGACTTTTTTTCATATAAAACCCCAAGATACTAATAACCGTAGTATCAAATCATTTCTAACTTTTCAAGACAAGTCACAATACCTTTTAGAATTACATTATAGGCTTCTAAATCAAGTGACTTTTTACTTTAAAATTTTAAGCAATTGATGCCTTCAAATCAATTTACCTTTCTTCCTTTCAAGTCATTTTACATTTATTTACATCACTAGAGTAAACCATTCTTTTAACTTTCCATAAAGTTATTATAACCAACTTCCCATAAAGCCGTTATACTAACTTTATGCTTTAGACACTTACATTCTTTTCATAACCAAGAGACTTATACTTTCAAAAACCAAGTCTCTTAACTTTAGAAACTAAGATATCCTTTATCTTTAAAACAAGTGAGTTACTTCCCTAACTCAACCAACTTGGACATTCTTAAAACAAGTCAAGGATATCAAATGAAACTAAATTCATCAAAATTTCGTACGTCTACCGTACTATATATTTACAACTACTCATGCTCAAGAGATAGGAAAGTTCCACATACCTCTTCGGTTCAATCCACTTGCTAAGTCCAATATGTCGTACGTAGTATGTCAACCTATAATGACCATAATACGTCTATTAACTTCTAGCTTCAACGTAGAATATTCTAAGTGTAAAGTCACTAAATTCTACGGAAAATCGGACAACACTTCCTTTGTTTCTACGTACTTTTCCACCTTTTTCAAGGCCCGGATTCAATAACCAAACATGCCACATTTAAGGCTCAACAATGTAGCTAACAACAGGGGATTACACGCCTAACAAGACGTGTAAAATTCTGCCCCACAATTGATATTAAACTAGTCCAAAAGACAATGTCATTTTCGGCAATTGAGGTACAACAACACAAAGTCTTTTCCAATTCTTTTTCAATCCAAATTGTTTAGTCTAACATGTTATATAGCCGCAATTTATTATAACAACTACAATCTTCAATTAGCTAATATGCGACGATTCTAACTATCGACCAATTGTATTTCAATTTCAAATGGCTAACAAGGTCATTTCGGATTTAGGCTTCCAATATCCATAACACTTATGAATCTCCAATACATATATCTCATGCTTGTTAAAATGTAGAGCTACAACAATATGTAATCTTATAACACTTAAAAGAACAAGATTGTTACCTTGACGAGCCTTAATCTAACTTCAAGATCCGAAGTCTCTCCTTAGCAACTTAGCGCCTCTACTTGACACTCCAATCCGCCACTTGAAGCCCTTAGAAGTTCACAAACAACTTTCCTTCAATTTCTAATCAAAACCTATGAAAGCGACTTAGGTTTTCACCTTGCGACTAATGCAAAAACGACACTTTTCCGGGATCTTTCTATTGAGATACCCTTACAATATCCTTAGGAACCTTGGTTTAAAGTATTGTGAATTGTGGACAACAAACGAAAGATTTTTTCTTGCAATGGAGCCCTAACCCGAGAGCTTGTAAAGCTTGCACAAGTTTTCTCTAAATTTTTTTAAGTGTAGAAAGCCTTGTCTTGCTACTAGTGTTATTATATAACAACATGGAGGGTCAAGATTAGAACAAATGGGTGGCTTGGATGCATTTCATTAAAATATCAAACCAAGTGGGCTCTTTGACTAAGTTAATAAACTCAAGCTCTTAGCTTGCAAGACTTGGTCATCTTTACTTTGGTCAAATGACCTTTCTATCCATGGTCAATTTCGACCAAGACCAACCAAGGGGGTGACATGTGTCACCCTCCCATTCGTCACAATATTTCGTTTCCCGACATTTCCATAATTCCGATAAATTTTTACTAGTCTCAAATCTTATCATTTTTGAGTTCATACGTACGTTCTTATAAACATGTCCTGGAATTACGAGGTGTAACATATACTATCTCCAAACCTGGTCAATATACTTCACTTCGAATTCTTCCACTTGCTTTATGGCTAACTCATCTGTCAATAGCGTTTTAGGAAAAGATTTTCTTGATCTCGTTAAGCTGTAAACCCATTACATTACCTATCTCGTCGAACTTATGGTCAGTTAAACAATGCTCATAGACATCTGTGTTTTCCTGACATTTTATCTGTATTATAATGTCATTTTCCCTTGACGTACATCTTTAATGTCTATTTTATATCCATCGGCGTCATTGGCCCCTTTTTACCTGTTTAGGTGCTAATCTCGAGCTTTACTCACTGTTACTTCTGTTTACATACTTTCTGAAATGTATGACTGCATATGTTCCGATTCTTCATATGTTTAGATCTAATTCACGGTGTTACATGATCCAATGACTTGTCAAGCTTTCTTGTCTTATCATTATTAGGTCTCTCATCGACCGAATGTCCTGTTATACCCCGTATTTTCAGAGTATGTACGTGAGGGCGTACGTATATAAGTTTAAGCCTTAAGTAGGCAAAGGGACGAAAATTTTGTTCACAACCCACGAAAAGAATTGTTTTCCGACGAAACGTTTTCCAAACTTTGCGAAGGGAAAATTACGGTTGCGACATTAATAATTTTTGCGGATTTTTCCGAATGATGAAATATTTTGGACCAACGAGAGGGCGACACTTGTCCCTCAAGTGGACGGCAATCCATGGGAGTTGTTGGCACGTTTTTAATGTTTTTGTGGCCTTAAACATTTGGTCAATGTTTGCTAGATATTTTGTGTAGTAGATGAGAAAGTGGGACCCACTCAACACTTGTCCAAATCCTCACCCTCCACTTGCCCACCACTTGTCTTAATCTTGGCCATTGGTTTCCCTATAAATACCCCCACTTGGTTGAAGACTTCTTCATCCACAAAATAATTCCCAAGTCTTGAAATCCCTCTCCCCCCTTAGTATAGCTCTCGTCCAAGAGCACCCCTCCCCCTTGAGAAGGCCCTTGGCCGAAAATACCCCCCCTACCTTGAGTTGCTCTCGTCCAAATACACCCCCCATTGGTAGAAAAGTATTCTCCAAGTGTTGTTACTATTCCAAAATACCTTGGCCCAAATACCTTGTAGTATTCCAAGGTTACCCCTATACTAAAAGCCCAGAAATACTATTATACTTCCCTTCAGTCACAAAACGAAACCCTAAGGAAAATCTTCATAGTTGGTTGAAGTGCTAAGTAGAAATTGTTTGGAAACTTCTAAGGGTTGTTTGGAGCGGGTTGGAGCGCCCAGAGTAGGAGCTAAACGTTGCTCAGGATCGACATTAAATCTTGGATAATTTTGGGCTTATCGAGGTAAATATCTTGTCCCCCTATTGTATTTAGAAGTTTGCATATTGTTGAAGTATAAGAATTAAGTATAAGTTATATACAAGGAAGGTATATAAGAAGGGAATTGAACTGTACTTACATAGGATTGTATTCTGATAGACTTGTGTAGTTTGGACTAGGAAGTCTTTGCCCAATTTTCCGTAGAATCTTGAATCTAGATTTATTCTCTGAGTAGTCTAGACATTGATAGACTTATATAACCGTTATGGGTTGAAATCGCGAGTAGCGTATTCTACTCGAAGGGTGGAAAAAGGCTAGCAGGATTACAGTACTTTGGAGCGTTTTGCTAATTGTCGGTAATCGTCGCGAGGTATGTGATTCTTCCTATCCTCTTGAGCATGATATTTTAAAAGAATATATATATATAGTACGGTAGACGTACGTGTGTCAACTGAACGTGGTTTTACTGCGATGTCTTTTGACTTGAGTCTAAATAATAAAAATCTTGAAGTATTTCAAAAGAATTAAGAATCGTTTTGAAAGAAGAGTAATACTTGGTTTTAAAAGCTTAAGAGTTATACTAGCTTTATGGGAAGTTAGGTATAACGACTTAAGAGAGATAAAAGGAACGGTTTACTTAATTGATTATGAACGCCTTGTATTGATTTCGGAAATGAGAATAAGTATCGAACAAACCACTGTAGCTTAATAAAGGGAAATGTATTGACTAATTAAGTATTATTAAAACCAGAGAAACCTCCATCCGCATGAAGCTAAGATGAGACAAAATGATATTACATTTCCTAGATCATGGCTGCTTTAATAAGATTGTTATGAACAAGAATAACCTACTCACACATAAGGCATATGTTTCTCAAATTGTTTTAAAAGAGAATTATATTATTAAGTGATTAAGACTATGAACTACGAAATCTTTCGAAAACGAGAAACTTGAGCATTTGAAATTAGGCAAACTTGAACGTTTGGAAAAGAATGTTGTTACTTGATTTTACAAAAAGAAGTGTTTTGGTTTACTTAAAAAGATAGTCACTCTATTTTTATACTACGGTATTGTGTGACTTTTGTGAAAGAAAGCGGATCTTTTAAAGAGTTAATGTAGGAAGTACTTTGGGGATAAAAACCCGAACTTGTTGACATAAAGTAGAAAGTACCTTGTGTGAATAACTTGATTATGTTGGTTTGTGATAGCCTTGTAATACTTTCTTGATTGGTTTGATAAGTAAACATGTTAGGATGCTACGTGTGTTAGTGTCTTGTGATGTTTGTGTAAAAGGTTATTCTTATTGTGCTTATGTTGTTTAACGATAAGCCGTTGTGCTAGTATTATATCACTCACCTCTTGACATGATATACCGGGGGTTAAGTTGCCCCCCGATGCGAGGTACACCTCGTGCGATGCGTGACTATGATTCGAGATACCTCATGCGGTCCGTGGCCTATGCGCGAGCTACGAGAGTTCCGTGTTAGTGTGCGGTCTATATGGCCACGCGGTCTACGCGCCACGCGACCACGGTCGGGGCGATGCCGGGAGTAGCTACCTCTACGCGGAATACCTCACGGGCCTATGTGTGTGGCCTATGCGCGAGTGCGGGAAGTTCCAGGATTTGACGCGCATTGATCCGAGGCGAGTGGCCCGCCGATCATATGGCGCGGCAGAAAGACCTCGTGATACGATTTTATAGCATTATTGGTGCGTGGTTTTAGTAGTCGGCTATGCCTTCGTACTTACCCGTGCGGTTTTATTATGACACGTGGGACACGTGTTCATGTGTATTCCTTGGTGCTTTTATATCATAGACTGCCGACAGTGAGGAAGGTATTCCACGGGCATGATTGATGTTGTGGGCGTGAGACCCATAGTGATATTTGAGTGATGACTTTGAGGGCGTGAGTCCCTGACTTAACATGACTGCTTATGTCACGACCCGACCCCGGGCCCGCGACTGGTGCCCTACCTGGGCACCCTGTTCAGGTATACGTCAGAGAATAGCAGCGGAACATACATGAAACTTATAAAATAAAATAACGAGAAATTAAACCACAGGTTAGCCGATAAGGCTACCTTCCTGGACACATATACATATACATAACAACAGCAGTTACATCCCTTTCTTTTTACAAACTGACCCACAACATGTGACTACAGACCTCTAAGAATTACAACTGCGGCGGGACAGGGCCCCGCCATACCCCTGAATGTACATAAGTCTACCACATCAGGAAAACCGTACCAAAAGATAAGCCTCCGGAATGAAAGGAGCTTCTTTCCAAAAACTGAACAGAGATCCTAAGAGCAAGGATCACCAACCTGTGTACCTATCACCTGCGGGCATGAACGCAGCCCCCCGAAGGGTCGATAACAGTCACAAGTATGGAACAGAAATAAAATGCAATAACCAAATCATATCTGTATAAAAGAATGTCCTTTTTACTCCTGAAATCAAATATATTAACCGTTCCTTTCCTTCTTTCGATAAGATTTAACAACATATTCTTACATACTTACTTAAGAGTTTAATCCAGCCTTTTTCACATAACTTACATACCTTACATAACATAATCCGGCCCATTTGCGGGACACGGTGTACTGATGAATCATGTGACATAATCCGGCCCGCCTGTGGGGCTCGGTGTACTGTGGAATCATATAACATAATCCGGCCCGCCTGTGGGGCTCGGTGTACTGTGGAATCATATAACATAATCCGGCCCGCCTGTGGGGCTCGGTGTACTGTGGAATCATATAACATAATCCGGCCCGCCTGTGGGGCTCGGTGTAAGATGACGTAACCCGGCCTATGTGTAGGCTCGGGGTAATATGGCGTAATCCGGCCTATGTGTAGGCTCGGTGTATCTCATAACGTAATCCGGCCTATGTGTAGGCTCGGTGTATTTCATAACGTAACATGTTAATCCGTCTTATTACTTCTTCTTAAGTCGTCATAACAACTTCCCATAAAGCTGTTATAACAACCTTTCGTTTTAGAGAACTTAAGACACTTTATTCTTACAACAGTTAGGAAAACTGGATCCAAAGATACTACGTACATACATACTTAAAAAAAGAATCGTATCGCTTAAAACTTCATAATCCTTAAAAGACAATCAAAGTTCTTAGTCTTAAAACTTCATAACATACTTCCTTTAACGCCCGATTTCCTATACTTATATAAAAAAATATAAAGTTCCATACACTTCCAAAACCAAGTAACTTATTCCCTTAAAATCATATAACTTCCACTTTTAAAATCAATCCCCTTTTCACATATAAATTCAAGTCATTTTCGAACATAAAATCCACTTACTTACTTTAAACAAATCAAGACACATAGCCTTTAAAACAAATCTCATAATTTCCTAACCATTCTTACTAACGTCTCCCATAAGACCTAGTAAGGACTTAGGACAATTTAAACATACTCTTAACTTAGATTCAACAATGTAAATACTTCTTAACTTCTAAGAGTAGAAGGAATCTTGAAATACTATCACATGGATATTTCATACGTAGGATCATGCCAAAGAAAGTAGAGGTTCACAAACCTCGCGATGATTGTCGACAAGTAGCAAAATGCTCCAAAGTACTTCAACCTTGAGCTATTCCATTCTTCAAGTAGGATACGCTAAACTTAGTACTTCAACCTATCATGGCCACAATACGTCCATTAACCTCTTACTTTAAACGTAGAATATCCTAAGTGCCAAGTCACTAAATTCTACGGAAAATCGGACAGCACCTCCTTTGTTTTTACTAACTTTGCCACCTTTTTCAAGGCCGAATACAATAACCAAACAGCCCCAATTGGCTCACCACAGTCAATAAGGTAGTCCAATACAAATGAATAACAAACTAATACAACTACAAGTCAAAATTCGGCGACCTTGAGTTCAACAATACCAATTCTTATTCAATTTCCATTTCCATCCAAATTGGTAGCATAATATCATATCAAGTCGCATTTGATTAATACTACCATAATCTTCAAGTCAATAACATGCGACGATTCTAACAACGATTAAATTGTAATCCAACTTAACATGGCTTACATTACATTTCGGATTTCCAAGGCTACAATCAATCCATAATCCTTATAAACTTCTACATATCAACTTCATGCTAGCAACACGTAAAGCTAATAACAACAATATAATTATATAATCTTGTAACACTTTTAAAAGACAAGATTATACCTTAACGATTCTTAATCCAATTCCAATCCGAAGTCGCTCCTAAGTAGTTTAGAACCTCTCCAAGACACTTCAATCCGTTTGTTGAGACCCTTAGAACCATACCAACAACTTTCCTTCAAACTTCCAATCCAAAACCTAGAAAGCCACTAGGTTTTCACTTTGCGACTAATACGAAAACTCTCTTTTTCCGGGATTTTTCTATTGAGATACACTTACATAACACTCATGAACCTTGGTTTAAAGTGTGGAGCTTATTGGACAAGAAACACAATTTTTTCTCCCTTGAAGGACCCCTAACCCGAGAGCAACTAAGTTGTTCTTCCAATTTTTTGTAAAATTTTTCTAAGTGTTTAAGCTTGTCTACTACTACTAGTATTATATAGTGCAATGTTGGGTCAAGATGCAAACAATTGGGTGGTTTGAATGATCTCTTATAAAATATCAAGACTAGTGGGACCTTTGCCTTTGGTCAAGAAACTCAAGCTCATTAATTGGAAGACTTTGTCATCTTAAGACTATGGTCAATGACCATTTAGGCCATGCCTATTTCGTCCAAGGCATCTATAAGGGGGGTGACAAGTGTCGCCCTCCCATTCGTCACAATATACGTTTTCCGACAATTCCATAGTTCCGATAAATTTTTCTACAAGTCTCAAATCTCAACACTTGTGAGTTCTTACGTACGTTCTTAAAACATGTCCTGTAAATATGGGGTGTAACAGCTTATTTATTGTGAACTGTAGTTTGGTTATCATACATGTCTCCTGCTTTATATAGACTACTATGATTTCATTTACGATTTTCGTTTCACATACTGGTACTGTTATCGACCTCCTTCGGCCGCGTTCACGCCGCGGTAGAGGTACACCGCCGTCGATCCTCGCTTTTAGGATCACGATTCAGCGTTGGGAAGCTCCGTTTCTCCGAGGCTTATCTTTGGTATAGTCCCCTGTCAGAGTACTTACATTCAGGTATGGCGCCCTGTCCCGCCATTGTTGTTATATCATTCTTAGAGTGCAGAGTAATCTTGTTGTGGCGAGTTTGTAAAAGGGATGTAGCAATCGTTGATTCATGTTTTTATATATATGCCGAAAGGCAACTTCTCTCAGATAAACTGTTTTCACTTCACATTATTTTCATGTCTTGTTTTATATTCCGCTGATTAATCTGATGTATGTCTACTTGGGTGCCCGGGTAAGGCACCAGTCACGGGCCCGGGTTCGGGTCGTGACAAAAGTGGTATCAAAGCAGTTAATCCTCGGAAAGTGTCTACATACCGTATCTAGTAGAATCTTGATTATCGGTGTGTTGTGCACCACACTAATAATCAGGAGGCTATAGGATATTTAGGATTGGTTTCCATTCTTCTCACTCTTAGATCGTGCTTAGAGCTGTGTTATAAGTTGGACCCCTCTAATGTATTTATTTCCCTTACCAGTTATGCCTCCGCGTAAGGCAACCCGGGCCCAGAAGGGCAAGGCAGCCGAGGGAGCTGCGAGTAGAGCACAGAGGGTTACGAGGGCACAGGCCCAATCATCACCTAGGGTGGTGCTTCATTCGGGGAGTTCTGCGACATTGCCAGCCCCAGCAGAGTTTAGCACGGCGGCAATAGTTCCTACTGCGGCCATGATATTTACACCTTCAGTTCCACGACCAGTAGCAGGAAGTATGGATTGCAAATAGACGACCCTGTTACTAGCTATGGATTTAGCAACCAGAGAGTATATTATGTATCGATTTATCACGGGTCTTGATGACTATCTAAGAGAGGGTTGTGCAAGAGTAGCTCTTGATCGAGCTTGAGCATGGCTGCGTCTGAGCTTATGCGCGAGCCGAGAAACGTAGGGATCGACGGGGTAACCAAGATCAGCAGAAGAGGGCCAGAACAGCAGGGTCCTTTGGTAACTTTCGAGGCGGACCTTCTCAGCAGCAGACGGGTTATGCGCCTCCGCCAGTGCAGAGTGGTCCTCCACAGGGTTCAGGACGTTCGGGGTATGCAGGAGTTGGTCAGAGCTCCAGGGCTGCTGGTTCGCAGATACACGTAGGTTCCACCCGGATTGATTTTCCTCGGTATTCACAAGATGGCGGCGTCGTCCCGGGAATGCCATCTTTTGTTGGTGCTTGTTTTACTGCGCCGTCGGCCATGGGTCGAAAGGATGTCCTAGTAGGAGGGATGTAAGTAGGAGGACTCAACCTACCAGATTAGTTGCGGATTCAGTAATTCGGAGAGGAAGGGGTGTTAGCCAGAGGAGGCCACCCCCACCTCGGTGTGGCCGTTGTGGTAAGTGTCATTGTGGGGAGTGTCGTACTTCTTCGACAGCTTGTTTTGCTTGCGGCCAGCAGGGCCATTTTGCGAGAAATTGTCCGACCAGAGGTGGCGCGGATGTAGAGACTCAGCCTTCAGGATCAGTGGCTAGTTCATCACCTTCCCTAGCTATGCGCCCAACAGGGCAGGGTTGATTAGAACAACAAAGGGAAGTGAAGTGGTAGATACAGGTATATCCTTAACCCTCTAGAGATTTGTATGTGTGATAAGATGAGTATATCTTAAGTGTTATGTTCAGATAGCATTGTGCAAATTGTGATTAGGAATCATGGTTAGTTAAAAAGAGTAAGATTGGGGATAAGGAAAGTGTGAGCCTTAGAGTTTTATACGTGGAGACCTTAGAGGCAAGGCCATCTTGAGTAAAATATTATATTTATGTTTGACCCTTATCGGAGTGCATAGTATACGTGAGAAATGTTGTGTGATAAGTCCCTGAGTGGTATGATATGAAAGAGGGTAGTTGAGCTAAGAAGACCGCTAGGTTTTCGTTACTCGATGGAGAGATTGTTCCGGATCGGGGAACAAGAGTTTTTGCGCGATAGCGGGTCGGGTTGAGGACCGATCGCGGGCCAACCCGCGGCCTGTAATGTGGTGGGGTCAGTTCGAGGTGGTCCCGCCAGGTGGTGGGGTCACGAGGGTGTTAGGCCCAAGTTTACTTAACCAGCGTACGAGTTCGTGGATGCGTTCGACCAGTAGTCGGACCGATGAGGTCAGCCCATCTTGTATTTTAGTCAAGACCATTTACTCGGCAGAGGGTTATGCGAGATGATTATATCAGAAAGGTTGTAAGGCTGCACGAGGTGCCTACTTTCACCTTATGACAGGCAGTGGAGCCCAGGTTACGGCTATTTCTTTTCTGGAAGTTTTACCAGGCAAGGTTAGGAACTCAGGTGAGTCTCAGTATCGCATTCGCCCTCGGGCCAGTGTGTGGATTTCAGGGGTAGCTGTGAGGATTGTTGCCTCCTGTTGAGGGAGTGTTTTATAGCTACCATTTCAGTATTCGGATGTCACCTTATGAAACCTTGTATGGGCGGTAGTGTAGGTTGCCGGTCGATTGGTTCGATGTTGGCAAGGTTCAGATAGTTGGATCATACTTGTTTCGGCAGGATGTGGATAGGGTGAAGCTTATCCAGAAGAGGTTATTGGCAGCTCAGAGTCAACAGAAGTCGTGCGGATAATCTGCGACGACGCTTGGAGTTCAGGTTGACGGTGGGTCTTCTTGAAGGTACCACCCCGGAAAGGGTGTGATGAGTTTTGGAAAACAGAGGAAACTTAGCCCGAGGTATTTTGAGCGTTTTCAGATCATTTGGAAAATAGGCCAAGTTGCCTATAGGTTAGCACTGCCGTCCGACGTAGGAGGCAGTATGTCCGGTCTTCCTGTTTCTATGTGCGGAAAAGTATCGGAGATCCATCCAGAGTGTTCCCAGTTAATGATGACCTAGTTGGAGATAGTAACCCCGAAATTTTGGAAACTGAAGCAGTAACAGAAATGTGGTAAGTTATGAGAAAGAGTTCGAGTGTACGAGAAGGGTACGACGAGTAAGGGAAGAAGCGAGCATGTGTTAAGAACATAGATGTGATCATTTCTTTTGAAAAGTGAAGGTGCGAAGGGGGTATATTTTAGACCTCGGGTGGGAGCTTTTGTAGTGATGGAGGTGATTCCACATGGACTTGGATGTAAGTATTTGCGCGTGTTGTATTGTGGCCAGGTGTGGCATGATTGTTTTCGTAAGTATAGCAGTGAAGACTATACTGGCGCATGTTTGTTTTGAGACTTAGAAGGAACATTCGGGACGAATGTTTCTAAGGAGGGGAGAATGTTATACCCCGTATTTCCAGAGTATGTACGTGAGGGCGTACGTATATAAGTTTAAGCCTTAAGTAGGCAAAGGGACAAAAATTTTGTTCACAACCCAC
This sequence comes from Przewalskia tangutica, assembly GCA_029844215.1. Classification (NCBI taxonomy): domain Eukaryota; kingdom Viridiplantae; phylum Streptophyta; class Magnoliopsida; order Solanales; family Solanaceae; genus Przewalskia; species Przewalskia tangutica. The sequence goes on along the minus strand of CM056728.1, from coordinate 30,934,985 downwards.
GAAAAGAATTGTTTTCCGACGAAACGTTTTCCAAACTTTGCGAAGGGAAAATTACGGTTGCGACATTAATAATTTTTGTGGATTTTTCCGAGAGATGAAATATTTTGGACCAACGAGAGGGCGACACTTGTCCCTCAAGTGGACGGCAATCCATGGGAGTTGTTGGCACGTTTTTAATGTTTTTGTGGCCTTAAACATTTGGTCAATATTTGCTAGATATTTTGTGTAGTAGATGAGCAAGTGGGACCCACTCAACACTTGTCCAAATCCTCACCCTCCACTTGCCCACCACTTGTCTTAATCTTGGCCATTGGTTTCCCTATAAATACCCCCCCTTGGTTGAAGACTTCTTCATCCACAAAATAATTCCCAAGTCTTGAAATCCCTCTCCCCCCTTAGTATAGCTCTCGTCCAAGAGCACCCCTCCCCCCTGAGAAGGCCCTTGGCCGAAAGTACCCCCCTACCTTGAGTTGCTCTCGTCCAAATACACCCCCCTTGGTAGAAAAGTATTCTCCAAGTGTTGTTACTATTCCAAAATACCTTGGCCCAAATACATTGTAGTATTTCAAGGTTACCCCTATACTAAAAGCCCAGAAATACTATTATACTTCCCTTCAGTCACAAAACGAAACCCTAAGGAAAATCTTCATAGTTGGTTGAAGTGCTAAGTAGAAGTTGTTTGGGAACTTCTAAGGGTTGTTTGGAGCGGGTTGGAGCGCCCAGAGTAGGAGCTAAACGTTGCTCAGGATCGACATTAAATCTTGGATAATTTTGGGCTTATCGAGGTAAATATCTTGTCCCCCTATTGTATTTAGAAGTTTGCATACTGTTGAAGTATAAGAATTAAGTATAAGTTATATACAAGGAAGGTATATAAGAAGGGAATTGAACTGTACTTACATAGGATTGTATTTACAGTAGACTTGTGTAGTTTGACTGTAGGAAGTCTTGCCCATTTTCCGTAGAATCTTGTATCTAGATTTATTCTACAGAGTAGTCTAGACATTGATAGACTTATATAACCGTTATAGGTTGAAGTACTGCGAGTAGCGTATTCTACTCGAAGGGTGGAAAAAAGGCTAGCAGGATTACAGTACTTTGGAGCGTTTTGCTAATTGTCGGTAATCGTCGCGAGGTATGTGATTCTTCCTATCCTCTTGAGCATGATATTTTAAAAGAATATATATATATATAGTACGGTATACGTACGTGTGTCAACTGAACGTGGTTTTACTGCGATGTTTTTTGACTTGAGTCTAAATAATAAAAATCTTGAAGTATTTCAAAAGAATTAAGAATCGTTTTGAAAGAAGAGTAATACTTGGTTTTAAAAGCTTAAGAGTTATACTAGCTTTATGGGAAGTTAGGTATAACGACTTAAGAGAGATAAAAGGAACGGTTTACTTAATTGATTATGAACGCCTTGTATTGATTTCGGAAATGAGAATAAGTATCGAACAAACCACTGCAGCGCTAATAAAGGAAAATGTATTGACTAATTAAGTATTATTAAAACCAGTAGAAACCTCCATCTGCACAGAAGCTAAGATGAGACAAAATGATATTACATTTCCTAGATCATGGCTGCTTTAATAAGATTGTTATGAACAAGAATAACCTACTCTCACATAAGGCATATGTTTCTCAAATTGTTTTAAAAGAGAATTATATTATTAAGTGATTAAGACTATGAACTACGAAACCTTTCGAAAACGAGAAACTTGAGCATTTGAAATTAGGCAAACTTGAACGTTTGGAAAAGAATGTTGTTACTTGATTTTACAAAAAGAAGTGTTTCAGTTTACTTAAAAAGATAGTCACTCTATTTTTATACTACGGGTATTGTGTGACTTTTGTGAAAGAAACAGATCTTTTAAAGAGTTAATGTAGGAAGTACTTTGGGGATAAAAACCCGAACTTGTTGACATAAAGTAGAAAGTACCTTGTGTGAATAACTTGATTATGTTGGTTTGTGATAGCCTTGTAATACTTTCTTGATTGGTTTGATAAGTAAACATGTTAGGATGCTACGTGTGTTAGTGTCTTGTGATGTTTGTGTAAAAGGTTATTCTTATTGTGCTTATGTTGTTTAACGATAAGCCGTTGTGCTAGTATTATATCACTCACCTCTTGACATGATATACAGGGGTTAAGTCGCTCACGCGAGTACACCTCGTGCGATGCGTGTGACTATGATTCGAGATACCTCATGCGGGTCCAGTGGCCTATGCGAGCTACGAGAGTTCCGTGTTAGTGTGCGGTCTATATGGCCATGCGATACATGGCCATACGGACCACGGTCGAGGCGATGTCGGGAGTAGCTACCTCGACGCGGAATACCTCATGCGGGCCTATGTGTGGCTTTATGCGAGTGCGGAAGTTCGAGATTTGACGCGCACATTGATCTCGGAGGCTAGTGCCCGCTTCGATCATATGGCCTGGTCTAGAAAGACCTCGTGATACAGTTTTATAGCATTGTTGGTACTGTGGGTTTTAGTAGTCGGCTATGCCTTCGTACTTACCCCGTACGGTTTTATTATGACACAGGTGGGACCTGGTGTTCATGTGTATTCCTTGGTGCTTTTATATCATAGACTGCTGGCAGTGAGGAAGGTATTCCACGGGCATGATTGATGTTGTGGGCGTGAGACCCATAGTGATATTTGAGTGATGACTTTGAGGGCGTGAGTCCCTGACTTGACACGATCGCTATTTATTGTGAATCGTAGTTTGGTTATCATACATGTCTCCCGCTTTATATAGACTACTATGATTTCATTTACGATTTTCGGGCCACATACTTGGTACCTATCAGATCGACCACCTTCGGCCGTTCATGCCGCAGGTAGGTACACCGCCGTCGATCCTCGCTCTTAGGATCACGTCAAGCGTTGGGAAGCTCCGTTTCTCCGAGACTTATCTTTGGTATAGTCCCTGTCATCAGGTACTTACATTCGGGGTATGGCGGCCCTGTCCCGCCATTGTTGTTATATCATTCTTAGGTGCAGAGTAATCTTTGTGGCGAGTTTGTAAAAGGGATGTAACTGTTCGGATTCATGTTTTTATATATATGCCGAAAGGCAACTTCTCTCAGATAAACTGTTTTCACTTCACATTATTTTCATGTCTTGTTTTATATTCCGCTGATTACTCTGATGTATGTCTACTTGGGTGCCCGGGTAAGGCACCAGTCACGGGCCCGGGTTCGGGTCGTGACATGTCCATTCTTCTTACTTTTACATTTCCATTCCAAGTTGCGATGGGGGTCTCTTATCTCAAAGTATTTCTCCTACTATTTTCCTGAACATCAGAGGTTCGTCACCTTTGACCGAAGTGTTCTTATAGTCCCTCCTCTACGATTGGTCCTTACACTGTTCTGGAGTAATCATACCTTTGTGAAACCTGTATAACTATAATCTTACTCACCTTTATCCTTCTCGTCGTAATCATTCCCCTTTTTTTTTCTCTTTAAGCAATAACCTTTCATGGAATTTTACCGCCTATAATATCAAGATTGGTGTTTTTCCCAGAAGTCTTTCCATCTGGGTTTTTGCAAGATAAAATCTCGAATCAAGTCGTAAATGTTGTTCAATCACATAGTCCATCAGTAGGTTTTAAGGCGAGCTACCCCATCCCACATCATGTGTCAAACATTCAGAATCTCATCCATTCAATAACCAAGACGATCATTCAATGAGGTGCGTCCATCACCTGGTTTTCCTTCAGGAGGAATCCAAGAATCATAGTCTTTCTCACTCTTCAGAAATGATGGTCCTTCCGGACCAAGATCTTTCTTTTGCTTTTTCTTTTTATTCCTGGTTTAACTTTCATGGGACACATCGTGTCCGCTATGTTCCACTTCATCATCAATACCATGGTATCTTTGATAATGTTTTAACTGTTACACCCCATAATTTCAGGGAAATGAAATAAGAACGTAAGTTAGGAAATAAGATTTGAATGTTGGAAGGAAAGTATATTTACATATTATAATTTTGGATACAATAAATATGACGATGAAATCAACCCATTTTCTTCGATCGGGTCGCAAAGATCAGCGATGCCGGCTGCGAGACAGCGGTGCCATAACTACCGAGAAGCCGCAGTACTTTCGACACCACGGTGCTATTCTGCAGTACCGCGGTGCCAATACGGAAATTTCCAAATCAGATATTTTTATGAAGGGAAAGACAAGTGGACAAGTGGGGTTCATGGGTCCAAATATCTACAAGTCTTGCAAGACTTGGATCACAAATATCTTCTCCCTCAAACCTCTCTTCTCTCTTCCTTCTCTACAAGTCTCGAAAAATCCTTGCAAGTGAAGAACAAGTTAACTTATGTTCCAAGATCAAGCCCCTTAACTAAGTTCTAAGCCATGTTAAATACTCCAAGACAGCGGGTCACAATTTTTGGCTTAAAAACTGCCTTGAAGCCCTAAGCTTGGAAATGAACTTTTTGGAAGAGAAACAAGAAAGTAAGATGATTACAAGCTTGTAGAGGATACGTGTGTGTTATTGTAACGTGAAGAAAATAGTGCAGTGGTGCCGTGTGTTAAGGACTATTTTGGGCAAAAGTGAAGGTAAGATTTCTTCTTTCTCTTAATGAATAATTGAAGTTAAATGATGTTGTAGTTAAGGGATGAACTTGTGTTAAGTGAAATGGAGAATAAGAAGTACATGAGACCGTTTTGGCATGTTAGCCGATTTTGGACTGTTTTGTTTATATTGGATTTGTTGGTTGTTATGGTTATTATCGTCACTAAGTGCATGTTAGATTGAAGGAAATCTTATTAGTGAAAGTTGAAATGGTTTATATAAAATTGTTGAAACATGTATCGGATTTTAAGAAGTTATGAAAAGGGCTTTGGTATTGGTTGTTGGCCGAGGCTTCATGAAACTGTTGGATATTGTTGTGCTATTTTAGGGACTGTTTTGTGGAGTTATAATGCTGGAAATTTAATTACAATTATGCATGTTTAATGTGGTAATTGCTAACGTATGTTGTTAGCGATATTTCGAATGCTCACGCAAGCGTATGCATCGTTGACAAGTAATATAGTCTGATAAGATCGAATATCGTCCTTAGAAACTGGTTTCTAATTACCGTTCATCTATTTTATGTTATCTATTTGGAAATCGGTATTTGAGTTGAGTTTTTGTTTACCTACTAGAATAATTGTAAGAACTACTGAACTATTTAAGTTGTAATCAGTTATGAATGAATTAGGGCTTCCAAAAACTTTGACTATGCACTCTATTCAATCCTTAATGCAACTAGAATGACTTCTTCTTTTACGTTAAGATAGCGGTTAACTAAACTGTCTTATATTCCAGTTAGGACATATAATCACTTAACTTGATCAAGAACCCTTCTATATTTCTATGATAGGATTTACCACATAGGAGGATTAAGAACAGTAACCTATAATGCTACACAAGTATCGAGGTACTGTCGTCCGCGATTTTAACATATGTCTAGTCAAATACCGCATATCCAAATCTCTCCTCTCGGTTCTTGATTCGAAATCATATATATTATGATAATTAGTGATCAATTAATTATCAAACATTCATATAAATTATTGACTAAATCTTAATCAAGAGAAGAAAAAATCAAACTACTGCATTAATTCATGAATAGAAGTTTCAAGCGATTCATAAGGAAAGCCCTAATAAAATGTTTAGCTCCTAGCCATAGTCACGCTAAGAACTAACACAAAATCCATACATAAACTGAATTAAAAACGAAAGAAAAGAAATTAATGCGAACTAAGTCTCCAATTGTAGCCTCCCTTCTTGTCTTGTGTTGTGCTATGTTGTAGAATGACCAACCCCCCATAGCATTAATCCCTAGGGCTTAAATATGTTCCAAATTTTATGCCCTATGGAACAATCTGCCCTTAGCCAATTCTTCTTCGGAACTGAGATTTTCTGCACCGGCACCGCGGTTCTGCATAACGGCACCGTGGTGCTTAAAGTCCTGTGGCTTCTCAGTAATGTTACACCCCGTAAATTCAAGAAGATAAGATAAGAACATACCCCGGAATATAAGATTTGAAAGTGGACGAACATGTGTTGGACGGATTTTGAGTCTACCTTGGAGTGTTGTACCCCAGTTGTTAAGAATTTCAAGGTGTTTAAAAAGCCTAGTGTGTAGTCCGTTAAATCTAGTTCCCAACGCAACAAACCACTCGTCGATAGGACACCGGGGTCGAAAGTTATGGAAGTTACAAGTTAGGTGCGCAGTCAGGCAAAGCAGCAGTTTTCGGTTCAGGGGTACAGCGCCGCGGCGCCGGAATGCAGGGCCGCGGCGCCGGTTGTACTGGGAGTCCGCGGGGGTTGCAGCGCCGCGACGCAGGGCAGCGCACGAATGATGGAACTTTTTGGAGGCCGCGCGCCGCATGGCGCGGCGCGGCGGATTTTTCTCAGAATAAAGTAAAATCGGGATATTTTGTTAAAAGCCTATGGGAGAGTGACAAGTGTCCTCCCATCCTTTTGACCAGAAAGGAGCCTATTTTAGGGACAAGTCTTGGAAGACTTGGCCATTTCATTTCAAAACCCTCCCAAGGAAATCCTCTCCCTTTCTCTCTAGTTTTTCTTGAAGAGACCTTGCCTTAGGAGAAATTGTTGGAGCGGCGGCAAGAAGGAAAAGTGTGGGTAAACTTGTGGGAAGCGCTGGTGGACGAATTTGACGGTAAAGAAGTGGATGAAAGGGGCTTTTGTGGGCTATTCCTTAAGGTAAAAATTTTCCCATTCTCTTGGAAATAAGTTTTAATGCTTGTTATATTTTAGTAGTTTAGAAATGAGCCTGAGGCTGTTATATTTTAGTAGTTTAGAATTGAGCCTGAGACTGTTATAATTGAATAGATTTGGATCTTGTTGTCTTGTTGAAACCGAAAATGGGCATGTTAGCCTTAAGATTTTAACTTCAATTTGGTTACTAATTTAGATATCACATGTTGTAAAGGGGGATTGTAGTTGTTGAAGATGTCTAGGGCTAGATATCATGTTAGACCGAAGAACTTGGATTGGAAAGAATTGGAAAGGGGTTTATGATTGGTTTATTGTTGGCCAAAGAATGGCATGGAAATTATTGGTTTATTCTGTATTATTGTGGGGTGGAATTTTACACGTATTGTTAGGCGTGTAATCCCCTTGTATTTGCTGGACCTATTGAGCCTTAAATGTGGCGTTTGTTATCGAATTTCGGCCTTGAAAAAGGTGGCATAGTTAGTAGAAACAAAGGAAGTTCTGTCCAATTTTCCGTAGAATTTAGGGACTTTGCACTTAGTTTATTCTACGTTCGAAGCTAGAGTTTGATAGACGTTTTATGACCATATTAGGATTGAAGTGCTACGAGTAGCGTATCCTACCTGAAGGGTAATGTACTGTGGAGCATTTTGCTAATTGTCGACAATCGTCGCGAGGTATGTGATTCTTCCTATCCTCTTCAACATGATTATTTGTGAAATATATAGTGCAGTAGATGCACGTGTGTTAAAGGAATTTGATTTCCCTTTTGTGCCTTGACTTGTTATGAAGTGTAAAGGGCTTCATTGTGTGAAAGAGTAGGAAAATCTTATTCATTAGTAATGGGTTGATTTAAAACATAAAGTGTTATAACGGCTTTATGGGAAGTTTGTTATAACCACTTTATGTAGGTAAAAAAATGGTTTGTTGATTTCAAAAGATATGAGTACTTGGCTTTTAAAAGAATAATGTTACATAAATTTCGGAATTGGGAATAAGAATCGAACAAGCCAATGCAGCGTTAATAAAGGAAAAAGTAATGACAATTGATTATATTAAAACCAGTAGAAACCTCCATCTGCATAGAAGCTAAGATAAGACAAAATTGTATTACCTTTCCTAGATCATGGCTGCTCTAATAAGAATTATTGTAATCAAGTTTTGATTTTCTTATAAATTCCAAAGTAAGGAACTTGATTTCTAAAAGAAAAGAGACTCAAGAATTTGAAGCGTTTTGGTTTAAAAGGAAGGCAAAGTTTTGTCTTAAATCGGTTTAAAACATAAAGTGTTATAATAGCTTTATGGGAAGTTAGTTATAACGTCTTTATGGAAACAAAAGAATGATTTTATTATTGGATTTAATATGGTAACTTGAGTTTAAAAGTATAAGGTAGCTTGGTTTTAAAAGGTAGGAGTACCTTGTTCTTAAAGGGGTTAGTTACTTGGGTTTTTAAATGGTGCGCTTGACGTTGGACTAAAAAGTGTTTAAAGTACTTGATTTAAACCTGAATGTGTTCGGTACTACGAGCATTAGTATCGGGTGGCTTTTACGTAAAAAGAGATCTTTTTGAAAGGATTAATGTATGTAGTACTTTGGGGTTAAAAACCCGGTTTTGTTGTAGTAAAATGAAAGTACCCTGAGTTGGGTGTAACTTGGGTATGCTTGTTGAGATAGCCTTTGTTGTGCAAGTGTTTGATTTTGTGCTACCGTGTCTCTCGGTGGAGGGCCGGCTATGTGATCGATTGTGGGACATACTGACACGTTGGATGGTCCACGAGTATGCGTCCACTTTGAGTATTATCTGGTTAATTCTTTTGGACATACTGACACGTTGGGTAGCCCACGGGTATGCTTCCACAGTGAGTATTATCTTGTTATTTGATTGGACATACTGACACGTTGGGTAGCCCACGGGTATGCTTCCACAGTGAGTATTATCTTGTTATTTGATTGGACATACTGACACGTTGGGTAGCCCACGGGTATGCTTCCACAGTGAGTATTATCTTGTTATTTGATTGGACATACTGACACGTTGGGTAGCCCACGGGTATGCTTCCACAGTGAGTATTGTTTTGTTAGTTGGTTGGACATACCGACACGTTGGGTGGCCCACGGGTATGCTTCCACAGGGATTGTTATTTCGTTAGCTCCTTTGGGCATACCGACACGTTGGATGGTCCACGGGTATGGGCCCACTAGGACGGTTCCAGGGCCATGCTTATACCGAGGTGAGATGCCGGGGCATGCGGCCATTGTGCGGGTTAAATTCTCGGGTTGTATTTGAGTGATGATTTCACGGGCATGAGTCCCTAACTTGACATGACTGCTTATATGTTGTGTACTGTAGTTTGGTTATCATACATGTCTCCTACTTTATATAGACTATTATGATTTCATTTACGATTTTCGCCACATACTTGGTACTGTTATCGACCTTCGAGGCTGCGTTCATGCCGCAGGTTGAGGTACATAGCTTGCTGATCCGCACTCTTAGGATCGCTGTTCGGTTCTCGGAAAGCTCCATATCTCCGGAAGCTTGTCCTGTGGTACGGTTCCCTGAAGTAGTAGACTTTTGTACATTCAGGGGCATGGCGGGCCTGTCCGTCATTATGGTTTTAAAATTCTTAAGTGCATGCTTTATTTGTGGGCGAGTTTGTAAGGATGTAATCGCTCAAGTTTTCATTTATGCGAAAAGGTAACCGTTGTTAGCTGTTTTCTTATTTCACCGCTTTTTCTTTCATGAGTTTTATTTTCCATGGTTTTCTCGATGTTGTATCACTAGGGTGCGGTAAGGCACGATCACGCCCGAGGTCGGGTCGTGACAAGTAAATATGGCACCGCGGCCCACTCGCCCGCGATCGTGCCTTACCCGTCACCCTAGTGATACAACATCGAGAAAATCGGCGAAATAAACAAATATGAAACAAGATAAAATAAGAAACAAAGCAACCAAAAACGCATTACCTTTCTGCATATATATACACGAGCTTATATCCTTTACAAACCCCGCCCACAACAGATACATGCACTTACGAATTTTATAACAACTATGACGGACAGGGCCGCCATACCCCGAATGTACAAGAACCTACAACTCGAGGAATCATACAAAGATAAGCCTCGAGAAGCGAGCTTCCCAAACGCTGAACTGTGATCCATGGCGAGATCAACAACCGTGTACCTCTACTGCGGCATGAACGCAGCCGGCGAGGTCAAGACAACAGTACCAAGTATGTGAAATCAGAAATATCAGAATGAAATCATAATAATCTATATAAAGCGAGACATGTATGATAACCAAACTACAATCCACAATATATAAGCGATCATGTCAAATCGTGACTCACGCCTCAAAGTCCTCACTCGAATATAACAATGGGTCTCACGCCCACAACATCAATCATTCCGTGAGTTCCTTCCTCACCGCCATGCCTATGATATAATAACACCAAGAGTACACATGAACACGAGTCCCACTCAGTGTCATAAAACCGTGCGGGGCAAATGCGAAGGCATAGCTACGGATCCAAAGCCGCATCATCAATCGACGGGCAAGTCAAAGCCAACTACCAGATACCAAAGCCGTACCAACAATACTATATAACTATACCACGAAGCTGACACGGGGCAAGTACGAAAGCCAACTACCAGATACCAAGGCCGCGTCACGTAGCTGACAGGGGCAAGTACGAGGGCTAACTACCAGATACCAAGGTTGTGATCACGAGACTTCGCCACAAAACTGAACGGGGCAAGTGCGAAGGCTAACTACCAGATACCAAATCCGAATCAGCCACGACCGGGGCAAGTACGAGAGCCAACCACCAGATACCAAGGCCGAATCAGTAAAACCCCATGGAGGGCTGGTCCATGGAATGACACTATCAAGAACTGATCGGGGTAAGTACGAAAGCCAACTACCAGAACCAACCTGCATCAGCAACGACCGGGGCAAGTACGAGGGCTAACTACCAGATACCAAGGCCGAATCAGTAAACCTCATGGAGAGCTAGTCCATGGAACAACAATCCTAATGGGACCATACCCGTGGGCCACCCAACGTGTCAGTAGGTCCAAGGATATAACAAGACAACACTCCTAGTGGAAGCATACCCGTGGGCCACCCATCGTGTCAGTATGTCCATCAATCAAGAATAACATGACCGGCCCTCCATCGAGAGACGCGGTAACATAAGGATACAACACTTGCACAACAAGGCTATCACACGCAAACATAGGCAAGTTACACACAACTCAAGGTACTTTCATTTTATGTCAAAGTCCGGGTTTTAACCCCAAAGTACTACATACTTTAATTCTTTTAAATAAAGACCCATTTCTTTCCCAAACGTCACCTGGTACTAACACTCGTAGTATCCAAAAATAGAGTAACTATTGTTTTAAGTAAACCAAAACAATTCCATACCTTCTTTTAAATAAACCAAGACAATACTATGCCTTCTTTTTAAAACCAATTTAAGACAAAACCATGCCTTCTTTTTAAACCAAAAACTCTTCAATTCCTCAAGTCCCTTTTCTTTTAGAAGTCAAGTTCCTTACTTTGGAATTTAAGAAAATTAATTCTTGTATGTAATTATTCTTATTAAAGTAGCCATGATCTATAAAATGTAATAATTTTGTCTTATCTTAGCTTCTATGCAGATGGAGGTTTCTACTTGTTTTAATATAATTATTGTCATTACATTTTCCTTTATTAACGCTGCAATGGCTTGTTCGATAGTTATTCTCATTTCCGAAATCAAGTAAAACTTTATTCATTTACAGGCCAAGTACTCATTACTCACGAATGAGGTTTTACCACTTTTAACACAATTAAAGTTCTTCACATTTCATATCAAGTCAAATATAAGTCAAGTCTCTTATATTTTAAAAACAATCAACCATTCTTTTACCTACATAAAGTCGTTATAATTAACTTCCCAAAAAGCCATTATAACACTTTATGTTCTAAACCAAGCAATTTCATTTAGCACACGTACGTCTACCGTACTACATAGTTTACAACAATCATGCTAGAAAAGATAAGAAGAGGTTCACATACCTCGCGACGATTATCGACAAATAGCAAAATGCTCCAAAGTACTATACCCTTGCTAGCCTTTTCCACCCTTCAAGTAGAATACGCTACTCGTAGTACTTCAATCTATAATGGTCATAAAAATGTCTATTAACCTCTAGCTCTCTTCGTAGAATATTCTAAGTACAAGGTCACTAAATTCTACGGAAAATCGGGCAGCACTTCCTTTGTTTCTACATACTTTGCCACCTTTTTCAAGGCCGAATTCAATAACCAAACGCCATATTTAAGGCTCAAATCAATTCAGCAAATACCAAGGGGAGTACACGCCCAACAATACGTGTAAAATTCCGCCCCACAATGTCACGACCCGTTCCGGGGCCTGTGACTGGTGCCTTACCCGGGCACCCAAGTAGTCATACATCAGAGTAATCAGCGGAATATAAAAACAAGACATGAACAATATGAAATGAGAAACAGTTTATCTGAGAAAAGTTGCCTTTCGGCATATATATATACATCAAAAGTGAACAGTTACATCCCAACTTTACAACCAGACAACAGACCTCTAAGGAAGTAAACAACTATGGCGGGACAGGGCCCCGCCATACCCTGAATGTACAAAATATCTACAACACCAGGGAGAGTCGTACCAAAAGTCGAGCCTCCGGAGAAATGGAGCTCCTGACACCAGAGTAAGGATCCTAAGAATGAGGATCTGCTACCTGCTTCCCTTTACTCATGCAGGCAAACGCGGCCCAAAGGAGGTCGATAACAGGTACCAAGTATGTGAAACTATAAGGTACATATATATATACATATATAAAACCTTAACATTTTATAAAACCAATTCACAAGTATGTATGAAACCAACCGAGTTAACTGCACATAGTGCCATATCACAAACAAGAGCAATAATAGGTAAACTGTAACAGGTATTTTCTAGGCCGCGAATGATCGAAGCAAGGCCAATCGCCCATAGTATCACTATGCATGCCTAATCCTGGACTCCCGCAGTCCGCATAGGCCACCTAGGCCCGCATGAGGTATTCCCCGCATCAAGGGTAGCTACTCCTCGGCATCGTCCTGGACTCTCGTAGTCCGCATGGCCACATAGACCGCATGAGGTATTCCCCGCACACTAACCTGAAACTCTCGTAGCTCCGCATAGGTCCCCTGGATCCGCATGAGGCATCCCTCGCATCGGGGGGCAGCTTAACCCCCAGTATAACATGTCAAGAGGTGAGTGATATAATACTAACATAACGGCTTATCGTTAAACAACATAAGCACAATAAGAATAACCTCTTTATACAAACGTTACAAGACACTAACACACATAGCATCATAATATGTCTACTCATCAAACCATCTTACCATACTTTCCAGAAATCAATACAAGTCTTTCATAAACACATAAGTAAACCGTTCCTTTTATCTTTCTAAAGTCGTTATACCTAACTTCCCATAAAGCTAGTATAACTCTTAAGCTTTTTGTTTAAAAACCAAGTATTACTCTTCTTTCAAAAATGATTCATAATTCTTTTGAAATACTTCAAGATTCTTATTATTTAGACTCAAGTCAATAGACGTCAAGTAAAACCATGTTCAGTTAACACACGTACGTCTACCGTACTATATATATATATTTTAAAATATCATGCTCAAGAGGATAGGAAGAATCACATACCTCCTCGGCGAAATCCACCTGCCAAGTCGAATATGTCGCGCGCAGAGTATCAACCTATAATAGTCAAATACGTCTATCAACGTCTAGACTACTCTGTAGAATATTCTAAGCAGAAGGTTCTCTATTCTACGGAAAATTGGGCAGCACTTCCCTACCCGTCAAACTACTCAAGTCTACTGTAAATACAATCCTATGTAAGTATAGTTCAATTCTCTTCTCTTATACCATCCTTTTATATCTTATACTCAATTATAAACTACTATATGTAATTTCCAATTACAATAGAAGGACAAATATATTTACCTCGATAAGCCCAAAAGTTATCCAAGTTTAAATGTCGATCCTGAGCAAGGTTTAGCTCCTAATCTGTACGCTCCAATTCGCTCCAAGAAACCCTTAGAAGTTCTACACAACTTCTACTTAAAACTTCAACCAACTATGAAGATTTTCCTAGGGTTTCATTTTGTGACTAATGGATATAAAGTAGTATTTCTAGGCTTTAGTATAGAGGTAACTTTGGAATAATACAAGGTATTTGGCTAAGGTATTTTGGAATAGTAACAATACTTTGGAGAGATTTTTCTACCAAGGGGAGGGGGGGGGTTTCGGTCGAAACTACTAGGAAAGGGGGGGGGGGGGGAGACTTGGACGAAAAACTACTAAGAGAGGGGAGGGATTTTGAGACTTGGAAAATATTTTTGTGGATGAAGAATTCTTGCAACTTAGGGGGGGTATTTATAGGACCTTCAAAGGCCAAGATTAAAGCAAGTGGATGGTGGAGATTTGGACATGTGCTACCTTATCTATCTACTCCATAAATATCTAGCAAACATTGACCAAATGTTTAAGGCCTTTTACATGGCAAAAACGTGCCAACAATTCCCTCCACCAACCGTCCACTTGAGGGTGACACATGTCGCCCTCTCGTTGGTCCAAAATATTTCATCTCTCGAAAAAATCCAAAATAAATAAATTCTTGAAAACGCAAAATTCCCTTACAAGGTTCGGAAAATTTTCCGTCGGAAAAACAATTCTTTTCGTAGGAAGCTTCACAATTTTGTCCCTAACATAATCCGGGCTTACAATTATGCGTCGCCCTTACATACATACTCTGGAAATACGGGGTATAACATTCTCCCCTCCTTAGAAACATTCGTCCCGAATGTTCCTTCCCAAGACAGATAACGATAAAGTTCCTCATAACTTAAACAGTTTGCAAATGCCACACATGGCCACAAAACAACACTTAAGCATATAAGTCAATTTAATCAACAAGTAGGAAAGTGAGTTACCTGGAGGTGTGGGGAATAAGTGAGGATACCTCTGCCTCATGTCCTCCTCTGCTTCCCACGTCATCTCCTCCCTGTTCTCGTTCCGCCATAAGACCTTGACGGAAGCCACATCTTTTCGTCCGCAACCTCCTAACCTGACGATCGAGTATCGCTATGGGACTCTCCTCATACGATAACCCCTCGGTCACCTGGACATCGTCAATCGGGTGTACTCTAGATGGATCCCCGATACATCTCCTCAGCATAGAAACATGAAAAACCGGATGCACTGCCTCCAGATCGGACGACAGATCCAACTCATAAACGAGAAACTTGAGCTCAGAGTGAGAACAAGCCAAAACCGGATGCACTGCCTCAAGCGCACCATTTAAAAACCCAAGTAACTAACCCCTTTAAGAACAAAGTACTCCTACCTTTTAAAACCAAGCTACCTTATACTTTTAAACTCAAGTTACCATATTAAATCCAATAATAAAATCATTCTTTTGTTTCCATAAAGGCGTTATAACTAACTTCCCATAAAGCTATTATAACACTTTATGTTTTAAACCGATTTAAGACAAAACTTTGCCTTCCTTTTAAACCAAAACGCTTCAAATTCTTGAGTCTCTTTTCTTTTAGAAATCAAGTTCCTTACTTTGGAATTTATAAGAAAATCAAAACTTGATTACAATAATTCTTATTAGAGCAGCCATGATCTAGGAAAGGTAATACAATATTGTCTTATCTTAGCTTCTATGCAGATGGAGGTTTCTACTGGTTTTAATATAATCAATTGTCATTACTTTTTCCTTTATAAACGCTGCATTGGCTTGTTCGATTCTTATTCCCAATTCCGAAATTTATGTAACATTATTCTTTTAAAAGCCAAGTACTCATATCTTTTGAAATCAACAAACCATTCTTTTACCTACATAAAGTGGTTATAACAAACTTCCCATAAAGCCGTTATAACACTTTATGTTTTAAACCAACCCATTACTAATGAATAAGATTTTCCTACTCTTTCACACAATGAAGCCCTTTACACTTCATAACAAGTCAAGGCACAAAAGGGAAATCAAATTCCTTTAACACACGTGCATCTACTGCACTATATATTTCACAAATAATCATGCTGAAGAGGATAGGAAGAATCACATACCTCGCGACGATTATCGACAATTAGCAAAATGCTCCACAGTACATTACCCTTCAGGTAGGATACGCTACTCGTAGCACTTCAATCCTAATATGGTCATAAAACGTCTATCAAACTCTAGCTTCGAACGTAGAATAAACTAAGTGCAAAGTCCCTAAATTCTACGGAAAATTGGACAGAACTTCCTTTGTTTCTACTAACTATGCCACCTTTTTCAAGGCCGAAATTCGATAACCAACGCCACATTTAAGGCTCAATAGGTCCAGCAAATACAAGGGGATTACACGCCTAACAATACGTGTAAAATTCCACCCCACAATAATACAGAATAAACCAATAATTTCCATGCCATTCTTTGGCCAACAATAAACCAATCCTAAACCCCTTTCCAATTCTTTCCAATCCAAGTTCTTCGGTATAACATGATATCTAGCCCTAGACATCTTCAACAACTACAATCCCCCTTTACAACATGTGATGTCTAAATTAGTAACCAAATTGAAGTTAAAATCTTAAGGCTAACATGCCCATTTTCGGTTTCAACAAGACAACAAGATCCAAATCTATTCAATTATAACAGCCTCAGGCTCAATTCTAAACTACTAAAATATAACAGCCTCAGGCTCATTTCTAAACTACTAAAATATAACAAGCATTAAAACTTATTTCCAAGAGAATGGGAAAACTTTTACCTTAAGGAATAGCCCACAAAAGCCCCTTTCATCCACTTCTTTACCGTCAAATTCGTCCACCAGCGCTTCCCACAAATTTACCCACACTTTTCCTTCTTGCCGCCGCTCCAACAATTTCTCCTAAGGCAAGGCCTCTTCAAGAAAAACTAGAGAGAAAGGGAGAGGATTTCCTTGGGAGGGTTTTGAAATGAAATGGCCAAGTCTTCCAAGACTTGGCCCTAAAATAGGCTCCTTTCCTGGTCAAAAGGATGGGAGGGACACTTGTCACCCTCCCATAGGCTTTTAACAAAATATCCCCTGATTTTCTTTATTCGCGCTCTGGGCTGGTAGAAAATCCCACTTCCGGTGGCCAGTAAGTTCCGCCCGCTGCCTCGCATTCCCGGCCGCTGCAACCCCGCGGACTCCAGTATAACCGCGCCGCGCGCCCGCATTCGTGTCTGTACCTGAACCAAAAGCTGCGCTTGCTCATTGCGCACCTAACTTGTAACATCCATAACTTTCGACCCCGGTGTCCTATCGACGAGTGGTTTGTTGCGTTGGGATCTAGATTTAACGGACTACACACTAGGCTTTTTAAACACCTTGAAATTCTTAACAATTGGGGTACAACACTCCAAGGTAAACTCAAAATCCGTCCAACACATGTTCGTCCACTTTCAAATATTATATTCCGGGGTATGTTCTTATCTTATCTTCTTGAATTTACGGGGTGTAACATTACTGAGAAGCCACATGACTTTAAGCACCGCGGTGCCGTTATCTTAATCGGTGCAAGTCTGAAAATCTCAGTTCCGAAGAAGAATTGGCTAAGGGCAGATTGTTCCATAGGGCATAAAATTTGGAACATATTTAAGCCCTAGGGATTAATGCTATGGGGGGTTGGTCATTCTACAACATAGCACAACACAAGACAAGAAGAGAGGCTACAATTGGAGACTTAGTTCACATTAATTTCTTTTCTTTCGTTTTTAATTCAGTTTATGTATGGATTTTGTGTTAGTTCTTAGCGTGACTATGGCTAGGAGCTAAACATTTTATTAGGGCTTTCCTTATGAATCGCTTGGAACTTCTATTCATGAATTAATGCAGTAGTTTGATTTCTTCTTCTCTTGATTAAGATTTAGTCAATAATTTGTATGAATGTTTGATAATTAATTGATCACTAATTATCATAATATATATGATTTCGAATCAAGAACCGAGAGGAGAGATTTGGATATGCGGTATTTGACTAGACATAGGTTAAAATCGCGGACGACAGTACCTCGATACTTGTGTAGCATTATAGGTTACTGTTCTTAATCCTCCTATGTGGTAAATCCTATCATAGAAATATAGAAGGGTTATGCACTGGGGTTAAGTGATTATATGTCCTAACTGGAATATAAGACAGTTTAGTTAACCGCTATCTTAACGTAAAAGAAGAAGTCATTCTAGTTGCATTAAGGATTGAATAGAGTGCATAGTCAAAGTTTTTGGAAGCCCTAATTCATTCATAACTGATTACAACTTAAATAGTTCAGTAGTTCTTACAATTATTCTAGTAGGTAAACAAAAACTCAACTCAAATACCGATTTCCAAATAGATAACATAAAATACATGAACGGTAATTAGAAACCAGTTTCTAAGGACGATATTCGATCTTATCAGACTATATTACTTGTCAACGATGCATACGCTTGCGTGAGCATTCGAAATATCGCTAACAACATACGTTAGCAATTACCACATTAAACATGCATAATTGTAATTACATTTCCAGCATTATAACTCCACAAAACAGTCCCTAAAATAGCACAACAATATCAAACAGTTTCATGAAGCCTCGGCCAACAACCAATACCAAAGCCCTTTTCATAACTTCTTAAAATCCGATACATGTTTCAACAATTTTATATAAACCATTTCAACTTTCACTAATAAGATTTCTTTCAATCTAACATGCACTTAGTGACGATAATAACCATAACAACCAACAAATCCAATATAAACAAAACAGTCCAAAATCGGCTAACATGCCAAAACGGTCTCATGTACTTCTTATTCTCCATTTCACTTAACACAAGTTCATCCCTTAACTACAACATCATTTAACTTCAATTATTCATTAAGAGAAAGAAGAAATCTTACATTCACTTTTGCCCAAAATAGTCCTTAACACACGGCACCACTGCACTATTTTCTTCACGTTACAATAACACACACGTATCCTCTACAAGCTTGTAATCATCTTACTTTCTTGTTTCTCTTCCAAAAAGTTCATTTCCAAGCTTAGGGCTTCAAGGCAGTTTTTAAGCCAAAAATTGTGACCCGCTGTCTTGGAGTATTTAACATGGCTTAGAACTTAGTTAAGGGGCTTGATCTTGGAACATAAGTTAACTTGTTCTTCACTTGCAAGGATTTTTCGAGACTTGTAGAGAAGGAAGAGAGAAGAGAGGTTTGAGGGAGAAGATATTTGTGATCCAAGTCTTGCAAGACTTGTAGATATTTGGACCCATGAACCCCACTTGTCCACTTGTCTTTCCCTTCATAAAAATATCTGATTTGGAAATTTCCGTATTGGCACCGCGGTACTGCAGAATAGCACCGTGGTGTCGAAAGTACTGCGGCTTCTCGGTAGTTATGGCACCGTGGTCTTTGCAGCCCATGCAGTCTGCGACCTTTACCCTTTGGAAGAAAATGGGTTGATTTCATCGTCACATTTATTGTATCCAAAATTATAATATGTAAATATACTTTCCTTCCAACATTCAAATCTTATTTCCTAACTTACGTTCTTATTTCATTTCCCTGAAATTATGGGGTGTAACAGTTAAAACATTATCAAAGATACCATGGTATTGACGATGAAGTGGAACATAGCGGACACGATGTGTCCCATGAAAGTTAAACCAGGAATAAAAAGAAAAAGAAAAAGAAAGATCTTGGTCCGGAGGGACCATCATTTCTGAAGAGTGAGAAAGACTATGATTCTTGGATTCCTCCTGAAGGAAAACCAGGTGATGGACGCACCTCATTGAATTATCGTCTTGGTTATTGAATGGATGAGATTCTGAATGTTTGACACATGATGTGGGATGGGGTAGCTCGCCTTAAAACCTACTGATGGACTATGTGATTGAACAACATTTACGACTTGATTCGAGATTTTATCTTGCAAAAACCCAGATGGAAAGACTTCTGGGAAAAACACCAATCTTGATATTATAGGCGGTAAAATTCCATGAAAGGTTATTGCTTGAAGAGAAAAAAAAAGGGGAATGATTACGACGAGAAGGATAAAAGTGAGTAAGATTATAATTATGCAGGTTTCACAAAGGTATGATTACTCCAGAACAGTGTAAGGACCAATCGTAGAGGAGGGATTATAAGAACACTTCGGTCAAAGGTGACGAACCTCTGATGTTCAGGAAAATAGTAGGAGAAATACTTTGAGATAAGAGACCCCCATCGCAACTTGGAATGGAAATGTAAAAGTAAGAAGAATGGACATGTCACGACCCGAACCCGGGCCCGTGACTGGTGCCTTACCCGGGCACCCAAGTAGACATACATCAGAGTAATCAGCGGAATATAAAACAAGACATGAAAATAATGTGAAGTGAAAACAGTTTATCTGAGAGAAGTTGCCTTTCGGCATATATGTTACACTCAGTAAGTCCAGGACATGTATAAGAGAATGTACGTAAGGAAACAAGACTTGGAAATTAGTACGAAAGGAAGAATTGTTTTTCCGACGGAAAATCTTCCGGACGTCGGAAAGGAAAAATGTTCGTTATTGAGAATTGGATTCTCAAAATGCATTATTTGAAGAGTATGGAACTTATAAATAATATGGAAATTTATTTTTTTACGGATTTGGTCATGTGGGGCCCACCCGAGGAATTTTACATTTTTGTGGGGCCCACGAGGGTTACGGAATTTTATGGACGAATGAGAGGGCGACACGTGGCACCCCCCACATGTGGTCTTGGACGAAATGGTGAGGGGTAAAATGGTCATTTGACCATTGTGTAGATGAGAAAGTCTTGCTAATTAATAGCTTGACATTGTTGACCAAGTCAAGAGCCATTTGGCTTGATCTCTTCCCTCCAATTTTAACAAATGTTGTTATCCAAGCCCTCCATTGTGTTATAAGTATACTACTAGTAGCAAGACTTGGCATTTCTACACATAGAAAAATTAGAAACCTTGTTGTCCACTATAGTTGCTCTCGGGTTTGCCATGTTCCCACACAAAAAAATTTGTAGTTTTGATCCTTTGTTCACAAGACTTTAACCCAATGTTCCTTAGGGTGTTTTAAGGTTATCTCAATAGAAAGATTTCGGAAAAACGGAGTTTTCACGTTAGTCGCAAGGCGGAAACTATAGGAGTTCTTCAACTTTGAAGTTGGAACTTGAAGATGGGTTCTTCATAGGCCTCTAAGGAGTGCTTGGAGCGGATTGGAACTTAAGGAAAGGAGCTAAGAATTGCTAAGGCGCGACTTTGAAGCTTGGAAATTTTAAGGGCTTATAAAGGTATAAATTTTGTCGTTTTAGCAATTAAGTTTACGTATTGATTGTAGCTATGGATATTAGCAAGCATGAGATGTATATTATGTACTTGGATAATTATTTTGACTATTGGAACCCTAATCCGAAAACTAGAATGTTAGCCTTAAGACTATTATTCAAGTCAATTATTAGTTTAAGCGTCGCATGTTGTATAAAGAAGGAAAGTGTAGTTGTTGAAGTTGTTTAGACTATATAACATGTTAGACCTTAGAACTTGAAATTTGAAAAGGATTGGAAAAGACTTAGTGTTGTTCTAGAGGTTGGCCGAGAATGGCTTTTGGCATATTCACTATTTCGTATGAATTGTGGGGCGGAATTTTACACGTATTGTAAGGCGTGTAATCCCCTTTGTTTGGTTGTTGTTTGGAGCCTTAAATGTGGCTCGTTGGTTATTGTATTCGGCCTTGAAAAAGGTGGCAAAGTAAGTAGAAACAAAGGAGGTGCTGCCCGATTTTCCGTAGAATTAGAGACCGTATACTTAGTATTATTCTACGTAGAGACTAGAAGTTGATAGTCTTGTTGTGACCATTATAGGTTGACACTTCTAAATGCAGCGTATTCGGCAGCTTGTGGATATTAGCGAAAAGGTATGTGAACTATCTCCTCTTCTAGCATGATTCCTTAGAATAAAGAAAGTAAGTTCTACTCCTTGAATGATCCATTCCTTGCTTGTATTTGGATTGCCTAAAATAGAATTTGTTCTATGTACTTCCTTGAGTGTACTTTGATGTTTAAATTGTAAGTAGTATAATCCATTTCCTTAGGGAAGTTTGGATTCTTAAAAGTGAAGGTATTTTCTTAAAGTACATAGAGACTTGAAAAGGAAGTGGTTTCCAAATCTTTTGGCTAGTGCCTTAGTTCTAAAACCTAAAGGTCATTATAATGACTTTAGGGGAGTCAAAGGAGTGATTTACTTATTTGATTTAAAAGAGGAGAAATGACATGATTTAAGAGAAGTAACTTGCGTTAAGGGTGAAGTTACTTGAGGTTTAAAAAGTAGAAGAAAACTTGTTTTCTAACTATTAAGAGACTTGAAGTATTTTTGAAAGTTAAGAACTTGATTTGTAAGTATGTGATACTTGGTTTTAATAGTATAAGTCTCTTGGTTATTGAAGGAATGGATACGTCTAAAACCATAAAGGGTTATAACGGCTTTATGGGAAGTTGGTTATAACGGCTTTATGGAAGGTTTAGAAAGTTGTCTATTTTGATTAAATCGGCATAAGTTGCCTAGATTGTGAAAATTTGGAGTTACTTGATTTCAAGCTTTGAAATGAGTTTTCTAAAAGTGTAGTAACTTACTTTGAAAAATAGACACGCCTTGATACTACGGGTGTTAGTATCTTGGGGCTTTACATAGAAAAGAGTCTTTTATAAAAGAATGCATTATGTAGTACTTTGGCTTGATAAATTGAGAATTTGTCTAAGTGTGCCTTGATAAGTATTTTGACTTGTTAAAAGAGAATTATTCTATGTATGCCTTGATTAGTACTTTGGCTTGATAAATTGAGAATTTGTCTAAAGTGTGCCTTGATAAGTACTTTGACTTGTTAAAAGAGAATTATTCTATGTATGCCTTGATTAGTACTTTGGCTTGATAAATTGAGAATTTGTCTAAGTGTGCCTTGATAAGTACTTTGGCTTGTTAAAGAGAATTATTCTAAGTGTGCCTTGGTAAGGACTTTGGCTTGTAATTAAGGATTTGCCTACGTGTGCTGGAAATAGCCGGTTGTGTGCTATTGTTATATCAGTCGTTTCGGGGTCATTCCCCGGGTTTGTGGCATTTGCATAATTCCGTGGATTTGCTACCCACGATGCGAGGAATACCTCATGCGAGTCCGTAGGGCTTATGCGGGTGAAATAGTCTCATGCGGGCGGGTCCACCTATCACGAGAAATACCTCATGCGAGTCCGTAAGGGCTTATGCGGGTGAAATAGTCCTATGCGAGGAATACCTCATGCGGGTCCGAAAGGGCTTATGCGGGTGAAATAGTCCCATGCGGGCGGGTCCAGCCTATGCGAGGAATACCTCACGCGGGTCCACGCGACCTATGCGGGTGAAATAGTCCCAGGAATAGGATTGCTAAATGATACTGCGGGCGGATGGTCCTGCTTGATCATGAGCTTCCTAGTTTATATTGTAAGGATACTACTGTTTACTCTCATTGTTAGTAAGGCACAATGTGTTGTATTTTGATTATCATATATGTCCCCGGATTTGTTTGTGTTACCCTATGGTCATGCTTTTACGAGGTGGGATTCCGGGGCATGGGACCACGAGGTATTGAGGACACAGGTGGGACTTGGTGTTCATGTATCCTTATTGGTGTTATTACATCATGGACTGCCGGCAGTGAGGAAGGATTCCACGGGCATGATTGATATTATGGGTGTGAGACCCATGGTTATATTGAGTAATGACTTTGAGGGCCTGCGTCCCTGACTTGATATGACTGCTTATGTGTTATGTACTGTAGGTTGGATATCATACATGTCTCCTGTGTTATTTAGACTGCTATGATCACATACTTGGTACATTCTTCGTACTGACCTCCTTCGGGGGGCTGCGTTCATGCCGCAGGTTTAGGTACGCAGTTCGGTGATCGGCAGGTGTAGGATCCTGCTCAGGGTTTTGGATAAGCTCCTTCTATTCCGGAGTTTATCTTTGGTATATGTCCTTCAGTACAGGCTTTGTATAGTTTTGGGTACGGCGGGGCCTTGTCCCGTCATAGTTCAGTTTAACTCCTAGAGGTCTGTATTCATATGTGGGATTGGACTCATGTACGGTGTAGTATCTTTTGTTTATGTATATATATGGCAGCCTTGTCGGCTTTGCCTTACACGTACGGTTGTTTTAAAAGAAAAAAAAATGAGGTGTTATTTCAGTTCCGCAGCTTACTTGTATTGTTAAGGTAGAAGGTGCCTGTAGGGCACGACCACGCCCGGGTTGGCCGTGACAATATATATAAAAACATGAATCCAACAGTTACATCCTTTACAAACTCGCCCACAACGCATTTCTGCACTTAAGAATGATATAACAACAATGGCGGGACAGGGCCCCGCCATACCCCTGAATGTAAGTACCTACAATGACAGGAGACTATACCAAAGATAAGCCTCCGGAGAAACGGAGCTTCCCAAAACGCTGAACTGTGATCCTAAGAGCGAGGATCGACGACTGGTGTACCTCTACCTGCGGCATGAACGCAACCCCCCGAAGGAGGTCGATAACAGTACCAAGTATGTGAAACGAAAATATCAGTAAATGAAATCATAGTAGTCTATATAAAGCAGGAGACATGTATGATAACCAAACTACAGTTCACAATAAATAAGCAGTCGTGTCAAGTCAGGGACTCACGCCCTCAAAGTCATCACTCAAATATCACTATGGGTCTCACGCCCACAACATCAATCATGCCCGTGGAATACCTTCCTCACTGCCGGCAGTCTATGATATAAAAGCACCAAGGAATACACATGAACACCAGGTCCCACATGTGTCATAATAAAACCGTGCGGGTAAATGCGAAGGCATAGCCGACTACTAAAACCTACGCATCAACAATGCTATAAAAGCGTATCACGAGGTCTTTCTGCATCGCGCCATATGATTGAAGCGGGCCACTCGCCTCGGTATCAATGCGCGTCAAATCGAACTTCCCGCAGCTCCGCATAGGCCACACACATAGGCCCGCATGAGGTATTCCCCGCATCGAGGGTAGCTACTCCCCGGCATCGTCCTGGACCCGTGGTCCGCATGGCCACATAGACCGCATGGCCATATAGACCGCACACTAACCTGGAACTCTCGTAGCTCCGCATAGGCCACCTGGACCCGCATGAGGTATCTCGAATCATAGTCACACAGACTGCCTGAGGTGTACCTCGCATCGGGGGGCAGCTTAA
Organism: Przewalskia tangutica; assembly: GCA_029844215.1. Classification (NCBI taxonomy): domain Eukaryota; kingdom Viridiplantae; phylum Streptophyta; class Magnoliopsida; order Solanales; family Solanaceae; genus Przewalskia; species Przewalskia tangutica. The sequence goes on along the minus strand of CM056728.1, from coordinate 30,909,913 downwards.
CCCCCGGTATATCATGTCAAGAGGTGAGTGATATAATACTAGCACAACGACTTATCGTTAAACAACATAAGCACAATAAGAATAACCTTTTACACAAACATCACAAGACACTAACACACGTAGCATCCTAACATGTTTACTTATCAAACCAATCAAGAAAGTATTACAAGGCTATCACAAACCAACATAATCAAGTTATTCACACAAGGTACTTTCTACTTTATGTCAACAAGTTCGGGTTTTTATCCCCAAAGTACTTCCTACATTAACTATTTAAAAGATCTGTTTCTTTCACAAAAATCACACAATACCCGTAGTATAAAAATAGAGTGACTATCTTTTTAAGTAAACCGAAACACTTCTTTTTGTAAAATCAAGTAACAACATTCTTTTCCAAACGTTCCAGTTTGCCTAATTTCAAATGCTCAAGTTTCTCGTTTTCGAAAGGTTTCGTAGTTCATAGTCTTAATCACTTAATAATATAATTCTCTTTTAAAACCGGACAGGGCCCCGCCATACCCCTGAATGTAAGTACCTACAACTACAGGGGACTATACCAAAGATAAGCCTCCGGAGACACGGAGCTTCCCAAAACGCTGAACTGTGACCCTATGAGCGAGGATCAACAACTGGTGTACCTCTACCTGCGGCATGAACGCAGCTCCCCGAAGGAGGTCGATAACAGTACCAAGTATGTGAAATCAAAATATCGTAAATGAAATCATAATAGTCTATATAAAACAGAAGACATATATGATAACCAATTTACGATACACAATATGTAAGCAGTTATGTCAAGTCAGGGATTCACGCCCTTAAAGTCATCACTCAAATATAACCATGGGTCTCATGCCCACAATATCAGTCATGCCCGTGGAATTCCTTCCTCACTGCCGGCAGTCCATGATATAACAACACCAAGGAATACATATGAACACCAGGTCCCACCTGTGTCATAATAAAAACGTACGGGGTGAGTATGAAGGCATAGTCGACTACTAGAACCCACCGTACCAACAATGGTATCAAACTGTATCACGAGGTCTTTCTAGACCGCCACATGATCGAAGATGGCCACTCGCCCTCAGTATTAATGTGCGCGTCTAATCCTGGAACTTACCGCAGCTCCGCATAGGCCACACATAGGCCCGCATGAGGTATTCCTCGCATCGGGGGCAACTAACCCGCGGCATCCTCCTGGACTCTCGTAGTCCGCATGGCCACATAGACCGCATGAGGTAATTCCCCGCACACTAACCTGGAACTCTCGTAGCTCCGCATAGGTCCCCTGGACCCGCATGAGGCATCCCTCGCATCGGGGGGGGGGGGGTAGCTTAACCCCCGGTATATCATGTCAAGAGGTGAGTGGTACAATACTAACATAACAGCCTATCGTTAAACAACATAAGCACAATCAAGGGAAACCCCTTTACACAAACATCACAAGACACTAACACACGTAGCATCCTAACATGTTTACTTATCAAACCAACAAGAAAGTATTACAAGGCTATCACAAACCAACATAGTCAAGTTATTCACACAAGGTACTTTCTATTTTATGTCAACAAGTTCGGGTTTTTATCCCCAAAGTACTTCATACATTAACTCTTTAAAAAGATCCGTTTCTTTCACAAAAGGCACACGATACCCGTAGTATCAAAAATAGAGTGACTATCTTTTTACGTAAACCAAAACAGTTTCCCTACCTTCTTTTTGAACCAACTTAAGACAAAAGCATGCCTTCCTTTTTAAGTGAAAACACTTCAATTTTTCAAGTCTTTGTCTTTTATAAATCAAGTCCTTACTTTGAAATTTTAAGAAAATCAAAACTTGTTTATTAATGATCTTATTAAAGCAGCCATGATCTAGGAAATGTAATACAATTTTGTCTTATCTTAGCTTCTATGCAGATGGAGGTTTCTACTGGTTTTAATAATACTTAATTAGTCAATACATTTTCCTTTATTAGCGCTGCAGTGGTTTGTTCGATACTTATTCTCATTTCCGAAATCAATACAAGGCTTTCATAAACAATTAAGTAAACCGTTCCTTTTATTTCTCTTAAGTCGTTATACCTAACTTCCCATAAAGCTAGTATAACTCTTAAGCTTTTAAAACCAAGTATTACTCTTCTTTCACAAACGATTCTTAATTCTTTTGAAATACTTCAAGATTCTTATTATTTAAAACTCAAGTCAAAAGACATCGAAGTAAAACCACGTTCAGTTAACACACGTACGTCTACCGTACTATATATATTCTTTTAAAATATCATGCTCAAGAGGATAGGAAGAATCACATACCTCCTCGGCGAAATCCACCTGCCAAGTCGAATATGTCGCGCGCAGAGTATCAACCTATAATAGTCAAATACGTCTATCAACGTCTAGACTACTCTGTAGAATATTCTAAGCAGAAGGTTCTTATTTCTACGGAAAATTGGGCAGCACTTCCCTACCCGTCAAACTACTCAAGTCTACTGTAAATACAGTCCTATGTAAGTACAGTTCAATTCTCTTCTCTTATACCATCCTTTTATATCTTATACTCAATTATAAACTACTATATGTAATTTCCAATTACAATAGAAGGACAAATATATTTACCTCGATAAGCCCAAAATTATCCAAGATTAAAGTCGATCCTGAGCAAGGTTTAGCTCCTATTCTGTACGCTCCAATTCGCTCCCAGAAACCCTTAGAAGTTCTAAACAACCTCTACTTAATACTTCAACCAATTATGAAGGTTTCCTAGGGTTTCGTTTAGTGACTAATGGATATAAGGTAGTATTTCTGGGCTTTTAGTATAGAGGTAACCTTGGAATACTACAAGGTATAAGGGCTAAGGTATTTTGGAATAGTGATAATACTTGGAGAATACTTTTCAACCAAGGGGGGGGGGGGGTAATTTAACGCGAACAAAGTAGGGGGGGGGGGGTTTCGGCCGGGGCGTCACAAAGGGGGAGGGGGAGTTTGGACGAGAGCTTTCAAGAGGGGGAGAGGGATTTTGAGACTTGGAAAATGTTTAAGGGATGAAGAAGTCTTTCTAGCAAGGGGGGGTATTTATAGAACCACCAAGGGCCAAGATTAAAACAAATGGAGGGTGTAGATGTGGTAGCTTGTTCAAGTGAAGTCTTCCACCAAGTGTCCACCACAATGTTGGGACATATGTCCACCACAACATTGGGACATATGTCCCCCACAACAATGAGCCAAGTGGCCTCCCACTTGCTCAAGAAAACCGTCCACAATGCCTCCCCCACAAGCCCAAAAAAACGTGCACCTACCTACTCCCACTCACCCAAAGAAAATATCTTCCAAGACTTTGACCACTTGACCATGTCCACTTGGCCATACAAATCGTCCAACATGCCACCTAAGGGTGACACATGTCGCCCTCCAATTGGTCCAAAATATTTCGTCTCTAAAAATCCGTGTCGGTTAAAATATTAAAAACGTAGAATTTCCTTCACAAGGTTCGGAATATTTTCCTTCGAAAGTTCACAATTTCATCCTTAACCTAATTAGGGCTTGTACAAACGTACGCACGTCCTCACATACATACTCTGGAAATACGGGGTATAACATTCTTCCCCCCTTAGAAACATTCGTCCCGAATGTTCCTTCTAAGTCTCAAAACACGCTAGTGCCGGTGTAGTCTTCCCTAATATACCTATGAAACCAATCATGCCATACCTGGCCATAACATAACACACGCGCATATACTTAACTCCAAGTCCACGAGGAATCACCTCTATCATCCCAAAAGCTCCCACCCAAGGGCTAAAAGATACTCCCTTCGCACCTTTTACTTCACAAAAGAAATGATCCCTTCTATTCTCTTAACACATGTTCACTTCTTCCCTTACTCGTCGCACCCTCCTCGTACACTCGAACTCTTCCTGATAAACTTACCACATTCTGTTATTTCTTCAGTTTCCAAAATCTCAGGGTTACTATCTCCAACTTGGTCATCATTAACCGGGAACACTCTGGATGGATCTCCGATACTTTTCCGAACATAGCAACATGAAAGACCGGACGTACTGCCTCCTACGTCGGACGACAAAGATAACTTATAGGCAACCTGGCCTATTCTACAAATGATCTGAAAACGCTCGAGGTACCTCGGGCTAAGTTTCCCCTGCTTTCCAAATCTCGTCACGCCCTTCCGGGGTGGTACCTTCAAGAAAACCCACCGTCAATCTGAACTCCAAGTGTCGACGTCGATTATCCGCATGACTTCTGTTGACTCTGAGCTGCCAATAACCTCTCCTGGATAAGCTTCACCCTATCCACATCCTGCTGAATCAAGTGGACCAACTATCTGAACCTTGCCAACATCGAACCAATCGACCGGCAACCTACACTTCCGCCCATACAAGGCTTCATAAGGCGACATCCGAAAACTGGAATGGTAGCTATTATAATACTCACTCAACAAGAGGCACATAATCCTCACTGCTACTCCTGAAATCAAAACACCGGCCCGAGGGTGAATGCAATACTGAGACTCACCTGAGCTCCTAACCCTGCCTGGTAAAACCTCCATAAAAAGAAATAGGTAACACTGGCTCCACCGTCATAAGGTGAAAGTAGGAACCCCGTGCAGTCTTACAACCTTCCTGATACATAACATCTCGCATAACCCTCTGCCGAGTAAACAGTTCTGACTGAAAGACAAGATGGGCTGACCTCATCGGCCCGACTACTGGTCGAACGCATCCACGGACTCGTACGATGGTTAACTAAACTTGGACCTAACACCCTCGTGACCCTATCACAAAGCGGGACCACCACAATTTTTCCTTACTTCAAACCGGGCTGCGGGTTGACCCGCAATCTGGCCTCAACCCGACCCATTTATCGCGCCAAGCTCTTGTTTCCTGATCCGGAACAATCTCACCATCAAGTCACGAAAACCTAGTGGTCTTCTTAGCTCAACTACCCTCTTTCATTTCACACTACTCGGGGACTTATCCCACAAATATATCTCGCGTATACTATGCACTCCGATAAGGGTTGAACATAAAAATAAATCTTTTACTCAAGATGGCCTCGTCTCTAAGGTCTCCACGTATAAAACTCTAAGGCTCACACTTTCCCTATCCCCAATCTTACCCTTTTAACTAACCATGATTCCTAATCACAATTAACACAATTCTATCTGAATATAACACTTAAGATATACTCATCTCATCACACATACTAATCTCTAGAGGGTTAAGGATATACCTGTATCTACTGCTTCACTCCCCTTTGTCGTTTTAATCAATCCTGCCCTGTTGGGCGCATAGCTAGGGAAGGTGATGAACTAGCCACTGATCCTGAAGGCTGAGTCTCTACATCCGCGCCACCTCTGGTCGGACAATTCCTCGCAAAATGGCCCTGCTGGCCGCAAGCATAACAAGCTGTCGAAGAAGTACGACACTCCCCACAATGACACCTACCACAACGGCCACACCGAGGTGGGGGTGGCCTCCTCTGGCTAACACCCCTTCCTCTCCGAACCACTGAATCCGCAACTAATCTGGTAGGCTGAGTCCTCCTACTTGTCTCCCTCCTACTTGAACATTCTTTCGTCACATGGCCCTGACGGCCGCAGGTAAAACAAGCACCAACAAAAAGACGACATTCCCCGGGATGACGCCTGCCACACTGTGAACACTGAGGGAAAACTGAATCCGGCTGGCTGGAACCTACGTGTATCTGTGAACCAGAAGCCCTGGAGCTCTGACCAACTCCTGCATACCCCGAACGTCCTGAAGTCTGTGGAGGACCACTCTGTACTGGCGGAGGCGCATAACCAGTCTGCTGCTGAGAAGGTCCGCCTCGAAAGTTACCAAAGGACCCTGTTGTTCTGGCCCTCTTCTGCTGATCTTGGTTAACCCGTCGATCCCTACGTTTCTCGGCCTGCTGCGCATAAGCCCGTACGCAGGCCATGCTCATGCCTGACTGAAGAGCTACTCTTGCACAACCCTCTCTTAGATAATCATCAAGACCCGTGATAAATCGGTACATAATATACTCTCTGGTTGCTAAATCCCTAGCTAGTAACAGGGTCGTCTCTTTGCAATCCATACTTTCTGCTACTGGTCGTGGAACTGAAGGTCCAGATATCATGGCCGCAGTAGGAACTGCTGCCGCTGTGCTAAACTCTGCTGGGGCTGGCGACGTCGCAGAACTCCCCGAATGAAGCACCACCTCAGGTGATGATTGGGCCTGTGCCCTCGTAACCCTCTGTGCTCTACTCGCAGCTCCCTCGGCTGCCTTGCCCTTCTGGGCCCGGGTTGCCTTGCGCGGAGGCATAACTGGTAAGGGAAAGAATTACGTTAGAGGGGTCCAACTTATAACACAGCTCTAAGGCACGATCTCAGAGTGAGAAGAATGGAAACCAATCCTAAATATCCTATAGCCTCCTGATTATTGGTGTGGTGCACAACACACCGATAATCAAGACTCTACTAGATACGGTCTGTAGACACTTTCCGAGGATTAACTGCTCTGATACCACTTTTGTCACGACCCGAACCCGGGCCCGTGACTGGTGCCTTACCCCGGGCACCCTAGTGATACAACCTCAGAGTAACCAGCGGAATATAAAACAAGACATGAAACAATATGAAGTGAGAAACAGTTTATCTGAGAAAAGTTGCCCTTCGGCATATATATAATAAAACTTGAACAGTTACATCCCTTTTACAAACCCTGCCCACAACAGATTATGCACTTAGAATGTTACAACAACAATGGCGGACAGGGGCCGCCATACCCCTGAATGTAAGTACCTACAACGACAGGGGACTATACCAAAGATAAGCCTCCGGAGACACGGAGCTTCCCAAAACGCTGAACTGTGACCCTATGAGCGAGGATCAACAACTGGTGTACCTCTACCTGCGGCATGAACGCAGCCCCCCGAAGGAGGTCAGTACAACAGGTACCAAGTATGTGAAACTGAAAATAATGTAAATGAAATCATAATAGTCTATATAAAACAGAAGACATATATGATAACCAATTTACGATACACAATATGTAAGCAGTTATGTCAAGTCAGGGACTCACGCCCTTAAAGTCATCACTCAAATATAACCATGGGTCTCATGCCCACAATATCAGTCATGCCCGTGGAATTCCTTCCTCACTGCCGGCAGTCCATGATATAACAGCACCAAAGAATACATATGAACACCAGGTCCCACCTGTGTCATAATAAAACCGTACGGGGTGAGTATGAAGGCATAGCCGACTACTAGAACCCACCGTACCAACAATGCTATCAAACTGTATCACGAGGTCTTTCTAGACCGCCACATGATCGAAGCTGGCCACTCGCCCTCAGTATCAATGTGCGCGTCTAATACTGGAACTTACCGCAGCTCTGCATAGGCCACACATAGGCCCGCATGAGGTATTCCTCGCATCGGGGGCAGCTAACCCATGGCATCCTCCTGGACTCTCGTAGTCCGCATGGCCACATAGACCGCATGAGGTAATTCCCCGCACACTAACCTGGAACTCTCGTAGCTCCGCATAGGTCCCCTGGACCCGCATGAGGCATCCCTCGCATCGGGGGGCAGCTTAACCCCCGGTATATCATGTCAAGAGGTGAGTGGTACAATACTAACATAACGGCTTATCGTTAAACAACACAAGCACAATCAAGGGAAACCCCTTTACACAAACATCACAAGACACTAACACACGTAGCATCCTAACATGTTTACTTATCAAACCAATAAGAAAATATTACAAGGCTATCACAAACCAACATAGTCAAGTTATTCACACAAGGTACTTTCTATTTTATGTCAACAAGTTCGGGTTTTTATCCCCAAAGTACTTCATACATTAACTCTTTAAAAAGATCCGTTTCTTTCACAAAAGGCACACGATACCCGTAGTATCAAAAATAGAGTGACTATCTTTTTACGTAAACCAAAACAGTTTCCCTACCTTCTTTTTGAACCAACTTAAGACAAAAGCATGCCTTCCTTTTTAAGTGAAAACACTTCAATTTTTCAAGTCTTTGTCTTTTATAAATCAAGTCCTTACTTTGAAATTTTAAGAAAATCAAAACTTGTTTATTAATGATCTTATTAAAGCAGCCATGATCTAGGAAATGTAATACAATTTTGTCTTATCTTAGCTTCTATGCAGATGGAGGTTTCTACTGGTTTTAATAATACTTAATTAGTCAATACATTTTCCTTTATTAGCGCTGCAGTGGTTTGTTCGATACTTATTCTCATTTCCGAAATCAATACAAGGCTTTCATAAACAATTAAGTAAACCGTTCCTTTTATTTCTCTTAAGTCGTTATACCTAACTTCCCATAAAGCTAGTATAACTCTTAAGCTTTTAAAACCAAGTATTACTCTTCTTTCACAAACGATTCTTAATTCTTTTGAAATACTTCAAGATACTTTTTATTTAAAACTCAAGTCAAAAGACATCGAAGTAAAACCACGTTCAGTTAACACACGTACGTCTACCGTACTATATATATTCTTTTAAAATATCATGCTCAAGAGGATAGGAAGAATCACATACCTCCTCGGCGAAATCCACCTGCCAAGTCGAGTATGTCGCGCGCAGAGTATCAACCTATAATAGTCAAATACGTCTATCAACGTCTAGACTACTCTGAGAATATTCTAGCGAAGGTTCTTATTTCTACGGAAAATTGGGCAGACTTCCTACCCACAAACTACTCAAGCTCATCAGAAATACGATCCTATGTAAGTACAGTTCAATTCTCTTCTCTTATACCATCCTTTTATATCTTATACTCAATTATAAACTACTATATGTAATTTCCAATTACAATAGAAGGACAAATATATTTACCTCGATAAGCCCAAAATTATCCAAGATTAAAGTCGATCCTGAGCAAGGTTTAACTCCTATTCTGTACGCTCCAATTCGCTCCCAGAAACCCTTAGAAGTTCTAAACAACCTCTACTTAATACTTCAACCAACTATGAAGGTTTCCTAGGGTTTCGTTTAGTGACTAATGGATATAAGGTAGTATTTCTGGGCTTTTAGTATAGAGGTAACCTTGGAATACTACAAGGTATAAGGGCTAAGGTATTTTGGAATAGTGATAATACTTGGAGAATACTTTTCAACCAAGGGGGGGGGGTACTTTAACGAGAACAACTTAGGAGGGGGGGTGTTTCGGCCGAGGCTTCACAAAGGGGGAGGGGGAGTTTGGACGAGAGCTTTCAAGAGGGGGAGAGGGATTTTGAGACTTGGAAAAAATGTTTAAGGGATGAAGAAGTCTTGCTAGCAAGGGGGGGTATTTATAGAACCACCAAGGGCCAAGATTAAAACAAATGGAGGGTGTAGATGTGGTAGCTTGTTCAAGTGAGGTCTTCCACCAAGTGTCCACCACAATGTTGGGACATATGTCCACCACAACATTGGGACATATGTCCCCCACAACAATGAGCCAAGTGGCCTCCCACTTGCTCAAGAAAACCGTCCACAATGCCTCCCCCACAAGCCCAAAAAAAACGTGCACCTACCTACTCCCACTCACCCAAAGAAAATATCTTCCAAGACTTTGACCACTTGACCATGTCCACTTGGCCATACAAATCGTCCAACATGCCACCTAAGGGTGACACATGTCGCCCTCCAATTGGTCCAAAATATTTCGTCTCTCGGAAAAATCCGTAATCGGTTAAAATATTAAAAACGTAGAATTTCCTTCACAAGGTTCGGAATATTTTCCTTCGAAAGTTCACAATTTCATCCTTAACCTAATTAGGGCTTGTACAAACATACGCACGTCCTCACATACATACTCTGGAAATACGGGGTATAACATTCTTCCCCCCTTAGAAACATTCGTCCTGAATGTTCCTTCTAAGTCTCAAAACACGCTAGTGCCGGTGTAGTCTTCCCTAATATACCTATGAAACCAATCATGCCATACCTGGCCATAACATAACACACGCGCATATACTTAACTCCAAGTCCACGAGGAATCACCTCTATCATCCCAAAAGCTCCCACCCAAGGGCTAAAAGATACTCCCTTCGCACCTTTTACTTCACAAAAGAAATGATCCCTTCTATTCTCTTAACACATGTTCACTTCTTCCCTTACTCGTCGCACCCTCCTCGTACACTCGAACTCTTCCTGATAAACTTACCACATTCTGTTATTTCTTCAGTTTCCAAAATCTCAGGGTTACTATCTCCAACTTGGTCATCATTAACCGGGAACACTCTGGACAGATTTTTAGTCAAATTGGAAGGGAATATCTCCTAGCATATTAGGAGTTTTTGGGTGTTTCAAAAGCCTAAATTAATTTCGTCGATTCTAGTTTCCAACTCAACAAACCGCTCATCGATAGGACACTGGAGTAGAGAGTTATCGACGTTACAAGTTCAACTGACGAAGCAGTGGCTAAAAATCGGGACTGTTTTGGGGATTAAATTAAGTTATGAAAATTCTTCTTTCTATGCTATAATCAAAGTTGCATATTGTTGTAGTTGAAGTAATGGACTTGTGTTAGGAAGAAATCTTGAATTTAGACAATGCATGTGGAATTTGGATGTTGAACCGAAATTGGACTATTTTGGGCATGCGTTGGATTTGTATGTTGTGTTGTAAATTCCATTACTAATTGCGTGTTAAAAATGGAATAACTTGTGAAGATTTAAGATGTGTTCATTATATGGAGTTGTTGGAAAATAAGTTGGATTATTTATTAAGGAAAGAGTAAATGGTTGCATGTTAAATGGCCTAAAACTCATGAATAACTTTCGGACATTGTGCGACCTTTTACGGGCTGTTTTGGTGCCATATAATCGTTGTTGCTATTATTGACATCGTCACTAATTGTGTGTTAACAATTGAAAGAAGCATTGGTACTTGGTGATGTAATTAGTTATATAAGGTGACGCGAGACGAAATGGATTTAAGAAACCAAGAAAGGAATTATGAAATCTTTTTAGACATTGTCGTGACATTTTAAGTATTGAATGAATATGGTGAATAGGTACGATAATCACCTTGATGATTTAAATTATTTTCTTTCATAAGTAACGAGAAAGAGGTTATATGACGGCGTATATGCGGTATATGGAGCCTAGTTAGATTACCTATTGAAATGGTTGGATTATTGGTTGATTTAAATTATTGGTTGATTTGAATTGCTAGTTGATTTGGATTATTGGTTAATAGTGGACACGCATATAAACAGAGGAAATGCTGCCCAAATTTTTATAGAATTAAGGAAGTCGTTATTCAAAAACTTACGTTAGGAGTCCTAGAATTAATGGTCTTATTATTATTATTATAGGCTGACATACTAGACGAGGCGCATCCTAGTTTTACATTGATTGAGCGACTAAGAGGTATGTGAGACTATCCTTCTTTCTTTTGGCATGATTTTAATGAAAGTACGGCGGACATACGTAATTCCTATAAGTTCAGTTTTAAAGGATAATTGTTGATTAGTGTCTATGATTTTCAGTAAAAGAGTTTATTATGATGATATTATTGAGAGTCAAAGATGATTTTTAATTGCATATGGTTGCTCATGATATCTAATCGTGCTAAGTATTATTGTTTCACTCCACCGAGCCCCGGGCCAGATCATGTTCGTGCACAACTTTACAGAATTCATCGAGTCCCTCACTAGAGGGCCGAGACACGTTATATACATATATACAGATTTTATCGAGTCCCTCCATAGAGGGCCGAGACATGATATGCGCACATATACAGACTTCCATCGAGTCCCTCACTAGAGGGCCGAGACATGTTATACAGATTGATATACAGACATAGACATAGTGACAGTATGAGTAAGCATTCATGATTTCTGATATGACTCTCATTTTTGTTAAGCTTGATGACTCTCTATCTTTACTTGACACAGTTGTGATTTTATTTTCAGTATTTCATGTTTTATATACTCAGTACATTATTTCGTACTGACCCCCCTTTCCTCGGGGGGCTGCGTTCATGCCCGCAGGTTCAGGTGTTCAGATAGGTGACCCTCCAGTTTAGGACTTCTGTACAGCAGTTGGAGAGCTCTTTTGTTCCGGAGCCAGCTATTTTGGTACAGATCTTCATCTTTCAGACTTATGCATATTTTGAGCACGACGGGGTCCTGTCCCGTCATATGTCAGTATCGTACTCTTAGAGGTCTGTAGACAGTTGTGGGTTGGACGTTTGTACCTTGTTTGGGTTGTAATGTTGTTGTACTCTGTGTTGGGGCGTTCCCGGTTATTCCTGTTGGTATCTAGTGGCAGCCTTGCCGGCTTGCTTATTTTGACTATTCCTTTGTGTATATAATGTTGGTTGGTGGCAGCCTAGTCGGCTAACATGTTTTGTTTGTTGTTCTGTTATTGATTTGGCAGCCTTGTCGGCTCGCCCATTTTGGGGAGATGTTGTAAAAGCAGCGTTGTGCTGCCGAATTTCTATAGATCTCGGTATTAAATGGATTAAGAGTGACAGGTCAGTAATGACGTCCAATTAGGACGTTTAGTCGCGACCCGTCGGGTCGGGTCGTGACAGTTTATTTCTAGGATGGCGCTGCACTCCTCTGTCAGCGCTACTGTCTCATAATCCGCCAACCTTCTTTTCTTCCCAAGTATCTCCTTCATGAATTTGAAGTATGCGGGAATTTGTTCTAACGCCTCAATGAAGGGGATATTAATGTGCAGCTTCTTAAATACCTCCAAGAACTTGGAGAACTGCTTGTCTATGGCCTTCTTCTGGAGCCTCTGAGGGTAAGGGATTCTATCAGTGTATTCCCTCAAAGGTGCTGGTGGAGCTTTCTCAACTGTAGGGTGGTCCTCAGTGACCCCCTCATTTCCTTCCTCAACTGCTTTCTCACCCTCTTTCTCATGAACCACTGCGGGTTGGGGAACAACCTTCTCCAACTGCTTTCCACTCTTTAACAACACTTCCTGACACTGCTCTCATGGATTGACCTTTGTGTTGCTTGAGAGAGTACCCTGCGGTCTGTTAGTCACCATCTTTGCCAGTTGCCCAACCTGCGTTTCCAAGTTCCTGAGAGAGGACCTGGTTTCAGACATGAACTGATTCTGCGAATTAGTGAGTGTAAGCAATGCATCCCTCAGCTCACCAGGCTTCTCCTGCTGTGTAGGTGGTCTAAACTGCTAGGATGAGGTAGCCTGATTTTGTCCTTGCTGGTTCTGGTAACTACCTTGATATGGTTGCTGCTAGGCCTGGTCGTTCCTCCATGAAAAGTTAGGGTGATTCCTCCACCCTGGATTGTATGTGTTGGATTTATAAGGCCGCTGAAAGTTCCCAACTGCCTGAACCTGCTCCATTGACACATTACTAGGGTCCACTGCTGTGCATCTATCAAGGGAATGCGGTCCACCACAAATCTCACAATTTACATGCATCTAGACTGCATTCACAGACATGGTGTTCTGCTACAGTTGCTTCGTCAGAAGGGCTACCTGTGCATTCAGGGCAGTGATGACATCTAATTCATGTATACTCATTGTCTTCCTGCTATTCACTGACCTGTCATCTGCCCCTTGGTGATTGCTGGCAGCCATGTCTTCCAGTAACTCATGTGTCTCATTGACACTCTTTCTCATGAAGGCTCCCCTGCTGCAACATCAATGATGGTACGAGTAGTACCACTCCGCCCATTATAAAAAATGTGGACTAACATCCACTTCTCTATGCCATGATGTGGGCATTTCCTTTGCAGATCCTTAAATCGCTCCCATGCATCATAGAGTGACTCACCATCCACCTGGTAAAAATTATTTAACTCTCCCCTTAACTTTGCCGCTTTTGAAGGTGGGAAGAACTTTGCAAGAAACTTTTAGGCGAGGTCTTTCCAGGTGGTGACAGAGTTGGCAGGTAGTGAGTTCAACCAGCTCTTGGCTCTGTCCCTAAGTGAGAACGGTAAGAGCCTCAGTCTAATTACATCGTCAGTAACACCATTGTACTTGAAAGTGGCACATAACTCCAGAAAGTTGGCAATGTGCATGTGGGGGTCTTCAGATGACAATCCCCCAAACTGTACTGTGTTCTGGACCATGCTCAGGATGGGAGCCTGATGCATGTCTGTGCACCAGTAACCGTGGGCAGGACATAATCTCTCAAGCTTCTTTCTGGAGGTGGTGGAACTTGTCCCATGGCAGTCGGTACCTCATTATTCAACACCTCTTCAGATACCCCGTTGTTGTTATTCTGCTGATTTTCCATGGCTAGTAAATCAACAATTCTTTTCTCACGCCTGTTTTGCTTGCACAGTTTCTCGATTTCAGGGTTGAAGGGAACAAGTGTATCTGCTCCTCTCCTTCTTCGCATACACTAGATCGTTGAAATAGACCAAAATCAACAAATAAATCAAGGCAACAATGTTCTAACACTAAGAAAAAATAAAAATAAAGCCAAAGTAGATATAAAAATAGATGGTTCGATATTAGATGTACGACAGTCCCCGGCAACGGCGCCAAAAACGTGTTAGCGATATTTTGACTGCTCACGCAAGCGTACACATCGTTAATAAGTAATATAGTCTGATAAGACCGAATATCATCCTTAGAGACTGGTTTCTAATTACCGTTCATCTATTTTATGTTATCTATTTGACAATCCATATTTGAGTTGGGTTTTTGTTTAACTACTAGAATAATTGCAAAAACTACTGAATTATTTAAGTTGTAATCAGTTATGAATGAATTAGGGCTTCCAAAATCCTCGACTATGCACTCTATTCAATACTTAATGCAACTAGAATGACTTCTTCTTCTACGTTAATATAGCGGTTAACTAAACTGTCTTATATTCCGATTAGGACATATAATCACTCAACCCCAGTGCAGAGCCCTTCTATATTTTTGTGATAGGATTTACCATATAGAAGGATTAAGAACAGTAACCTATAATGCTACACAAGTATTGGGGTACTGTCGTCCGCGATTTTAACCTATGTCTAGTCAACTACAGCATATCCAAATCTCTCCTCTCGGTTCTTGATTCGAAATTATATATATTATGATAATTAGTGATCAATTAATTATCAAACATTCATACCAATTATTGACTAAATCTTAATCAAGAGAAGAAGAAATCAAACTACTGCATAATTCATGAATAAAAGCTTCAAGCGATTCATAAGGAAAACCCTAATAAAGTGTTTAGCTCCTAGCCATAGTCACACTAAGAACTAACACAAAATCCATACATAAACTGAATTAAAAACGAAAGAAAAGAAATTTCTGCGAACTAAGTCTCCAATTGTAGCCTCCCTTGTTGTCTTGTGTTGTGCTATGTTGTAGAATGACCAACCCCCATATCATTAATCCCTAGGGCTTAAATATGTTCCAAATTTTGTGCCCTATGGACCAATCTGTCCTTAGCCAATTCGGAATTGAGATTTTCCGCACCGGCACCGCGGTTCTGCATAACGGCACCGCGGTGCTGAAAGTCCTGTGGCTTCTCAGTAAATATGACACCGCGGTTCTGCATAGTGGCACCGCGGTGCTGAAAGTCCTATGGCTTCTCAGTAAATATGGCACCACAGTTCTGCATATTGGAACCGCAGTGCTAAAAATCTTTCGTCCTGATATGCCAACTTTCATCCTTTTTGCCTCGGGAGCACCTTTTCTGCCCAATTCTCGCTCATTTTCGTCATTTTGCCTTTTGGAATCGTTGTGACTCAAAAGAAATAAAAACAAACCTAATATTATACTAAACACAACAAAATCGAGTAAAATACTAACTAAAAATGACTCAAAAAGCGTATACAAAATACGCCTAACATATGTCCCAAAGGAATAAGGGTATAGAAAGGTGTAGAAAGGCTTCACATTTTACCCTCGTTGTTGTTGAAGTATGGACTATTTTTATGGACTATTTTTATATGGATTAAGAGGCTGGATTAACATAAGAAGTAGGTGTGTAAATCACCTTGGTTGCTATTTTGAACTACCCTTGATTGGTACTTGGTTATTGATGTTATTGCCTTGTTTGTAAGTTGTGGATGTGAGTATATATAGGGGAAATGCCGCCCAAATTTTATATGAAAGGAGAGTCATTATGTGGTATAGCATATACTAGTATTCATGAAATTGATAGATGTGTTATTGTTGTTATAGGTTGAAGTACTAATTGGAACGTATTCTACTTATCGTGTTGGTATAGCCGATAAGGTATATGAAACTATCCTTTCTTCTTTTGGCATGATTTTTATAAAGTGAGTGTATGACGGACGTACATAGTTCTATTGGATTCTAATCCTAAATGATACATGATGTATAGTGCCTTGGGTTTTCCAAATGATGATTTTAAATGATACATGATACATAGTGCCTTGATTTTCCAAATAATGGTTTCGAAAGGATACATGACATGATAGTGCCTTGGTTTTTCTAAAATGAAAGTTCATTTTAAAGGTTTTATTGAAAGTCAAACGATGATTTAAATTGCACAAGGATGCTAATGATAACTATTCGTGCAAGTGTTATTATTCTATTCCACTGAGTCCCATAATAGGCCGACAATGTTTATATGATTTCACTGAGTCCCAAAATGGACCGGCAATGTTCACCGAGTCCCTCGCTAAAGGGCCGACAATGTTTATATGTATATAATTTCATGGACATATATCCATGATGCGAGTATAGATACTCATGACAGTATATGATTCCATGGGCATACTTCCATGAGGCGGGTATAGATACCCATGACAGTATATGACTCACATTTTTAAAAGGGCACAGTTGACTCTCTGTTTTTAAAGGGTACAATGGACTCTCTATTTGTACAAGGTACAGTTGAATCTCTATTTTATATGGATTGGTTGGATTTGGTATTTGATTTTCATACTTGTCCCTATCATCTTTTGGCCAGTTATGATCGTATTTACTGTACTTTATGTTTACATACTTAGTACATTGTTGTACTGACCCCCTTCTCCGGGGGAGGGGGGTAGTGGTTGCGTTCATGCCCGCAGGTATAGGTGCTCCGTTTGGTGATCCTCGAGCTTAGGATCCTTGCCCAACTTTTTGAGATAGCTCCACTATTCCGGAGCCTGTCATTTGGTACAGATCTGCTATTACAGGCTTATGTATATTCAAGGGTACGGCGGGGCCTTGTCCCGTCATAGTTCACTATCTTACTCTTAGAGGTATGTAGTCATGTGTGGGTTGGACATGTACATTTGTAGTTCATTTTGGCTATTGCGTATATAATGGCAGCCTTGCCGGCTTGTCTATGATGTTATATGACAGTTCAGGGGACATGATCCATTTGTTATGAGATTATGAGTTTTCTTAAGTTTCCGCTAGTTATATGTGATGTGTGGGTACAAGGGTGCCCAGGTAGGGCACCAGTCGCGACCCGTCGGTTCGGATCGTGACAAAAGTGGTATCAGAGCAGTTAGTCCTCGGAATGTCTAAAGACCGTGTCTAGTAGAGTCTTATGTATGGGTATATTGTGCACCATACTTATACGCAGGAGGCTGCCGAACATTTAGGATTGGTTTCTATTCTTTCATCTCATAGATCGTGTGATAGAGCTGTGTTATTAGGAGAATTCCCCTCTCTAACGTATTATTGTGTTACAGCTATGCCTCCGAGAAAAGCGACAGTGGCCCAGAAGGGAAAATCAGTAGCAGGGGCTACTAGTCAGACACAGAGAGTTATTAGGGCACATGCCCAGTCTATGCCTGAGATTGTGCGCCAGTCGGCGAGCTCAGTTACACCGCCATCACCAGAGGAGCTTAGAGCAGCTCCTGAGGCCCCGATACTTGAGCCTCCAGTTCCTCACCCAGGGGCAGATGATAGGTGCATGAGAGATGCAGTTCAACTGCTGACTAGATTGGTGGCAGGGCAGAACCGCAGATCGGGACTAGGAGTTGACCCTAGGTATGACAGTTTGAGGGTCCGTGATTTCTTGAATTGTAAACCTCCAGAGTTTTTCGGGTCACAGCCCGAGGATGACCCGCAGGAGTTTATACGATAGATGCAGCGTACCTTGAGGGTAATCAGGGTTTCGGAGACTGAGTCTGTAGAGTTGGCTTCGTATAGGATACGGGATATAGCTACAAACTGGTATGAGTCTTGGGAGTTGTCTAGGGGAGAGGAGGTTCCTCCAGCTACATGGGATGAGTTTTACAGAGGCATTCCTTGGTCACTTCTTGTCTCCAGAGATGAGGAGGGCTAGCGTTGACAGATTCCTACAATTGAGGCAGAGTGGTAGGACCATTCGCGAGTATAGCCTGGAGTTTGATTCATTGTCTAGATATGCGCCTACGATTATGGCTGATATGGCTGATAAAGTTCATCGCTATGTTATGGGACTCAATCGCTATTTGACTGATGGATGTATGACAGTGGCTCTTCAGCCAGGTATGGATATTGCCTAGATACAGACATATGCGCAGGGGGTGGAGGACAGACATAGATGGCGTCAGCCAGACAGAGGTCATGACCTAGGCCAGCATAAGAGGGCTAGGTCGGCTGAACATTTTGGTGAGTTTCAAGGCGGGTAACCTCAGCAGCAGGGTAGATATTCTTCTCAGCCAGCACAGAGTGTACCCTCACAGTCTACGGGTAGGAGATTCGATCGCAAGGGGTATTCAGGAGCTGGTCAGAGCTCCATGGCTGCAGGTTCACAGATATATAGAGGTTCTAGCCAGTCGAGACCACCTTTGCCTCAGTGTGCTCGGTGTGATAGGTCCCATTTTGGGGAATGTCGCGCTCCTACAGGTGCTTGTTTTGCTTGCGGTCGTCAAGGCCATATGAGGAGGGAATGTCCTTTTAGAGATGGTACAGGTGGGATGACTCAGCCTACTGGGTCAGTTGCCGGTTCATCATCTTCCATAGCTATGCGCCCCGCATGGCAGGGTGTTTATACGCCAGCAGGCCGTGGTAGAGGTCGTGGTGGAGTTTCTAGTTCTGGCGGTCCTACGAACCGCATTTATGCTTTGTCCAGTAGACATGTTAGGCATATTTTATATACACTTTTTTGAGTCATTTTTTAGTTAGTATTTTTCTTATATTCTTTGAAATTAGTGTCGTGTTAGGGTCGTTTTTCTTTCTTTTGAGTCACAGCGGTCCTAAATGGAGAAATGACAAAAAAAGATGAAATGAGCTCAATTGAGGTGTAATTGCACAAGAAAAGACCAAGAAATGAAGTCTAAGAAGTCCTGGAAAGTATAGAAAAAATCAGACGAAGTCTGGACGAGAAAAATGACGAATAACCGAAAAACTAGCCAAAGAACGTCACAGGAACCGCGGCGCTGTGCGGAGTCTGATTTTTCTTCAGTCTTTTCGGCGCCGTGGCGCCAGCCTACAGGGCCACGACGCCGACGCGGAAAATCTGATTTTTGGGCCGAATTTCAGAGGGTTAAAAGGGTCCGAAACACAATTTTTCTCAACTATATAATCCTAAAACCCTGACCTAAAGAAAAAGCTTGGACAATCTTGTACATATTCTAATTCATTCTTTGGGGAGGCAAGAAAGGAGGCAACAACACAAGATTAGAGACAACTTTGGTTCAAGTTTCTTTTCTTTTCTTTGTTTTATTTCAGTTTATGTTGCCCCCAAACTCAACATTTACTCGCCCTCGAGTAAAGCACTAAACAAAAAATAAAAACGAAAACAAAATCAAATAAAAGACTCAATAAAATGGATCAAATAGTTATAACAATGCTCTTTCAAAATCATGGATAAAAGATGAGATAATATGTTAGAACATATATAACATGAATAATTAGCTATCTAGAATTTCAAGTTAGATATTCCGCAAATTCACTTGGATCATAATCACTGGAAATACAAACACCTAACCTATGCATGTCAATTTCATTCCATCTTTCCCAAACGCTATAGACCTGTTTACTTGTTATTCTCCACTAATCATAGATATACATATTAAAGATCATCAGGACTTTCAAGGGTTGTAATATAGGCTTAGGCAGGGGTAGGTAAAAGTAGACATTTAGGCTCAATTACGTACCATAATCATTCTTCATTCAACTATTTTTTTCTTCTTTCTGATTTTCTTTTTAATCTCATACCTATTTCTCTCCTCTTTTCTTTTGAGAGAGTGAGATACATTATAAATAACAAGCACCCCCAAACTTAGGCTTTTGCATATTTTTCATTGGGGTGCATCAAATTTTCACTCTCTTCTTGTTTCTTTTTCAACACTTTTCATCCCACTAACTTTCAATTATTACTTATGGCACAAACAGTGAATCATAGAGTGTCAAAGAAAGATCTTATTTTAGGCTCAACGGGGCTGACTAGTGATACAATTCATATCAGGATAGGTAATGAATGGTTAGAAGGGCTATCAAAAAAATGACTGAATCATCTCCCTAAACATGTACATCTTAACTATTTCTCCTCAAATAACAAGCAAACAGATTTTGTAGACATTTTTCAACCTTTCTTTCAATAATTGACACACATAAGCTAAACACAAATATCCCAAAGAATTAGATGTCATGAATTTTTGGCATATCTAACTTAAGCACACAGATTGTTGCTTTCAATTCTATTACATTATCCCACTTTATCCACTCAATATCTTTAGCAACTACAACATGCATGATCCATAAAAAAAAAATTGTCTCACAAACACCTGAAACAAACAAAAAGACTCAAAACAAACAACAAAACAAAATAAGATTCCCCCCAAACATAATCGACACATTGTCTCCAATGTGTGAAGACTAAAAAATAAGGGGACAACTTACAAAAACAAAACAGCGGTCATAACAGATGTCTGAGAGGGAAAATTCTGGAATTTGCACTGTTTTCAGAATTTCAGCATTTTTGACACCTTTTTCTTCAGAGTTAGCTTTCAGTCCACCTGTCATCCAAAAACACAAGACAAGAAACCAAGACTATTCAAGACAAATAAACAAACTAAAACAAAAATCAAAATAACATAATTAATAAATATTGGGTTGCCTCCCAACACGTGCTGTCTTTAACGTCTTTTAGCCGGACGCAGTTAATATTTACTGGTGCCCAGTGGATCCTTCTGCGAACTGCTTGCAATCCGCACAGTTATTGTTGCAGGTCTCACTTCTCATACAACACTTTTTTCAAACAAGGGCCTCATATCTAAGATTATCCTCCAATTACACAAGACAGACTTGTATTCTAGGCTCTCTATAATGTAGGGATCAGTAAAACTCCCTACATCTCTCAACTTTTGGGGGTTCCCTTGAGGGTATGGACTTTCTGGTTGGGGCTCAGCAATGATAGTTGGTGGTGTCTTTTCTGCAACGGGTATAGGAAAAAGAAATTCCAAGGAATCCAAAAAAGTGAAAAATTGGATCTCAGTAACCTCTTCTTTCTCTTCACCAACTATCTCTCTCAATTCCTCATTATTCTCAACAGTTTGTTGTGGTTCAGGTTCCTCACTCTGCTTAATCCCCAAAACTGTGTCGCTAGGCAGATTTTCTTGCGGTACATTGATCACCATATCCATCAGCTGTCCTATTTGTGTCTCCAAATTTTTGAGGGACACCCTTGTCTCAGCCATAAACTGAGTCTGGTACTTGGTGAGCCAGAGTATGGCTGCATGCAACTCATTTGATCTTCCTGTGGAACCTGTGGGTTAGGCTGTTGTTGATGATTCCACTGCCCCTGATAGTAGTAGTAGTCCATGTGTCCTGTTTTTTTTTCTTTTTTCTTTTTTCTCAATACACTAACTTTATCTACAAAATAAGAAAAACACCAAAAACAGTGATAAAAATATGCTCGCAAAACAAGTTAGAAACTTGTTCCTGGAGCAAATTAGAAATAAAATAACATAACCGAGTATATACAAATCAAATTAGAAATAAAATTAGATAATTCGATATTGAAAGTACGCCAGTCCACGACAATGGCGCCAAAAACTTGTTAGCTATATTTCTAAGTGCTTAACGCAAGTGTACGTATCATTACAAGTAATATAGTCTGGTAAGGACTAATATCGTTCCCAGAGACTGGTTATCAAGTACCGATTATCTAAGATTTAGTTTCTATTTGGTGAACATTAATTTGTTTGTATTTTTATCTAATAACTAAGACTAAGTAATTGCAGAAAATAAACTAATTATGATAATACTTTGGTTTAAATCAGTTATGAAGGAATTATGGCTTCCAATATCCTCGACTATCCATTCTTTTCAATCCTTAATGCAACTAGAATAACTTCTTCTTCTACGTTAAGATAGCAGTTAACTAGGCTGTCTTATATTCCGGTTATGATATATAATCGCTCAACCCCACTGCAGAACCCTTCTATATTTCTATGATAGGATTTACCACATAGGAGGATTAAGAACAATAACCTATAATGCTACAAAAGTATCGGGGTACTTTCGTCTGCGATTTTAACCTATGTCTATTCAGTTACAGCATATCCAAATCTCTCCTCTCGGTTCTTGATTCTAAAACATATAGATTATGATAATTAATTGTCAGTTAACTATCAAACATTCATACCAAATATTGAATAAATCTTAATCAAGTGAAGAAGAAATTAAACTAATGCATTAATTCATGAAATAGAGTTTCAAGAGATTCAATAGGAAAGCCCTAATAAATTAATTAGCTCCTAAACACTGTCATGTCAAGAACTAATACAAACCAACAAGACATGACCAGGAGGCGTCACCGGATGTTGTCACAGGTATATTATTGATCATTTTCTGTGACGTATATGCATTGATAGATCCAGGTTCCACTTTATCCTATATATCTCCCCTTGTTGCTAGTAGAATTGGGATAGAACCTGAGTCGATAGAACCTTTTGAAGTAGCTACACCGGTAGGAGATTCGGTCATAGCTAAGCGCATATATAAAAATTGTTCGGTGGTTATATATAGTCGCCGCACCATAGAGTTAGACATGATTGACTTTGATGTGGTTATGGGTATGGATTGGTTATCTTCTTGTTATGCTAACGTTGATTGTAAAGAGAAGTTGGTTCGATTTCAGTTTCCAGGAAAACCAGTTATAGAATGGAAAGGGAATACCGCATCGCCAATGGGTAAGTTTATTTCATACCTCAAGGAAAGGAAGATGGTCAAAAAAGGCTATATTTATCACTTGGTTCGGGTGCATGATACGAAAGCTGAGGTACCGACTCTTCAGTCAGTTCCGGTAGTTAGTGAGTTCCCAAATATATTCCCCAATGATCTTCCGGGTCTTCCTCCAGAACGGGAGATAAAGTTCACTATAGATTCACTACCAGATACCCAACCCATATCTATTCCTCCATATAGAATGGCACCTGCAGAGCTGAAAGAGTTGAAAGAGCAGCTGAGGGACTTGTTGGAAAAAGGCTTCATTAGGCCTAGTACATCACCTTGGGGAGCACCGATATTATTTGTAAAGAAGAAAGATGGATCGATGTAGATGTGTATTGATTATAGGCAGCTGAATAAGGTGACAATCAAGAACAAGTATCCCCTCCACAGGATTGATGATTTATTTGACCAGTTGCAGGGTGCTAAGTATTTGTCGAAGATAGACTTGCGGTCAGGTTATCATCAGGTACGGGTCAAGGAGGCAGATATTCCTAAGATAGCATTCAGGATCCGATACGGGCATTATGCGTTTAGAGTGATGTCTTTTGGATTGGCCAATGCTCCAGCGATATTTATGGACTTGATGAACCGGGTGTTAAAGCCATTCTTGGATATGTTTGTTATCGTGTTCATTGATGATATTCTGGTCTATTCACGATCAGAAGCGGAGCATGCAGACCATTTGAGGACGGTAAAGGTACTCCAACATCGGAAGTTGTATGCTAAGTTTTCTAAGTGTGAATTCTGGTTGGCCTCAGTGGCATTCTTGGGGCATATTATTAGAGCCGATGGTGTTCATGTGGATACAAGGAAGATTGAGGCAGTTAAGACTTGGCCCAGACCTACGACTCCTACCGAGGTACGCAGTTCTCTAGGGCTAGCCGAGTATTAGAGAAGGTTTGTGGAAAAGTTTGCCTCGATCTCAGCGCCTTTGACTAGGCTAACTTAGAAGGAAGCTAAGTTCCAATGGACGGATGCTTGTGAGCAAGGCTTCCAGTTGTTAAAGGACAAGTTGACTAAGACTCCAGTTCTGACTCTTGTTGAAGGACTAGAGGGTTATGTCATTTATTGTGATGCTTCGGGTGTTTGGCTTGGTTGTGTGTTGATGCATCATGGTAAGGTTATAGCTTATGCATCCCGGCAGCTCAGGAAGCACGAGAAGAATTACCCTACTCACGATGTGGAGTTAGCGGCAGTGATACATGCTTTGAAGATATGGAAACATTATTTATATGGAGTTCATGTTGATATTTACACGGATCACAAGATTCTCCAATATATCTTCAAGCAGAAGGAGCTGAACTTACGGCAGAGACGGTGGTTAAAGTTACTTAAGGACTATGATGTTGATATCTTGTACCACCCAGGGAAAGCTAATGTGGTAGAAGATGCTCTTAGCCGTCGATCTATGGGTAGCTTGACAGATGTGCAACCGGAAAAGAAGGAGATGGTTCGTGAGATACACCAGCTAGCGAGCTTTGGAGTCCGGTTGGCCGATTCTGGAGATAGTAGAGTTCTTATTCGAGGAGTTGTCGAATCCTCTATCGTAAAAGAGGTGAAGAGGCATCAGTATGAGGATCTTGTTCTGGAACGGTATAGAGATGCAGCTCTTTGAAAGAAGAAGACTCTAATTGAGGTTGCACCTGATGGGGTGCTACGATACGAAGGCAGATTGTATGTACCTGATGTTGTAGGTCTACGAGAACAGGTTATGGGAGAGGCATACAATGCTTGGTATTCTATTCATCTGGGTCAACGAATATGTATCATGACCTCAATGCGTATATTGGTGGGATGGCATGAAAAGGGACATAACGGAGTTTGTCGCGCAGTGACCGATTTGCCAACAGGTTAAGGTTGAGCATCAGAAGCCTGGTGGATTATTGCAGGAGATAGAGATCCCGACTTAGAAGTGGGAAGTGATTAATATGGACTTCGTTACAGGCTTACCTCGTACTCAGAGGAAGTATGACTCCATATGGGTCATTGTGGATAGGCTGATGAAATCAACCCATTTTCTTCCAGTCAGGACTACTTACTCAGCTGAGGACTATACTAGGCTGTACATCAGGGAGATTGTGAGACTGCACGGGGTTCCCACATCTATTATATCAGACAGAGGGTCTCAGTTTATAGCTAACTTTTGGAGATCGTTCCAGAAGGGATTGGGGACACAGGTGAGTCTCAGCACAACGTTTCATCCTCAGACTGATGGGCAGACAAAGCATACTATTCAGACACTGGAGGATATGTTGAGAGCCTGTACTATTGACTTTAGAGGTAGCTGGGATGATCACTTACCACTCGTTGAGTTTGCCTATAACAACAACTACCATTCTAGCATTCAGATGGCCCCGTACGAGGCCTTATATGGGAAGAAGTGCAGGTCACCTATTGGTTGGTTTGATGTGGGCGAAACTATGTTACTTGGCCCAGACATGATTCAGCAAGCTGTAGATAAGGTGAAGTTTATCCAGGAGAGATTATTAGCAGCCCAGAGTCGACAGAAGTCTTATGCAGATAATCGACGTCGACACTTGGAGTTTCAGCTTGATGATTGGGTATTCTTGAAGGTATCACCCATGAAGGGTGTGATGAAGTTCGGTAAGAAGGGGAAGCTGAGCCCGAGATACATTGGACCTTACCAGATTATTCGCAGGGTAGGCAAGGTTGCCTATGAGTTGGATCTACCATCTGATTTGGAAGTGGTACATCCGATTTTTCATCTATCGATGCTATGTAAGTGTATTGGTGACCCTTCTAGGGTATTCCCTACAGATGATGTTCAGGTGACAGAAGAGTTGACTTATGAGGAGAGTCCTATAACTATATTTTATCGTCAGGTGAGAAGGTTACGCACTAAGGACGTGTCTTCCGTCAAGGTGTTGTGGTGAAATAATAATAGGGAAGAGATGACGTGGGAAGCAGAGAATGAAATGAAGAAGAAGTATCCCCACTTGTTTCCTACACCTACAGGTAATTCGATTCCCTATTTGACTATTTTGATTGATGAATGAGACTATGTGTTATATTGTGGTCATGTGAGACATCTTTGTGTTGCTGACAGGTTGATAGGTATAGTTAAATGATACTATGTCAAAATTTGTATAGCTTGAGACCTATTATGAACATTCGGGATGAATGTTTCTAAGGAGGGAAGAATGTTACACCCCGTAATTCCAGGGAAATGAAATAAGAACGTAAGTTAGGAAATAAAATTTTAATGTTGGAAGGAAAGTATATTTACATATTATAATTTTGGATACAACAAATGTGACGACGAAATAAGCCCATTTTCTTCCAGTCAGGGCGAAAGGTTGCAGCACCGCGGTGACGGACTGTAGGACCACGGTGCCATAACTACCGAGAAGCCGCAGTACTTTCGGCACCACGGTGCCATTCTACAGTACCGCGGTGCCGATACGGGAATTTCCAAATCAGATATTTTTATGAAGGGAAAGACAAGTGGACAAGTGGGGTTCATGGGCCCCCTCCACTTGTGCTACATACACCAAATATCTACAAGTCTTTCAAGACTTGGATCACAAATATCTTCTCCCTCAAACCTCTCATCTCTTCCTTCTCTACGAGTCTCGAAAATCCTTTCAAGTGAAGAACAAGTTAACTTATTTTCCAAGATCAAGCCCCATAACTAAGTTCTAAGCCAAGTTAAATACTTCAAGACAGTGGGTCACGATTTTTGGCTTAAAAACTACCTTGAATCCCTAAGCTTGGAAATTAACTTTTTGGAAGAGAAATAAGAAAGTAAGATGGTTACAAGCTTGTAGAGGATATGTGTGTGTTATTGTAACGTGAAGAAAACAGTGCAGTGGTGCCGTGTGTTAAGGATTGTTTTGGGCTAAAGTGAAGGTAAGATTTCTTCTTCCTCTTAATGAATAATGGAAGTTAAATGATGTTGTAGTTAAGGGATAAACTTGTGTTAAGTGAAATGGAGAATAAGAAGTGCATGAGACCGTTTTGGCATGTTAGCCGATTTTAGACTGTTTTGTTTATATTGGATTCGTTGGTTGTTATTGTTATTATCGTCACTAAGTGCATGTTAGATTGAAGGAAATCTTGTTAGTGAAAGTTGAAATGGTTTATATAAAATTGTTGAAACATGTATCGGATTTTAAGGAGTTATGAAAAGGGCTTTGGTATTGGTTGTTGGCCGAGGCTTCATGAAACTGTTGGATATTTTTGTGTTGTTTTAGGGACTGTTTTGTGGAGTTATAATGCTGGAAATTTAGTTACAATTATGCATGTTTAATGTGGTAATTGCTAACGTATGTTGTTAGCGATATTTCGAATGCTCACGCAAGCGTACGCATCGTTGACAAGTAATATAGTCTGATAAGATCGAATATCGTCCTCAGAGACTGGTTTCTAATTACCGTTCATCTATTTTATGTTATCTATTTGGCAATCGATATTTGAGTTGAGTTTTTGTTTACCTACTAGAATAATTGCAAGCACTACTGAACTATTTAAGTTGTAATCAGTTATGAATGAATTATGGCTTCCAAATCCTCGACTATTTACTCTATTCAATCCTTAATGCAACTAGAATGACTTCTTCTTCTACGTTAAGATAGCGGTTAACTAAACTGTCTTATATTCCGGTTAGGACATATAATCACTCAACCCAGTGCAGAATCCTTCTATATTTCTATGATAGGATTTACCACATAGGAGGATTAAGAACAGTAACTTATAATGCTACACAAGTATCGGGGTACTGTCATCCGCGATTTTAACCTATGTCTAGTCAACTACAACATATCCAAATCTCTCCTCTCGGTTCTTGATTCGAAATCATATATATTATGATAATTAGTGATCAATTGCAGCCTCCCTTATTGTCTTGTGTTGTGCTATGTTGTAGAATGACCAACCCCTCATAGCATTAATCCCTAGGGCTTAAATATGTTCCAAATTTCGTGCCCTATGAAACAATCTGCCCTTAGACAATTCTTCTTCGGAAGTGAGATTTTTCGCATCGGCACCGCGGTTTTGCATAACGGCACCGCGGTGCTGAAAATCCTGTGGCTTCTCAGTAAATATGGCACCGTAGTTCTGCTTAGTGGTACTGCGGTGCTGAAAGTCCTGTGGCTTCTCAGTAAATATGGCACCGCGGTTCTGCATATTGGCACCGCGGTGCTGAAAATCCTTCGTCCTTTTTGCCTCGGGAGCACCTTTTCTACCAAATTCTCGCTCATTTTCGTCATTTTGACTTTTGGAACCGCTGTGACTCAAAAGAAAGAAAAACAAACCTAATGTTATACTAAACACAACAAAAACAAGTAAAATACTAACTAAAAATGACTCAAAAGGCGTATACGAAATACGCCTAACAAGTACCCCAAACTTAACCTTTGTTCGTCCTCGAGCAAAGATCAAAACAAAACAAAGACACAAAAACAAAAGACTCAAAGACTCAAACCAAGCAGCTGCACAAGTACTTAGAAACACATGAACGTCAGTTGGGATAATATGTAGGAACATATATAGCATGAATTTAGCAATCTAGAATTTCAAGTCAGATATTTCGCAAATTCATTTAAATCATAAGTAATTGAAGCATAGATGTCACGACCCGACCCCAGGCCGCGACTGGTGCCCTACCTGGGCACCCCTTTCAGGTATACATCAGATAATAGCAGCGGAACATACACAATACATAAACATCACAGGCCAGCCGATAAGGCCGCCTTCCATAATATATACATAACCAAAAGTAAAACAGTACAACCTGTTCTTACAGCCCAAACACAAATGCGACTACGCACTTCAGAATAATCAATGGCGGACAGGTTCGCCATACCCCGAATGTACATAATATCTACAACATCGTGGGAAACTGCATTAAAAGACAAGCCTCCGAGGAAAGCTTCGACACTGATCGGTGATCCTAAGAATGAGGATCCACCACCGCTACTCCTACCGCATTTAACGCACTCGAGGAAAGGGGGTCAGTACACAATATGTACCAAGTATGTAAAAGTGGAAAATACTGTAATTATATCATAAGTCTAAATAAAGTTGGAGTCATGGATGATAATCAAATTACAGTACACTGTGCCTTACTAACAATGAGAGTAAACAAGAGTATACTTTACTGCATAAAAATAGGAGGCTCATGATCAAAGTAGGGCCACCCGCCCGTAGTATCATTAAGCAATCCTACTCCTGGGATTATTTCACCCGCATAGGTCCTGTGGACCCGCAATGAGGTCATCCACCTCGCATGGGACTATTTCACCCGCATGGGACTATTTCACCCGCATGGGCCCGGTGGGCCCGCAATGAGTACAAACGCCGCACTCGTATCATGGGTAGCAAATCCATGGAATAAGTAGTAATCCGGGGGTTTACCCCGCAAGAATAACTTAAACTAGCACAACCGGCTATCATACATAACATAAGCGCTACCGGCTTATCATAATATATAAGCAAGTTAAGAAATCCCCTAACTTCTTATTAACATCATTATTATACCTTCTCATTTTAGTTTACTTAAGGCACTAACATGTCATTATAAAGGAAATTTAACCCAAAGTACTACGTACTTCTATTCTTTTAAAAATGACTCTTTTCTTTCATATAAAACTTCCAAGATACTAATAACTGTAGTATCAAGTCATATCTACTTTTCAAGATAAGTCACATTACCTTTTTAGAAATACATTTAGGCTTCTAAATCAAGTGACTTCCTTCTTTTAAAACCTTAAGCAATTGATGCCTTAAAATCAATTTGCCTTTCGTTATTTCAAGTCATTTATCATACTTACATTACCTAGAGTAAACCACTCTTTTTAACTTTCCATAAAGCTATTATATCCAACTTCACATAAAGTCGTTATACTAGCTTTATACTTTAGACAATTACATTCTTCCTTATACCCAAGGGACTTATACTTTTAAAACGGAACAAGCATCATATACTTTTTTTAAAATACTTCAAGTCCCTTAAATTTTAGAAACCAAGATATCCTTAATATTTTTAAACAAGTGAGTTAATTCCCTAACTCAACCAACTTGGACATTCTTAAAATAAGCCAAGGATATCAAATGGACTAGATTGTCAAAAATCTCGTACGTCTACCGTACTATATATTTACAATTATTCATGCTCAAGAGATAAGAAAATTCCACATACCTCTTCGGGTCAATCCACTTGCTAAGTCCAATATACCGCACGTAGTATGTCAACCTATAATGACCATAATACGTCTATTATCTTCTAGCTTCAACGTAGAACATTCTAATTGCAAAGTTCCTTATTCTACGGAAAATTGGACAGCACTTCCTTTGTTTCTACATACTTTTCCACCTTTTTCAAGGTCCGAATTCAACATCCAAACGCCCCCTTTAAGGCCCAACAATCCAATCAATACAAAGGGGATTACACGCCTAAACTTGGACGTGTAAAATTCTGCCCCACAATACATAACAACTAATTCAATAAGTTTAAGGTAGTATCTTGGCTATAACATGCTCACATATCATTCTTATCCAATCCTTTCAAATCCAAATTGTTATTTCTACATGCAATATACCTAAAAGCAATATTGACAACTACAAGTCCTTTCTTCCTCACATGCAACACAATTTTTACTTAAAAAGGTGAATAGATTGTTACCTTAGAGTTCACCCAAAAGTCCAACAAATTTCACTTGCCTTCTTTCCACAATCACCTCCACAAACCTCCTACAAGCTTGCCAACAAGTTTCCTTCTTGTCACCTTTCCGAAATTTCTCTAGGCCTTGGATTCTCCTTGAATTTTTAGAGAGAAGGGAGAGGAATTTTTAGAGAGAAGGAAGAGGGATTTAATTTTTAGAGAGAAGGGAGAGCTTTGAAGAATGACCAAGTCTTCAAGACTTGGTCAATAAATAGTGCTTCCCCACAATCAAATGGGAGGGACACTTGTCACCCTCCCATGGCCTTTTAAAAAGAAAACTTCTGATTTTCCCCCCAGATTCCGCAAAAACTCCGTCTCGGTGCCGCGCCGCACTGCGGCCAAGGCCTAAAACCTCTGCAAACTTCCGACATACAGCCGCGACTGCATTCGGCGCTGGCGCTGCAGCTTCAGAGAACTGCCAGTAATCCTGCCGCTGCCCTCGCATCCGCGCGCGCCGTGGCCCTCGACCGAAAATATTCTCACCGATCACAAGACTGAACTTGTAACTCCCATAACTTTCTACTCTGATGTCCTATCGACGAACGGTTTGTTGCGTTGGGAACTAGACTCAACGAACTACATACTAGGCCTTTGAAACACCTAGGAACTCCTAATGCAACTGGACATAAACCGCGTCAAAGTTGACTAAAACCCGTCCGAAACAATCCGTCAACCTATCTTTCTAAAATTTAAGTCTTAATCCCTTTCGTACGTTCTCATACGCATGACCTGAACTACGGGGTATAACAATAGATACCTAACCTATGCATATCAATTTCATTTAGTTCTATGAGCTTGTTTACTTGCTATTCTTCATTAATCATAGACATACATTCTAGAGATTATCAGGACTTTCCAGGGTTGTAATGTAGGCTTAGGCATGGGTAGGTAAAATTAGACATTTAGGCTCAATTTACGTACCATAAGCATTTTTCTTACTCAACCATTTTGTCCTTCTTTTTGGTATTCTTTTCAGTTCATACTTATATCCCCCTTTCTCTTTTTGAGAGCATGCAACAATTCACATAGGCACCCTAAACTTAAACTTTTACATTTTTTTCATTGGGGTGCATCACTTTTTCACTCTTTTTTTATTCCTTTTTCACTATTTTTCATTTCAATTTTTCAATTACCGCTTGTGATACACGAGAGAATCATGGAGTGTCAACTAAAACAACTTATTTTAGGCTCAAAGGGGCTGACTAGGGATACAATTTATTGCAAGATAGGTAATGAATGGTAAGAAGGGCTAACAAAGATATGCCTGAATCATCTCCCTAACATGTATATCTTAACTATTTCACCTCAAATAACAAGCAAGCAGAATTCATAGACATTTTTCAATTAACAGCACATAGGCTAAGCACCAAATTTTCATAAATATTTGACATATCTAACATAAGCACACAAATTTTAGCTTCTCATTCCACTATATTATCCACTTAGTTCACTAGACGTTCCAAATAAGCACATAATGCATGATCATAAAAAAAATTGACTCACATAAAACACAAAAACAAACAAAAGACTCAAAATAGACACAAAAATAAAATAAAAACTCTCCCCCAAACTTAAACTACACATTGTCCCAAATGTGTAAAAGACTCAAAAATTAAAAAAGGACGATTTACAGACATACATCGGCTCAAATTGGTGGTGGTGGCAGCGGATACTGCATTGACCATTGGGTGAACATAGAACTCAAATTATCAACACGCTGGGTCAGGTGTTGATGGTCTTGCATCATTTGCTCTTGATTTTTCAGCATCCTTTGTTGGTTCAAGAGCATTGCTCCATCATTGGCATTGGAGGCTCCAAGGACAGAGGAGGTTGATGGTTGCTTTTTCCTGCTTCATTATGTGCCTCAGCCTCAGGCTCTTCATCATCCATGGCTGCTGCGTCTGCTGCTGCTGGGCCACTTCTTGCTGCTGGTCCTGGATTTGGGTCAAGGAAAGAATGCACTAAATTGTAGGTCACAGGAGACTGACTCTTCTCAATAATATCCGTGGCGAATGTTGGGACTCCATGCCTATCACATAAGGCAGAAATGAGTGACCCATGTCCCAACCCGCCAGTAGTAGTCAGTTTGTTAATCTCCCTTATGCTTTGCACTATTTCTCTCCCAACACCGATTGTTATGTCCGTCATGATGTCATAAATGAGCTTGATTCTATCTGTGGGAATATTGGTGAAATAATTTGACGGAATCAAGCGAGCACTTACAAAATATAGCCATCATCTGGCTGTTTTGTTAAATCGCACCGCAAATCTCCGGATCCGCTATGCAAAATTAAACTCGATCGGGTAGCACAATGTCTCCGCAACTACATTCCACATGATGTGGTTTATATTTCTTGACCAACAACTGAAGTGGTATGGATTATTGCCTTAGTCCTCAACGTCATAGGTCCTCAGTAGCGCATTCACAACTTCAGAACTCACGGGCACATATTTCCCTCTAACAAAGCATCTCTCATCCCTTTGCTCGGGATAATTCGCATAGAATTCCCTCACAAGGATAGAATTCTGAAGTGGATCCTCTTCGGATTGGTGAACCTTTTCCACTCATTTGCCTCAATCATGACCCTAATAGGCTCGTAGTCATCATCATCATCAAATGGCATGACTTGGTAGTCCATGCCTCTTTCTGGTATCAATGTAGTAGTACTAATCTTGTTATATCGATCTTCCGCCTGTTTGTTGGTAAATCGAGTAACATCATAGTCTGGGGCTGATGGAGATGAGGTGGTTTGGGCGGTTCTTTTCCTAGAAGTCATTGTGAAGGTTGTTGGAAAAATTTCGACAGCGTTTCCTTTGTTTCCTCGAGGTGTCCCAACAACTAACACTTCATACAATCAACAATAACCAACCAAAAATCGGTCCACAGCAGCAATACACAACTACTACACCACAATAAGCCTCAATCCACACAACTACACAACGAACAACCACCGCAGTAAACACCCACAAACTTCACAAAACCCTACCACCACAGTACGTACCACCCCCAAACTTGCAAGTTACTTTCCCTACTAGCCTTGAAATTGCAAGAACAATGATGAAGATTACCTTTTTGAAGAGTCATTCTTCACTAATTTTTTGACCCAAATAGAAGGAATGATGATGGTATAAGATATGAGGGTTCTTAATGGGGTGGTGTGTAGGAATTTTTGAAGAGTTTGGTGGAGTTTGTGGGAATTTTGGATAGAAGGAGAGGAATTTCAGAATTTGTAGAGAGAGAAAGGGTTTGTGTTTGTGTGGGAAAGGATTTGGGGATTTAGGGCTTTTAATTCAGAAATCCCATCCTGTGTCACGAACCGACCCTGCTCGCGATCGTGCCCTACCCAGGCACCCACAGTATACATCGAGAATAGCAATGAACATACATAAACTCATAAAATACTAGACAGTAAATATCAACAGGCTAGCCGATAAGGCCACCTTCCGAAGAATATACATCTTTGTTCTTACAACCCAATCCACAAGATATGACTACAGACCTCTAAAAATTGTTATATAACAACTGTGACGGGACAGGGCCCCGCCATACCCCTGAATGTACAACAACCGACAATACCAGGGATCTGAACCAAAGATAAGCCTCCGGAGAAATGGAGCTTCTCAACAGCTGAACAGTGATCCTAGGAGTGAGGATAAGCAACCTGTATAACTCTACCTGCAGCATGAACGCAGCTCCCCGAGGGAGGTCAGTACAACAGGTACCAAGTATGTGAAACTGAAAGTACTGTAATGAAATCATAATAGTCTAAAATAAAGTTGGGGACATGTATGATAACCACATTAACAGTACACTATGCCTTATTAACAATGAGAGTGGACAAGAATAAACTGTCTGTTTTAAAACAGGAAGCTCATGATTAACCTAGGGCCATCCGCCCGTAGTATCATTCTGCAATCCTACTCCTGGGACTATTTCACCCGCATAGGCCGTATGGACCCGCATGAGGTAATTTCCTCGCATAGACTGTATCCGCCCGCATAGGTCGTATGGACCCGCATGAGGTAATCTCTTCGCATAGGACTGGTCCGCCCCGCATGGGACTATTTCACCCGCATGAGCCCTACGGACTCACATGAGGTATTCCTCGCATCGTGGGGAGCAAATCCACGGAATATGAAAATGCAACAAGCTCGGGGAATGACCCCGTAATGAACAATACATCACTAGCACAACCGGCTATCATACATAACATAAGCACCACCGTCTTATCATACATAACATAAGCACCACCGACTTATTATAATTATCATAAGCAAGTTAAGACATCCCCTAACTTCTTATTAGCCTTAATTATCATGCACTCTCATTTTATTTAACTTAAGGCACTAACATGTTATTAGAAATCCGGAAATTTAACCCAAAGTACTACGTACTTCCGTTCCTTTAAAAAAAGAACCCTTTTTATATAAAAACACCAAGATACTAACACCCGTAGTATCAAGGCTTGTCTACTTTTCAAAACAATTTACTACACCTTTAGAAATTCATTTCAAGGCTTTGACATTAAGTAACTTCTACATTCACAACCTAGGCAACTCATGCCTATAAATCAAGTAGACACTCTCTTAACCTTCCATAAAACCGTTATAACTAACTTCCCATAAAGCCGTTATAACTCTTTATGTTTTAGACAATTACATTCTTTTTTAAACCAAGAGACTTATACTTTTAAAACCAAGTATCATATACTTTCAAATCAAGTTTCATAACTTTCAGAATACTTCAAGTCTCTTAACTTTAGAAATCAAGTTTCTTAACTTTAGAATAGTTCAAGTAATCAACACTTTCCAAACCAAGTATTCTATACATTTCCAAGTCAAGAAATATTTGTTTACCTTTTTAGAATAAACCATTCTT
Organism: Przewalskia tangutica; assembly: GCA_029844215.1. NCBI lineage: Eukaryota > Viridiplantae > Streptophyta > Magnoliopsida > Solanales > Solanaceae > Przewalskia > Przewalskia tangutica. The sequence goes on along the minus strand of CM056728.1, from coordinate 30,874,285 downwards.
TTAACTTCCCATAAAGTTGTTATAACCAAATTTCCATAAAGCCGTTATACTAACTTTATGCTTTAGAAACTAAGACATCTTTAACCTTTAAAATAAGTGAGTTAATTCTCTAACTCCACCGACTTAGAAATTCTTAAACAAGTCAAGGGTACCAAATGAAATTAAATTCATTTAAAACTCGTACGTCCACTGTACTATACATTTATAGCTACTCATGCTCAAGAGATAAGAAAAGTTCCACATACCTCTCCGGCTCAATCCACCTGCCAAGTTGAAAACGCCGCACACAGAATGTCAACCTATAATGACCATAATACGTCCATAAACTACTAGTTTTCAACATAGAATATTTCCAAGTATAAGGATTCTTAATTCTACGGAAAATCGGGCAGCACTTCCTTTGTTTCTATGTACTTTTCCACCTTTTTCAAGGCCCGAAAATCAATAACCAAATGCCACATTTAAGGCTCAACAATTCATAAATTCAAAGGGGATTACACGCCTAACAGGACGTGTAAAATTCTGCCCCACAATTAATATAAAACTGTCCAACAACTTAAGCCATTCTCGGCTACCATCAATATCAACAACAATGTCAATTTCCGTTCAATTCCTTATTAATCCAAGTTGTTATTCCAACCTGTTATATACATAATAATAATTAGAACAACTATAAATCCTTTCTTCCTTAACATGCGACGATTGTATCTAACAATTAAATTGAATTACAAACTTAATGGCTAACATGTCCAATTTCGGTTTTCAACATGTCGACATGATCCAAATCTTTTCAAACTTCATAATATGTATCACATGATCATTCCTAACTTATCATAACATGGAATCTTTAATCACATTAAGAAGATGAAGATTTTACCTCAATAAGCCCTAATAATATCCAAGCGTCAAAGTCGATCCTTAGCAACTTTTAGCTCCTCTTCTTATGTTCCAATCCGCTCCAAGCACTCCTTAGAAGCTCATAACCAACTTCTCTTCAATTTCCAACTTCAAAGTTGAAGAACACCTTAGGTTTTCATCTTGCGACTAACGTGAAAACGTAGTTTTTCCGGGATCTTTCTATTGAGATATCCTTACAATACCTCTAGGAACCTTGGGTTTGAATATTGGGAATTATGGAGCAAGATTGCAAAAAAAATCTTTCTTTTTCTCCCCTTAGCCGAGAGCAACTTAACACTAGCTCAAAGTTTTTCTTGAATTTTTCTAAGTGTTGAATGAACTAGTCTTGCACTAGTGGTAGTAATATATAAGGAGACCAATGGCTAGGATTAAAACATATGGATGGCTAAGATGAGGTCAAATATATCAAGCTCACTTTTCCCTTTGACTTGGTCCATTATATCAAGCCAATTTGGCTAGCCTTTAATGAATATTTTCGTCCAAGGATGACCATGTGGAGGGTGACACATGTCGTCCTCTCATTGGTCCATAACATGCCGTTTCTCGAAATTTCCATAATTGGTCAAAATATCGGAAACCTCGTGGGCCCCACAAAAATGTAAAATTTCTCGGTGGGCCACACGTATCCAACTCTGTAAATTAACTTCCATAGTTCCGATAAATTCTAAACGTCTCAATTAGCAAACTCGAGAACCTAATTCCTATTAACAAACACTTCTCTTTGCCGAGGTTCGGAAGATTTTTCCTTCGGAAAACAATTCTTTCTTTCGTTCAAATTTTTAACATCTTGATTCCTTACGTACATTCTTATATATATATCCTGGAATAACGGGGTGTAACATCCTGGCACCGCGGTGCTGAAAGTACTGTAGCCCTATGGTCATTCGGCACTGCGGTTCTGCATAATGGCACCGCGGTGCATAAACTCCTGCGACTTCTCTGAATATTAGGCACTGCGGTCCTGCACAATGGCACCGCGGTGCTTCCCCGATTTCGTATTTTCCATCCTCTTCTTTGTGCTTAGTCTCCGACTTCTTCACATGGCATCACAACACAACAAAAAATACCAAAAGTGAGACTGTTCTAATTAAACTAAATTGCATAATTTAAACATTGGGTTGCCTCCCAAGTAGCGCTGTCTTTAACGTCTTTTAGCCGGACGCAAGTTCCTTATTAAATCATTGGGATAAATTAACCCCACAACCTATCCACTTAAGGATTATTCTTCTCTTCCTCACTTTATTTTTGTCACGACCCGACCCCGGGCCCGTGACTGGTGCCTTACCCCGGGCACCCTAGTGATACAACATCAGAGAAAAATCAGCGGAAATAAAAGCTTACACATGAAACAAGATATACAATAATGAAATAAGAAAACAGTCTAACCAAAACGGTTACCTTTCTGAATATATAAATAAAACTTGAACCCGAACAGTTATATCCCTTTTACAAACTCGCCACAACAAGATACTGCACTTAAGAATGTTATAACAACGACGACGTGGCTCGCCATACCCCTGAATGTAAGTACCTACAACAACAGGGGACCATACCAAAGATAAGCCTCCGGAGAAACGGAGCTTCCCAAAACGCTGAACTGTGATCCTATGAGCGAGGATCGACGATCGTGTACTTCACCGCAGATGAACGCACTTCGGGCGAGGTCAAGACAACAGTACCAAGTATGTGAAATCGAAGATATCAGAATGAAATCATAATAGTCTATATAAAACAGAAGACATATATGATAACCAATTTACGATACACAATACGTAAGTAGTCATGTCAAGTCAGGGACTCACGCCATTAAAGTCACCACTCAAATATAACCATGGGTCTCATGCCCACAATATCAATCATGCCCGTGGAATTCCTTCCTCACTGCCGGCAGTCCATGATATAAAAGCACCAAGGAATACATATGAACACCGTGTCCCACCGTGTCATAAAAACCGTGACGGTAAGTACGAAGGCATAGCCGACTACTAAAACCCACAGCATCAACAATGCTATAAAATCAGATCACGAGGTCTTTCTAGACCGCGCCACATGATCGGCCGCCACTCGCCTCGCATCAATGTGCACGCCTAATCTCGAACTTACCGCACTCCGCGATAGCCACCTAGCCCGCATGAGGCATTCCCACATCGAGGGTAGCTACCATCGCATCGCCCCGACTCTCGTAGTCCGCATGGCCACATAGACCGCATGAGGTATTCCCGCACACTAACCTCGAACTCTGAGCTCGCATAGGTCCCCGACCCGCATGAGGCATCCTCGTGACGGGGCTTAACCCCTGTATAACATGTCAAGAGCGAGTGGTACAATACTAACATAACGGCTTATCGTTAAACAACATAAGCACAACAAGGGAAACCCCTTTACACAAACATCACAAGACACTAACACACGTAGCATCCTAACATGTCTACTTATCAAACCATCTTACTACACTTTCCAGAAATCAATACAAGACTTTCATAAACAAATAAGTAAACTGCTCTTCTATCTTCCTTAAGTCGTTATACCTAACTTCCCATAAAGCTAGTATAACACTTAAGCTTTTAAAACCAAGTATTTCTTTTCTTTAAAAAATGGTTAATAACTCTTTTGAAATACTTCAAGATTCTTATTATTTAAAACTCAAGTCAAAAGACATCAAAGTAAAACCAAAACTATTTCCATACCTTCTTTTAAAACAAAGGCACTTTTCCTTTAAAAGTCAAGTAGCAATATACTTTTTAAACCTAGTGTCTTACTCTTTTAAAAACAAGCAACCTATACCTTAAGTCAAGTTACTTCTCCTTTCCCAAAATCAAGTTGTTTATAAGTCAAGTTATCATTTTAAATCCAATGATAAAACCATTCTTATTTTCGAAATCAAGATAACTTTATTCTTTAAAAGACCACACACCCATTACTCATGAGTGAGGTTTTACAACTTTTTAACCTAATTCAAGTCCTTAATATTTCATAACAAGTCACTTAACTTTGAAATCAAGTCAAGGACACAAAAGGAAAGTTAAATTCCTCTAAACACACGTGCGTCTACCGCACTAAATATATTTCACAAATATCATGCTAGAAAGGATAGGAAGAGGTTCACATACCTCGCGACGATTGTCACGACCCAAACCCGGGCCCGTGACTGGTGCCTTACCCCGGGCACCCTAGTGATACAACATCAGAGTAATCAGCGGAACATAAAACGATACAAGACATATTATGAAATATGAAACAATAATCTGAGAAAGACTTGCCTTTCGGCATATATGTAAATAACAACTTTTTTCAACATGAACAGTTTAATCCTTTTACAAACCCCGCCACAACAAGCATTACATGCACTTCTAAGAATGATATGACAACAATGGCGGAACAGGCCCCGCCAAACCCCGAATGTAAACACTTACTACGACAGGGACTATACCACCGATAAGCCTCCGAGAAACGGAGCTTCCAAACGTCAAATCGTGACTCGAGAGCTAGGATCAACGATCGTGTACCTCAACTCGCGGCATGAACGCAGCCCCGGCGAGGTCGATAACAGTACCGAGTATGTGAAACTAAAAATATCAGAAATGAAATCATAATAGTCTATAAAGCAGAGACATGTATGATAAGCAAACTACAGCTCACAACAAATAAGCAAATATGTCAAGTCGTGACTCACGCCTCAAAGTCATCACAATAAAACCGCACGGGCAAGTGCGAAGGCATAGCCGACTACTAAGACCCACGCACTAAAAATACCACAAACCGTATCCCGAGGTCTTTCTAGACCGCACTACATGATCGGCCGCCACTCGCCCGCAATATCAATGCCGTCTATCCTCGAACTCTCGCAGCCCGCATAGGTCACACACGGACCCGCATGAGGTATTCCTCGAATCACGGTCCTGCATCACCGAGGTATACCCCGCATCGGCGCAGCTAACCTCGGTATCCGCCAGGCTCCCGCAACCCGCATAGTCTCAAAAGACCGCATAGTCTCAACAGACCGCATAGGAATCCCCGCATCGTGCTAAACACCCGAATGATCAATCCCGAGCTACCGTGACTGCGTAGTCACGAGGACCGCATAGCCGTAAGACCCGCATCGCGGTGGCAAGCCCTGTATAATAAGTCAAAGGGTATGTGATACAATAATAGTACAACGCTTAACGCTTAACAACGTAAGCACAACAAGAATGACCCCTTACATCACGATCACACAAGATACTAACACACGTAGCATCCTAACATTTTCACTTATCACATCAACAAGAAAGTATTTACAAGGCTATCTCAAACCAACACAATCAAGTTATTCACACAAGGTACTTTAAGCTAACAAGTTCGTATCTACCCCTAAAGTACTTCATACATTAAATCTTTTAAAAGATCCGTTGCTTTCACATAAGTCACACAATACCCGTAGTATAAAATAGAGGATCGCCTTTTTAAATAAACTAAAACACTTACCTTTGTAAAATCAAGTAACAACATTATTTTCCAAACGCCCAAGTTTGCCTAATTTCAAATATTCACGTTTCTTATTTTAGAAAGGTTTCGTAGTTCATAGTCTTATTCATTTAAGAATATAATTCTCTTTAAACAATCTGAGAAACATAAGTCTTATATGAGTAGGATATTCTTGTTTATAACAATCTTATTACAAAGAAAGTGATCTAGGAAATATCATTTTGTCTCATCTTAGCTTCTATGCATGGAAGTTTCTACCGGTTTTAATAATACTTAATCACAAAACATTTCCTTTTATTAACGCCGCAGTTGGTTTGTCGATACACATTCGATTTCAAATCAAGAAACATTCTTAAGCCGTTATACCTAACTTCCCATAAAGCTAGTATAACTCTTAAGTTTTCAAAACCAAGTATTACTTCTTCTTTCAAAATGATTCAAAATCTTTTGAAATACTTCAAGTTCTTTATTAACACATAACAAGCCGCTTATAGTTCAAACCGCTTACCTTTTAAAACCACAAGATCTTCTTACCAACATAAAGTCATTATAACCAACTTCCCATAAAGCCGTTATAACACTTTATGTTTTAAACCAATCAAATACATTTAGCACATGACGCCTACCGCACTACATAGTTCACACATATCATGCTAGAAGAGATAGGAAGAGGTTCACATACCTCGCGACGAGTATCGACTAATTAGCAAAACGCCCAAGTACTCAAACCGCCACTACTCCTAAGCCAAGTAGATCGCGCCACGCATAGTACTTCAACCTATAAGGCCACAAGGCGCTTATTAACATTTAGATCTCATCGTAGAACATTCTACCGAAAATTCGAAGACCTCCCGCAACAACAGAATCTCCTCCTCTATCGAGGCCTGCCACTAAGCCAACCAGTGGGGTTATGCATCTAACCCTAACTGCACAATTCTACTCCACTGATTACTACACAAGTCTCATCTGAATACAACCCTATGTAATTACAACAAGATTCTCTTTAAATTCAGCTTAAGTCGCAAGACATCACTGTAAGTATTATTCAGCTTAAGTCAAAAGACATTGCCAATAACTACGCTCAGTTCTAATTTATAGTATACTTCAACTATATATTCACAATCATGTAATTTCCAATTACAATAGAGGACAAGATAATTACCTCGATAAGCCCATAATTATCCTAGCTTAAAGTCGATCCCGGCAATCGCTTAGCTCCAACTCCGAGCGCCCAACCCGCTCTAAACCACCCTTAGAAGTTCTAACCCACTTCTACTCAATACTCCAACGGACTATGGAGATTTCCCTAGGGTTTCGGTTTGGTGACTGACGGGAAGTATAATAGTATAACAGGGCTTTTTGTAAAGGTATAACCTTAGAATACTACAAGGTATTGGCTAAGGAAATTTGGGCATTATAACAATACTTTTGAGAGTATTTCTACCAAGAGAGGGGGGTATTATACTAAACAACTAGGCTGTGGGGTACCACTGCTAGCACCCCAAGGAGGGGGAACTCTCGCCAGGGAGGGAAGGCTTTTGGACGAGAACCTCTGAAGGGAGAGGGAGGGATTTTAACACTTAGAATATTTTTTTGGATGAAGAAGTTCATCAAAGGGAGGGGTATTTATAGGTCAAGGGATGGCCAACCAAAGGCCAAGATCAATCCATGTGTTAGGCAAGTGTAGGGCTAGGATTTACCAAACACAAATATCCTACCTACCCTTGACTTTGTGCCAAGGCACAAAACGTGCTGCTTAGCCATTTTCGTCCAACGGACGATTTGAAGTCCACCAATGAGAGGGTGCCAAGTGGCGCCTCTTGTTGGTCCAACACGCTTCGCCTCTAAAAATCCGCAAAAATTAAAAATGACATAGCCGAAATTCCCTACGAAAGTCGTGAAAACGCTTTCGAAAAACGACTCTAAACGTGTTGTGAACAAAATTAATTCGCCAAGCCTTAATACAAGTTTCAAATTTTCTACGCACGCCCACACGCATATTACTGAAATACGGTATAACATTCTCCCTCTTAGAAACATTCGTCGAATGTTCCTTCTAAGTCTCAAACAAACGCCGCCAAGATAGTCTTCACTACTATACTTACGAGAACAAACTCCACACATGGCCACGTAAACAATCACGCAAAATACTCATCCAAGTCCACGAGGAAACACCTCTAACATCACCACAACCACCTCTCCGTGGTCTAAAATATACTTCCTTCGCACCTTCTCTCTACAAAAGAAATGATCACATCTATGCTCGCCATACATGCTCGCTTCTCTTTACTCGTCAGAGATACCACTTTGTCACTTTGTCGCGAGCCTTGCTCCGACGACCCAACAAATGGTACCGGCCGCCATGATCCCGAGGATGTCGTACACTCAAACTCTTACCACATTCGATACGGCCAGATCTAAAACTCGGGGTTACTATCTCTAACGTGGTCATCATTAAGTGGAACACTGATGGATCTCCGATACTTTTCCCGAACATCACAATACGAAGACCGGACGCATCGCTTCCCACGCCGGACAAGAATGCTAACATATAGGCAACCCGCCTATCCTTCACATGAACTCACAAAGGCCCAAAGTAACTCGGGCTAAGTTCCTCTGCTTTCCAAACATGCCACACCCAACCCGGTGGTACTTTCAAGAAGACCGACTGGCCAACTCAACTCTGCCGCCGCCGATTATCCGCACGATTTCTCCGAGCTGCCGTAACTTCTTCTAGACAAGCTTCACTATCCACACCACGGAACAAGCTCGAACTAATCGCTCAACCTTGCCAACCTCGAACCAATCGACTAAGAACTTACACTTCCGCCTTACAAGGCTTCATAAGGCGATATCCGAACACAAATGGTAGATCAAACACTACCTCCATAGAGACAACAATCCCCACAACTATCCTCAAATCCACGACCGCCCGAGGCGAACGCGATTCGAGACTTCGAAGTTCTTAACCCCGCTCGTAAACTTTTAGAAAACGAAAATAGCCACAACCCGGGCTTCACTGCGACATAAGGTAAAGGTAGCACCCCGCAGCCTTTCAACCCTTCGATAACTCAACACACCGAGTAAACGGTCCCGAACGAAGAACACGATGGCTGCCCCATCGACCACCACCGGCCGAACGATCCACGAACTCGCAGACCGTTAATCAATATGGGCCTAACACCTCACAACCCTAACACAAGCGCGACCACCACAACCCGACCCCACCACCAAACCTACCGCTGGTTGACCCGCAACGTGGCCTCAACCCGACCCGCAACGCCGCACAATACTAGCTCCCGATCCGAACAATCTCACTAATCACGCTTCAAAACCTAGCGTCTTCTTAGCTCAACTACCCCTTCGCTCCACATTACTGGACCTATCCCAACATAACTCACGTGCACTATGCACTTCCGATAAGGGTCAAACATAACATTACACCTTTCTCGAGATGGCCTCACCTCTAAGGTCTTTACGTAGAAGCTCTAAGGCTCACACCTTCTCTATCCCCAAAATCTTACTCTGCTAAACAACCATGATCTAATCACGACTAACACACGGCTATCAGAACATAGCACTTAAGGTATACTCACCTTATCACACATACTGATCTCTATAGGGTTAAAGATATATCTATATCTACTGCTTCACTCCCCTTAGTCGTTCTAATCAAACCTCGCCTGCAGGCGATAGCAGGTGACGAACTACCCACCGCAGATCAAGGCAAGGTCCTCCTACTAGGTCACCCATTCGACACATGGCCCTCGACGGCCGCAGTACAACAAGATTAACTAAAAGACGACATTCCCGATGGCGACGCCAAAATGTGAACCTAAGCTCGAGTTCTAACCAACTCCTCGATACCCCGAATGTCCCGAACTCCGGAAGACCACTCAGACCGCGGAGGTGCATAATCTGATTCACGCGAGGTGACTCGCCGAAAGTTACTAAAGGACCTTGCCGCTCGCCCTCTTCGTGTCCTTCGTTAACTCGCCGATTTCTACATGTTCTCACTGCGCATAAGCCCGCACACGTGCCATGCTCAAGCCTAATCAAGAATTACTTCAGACAACCTCTTTAGATAGTCCTCAAGACTCGCAGACATCGGTATACTCTCTCGTAGCCAAATCTATAGCTAGTAACAGGTCGCCTTTGCAATCTAAATTCTCTGCTCTGGCCGTGGAACTGGGCGTTCATATATCATGGCCGCAGCAGGATCGCGCCGCTGCGCAAACTCTCTGGGCTAGTGACGTCGCAGAAATCCCCGAACGAAGCACCTAACTCAGTGATGATTGGGCTCGTGCCTCGTAACCCTCTCGAACTCTACTCGCAGCCTCCGGCCGCTTCGCCTCCTGGGCCCGGTTTGCCCTACGCGGAGGCATAACGGTAAGGGAAAGAAATACGTTAGAGGGTCCAACTTACAACACAACTCTAAGGCACGATCTCAGAGTGAGAAGAATAGAAACCAATCCTAAAATATCCTATAGCCTCCTGATTATTGATGGTGCACAACACACCGATAATCAAGACTTCATCGATACGGTTCAGACACTTTCCGAGGATTAATCGCTCGATACCACTTTGTCACGACCCAAACCCGGCCCGTGGATCGTGCCTTACCCCGCACCCTAGTGATACAACATCGAGTAATCACGAACATAAACGATACAAGACATATTATGAAATATGAAACAATAACTGAGAAAGACTTGCTTTCTGATATATGTAAATAACAACTTTTTTCAACATGAATAGTTTAATCTTTTTACAAACCCCGCCCACAACAAGATTACTGCACTTAAGAATGATATGACAACAATGGCGAACAGGGCCCGCCAAACCCCGAATGTAAACACTTACTACGACAGTGGACTATACCATCGATAAGCCTCCGAGAAACGGAGCTTCCCAAACGCTGAAATCGCGACTCGAGAGCTAGGATCAACGATCGTGTACCTCAACTCGCGGATGAACGCAGCCTCGGCGAGGTCAAGACAACAAATTTAGTATGTGAAACTAAAAATATCAGAAATGAAATCATAATAGTCTATAAAGCAGAGACATGTATGATAAGCAAACTACGCTCACAACAAATAAGCAAATATGTCAAGTCGTGACTCACGCCTCAAAGTCATCACAATAAAACCGCACGGCAAGTACGAAGGCATAGCCGACTACTAAGACCCACGCATCAAAAATACCACAAATCGTATCCCGAGGTCTTTCTAGACCGCACTACATGATCGGCCGCCACTCGCCCGCAATATCAATGCGCGTCTATCCTCGAACTCTCGCAGCTCCGCATAGGTCACACACGACCCGCATGAGGTATTCCTCGAATCATGGTCCTGCATCGCCTCGAGGTATACCCCGCATCGGCGCAAATAACCTCGGTATCCGCCAGGCTCCCGCAACCCGCATAGTCTCAAAAGACCGCATAGTCTCAACAGACCGCATGTGGAATCCCCGCATCAGCTAAACACCCGAATGATCAATCTCGAGCTACCGCGACTGCATAGTCACGAGGACCGCATAGGCCGTAAAGACCGTGATCAAGCGGTGGCAAGCCCTGTATAATAAGTCAAAGGGTATGTGATACAATAATAGTACAACGCTTAACGCTTAACAACGTAAGCACAACAAGAATGACCCCTTCCATCACGATCACACAAGATACTACCACACGTAGCATCCTAACATTTTCACTTATCACATCAACAAGAAAGTATTTACAAGGCTATCTCAAACCAACACAATCAAGTTATTCACACAAGGTACTTTAAGCTAACAAGTTCGTATCTACCCCTAAAGTACTTCATACATTAAATCTTTTAAAAGATCCGTTGCTTTCACATAAGTCACACAATACCGTAGTATAAAATAGAGTGATCGTCTTTTTAAATAAACTAAAACACTTACCTTTGTAAAATCAAGTAACAACATTATTTTCCAAACGCCCAAGTTTGCCTAATTTCAAATATTCACGCTTTCTTATTTTAGAAAGGTTTCAGTTCATAGTCTTATTCATTTAAGAATATAATTCTCTTTTAAACAACTGAGAAACATAAGTCTTATATGTGAGTAGGATATTCTTGTTTATAACAATCTTATTACAAAGAAATGTGATCTAGAAATATCATTTTGTCTCATCTTAGCTTCTATGCAGATGGAAGTTTCTACCGGTTTTAATAATACTTAATCACAAAACATTTCCTTTTATTAACGCCGCAGTGGTTTGTCGATACACATTCGATTTCCAAATCAAGAAACATTCTTAAGCCGTTATACCTAACTTCCCATAAAGCTAGTATAACTCTTAAGTTTTCAAAACCAAGTATTACTTCTTCTTTCAAAATGATTCAAAATCTTTGAAATACTTCAAGTTCTTTATTAACACATAACAAGCCGCTTATAGTTCAAACCGCTACCTTTTAAAACCACAAGTATCTTCTACCAACATAAAGTCATTATAACCAACTTCCCATAAAGCCGTTATAACACTTTATGTTTTAAACCAATCAAATACATTTAGCACATGACGCTCACCGCACTACATAGTTCACACATATCATGCTAGAAGAGATAGGAAGAGGTTCACATACCTCGCGACGAGTATCGACTAATTAGCAAAACGCCCAAGTACTTTCAAACCGCCGGCTACTCCCTAATCCAAGTAGATCGCGCCACGCATAGTACTTCAACCTATAAGGCCACAAGGCGCTTATTAACATTTAGATCTCATCGAGAACATTCTACCGAAAATTCGAAGACTTCCCCCGCAACAACAGAAATCTCCTCCTCTATCGAGGCCGCTACCAAGCCAACCAGTGGGTTATGCATCTAACCCTAACGGTACAATTCTACTCCACTGCACTACTACACAAGCTCATCAGTAATACAACCCTATGTAATTACAACAAGACTCTCTTTAAATTCAGCTTAAGTCGCAAGACATCGCAGTAAGTATTATTCAGCTTAAGTCAAAAGACATTGCCAATAACTACGTTCAGTTCTAATATATAGTATACTTCAACTATATATTCACAATCATGTAATTTCCAATTACAATAGAGGACAAGATAATTACCTCGATAAGCCCATAATTATCCTAGCTTAAAGTCGATCCCGGCAATCGCTTAGCTCCAACTCCGAGCGCCCAACCCGCTTCTAAACCACCCTTAGAAGTTCTAACCAACTTCTACACAATACTCCAACGGACTATGGAGATTTCCTGTGGTTTCTGCCAGGACCGACGGAAGTATAATAGTATAACTGGCTTTTTGTAAAGGTATAACCTAGAATACTACAAGGTATCGCTAAGGAAATTGGGCATTATAACAATACTTTGAGAGTATTTCTACCAAGAGAGGGGTATTATACTGAAATAACTAGGCTAGTGGGGTACCCCACTACTAGCACCCCAAGGAGTGGGAACTCTCGCCAAGGGGAGGAAGGCTTTGGACGAGAACCTCTAGAAGGAGAGGAGGATTTTAACACTTAGAATATTTTTTTGGACGAAGAAGTTCATCAAAGGGAGAGGTATTTATAGGTCAAGGGATGGCCAACCAAAGGCCAAGATCAATCCACGTGTTAGGCAAGTGTAGGGCTAGGATTTACCAAACACAAATATCCTACCTACCCTTGACTTGTGCCAAGGCACAAAACGTGCTGCTTAGCCATTTTCGCCCAACGGACGATTTGAAGTCCACCAATGAGAGGTGCCATGCCGCGCCTCTTGTTGGTCCAACACGCTTCGCCTCTAAAAATCCGCAAAATTAAAAATGACATAGCCGAAATTCCCTACGAAGTCGTGAAAACGCTTTCATTTAAAAACGACTCTAAACGTGTCAGGAACAAAATTAATTCGCCAAGCCTTAATACAAGTTTCAAATTTTCTACGCACGCCACACGCATATACCGGAAATACGGTATAACAACGACATCGATAATTAGCAAAACGCCCAAAGTACTCTAACCTTGCTCGCTTTTCCACCCTTCAAGTAATACGCGACTCGTAGTATTTCAACCTATAAAGGCCACAAAACGTCTATCAACCTCTAGATCTCTTCGTAGAATAATTCTAGATACAAGATTCCTTATTCTACGGAAAATTCGGCAGCACCTCCCCCCCCGCAACCACATAAATCTCCTCCTCTAACGAGGCCTGCTAACAAGCCAACAATTCCAGTGGTTACACGCCTAACCTGACGTACAATTCTACTCCACAATAATACTATAAGTCTATCAGAATACAAATTCTATGTAAATACAGTTCAATTCTTATCCATATTCATTCTACATATAGTATACTCAACTATACATTACTACAACATGTAATATCCAATTACAATAGGGGACAAAGATCATTACCTCGATAAGCCCAAAATTATCCAAGATATAAGTCGATCATGAGCAACGTTTAGCTCCAATTCCTGACGCTCCAACCCGCTCCAAGAAACCCTTAGAAGTTTCCAAACAACTTCTCTTAACACTTCATCTAAGCTATGAAGATTTTTCTAGTGGCTTCATTTTTGCGACTATAGAATAAAGTAGTATTTTTCCTGCTCGTGATTTGAAATAACTTTGGAAAACTACTAGAATACTAGGCTAAGGTATTTGGGATTTATACAACAATACTTGGAGTATTTCTACACAAAGTGGGGGTGGTTGGACGAGAACTTCACAAGAGGGGATAGTTTTTGCCTTGAAAAGCTTTTTTGTGGATGAAGAATAAGTCTTGCACAAAGGGTATTTATAGGAAAATCAATGGCCAAGATCAAGGCAAGTGTAAGGTGAGGACGGGTACATGTGTGTGGGTAGTTGGCCAACCATTTGTTCACCACAAAATGGGACAAGTGGCCACCACAAAACGGGCCACTTGTCCACCTAAAAACGCCCCACTTGTCCTTCTCCAATTCGCCAACACGGCCACACGGTGACACGTGTCGCCTCTACTCGCCCAAAATATTTCATCTTCCAAAATATCCGTAATGCCAAAAATCCGAAAATAAAGTGGGCTACAAAACCAGAATTTTCCGTGGCCCCACGTGACCAATTTCGAAATAAAATTTCATAATTCTCAAATATTCTAAAAGTCCGAATACCAAATCTGGGAATCCAATTCCCATTAACGAACCTTTTTCCTTCACAAAACTGAAACTTTTCCGTCAAAAATCACATCTTTCTTCCTTTCCAAATTAAATGTCGATTCTCAGACGCACGCCCTTACATACATACTATGGAACTACGAGGTGTAACATTCTTCCTCTTAGAAACATTCGTCCGAATGTTCCTTCCAAGTCTCCAAACATACCGCTTGCATAGTCTTCCCTACTATGCTTACGAAACCAAATATTCCACACATGGCCACAATACAACATACGCGCAAAACTCACATCCGAGCCAACGAAGAATCACCTCTAACGTGTATAACAATACCATTAGCTCCACCCATGGTCCAAAGGATACTTTCTTCACACAAGAAATGATCACTTCTATTCTCATAACACATGCTCGCTTCTTCCCTTACTCGTCGTACCCTTCTCGTACACTCGAACTCTTCCTACTATACGTACCACATTTCTGTCATTGCTTCAGTTTCCAAAATCTCGGGGTTACTATCTCTAACTTGGTCATCATTAATGTTATACCCCGTATTTCCAGAGTATATACGTAAGGACGTACGTAGAAAAGTTTGGACTTTAAAGTAGGCTTGGCCGATTTATTTTTGTGCACAACACCCGATTAGAGTCGTTTTTCGACGAAACGTTTTACAAGAATTGCGAAGGGAAAATTCCGGCTATGTCATTTCTAAATTTTGCGGATTTTTCCGAGAGACGAAACATTTTGGACCAACGAGAGGGCGACACTTGTCACCCTCTCATTGATGGACGTTAGGCGGTCAAGGGTGGATGAATTGGTTGGATTTTTGTCAAGGAGTTGGTAGGATATTTTGTGGTAGATGGATAAGGTGCACATGGATGAATCTTGGCCCTACACTTGCTTAGCACTTGGCATGATCTTGGCCATTGGTTGGCCTTTGCTTGACCTATAAATACCCCTCCCTTTGTGAAGACTTCTTCATCCAAAATTGTGCTAAGTCTTGAAAGCTCTTCTTCCCTCTATAGTTCTCGCCCTCCCCTTGCGAGGCCCTCGCCGAGAGCCCTCCTCCCCTCGTCGAGTACCCCAGTGGGGTTGGCGAGGGTATACACCCCCTTTGTGGTGTTGTCTCGTATATATACCCCTCTTGGTAGAAATACTCTCAAAAGTATTGCTATACCCAAATTACCTTAGCCGTATACCTTGTAGTATTCCAAAGATACCTCTATACGTAGAGTCTGAAATACTACAGATGTCCTTTTGTCTCAAACCGAAACCCTAGGGAAATCTTCATAGCCGGTTGAAGGAGTTTGTTAAGTTGCGTAGAACTTCTAAGGGTTTGAGCGGGTCGAGCACCGGAGTAGAGCTAACGTTGCTAAGGACCGACATTTATACTTGGATAATTACGGGCTTATCGAGGTAAATATCTTGTCTCCCTTTTGTAATTAAGTGTACATACCGTCAAGTATAAGAATAAGTATAAGTATATACAAGGAAAGTATATAAGAAGGGAAATGAATCAGATTTACATAGGATCAGACATGAGAATTGTTAAGTTTGACGGGTAGGGAAGTACTGCCCAATTTTCCTTAGAATCTTGTATCTAGATTATTGTACCGAGTAGTCTAGACTTTGATAGACTTGTATAACCTTTATAGGTTGAATGTTCTGTGAGTAGCATGTGCTACTTGAGACGTGGACAAGGCTAGCTGGTTATAATGGAGCGATTTGCTAATAGTCGATAATCGTCGAGGTATGTGATTCTTCCTATCCTCTCGAGCATGATATTTTAAAGAATATATATATAGTACGCAGACGACGCTGCGTTAATTGAACGTAGTCAGACGCAAATGTCTTTTGACTTAAGCCCGAATAATAAGAATCTGAAGTATTTCAAGAGAATTAAGAACTGCTTTTGAAAGAGTAATACTTGGTTTTAAAAGCTTAAGAGTTATACTAGCTTTATGGGAAGTTAGGTATAACGGCTTAAGAAAGATAAAATGAATGATTTATTGATTAAGAGACTTGATCTTAAAAGATAAGAGACTTGACTTAAATGAATTAATATGAATTTTGTGTGAAACCTCATTCGTGAGTAATGAGTACTTGGTTTTTAAAAAGGAATAATGTTTTACTGATTTCGGAAATCAGAATGAGTATCGACAAACCACTGCAGCGTTAATAAAGGTAAATGTTTTGATTAATGAAGTATTATTAAAACCAAGAGAAACCTCCATCCGCATGTAAGCTAAGATGAGACAAAATGATACTACATTTCCTAGATCATGGCTGCTTAATAAGATTGATTATGAACAAGAATAACCTACTCACATATAAGGCATATGTTTCTCAGATTGTTTAAAAGAGAATTATATTCTTAAATGAATAGACTATGAACTACTAAACCTTTCTAAAATAAGAAACGTGAACATTTGAAATTAGGCAAACTTGAACGTTTAGAAAATAATGTTGTTACTTGATTTTACAAAGGGAAGTGTTTTGGTTTATTTAAAAGACAAATACTCTATTTTATACTACGTATCAGGTGACTTCTGTGAAAGAAACGGATCTTTTAAAGAGTTAATGTATGAAGTACTTTGGGGATAGATACCCGAACTTGTTAGCATAAAGTACCTTGTGTGAATAACTTGATTGTGTTGGTTTGTGATAGCCTTGTAATACTTTCTTGTTGATTTGATAAGTAAACATGTTAGGATGCTACGTGTGTTAGTATCTTGTGATTGTTATGTAAGGGTCATTCTTGTCAGGCTTACGTTGTTAAAAGTTATGCCCGTTGATCATATTGTATCACATACCCCCTTGACTTGGTATACCGAGGGCTTGCCACCCTTGATGCGGGTCTCTACGGCCTATGCGGTCTGTATGACTATGCGGAGCAGCGGTATGCTCCAGGATTGATCATTCCGGGTGTTTTAGCCCGATGCGGGGGATGCCCTATGCGGTATGTTGGGACTATGCGGTATTTTGAGACTATGCGGGCTGCGGTAGTCCAGGCGGATACCAGGGGTTAAGCCGCTCCGACGCGGTATACCTCAAAGCGCCTAGGACCATGATTTGAGGAATACCTCACGCGGTTCCGTGTGACCTATGCGAGTCGCGGTAAGTTCGTGGATAGACGCGCACAGGATACCGCGGGCGCAGGCCGCCTTCGATTACGTGCGGTCTAGAAAGACCTCGTGATACGCTTTATGGCATTTTTGGTACGTGGTCTTAGTAGTCGGCCATGCCTTCGCATTTACCCCGCATGGTTCTATTGTGATGACTTTGAGGCGCGAGTCCTCGACTTGACATGATCGCTATTTATCAGGAATCGTAGTTGGTTATCATACATGTCTCCCGCTTTATATAGACTACTATGATTTCATTTACGATTTATTTTCGTTCACATACTTGCACTGCCAGACCGACTCTCGGGCCGCGCTCATGCCGCAGTAAAGGTACACCGCCGTTGATCCTCGCTCTAGGGTCACAACGTTGGGGAAAGCTCCGCTTTCTCCGAGGCTTATCAGCCGTATAGTCCTCGTCGTTGTAGGTATTTACATTCGTGGTATGGCAGGCCTCCCCGCCATTGTTATCGTATCATTCTTAGAGGTCTGTAGTACTGTTATGGGCAGAACTTGTAAGAGGGTTGTAACTGTTCGGTTTTAAAGTTTTTATATATATATGCCGAAAGGCAAGTTTTCTAAGATAACTGTTGTACACTTCTTGTTATTTCATGTTGTTGTGTTATGTTCCGCTGATTACTCTGATGTTGTATCACTAGGGTGCCCGGTAGGCACTACCACGCCCGGTTCGGTCGTGACAAAAGTTGTATCGAGCGCTTAATCTCTGAAAGTGTCTACGCATCAGATCCAAGAGAGTCTTGATTATCTGCAGGTGCACCACGCCAATAATCGTGAGGCTATAGGATATTTAGGATTGGTTTCTATTCTTCTCACTCGAGATCGTGCCTTAGAGTCAGGTTGTAAGTTGGACCTCTAACGATTTCTTTCCCTTACCGCTATGCCTCCGCGCAGGCAAACCCGCCCGTGAGGCAAGGCAAACGAGGAGCCGCGAGTAGAGCAGAGGGTCATGAGGGCACAGGCCCAATCATTACCTAGGGTAGTGCTTCATTCGGGGAGTTCTGCGACGTCACTAGCCCCAGCAGAGTTTAGCACGGCGGCGGCAGTTCCTACTGCGGCCATGACATTTGAACCTTCAGTTCCACGACCGGGAACAGAGAATATAGATTGCGAAGAGGCGACCCTGTTACTAGCTATGGATTTGGCTACCAGAGAGTATACCGATGTACCGCGAGTCTTGATGACTATCTGAGAGAGGGTTGTGCAAGAGTAATTCTTCAGTTAGGCTTAAGCATGGCTCGCTTACGCATGCAGCACCGAGAAACGTAGATCGACGTTAACCTGCAGCAGGAGAGGCCGCAGCAAAGAAGGTCCTTGGTAACTTTCGAGGCGAATCGCCACCGCCAGCTTTAGATATGCACTCCGCCAGGCAGAGTGGTCTTCCACGATTTCGTGACTTTCGGTACGCCGAGTTGGTCGAGCCCGCATCTTCCGGTCATTACATGCGCACGCCATCCCGGAATGTCGCCTTTAGTTGGTACTTGTTGTACTCGCGCCGCCGTACGTGTGTCGAAAGGATGTCCCGTAGGAGAACTCACCTTCAGATCGCGGTAGTTCGCCAACTTCCTTAGCTATGCCTACGGCGGTGATTGATTAGAACGACATAGGTGGAGCAAGAGATTCGTGTATATCTTTAACCCTCTGGGATTAGTATGCGTGATAAGTGAGCATACCTTAAGTGTTATATTCGATAGCATTGTGTAAATTGTGATTAGAAATCTTGGTTAGTTAACCGAGTAAGATTTGGGGATAGAAGGTGCGAGCCTTAGAGTTTAATACGCAGAGACCTTGCAGGTGCGCCATCTCGAGTAAAGGTGTGTTATGTTTGATCCTTATCGGAGTGCATAGTGCACGTGAGATATATTGTGATAAGTCCCCGAGTAGTGTGGAATGAAAGAGGTAGTTGAGCTAAGAAGACCGCTAGGTTTTCGTAACGTGATTAGCGAAATTGTTCCTGGGAGCTAGTGTTTTGCGCGAGAGTGGGTCGGGTTGAGGCCATGCCGCGGGTCAACCCGCGACCTGCTTTATGGTGGGGTCAGTTTGTGGTGGTCCCGCCTTGTGGTAGGGTCACGAGAGTGTTAGGCCCAAGTTTAGTTAACCAACAGACGAGTTCGTGGACGCGCTCAACCAAAGAGTCGCCGGGGCAGCCCATCGTGTTCTTCGGTCGACCATTTACTCTACCGTGTTGATATATTAGAAAGGTTGTAAGCTGCACAGGTGCCTACCTTCACCTTATGATGCATGGAGCCTGTGGTACTACTTCTTTTTCCGAAGTTATACCGTGCAGGTTAGGAACTCAGTGAGTCTCCGTGATCGTATTCATCCTCGCCGTTGTTTGATTTCGCGGTAGTTGTGGGGATTGTTGTCTCCCCGTGGAGGAGTGTTTAAGCTACCATTTCGTTGTTCGGATGTCGCCTATGAAGCCTTGTAGGCGGAAGTGTAAGTTGCAGTCGATTGGTTCGATGTTGGCAAGGTTCGGATAGTTGGTTCAGCTTGTTCCAAAGAAATGGATGAGTGAAGCTTGTCTAGAAGAGGTTATTGGCACTCGAGAAATCGTGCGGATAATCGGCGACGACGCTAGAGTTCAGTTGACGGTCGGTCTTCTTGAAGGTACCACCTGGCGGTGTGACGAGGGTTGGAAATCAAGCGAATAAATGTGGTAAGTTATGAGAAAGAGTTCGAGTACGCAGAAGCGGTACGACGAGTAAGTGCGGAGAAGCGAGCATGTGTTGAGAACATAGATGTGATCATTTCAGATGTTAAGAAAAGGGTGCTAAGGGAGTATCTTTTAACCTCAGGTGGGAGTTTTGTGATATTAGAGGTGTTTCCTCGTGGACTTGGACGGAAGTATTTGCGCTGGTGTTTCGTGGCCAAAGCGTGGCAGATTGTTCTCGTAAGTATAGTGGTAAAGACTATACCGACGCCGCTTGTTTTGAGATTTAGAAGGAACATTCGGACGAATGTTTCTAGGAGGAGAATGTTATACCCGTATTTCCAGAGTATATACGTAGGACGACGAGAAAAGTTTGGACTTTAAAGTAGGCTTCGCCGATTTATTTTTGTGCACAACACCCGATTAGAGTCGTTCGACTAAACGCTTTACAAGAATGCGAAGGAAAATTCCGCTATGTCATTTCTAAATTTTGGATTTTTCCGAGACGAAACATTTTGGACCAACGAGAGGCGACACTTGTCACCCTCTCATTGATGGACGCTGGGCGTCGGTGGACGAATTGTTTGGCTTTTTGTCAAGGAGTTGGTAGGATATTTTGTGGTAGATGGATAAGGTGCACATGGATGAATCTTGGCCCTACACTTGCTTAGCACTTGGCATGATCTTGGCCATTGGTTGGCCTTTGCTTGACCTATAAATACCCCTCCATTTGTGAAGACTTCTTCATCCAAAATTGTGCTAAGTCTTGAAAGCTCTTCTTCCTCTATAGTTCTCGCCCTCCTCATGAGGCCCCTTGGCCGAGAGCCCCTCCTCCCCCCTTGGCCGAGAGTACCCCCCCTAGTGGGGTTGGCCGAGGGGTATACACCCCCCCTTTGTGGTGTTGTCTCGTATATATACCCCCCTCTTGGTAGAAATACTCTCAAAAGTATTGTTGCTATACCCAAATTACCTTAGCCGTATACCTTGTAGTATTCCAAAGATACCTCTATACGTAGAGCCCGGAAATACTACCGTATGTCCTTTTTGTCTCAAACCGAAACCCTAGGTAAATCTTCATAGCCGGTTGAAGGAGTTTAAAGAAGTTGCGTAGAACTTCTAAGGGTTGTTTGGAGCGGGTTGGAGCACCCGGAGTAGGAGCTAAACGTTGCTATGGACATACATTTATACTTGGATAATTATGGGCTTATCGAGGTAAATATCTTGTCTCCCTTTTGTAATTAAGTGTACATACTGTTGAAGTATAAGAATAAGTATAAGTATATACAAGGAAAGTATATAAGAAGGGAAATGAATCAGATTTACATAGATCAG
The DNA here is from genome assembly GCA_029844215.1 of Przewalskia tangutica. Classification (NCBI taxonomy): domain Eukaryota; kingdom Viridiplantae; phylum Streptophyta; class Magnoliopsida; order Solanales; family Solanaceae; genus Przewalskia; species Przewalskia tangutica. The sequence continues at coordinate 30,852,673 of CM056728.1, read as the reverse complement.
ACATAAAGAGAATTGTTAAGTTTGACGGGTAGGGAAGTACTGCCCAATTTTCCTTAGAATCTTGTATCTAGATTATTGTACCGAGTAGTCTAGACTTTGATAGACTTGTATAACCTTTATAGGTTGAATGTTCTGTGAGTAGCATGTGCTACTTGAGAAGTGGACAAGGCTAGCCGGGTTATAGCCGTGGAGCGATTTGCTAATAGTCGATAATCGTCGCGAGGTATGTGATTCTTCCTATCCTCTTGAGCATGATATTTTAAAGAATATATATATAGTACGGTAGACGTACGCGTGCTAATTGAACGTAGTTGTACGGCAATGTCTTTTGACTTAAGCCTGAATAATAAGAATCTTGAAGTATTTCAAGAGAATTAAGAACTGTCTTTGAAAGAAGAGTAATACTTGGTTTTAAAAGCTTAAGAGTTATACTAGCTTTATGGAAAGTTAGGTATAACGGCTTAAGAAAGATAAAATGAATTATTTATTGATTAAGAGACTTGATCTTAAAAGATAAGAGACTTGACTTAAATGAATTAATATGAATTTTGTGTGAAACCTCATTCGTGAGTAATGAGTACTTGGTTTTTAAAAAGGAATAATGTTTTACTGATTTCGGAAATCAGAATGAGTATCGACAAACCATCGCAATTAATAAAGGGAAATGTTTTGATTAATGAAGTATTATTAAAACCAGTAGAAACCTCCATCTGCATAGAAGCTAAGATGAGACAAAATGATACTACATTTCCTAGATCATGGCTGCTTAATAAGATTGATTATGAACAAGAATAACCTACTCACATATAAGGCATATGTTTCTCAGATTGTTTAAAAGAGAATTATATTCTTAAATGAATAGGACTATGAACTACGAAACCTTTCTAAAATAAGAAACGTGAACATTTGAAATTAGGCAAACTTGAACGTTTGGAAAATAATGTTGTTACTTGATTTTACAAAGGGAAGTGTTTTGGTTTACTTAAAAAGACAAATACTCTATTTTATACTACGTATCAGGTGACTTCTGTGAAAGAAACGGATCTTTTAAAGAGTTAATGTATGAAGTACTTTGGGGATAGATACCCGAACTTGTTAGCATAAAGTACCTTGTGTGAATAACTTGATTGTGTTGGTTTGTGATAGCCTTGTAATACTTTCTTGTTGATTTGATAAGTAAACATGTTAGGATGCTACGTGTGTTAGTATCTTGTGATTGTTATGTAAGGGGGTCATTCTTGTTGTGCTTACGTTGTTAAAAGTTAAGCCCGCAGATCGTTATTGTATCACATACCCTTGACTTGGTATACCGAGGGCTTGCCACCTTGACGCGGTCTCTACGGCCTACGCGGTCCAGATGACTACGCGGAGCAGCCGTATGCTCCAGGATTGATCATTCCGGTGTTTTAGCCCGACGGGGATGCCCTATGCGGTATGTTGGGACTATGCGTCTTTTGAGACTATGCGGCCGCGTAGTCCAGCGGATACCGGGGTTAAGCCGCCTCCGACGCGGTATACCTCAAAGCGGTCTAGGACCATGATTCGAGGAATACCTCATGCGGTTCGCGTGACCTATGCGAGTCGCGTAAGTTCGTGGATAGACGCGCATGCTGATATCGCGCGAGTGGCCAGCTTCGATCATGTGGTGCGGTCTAGAAAGACCTCGTGATACAGTTTATGGCATTTTTTGGTACTGTGGGTCTTAGTAGTCGGCTATGCCTTCGTACTTACCCCGTACGGTTCTATTGTGATGACTTTGAGGGCGTGAGTCCCTGACTTGACATGATCGCTATTTATCAGGAATCGTAGTTTGGTTATCATACATGTCTCCCGCTTTATATAGACTACTATGATTTCATTTACGATTTATTTTCGCCACATACTTGCACTGCAGACCGACTTCTCGGCCGCGTCATGCCGCAGTAAAGGTACACCGCCGTTGATCCTCGCCTTAGGGTCACAGTCGTTTGGGAAAGCTCCGCTTTCTCGAGGCTTATCAGTGGTATAGTCCTGCCGTTGTAGGTATTTACATTCGTGGTATGGCGGGCCCCGTCCCGCCATTGTTGTCGTATCATTCTTAGAGGTCCGTAGTATCGCATGGGCGTAACTTGTAAGAGGGTCAGAATCGCTCGGTTTTAAAGTTTTTATATATATATGCCGAAAGGCAAGTTTTCTAAGATAACTGTTGTACATTTCTTGTTATTTCATGTTGTTGTGTTATGTTCCGCTGATTACTCTGATGTTGTATCACTAGGGTGCCCGGTAGGCACGACCACGCCCGGTTCGGTCGTGACAATTAACTGGAACACTGGATGGATCTCCGATACTCTTCCAAACATAGCAACATGGAATACGGACGCATCGCTTCCTAAGCTCGGACGCGTTGCTAACTTATAGGCAACCCGCCTATTCTACAAACGATCCAAATGCCCAAAGTACCTCGCTAAGTTTCCCGCTTCCAAATCTCGTCACACCCTTCCGGGGTGGTACCTTCAAGAAGACCCACCGTCAACCTGAACTCCTAGTGTCGACGCTGATTACCCGCACGACTTCTGTTGACTCTGAGCTGCTAATAACCTCTTCTGGATAAGCTTCACCTTATCCACATCCTGCTGAATCAAGTATGAACCCACTATCTGAACCTTGCCAACATCGAACCAATCGATTGGCAACCTACACTTCCGCCCATACAAGGCTTCATAAGGCGACATCCGAATACTGAAACGGTAGCTATTATAATACTCACTCACTCACAAGAGGCGAATAATCCTTACAGCTACCCCTGAAATCAAAACACCGGCCCGTAACCTATCCTCAAATGTCTGGATAAAACGCGCTGTTTGTCCATCGGCCCGAGGGTAAATGCAATACTGAGACTCACCTGAGTTCCTAACCCCGCCTGGTAAAACCTCCTGAAACAAAAGAAATAGCCGAAAACTGGGCTCCACTGCCTGTCATAAAAAGTAGGAACCCCGTGCAGCCTTACATCCTCCCTGATATACAACATCTCGCATAACCCTCCGCCGAGTAAACAACCCTGACTGAAAGACAAGATGGGCTGACCCCATCGGCCCTACTACTGGTCGAACGCATTCACAAACTCGTACGATGGTTACCTAAACTTGGGCTTAACACCCTCGCGACCCTATCATTTAGCGGGACCACCTCAACCGACCCACCACATTCCGGCCGCGGGTTGACTCGCGATATGGCCTCAACCCGACCCACTTCAGACTAAACTCGTTCCCCGATCCGGAACAATCTTACCAGTTCACGTCATGAAAGCTACCACTTCCATCTCACACTACCCATGGAATTATCCCACAACATATATCACGCATACCAAGTACTTCGACAAGGACCAACCGTAACATCCACTCAGGACGGCCTTGCATCCAAGGTCCCAACTGTTATAAATTCTAAGGCTCCCCATTTTCTCGTCCCCAGACTTACCCTTTTCAACTACCCATGTTTTCTAATCACAACTTACACAACGCTAACCGAACATAGCACTCCACATGTATCTACCATAACGACCTAAACAAGTCTCTCAAGGGCTGAAGATATCTTTGTAACTACTGCCTCACTTTCCCTTTGTCGCTCTAATCAAATCCTGCTCTGCTGGGCGCATAACTACAGACGGTGATGAACCAGCCACTGATCCCGAAGGCTGAGTCGTAACATCCGCGCCACCTCTGTTCGGACAATTTCTCGCAAAATGGCCCTGCTGGCCGCAAGCCTAACAAGCTATCTAAGTAGTACGACACTCCCCATAAGAACACCTACCGCCACGGCCATACCGAGGTGGGGGTGGCCTCCTCTGGCTAACACCCCTTCCTCTCCGAACCAATGAATCCGCAACTGACTTGGTAGGCTAAGTCGTCCCACCTGTATCCCTCCTACTAGGACATTCTCTCCCCACATGGCCCTGACGGCCGCTGGTAAAACAAGCACCAGTAAAAAGACGACATTCCCCGGGATGACGCCTACCACATAGTGAACACTGAGAGAAAATCAACTGGGCCGCTAGAACCTATGTAAATCAGGAACCGAAACCCCGGTTCGACCAACCCCTAAATACCCCGAACGCCCCAAGTCTCGCGAGGACCACCTCAGATCGGGCGGAGGCGCATAACCAATCTGCGAGAAGGTCCGCCGAAAGTTACCAAAGGACCCCGCTGCTCGCCCTCTTCTCACTGATCTTGGTTAATCCGCCGATCTCTACGTTCCTCGTCACGCGCGCAGAAGCTCAGAGCGGCAATGTCCATGTCTGACTGAAGAGCTACTCTTGTACCACTCTCTGCTAGATAATCATCATGTCCTGTGACATATCGGTGCACTCTATCCTCCATGTCTACCACTAACGCGGGGACATAACGAGCCAATAAGTCAAACTCTATACTGTATTCCCGAACCGTCCGCCAGTTCCACCTCAACATCATAAACCTAACTGCCCGAGCTCTCCTCATCTGCGAGGGCAAGAAGTGTGTAAGAAATGCCTCTGAGAACTCGTCCCAACCAGCTGTTGGCACATGCTTCCCCCGGGATAGTTCCCATGAATCAAACCGGTCGACTGCAGTACCATGCAGCCGATGCAAACCTAAGACCACCGACTGTGTCTCCGAAGCCTTGATCATTCTCATGATCCGTAGAATCGCCGAATAAACTCCGAGAACTTCCTCAGTTCCCGATCCATAGAACTCGGGTGGACTGCAACTCAAGAAGTCCCGAAATCTCAACTATCGGATCTAGGGTGAACTACTAGTACTACCGGAACCTCCGACTCTTGTCTGTCCTCATTCCCAGCCACCATACTAGCTAGTAACTGGGCCATCTCCTTGTAACTCATATCCTCTGCTCTCGCCGCGACTAGAGGCTCAGTATCGTGGTCTCGTGAGCTACCGCCACGCTCTAAAACTCTCCCGGGCTAGCGCCGCAGTAACTCCCGAATGAAGTCTGCCTCGATAATGACCGCCCATGCCCCGTAACCTCTCGTGTTCTACTCGCAGCCTCTCTCGCTGCCCCGCTCTCTGGGCTCGTTGCCTGCGTAGAGGCATAACGGGTGAAAAGAATACGCCGAGGAGTCCAACTTATAACACAGCTCAAAGGCACGATCTCAGAGTGAGAAGAATGGAAACCAATCCTAAATATCCTGCAACCTCCTGATTATAAGTGTGGTGCACAACACACCGATAATCAAGACTCTACTAGATACGGTTCAGACACTTTCCGAGGATTAAGCGCTCGATACCACTTTTGTCACGACCCGACTCGCCCGTGGATCGTGCCTTACCCCGCACCCTAGTGATACAACATCGAGAAAAATCAGCTAAATAAAAGCTTACATGAAACAAGATATACAATAATGAAATAAGAAAACAAAGCAACTAAAACGGTTACCTTTCAATATATAAATAAAACTTGAACCCAACAATTATCCTTTTACAAACTCGCCCACACAACAAGATTACAGCACTTCTAAGAATGTTATAACAACGACGGACGTGGTTCGCTATACCCCGAATGTAAGTACCTACAACAACAGGGACCATACCAAAGATAAGCCTCCGAGAAACGGAGCTTCCCAAAACGCTGAATCGTGATCCTATGGCGAGGATCGACGATCGCGTACTCTACCGCGGCATGAACGCAGCCCCGGGCGAGGTCAAGACAACAGTACCAAGTATGTGAAATCGAAAGATATCAGAAATGAAATCATAATAGTCTATATAAAACAGAAGACATATATGATAACCAATTTACGATACACAATACGTAAGCAGTCATGTCAAGTCAGGGACTCACGCCCTTAAAGTCACCACTCAAATATAACCATGGGTCTCATGCCCACAATATCAATCATGCCCGTGGAATTCCTTCCTCACTGCCGGCAGTCCATGATATAAAAGCACCAAGGAATACATATGAACACCAGGTCCCACCTGTGTCATAATAAAACCGCACGGTAAGTACGGCGCATAGCCGACTACTAAAACCCACAGTACCAACAATGCTATAAAACTGTATCACGAGGTCTTTCTAGACCGCGCCACATGATCGAAGCTGGCCACTCGCCCTCAGTATCAATGTGCGCGTCTAATCCTGGAACTTACCGCAGCTCCGCATAGGCCATCTAGGCCCGCATGAGGCATTCCCCGCATCGAGGGTAGCTACTCATCGGCATCGTCCTGGACTCTCGTAGTCCGCATGGCCACATAGACCGCATGAGGTATTCCCCGCACACTAACCTGGAACTCTCGTAGCTCCGCATAGGTCCCCTGGACCCGCATGAGGCATCCCTCGCATCGGGGGGCAGCTTAACCCCCGGTATAACATGTCAAGAGGTGAGTGGTACAATACTAACATAACGGCTTATCGTTAAACAACATAAACACAACAAGGGAAACCCCTTTACACAAACATCACAAGACACTAACACATGTAGCATCCTAACATGTCTACTTATCAAACCATCTTACTACACTTTCCAGAAATCAATACAAGACTTTCATAAACAAATAAGTAAACCGTTCCTTCTATCTTCCTTAAGTCGTTATACCTAACTTCCCATAAAGCTAGTATAACACTTAAGCTTTTAAAACCAAGTATTTCTTTTCTTTCAAAAATGGTTAATAACTCTTTTGAAATACTTCAAGATTCTTATTATTTAAAACTCAAGTCAAAAGACATCAAAGTAAAACCAAAACGATTTCCATACCTTCTTTTAAAACAAAGGCACTTTTCCTTTAAAAGTCAAGTAGCAATATACTTTTTAAACCAAGTGTCTTACTCTTTTAAAAACAAGTAACCTATACCTTAAGTCAAGTTACTTCTCCTTTCCCAAAATCAAGTTGTTTATAAGTCAAGTTATCATTTTAAATCCAATGATAAAACCATTCTTATTTTCGAAATCAAGATAACTTTATTCTTTAAAAGACCACACACCCATTACTCATGAGTGAGGTTTTACAACTTTTTAACCTAATTCAAGTCATTAATATTTCATAACAAGTCACTTAACTTTGAAATCAAGTCAAGGACACAAAAGGAAAGTTAAATTCCTCCAAACACACGTGCGTCTACCACACTAAATATATTTCACAAATATCATGCTAGAAAGGATAGGAAGAGGTTCACATACCTCGCGACGATTATCGACAATTAGCAAAACGCTCCAAAGTACTCTAACCTTGCTCGCCTTTTCCACCCTTCAAGTAGAATACGCTACTCGTAGTACTTCAACCTATAAAGGCCACAAAACGTCTATCAACCTCTAGATCTCTTCGTAGAATAATTCTAGATACAAGATACAAGTGTGGATGAAGAATAAGTCTTGCACAGAGGAGTATTTATAGGAAAATCAATGGCCAAGATCTAGGCAAGTGTAAGGTGAGGATGGGGTACATGTGTGTGGGTAGTTGGCCAACCATTTGTTCACCACAAAAATGGGACAAGTGGCCACCACAAAAATGGGCCACTTGTCCACCTAAAAAACGTCCCACTTGTCCTTCTCCACCCGCCAACATGCCACACGGGGTGACACGTGTCGCCCCTACTCGCCCAAAATATTTCATCTTCCAAAATATCCGTAATGCCAAAAATCCAAAATAAAGTGGCCCCACAAAATCAGAATTTTCCCGTGGGCCCCACGTGACCAATTTCGGAAATAAAATTTCATAATTCTCAAATATTCCAAAAAGTCCGAATACCAAATCTGGGAATCCAATTCCCATTAACGAACCTTTTTCCTTCACAAAATCCGGAAACTTTTCCGTCGAAAAATCACATCTTTCTTCCTTTCCAAATTAAATGTCGTATTCTTGTACGTACGTCCTTACATACATACTCTGGAACTACGGGGTGTAACAATTTTTCTTTTTCACAGTAGTAGGTTCAGTAGGATTTACCTGTTTGTCAGCTTTCATGTCATCTACTTTTGTTGCAGCTTTCAAACTAGCCTGTGGGTTCAAAGCTGTAGGGATGATCTCCCTAGTTCTGAGCCTGCTGAAATGTTGTGTCAGTTGTGCTTACTGCGAAACACTTGTTGCTGGCCTGTGACTCAATGGTGGATTTAAATACCTTGAATACTATTTCTTCTTCCTGAACCCTTAGCCTCAATTCTCCCTTCTCCACATCGATTAGGGCTCTACCAGTAGCTAGGAACGATCTCCATAAAATGATGGGTATTTCATCATCTTCCTCCATGTCAAGAATGAGGAAGTCTGCTGGGAAGAAGAACATTCCCACCCTAACAAGCACATCTTCCACTATGCCTCTGCGGTGCACCACGGTTCGGTCAGCCAACTGTAGATTAACTGTGGTTGGTTTGGCTTCCCCCAAATCCAATCTCTTGAATACAGACAGAGGCATGAGATTGATACTAGCCCCTAAGTCACGCAACGCCCGATTGCATGTTACGTTGCCAATAGTGCAGGGCAGGGTGAAGCTTCCCTGGATCTTTCAACTTAGGAGCCAGTTTCTTTTGTAGGATGGCGTTGCACTCCTCTGTCAGCGCTACTGTCTCATAATCCGCCAACCTTCTTTTCTTCCCAAGTATCTCCTTCATAAATTTGAAGTTTGCGGGCATTTGTTCTAACGCCTCAATGAAGAAGATATTAATGTGCAGCTTCTTAAATACCTCTAAGAACTTGGAGAACTGCTTATCTATGGCCTTCTTATAGAGCCTCTGAGGGTAAGGGATTCTATCAGTGTATTCCCTCAAAGGTGCTGGTGGAGCTTTCTCAACTGTAGGGTGGTTCTCAGTGACCCCATCCTTTCCTTCCTCAACTGCTTTCTCACCTTCTTTCTCATAAACCACTGCGGGTTGGGGAGCAACCTGCTCCAACTGCTTTCCACTCTTTAACAACACTTCCTGACACTGCTCTCTTGGATTAACATATGTGTTGCTTGGGAGAATACCCTGCAGTCTGTTAGTCACCATCTTTGCCAGTTGCCCAACCTGCGTGTTCCTGAGAGAGGACCTGGTTTCAGACATGAACTGATTCTGTGAATTAGTGAGTGTAAGAAATGTAGCCCTCAGCTTACTAGGCTTCTCCTTCTGTGTAGGTGGTCTAAACTGCTGGGATGAGGTATCCTGATTCTGTCCTTGCTAGTTCTGGTAACTACCTTGATATGGTTGGTGCTGGGCCTGGTCGTTCCTCCACGAAAAGTTAGGGTGATTCCTCCACCCTGGATTGTATATTTTGGAATTATAAGGCTGCTGAAGTTCCCAACTGCCTGAACCTACACCATTGGCACATTATTAGGGTTCACTGCTGTGAATCTGTCAAAGGAATGCGGTCCACCACAAATCTCACAATTTATAGGCATCTAGACTACATTCACAGACATGGTGTTCTGCTACAGTTGCTTCGTCAGAAGGGCTACATGTGCATTCAGGGCAGTGATGGCATCTAATTCATGTATACCCATTGTCTTCCTGCTATTCACTGACATGCCATCTGCCCCTTGGTGATTGTTAGCAGCCATGTCTTCCAATAACTCATGTGCCTCATTGTCACTCTTTCTCATGAAGGCTCCCTCTGCTGCAACATCAATGATGGTACGAGTAGTACCACTCAGCCCATTATAAAAAATGTGGACTAACATCCACTTCTCTAAGCCATGATGTGGGCATTTCCTTTGAAGATCCTTAAATCGCTCTCATGCATCATAGAGTGACTCACCATCCACCTGGTAAAAATTATTTAACTCTCCCCTTAACTTTGCCGCTTTTGAAGGTGGGAAGAACTTTGCAAGAAACTTTTGGGCGAGGTCTTGCCAGGTGGTGACAGAGTTGGCAGGTAGTGAGTTCAACCAGCTCTTGGCTCTGTCCCTAAGTGAGAACGGGAAGAGCCTCAGTCTAATGGCATCGTCAGTAATGCCATTGTACTTGAAAGTGGCACACAACTCCAGAAAGTTGACAATGTGCATGTGGGGGTCTTCAGATGGCAATCCCCTAAACTGTACTATGTTCTGGACCATGCTCATTGTTACACCCCGTAATTCCAAGATAATGAAATTCCAAGAGAATGAGATTCCAAAAGAATGAGATGAGAACGTACGAAAGAAAATAAGATTTGAATTTGGAAAAGAAAAGAAGAGTTGGCAGAATGTTTTTGGACAGAATGAAATTCCAAGATAATTAGATTCCTTGAAGTATACTTGTCTTGTTATTTTGAGTATACTTGACTTGTTTCCTTGAAGTATACTTGCCTTGTTTTTTGGAGTATACTTGACTTGTTTTCTTGAAGTATACTTGCCTTGTTATGTGGAGTATACTTGACTTGTTTTCTTGAAGAATACTTGCCTTGTATAGGAAGTATTCATGTTGTAAATTTTATGCTAGAGGCATGTCTAGAATATTCCTAAGTTCTTACCAAGTCTTATGAGGGATGTTGGTAAGAGTCGTTAGGAAGTATTTGAGTCGAGTTGACCTTGGTAAATTACTACACTAATGAGAATAGGTATCAAACAAGCCATTGCAGCGTTAATGAAAATGTATCGACAATCAATTATATTGAAATGAGTAGAATTCTCCATCTGCATAGAAACTAAGATAAGACAAAATTGTATTACATTTTCTAGATCATGGCTGATTTAACAAGATCGTTATAAACGAGAATAACCTATTCACGACTCATAAAAGTATTAATTTTGTAAGTACATGAGGCTTGATTTTCGAAAGTACTTGGGACTTGAATTTCGAAAATGTGTAGTAACTCGATTTGAAAAGTATATGTTACTTGATTTAAAGAGAATAAACTACTTGGTCTTAAAAGTATAAGTTACTTGAGTTTAAAAAAAGTAAGTAACTTGGTTTTAATGGTGAAAGTACTTTTGGGTCCAACGCCCTAATATTCCATGAAACGATTTTTTTATAAAGAATAGATGTACAAAGTACTTTGGGTTCAATTCCCTTACGTGCCATGATAATGCCTTGGTTTTGATAAAAAAGGAAAGAGGTAATGATGCGTTAGTTGTCTAAAAATGAAGTGGTTATAACGGCTTTATGGGAAGTTTGTTATAACAAGTTTTAGTGGAAAGTCAAGGGATGGTTTAAAATGTTTTAAGGGAATCGTGTGAGAATGTCCATGATTAAGTCCTTAATATAATACATGATATGTGACACTTTGAAGTTCAAGATGTTTTAAAGTAACACGTGAGGTCTAGTGCCTTGATTTGCCAAAACCATGTCTTAGAAGGATACTTAGTATGATAAGTGTATCGATTTTATAAATGATGGTTTCAAAATTATACATGTATTGGATCCTACTTCCTAGCGATACATGTAGTACTTGGGCTTTCCAAAAATGGAAATTTAGTTCATAAAGTGAATGTACGACTCACGTACATTGTCGTAATGGACTTAAATCCTTAGTAATGCAAGGTGTGTTAGTGCCTTGATAGTACTTTGGCTTGCTTAAATGATAGTTATTCTATTTTGTGCCTTGATAGTACTTCGGCTTGCTAAATGGTATTGTTTTGATTTGTTGAAGAGGAAAGGCATGGTATTGTGAAAAAGAAGGCATGAAAATTGACTTGGTTTGTTAAAATGATGGTTTATTCCTTTTATGATGTTGAGAGTCAAATATTATCTTAACTTGCATATGTTGTTCATGATAGCAATTGGTGCTAGTGTTATGAGTATAAATGCGGGGTAAACCCCCAAGACGTTATACACCTCATGAGTATAAATGCGGGGTAAACCCCCAATACGTTATACACCTCCTGAGTATAAATGCGGGGTAAACTCCCAAGATGTTATACACCTCCTGAGTATAAATGCGGGGTAAACCCCCAAGGCGTTATACACATCCTGAGTATAAATGTGGGATAAACCCCCAAGACGTTATACACCTCCTAAGTATAAATGCGGGGTAAACCCCCAAGACGTTATACACCTCCTGAGTATAAATGCGGGGTAACCCCCAAGGCGTTATACACCATCTGAGTATAATTGCGGGGTAAACCCCCAAGACATAATACATCTCCATGGATTTGCTACCCATGATGCGAGCATGGCGTATATGCTCATTACGGGCCCGTAGGGCCTAAGTGGGTGAAATAGTCCTGTACGGGTGAAATAGTCCTATGCGGGGCAAATTGTCCTATGCGGGTCCACAAGACCCTTGCGGGTGAAACAGTCCCAGAAGTAGGTTTGCATAATGATACTATGGGCGGGTGGCCCTAGATTGATCATAAGCTTCTTATTTTAAAGCATGTAAAGTTTACTCTCATTGTTAAAAATGCACAGTGTGCGGGTAGTTGTATGTTATACTTGTTACATGCTGACAGTGGTGTTGTATTCCACGAGCATGCTTCTGTGATATTATATATTGAGGGCAGGTGTCCCGAATTTTGACATGGCTTTTGTCATGACCCGAACCGGGCATGGCGGTGCCTACTGCACAGGCACCCACTGCGTATACATCAGAGATAATCAGCGGAACATACATAAATTTAACATGAAATAAATAACAGGCTAGCCGATAAGGCCACATTCCAAAAATATACACGTAACCCAAAAAACAGTTACCTCTCTTTTTTTTTCTTTTTTTTACACAACCCAATCCACAAGATATGACTACAGACCTCTAAGAATTTTTGACATAACAACTGTGACGGGACAGGGCCCCACCATACCCCTGAATGTACATAAATCTACAACCTCAGGGAACTGTACCAAAATACAAAGCCTCCAAATATGTGAAACTGAAAATACTGTAATGAAATCATAACATTCTATAATAAAGCCGGAGACATGTATGATACCCAAAATAACAGTACACTGTGTCTTACCGAAGTGAAAGTAATGAAAGTCAGTTTTACCTTGTACAGACTATTTCAACACATGAACAATAGTCACACCAGGGCTATGGACACAAGCCCTCAAATATCATCACACAGTCCAGTAAGGGTCTCAAGCCCACAAATATCAAAGCATGTCCCGGAATCCCTCATCGTATAAGCATGGCCATGGGGTAATAAAACAAATCCGGGAATCTAACCCGCATCCTGGTCGCATGCCCCAGAATCCCACATCGTATAAGCATGTCCAAGGATCATTCACAATGGAAGCATACCCGTGGAAGCCTCGTCGCTTCGACGCGTCAAGTAAATTCACAACAAGACAGCCGGCCCTTCAACTGAGAGTCACGGCAGTGTAAACATATAATACTTGCACTCAAGGCTATCACAAGAAAGCATAGGCAAGTTCATAAAATCTTTAGACTTTCATTTCATATACTGAAGGCACTTTTCGTTTCACATAAAAATCCGGGAATTTAACCCAAAGTACTACGTATTTCCATTCTTTTCAAAAGTCTCCTTTTCATATAAAACCCCAAGATACTAACACCCGTAGTATCAAGGTATGCCTACATTTCAAATAAGTCACTACATTTTTAGAAATACATTTCTAGGCTTCTAAATCAAGTGACCCTTTCTTTAAAACTTTAAGCAATAGATACCTTTAAATCAAATTGCCCTTCCTTATTTCAAGTCATTTCTTTGTTTACATTACTAGAGAAAACCATTCTTCTAACCTTCCATAAAGTTGTTATAACCAACTTCCCATAAATCCGTTATACTAACTTTATGCCTTAGACTAATTCATTCATTCTTTTATAACCAAGAGACTTATACTTTCAAATCAAGTTACATAGCTTTCAAAATACTTCAAGTCTCTTAACTTTAAGAAATCAAGTTTCTTAACTTAGAATATCAAGTTATCAATGCTTTTCCCAAACCAAGTATTCTATACTTTTAAATCAAGTCATTTCTTCCTTTAAGAATCAAGTCCCATAACTTGAAAAATAAAGTCTCTTAACCTTTTAAGAATTCAAGGTTCATAGTCTTAAAACTTCATAACGTAAACTCTTTAAATTAAGTACATATACTTTATGCGTTGTGAATATGTTATACTCGTTTATAACGATCGTATTAAAGCAGCCATGCTCTAGAAAATGTAATACAATTTTGTCTTATCTTAGTTTCTATGCAGATGGAGAATTCTACTCATTTTAATATAATTGATGGTCGATACATTTTCTTTTATTAACGCTGCAATGGCTTGTTCGATACTTATTCTCAATCGTGCAGTAAATTAGCAAAGTCAACTCGACTCCAAATACTCCCTAACGACTCTTACCAACATCCCCCATAAGACTTGGTAAGAACTTAGGATAACTTAGACATAACTTTCACATAGAGTAAATCAACATACATGCCTCTTAACTTTTAAGAGTAGAAGGAATCATGAAATAACACCACATGTATATTTCATATATAGAATCATGCCAAAAGGAGGAAGAGGTTCACATACCTCGCGACGATTATCGACAAGTAGCAAAATGCTCCAAAGTACTTCAACCTTGATAGTTATTCCATCCCTTAAGTAGAATACGCTACTCGTAGTACTTCAACCTATATTAATCATAACATGTCTATCAACTCCTCACTTTTTAACGTAGAATCATACTAAGTGTAAGGTCTCTTATTCTACGGAAAATCGGGCAGCACTTCCTTTGTTTCTACGTACTTTTCCACCTTTTTCAAGGCCCGAAAATCAATAACCAAACGCCACATTTAAGGCCCAACAATTTAGCAATACAAAGGGGATTACACGCCTAATAGGACGTGTAAAATTCTGCCCCACAGTTATACAAAACAGTCCACAAATCAGCCTATAAAAACAGTCTGTAATCCAACAATAACGAGGGTAAAATGTGAGGCGTTTCAACACCTTTCCACACCCCTATTTCCTTAGGACTTTCATTAGCAACTACTACACTTAAACATGAATATTAGGGGCTTAATTTCCAGCATTATACACACCCAAAACAGTCCATAAAATGATACGAGAACGTCTAACAGTTTTGGGCAGTTTTTCGGCTAAAACAACTACAATCCGATAACTCTTTCCTTAATCCATTTTATTCCAATTCGAGTTCCAACACTTCCATATATGACATACCAACTTATCAACAACCATATTACCTTATTTTAACATGCGACAAGTGTGGATAACAACAACCATATAACAAACGAAACCAAGGGCACAAAATTGCCTCAAATCGGCCAACAACATATCTACCTCATACACATCTTATTTTCCATTTCTTCCTTAACATAAGTTCATCCCTTAAACATAACAATAAGTAATATCCAATTACTGCGGAGGAAGAAGAATTATTACCTCATTACGAGCCAAGAAATCGGCCAAAATAGCCCCTTAGGTTTTGGTCCGCAGTTTTCGTTTCGCTCCACTTCTTGAAGATCAAATCACATATATGTGACCTCTATAATTTTATACACAACTTCACTTTGTATTTCACTTCCAAAAAGTTGATAAAACTTAGGGTTTCACCCTCTCTATTCTCGGTCAACACTTGATCTCGGGGGTTTAAGGGGTTATCCTTGCTTAGTATACCACTAGGGATCTTAGGCTTGAGTTTGAGGATTTATCATCAACTTTTGAAGGATTTTTGCTCTTGAAATGGGCCCTTGGCCGAAACTACATGGAAGAGGAAGAAAAAGATGAAATATTTTCTAAGTGTGGCTAAGTCTTGCAAGCCCTCTACCTTGCATATATACTATGTCCCTAAGTGTGGATGCTTGAAAAGTGTATGTCCTTATATGTAGCAAGACAATTGGAGTGCACCTCCACTTGTCTCCAAAATATCTTCCAAGACCAAGTCAATAGTCAAAGGGGTGTGCCACGTGTCACCCTCTCATTGGTCTAAAAATATTTTCATCCTCCAAAATATCCATAATTGGTCAAAATATCTCAAAATATTGTGGGCCCCACAAAATCGTAAAATTTTCCCGTGGGCCCCACGTGACCAAATCCGAATTTAAAAATCCATAATTCTAATATATTCCAAAAGTCTCAAATACCAAATTTGAGAACCAAATTCCAATTAACAAACCTTTTCCTTCACAAGTTCCCGATATTTCTCTTAAGGAAAAGTGTATATTCTATCGTTTCACGATTTAAACCTTAACGTCTTACGTACGTTCTCTGATTCATGTGTTGGAACTACGGGGTGTAACAACTTTCATATTTGAAAGTGGTGCGGTGTTATCGTAGTACAGTGATACAAGGTACAGTTGGCTCTGATTTTTATATGACACGGTAGGATCTGGTATTTGATTTTTATACTTGCCCCTGTCATTCCTTGTATAGTTATGGACGTAATTGTTGTACTTTATTTTCGTTCCATACTTAGTACTTGTTGTACTGAACCCCCTTCGGGGGGCTGCGTTCATGTCCGCAGGTCTAGGTACTCAGTTGTGGATCCGCGAGCTTAGGATCCTGGTTCAGCATTTTGAGATGGCTCTAATGTTCCGGAGCTTGTCATTATGGCTAGGTATATTCAGGGATACGGCGGGGCCTTGTCCCGTCATAGTATTTGTCCAAACTCTTAGGGGTCTGTATTCATATGTGGGCTGGACTGGCTAGAGTTGTATTTACATTGTTGAACAGTGTAGACCCTTTCGGGTGATTTTTATTATGGCAGCCTTATCGGTTTTGCCTGTATTAAAAGAAAAAAAATGAGTGTTATTTATCTTCCGCGGTTTATTATGTTGTATGAATAGAAGGGTGCCCAGGTAGGGCACCGATGTGAGCGGTTCGGGCGTGTGAGTGGTATCAGAGCAGTTAGTCCTCGAAATGTCTACAGACCGTGTATAGTAGAGTCTTGTTTATCGATGTGTTATGCACCACATCTATAAACAGGAGGCTATAGTACATTTAGGATTGGTTTCCCTTCTTCTCACTCTGAGATCGTGCGATAGAGCTGTGTTGTTAGGGTGGTCTCTCCCTAACGTATTATTGTGATTGCAGCTATGAGAAAGGCAACAGTGGCCCAGCAAAGATTATATGGATTGTGTATCCAGGTTGGTAGAATTATCGTATAGATGATATTATGATGATGTATATATGTACGAGCGTATTTATTTGGGGCTATGTATGTTGCCTAGAATGGTTATGAATTACCATGAGTTGGTTAAGCCTTAGTAAATTCTTGGAAGGTGTGAAACAGTTGATTGAATCCACACCTAGGCTTTATGTATGTACTGGTTTGAAATAGTCAGGAAGTAATGAACTGTCTAGGATGGTGATAGACTCTTAGGAGATCATGTTTAATTGAGTTGATAGCATACCATGTTGTTAGATTAAGCGGTGTGGTACGCTTAAGTGATTGCGTGAATAATAATGGTATGGAGTAATTAGAGTTGTTGTGAGTAAGACAACATATTTGTGAGAGGTAGAAAAGTTATATTTCCCGTATGTGGGGATTGATAATGTAAGCTTGGAACATGGAATAATTGTGAACCTTGGAACATTGATGAACGCAGAGACCTTAGATGTACAAGGCCTTCTCGGGTAGAAAGATTTATTTCAGACCAAGAATGAGAATTAAGTGCGACCATGGGGGGATTGAGGACGATGCAATTCACGTGGCATTAAATTGAGTGGGTCAGTTTTGTTATACCGTATTTCCAGTATGTATGCGTGGGAATACGTCACGAAAGTCTTGCCTTAAAGATAAGCCTTGGGCGTTTTATTTTGTACCTGACTCACTAAAAGAATCGTTTTTAGGCGAAACGTTTCCACGACTTCGTAGAGTAAATTCCGCTATGCCATTTCTTATTTTTGCGGATTTTTAGAGGCGAAACATTTTGGACCAACGGGAGGCGACACTTGTCACCTCCAATTGATGGACTTGAAATCGTCCATTGGGACGATTTGGACTAGGAAGAGCACGTTTTTGTGCCTTGTGCACAAGTCGAGGAGTTGGTAGGATATTTGTGTATAGTTAATCCTCACCCTACACTTGCCTTGCACTTGTCTAAATCTTGGCCATTGGTTGGCCACTTCTTGACCTATAAATACCCCCCTTAAGATGAAGAGTTCTTCATCCACAAATTACTTTCCAAGTCTTGAAAAATCCTCTCCTCTCCCTTTGTAGTCTTCTCGTCCAAAACACCTCCTCCCTGTGAAGGCCCTGGCGAATACCCCCCTAGCCTAGCCAAAAATCTAACCCCCCTCCCTTGGTAGAAAAGTTACCTTCTTGTATCGTTATAATGCCCAAAATACCCTAGCCCAAATACCTTAGTACTTAGTAGAAGTTGTAAAGAACTTCTAAGGTTCTTGGAGCATACAACTTAGGAGTAAAACCTTGCTCAGGCGCGACTTTTCTAGGATATTATTGGGCTTACCGAGGTAACTAATCCTAACCCTCTTTTGAATTAGAATATATATACTGTTGTAGTATAAGGATAAGTATAAATACTTAGAAGTATATCACATAATAGAATTGAACTTAATCACTTAGAAGGGTTTAAAGAAGAATAATCAAAGCAGACTTACATAGGATCGTTTCACGATGAACTTATATAGCTCAGGGTAGGGAAGTCTTTGCCCGACTTCAGTAGAATTATGAACCCCACTGTTTAGAATGACCTTGAGTAGTCTTTAATAGATATCTGTGACTATTATAGGCCGACTCTGCGCGACATATTCAACTTGGCGGTGGTTTTCATTTGAGAAGGTATGTGATTCTTCCTAAAGCATGATATTTTACAATATAACTACGGCAATGTCTTTGACTTAAGCTGAATAATACTTACGGCAATGCCTCACTTAAGCCCGAATAATAAAGAATCAAAACATTTCAAAAGACTAATGAATCATATTATGTGACGAACTAATTGGTTTTAAAGCGAAGCTTAAGAGTTATACTAGCTTTATGGGAAGTTAAGTATAACCACTTAAGATTGATAAAAGAAATGAGTTTGCCTATGTGTTTATAATGACTTATATTGTGAAAAGAATAATAAGATGGTTTGATAAGTAGACATGATATGATGCTATGTGTGTTAGTATCTTGTAACGTTTGTATAGGTGAGTATCCTTGTTGTGCTTATGTTGTTTAAAGATAAGTTGTTATGTTAGTATACTATCACTCACCTCTTGAGATGATACCGGGTTGTCGCCTCCGACGCGGTAGACTCAGCGGTCTTGGACCATGATTCGAGAATACCTCATGCGGGTCCGGGGGCCTATGCGAGCTACGAGTTCCGTGTTAGTATGCGGGTTATGCCTCACGCGATGCAGTGGCCAGCGCGACAATGAGTCGGGGCGATTTACGCCGAGGAGTAGCTACCCTCGATGCGGGTTATACCTCATGCGGGCCCACGCAGTGGCCTATGCGGACTCGAGTCCGAGGATTAGGCTTGCGGAATGATGATGGGGCGAGTGGCCTGTTTCGATCATTCGCAGCCTAGACAAGACTCATTCTGATTACCTATTGTTGCTTCTTGCTTGTGATGCGGGCACTATGCGCGTTTCGGGTTGTTTCCTACATATTTGTAAACCGGTTTTAAAAATGATATGTTTTCATTTAAGTACTTTACGCCGCATACTTAGTACTGTTGTATCGACCTCCTTCGGGGCTGCGTTCATGCCGCAGGTGGCAGCAGTGCTAGATCCGCATCCTTAGGATCTCTACTTTGGTGTCGGAGCTCCATCTCTTCCGAGGCTCTACTTTTGGTATGATCTCCACGTTGTAGATAGTTTGTACATCCAGGTATGGCGGCCCTGTCCCGCCATAGTTGTATATTTCCTTAGAGGTCTCAGAGTCATGTTATGCGATTGTCGGATGTAACTGCTGAACTATGATTATATAATATGCCGAAAGGCGATGCTTTCTCACATAAACTGTGTCTTATTTTATAAATTGTTTCATGTCTTGTTTTATATTTCCGCTGATTTCTCTGATGTATGACTACTTGGGTGCCCCGGTAAGGCACCAGTCACGGGCCCCGGAACGGGTCGTGACAAGTTTGAGGTGGTCCCGCTATGTGATAGGGTCACGAGGGTGCAAGACCCAAGTCTAGATAATCGTTGTACGAGTTCGTGGATGCGTTCCACCAGAACCGGGTCGTGAGGGATGAGAAGAGCCTTAAGGAAATTGGATCTAAGTATAATGACCAAGTTTGGATATAGTAACTCCAAGGATTTGAAAACAGAAGCAATATGCGAGATCATGTACGTATACTAGAATAAAGGTTGGAAGTACGAGAATAGTACGACAAGTAAGAAAAGGAACGAACAAGTGTTAAAGGAATTGAAGTGTTTATAGTTATGACAAATGAAAGTACGAAAGGAGAATCTTTTTAGGACAAGAATGGGAGTTAATAGTGGTGATACTCACCTTAGATTTAATTCCTTGTTTGGCGTTGACTTATGTATATACATGTTTGATATATTGTGGCCATATATGGCAAAATGGGTTTCGTAAGTATAGTAGTGAAGACTATACCGGTGCATGTGTAGTTGGAGACTTAGAAGGAACATTCGGGATGAATGTTTCTAAGGGGGGAGAATGTTACACCCCGTAATTCCAAGAGAATGAAATTCCAAGAGAATGAGATTCCAAGAGAATGAGATGAGAACGTACGAAAGGAAATAAGATTTGAATTTGAAAAAGAAAAGAAGAGTTGGCAGAATGTTTTTGGACAGATTTTTAGTCAACTTTGGAGCGATATATCTCCTAGTATATTAGGAGTTTTTATGTGTTTCAAAATCCTAGTATGAAGTTCGTTGAGTCTAGTTTCCAACGCAATAAACTGCTCGTCGTTTGTACATTGGAGTAGAAAGTTATGGACGTTGCAAGTTCAGCTGACAGAAGAGAAGGAAGCAGGTTCAATCAGGCGCCACGACACCGTATTTCAGGGCCGTGGCTCCGTAAGTCCTGAAATCTTCTGAAGTTTCAGCGCCATGGTGCCGGCTGCAGGGCCGTGGTGCCGAGGCGGGATTTTTGCAGAAATTGTGTAAAAATAGAAGATATTTGTTGTAAAGGACCTATGGGAGGGCGACAAGTGTCCCTCCCAACTTGTAGAAAAAGAAAAGCCTATATCTTGGCCAAGTCTTGCAAGACTTGGCCATTCCACACAAAACTTCATCCAAATACTTTCTCTTCTCTCTCTCATTTTCGATTTGGCCAAGAACCAAAGGCAAAGATTGTTGAATCTTACAAGTGTTGTTCTTACACACTAGATGAAGGATATTAACAAAGGGATTAGCCAAGATTGAACTCCCACCTTCCCTAAATCTTCACAAAACGTGGTTAGGGTTTGAAACAAATCCTAAGGTGTTATTCACTTTTGGTATTAAAGAAAGAATAAAAGTTGGTTAGAAGCTTCTAAGGGTCATTAATTTCGGATTGGATCGTAAAGAAGAGGTGTTGCGGAAAAGAGCTAAAGCGGGCGAGATCCTTGGAATATTTTGGGCTTATTGAGGTAATGATCCTTGTCTTCCTATGTAATTGAAGATTACATATTGTAGTAATTGATAAATGAACTTGTGATATAAGAATGAAGCTTGATAAGTATTAAGATACATTTGAAGGTTAAAAGCCGAGAAATGGCATATTAGCCATTGAAGATGTTAATCAATTTTGTTGTTAGTTATAATCGTCACATGTTATACAAGAAAGGGAATTTAGTTGTTATAATTGTTATGACTTGTATAACATGTTGGAATAACAACTTGGATTGAAAGGTATTGAAAAGGGGCTTTATGTTGTATTAAATTAGTTGTGGCCGAGAATGGCCCTAGAAGTTGGTTAAAAATTGGCTAATTAATGGACTGTGTTATATGAATTGTGGGGCAGAATTTTACACGTCATGTTAGGTGTGTAATACCCTTTGATTAGCTGAGTTGGTTGTGCCTTAAATGTGGCGTTTTGGTTGATGAATACGGGCCTTGGAAAAGGTGGAAAAGTACGTAGAAACAAAGGAAGTGCTGCCCGAATTTCGGTAGAATTAGAGGGCATTATTTGGTATAAGTCTTATACTAAGTAACTATGATATTGATAGAAGTGTTATCGTCATTATAGGTTGAAGTACTACGTGTAGCATAGTCTACTTGGCTTAAGGAATAACCGATGAGGTTGAAGTACTTCAGAGCATTTTGCTACTTGTCGTATGGGTTAGTCGTCACGAGGTATGTGAACTTATTCCTTCTATCGACATGACTTTCCTTGAAGTATACTTGCCTTGTTATTTGGAGTATACTTGACTTGTTTCTTTGAAGTATACTTGCCTTGTTTTTTGGAGTATACTTGACTTGTTTTCTTGAAGTATACTTGCCTTGTTATATGGAATATACTTGACTTGTTTTCTTGAAGAATACGTGCCTTGTATAGGAAGTATTCATGTTATAAATTTTGCTAGAGGCATGTCTAGAATATTCCTAAGTTCTTACCAAGTCTTATGGGGGATCTTAGTAAGAGTCGTTAGGAAGTATTTGAGTCGAGTTGACCTTGGTAAATTACTACACTAATGAGAATATGTATCAAACAAGCCATTACAGCGTTAATGAAAATTTATCGACAATCAATTATATTGAAATGAGTAGATTCTCCATCTGCATAGATACTAAGATAAGACAAAATTGTATTACATTTTCTAGATCATGGCTGATTTAACAAGATCGTTATAAACGAGAATAACCTATTCACGGCTCATAAAAGTATTAATTTTGTAAGTACATGAGGCTTGATTTTCGAAAGTACTTGGTACTTGAATTTCGAAAATGTGTAGTAACTCGATTTGAAAAGTATATGTTACGTGATTTAAAGAGAATAAGCTACTTGGTCTTAAAAGTATAAGTTACTTGAGTTTAAAAAAAGTAAGTAACTTGGTTTTAATGGTGAAAGTACTTTTGGGTCCAACGCCCTAATATTTCATGAAACGATTTTTTTTTATAAAGAATAGATGTACAAAGTACTTTGGGTTCAATTCCCTTACGTGGCATGATAATGCCTTGGTTTTGATAAAAAAGGAAAGAGGTAATGATGCGTTAGTTGTCTAAAAATGAAGTGGTTATAACGGCTTTATGGGAAGTTTGTTATAACAAGTTTTAGTGGAAAGTCAAGGGATGGTTTAAAATGTTTTAAGGGATCGTGTGAGAATGTCCATGATTAAGTCCTTAATATAATACATGATATGTGGCACTTTGAAGTTCAAGATGTTTTAAAGTAACACGTGAGGTCTAGTGACTTGATTTTCCAAAACCATGTCTTAGAAGGATACTTAGTACGATAAGTGTCTCGATTTTCTAAATGATGGTTTCAAAATGATACATGTATTGGATCCTACTTCCTAGCGATACATGTAGTACTTGGGCTTTCCAAAAATGGAAATTTAGTTCATAAAGTGAATGTACGACTCACGTACATTGTCGTAATGGACTTAAATCCTTAGTAATGCAAGGTGTGTTAGTGCCTTGATAGTACTTTGACTTGCTTAAATGATAGTTATTTTATTTTGTGCCTTGATAGTACTTCGGCTTGCCTAAATGGTATTGTCTTGATTTGTTAAAAAGGAAAGGCATGGTATTGTCTTGAATTGTTGAAAAAATAAGGCATTGAAATTGTCTTGGTTTGTTAAAATGATGGTTTATTCCTTTTATGATGTTAAGAGTCAAAGATTATCTTAACTTGCATATGTTGTTCATGATAGCCATTGGTTCTAGTCTTATGAGTATAAATGCGGGGTAAACCCCCAAGACGTTATACACCTCCTGAGTATAAATGCGGGGTAAACCCCCAAGACGTTATACACCTCCTAAGTATAAATGCGGGGTAAACCCCCAAGACGTTATACACCTCTTGAGTATAAATACTGGGTAAACTCCCAAGATGTTATACACCTCCTGAGTAGAAATGCGGGGTAAACCCCCAAGACGTTATATATCTCGTGAGTATAAATGCGGGGTAAACCCCCAAGACGTTATACACCTGCTGAGTATAAATGCGGGGTAAACCCCCAAGACGTTATACACCTCCTGAGTATAAATGCGGGATAAACCCCCAAGATGTTATACACCTCCTGAGTATAAATGCGGGGTAAACCCCCAAGACGTTTTACAAATTATGAGTATAATTGCGGGGTAAACCCCCAAGACATTATACATCTCCATGGATTTGCTACCCATGATGCAAGCATGACGTATATGCACATTGCGGGCCCGTTGGGCCTAAGCGGGTGAAATAGTCCTGTGAGGGTGAAATAGTCCTATGCGGGTCCACAAGACCCTTGCGGGTGAAACAGTCCCAGGAGTAGATTTGCATAATGATACTTGTTACACCCCGTAACTCCAGGACATGTTTAAGAGAATGTACGTAAGGAACTCAAGACTTGAATAGGGTACGAAAGGAAGAATTGTTTTTCCGACGAGAAATCTTCCGAACGTCGGAAAGGAGAAATGTTCGTTGGTGAGAATTAGATTCTCAAAATGCATTATTTAAGGAGTATGGAACTTATTAGCATTGTGGAAATTTATTTTTTACGGATTTGGTCATGTGGGGCCCACCCGAGAAATTTTACGTTTTGTGGGGCCCACGAGGGTTACAGAATTATATGGACGAATGGGAGGGAGACACGTGGCACTCCCCCTATGGTCTTGGACGAATTAATGTAAGGGTAATATGGTCATTTGACCAATGTGTAGATGACCAAGTCTTGCAATTAAAGAGCTTGCTATTATTGACTTGGTCAATGGGACCACTTAGCATGATATTTTATAGAGATGTATCATAACCACACATATGTATTTATCTTAGCCCTCCATGTTGTTATATAAGGGTACTAGTAGCAAGACAAGAGTTCTACACTTAGAATTTTTTCATGAAAAACTTGATATGGTTCTAGGAGCTCTCGGGTTTAGGGGGGTTTCAAGGAGAAATTTTTTTGTTTCTTAAGCTCCACACTTTAAACCAAGGTTCTTGAGTATATTGTAAGCATATCTCAATAGAAAAATCTCGGAAAAAGATAGTTTTCGGGTTAGTCGCAAAGCGAAAACCTAGTTGCTTTTCTAGGTTTTGAATTGGAAGTTAGAAGGAAAGTTGTTGGTATTGTTCTAAGGGTCTCAAGTAGCGGATTGAAGTGTCTTGAAGAGGCTCTAAGTTACTAAGGAGCGACTTCGGATTTGGAGATTGGATTAAGATTCGTTGAGGTATAATCTTGTCCGTTAAAAGTGTTACAAGATTATTTATATTGTTGTTAGCTTTACATGTTGCTAGCATGAAGTATAGGTGTTGAAGTTTATAAGTATTATGGATTGCTTGTAGCCTTAAAATCCGAAATGTAATGTAAGCCATGTAAAGTTGGATTACAATTTGGTCGTTTACTAGAATCGCCGCATGTTACTTAATTGGAGATTATAGTAGTATAATCGATTGCGACTTGATATCTTGTCATGCTAACAATTTGGATTGAAATGGAATTTGGATAAGAATTGGTATTGTTGTACTCAATATGGCCGAAATTGGACTAGTAGTTGTATTAGTTTGATATCTATTGTGGGGCGGAATTTTACACGTCTAGTAGGCGTGTAATCCCCTATTGTTGATTGCATTGATTGGGCCTTAAATGTGGCGTGTTTGGTTATTGTATTCGGCCTTGAAAAAGGTGGCAAAGTAAGTAGAAACAAAGGAAGTGCTGTCCGATTTTCCGTAGAATTTTGTGACTTAGCACTTAGAATATTCTACGTTTGAAGTGAGGTTAATGGACGTATTGTGACCATTATAGGTTGAAGTACTAAGTATAGCGTATCCTACTTGAAGGATGGAATAGCTATCAAGGTTGACGTACTTTGGAGCATTTTGCTACTTGTCGATTATCGTCGCGAGGTATGTGAACCTCTTCCTTCCTTTGGCATGATTCTATGTATGGAATATACCTGTGGTATCATTTCATGTTTCCTTATACTCTTAGAAGTTAAGAGGTAGTTGCGTGATTTACTCTATGTAGAACTTTTCCTATCTTTTGAGCATGACTAGTTGCACGTATGTAGTACGGTAGACGTACAACACCTTGATATCCTTTACTAGTTTTATGAATAGCCAAGTCGGGTGAGTTAGGAGATTAACTCACTTCTTTGAAAGAATAAAGGATGTCTTAAGTTTTATTAAGTTAAGGGACTTGAAGAGTTTTAAAGTATGTGATACTTGTTCCGTTTTAAACGTATAAGTCCCTTGGATAGGAAATTATATTTTGGCTAAGGTATAAAGTGAATATAACGGCTTTATGGGAAGTTGGTTATATTTGCTTTATGGAAAGATAAATAACTTGAATTAAGGAAGGGCAATGTGATTTAAAGGTATCACTTGCTTAAAAGCTTTAAAGTAAGGGTCACTTGATTTAGAAGCCGAGAAATGTATTTCTAAAAGTATCGTGACTTATGTGAAATGTACACAAGCCTGGATACTACGGGTGTTAGTATCTTGGGGTTTTATATGAAAAAGGGATCTTTTGAAAATAATGAAAGTACGTAGTACTTGGGGTTAAATTCCCGGATTTTGATGTGTAAAACGAAAGTGTCATGAGTTTATAAAAATGAAAGTCTAAAGGTTTAATGAACTTGCCTGTATTTGCTTGTGATAGCTTTAAGTGCAAGTACTATATGTTACGTTGTCGTGACTCTCGGTTGGAGGGTCGGCTGTCTTGTTATAAGTTTACTTGGACGTACCGGCAGTGATGTGGGATTCCACGGGCAGGAGATATATATATGTGTTGTATATGTGTACGCCGACAGTGAGGTGGGATGCCACGGGCGCGTCACATGGTTATATTTTACGCTTATAGTTGTTGGTAGTGATGGGGCATTCCACGGACACACTTTGATATTGTGTGACTTGATCGCGTCCCAGATTGGGCCGGGTAGTATATGCGTCCCTCCATAAAGGGCCGGATTGGGTTATGAAAGGTAAGTAAGTTAGATGGAAATGAACTTAATGACTTCTCCTAAGTATGTACGTAAGATATGGCTATAACTTTTATTGAAAATGGGAAAAGATAATAAGGTACGATTAAGTTCATAAGTGGTAATGACACGGCAGGATCCGCATGTACTCAGATATTTGTCCTCGCCATTCTTTTGTACGATTATGATCCATTTATCGACGTTATTTCGCTCCATATTCGCACTGTTGTAATCGACTTCTTCGGCCGCGTTCATGCCCGCAGTTTTAGGTACCTGTTGGTGATCCTTGCTCTAGGATCTCGGTTGCTGGGAAAAAGCTCCATTTGCTCCGGAGGCTTATCTCTTGGTACGGTTTTCCCTGAGGTTGTAGATTCATGTATATTCAGGGGTATGGCGGGGCCCTGTCCCGCCACAGTTGTTACGTTAAAACTCTTAGAGGTCTGTAGTAACATATTGTGGGTCTGTTTGTAAAGAAAAGGAGGCAACTGCTTCGTTTATGTATTTACTATCCAGGGAGGTAGCCTTATCGGCTAACCTGTTGATTTTGTCTTTGATGATTTATTTATAAGTTTCATGTATGTTCCGCTGATTATCTCTGATGTATACCTGTAAGGGTGCCCAGGTAGGGCACCAGTCGCGGGCCCGGGGTCGGGTCGTGACAATACTATGGGTGGGTGGCCCTAGATTGATCATAAGCTTCCTATTTTAAAGCATGTAAAGTTTACTCTCATTGTTAAAAAGGCACAGTGTGCGGGTAGTTGTATGTTATACTTGTTACATGCTGACAGTGATGTTGTATTCCACGAGCATGCTTCTGTGATATTATATGCTGAGGGCAGGTGTCCCGGATTTTGACATGACTTTCATATTTGAAAGTGGTGCGGTGTTACAGTAGTACAGTGATACAAGGTACAGTTGGCTCTGATTTTTATATGACACGGTAGGATCTGGTATTTGATTTTCATACTTGCCCCTGTCATTCCTTGTATAGTTATGGACGTAATTGCTGTACTTTATTTCCGTTCCATACTTAGTACTTATTGTACTGACCCCCTTCGAGGGGCTGCGTTCATGTCTGCATGTCTAGGTACTCAGTTGTGGATCTGCGAGCTTAGGATCCTGGTTCAGCATTTTGAGATGGCTCCAATGTTCCGGAGCTTGTCATTATGGCTAGGTATATTCAGGAGTACGGCGGGGCCTTGTCCCGTCATAGTATTTGTCCAAAATCTTAGGGGTCTATATTCATATGTGGGCTGGACTGACTAGAGTTGTATTTACATTGTTGAACAGTGTAGACCCTTTCGGGTGATTTTTATTATGGCAGCCTTATCGGCTTTGCCTGTGTTTAAAGAAAAACAATGAGTGTTATTTATCTTCCGCGGTTTATTATGTTGTATGAATAGAAGGGGGCCCAGGTAGGGCACCGATCCTTGCCCGGTTCGGGCGTGACAGAGTGGTATCAGAGCAGTTAGTCCTCGGAATGTCTACAGACCATGTATAGTAGAGTCTTGTTTATCGATGTGTTATGCACCACATCTATAAACAAGAGGCTATAGTACATTTAGGATTGGTTTCCCTTCTTCTCACTCTCAGATCGTGCGATAGAGCTGTGTTGTTAGGGTGGTCTCTCCCTAACGTATTATTGTGATTGCAGCTATGAGAAAGGCAACAGTGGCCCAGCAAGGATTATATGGATTGCGTATCCAGGTTGGTAGAATTATCGTATAGATGTGTCACGACCCGACCCCGGGCCCGCGACTGGTGCCCTAACTGGGCACCCTTACAGGTATACTTCAGAGATAATCAGCGGAACATACATGAAACTTATAAAATAAAACAACAGATTAGCCGATAAGGCTACCTTCCTGAACATATATATATATATACAACTGAAGCAGTTGCCTCGTTCCCTTTACAAACTGACCCACAATATGTGACTACAGACCTCTAAGAGTTTTAACATAACAACTGTGGCGGGACAAGGCCCCGCTATACCCCTGAATAAACATGAATCTACAACCTCAGGGGAAACCATACCAAGAGATAAGCCTCCGGAGCAAATGGTGCTTTTTTCCAAAAACTGAACCGAGATCCTAAGAGCAAGGATCACCAACTCGCACATAATACTGCGGCATTTAACGCAGCTCGAAGGGGTCAAGATAACAGTATCGAATATGGAACGGAAATAAGGTACATTAAACAAAACATATCTGTATAAAAGCATGACAGGGGTAAGTATAAAAAGGGTGAATACCTGAACCTACCATGTCATCAACATCACGTGAACTTAATCGTACCTTATTATCTTTTCCCATTTCTCTATAAAAGTTATAGTCACTCTCTTACGTACTTACTTCGGAAAATCATCAAGTTCACTACCATAACTTACTTACCTTACATAACCTACTCCGACCCTTTATGGAGGGACGCCTATACTGCCCGGCCCAATCTGGGACGCGATAAGGTCACATAGTCTGCCCATACAGCATATCGCCCGCCAATTTCTCGGGACGATAATGTCATATAGTCTGCCAGAAGGTATCTCGCCCGCCCATTTCTCGACGATAATGTCATATAGTCTGCCCGTAAAGGTATACTGCCCGGCCCATTTCTGGGACAATAATGTCATATAGTCTGCCCGTAAATGTATACTGCCCGGCCCATTTCTGGGACGATAATGTCTTATAAAATCCGGGAATTTAACCCAACATACTACGCACCTCTACTCCTTTAGAAAGACTCTTTTTCAAATAAAACTTCCCAGATACTAACAACTATAGTATCAAGTCCTATCCACCTTTTAAGACAAGTCACAATACCTTTTTAGAAATACGTTTACCGGCTTCTAAATCAAGTGACTTCTTTATTAAAAACCTTAAGCAATTGGTACCTTTAAAACAATTTGCCCTTCTTTATTTCAAATCATTTCTTTGCTTACATTATTAGAGAAAACCATTCTCTTAACCTTCCATAAAGCCGTTATAACCAACTTCTCATAAAGCCGTTATAACCCTTTATGGTTTTAGACCAACTCATTCCTTTTTATAACCAAGAGACTTCTACTTTTTGAAATCAAGTATTATATACTTTCAAATCAATTCTCTTAACTTTCAAAAATACAATTAGTCTCTTAACCTTTAGAACTCAAGTGACTCCTTTTATTATAAAACCTTAGGCAATTGATGCCTTAAAATCAAGTTGCCTTTTCACTAAAATCAAGTCATTTATCTTTCCATAAAGCAAATATAACCAACTTCCCGTAAAGTCGTTATATTCACTTTATACCTTAGCCAAAAATATAATTTCCTATCCAAGGGACTTATACGTTTAAAACGGAACAAGTATCACATACTTTAAAAATCTTCAAGTCCCTTAACTTAATAAAACTTAAGACATTCTTTATTCTTTCAAAGAAGTGAGTTAATCTCCTAACTCACCCGACTT
Source organism: Przewalskia tangutica (assembly GCA_029844215.1). Classification (NCBI taxonomy): domain Eukaryota; kingdom Viridiplantae; phylum Streptophyta; class Magnoliopsida; order Solanales; family Solanaceae; genus Przewalskia; species Przewalskia tangutica. The sequence goes on along the minus strand of CM056728.1, from coordinate 30,822,447 downwards.
GGCTATTCATAAAGCTAGTAAAGGATATCAAGGTGTTGTACGTCTACCGTACTACATACGTGCAACTAGTCATGCTCAAAAGATAGGAAAAGTTCTACATAGAGTAAATCACACAACTACCTCTTAACTTCTAAGAGTAGAAGGAAACATGAAATGATACCACATGTATATTCCATACATAGAATCATGCCAAAGGAAGGAAGATGTTCACATACCTCGCGACGATTATCGACAAGTAGCAAAATGCTCCAAAGTACTTCAACCTTGATAGCTATACCATCCTTCAAGTAGGATACGCTATACTTAGTACTTCAACCTATAATGGCCACAATACGTCCATTAATCTCTTACTTCAAACGTAGAATATTATAAGTGCCTAGTCGCTAAATTCTACGGAAAATCGGACAGCACCTCCTTTGTTTCTACTTACTTTGCCACATTTTTCAAGGCCGAATACAATAACCAAACACGCCACTTTTAAGGCCCAAACAATGCAATTAACAATAGGGGATTACACGCCTACTAGACGTGTAAAATTCCGCCCCACAATAGATATCAAACTAATACAAACTATATGTCCAATTCTGCCACATTGAGTACCATAACACCAATTCTTATCCAATTTCCATTTCAATCCAAGTTGTTAGTATAACATGATCTCAAGTCGCAATTGATTATAACTACTATAATCTCCAAGTAATAAACATGCGACGATTCTAATAAACGATCAATTTGTAATCCAACTTCACATGGCTTACATTACATTTCGGATTCTAAGGCTACAAGCAATCCATAATACTTATAAACTTCAACATATCAACTTCATGCTAGAAACATGTAATGCTAACAACAACAATATATATATAATCTTGTAACACTATTAAGAGACAAGATTATACCTCAACGAATCTCAATCCAACTCCAAATCCGAAGTCGCTCCTTAGCAACTTAGAGACTCTTCAAGACACTTCAATCCGCTACTTGAGACCCTTAGAAAAACACCAACAAATTTCCTTCAAATTTCCAAACAAAACCTAGAAAGACAACTAGGTTTTCACTTTGCGACTAACCCGAAAACTATCTTTTTCCGAGATTTTTCTATTGAGATACACTTACAATACACTCATGAACCTTGGTTTAAAGTGTGGAGCTTATTGCACAAGAAACAAATTTTTTTCTTTTCATTGGACATGAACCCGAGAGCACATAGAGGTGTTCATCCAATTTTCTTGAAATTTTGGCTAAGTGTGGAACTTGTCTCACTACTAGTAGTATTATATAGGGACATGGAGGGTCAAGATGCAAACAAATGGGTGGTTTGGATGAGGTCTTAGTAAATATCAAGCCTTGTGGTCCCATTGACCAAGTCAATAATCTCAAGCTCTACTACTTGCAAGACTTGTCTTCCTAACAAGGGTCAAATGACCCTTGTTGTTATGCCCCGTATTTCCAGAGTATGTACGTGAGGGCGTACGTACGAAAGTTTAGCCTTAAAGTTTAGGCATGGGACGTTTTTTTGGGCACAACTCACTAAAAGAATCGTTTTCCGACGAAACGTTTTACACAACTCGCGTAGGGTAAATTCCGGCTATGTCATTTCTAATTTTTTGCGGATTTTTCCGAGAGACGAAACACTTTGGACCAACGAGAGGGCGACACTTGTCACCCTCTCATTGGTGGACGTGTGGCGGAAGTGAGCCGAATTGGATGGCCCTTTTTGTCAAGTAGTTGGTAGGATATTTTTGTGTAGTAGATGGATAAGGACACTTGCCCAAATCTTGACCTTACACTTGCCTTGCACTTGGCATCATCTTGGCCATTGGTTGGCCATGGTTTGACCTATAAATACCCCCCTTAAGATGAAGAGTTCTTCATCCACAAATCTTTCTCCAAGTCTTGAAAATCCTTCCCTCTCCCTTGAGCCTTTTCGTCCAAGCCTTCCCCCCCCCCCCTTGAGTGAAGCTTGGCCGAGGCAAACCCCCCCTAGCCTAGCCGAAACCTACCCCCCTCCATTGGTAGAAAAATTGCCTTCTAGTATTGTTATAATGCCCAAAATACCCTAGCCCAAATCCCTTAGTACTTAGTAGAAGTTGTGAAGAACTTCTAAGGGTTCTTGGAGCTACCGGAGCGTTCAAATTAGGAGCTAAACCTCGCTCAGGATCGACTTTTATCTATGATATTATTGGGCTTACCGAGGTAAATAATCTTATCCTTCTTTTATAATTAAAGAATACATACTGTAGAAGTATAGGAATAAGTATAAATACTTAGAAGGATATTACAGAATAGAATTGAACTGTTATCACCTTAGAAGGGTATAAAAGAAGAATAATTGAACTGTACTCACATAGGGCTGTTTACGAGATCGTATAACTTACCGGTAGGAAGTGCTGCCCAAATTTCCGTAGAATAGAGAACCCTCTCGCTTAGAATCAAGCATGAATAGTCTAGACGTTGATAGACGATTTGACTATTATAGTCGATTCTCTCATACGACATATTCGACTTGGCAGGTGGAGTTCGCCAAGAAGGTATGTGATTCTTCCTATACTCTTGGGCATGATATTTTAAATATATATAGTACGGTAGACATACGTGTGTTAACTAAATAATAATTACGGCAATGTCTTCGGACTTAAGCCTGAATAATAACTACGGCAATGTCTTTTGACTTAAGCCTGAATAATAAGAATCTTGATACATTTCAAAAGAATACTGAATCATTTTTAACAGAAGAAGAACAATTGGTTTTTGAACAAAAGCTTAAGAGTTGTACTAGCTTTATGGGAAGTTAGGTATAACAACTTAAGAAAGATAAAAAGAACTGTTTACTTAATTGCTTATAAAAACCTTGTATTGATTTCTGTAAGGTGTAGTAAGATTGATTGATAAATAGACATATTATGATGCTACGTGTGATAGTGTCTTGTGATGTTGTGAAAGGGGGTCATCCTTGTTGTGCTTACGTTGCTAAACGGTAAGTCGATTGTATCATATTATATCACCTACCCTTCACTTGTTATACCAGGGCTTGCCACACCGACGCGTCTATATGGCCTATGCGGTCTGTGAGACTATGAGGAATCGCGGGAGTTCCAGATTGATCATTCGGTGTTTTAGCCCGACGCGGATGCCCCTATGCGGTCTGTGACTATGCGGTCTATTGAGACTATGCGGATCGCGGAGTCGAGAGAGGTACCGGGGTTAGCTACCGTCGCGAGGAATACCTCATGCGGGTCTGTGTGTGACCTATGCGGACTACGGGAAGTCCAGGACTAGGCACGCATAATGATACTATGGGCGATTGGCCTTGCTTCGATCATTCGCGGCCTAGGAAAGACCAGTTACATTATATCTATTAGTGTTCTTGTTTGTGATATGACACTACGTGCAATTGAACTGATTGTATTTGCAAATGGTTTTAAATACTTGATTTCATTTAAGTACTTTACAGTTTCACATACTTGGTACCTGTTGTACTGACCTCCTTCGGGGGGCTGCGTTCATGCCGCAGGTAAGGGCAAGCAGGTGCTAGATCCACATCCTTAGGATCTTTGCTTTGGTGTCGGGAGCTCCATCTTCTCCGGAGGCTCTACTTTTGGGTATGATCTCCCTGTATTGTAGATAGTTTTGTACATTCAGGGTATGGCGGGGCCCTGTCCCGCCATAGTTGTTTACTTCCTTAGAGGTCTGTAGTCCTATTGTACAGTTGGGATGTAACTGCAAAACTTGGGTTATATATATATGCCGAAAGGCAAGCTTTTCATCAGATAAACTGTGTCTCATTTTACAACTGTTTCATGTCTTGTTTTATATTCCGCTGATTTCTCTGATATATGACTACTTGGGTGCCCGGGTAAGGTACCACGCCCCGAACGGTCGTGACAAAAGTGGTATCGAGCGCTTAATCCTGAAAGTGTCTACAGATCGTATCTAGTAGAGTCTTGATTATCGGTGTTGTGCACCACACCAATAATCGTGAGGCTATAGGATATTTAGGATTGGTTTCCATTCTTCTCACTCGAGATCGTGCTTTAGAGTCAGATTATAGGTTGGACCCTCTAACGTATTCCTTTCTCGTAATGCTATGCCTCCACGTAGGCAACCCGCCCGGGCGGCAAGGCACCGGCGGAGCCGCCACGGACATCGAGTTACGAGGGCTCGTGCCCGGGCCTATACCCGAGACGGCGAGTTCCATGACGCCGCCCCAAAGAGAGACCACAGCACTGCACTCCCGCCCCACACCAAGGAGGAGTTAGGTACAAGGAGACGGCCCACTATTGGCTAGGATTGTGGCGCATACGAGGACAGCCGGACGCAGCAGCCACTCGCTGCACCCGTGGTTCACCCGAGGCGTATAGTTTGAGACTACGAGATTTCTGAGTTGTAGCCCGCCGAGTTTTACGGTCGAGGCCGAGGATGATCCGCAGGAGTTCATCCGCCACCACAGAGGATTATGAGAGTGATCGTGGCGCCGAGACCGAGTCCGTGATCTTCGGTTGACGGCCGCGTGATACCGCAATGATTGGTTTGATTCATGGAGCTATCCCGGGAGAGCACGCGCCCCGCCTACTTGGGATGAGTTCTCGAGGCTTTCTCACTCACTTCTTGCCTCCACGGATGAGGGCGCGCCGACATATTTTTATCACGAGGCGCAGAGGCGCACGCTTATGGAGTACAATGTCGAGTTCGATTCTTTCGCTCGATATGTCCTCACGCTTAGTAGCAGCATGGAGGACCGTACACCGCTACGCCACCGGCTAGATGATTATATGGCCGAGTCTTGCGCGTGTGTCTCTTCACCGTACATGGACATTACCCGTATGCAGCTCATGCACTGATGCGAGGAGCGCAGACCGACGAGTCGACAAATATCAACATCGTAAGGCGCCAAGACGCCGGTTCTTTTGGTGGTTCTCGGTGGACGGCTCAACAGTTAGCCTAGATTTGCACCCCACCAGCTCGAGCACTCCCACATCATTGTCACAAGACCCATAGTATTCGGGGCGGTCGGGCCCCGGGACTTCGATTTCCGTGGTAGCAAGCGGTGCTAACCGATCGAGGTCCGCTCGGTGTCCGTTGTGGTAGATTCCATTCTGGGAGCTGTAGTACTACTCCGGGAGCTTGCTATACTTGTGGCCAGCAGGGTCATTTTGTGAGAGTTTGTCCGACCGGGGGCGGCGCTGGTGGTAGGGCTCAGCCTACAGGGTCTGTTGCCGCTTCATCATCTCCTACGCTACTCGCCCGAGGCGTGGTGCTCGGGCCAGCAGTCGCGGCAGAGGTCGTGGCGCAGTCCAGCTTCTAGCGGTCCTCGAATCGCATATATGCCTTGTCCACCGGCAGATCGTGAGGCCTCACCGATGTCGCCACAGTACTTTATCGGGTCGTTATGATGTATGCGCTTTGATAGATCCGTGTTCTACTGGCCCTATATATCTCCCTTATTGCTAGTAGGATAGGGATAGAGCACGAGTCCATAGACCCTTTCGAGGTAGCTACGCCAGCCGGGTGATTCGGTGGTAGCTCGGCGGTATATAGGGCTTGTCCAGGACTATATACACGCCGACCTAGCCGACTTGATAGAGTTGGACATGACCGATTTCGACGTGATCACGGGTATGGATCGCTAGCTTCTGCTATGCCCATGTAGACCGCAGGAGAGAGTGGTACGGTTCCAGTTTCTGAGGAGCCGGTTGTTGAGTGGGAGGAACATCAGACGACGCCGGTGGTAGGTTTATTTCCTACCAAGGCTAGGAAGATGGTGCGAAGGGTACATCTACCATCTCGTCGTGTTTGATACCGAGGTCGCAGCCAGCATTTTCGGCCCAGTAGTCGAGAGTTCCCGGACGTATTTCCGCACGACCTCCGTATCCTCCCGAGAGGAGATAGAGTTTTGTATAGATGTGTTGCACACTCGCCTATTTCCATTCCGCCATACGTAATGGCACCGCCGAGTTGAGAGAGTCAAGGATCACCATAGATTTGCCGGAGAAGGGCTTCATCGCCTAGTGTTTCTCCCGGGAGCGCCGTATTGTTCGTGAAGAAGAAGGACGGACGCCGCGCATGTGTGTTGATTACAAAGTGAACAAGGTGACCATTAAGAATGTATACCCTTCCCGTGATTGATGATTTGTTCGACCAGGTGGCGCGAGATGTTTCTCCAAGATTGATCTGCGATCGTTATCATCAGTGCACGAAGTCGAGAGGTGGATGTCCCTAGATCGCATTCCGACCCTAGACGGGCATTATGAGTTCGTGGTCATGTCTTTGGGTTGACCAATGCTCCGGTGGTATTCATGGATTTGATGAACCGAGTGTTCAAACCATTTTTGGACACGCTTGTGATAGTGTTCATTGATGATATCTTGGTTTATTCTCGCCAGAGCAGAGCATCGCGAGCATTTGAGACCGTGGCCGACAGCTTCTCCGACCAGCAGTTATACGCCAAGTTTTCCAAATGTGAGTTTTAGTTAGCTTCGTGGCTTTTCTTGGGCATATTGTCGGGACTGATGACATTCGAGTGGATACGGCCAAGATCGGCGCATCGGACTTGGCCTAGACCTACTACTCCGGCTGAGGTTCGCAGCTCGGGCCTTGCAGATATTATCGCGTTCAGAGAAGTTTGCTTCTATCTCTCGCACCATTGACTAGGCTGACTCGGAGCGCTAAGTTTCGATGGATCGATGCTTGTGGCGTGGTTTCCGATCGGCGAGAGATCGACGACCGCCTCGCTTCTTACTCTTCCGCAGGTCCGCATGGTTATGTCGTATTGTGACGTCGGGCATCGGGCTGGGATGTGTGTTGATGCAGCAGGTAGAGTTATAGCGCACGATCCCGGCGCCTTAAGAAACACGAGAGGAACTACCCCACCCATGATTTGGAGTCGCGCGGTGATTCACGCCAAGATCCGAGGCACTATTTGTATGGGGTTCACGTGGATGTTTATACATACCACAAAAGCCTCGAGATATCTTCACCCAGAGGAGCCGAACTTACGGCAGACGGTGGTTAGAGTTGCTTAAGGATTACGATGTTGATATCCTGTACCACCCGGAAGGCCAATGCCAGGCGTATGCCTAGTCGTAGGTTGATGGGAGCCTATCGATGCGCTAGAGAGGAGGGGCATGGTTCGTGATTTGCATCGTTAGCGAGCCTGGTGTCCGCTTGATTGATTCTCGATAGCGTGGGGTTAGAGTTCGTGAGGTTTCCAGTCTTCCATCGTCGGCGAGGTGAAGAGGCAACAGCCGAGGATCCGGTTTTGATTTGGTATCGTGATGCGCTCTTCGTGAGGAAGGGTCCTTTGAGGTAGCTCACGGGTGCTAAGGTTTGAGGGCAGGTTGTGTGTTCCATGTTTCGTGACTTGGCAGCAGGTTCTAGGGAAGCACACACACAAGCGTTTATCCATCCGGGTCGACCAAGATGTACCACGACCTTAGATCACAGTATTGGTGGGATGGCTTGAAGAGGACGTTGCGAGTTCGTAGCTCAATGCCCGTGTTGTCGCAGTGAAGGTAGAGCACCGTGAGGCCGGTGGTTTGTTACAGCATAGAGATCCCGACCTGGAAGTGGGAGGTGATCAAAATGGACTTTATCACAGGATTACCTCGCACTCAGAGGAGACATGATTCTATATGGGTTATCGTCGACAGGCTGACGAAATCAGCCCACTTTTTTCCCGTTAGGACGACTTTTTCGGCGGAGGATTATGCCAGACTTTACATCCGAGAGATCGTCAGACTGCATGGAGTCCCTATTTCGATCATATCAGATAGAGGAGTCCAGTTTACGGCTAACTTCTGGAGGTCCTTCCAGAAGGGTTTATGGACGCAGGTGAGCCTGAGTACTGCATTCCATCCACGCATGCACGGACAGCAGAGCGCACTATCCGCACTCTTGAGGATATCGCGAGCCCGTGTTATTGACTTCGTGGGTAGCCGAGGATCATTTGCCTCTAGTTGAGTTTGCGTATAATAATAGCTACCACTCCAGTATTCAGATGGCGCCTTATGAGGCCTTGTATGGGAGGAAGTGCAGATCGCCGATAGGCTGGTTCGATGTAGGCGAGGTGCAGTTAGTGGGACCAGATTTGGTGCAGCGATGGATAAGGTGAAGCTTATCCAAGAGCGATTATCGACACCGAGTCGGCATGGTCATACGCAGATCATCGTCGTCGCATCCGAGTTCGAGGTTGATGATTGGGTTTTCTGAAGGTGTCACCCATGAAGGGTGTGATGAGATTCGGAAGAAAGGGAAACTCACCAAGGTACATTGGGCCCTATCGATTGTCCGCAGGTAGGCAAGGTTGCTCACGAGTTGGATCTGCCGTCCGATCTGGAGGCAGTGCATCCGGTGTTTCACGTTTCTATGCTGAGGAGGTGTATCGGGGATCCATCTAGGGTACACCCGATTGACGATGTCCAGGTGTGTCACGACCCATTCCGGGGCCCGTGACTGGTGCCTTACCGGGGCACCCAAGTAGTCATACATCAGAGTAATCAGCGGAAACATAAAGCAAGACATGAAACAGTTTATAAAACAAGCATACGACATGTGAGAAAACATCGCTTTCTAAGATATATATATATCATGTTTTAGCAAGCACATCCGACAATCGCATAACATGACTACAGCACTCTAAGGAAATATACAACTATGGCGGACAGGCCCGCCATACCCCGATCAGATAAAACTATCTACAACAGTGAGATCATACCAAAAGTAGAGCCTCCAAGAGATGGAGCTCACGACACCAACGTAGAGATCCTAAGGATGCGGATCTAGCACCGCTGCCCTTACTCGGCATGAACGCAGCCCCAAGGAGGTCGCACAACAAGTACTAAGTATGCGAATCAGAAAGTACTTAAATGAAAACATATCATTTTTAAAACCGTTTACAAATATGTGTGAAACAACGAGAAACCGCACGTAGTGCCACATCACAAACAAGAGCAACAATAGGTAATCGTAATAGGTCTTGTCTAGGCCGCGAATGATCGAAACAGGCCACTCGCCCATATCATCATTCCGCAAGCCTAATCTCGACTCCCTGAGTCCGCATAGGCCACTCACGGGCCCGCATGAGGTATAACCCCGCATCGAGGGTAGCTACTCCTGCATCGCCCCGACTCGCCGTCCGCATGGCCACATAGACCGCATGAGGCATAACCCCGCATACTAACTCGGAACTCGTAGCTCCACATAGGCCCCCGACCCGCATGAGGTATTCTCGAATCATGGTCCTGCATCACCGAGTCTACCCCGCAGACGGAGGGCAAATAACCCCTATCATCTCAAGAGGTGAGTGATAGTATACTAACATAACAACTTATCTTTTAAGTAACATAAGCACAACAAGGATACTCACCTATACAAACGTTACAAGATACTAACACACATAGCATCATATCATGTCTACTTATCAAACCATCTTATTATTCTTTTCACAATATAAGTCCATTATAAACACATAGGCAAACTTGTTTCTTTTATCAATCTTAAGTGGTTATACTTACTTCCCATAAAGCTAGTATAACTCTTAAGCTTCGCTTTTTTAAAACCAATTAGTTCTCTTCTTAATATGATTCAAGAGTCTTTGAAATGTTTTCGATTCTTTATTATTCAGCTTAAGCGAGGCATTCACGTAAGTATTATTCAGCTTAAGTCAAAGACATTGCCATAGTTATTATCCGCTTAACACATGTACGTCACCGTACTATATATATTGTAAAATATCATGCTTTAGGAAGAATCACATACCTTCTCAAATAAAACCACCGCCAAGTCAATATGTCGCGTAGAGAGTCACCTATAATAGTCACAGATATCTATCAAAGACTACTCGAGGGTCATTCTAAACAGAGGGTTCACAATTCTATGGAAAGTTGGGCAGCACAACCCTACCCATGAGCTATATGAGTTCATCGTGAAAACAATCCCATGCGAGTCTGATTCAATTATTCTTCTTTAAACCCTTCTACCGTGATAGCAGTTCAATTCTATTCTGTGATATTCTTCTAAGTATTTATACTATTCTTATTCTACAACAAGAAGTATTCTCTAATTCAAAAGAGGGTTAGGATTAGTTACCCTGTAAGCCCAATAATATCCTAGAAAAGTCGCTACCGAGCAAGGTTTTGCTCCTAAGTTGTATGCTCCAGAAACCTTAGAAGTTCTTCAAAACTTCTACTAAGTACTAAGGTATTTGGGCTAGGTATTTTGGGCATTATAACAATACAAGAAGGCAACTTTTCTACCAAGGGAGGGGGTAGGTTTCGGCCAGGCTAGTGGGTAGCCTCGGCCAAGCTTCTCGGCTGAGGGGTGTGTTGGACGAATTGCTTACAAAGGGAGAGGAAGGATTTTTAGACTTGAAAGCTTTTGTGGATGAAGAACTCTTCATCTCAAGAGGGTATTTATAGGTCAAGACATGGCCAACCAATGGCCAAGATTTAGCCAAGTTGCAAGTGTAAGGTCAAGATTAGGCAAGTGTACCTAGCCAACTTGCACACAAAATATCTAACCAACTTTATGACAAGGATGGTCATCCATTCGCCCTATTGCCGTGACAAGTCCACCAATGAGAGGGTGGCAAGTGTCGCCCTCTCGTTGGTCCAAAGTGTTACGTCTCTCGGAAAAATCCGCAAAAATAAGAAATGACATAGCCGGAATTTATCCTACGAAAGCTGTGGAAACGTTTCGTCGGAAAACTGTTCTCTTTGAGAGTTGTGCCTAAAAAAATCGTCCAAGGCCTAACTTTAAGACCAAACTTTTTGTACGTATTCCTTTACGTACATACTCTGGAAATACGGGGTATAACATTCTCCCCTCCTTAGAAACATTCGTCCCGAATGTTCCTTCCCAAGACAGATAACGATAAGGTTCTTCAAAACTTAAACAGTTTGCAAAAGCCACACACGGCCATAAACAACACTTAGGCATAAACGATAATGAAGATTTACAAGTAGGAAAGTGAATTACCTGGAGGGTGGGAGCGGTGAGGATACTTCGCCTCATGTCCTCCTCGCTTCCCACGTCATCTCCTCCCCGAGCTCGCTCCGCCACAAGACTTTGACGAAGCCACGCCCTTCGTCCGCAGACGCCTAACCCGACGATCGATTATCGCGCATGGGAATCTCCTCATACGATAACCCCTGGTCACACGGACATCGTCAATCGGATGTACCTAGATGGATCCCCGATACATCTCCTCAAAGATAGAAACGTGAAACACCGGATGCATCGCCTCCGGACGGACGGCAGATCCAACTCATAGGCAACCTTGCCTACCTCGGACAATCCAAACGCCCAATGTACTGGGCCGAAGTTTCTTCTTCCCGAATCTCATCACACCCTTCATGGGTGACACCTTCAGAAAACCCAATCATCAATCGCGAACTCCGGATGTCGACGACGATGATCTGTGATACGACTTGCCGACTCGAGCCGTCGATAGCCGCCTCTCGGATAAGCTTCACCTTATCCACCGCTGCACCAACCGTCCCACTAGCCGCACTCGCCCACCTCGAACCAACCTATAGGCGATCTGCACTTCCTCCCATACAAGGCCTCATAAGGCGCCATCTGAATGCTGGAGTGGTAGCTATTATTATACGCGAACTCAACTAGAGGCAAATGATCCTCCCAACTACCACTGAAGTCAATAACACAGGCTCGCAGCATATCCTCGAGTGCGGATAGTGCGCTCGCCTGTCCGTCTGCTCGTGGATGAAATGCGACTCGGGCTCACTGCGTCCCTAAACCTCTCGGAAGGACCTCCAGTTGGCCGTAAATCGGCTCTCATGCGATATGATCGAAGTAGGGACTCCATGCACCGACGATCTCTGATGTAAAGTCCGCATAATCCTCTGCGAAAAAGTCGCCCCGACGGAAGAAAGTGGGCTGATTTCGTCACCGTCGACGATAACCCATATAGAATCATGTCTCCTCCGAAAGCGAGGTAATCCCGTGATGAAGTCCATGTTGATTACCTCCCACTTCCGTGTCGGGATCTCTATCGCTGCAACAAACCACCGTGTCTCTCGTGCTCTACCTTCACCGCCGACAACACGCACCGAGCTACGAACTCGCAACGTCCTCTTCAAACCATCCCACCAATACACGGATCTAAGGTCGTGGTACATCTTGGTCGACCGGATGGATAGAGTAACGCTGCTACGCTGTGCTTCCCCAAGAACTCGCCAAGTCCTCAAACATCCGAACACATACCGCCTCGAACCTTAGCACCCCATCGTGCTACTCAAAAGGACCTTGCCTCACGAAGAGTCAGATCACGATATCGAATCAAAGCCGGGTCCTCGAATCGTTGCCTCTTCACCTCTCGACGATGGAAGACTCGGAACCTCACGAACTCTAACCCCACCGCTATCGAATCAATCAAGCGGACACCAAGGCTCGCTAATCGATGCAAATCACGAACCATGTCCTCCTCTCTAGCCGCACATCCGATAGGCTCCCATCGACCTACGACTAAGAGCATCCGCCACAACATGGCCTTCCCGTGGTACAGATATCAACATCGTAATCCTTAAGCAACTCTAACCACCGCCTCGCCGTGAAGTTCAGCTCCTCTGGCCGAAGATATACCGAGGCTCTTGTGGTGCTGTAAAAATATCCACGTGAACCCCATACAAATAGTGCCTCGGATCTTCAAAGCGTGAATCACAACCGCTAACTCCAAATCATGCGGGTAGTTCCTCCGTGTTTCTTCACCGCTGACGCATATGCTATAACTCGCCATGCTGCATCAACACACATCCCAACCCGATGCTCGACGCATCACAATACACGACATAACCATCCGACCTCCGAAGAGTAAGAACGGGCGGTCGTCGGTCCCCACTTTCAAAGAATCGAAACCCCGCCACAAGCATCACCATCAAACTTGCCGCCTTCGAGTCGCCTAGTCAATGGTGCGTAGATAAGCAAACTTCTCCACGAACCGATAATACCTGCAAGGCCCGAAATCGCGAACTCTGCGGAGTAGTAGTTCAGGCCAAGTCCCGATCGCTTCGATCTTGGCCGTATCCACTCGAATGCCATCACCCACAATATGCCCAAGAAACGCCATCAAGTCAACCAAAACTCACATTTGGAAAACTTGGCGCATAACCTGGTCTGGAGAATCACAAGACGGCCTCGTTGCGTTCGCATGCTCCCGCTCTGGCGAGAATAAACCAAGATATCATCAATGAACACTATCACAAACGCGGTTCCAAAATGGTTTGAACACTCGGTTCATCAAATCCATGAATATCGCCGAGTATCGTCAACCCAAAAGACATGACCACGAACTCATAATGCCCGCATCGTCCGAATGCATCTGTGGACATCCACCTCTCTCGACTCGCACTTTGATGATAGCCCGACCGTAGATCAATCTTGGAGAAACACTCGCGCTCGCAACCGGTCGAACAAATCATCAATCTGGGAAGGGGGTATTCGTTTAATGGTGTCACGACCAAATCGCGGGCGTGATCGTGCCTTACCCCGCACCCTAGTGACACAACATCGAGTAATCGTGGAACATAAAACATATACATGAAACAAGTGAAGTACAAGACAAGAATTGAGAAAACTTGCCTTTCTAGATATATAAATAACAACTTTTACAAATGCAGTTTAATCCTTTTCACAAACCCCGCCACGCAGCATTTCATGCACTTCTAAGAAATGATACGACAACAATGGCGGACAGGCCCGCCATACCCTGAATGTAAACACCTACAACAACAGGGACTATACCATCGATAAGCCTCCGAGAAACGAGCTTTCCCAACGCCGAATCAGTGACCCTAAGAGCGAGGATCAATGATCGTGTACCTTTACTCGCGCATGAACGCACTTCGCGAGGTCGAGACAACAGTACCAAGTATGTGAAATCAAAATAAATATCGTAAATGAAATCATAGTAGTCTATATAAAGTAGAGACATGTATGATAACCAAACTACGATTCACCAATAAATAAGCGATCATGTCAAGTCGTGACTCACGCCTCAAAGTTATCACAATAAAACCGTGCGGGGCAAGTGCGAAGGCATAGCCGACTACTAAGACCCACGCACCAAAAATACCACAAAGCGTATCCCGAGGTCTTTCTAGACCGCACCACATGATCGTTCGCCACTCGCCCGCAATATCAATGTCGCGCGTCTATCCTCGAACTCTCGCAGCCTCGCATAGGTCACACACGGACCCGCACGAGGTATTCCTCGAATCATGGTCCTGCATCACCGAGGTATACCCCGCATCGGCGCTAACCTCGGTATCCGCCTAGGCTCCCGCAACCCGCATAGTCTCAAAAGACCGCATAGTCTCAATGCACCGCATAGGAATCCCCGCATCGGGCTAAACACCCGAATGATCAATCTCGAGCTACCGCGCTCGCGTAGTCACGAGGACCGCATAGCCGTAAAGACCGCATCAAGGGTGGCAAGCCCTGTATAATAAGTCAAAGGGTATGTGATACAATAATAGTACACCCGCTTAACGTTTAACAACGTAAGCACAACAAGAATGACCACCTTACATCACGATCACACAAGATACTAACACATGTAGCATCCTAACATTTTCACTTATCACATCAACAAGAAAGTATTTACAAGGCTATCTCAAACCAACACAATCAAGTTATTCACACAAGGTACTTTAAGCTAACAAGTTCGTATCTACCCCTAAAGTACTTCATACATTAAATCTTTTAAAAGATCCGTTGCTTTCACATAAGTCACACAATACGTAGTATAAAATAGAGTGATCAGTCTTTTTAAATAAACCAAAACACTTACCTTTGTAAAATCAAGTAACAACATTATTTTCCAAACGTCCAAGTTTGCCTAATTTCAAATGTTCACGTTTCTTATTTTAGAAAGGTTTCGTAGTTCATAGTCTTATTCATTTAAGAATATAATTCTCCTTTAAACAACTGAGAAACATAAGTCTTATATGTGAGTAGGATATTCTTGTTTATAACAATCTTATTACAAAGTAATGTGATCTAGGAAATATCATTTTGTCTCATCTTAGCTTCTATGCGGATGGAAGTTTCTCCGTTTTAATAATACTTAATTAGTCAAAACATGTCCTTTTATTAACGCTGCAGTTGGTTTGTCGATACACATTCGATTCAAATCAAGAAAACATTCTTAAGCCGTTATACCTAACTTCCCATAAAGCTAGTATAACTCTTAAGTTTTCAAAAACCAAGTATTACTTCTTCTTTCAAAATGATTCCAAAAATCTTTTGAAATACTTCAAGTTCTTTATTAACACATAACAAGCCAGTTATAATTCAAATCAATTACCTTATTAAAAACCATATGTATTTTCTCACCAACATAAAGCTGTTATAACCAACTTCCCATAAAGCCGTTATAACACTTTATGTTTTAAACCAATCAAATACATTTAGCACATGTACGTCTACCGTACTACATAGTTCACACATTTCATGCTAGAAGAGATAGGAAGAGGTTCACATACCTCGCGACGATTATCGACTAATAGCAAAACGCCCGAGTACCTCAAACCGCCGACTACTCCTTAGTCCAAAAGATTACGTCACACTCAGCACTTCAACCGATCCGGCCACAAGGCGCTTTTTAAAATCTACATATGAACGTAGAAAATTCTACAGAAAATTTGGCGAGACTCTCCCGCAACAACGTAAATCTCCTCTCTCTAACGGGCCGCTACCAAGCCAACGGGGTTATTCATCTAACCCGAACGGGTACAATTCTACTCCACAAGATTACTACACAAGTCTATCAGAATACACCCTATGTAATTACAGTCGATTCTTGAGGCTTAAGTCAAAAGACATTGCCAACTAACTACGTTCAAGACTATATATAGTATACTTCAACTATATATTCAAACAACATGTAATTTCCAATTACAATAGAGGACAAGATATTTACCTCGATAAGCCCATAATTATCCAAGTATAAAGTCGATCCTGGCAATCGTTTAGCTCGACTCCGTGCGCTCAACCCGCTCCAAACTACCCTTAGAAGTTCTAACCAACTTCTACATACTACTCCAACTAACCATGGAGATTTTCCTTGTGGTTTCGGTTTGGTGACCGACGGAGTATAATAGTATTTTCTGGCTTTTCAGATAGGTATAACCTTAGAATACAACAAGGTATACGGCTAAGGTAATTTGGGCATTATAACAATACTTTGAGAGTATTTCTACCAAGAGAGGGGTATTATACGAAAGCAACTAGGCTGGGGTACCCCACGCCACACTACTGTGAGGGGAGGGGTTCTCGCCGAGAGCCACTAGGCAAGGGGAGGACATCTCTGCCAAGAGGCCTCACGGTGCGGGGAGGGAAAGGCTCTCAAGACTTAGGCATTTTGGATGAAGAAGTCTTCAACCTTAGAGGGTATTTATAGGTCAAGGGATGGCCAACCAAAGGCCAAGATCAATCCATGTGTTAGGCAAGTGTAGGGCTAGGATTTACCAAACACAAATATCCTACCTACCCTCGACTTTGTGCCAAGGCACAAAAACGTGCTGCTTAGCCATTTTCATCCAATGGACGATTTGAAGTCCACCAATGAGAGGGTGCCAAGTGGCGCCTCTTGTTGATCCAACACGTTCGTCTCTAAAAAATCCGCAAAAAAATGACATAGCCGAAATTCCCTACGAAAGGCGTGGAAAGCGTTTCGTCAAAAACGACTCTAAACGGGTGTTGTGCACAAACATAAATCGCCAAGTCACTTTGCCTACTCAAGGCTTTAAACTTTTATACGCACGCCACGCATACTGCGGAAATACGGGTATAACATTCTCCTTCCTTAGAAACATTCGTCCCGAATGTTCCCTTTAAATCTCAAGACAACCGCGCGCCAGTATAGTCTTCACTACTATACTTACGAGAACAATCCTTGCCACACATGGCCACAGAAACAACTTGCGCAAAAAGCCTACATCCAAGTCCACGAGGAAACACCTCTATCATCACCATAACACCTCTCACCGGGGTCTATAATATACTTCTTTCGCACCTTCTTTTACAAAAAAAAGAAATGATCACATCTATGCTCGCGATACCACTGATACCACTTTTGTCACTTTGCCGCGAGGTTCTAGTGTCACTCCGACCAACAAACGATGCCGGATCGCACGCGATCCCTAAGGCCGTCAGACACTCGAACTCTTACCACATTTCGACTTCGCTTCGCTTCCAAAACTCGGGGTTACTATCTCTAACGTGGTCATCATTAACTGGGAACACTCTGGATGGATCTCCGATACTTTCCCGATCATAACAATACGAAAGACCGGGCGTACTGCCTCCTAAGTCGGACGGCAAAAGCTAACATATAGGCAACCTGGCCTATCCTTCACATGAACTCACAAAGGCCTAAAGTAACTCGGGCTAAGTTCCCTCTGTATTCCTAACTCGTCACCCCCAACCCGGGGTGGTGCTTTCAAGAAGACCGACCGTCAACCTGAACTCTAAGCGTCGTCGCCGATTATCCGCACAATTCCTCTGAGCTGCCAGAACTTCTTCTAGACAAGCTTCTCACTATCCACAGTCTGCTCAACATCGAACCAATCGACCGGCAACTTACACTTCCGCCCTTACAAGGCTTCATAAGGCAATATCCGAACACTGAAATGGTAGCTTAAACACTACCTCCACAGGAGACAACAATCCCCACAACTATCCCTGAAATCCAAACACTGGCCCGAGGGCGAATGTGATTCTGAGACTCACCTGAGTTCCTATCCTTGCCTGGTAAAACTTTTAGAAAACGAAAATAGCCACAACCTGGGCTTCACTGTCTGACATAAGGTGAAGGTAGGCACCCCGTGCAGCCTTACAACCTTTCAGATAACCCAACACATGAGTAAACGGGCCCCGATCAAGAACACGATGGGCTGCCCCCATCGGCCCGACCACTGGTCGAACGCATCCACGAACTCGTACGCTGGTTAACTAAACTTGGGCCTAACACCCTCACAACCCTAACACAAAGCGGGACCACCACAACCTGACCCCACCACCAATCCTACCGCGGGTTGACCCGCAACGTGGCCTCAACCCGACCCGGCAACGCGCACAATACTAGCTCCCCGATTCGGAACAATCTCACTAATCACGTTTCGAAAACCTAGCGGTCTTCTTAGCTCAACTACCCCCTTTCATTCCACACTACTGGGACCTATCCCAACATAACTCACGCACTATGCACTTCCGACAAGGGTCAAACATAACACTACACCTCTTCTCGAGATGGCCTTACCTCTAAGGTCTTTACGTAAAACATTCTAAGGTTCACACCTTCTCTATCCCCCAAAATCTTACTCGGTGACCCACCATGATTTCTAAACACAACTAACACACTGCTATCAGAACATAGCACTTAAGGTATACTCACCTTATCACATAAACGAAACTCTAGAGGGTTAAAGATATATCTATATCTACTGCTTCACTCCCCTTAGTCGTTCTAATCAAACCTGCCCCGTAGGGCGCATAGCTAAGGAAGATGACGAACTACCCACCAATCCTGAAGGCTAAGTCCTCCTACAAGGACACTCTCTCGACACATGGCCACGGCGGCGCAGTACAACAAGTACCAACAAAAAGCGACATTCCCGGGATGGCGTGCATCATGTAATGACCGGAAGCCCTGGAGTTCTGACCAACTCCTGCATACCCCGAACGTCCTGATATCCGTGGAAGACCACTCTGCACTGGCGGAGGTGCATATCTAATCTGCTGGTGAGGCGACTCGCCTCGAAAATTACTAAAGGACCTTGCTGCTCTGGCCCCCTTCTGCTGTCCTTTGTTAACCCGTCGATCTCTACGTTTCTCGGCCTGCTGCGCATAAGCCCGACCACAGGCCATGCTCAAGCCTAACTGAAGAATTACTCTTGCACAACCCTCTCTTAGATAGTCATCAAGACTCGCGGTACATCGGTATACTCTATACTCACCGTTCGGTCGCGGGCGAAGGTTCAAATATCATGGCGCGATAGGGCTGCCGCCGCCGTGCTAAACTCTGCTGGGGCTAGTGACGTCGCAGAACTCCCCGAATGAAGCACTACCCTAGGTAATGGTTGGGCCTGAGCCCTTGCCACCCTCTGAACTCTACTCGCAGCTCCCTCGGCTGCCTTGCCCTCCTGGGCCCGGGTTGCCCTATGCGGAGGCATAACGATAAGGGAAATAATTTCGTCAGAGGGTCCAACTTACAACACAGCTCTAAGGCACGATCTCAGAGTGAGAAGAATAGAAACCAATCCTAAATACCCTATAGCCTCACGATTATTGGTGTGGTGCACAACACCGATAATCAAGACTTCCTTCGATACGATGCGTAGACACTTTCCAGGATTAATCGCTCGATACCACTTTTGTCACGACCGGCGGGCGCGTGGTGGTGCCTTACCCCGGGCACCCTAGTGACACAACATCAGAGTAATCAGCGGAACATAAAACATATACATGAAACAAGTGAAGTACAAGCGATGTCGAGGAAAACTTGCCTTTCGGCGTATATAAATAACAACTTTTACAAATGACCAGTTTAATCCTTCTCACAAACCACGCTTGCGCGATTACTACGGACCTCTGAAATGATACGACAACAATGGCGGGGCGGGGCCGCCATACCACGAATGTAAACACCTACAACAACGGGGACTATACCACTGATAAGCCTCCGAGAAACGGGCTTTCCCAATCTTTGGCTGTGACCCTAAGAGCGAGGATCAATGACGGTGTACCTTTACTGCGGCATGAGCGGCCCGAAGGAGGTCGATCTGGCAGTACCAAGTATGTGAAATCGAAAATAAATCGTAAATGAAATCATAGTAGTCTATATAAAGTAGGAGACATGTATGATAACAAACTACGATTCACCAATAAATAAGCGAATATGTCAAGTCGGGGACTCACGCCTCAAAGTTATCACAATAAAACCGTGCGGGGCAAATGCGAAGGCATAGCGACTACTAAGACCCACGATTGCCAAAAATACCACAAATCGTATCCGAGGTCTTTCTAGACCGCACTACATGTCGAAGGCGGCCACTCGCGCAATATCAATGTCGCGTCTATCCACTGGAACTCTCGCGACTCGCATAGGTCACACGGACCGCGTGAGGTATTCCTCGAATCATGGTCCTGCACCGCGAGGTATACCGCGTCGGCGGTAACCCTCGGTATCCGCTAGGCTCCGCAACCCGCATAGTCTCAAAAGACCGCATAGTCTCAGCGGACCGCATAGGAATCCGCGTCGGGCTAAACACCGGAATGATCAATCCACGGAGCTACCGCGCTCGCGTAGTCACGAGGACCGCAGTAGCCGTAAAGACCCGCATCAAGGGTGGCAAGCCCTCGGTATAATAAGTCAAAGGGGTATGTGATACAATAATAGTACAACGGGCTTAACGTTTAACAACGTAAGCACAACAAGAATGACCACCTTACATCACGATCACACAAGATACTAACACATGTAGCATCCTAACATTTTCACTTATCACATCAACAAGAAAGTATTTACAAGGCTATCTCAAACCAACACAATCAAGTTATTCACACAAGGTACTTTAAGCTAACAAGTTCGGGTATCTACCCCTAAAGTACTTCATACATTAAATCTTTTTAAAAGATCCGTTGCTTTCACATAAGTCACCTGATACGTAGTATAAAATAGAGTGGTATCTTTTTAAATAAACCAAAACACTTACCTTTGTAAAATCAAGTAACAACATTATTTTCCAAACGTCCAAGTTTGCCTAATTTCAAATGTTCACGTTTCTTATTTTAGAAAGGTTTCGTAGTTCATAGTCTTATTCATTTAAGAATATAATTCTCCTTTAAACAATCTGAGAAACATAAGTCTTATATGTGAGTAGGATATTCTTGTTTATAACAATCTTATTACAATGTAGTGATCTAGGAAATATCATTTTGTCTCATCTTAGCTTATGCGGATGGAGTTTCTCTTGGTTTTAATAATACTTAATTAGTCAAAACATTTCCTTTTATTAACGCTGCAGTGGTTTGTCGATACACATTCTGATTTCCGAAATCAGTAAAAACATTCTTAAGCCGTTATACCTAACTTCCCATAAAGCTAGTATAACTCTTAAGTTTTCAAAAAAACCAAGTATTACTTCTTCTTTCAAAATGATTCAAAAAAATCTTTTGAAATACTTCAAGTTCTTTATTAACACATAACAAGCCAGTTATAATTCAAATCAGTTACCCTATTAAAAACCATATGTATTTTCTCACCAACATAAAGCTGTTATAACCAACTTCCCATAAAGCCGTTATAACACTTTATGTTTTAAACCAATCAAATACATTTAGCACATGTACGTCTACCGTACCACATAGTTCACACATTTCATGCTAGAAGAGATAGGAAGAGGTTCACATACCTCGCGACGATTATCGACTAATAGCAAAACGCTCCGAGTACCTCAAACCGTCGACTACTCCTAGTCCAGAAGATTACGTCACACGTAGCACTTCAACCTATAAGGCCACAAGGCGCTTATTAAAATCTAGATCTTAACGTAGAACATTCTACAGAAAATTTGGCAGCACCTCCCCCCCCCCCGCAACAGCGTAAATCTCCTCCTCTAACGGTAGGCTACAAGCCAACCGAGGGTTAATCATCTAACCCGACGGGTACAATTCTACTCCACAAGATTACTACACAAGTCTCGCATGTCCTATGTAATTCTGATTCGATTCGATTCTTGAGCTTAAGTCAAAAGACATTGCCAACTAACTACGTTGGTACTATATATAGTATACTTCAACTATATATTCAAACAACATGTAATTTCCAATTACAATAGAGGACAAGATATTTACCTCGATAAGCCCATAATTATCCAAGTATAAAGTCGATCACAGGCAATCGTTTAGCTCGACTCCGTGCGCTCGACCGCTCCAAACTACCCCAGAAGTTCTAACCAACTTCTACATACTACTCCAACTAACCATGGAGATTTTCCTTAGGGTTTCGGTTTGGTGGTAGCGGGAGTATAATAGTATTTTACGGGCTTTCGTATAGGTATAACCTTAGAATACAACAAGGTATCACTAAGGTAATTTGGGCATTATAACAATACTTTTGAGAGTATTTCTACCAAGAGAGGGTATTATCAAAGCAACTAGGCTAGGGGTACCCACGGCCACACTACTAGGAGGGGAGGGTTCTCGTGAGAGCCACTAGGCAAGGGGAGGGACATCTCTCGGCGAGGCCTCACGAAAGGGGAGGAAAGGCTCTCAAGACTTAGGCATTTTGGATGAAGAAGTCTTCAACCTTAGAGGGTATTTATAGGTCAAGGGATGGCCAACCAAAGGCAAGATCAATCCATATGTTAGGCAAGTGTAGGGCTAGGATTTACAAACACAAATATCCTACCTACCCGACTTTGTGCCAAGGCACAAAAAGCGTGCCAAGCTTAGCCATTTTCGTCAATGGACGATTTGAAGTCCACGATGAGAGGGTGCCAAGTGGCGCCCTCTTGTTGGTCCAACACGTTCGTCTCTCGGAAAAATCCGCAAAAAAAAATGACATAGCGGAAATTCCCTACGAAAGGCTGAAAGCGTTTCGTCGAAACGACTCTAAACGGGTGTTGTGCACAAACATAAATCGGCCAAGTCACTTTGCCTACTCAAGGCTTTAAACTTTTATACGTACGCCCTTACGTACATACTCTGGAAATACGGGGTATAACAAATGGTCACCTTGTTCACCGCCGTAGTCAACACATGCGTGGCGTCGAGTCTTCTTCTTCACGAACAATCTGGCGCCCCGGGAGAAACACTAGGTCGATAAAACCGCTTCTCCAAAGAAATCCCTAAGCTGGTCCTTCAACTCTCTCAACTCGGCGGTGCCATTACGTATGGCGGAATGGAAATAGGCGAGTGTCCGCAATATGTCTATACAAACTCGATCTCCTCTCGGGAGGATACCCGGAGTCGTCTGAAACACGTCTGGGAACTCTCGACTCACGGGGTGTGAAAATCGCGCTGCGGCCTCGATATCAAACACCCGAACGAGATGGTAGATATACCGCCATGCACCATCTTCCTAGCCTTGGTAGGAAATAAACCTACCCGCCGGCGTCTGTGCTCCTCCCACTCAACAACCGGCTCGCTCGAGCGGAACGTACTACTCTCTCTCTGCGGTCTACATTGGCGTAGCAAGAAGCTAGCCAATCCGTCCCATAATCACGTCGAAGTCAATCATCTCAACTCTATCAAGTCGGCTGAGTGCGGCGTATATGGTCACCTGGACAAGCTCATATACCCAGAGCTACCACCGAATCACCATCTGGCGTAGCTACCTCGAAAAGTCTATGGATTCGTGCTCTATCCCTATCCTACTAGCAACAAGGGAGATATATAGGGCGAGTAGAACCGGATCTATCAAAGCATATACATCAAACCCGAACCGATAAGGTACCGTGGCGACATCGGTGAGGCCTCACGATCTGTCGGTGGACAAAGCATAAATGCGGTTACGAGGACCGCTAGAATCGACGAGCCACGGCCTCTGCGCGACCTGCGACCATGAGCACCACCTCGGGCGAGTAATCGTAGGAGATGATGAAGCGGCAGAACACGAAGGTGAGCCTACCACCACGCCCCGGTCGGACGATCCTGCCAAAGTGACCTGCTGGCCACTGGCGTAACAAGATCCAAAAGTAGTACCACACTTCCGTAATGGGATCTGCATCGGCCCACCTGGGGTGGTCCGTCGGCGATACCTCTGCTACTGGACGTCTCGAAGCCACGGGGCCAGTGCGCCCTCAGCGTAGGTCTTGAGGGCGGTGCGAGGAGTGCTCTGTCTTTGGCGTGGTGCGAATCTAGGCTAGCTGAGGCCGCCCACCACGATAACCACGTAAGACCCTCGTCACGGCCTTCCTGCTGCTGTCGTCCACCGTCGACCTCTGCGCTCGCCGCATCCAAGGCGTGAGCTGCGTGCGGGTAATGTCCATACGGTGGAGAGAAACCCCGCACATGACTTCGGCCATATAGTCGTCTGGCGGTGACATAGCGGTGCACCCTATCCTCCATATCTGCTACCAATCTTTGGGACATATCGAGCAATGAATCAAACTCGACATTGTACTCACGGCGGTCGTCCTCTGCCTCGATGGTAAAAATCTATCCGCCGCGCCCTCGCCATCTGGAGGCGAAGTGAGTGAGAAAGCCTCGAGAACTCATCCCAGTAGGCGGGGACGCGTGCTCTCCCGGGATAACTCCCATGAATCAAACCAATCGGCTGCGGTATCACGCGGCCTATGTGAACAAAGATCACGGACTCGGTCTCGACGCCCGATCACTCTCAAAATCCTCTGGGCGACGGATGAACTCCTGCGGATCATCCTCGGCCTCGATCCATAAAACTCCGTGAACTCTGGCTCGAAGTCTCTCATCACGACCGGACCGGGCGTGGATCGTGCCTACCGGGCACCCTAGTGAGACAACATCCAGAGTAATCACGAACATAACACAACAACATGAAATAACAAGAAGCGTACAACAGTTATCTTTTAGAAAACTTGCCTTCCGGCATAAATAATAATAACAACCCTTCAAAATGAACAGTTTAATCCTTTCTTTACAAACCACGCCTGCGATTACTGCACCTCCACGAAAGATATGACAACAACGACGGGACGGGGCCGTCATACCACGAATGTAAGCACCTACGACAACGGGGACTATACCAAGATAAGCCTCGAGAAACGGAGCTTCCCAGCTGACGTGACCACAGAGCGAGGATCAACGGCGGTGTACCTTTACTGCGGCATGAACGGCCCGGCGAGGTCGATCTGGCAGTGCAGAGTATGTGGCCCGAAAATACATCACGTAAATGAAATCATAGCGATCATATAAAGCGGGAGACATGTATGATAACCAAACTACGATTTCTGACAAAGTAGTCATGTCAAGTTAGGGACTCACGCCTCAGTCATCACTCAAGTATAACAATGGGTCTCGGGCCCACAACATCATTCATGCGTGGAATACCTTCCTCACGGCTGGCGATCATGATATAAAAGCACCGAGGAACACACATGAACACGGGTCCCACTGTGTCATAATAAAGCATGTCTGGGGTAAGTCGAAGGCATAGCCGACTACTAAAACCACGCAGTACCAACAAGGTCATGAATCGTATCATAAGATCTGTCTGAATCCACATGATCAAAGCCGGCGCTTGCCGCGATATCGATGTATGCGCGTCTAACCACGAACTCCGCACTCGCGTAGGCCAATCTCATCGGCCGCGTGAGGTATTCCGCGTCGAGGTAGCTACTCCGGCGTCGCCCCGACTTCCAGTCCGCAGCCCTGAGGACCGCGTGCCCATAAGGGACGCGCTAACACGGAACTCTCGTAGCTCGCATAGGCCCCGGGACCCGCATGAGGTATTCTCGAATCATGGTCCTGCATCACCGAGTCTACCCGCGTCGGAGCGACTTAACCCGGAATCATCTCAAGAGATGAATGCCACAATACTATCATAACGATGATAGTTAATAAGCACAATCAAGGAAACCCCTTTACACAAGCATCACAAGATACTAACACACGTAGCATCCTAACACGTTTACTTATCAAAGCAACAAGAAAGTATTACAAGGCTATCACAAACCAATACAATCAAGTTGTTCACACAAAGTACCTTCTACTATATGATTAACAAAATCGGGTTTTTATCCCCAAAGTACTTCATACATCAATTCTTTTAAAAGATACGTTACTTTCACAATGTCACACAATACCCGTAGTATAAAATAGAGTGACTATCCTTTTAAAGTAAATCAATTACTTCTCTTTGTAAAAATCAAGTAGCAACATTCTTTTCCAATGATCAAGTTTGCCTAATTTCCAATGTTCAAGTTTCTCATTTTAGAAAGGTTTCGTAGTTCATAGTCTTATTCATTTGAGAATATAATTCTCCTTAAAACTATCTGAGAAACATAAGTCTTATATGTGAGTAGGATATTCTTGTTTATAACAATCTTATTACAGCAGCCATGTTCTAGGAAATATCATTTTGTCTCATCTTAGCTTCTATGCAGATGGAAGTTTCTACTGGTTTTAATAATACTTAATTAGTCAAAACATTTCCTTTTATTAACGCTGCAGTGGTTTGTCGATACACATTCTGATTTCCGAAATCAGTAAAACATTCTTAAGCCGTTATACCTAACTTCCCATAAAGCTAGTATAACTCTTAAGTTTTTCAAAAACCAAGTATTACTCCTTCTTTCAAAATGATTCAAAAATCTTTTGAAATACTTCAAGTTCTTTATTAACACATAACAAGCCAGTTATAGTTCAAACCAGTTACCTTAAAAAAACCACATGTATTTTCTTACCAACATAAAGCTGTTATAACCAACTTCCCATAAAGCCGTTATAACACTTTATGTTTTACACCAATCAAATACATTTAGCACATGTACGTCTACCGTACTACATAGTTCACACATATCATGCTAGAAGAGATAGGAAGAGGTTCACATACCTCGCGACGAGTATCGACTAATTAGCAAAACGCTCCAAGTACTTCCAACCGTCGGCTACTCCTTAAGCCAAGTAGATCGCGCCACACGTAGTACTTCAACCTATAAGGCCACAAGGCGCTTATTAACATTAGATCCCCTCGTAGAACATTTTACAGAAAATTCGGCCAAGCCACTTTCTCAAGTTTCAAATTTTCCTACGTACGTCCTTACGTACATACTCTGGAAATACGGGGTATAACATTCTCCCCTCCTTAGAAACATTCGTCCCGAATGTTCCTTCTAAGTCTCAAAACAAACGTGCGCCAGTATAGTCTTCACCACCATACTTACGAAACAATCCTGCCACAATGGCCACAGAAACAAGCGCAACTTACATCCAAGTCCACGAGGAATCACCTCTAACATCATCACAAACACCTCTCTCCGGGGTCTAAAATATACTTCCTCCACACTTTTTTCCAAACAAAAGAGATGGTCACATCTATGCTCGCCATACATGCTCGCTTCTTCCCGATACCACTTTTGTCACTTTGCCGCGAGGTTCTAGTGTCACTCCGGCGACCCAACACATGGTACCGGACTACATGCGATCCCTGAGGCTGTCGTACACTCGAACTCTTACCACATTTCTGATACTGCTTCAGTCTCCAAAACTCGGGGTTATCATTTTCAACTTGGTTATCATTAGCTGGGAATACTCTGGATGGATCTCCGATTTCCGTCTCGAACATAATACGAGCATCGACGACCGCCTCTAAGTCGGACGGCAAATGCTAACATATAGGCAACTGGCCTATTCTTCACATGAACTTAAAAAGGGCCCAAAGTAACTCGGGCTAAGTTTTCCTCTGCTTTCCAAAACTCGTCACACCCTAACCGGGGTGGTACTTTCAAGAAGACCGACCGTCAACCTGAACTCTAAGCGTCGTCGCCGATTATCCGCACGATTTCTCGTGCCGCGAACCTCTTCTAGACAAGCTTTACCCTATCCACAGTCTGCTGGGACAAGCCTGAACCAACTAACTGAACCTTGCCAACATCGAACCAATCGACCGGCATCTCACACATCCGCCCCAACAAGGCTTCATAAGGCGACATCCGAACACTGAAATGGTAGCTCAAACACTCCTTCAACAGAAGACAACAATTCTCGCAACTATCCCTGAAATCAAACATCGGCGAGGGCGAATGTGATTCTGAGACTCACTTGAGTTCTTAACACATGCTTGGCAAAACTTCCAGAAACAACAACAGCCCTACCCTGGGCTCCACTGTCTGCCATAAGGTGAAGGTAGGCACCCCGTGCAGCCTTACAACCTTTCTGATAAAACAACACTGCCGAGTAAACGGTCTTTGCTAGAAAACAAGGCGGTGACCTCGCCGGCCCGACTCTTGTCGAATCGTCCAAGAATTCTGTTGGCTAACTAAACTGGGCCTAACACCTCGTGACCCTAACACAAGGCGGGACCACCACAACCTGACCCGCACCCAAACCTACCGCGGGTTGACCCGGCGTGGCCTCAACCCGACTCGGCAACGCCGCACAATGCTAGCTCGCGAAGAAAACTCACTAATCATGCTACGAAAACCTAGCGGTGTCTTAGCTCAACTACCCCTTTCATTCCACACTACTTGCCAGGACCTATCCCAAACGTAGCTCACGTGCACTATGCACTTCCGATACGGATCAAACATAACACTACACCTTTTCTCGAGATGGCCTCACCTCTAAGGTCTCTACGTATAAAACTCTAAGGCTCACACCTTCTCTATCCCCCAAATTTTACTTGGTTAACTAACCAAGATTTCTAATCACAATATTAACACTGCTATCAAAACATAGCACTTATGATATACCCATCTTATCACACATACTGATCTCTAGAGGGTTAAAGATATATCTATATCTACTGCTTCACTCCCCTTAGTCGTTCTAATCAAACCTGCCTCGCAGGGCGCATAGCTAGGGAAGATGACGAACTACCCACCGATCCTGAAGGCTAAGTCCTTCTACCAGGACACTCTTTCGACATCGACCACGGCGGTCATAGTACAACAAGTACCCGACTAAAAGACGACATTCCGGGATGGCGTGCGTCAAGCGTGAATCGAAGCCACGGAGTTCTAACCAACTCCTGCATACCCCGAACGTCCTGAAATCCGTGGAAGACCACTCTGCACTGGTGGATGTGCAAATCTAATCTCCGTGAGGCGACTTCGCCTCGAAAGTTACCAAAGGACCTTCTTTGCTCGGCCTCTTCTCGCCCGTTAACGCGTCGATCTACGCTCGGCTGCGCATAAGCCCGCATACGTGCCATGCCAAGCCCAATCAAGAATTACTCTTGCACAACCCTCTTTTAGATAGTCCTCAAGACTCGCGGTACATCGGTATACTCTGCGGTAGCCAAATCTATAGCTAATGCAGGTCGCCTCGGCGAAATCTATATTCTCTGTTCGATGCGTGGGCGAAGGTTCAAATATCATGGCGCGATGAGGCTGCTGCCGTGCTAAACTCTGCTGGGGCTAGTGACGTCGCAGAACTCCCCGAATGAAGCACCACCCAAGGTGATAATTGGGCCTGTGCCCACGTAACCCTCCGAACTCTACTCGCGGCTCCTCGGTGCCTTGTCCTCCCGGGCGAGTTGCCCTACGGAGGCATAACGGTAAGGGAAAGAAATACGTTAGAGGTTCAACTTACAACACGCCTCTAAGGCACGATCTCGAGTGAGAAGAAATAGAAACCAATCCTAAATATCCTATAGCCTCACGATTATTGGTGTGGTGCACAACACACCGATAATCAAGACTCTTCGATACGGTGCGTAGACACTTTCCGAGGATTAATCGCTCGATACCACTTTTGTCACGACCGGACCGGGCGTGGTCGTGCCTACCGGGCACCCTAGTGAGACAACATCGAGTAATCAGTGAACATAACACAACAACATGAAATAACAAGAAGCGTCAACGATTATCTTTTAGAAAACTTGCCTTGGCGTAAATAATAATAACAACCCTTCAAAATGAGCAGTTTAATCCTTTCTTTTACAAACCACGCACAACATTACTATAGACCTCCACGAAAGATATGACAACAACGGCGGACGGGGCCGTCATACCACGAATGGCACCTACGACAACGGGGACTATACGAATAAGCCTCCGAGAAACGGAGCTTCCCAAAAGCTGACGTGACCCTAGAGCGAGGATCAACGGCGGTGTACCTTTACTGCGGCATGAGCAGCCCCGAAGAGGTCGATCTGACAGTGCAAGTATGTGGCTGAAAATACATACCGTAAATGAAATCATAGCGATCATATAAAGCAGAGACATGTATGATAACCAAACTACGATTTACAACAAAGTAGTCATGTCGAGTTAGGGACTCACGCCTCAAGTCATCACTCAAGTATAACAATGGGTCTCGGGCCCACAACATCATTCATGCGTGGAATACCTTCCTCACCGCCGTGATCATGATATAAAAGCACCAAGGAACACACATGAACACGTGTCCCACTGTGTCATAATAAAACTGCGGGGTAAGTGCGAAGGCATAGCCGACTACTAAAAACCACGTACCAACAAGGTCAGCGTATCATAAGATCTGTCTAGGCGTCACATGATCAAAGCCGCCGCTTGCAGATATCGATGTACGCGTCTAACCTCGAACTCCGCAGCTCGCGTAGGCCAATCTCATCGGCCGCATGAGGTATTCCCGATCGGTAGCTACTCCCGGCGTCGTCACCGACTTCCGAGTCGCATGGCCCTGGACCGCGTGCCCGTAAGGACGCACGCTAACACGGAACTCGTAGCTCGCATAGGCCCCCGAGACCCGCGTGAGGTATTCTCGAATCATGGTCCTGCATCGCTGAGTCTACCCGCGTCGGAGCGGCTTAACCCGGAATCATCTCAAGAGATGAATGCCACAATACTATCATAACGATCGATAGTTAATAAGCACAATCAAGAAACCCCTTTACACAAGCATCACAAGATACTAACACACGTAGCATCCTAACACGTTTACTTATCAAAGCAACAAGAAAGTATTACAAGGCTATCACAAACCAATACAATCAAGTTGTTCACACAAAGTACCTTCTACTATATGATTAACAAAATCGGGTTTTATCCCCAAAGTACTTCATACATCAATTCTTTTAAAAGATACGTTACTTTCACAATGTCACACAATACGTAGTATAAAATAGAGTGACTATCCTTTTAAAGTAAATCAATTACTTCTCTTTGTAAAAATCAAGTAGCAACATTCTTTTCGATGATCAAGTTTGCCTAATTTCCAATGTTCAAGTTTCTCATTTTAGAAAGGTTTAGTAGTTCATAGTCTTATTCATTTGAGAATATAATTCTCCTTAAAACTATCGAGAAACATAAGTCTTATATGTGAGTAGGATATTCTTGTTTATAACAATCTTATTACAATGACCGTGTTCTAGGAAATATCATTTTGTCTCATCTTAGCTTCTATGCGGATGGAAGTTTCTCACGGTTTTAATAATACTTAATTAGTCAAAACATTTCATTTTATTAACGCGATGGTTTGTCGATACACATTCGATTTCAAATCGAGAAGAAACATTCTTAAGCCGTTATACCTAACTTCCCATAAAGCTAGTATAACTCTTAAGTTTTTCAAAACCAAGTATTACTCCTTCTTTCAAAATGATTCAAAAATCTTTTGAAATACTTCAAGTTCTTTATTAACACATAACAAGCGCTTATAGTTCAAACCAGTTACCTTAAAAAAAACACAAGTATTTTCTAACCAACATAAAGCAGTTATAACCAACAACCCATAAAGCCGTTATAACACTTTATGTTTTACACCAATCAAATACATTTAGCACGTATGCGTCTACCGTACTACATAGTTCACACATATCATGCTAGAAGAGATAGGAAGAGGTTCACATACCTCGCGGCGAGTATCGACTAATTAGCAAAACGCTCAAGTACTTCCAACCGTCGGCTACTCCAAGCCAAGTAGATCGCGCCACACGTAGTACTTCAACCTATAAGGCCACAGGCGCTATTAACATTAGATCCTCGTAGAACATTTCTGAGAAAATTCGGCCAAGCCACTTTCTCGTTTCAAATTTTCCTACGTGCGTCCCCACGTACATACTGCGGAAATACGGTATAACGATCTCGTAGCCTCAAACTCTCGCCTCGGGTGAACAACGGTGCGGCCGTGGCTGGGCTGAATCAGGCCGCGTCCGGCCTCTCGCCGTGTCGGGCCTGACTTTAGCCAAAGGTGGGCCGTCTCAGCTTGTACCCTAACTCTCCGCCCCGGTGTGGGACGGGAGGTGTGGGTCTTGTGGTCTCTTTGGGGCGGCGGCGTCATAGAACTCGCCGTCTCGTATAGGCCCGGGCACGAGCCCTCGTGACTCTGGGTGTCTGCTAGCGACTCGCCATTGCCTTGCCGCCACGGGCGGGTTGCCTTACGTGGAGGCATAAGCATTACGGAAAGGAATACGTTAGAGGGTCGACCTATAACACGACTCTAAAGCACGATCTCGGAATGAGAAGAGCGGAAACCAATCCTAAATATCCTATAGCCTCACGATTATTGGTGTGGTGCACAACACAGATAATCGAACTTACTAGATACGGTGCGTAGACACTTTCCGAGGATTAAGCGCTCGATACCACTTTTGTCACGACCCGTTCAGGGGCGTGGATCGTGCCTTCTGGGGCACCCAGTAGTCATACATCAGTGTCGGCGAAACATAAAGCAAGACATGAAACAGTTTATAAAACAAGACCACAGTTATGTGAGAAAACATCGCCTTTCGGCGTATATATATATCATGTTTTAGCGATTACATCATCCATACAACATGACTCTACAGGACCTCTAGGAAATATACAACTATGGCGGGACGGGGCCGCCATACCTGGCTATACAAAAACTATCTACAACGGGAGATCATACCAAAAGTAGAGCCTCGGAAGAGATGGAGCTCCCGACACCAACGTAGAGATCCTAAGATGCGGATCTAGCACACCTTTGCCCACCTGCGGCATGAGCGCAGCCCCGAAGGAGGTCGATCTAACAAGTACTAAGTATGCAGCGTAAAGTACTTAAATGAAAACATATCATTTTAAAACCGGTTTACAAATATGTGTGAAACAACCGAGGAAGCCGCACGTAGTGCCACATCACAAACAAGAGCAACAATAGGTAATCGTAATAGGTCTTGTCTAGGCTGCGAATGATCGAAAGCAGGCCACTCGCCCATATCATCGTGCAAGCCTAATCTGAACTCGGTCGCATAGGCCACTCGTGGGCGCGTGAGGTATAACCCGCGTCGGTAGCTACTCCTCGGCGTCGTCACGGACTCATTGTCGCATGGCCACATGCCGCGTGAGGCATAACCCGCATACTAACACGGAACTCGTAGCTCGCATAGGCCCCACGGACCGCGTGAGGTATTCTCGAATCATGGTCCTGCATCACGAGTCTACCCGCGTCGGAGGCGCTTAACCCCGGTATCATCTCAAGAGGTGGTGATAGTATACTAACATAACAACTTATCTTTTAAGTAACATAAGCACAACAAGGATACTCACCTATACAAACGTTACAAGATACTAACACACATAGCATCATATCATGTCTACTTATCAAACCATCTTATTATTCTTTTCACAATATAAGTCTGTTATAAACACATAGGCAAACTTGTTTCTTTTATCAATCTTAAGTGGTTATACTTACTTCCCATAAAGCTAGTATAACTCTTAAGCTTCTGTTTTTAAAAACCAATTAGTTCTCTTATGTTAATATGATTCAGTAGTCTTTTGAAATGTTTTCAGTTCTTTATTATTGAGCTTAAGCGTGAGGCATTCCGTAAGTATTATTCGAGCTTAAGTCAAAGACATTGCCATAGTTATTATCCAGTTAACACGTATGCGTCTACCGTACTATATATATTGTAAAATATCATGCTTTAGGAAGAATCACATACCTTCTCGTGAAAACCACCGCAAGTTGAATATGTCGCGCGCAGAGAGTCAGCCTATAATAGTCACAGATATCTATCAAAGACTACTCTGAGGGTCATTCTAAACAGAGGGTTCACAATTCTATGGAAAGTTGGGCAGCACAACCCTACCCGGTGAGCTATATGAGTCTACTGTGAAAACAGTCCTATGCGAGTACAGTTCAATTATTCTTCTTTTAAACCCTTCTACTGTGATAGCAGTTCAATTCTATTCTGTGATATTCTTCTAAGTATTTATACTATTCTTATTCTACAACAGTAAGTATTCTCTAATTCAAAAGAGGGTTAGGATTAGTTACCTCGGTAAGCCCAATAATATCCTAGAAAAGTCGCGCTGAGCAGGTTTTGCTCCTAAGTTGTATGCTCCAAGGAAACCTTAGAAGTTCTTCAAAACTTCTACTAAGTACTAAGGTATTTGGGCTAGGGTATTTTGGGCATTATAACAATACAAGAAGGCAACTTTTCTACCAAGGGAGGGGGGGTAGGTTTCGGCTAGGCTAGGGGGTGGGGTAGCCTCGGCAAGCTTCTCGAGGGAGGGGTGTGTTGGACGAATTGCTTACAAAGGGAGAGGAAGGATTTTTAGACTTGAAAGCTTTTGTGGATGAAGAACTCTTCATCTCAAGAGGGGTATTTATAGGTCAAGACATGGCCAACCAATGGCCAAGATTTAGCCAAGTGCTAGGCAAGTGTAAGGTCAAGATTAGGGCAAGTGTACCTAGCCAACTTGCACACAAAATATCTAACCAACTTTATGACAAGGATGGTCATCCATTCGGCCCTATTGCCGTGACAAGTCCACCAATGAGAGGGTGGCAAGTGTCGCCCTCTCGTTGGTCCAAAGTGTTACGTCTCTCGGAAAAATCCGCAAAAATAAGAAATGACATAGCCGGAATTTATCCTACGAAAGCTGTGGAAACGTTTCGTCGGAAAACTGTTCGCTTTGAGAGTTGTGCCTAAAAAAATCGTCCAAGGCCTAACTTTAAGACCAAACTTTTTGTACGTATTCCTTTACGTACATACTCTGGAAATACGGGGTATAACAAGGTGACCGAGGGGTTATCGTATGAGGAGATTCCCATAGCGATAGTCGATCGTCAGGTTAGGCGTCTGCGGACTAAGGACGTGGCTTCCGTCAAAGTCTTGTGGCGGAACGAGCTCAGGGAGGAGATGACGTGGGAAGCTGAAGAGGACATGAGGCAGAAGTATCCTCACCTATTCCCCACACCTCCAGGTAATTCACTTTCCTACTTGTAAATTTTCATTATCGTTTATGCCTAAGTGTTGTTTTGTGGCCGTGTGTGGCATTTGCAAACTGTTTTAGTTATGAGGAACCTTATCGTTAACGGTCTTGGGAAGGAACATTCGGGACGAATGTTTCTAAGGAGGGGGGAATGTTATGCCCCGTATTTCCAGAGTATGTACGTGAGGGCGTACGTACGAAAGTTTAGCCTTAAAGTTTAGGCATGGGACGTTTTTTTGGGCACAACTCACTAAAATAATCATTTTCCGACGAAACGTTTTACACAACTCGCGTAGGGTAAATTCCGGCTATGTCATTTCTAATTTTTGCGGATTTTTCCGAGAGACGAAACACTTTGGACCAACGAGAGGGCGACACTTGTCACCCTCTCATTGGTGGACGTGTGGCGGAAGTGAGCCGAATTGGATGGCCCTTTTTGTCAAGTAGTTGGTAGGATATTTTTGTGTAGTAGATGGATAAGGACACTTGCCCAAATCTTGACCTTACACTTGCCTTGCACTTGGCATCATCTTGGCCATTGGTTGGCCATGGCTTGACCTATAAATACCCCCCTTAAGATGAAGAGTTCTTCATCCACAAATCTTTCTCCAAGTCTTGAAAATCCTCCCCTCTCCCTTGAGCCTTTTCGTCCAAGCCTTCCCCCCCCTTGAGTGAAGCTTGGCCGAGGCAACCCCCCCCTAGCCTAGCCGAAACCTACCCCCCCTCCCTTGGTAGAAAAGTTGCCTTCTAGTATTGTTATAATGCCCAAAATACCCTAGCCCAAATCCCTTAGTACTTAGTAGAAGTTGTGAAGAACTTCTAAGGGTTCTTGGAGCTACCGGAGCGTTCAAATTAGGAGCTAAACCTCGCTCAGGATCGACTTTTATCTAGGATATTATTGGGCTTACCGAGGTAAATAATCTTATCCTTCTTTTATAATTAAAGAATACATACTGTAGAAGTATAGGAATAAGTATAAATACTTAGAAGGATATTACAGAATAGAATTGAACTGTTATCACCTTAGAAGGGTATAAAAGAAGAATAATTGAACTGTACTCACATGTAGGCTGTTTCTGATGATCGTATAACTTAGGGTAGGGAAGTCTTGCCCAAATTTCCGTAGAATAGAGAACCCTCTCGCTTAGAATCTGATGAATAGTCTAGACGTTGATAGGCGTATTTGACTATTATAGGTGATTCTCTGTAGCGCGACATATTCGACTTGGCAGTGGAGTTCGCGAAGGTATGTGATTCTTCCTATACTCTTGGGCATGATATTTTAAATATATAGTCGGTAGACATACGTGTGTTAACTAAATAATAATTACGGCAATGTCTTCGGACTTAAGCCTGAATAATAACTACGGCAATGTCTTTTGACTTAAGCCTGAATAATAAGAATCTTGATACATTTCAAAAGAATACTGAATCATTTTTAATGAGAAGAGAGCAGTTGGTTTTTGAACAAAAGCTTAAGAGTTGTACTAGCTTTATGGGAAGTTAGGTATAACAACTTAAGAAAGATAAAAAGAACTGTTTACTTAATTGCTTATAAAAACCTTGTATTGATTTATGTAAGGTGTAGTAAGATTGATTGATAAATAGACATATTATGATGCTACGTGTGCTAGTGTCTTGTGATGTTGTGAAAGGGGGTCATTCTTGTTGTGCTTACGTTGCTAAACGGTAAGTCAGTTGTACTGTTATT
This sequence comes from Przewalskia tangutica, assembly GCA_029844215.1. Classification (NCBI taxonomy): domain Eukaryota; kingdom Viridiplantae; phylum Streptophyta; class Magnoliopsida; order Solanales; family Solanaceae; genus Przewalskia; species Przewalskia tangutica. The sequence continues at coordinate 30,785,910 of CM056728.1, read as the reverse complement.
ATATCACCTACCCCCTTGACTTGTTATACCGAGGGCTTGCCACCCTTGATGCGGGTCTATACGGCCTATGCGGTCTGTGAGACTATGCGGAGCTGCGGGAGTTCCAGGATTGATCATTCCGGGTGTTTTAGCGGGGGATGCCCTATGCGATCTGTGTGACTATGCGGTCTATTGATACTATGCGGACTGCGGAGTCGAGGAGAATGCAGGGGTTAGCTACCCCGATGCGAGAATACCTCATGCAGTGCAGTGTGACCTATGCGGACTACGGAAAGTCCAGGACTAGGCACGCATAATGATACTATGGGCGATTGGCCTTGCTTCGATCATTCGCGGCCTAGGAAAGACCAGTTACATTATATCTATTAGTGTTCTTGTTTGTGATATGACACTACGTGCAATTGAACTGATTGTATTTGCAAATGGTTTTAAATACTTGATTTCATTTAAGTACTTTACAGTTTCACATACTTGGTACCTGTTGTACTGACCTCCTTCGTTGGGCTGCGTTCATGCCGCAGGTAAGGGCAAGCAGGTGCTAGATCCACATCCTTAGGATCTTTGCTTTGGTGTCAGGAGCTCCATCTTCTCCGGAGGCTCTACTTTTGGGTATGATCTCTCTGTATTGTAGATAGTTTTGTACATTCAGGGTATGGCGGGGCCCTGTCCCGCCATAGTTGTTTACTTCCAGAAGTGCGTAGTCTATTATGCAGTTGGGATGTAACTGCAAAACTTGGGTTATATATATATGCCGAAAGGCAAGCTTTTCATCAGATAAACTGTGTCTCATTTTACAACTGTTTCATGTCTTGTTTTATATTCCGCTGATTTTCTCTGATATATGACTACTTGGGTGCCCGGGTAAGGCACCAGTCACGGGCCCCGAAACGGGTCGTGACACTCGTGCCCATGTATTTCGTCCAAGACATCACTAAGGGGGGGGGGGGGGGGTGACACGTGTCGCCCTCACATTCGTCACAATATTACGTTTTCCGACAATTTCCATAATTCCGATAAATTTTTACAAGTCTCAAATCTTAACACTTGTGAGATTTTACGCACGTTCTTAAAACATGTCCTGTAAATACGGGGTGTAACAATATGATATTATGATGATGTATATCTGTACGAGCGTATTTATTTGGGGCTATGTATGTTGCCTAGAATGGTTATGAATTACCATGAGTTGGTTAAGCCTTAGTAAATTCTTGGAAGGTGTGAAACAGTTGATGTGAATAATAATAGTATGGAGTAATTAGAGTTGTTGTGAGTAAGACAACATGTTTGTGAGAGGTGGATAAGCTACATTTTTCGTATGTGGGGATTGATAATGTAAGCTTGGAACATGGAATAATTGTGAACCTTGGAACATTGATGAACGCAGAGACCTTAGATGTACAAGGCCTTCTCGGGTAGAAAGATTTATTTCAGACCAAGAATGAGAATTAAGTGCGTCCATGGGGGGATTGAGGACCAATTACGGGTCAACCCGTGGCATTAAATTGAGTGGGGTCAGTTTGAGGTGGTCCTGCTATGTGATAGGGTCACGAGGGTGCAAGACCCACGTCTAGATAATCGTTGTACGAGTTCGTGGACGCGTTCCACCAGAACCGGGTCGTTGGGGCCGAGAAGGGCCTTACGGAAATTGAATCTAAGTATAATGACCAAGTTTGGATATAGTAACTCTAAGGATTTGAAAATAGAAGCAATATGCGAGATCATGTACGTATACTAGAATAAAGGTTGGAAGTACGAGAAGAGTACGACAAGTAATAAAAGGAACGAACAAGTGTTAAAGGAATTGAAGTGTTTATAGTTATGACAAATGAAAGTACGAAAGGAGAATCCGTTTAGGCCATGAATGGGAGTTAATAGTGGTGATACTCACCTTAGATTTGATTTCTCGTTTGGCGTTGACTTATGTATATACATGTGTGATATATTATAGCCATATATGGCAAAATGGGTTTCATAAGTATAGTAGTGAAGACTATACCGGTGCATGTGTAGTTGGAGACATAGAAGGAACATTCGGGACGAATGTTTCTAAGGGGGGGGGGGGGGAGAATGTTACACCCCGTAATTCCAAGAGAATGAAATTCCAAGAGAATGAGATTCCAAGAGAATGAGATGAGAACGTACGAAAGGAAATAAGATTTGAATTTGGAAAAGAAAAGAAGAGTTGGCAGAATGTTTTTGGACAGATTTTTAGTCAACTTTGGAGCGATATATCTCCTAGTATATTAGGAGGTTTTAGGCGTTTCAAAATCCTAGTATGAATTTCGTTGAGTCTAGTTTCCAACGCAATAAACCGCTCATCGTTTGGACATCGGAGTAGAAAGTTATGGACGTTTCAAGTTCAGCTGACAGAAGAGAAGGAAGCAGGTTCAGTCAGGCGCCACAACGCCGTATTTCAGGGCCGTGGCTCCGTAAGTCCTGAAATCTTCTGAAGGTTCAGCGCCACGGCGCCGACTGCAGGGCCGTGGCGCCAAGGCGGGATTTTTGCGAAAATTATGTAAAAATAGAAAATATTTGTTGTAAAGGACCTATGGGAGGGCGACAAGTGTCCCTCCCAACTTGTAGAACAAGAAAAGCCTATATCTTGGCCTAGTTTTGCAAGACTTGGCCATTCCACACAAAACTTCATCCAAATACTTTCTCTTCTCTCTCTCATTTTCGATTTGGCCAAGAACCAAAGGCAAAGATTGTTGAATCTTACAAGTGTTGTTCTTACACACTAGATGAAGGATATTAACAAAGGGATTAGCCAAGATTGAACTCCCACCTTCCTAAATCTTCACGAAACGTGGTAAGGGTTTGAAACAAATCCTAAGGTGTTATTCACATTTGGTATTAAATCAAGAATATAAGTTGGTTAGAAGCTTCTAAGGGTCATTAATTTCGGATTGGATCGTAAAGAAGAGGAGTTGCGGAAAAGAGCTAAAGCGGGCGAGATCCTTGGAATATTTTGGGCTTATTGAGGTAATGATCCTTGTCTTCCTATGTAATTGAAGATTACATGTTGTAGTAATTGATAAATGAACTTGTGATATACGAAATGAAGCTTGATAAGTGTTAAGATACATTGGAAGGTTAAAAGCCGAGAAATGGCATGTTAGCCATTGAAGATGTTAATCAATTTTGTTGTTAGTTATAATCATCACATGTTATACAAGAAAGGGAATTTAGTTGTTACAATTGTTATGACTTGTATAACATGTTGGAATAACAACTTAGATTGAAAGGTATTGAAAAAGGGCTTTATGTTGTATTAAATTAGTTGTGGCCGAGAATGGCCCTAGAAGTTGGTTAAAAATGGACTAATTAAATGGACTGTGTTATATGAATTGTGAGGCAGAATTTTACACGTCCTGTTAGGCGTGTAATCCCCTTTGATTAGCTGAGTTGGTTGTGCCTTAAATGTGGCGTTTTGGTTGATGAATACGGGTCTTGGAAAAGGTGGAAAAGTACATAGAAACAAAGGAAGTGTTGCCCGAATTTCGGTAGAATTAGAGGGCATTATTTGGTATAAGTCTTATACTAAGTAACTATGATATTGATAGAAGTGTTATCGTCATTATAGGTTGAAGTACTACGTGTAGCATAGTCTACTTGGCTTAAGGAATAACCGATGAGGTTGAAGTACTTCGGAGCATTTTGCTACTTGTCGTATGAGTTAGTCGTCATGAGGTATGTGAACTTCTTCCTTCTATCGACATGACTTTCCTTGAAGTATATTTGCCTTGTTATTTGGAGTATACTTGACTTGTTTCCTTGAAGTATACTTGCCTTGTTTTTTGGAGTATACTTGACTTGTTTTCTTGAAGTATACTTGCCTTGTTATATGGAGTATACTTGACTTGTTTTCTTGAAGAATACGTGCCTTGTATAGGAAGTATTCATGTTATAAATTTTATGCTAGAGGCATGTCTAGAATATTCCTAAGTTCTTACCAAGTCTTATGGGGGATGTTAGTAAGAGTCGTTCGGAAGTATTTGAGTCGAGTTGACCTTGGTAAATTACTACACTAATGAGAATAGGTATCAAACAAGCCATTGCAGCGTTAATGAAAATGTATCGACAATCAATTATATTGAAATGAGTAGATTCTCCATCTGCATAGATACTAAGATAAGACAAAATTATATTACATTTTCTAGAAACTATGAATAGAAGGGTGCCCAGGTAGGGCACCAATCGCGGGCCCGGGATTCGGGGCGTGACACTCAGGATGGCTGGCTTGATCTCAAAGTTGTTCGCCCCTATTGTTGGTAGCCTGATGCATGTCTGTGCACCAGTAACCGTGGGCAGAACATAATCTCCCAAGATTCTTTCTGGAGGTGGTGGGACTTGTCCCATGTCAGTCGAACCTCATTATTCAACACCTCTTCAGGTACCCCGTTGTTGTTATTCTACTGATTTTGCATGGCTAGTAAATCAGCAATTCTTTTCTCACTCCTGTTTTGCTTGCACAGTTTTTCGATTTCAAGGTTGAATAGAATAAGTGTATCTGCTCTTCTCCTTCTTCGCATACACTAGATCCCTGAAATAGACCAAAATCAACAGATAAATCAAGGTAACAGTGTTCTAACACTAAGAAAAAATAAAAATAAGGCCAAAATAGAAATAAAAATAGATGGTTCGATATTAGATGTACGCCAGTCCCCGACAACGACGCCAAAAACTTGTCAGGTGATTTCTACGTGCTTAACGCAAGTGTACGTATCGTCTCAAGTAGTATAGTCTGATAAGACCGAATATCATCCTCAGAGACTGGTTTCTAATTACCGTTCATCTATTTTATGTTATCTATTTGGGAATCGATAATTGAGTTTGGTTTTTTGTTAACTACTAGAATAATTGCAAGAATAAATTAAACTATTTAAGTTGTAATAATTAGGGCTTCCAAAATCCTCGACTATCCACTCTATTCAATCTTTAATGCAACTAGAATAACTTATTCTTCTACGTTAAGATAGCGGTTAACTAAACTGTCTTATATTCCGGTTAGGACATATAGTCACACAACCTCAGTGCAGAACCCTTCTATATTTCTATGATAGGATTTACCACATAGGAGGATTAAAAAAAGTAACCTATAATATACTACACAAGTATCGGGGTACTGTCGTCTGCGATTTTAACCTATGTCTAGTCAATTACAACATATACAAATCTCTCCTCTCGGTTCTTGATTCGAAATCATATGTGTTATGATAATTAGTGATCAATTAATTATCAAGCATTCATACCAATTATTGACTAAATCTTAATCAAGTGAAGAAGAAATCAAACTACTACATTAATTCATAAATAGAAGTTTCAAGCGATTCATAAGGAAAGCTCTAATAAAATGTTTAGCTCCTAGCCATAGTCATGCTAAGAACTAACACAAAATCCATACATAAACTGAATTAAAAACGAAAGAAAAGAAATTACTGCAAACTAAGTCACCAATTGTAGCCTCCCTTGTTGCCTTGTGTTGTGCTATGTGGTAGAATGACCAACCTCTTCTCCAAGAATAATCCCTAGGGCTTTTGTATTTATCAGATTTCGTGCCCTATGGACCAATTTGTCCTTTGCCAATTAAAACTCAGAACTGGATTTTCCGTACAGGCGTCAGCCTGTTGGTGGCGCCCGCGCCCGATCTTCTGTGGATATTCTGCGATTCCGCGCGCGACCCTCCCGACCGTGTCATGGCTTGGATTTTGTCCGGGTCTTCATTTTCTGTCCTTTCCTGCCTCGGATTCCTCCTTTTATGCCCCTTTTTCATTCCTTTTCGCCATTTTGCCATTTTGGACCGCTGTGACTCAAAAGAAAGAAAAACAAACCTAATACTATTCTAAACACAACAAAACGAGTAAAATACTAATTAAAAATGACTCAAAAATGGTATATAAAATATGCCTAACATTTTCCTTCCAACAAGTTCATCTCCAAGCTTAGGGTTTCAAGACAGTTTTCTTGGCCAAGTACCGTGACCCACAGTTTTGAGTATTAACCTTGACTTAGAACTTAGTTAAGGTGTTTAATCTTGGAAAATAAGTTGATCTTGGTCTTCTTACCTTAAGGGAATTTCGAAAACTTGAAGGAGAAGGAATAGTTAAGAGTTTGGAGGATGAAGATATTTGTGAACAAAGTCTTGCAAACCTTGTATATAATTGGTGTATGTAGCACAAGTGGAGGGGGGGACCCATGAACCCCACTTGTCCACTTGTCTTTCTCTTCACAAAAATATCTACCACACTTAGCCAAAAATTGTGAAATTTTCGATGGACCTTACTTCATACTGCTAAGACTTAATAATTCAACACTAAGTCCATAACTCTATTAGAAAGGATTCAACTACTAGTATCAATTCTCGTCGTCACATTTGTTGTATCCAAAATTATTCCATAAAGAAAATGTAAATATAATATCCTTCCAACATTCAAATCTTATTTTCTTAGTTACGTTCTCACTTATATGCTTTGGAGTTACGGGGTGTAACATTCTTCCCCCCTTAGAAACATTCGCCCTCGAATGTTCATCCAAGGTCTCAAGCTATACAAATTTTTGCGTAGTCTCCTTTAACTATATCTACCAACCTATACTCAGCAAACACAAAGATGCCTCACATGGCCACAATATAACACATAGTCTCATTCATCAATCAAAATAGTCAAATAGGGATTGGAATTACCTGTAGGCATCGGGAACAAGTGAGGATACTTCCTCTTCAACTCATCTTCTGCTTCCCACGTCATCTCTTCCCTATTATTGTTCCGCCATAATACCTTGACGGAAGCCACATCCTTAGTCCGTAACCTTCTAACTTGGCGATCAAGTATGGCTATGGGACTCTCCTCATAAGTCAACTCCTCCGTCACTTGAACATCATCTACAGGGAATACTCTAGAAGGATCACCAATACACTTACGCAACATCGATACATGAAAAACTGGATGTACCGCTTCCAAATCAGATAGTAGATCCAATGTTACACCCCGTAAGCCCAGGACATGTATAAGAGAATGGACGCGAGAACACAAGACTTGAAAATTGGTATGAAAGAAAGAATTGTTTTTCCGACGGAAAATCTTCCGAACGTCGGAAAGAAATGGTGTTCGTTGATGAGAATTAGATTCTCAAAATGCATATTTGAGGAAGTTGGAACTTATTAACATTATGGAAATTTATTTTTACGGATTTGGTCAAGTGGGGCCCACCCGAGAAATTTTACGTTTTGTAGGGCCCACGAGGGTTACGAAATTTTATGGACGAATGGGAGGGCGAAACGTGTCACCCCCCACATAGGCTTGTGCGAATTGGGGCAAGGGTAAAATGGTCATTGACCATTGTGGATGAACAAGTCTTGCAAAGCTTGAGAAAATTGACTAAGTCAACTTGTCCACTTGGCTAGATATTAATTATCCTTCATCCTAGCCACACATATGTTATTATCTTGACCCTCCATTGTGTTATATATACATACTAGATTCAATACAAGTCTTCAACACTTAGAAAATTTCAAGACCTTGTTCTTGTCTTTAAGGAGCTCTCGGCTTTGTGTATTTTCCACACAAAAATCTTTGCAATTTTGGTTCATTATTCACAAGACTTTAACCCAAGGTCCCTAAGGGTATTTTAAGGATATATCAATAGAAATATCTCGGAAAAACGATGTTTTCACGTTAGTCGCAAGGCGAAAATCTAAGTCGTTTTCACAGTTTTGGATTGGAAATGGAAGAGAAGTTGGTTGTGAACTTCTAAAGGCTTCAAATAGCGGATTGGAGCATAAAGGAAAGGAGCTAAGAATTGCTAAGGAGCGACTTTGAATCTTGGAATTTGTAAGGGCTTATAAAGGTAACAATCTTGTCGTTTTAGTAATTAAGATTACTTATTGTTGTAGCTATGGATATTAGCAAGCATGAGGTATATAGTATGAAGTTTGATAAGTGTATTGGCTATTGGAACCCTAATCCGAAACTAGCATGTTTAGCATTTGAGATTACAATTCAATTTGGTTATTAATTTAGTCGTCGCATGTTATATAAAGAAGGAATTATAGTTGTTAAAGTTTTTTATGATTATATAACATGTTAGACCTAAGAACTTGGATTGAAAAAGAATTGGAAAGGACTTTGTGTTGTTGTATATGTTAGCAGAGAATGGCTTTGGATATTGAACTACTTGGTATTAATTGTGGGACATAATTTTACATGTATTGTAAGGCGTGTAATCCCTTTGATTGGTTGATGTATTGAGCCTTAAATGTGGCATGTTGGTTATTGATTATCGGGCCTTGAAAAGGGTGGAAAAGTACGTAGAAACAAAGGAGGTGCTGCCCAATTTTTCGTAGAATAAGAGACCGTATACTTAGTATTATTCTACGTTAGAAACTAGAAGTTGATAGTCGTGTTGTGGCCATTATAGGTTGACAATTCTACATGCGACGTATTCGACTTAGCTTGGGGATTAAGCCTAAAAGGTATGTGAACCATCTCCTCTTCTTCTAGCATGATTCCTTATGATAAAGAAAGTAAGTCCTACTCCTTAATGATTCATTCCTTGATTGTACTTGGTTTGCCTAATATAGACGTTGTTCTATGTACTTTGGGTGTTTAAATTGGAAGTTGTTATAATCCATTACCTTGATGAAGTTTGGATTTTCAAAAGTGAAAGTATTTTACTTAAAGTACATAGAGTCTTGAAAAGGAAGTAGTTTCCAATTTTTTTGGATAGTGCCTTAGTTCGAAAACCTAAAGGTTGTTATAACGGCTTTAGGGGAGTCAAAGGAGTGGTTTACTTAATTGATTTTAAAGAGGAGAAATGACATGATTTAAAGAGAAGTAACTTGTTTTAAAAGTGTGAGTTACTTGGGATTTAAAAGTATAAGACTTGATTTCTATAGTTAAGAAACTTGATTTCTAAAGTTAAGAGACTTGAAGTATTTTAAAAGTTAAGGAACTTGATTTGAAAGTATATGATACTTGGTTTTAAAAGTATAAGTCTCTTGGTTATAAAAAGAATGAATTTGTCTAGAAACCATAAAGAGTTATAACGGCTTTATGGGAAGTTAGTTATAACGACTTTATGGAAGGTTAAGAGAGTTGTCTATTTTTTATTAATGGGCATAAGTTGCCTAGATTGTGAAAATTTGAAGTTACTTGGTTTCAAGTCTTGGAATGAATTTCTAAAGGTGTAGTAACTTAATTTGAAAACAAATAGACATGTCTTGATACTACGAGTGTTAGTATCTTGGGGTTTTATATAAAAAGGAGTCTTTTGAAAATAATGGACGTACGTAGTACTTTGGCTTGTTTAAATGAGAATTCTTCTATTTGTGCCTTGATAGTACTTTGACTTGTTTAAATGAGAATTATTCTATTTGTGCCTTGATAGTACATGGCTTGTTTAAATGAGAATTATTCTATTTGTGCCTTGATAGTACTTTGGCTTGCTTAAATAAGGATTTCTCTTGGTTTATGTAAAAAGAAGGCATGGTAATTGTCTTGGTTTATGTAAAAAGAAGGCATGGTAATTGTCTTGGTTTATGTAAAAAGAAGGCATGGTAATTGTCTTGGTTTATGTAAAAAGAAGGCATGGTAATTGTCTTGGTTTATGTAAAAAGGAAAGGCATGGTAATTGTCTTGGTTTGTGTAAAGGCATGGTATTGTCTTGGTTTATGTAAAAAGGAAAGGCATGGTATTGTCTTGGTGTGTAAAGGCATGGTATTGTCTTGGTTTTCTTGCATATGGGTTGCTCATATAGACATTCGTGCAAGTGTCATATTTCCACATATCTGCGTCCCTCCATAAAGGGCCGATAACTTGGTTCAAAAGATACCATGGGGTAGCTCCCTATGGGGGTGAGTGGTACACATTCACGGCGGGTCGGTATTTGACTCGGGCGGGTTAAATTCCCGGGATATATATAAGCTGTCACGACCCGACCCCGGGCCGCGACTGGTGCCCTACCTGGGCACCCTTCTAATCATACAACATAATAAACAGCGGGAGATAAATAACACACTTTTTTTTAAACCAAGGCCGAGCCGATAAGGCTGCCATAACATAAAAATTACCCGAAAGGGTCTACACTGTTTAACAATGTAAAAACAACTCTAGCCAGTCCAGCCCACAGATGAATACAGACCTCTAAGATTTGAACAAATACTATGACGGAACAAGGCCCCGCTGTACCCCTGAATAGACATAACCATGACAACTCCGGAACATTGGAGTCATCTCAAAATGCTGAACCAGGATCCTAAGCTCGCGGATCCACATCGTAATACCTAAACTGCGGACATGAACGCGGCCTTCGAAGAAGTCGATAACAGTACCGAATATGAACGGAAAATAAGGTACAGTAAACAAATCATAACTGTACAAAAGAATGACAGGGGCAATAATAAAAAGGGTACATACCAGATCCTACCGTGTCATTACCATCTCGTGAACTTAATCATACCTTATTATCTTTTCCCATTTTTCAATAAAAGTTATAGTCACTTTCTTACGTACATACTTCGGAAAAATCGTCAAGTTCGTTACCATATAACTTACTTATCTTTCATAACATAATCCAACCCTTTATGGAGGGACGCGTATACTACCCGACCCAATCTGGGACGCGATCAAGTCACACAATATCAAAGCGTGCCCGTGGAATTCCTTCGTCACTGCCGGCAGTCTATGACATAGATCATACTCATGTGACGCGCCCGTGGAATCCTACATCACTGTCGGCGTACACATATACAATACATATATATATACCTCCTGCCCGTGGAATCCTCCATCACTGCCGGCAGCCGTAGGTGTAACATATAACCAGGTGACACGCCCGTGGCATCCTACCTCATGTCGTAGACACGTATACAATACATATATATATATATATATATATATATATATATATATATAACGACGCGTGCCCCGGAATCCTCATCGTATAAGCATGGCCATAACGTGCCTTGGCATCCTCATCGTAGGTGCAGTCTTCATGGGAGCTAGCCCATGGAATAAGAATATAACATGCCCTAATCCTCATCGTGGGTACATGTCTTCATGGGGAGCTAGCCCATGGAGTAATAGTCGTACATAGCATGGTCGCATGCCCCGGAATCCCTCATCGTATAAGCATGGCCATGGGTAATAAAACAAATTCGGGAATCTAACCCGCCTCCTGGTCACATGCCACGAATCCACATCTTATAAGCGTGTCCAAGGATCAATCATAATGGAAGCATACGTGGAATCCACATCACCGTCGATGCGTCAAGTAAACTTACAACAAGACAGTCGGCCCTCCAACTGAGAGTCACGACAACGTAAACATATAATAATTGCACTCAAAGCTATCACAAGCAAACATAGGCAAGTTCATTTGTCACGACCCGATCCCGGGCCCGTGACTGGTGCCTTACCCCGGGCACCCTAGTGATACAACATCAGAGAAAATCAGCGGAAATAAAAACTTAAAAATGAAACAAGATATATGATAAGAAACAGGATAACCAGCGGTCACCTTCAAATAATATATATACAAATCTTTCAAACGAACAGTTTAATCCTTTTTACAAACCACACTTGCATACTACAGACCTCTAAGAGTTTTTATACAACATGGCGACGGGGCCGCCATACCACAGAATGTACAAGTACCTACGATGTGAGGACTATACCAAAAGATAAGCCTCGGAGAAACGGAGCTTCCCGATATCTTTGAATCGTGATCCTATGGCGAGGATCAACGGCGGTGTACTGCACTGCGGCATGAACGCGGCCCGAAGGAGTCGATCTGACATGTACAGTATGTGGCCCGAAAATCACGTAAATGAAATCATAGTAGTCTATATAAAGCAGGAGACATGTATGATAACCAAACTACAGTCCACAATAAATAAGCAGTCATGTAAGTCAGGGACTCACGCCCTCCAAGTCATCACTCAATTATAACTATGGGTCTCACGCCCTCAACATCAATCATGCCCGTGGAATACCTTCCTCACTGCCGGCAGTATATGTTATAATAACACCAAGGAGTACATATGAACACCAAGTCCTACCTGAGTCATAAAAACCGTACGGGGCAAGTACGAAGGCTAACTACCAGATACCAGAGCCATACTAACAATACTATACAACCAAACCACGGGGCGTCACGGGGCAAGTACGGCGACTACCGTATACCAAGGCGTGTCACGTGGTGGCCAGGCAAGTACGAGGCTAACTACGGATACCAAGGCGTATCACGAGACTCGCCACGCGAAGGCGTCACGGGCAAGTCTGGCCGACTACGGATACCAGGCGTGTCACGTGGTCGGCCAGGCAATCTGAGGCTAACTACCGGATACCAGCCGTATCGAGACTTCGCCACTAAACTAAGCGGGGCAAGTCGAGGGCTAACTACAGTACCAAGGCGAATCAGCCACGAGGCGGGGCAAGTACAGCCGACCACGGATACCAAGGCCGAATCGGTAAGAAACCTCGTGGAGAGCTAGTCCATGGAATAACACTATCAGCGAGGCGTGCGTGGAATTCTCCGTCCGCTGCACGTCAAGTAATATCATAACAAATCAGCCGCCCTCCATTGAGAGACGGCGGTATAGAAATACAATACTAGCACGACAAGGCTAACACATGCAAACATACACAACTCAAGGTACTTTCATTTTATGCCAAAGTCGGTTTTAACCCCAGTACTACGTCGTTAAATTCTTTTAAAAGATCCATTTCTTTTACAAAGGTCGCGATGCCTGTATTATAAAAGTAGAGTGACTAACATTTTTAAGTAAACCAAAACAACTTCCATACTTTCCTTTTAAACCACATTAAGACAATACCATGTCTTCTTTTAGACCAAAACACTTCTCCTTTTTAAAGTCAAGTTATCACTTTAAAACCAATGATAAAACCATTCTTTTGTTTTCATAAAGTCGTTATAACTAACTTCCCATAAAATTTGTTATAACACTTTATGTTTTAAACCAAAAACTCATCAATTCCTCAAGTCATCTTTTCTTTTAGAAATCAAGTTCCTTACTTTGGAAATTTAAGAAAATCAATGCTTGTTTATACTGATTCTTATTAAAGCAGCCATGATTTAGGAACTGTAATACAATTTCGTCTTATCTAAGCTTCTATGCAGATGGAGGTTTCTACTAGTTTTAATATAATAACTTATTCTTATTTCCGAAATCTGTAAAACATTATTCCTTTTAAAAACCAGGTACTCATTACTCACGAATGAGGTTTCACACTTTAACAGACTTTAAATCAATTCAATTTAAGTCAACCGTTCCTTTTATCACTCTTAAGTCGTTATACCTAACTTCCCATAAAGCTAGTATAACTTAAGCTTTCAAAACCAAGTATTACTCTTCTTTCAAAAACGGTTCTTAAATCTTTTGAAATACTTCAAGATTCTTATTATTCAGGCTTAAGTCAAAAGACATTGCCGTAAAACTACGTTCAGTTAACACACGTACGTCTACCGTACTATATATATATTCTTTTAAAATATCATACTCTAGAGTATGGGAAGAATCACATACCTCGCGACGATTTATCGACTATTAGCAAATAGCTCCAAAGTATTGTAATCCTGCTAGCCTTTTCCACCCTTCGAGTAGAATATGCTACTCGCAGTACTTCAACCTATATCGGTCATATAAGTCTATCAATGTCTAGACTATTCTGTAAAATATTTCTAGATACAGATTCCTTTATTCTACGGAAAATTGGGCAGCACTTCCCTACCCGCCAACTACACAAGTCTCAGTAAATACGGTCACATATGCGTCTGATTTAATCTTCTTCTTTAATATTCCACGATGTGATTTCGATTCAATTCTTTTACGTAATATCCTTCTATGAATCTTATATTCATTTCTATACTACTACGTATGTAATTTCCAATTACAATAGAAGGAACGAGTATTTACCTCGGTAAGCCCAAAATTATCCAAGATTTAATGTCGATCTGAGCAACGTTTAGCTCCTACTCTGGCGCTTGACCGCTCCAAACAACCCTTAGAAGTTCTACACAACTTCTTCTTAATACATCAACTCGCTATGAAGATTTCCTTAGGGTTTCGTTTAGTGGCTAAAGGAAGTATAATAGTATTTACGGGCTTTTAGTATAAGGGTAACCTCTAATACTACAAGGTATTTGGGCCAAGGTATTTTGGAATATCAACAATACTTGGAGAGTATTTTTCTACCAAGGGGGTGTATTTACGAAAAACAACTCAAAGGGGGTTGGTTTCGCCAAGGCTCACATGAGGGGCGGGCTGCTCTTGGACGAGAGCTTTGCTAAGAGGGGAGGGATTTTTGCTTTGAAATTTCACAAGTGTGGATGAAGAAATCCTTCAACTTAGGGGGGGTATTTATAGGACTTTCAAGGGCTAGGATTAAGACAAGTGGTGGGCAAGTGTAGGCTGAGGATTTGGACATGTGTGTGTGGGTCCCACTTGCTCATCAACTACACAAAATATCCTACCTACTCTTTGACTACAAAAACGCCAAGAAGGGCCCTTGAATTCGTCCACTTGAGGGTGACACTTGTCACCCTCTCGTTGGTCCAAAATATTTCATCTCTCGGAAAAATCCGCAAAAATTATAAATGACATAGCCGTATTTTTCCCTTCGCAAAGTCCGGAAAACGTTTCGTCGGAAAACGACTCTTTTCGCTAGTTGTGCACAAATTTCGCCACTTTGCCTACTTAAGGCTTAAACTTTTGTACGTACGCCCTCACGTACATACTCTGGAAATACGGGGTATAACATTCTCCCCTCCTTAGAAACATTCGTCCCGAATGTTCCTTCTCAAGACAGATAACGATAAAGTTCCTCATAACAAGTTTCCAATGCCACACCTGGCCACCAAATAACACATACGCAAATACTTATCCCAAGTCAACGAGGAATCACCTCTAGCATTACAAAAAGCTTCCACCCCCGGTCTAAAAGATATCCCCTTTGCACCTTTTCTTCACAAAAGTAATGATCATTTCTATTCTCTCAGCACATGTTCACTTCTTTCCTTACTCGTCGTACTTTTCTCGAACACTTGAACTCTTCTAGTATCGTGCCATACTTGATGTCGCTTGGTTCCAAAACTTTGGAGTCACCACCTCCAAACTTGGTCATCTTACTAGCCTCGCTCTCTTTTAAGGCCATTCCCGGCCTTCACGATCCGATTCTGGTCGAACATATCCACGAACTCATATGATGGTCATCTAAACTTGGGCCTAGCACCCTCGTGACCCTACCACCTGGCGGGACCACCCCGAACTAACCCTACCACACTACAGGCCGCGGGTTGACCCGCGATCGGTACTCAACCCGACCCGCTATCGCGCCAAACACTTGTTCTCCTGATCCGGAACAATCTTACCTATTCAAGTCCTGAAGGCTACCACTTTCATTTTACACAACCCATGGAATTATCCCACAATACATTTATACGCATACCAAGTATTTGACAAAGACTAACCGTAAAATCTTTTATTCAAGCCGGCCTTATATCTAAGGTCTCAACGTGTAATATTCTAAGGTTCATACCTTCCCTGTCCCCATACTTATTCTTTCAACTAACCATGTCTCTAAACCACAATATACACAATGCTATCTGTACATAGTACTCAACATATAATCATCGCATCACGCATGCTAAACTCTAGAGGGTTAAGGATATACCTGAAACGATAGGCGGTTCAAAGGACCGCTAAAACTGGAAACTTCTATCGCGACCTCTGCCGTGGCCTGCCGGTGTATGAGCATCCTGCCTAGCTATGGAAGGTGAAGAACCCGCAACTGATCTCGTAGCCTGTGCTATCCTACCAGTGCTACCCCTAGTCGGGCAGTCTCTCGCCAAATGGCCCTGTTGGCCGCAAGCATAACAATCTCCCAAATTAGTACGACATTCTCCCTTATGAAGTTTTCCACAACGGCCACACTGAGACAAGGGTGACCTTATCTGGCGAGCATTCCTACTCGCGAAAACACGAAACACAGGAGCCACGACGCTCCCGAATATCCCAACGTCCCGGCGTGGAGGACCACTGCATCTTGGCGGAGGTACATAACTAGCTTCTTCTTTGGCGGTCCGCCTCGAAAGTTATCGAAGGACCTGCTTACGGCCTCTTCTGCGATCTTGGTCATTCCGTCGACCTCTCGCTCCTCACACCAGTGCATAAGCTGCGTGCGGGCAATGTCCATGCGGTGAAGAGCTACACCGCAACTCTCGCCAAATAATCGTCGAGCCACCGTGACATAGCGGTGCACTCGTCCTCCATCAAGCTACTAACGCGGGGACATACCGAGCCAATGAGTCGAACTCCACATTGTACTCACGACCGTCGCGCTCTGCCTCAACACCAAAAATCTGTCGGCGAGCCCTCGCCGTCGTGGAGGCAAGAAATGTGCAAGAAATGCCTCGAGAACTCGTCCCGATTAGCCGGGCGCATGCTCCCGGGACGGCTCGCGAATCAAACCGATCATTGCAGTATCACGCAGCCGATGTGAACCTAAGACCACTGACTCGGTCTCCGAAGCCTTGATCACTCTCATGGTCGCTGTAACTGTCTGATGAACTCCTGCGGATCATCCTCAGGCCTCGATCCATAAAACACTGGCGGCTGCGACTCGTAAAGTCCGCGATCTCAAACTATCCGCTCTCGGGTGAACTACGGGTACTACGATCTGGAATCGTGCGTCGGCTTATCCTCGTACCTTGCCACTATCACGGCTAATAATCGGGCCATCTCCTTGTACCCCATCTCTTACGCTCCGGTGTGGGACCGAGGCTCGTGCTTGTGGTCTCGGCAGCCCGCTGCGACTCTAAACTCTGCGAGGTTGGCGGCGTCGCAAAACTTCGCCGTCAAGCACTATCTCGAGTAATGGCGGGCCTGCGCCCCCATACTCCTCTGTATCCTACCAACAGTTTCCTCGGCTGCCTTGCCCATCTGGGCCCGGGTTGCCTTGCGCGGAGGCATAACTGGTAAAAACGAAATGCGTCAGAGGGGTCCAACTTATAACACAGCTCTAAGGCACGATCTCAGAATGAGAAGAATGGAAACCAATCCTAAATGTCCTGCAACCTCCTGATTATAGATGTGGTGCACAACACACCGATAATCAAGACTCTACTAGACACGGTCTGTAGACACTTTCCGAGGATTAACTGCTCTGATACCACTTTTGTCACGACCGATCCGGGGCGTGGATCGTGCCTACCGGGCACCCTAGTGATACAACATCAGAGAAAATCAGCGGAAATAAAAACTTTAAAATGAAACAAGATATATGATAAGAACAGGATAACCAAAACGGTCACCTTCCAATAATATATATACAAATCTTTCAAACCGAACAGTTTAATCCTTTTTACAAACCACACTTGTGATTACTGCACCTCTAAGAGTTTTTATACAACATGATGCAGTGGGACCGCCATACCACGAATGTACAAGTACCTACGATGTGAGGACTATACTAAAAGATAAGCCTCGGAGAAAGCGGAGCTTCCCGATATCTTTGGCTGTGATCCTATGAGCGAGGATCAACGGCGGTGTACATCTACTGCGGCGTGAACGCGGACCCCGGGAGGTCGGCACCACAGTACCAAGTATGTGGCGAAAATCAGTAAATGAAATCATAGTAGTCTATATAAAGCGGGAGACATGTATGATAACCAAACTACGATCCACAATAAATAGCGATCATGTAAGTCGGGGACTCACGCCTCAAGTCATCACTCAATTATAACTATGGGTCTCGCCTCAGCATCAATCATGCGTGGAATACCTTCCTCATGCCGCGATCATGTTATAATAACACCAAGAGTACATATGAACACCAAGTCCTACGAGTCATAAAACCGTACGGGGCAAGTACGAAGGCTAACTACCAGATACCAGAGCCATACTAACAATACTATACAACGAACCACGAGGCGTCACGGCAAGTACGGCCGACTACGGATACCAAGGCGTGTCACGTGTTGACCGGGGCAATCTGAGGCTAACTACGGATACAGGCGTATCACGAGACTCCGCCACGAAGGCGTCACGGGGCAAGTCTGGCCGACTACGGATACCAAGCGTGTCACATGGTGGCCGGGGCAATACGAGGGCTAACTACGGATACGGCGTATCACGAGACTTCGCCACTAAACCGAGCGGGGCAAGTGCGAGGGCTAACTACCAGTACCAAGGCGAATCAGCCACGAGACGGCAAGTACGAAGGCAAACCACCGGATACCAAGGCCGAATCGGTAGAAACCTCGCGGAGAGCTAGTCCATGGAATAACACTATCAGCGAGGCGTGCGGGTGGAATTCTCGTCGCTGCCGAATGCGTCAAGTAATATCATAACAAATCAGCCGCCCTCCATTGAGAGCGGCGGTATAGAAATACAATACTAGCACGACAAGGCTAACACATGCAAACATACACAACTCAAGGTACTTTCATTTTATGCCAAAGTCCAGGTTTTAACCCCAAAGTACTACGTACGTTAAATTCTTTTTAAAAGATCCATTTCTTTTACAAAGGTCACCCGATGCCCGTATTATAAAAGTAGAGTGACTAACATTTTTAAGTAAACCAAAACAACTTCCATACTTTCCTTTTTAAACCACATTAAGACAATACCATGCCTTCTTTTTAGACCAAAACACTTCTCCTTTTTTAAAGTCAAGTTATCACTTTAAAACCAATGATAAAACCATTCTTTTGTTTTCATAAAGTCGTTATAACTAACTTCCCATAAAGCTGTTATAACACTTTATGTTTTAAACCAAAAACTCATCAATTCCTCAAGTCATCTTTTCTTTTAGAAATCAAGTTCCTTACTTTGGAAATTTAAGAAAATCAATGCTTGTTTATACTGATTCTTATTAAAGCAGCCATGATCTAGGAACTGTAATACAATTTCGTCTTATCTAAGCTTCTATGCAGATGGAGGTTTCTACTGGTTTTAATATAATAACTTATTCTTATTTCCGAAATCTGTAAAACATTATTCCTTTTAAAAACCAGGTACTCATTACTCACGAATGAGGTTTCACACTTTAACAGACTTTAAATCAATTCAATTTAAGTCAATCGTTCCTTTTATCACTCTTAAGTCGTTATACCTAACTTCCCATAAAGCTAGTATAACTTAAGCTTTCAAAACCAAGTATTACTCTTCTTTCAAAAACGGTTCTTAAATCTTTTGAAATACTTCAAGATTCTTATTATTCAGGCTTAAGTCAAAAGACATTGCGTAAAACTACGTTCGATTAACACACGTCGTCTACCGTACTATATATATATTCTTTTAAAATATCATGCTCAAGAGTATAGGAAGAATCACATACCTCGACGATTTATCGACTATTAGCAAATAGCTCCAAAGTATTGTAATCCTGCTAGCCTTTTCCACCCTTCGAGTAGAATATGCTACTGCATGATTTCAACCTATATCGGTCATATAAGTCTATCAATGTCTAGACTATTCTAAAATATTTCTAGATCTGATTCCTTTATTCTACGGAAAATTGGGCGACTTCCCTACCCGCCAACTACACAAGTCTCATGTAAATACAATCCTATATGCGTCTTGTTTAATCTTCTTCTTTAATATTCTTGATGTGATTTCGATTCAATTCTTTTACGTAATATCCTTCTATGAATCTTATATTCATTTCTATACTACTACGATGTAATTTCCAATTACAATAGAAGGGCGAGTATTTACCTCGGTAAGCCCAAAATTATCCAAGATTTAATGTCGATCCCGAGCAACGTTTAGCTCTAACTGGCGCTTCAACCCGCTCCAAACAACCCTCAGAAGTTCTACACAACTTCTTCTTAATACTTCAACTCGCTATGAAGATTTCCTTAGGGTTTCGTTTAGTGGCTAAAGGAAGTATAATAGTATTTCTGGGCTTTTAGTATAAGGGTAACCTCGGAATACTACAAGGTATTTGGGCCAAGGTATTTTGGAATAGCAACAATACTTGGAGAGTATTTTTCTACCAAGGGGGGGTGTATTTACGAAAAACAACTCAAAGGGGGGGGGGGGTTGGTTTCGGCCAAGGCTCACAAAGGGGGGAGGGGTGCTCTTGGACGAGAGCTTTGCTAAGAGGGGAGGGATTTTTGCTTTGAAATTTCACAAGTGTGGATGAAGAAATCCTTCAACTTAGGGGGGGTATTTATAGGACTTTCAAGGGCTAGGATTAAGACAAGTGGTGGGCAAGTGTAGGGTGAGGATTTGGACATGTGTGTGTGGGTCCCACTTGCTCATCAACTACACAAAATATCCTACCTACTCTTTGACTACAAAAAACGCCAAGAAGGGCCCTTGAATTCGTCCACTTGAGGGTGACACTTGTCACCCTCTCGTTGGTCCAAAATATTTCATCTCTCGGAAAAATCCGCAAAAATTATAAATGACATAGCCGTATTTTTCCCTTCGCAAAGTCCGGAAAACGTTTCGTCGGAAAACGACTCTTTTCGCTAGTTGTGCACAAATTTCGCCACTTTGCCTACTTAAGGCTTAAACTTTTGTACGTACGCCCTCACGTACATACTCTGGAAATACGGGGTATAACATTCTCCCCTCCTTAGAAACATTCGTCCCGAATGTTCCTTCTCAAGACAGATAACGATAAAGTTCCTCATAACAAGTTGCCAATGCCACACCTTGCCACCAAATAACACATACGCAAATACTTATCCCAAGTCAACGAGGAATCACCTCTAGCATTACAAAAAGCTTCCACCCCCGGTCTAAAAGATATCCCCTTTGCACATTTTCTTCACAAAAGTAATGATCATTTCTATTCTCTCAGCACATGTTCACTTCTTTCCTTACTCGTCGTACTTTTCTCGAACACTTGAACTCTTCTAGTATACGTACCATACTTCAGTCATCGCTTCAGTTTCCAAAACTTTGGAGTCACCACCTCCAAACTTGGTCATCTTACTAGCCTCGCTCTCTTTTAAGGCCATTCCCGGCCTTCACGATCCGATTCTGGTCGAACATATCCACGAACTCATACGATGGTCATCTAAACTTTGGCCTAGCACCCTCGTGACCCTACCACCTGGCGGGACCACCCCGAACTGACCCTACCACACTACAGGCCGCGGGTTGACCCGCGATCGGTACTCAACCCGACCCGCTATCGCGCCAAACACTTGTTCTCCTGATCCGGAACAATCTTACCTATTCAAGTCCTGAAGGCTACCACTTTCATTTTACACAACCCATGGAATTATCCCACAATACATTTATACGCATACCAAGTATTTGACAAAGACTAACCGTAAAATCTTTTATTCAAGCCGGCCTTATATCTAAGGTCTCAACGTGTAATATTCTAAGGTTCATACCTTCCCTGTCCCCATACTTATTCATTCAACTAACCATGTCTCTAAACCACAATATACACAATGCTATCTGTACATAGTACTCAACATATAATCATCGCATCACGCATGCTAAACTCTAGAGGGTTAAGGATATACACGAAGCGATAGGCGGTTCAAAGGACCGCTAAATCGAAACTTCTATCGCGACCTCTGCGGTAGCTCGGTGTATGAACATCTGCCTAGCTATGGAAGGTGAAGAACCCGAATCGATCTCGTAACTGTGCTATCCTACCGGTGCTACTACCCACAGTGGCGATCTGCCAAATGGCCTGTTGGCGCAAGCATAACAATCTCCCAAATTAGTACGACATTCTCCCATGAAGTTTTCCTGGCGGCCACACCGAGACAAGGGTGACCTTATCGCGAGCATTCCTACTCCTCGAAAACACGAACACAGGAGCCACGACCGCTCTGAATATCCCAACGTCCCAAGGCGCGGAGGACCACTGCATCTTGGCGGAGGTACATAACTAGCCTGCTGCTGAGGCGGTCCGCCTCGAAAGTTATCGAAGGACCCTGCTGTTCTGGCCCTCTTCTGCTGATCTTGGTCATTCCGTCGACCTCTCCGCTCCTCACACCCAAGTGCATAAGCCTGCATGCGGGCAATGTCGTGCGGTGAAGAGAGCTACACCCGCGCAACTCTCTGCCAAATAATCGTCGAGTCCTGTGACATAGCGGTGCACTCTGTCCTCCATACTCGCTACTAACGCGGGGACATACCGAGCCAATGAGTCGAACTCCACATTGTACTCACGAACCGTACGCCCGCTCTGCCTCAACACCAAAAATCTGTCGGCCCGAGCCCTCCTCGTCTGTGGAGGCAAGAAATGTGCAAGAAATGCCTCCGAGAACTCGTCCCAATTAGCTGGAGGCGCATGCTCCCCCCGGGACAGCTTCCACGAATCAAACTAGTCGACTGCAGTATCACGCAGCCGATGTGAACCTAAGACCACTGACTCGGCCTCCGAAGCCTTGATCACTCTCATGGTCGTCAGAATCGTCGATGAACTCCTGCGGATCATCCTCAGGCCTCGATCCATAAAACACTGGCGGGCTGCAACTCAGAAAGTCCCGCAGTCTCAAACTATCCGCTCTCGGGTGAACTACGGGTACTACCAGTACCGGAATCGCTGCATCCAGCTTATCCTCATGCCTTGCCACTATCCTGGCCAATAACTGGGCCATCTCCTTGTACCCCATCTCTTACGCTCGGTGTGGGATGGAGGCTCAGTCTTGTGGTCTCGGCGACCGCTCTGCGGCTCTAAACTCTACTGAGGCTGGCGGCGTCGAAAAACTCGCCGTCTGAAGCACTATCTCAGGTAATGACTGGGCCTGCGCCCTCGTACTCCTCTGTATCCTACCAGCAGTTTCCTCGGCTGCCTTGTCCATCTGGGCCCGGGTTGCCTTGCGGAGGCATAGCGGTAAAAACGAAATGCGTCGGAGGGTCCAACTTATAACACGCTAAGGCACGATCTCGTAATGAGAAGAATGAAACCAATCCTAAATGTCCTGCGGCCTCACGATTATAGATGTGGTGCCTGACACCGATAATCAAGACTCTACTGAACACGGTGCGTAGACACTTTCCGATGATTAACTGCTCTGATACCACTTTTGTCACGACCCTATCCCGGGCCCGTGACTGGTGCCTTACACCGGGCACCCTAGTGATACAACGTCACAGAAAATCAGCTGAAATAAAAACTTTAAAATGAAACAAGATATATGATAAGATCATGATAACCAAAGCGGTCACCTTCCAATAATATATATACAAATCTTTCAAACCGAGCAGTTTAATCCTTTTTACAAACCCCGCCACACTTGTGATTACATGCACCTCTAAGAGTTTTTATACAACATGACCAGCAGAGGACCCGCCATACCACGAATGTACAAGTACCTACTGATGTGAGGACTATACCAAAAGATAAGCCTCGAGAAAGCGGAGCTTCCGATATGATGAATCGTGATCCTATGGCGAGGATCAACGGCGGTGTACATCTACTGCGGCATGAGCGCACTTCGAAGAGGTCGATCACGGTACAGTATGTGGCGAAAATCGTAAATGAAATCATAGTAGTCTATATAAAGCGGGAGACATGTATGATAACCAAACTACGATCCACAATAAATAGCGATCATGTAAGTCGTGACTCACGCTCCAAGTCATCACTCGATTATAACTATGGGTCTCACGCCTCAACATCAATCATGCGTGGAATACCTTCTTCATCGGCGATCATGTTATAATAACACCAAGGAGTACATATGAACACCAAGTCCTACGAGTCATAAAACCGTGACGGCAAGTCGAAGGCTAACTACCGGATACGAGCCATACTAACAATACTATACAACCAAACCACGGGCGTCACGGGGCAAGTCTGGCCGACTACGGATACTGGCGTGTCACGTGGTGGCCGGGCAATCTGAGGGCTAACTACGGATACCAAGGCCGTATCACGAGACTCGCCACGAAGGCGTCACGGGGCAAGTCTGGCCGACTACGGATACCAAGGCGTGTCACGTGTGGCGGCCGGCAATCTGAGGGCTAACTACTAGATACCAGTAGTATCACGAGACTTCGCCACTAAACCAGGCAGGGCAAGTGCGAGGGCTAACTACCAGTACCAAGGCCGAATCAGCCACGAGGCGGGGCAAGTCTGGCGACCACGGATACCAAGGCCGAATCAGTAAGAAACCTCATGGAGAGCTAGTCCATGGAATAACACTATCAACAGGAGCGTACCCGTGGAATTCTCCGTCACTGCCGGTACGTCCAAGTAATATCATAACAAATCAGCCGGCCCTCCATTGAGAGACGCGACGGTATAGAAATACAATACTAGCACGACAAGGCTAACACATGCAAACATACACAACTCAAGGTACTTTCATTTTATGCCAAAGTCCAGGTTTTAACCCCAAAGTACTACGTACGTTAAATTCTTTTTAAAAGATCCATTTCTTTTACAAAGGTCCCCCGAGGCCCCTATTAGAAAAGTAGAGTGACTAACACTTTTACGTAAACCAAAACAACTTCCATACTTTCCTTTTTACACCACATTAAGACAATACCATGCCTTTTTAGACCAAAACACTTCTCCTTTTTTAAAGTCAAGTTATCACTTTAAAACCAATGATAAAACCATTCTTTTGTTTTCATAAAGTCGTTATAACTAACTTCCCATAAAGCTGTTATAACACTTTATGTTTTAAACCAAAAACTCATCAATTCCTCAAGTCATCTTTTCTTTTAGAAATCAAGTTCCTTACTTTGGAAATTTAAGAAAATCAATGCTTGTTTATACTAATTCTTATTAAAGCAGCCATGATCTAGGAACTGTAATACAATTTCGTCTTATCTAAGCTTCTATGCAGATGGAGGTTTCTACTGGTTTTAAAATAATAACTTATTCTTATTTCCGAAATCTGTAAAACATTATTCCTTTTAAAAACCAGGTACTCATTACTCATGAATGAGGTTTCACACTTTAACAGACTTTAAATCAATTCAATTTAAGTCAACCGTTCCTTTTATCACTCTTAAGTCGTTATACCTAACTTCCCATAAAGCTAGTATAACTTAAGCTTTCAAAACCAAGTATTACTCTTCTTTCAAAAACGGTTCTTAAATCTTTTGAAATACTTCAAGATTCTTATTATTCAGGCTTAAGTCAAAAGACATTGCCGTAAAACTACGTTCAGTTAACACACGTACGTCTACCGTACTATATATATATTCTTTTAAAATATCATGCTCAAGAGTATAGGAAGAATCACATACCTCGCGACGATTTATCGACTATTAGCAAATAGCTCCAAAGTATTGTAATCCTGCTAGCCTTTTCCACCCTTCGAGTAGAATATGCTACTCGCAGTACTTCAACCTATATCGGTCATATAAGTCTATCAATGTCTAGACTATTCTGTAAAATATTTCTAGATACAGATTCCTTTATTCTACGGAAAATTGGGCAGCACTTTCCAACCCGCCAACTACACAAGTCTCAGTAAATCTGATCCTATGCGTCTTGTTTAATCTTCTTCTTTAATATTCTTCTGATGTGATTTCAGTTCAATTCTTTTCTGTAATATCCTTCTATGAATCTTATATTCATTTCTATACTACTACAGTATGTAATTTCCAATTACAATAGAAGGACAGGAGTATTTACCTCGGTAAGCCCAAAATTATCCAAGATTTAATGTCGATCCTGAGCAACGTTTAGCTCCTACTCTGGGCGCTTGACCCGCTCAAACAACCCTTAGAAGTTCTACACAACTTCTTCTTAATACTTCAACTCGCTATGAAGATTTCCTTAGGGTTTCGTTTAGTGGCTAAAGGAAGTATAATAGTATTTCTGGGCTTTTAGTATAAGGGTAACCTCGGAATACTACAAGGTATTTGGGCCAAGGTATTTTGGAATAGCAACAATACTTGGAGAGTATTTTTCTACCAAGGGGGGGTGTATTTACGAAAAACAACTCAAAGGGGGGGGGGGTTGGTTTTGGCCAAGGCTCACAGGGGAGGGTGCTCTTGGGCGAGAGCTTTGCTAAGAGGGAGGATTTTTGCTTTGAAATTTCACAAGTGTGGATGAAGAAATCCTTCAACTTAGAGGGGGTATTTATAGGACTTTCAAGGGCTAGGATTAAGACAAGTGGTGGGCAAGTGTAGGGTGAGGATTTGGACATGTGTGTGTGGGTCCCACTTGCTCATCAACTACACAAAATATCCTACCTACTCTTTGACTACAAAAACGCCAAGAAGGGCCCTTGAATTCGTCCACTTGAGGGTGACACTTGTCACCCTCTCGTTGGTCCAAAATATTTCATCTCTCGGAAAAATCCATAAAATTATAAATGACATAGCCGTATTTTTCCCTTCGCAAAGTCCGGAAAACGTTTCGTCGGAAAACGACTCTTTTCGCTAGTTGTGCACAAATTTCGCCACTTTGCCTACTTAAGGCTTAAACTTTTGTACGTACGCCCTCACGTACATACTCTGGAAATACGGGGTATAACATCATTAAACCTTTAGACTTCCATTTTTATAAACTCATGGCACTTTCGTTTCACACATAAAAATCCGGGAATTTAACCCAAAGTACTACGCACCTCTACTCCTTTAAAATGACTCTTTTCCAAATAAAACTTCCAAGATACTAATAACCGTAGTATCAAGTCATATATACTTTTCAAGACAAGTCACAATACCTTTTAGAAATACAATTATAGGCTTCTAAATCACGTGACTTCTTTCTTTAAAACCTTAAGCAATTGGTACCTTTAAAACATTTTGCCCTTCTTTATTTCAAGTCATTTCTTTGCTTACATTACTGAAGAAAACCATTCTTTTAATCTTCCATAAAGTTGTTATAACCAACTTCCCATAAAGCCGTTATAACTCTTTATGTCTTTAGACAATTTCATTCTTTTTTTTAACCAAGAGACTTATACTTTCAAATCGAATTACATAGCTTTCAAAATACTTCAAGTCTCTTAACTTTTAAGAAAACTAGTTTCTTAACTTTAGAATGGCAAGAAATCAATACTTTCCAAATCAAGTATTCTATGCTTTTAAATCAATTCATTTCTTCTTTTAAGAATCAAGTCCCATAACTTGAAAAATAAAGTCTCTTAACATTTTAAGAATTTGAGGTTCATAGTCTTAAAACCTCATACGTAAATTCTTATAAATTTAGTAACATATACTTTGGTGCGTTGTGAATAAGTTATACTTTTTTATAACGATCTTAATCAAGTAGCCATGATCTAGAAAATGTAATACAATTTTGTCTTATCTTAGTTTCTATGCAGATGGAGAATTCTACTCATTTTAACTTAATTGATTGTCATTACATTTTCCTTTATTAACGCTGCAATGGCTTGCTCAATACTTATTCTCATTTGTGTCGTAAAATTAGTCAAGTCAACTTGGCTCCAAATACCTCCTAATGACTCTTACCAACATCCCACATAAGACTTGGTAAGAACTTAGGATTACCTAGACATAACCTTTACGTAGAGTAATTCAACATACATACCTCTTAACTTCTAAGAGTAGAAGGAATCATGAAATAGTACCACATGTATATTCAATACATAGAATCATGTCAAAAGAAGGAAGAGGTTCACATACCTCGCGACGATTATCGACAAATAGCAAAATGGTCCAAAGTACTTCAACCTTGATAGCTATTCCATCCTTCAAATAGAACACGCTATACTTAGTACTTCCACCTATAATGGCCATAATACGTCCATTAACCTCTAGCTTCAAACGTAGAATATTCTAAGTGCAAAGTCACTAAATTCTACGGAAAATCGGACAGCACTTCCTTTGTTTCTACATACTTTGCCACCTTTTTCAAGGCCGAATTCAATAACCATACACGCCACATTTAAGGCTCAATACAACAACCAATCAAAGGGGATTACATGCCTTACAATACGTGTAAAATTCCGCCCCACAATTAATACCAACTAAGTCCTTAGTCAAGGCCATTCTCGGCTAACTTATTCAATAACACAAAGTCCTTTCCAATTCTTTTTCAATCCAACTTCTTAGGTCTAACATGTTATATAGTCATAAACAACTTAGCAATTAAAAACACCTTAATCAACTCTTTAGATAACATGCGACGACTAAACTAGTAACTAAATTGAATTTCAAACTTAAAGGCTAAATCATGCAACTTTCGGATTCCATCCAAATATTCCATAACACATATCATTCTTAATAATATAATCCACATGATCATTTCTAACTACTACAACATGAAATCTTGAATTATAAAAGTAAGACGGAGATTATTACCTCCTTAAGCTCAAAATGATCCAAAACCCTAAGTCGATCCTTAGCAAGTCCAACTCCTTTTCTTGACGTTCCAATCCGCTATATGCAACCCTTAGAAGCTTGTGAAAAACTCCTCTTCTATTTCCAACTTCAAAGTTGAAGAACACCTTGGGTTTCCGCCTTGCGACTAACGTAAAAATGCGGGTTTTCCGGGATCTTTCTATTGAGATATCCTTACAATACCCCTAGGGACCTTGGGTTAAAGTCTTGTGGCTAATGGATCAAAACTACAAAATTTTCTTGTGGGAACTATGGCTAACCCGAGAGCACCTCATGAAGAAAAAGAATGTGTAATTTTTTCTAAGTGTTAAAAGAGATAGTCTTGCACTAGTTGTGTATTTATAATACAATGGATGGTTTAGATATCAACACATGTGTGGTTTGGATGGAGAACATTAATTAATAAGCCAGTGGATAAGTTGACTAGTCAACAATCTCAAGCTAGCAAGACTTTGTTCATCTTCAATGGTCAATGACCACTTTACCCTTGAATATTTCGTCCAAGCCATGTGGGGGAGGTGCCACGTGTCGCCCTCCCATTCGTCCATAAAATTCCGTAACCCTCGTGGGCCCCACAAAACGTAAAATTCCTCGGGAGGGCCCCACATGACCAAATCCGTAAAAATAAATTTCCATAATGATAATAAGCTCCATACTCTTCAAATAATGCATTTTGAGAATCCAATTCTCCTCAACAAACATTTTTCCTTTCCGACGTTCGGAAGATTTTCCGTCGGAAAAACAATTCTTCCTTTCGTACTAATTTCCAGTCTTGTGTTCCTTACGTACATTCTTATTAAAAATGTCCTGGACTTACGGGGTGTAACATAAGCTATGGAGTAGCTATCCGTGATGCGAGTATCGTGTACCGATGACTCATTGCGGGTCCACACGACCTATGCGGGTGAAATAGTCCCTTGCGGGTGAAATAGTCCTATGATAGGTTGCATTATAACACAGAGGGTGGTTGACCACAACCGCACGACGCCCATCTTTTGAAACGGTAGTGATTTCATTAATGAAAGGGTGCAGTGTGTGTATGACTTAAAGTGGAACAGTTGGTCTCATTGTTAAAAACATAACTTAAAAAGGTAAAAATGATTACATTACTCTCATGATTGTAAGGTTCAGTATTATATCATGGACTGCCAGCAGTGAGGAAGGATTCCACGGGCATGATTGATGTTATGGGCGTGAGACCCGTGGTTATATTTGAGCAATGACTTTGAGGGCATGCGTCCCTGATTTGACATGACTGTTTATGTATTGTGTACTGTAGTTTTGGCTATCATACATGTCTCCTGTTTTATATGTGAACTGTGTGATCTCCTTTACTGATACTTATCGCTTCACATACTTGGTACATTCTTCGTCTTGACCTCCTTGAGTCTTTGCGTTCATGCCGCAGTTTAGGTACGCGATTTAGTGATCTGCAGTGTAGGACCTGCCGAGTTTTGGATAGCTCCATCCATTGCAGGTTTATCATTTTGGTATAGATCCTTCAGTACATGCTTTTGTACAATTATGGGTACGGCGGGGCCTTGTCCTGTCATAGTTCAATAAAACTCCTAGAGGTTTGTATTCATATGTGGGATTAGACTCGTGTACAGTGTAGTGCTTTTTTATTTATGTATATTATATGGCAGCCTTGTCGGCCTTGTCCTTGCATGTTCGTTGGTTTTAAAGAGAAAAAAAAACGAGGTGTTATTTAGTTCCGCGATTTACTTGTGACAGTCAGGTAGAAGGGTGCCCAGGTAGGGCACCAGTCACGGGCCCGGGGTTCGGGGCGTGACAGAGTGGTATCAGAGCAGTCAGTCCTCGGAATGTCTACAGACCGTGTCTAGTAGCGTCTTGATTATCGGTGTGTTGCGCGCCACAACCATAAACAGGAGGCTACAGGACATTTAGGAGTTGGTTTCTATTCTTCTCACTCTGAGATCGTGCCATAGAGCTATGTTATTAAGATAATTCCTCTCTGACGTATTATTGTGTTACAGCTATGCCTCCAAGGAGGGCAATAGTCGCCCAGAAGGGCAAAACAGTAGCAGGAGCTACCAGTGAGACTCAGAGAGTTGATAGGGCTCATGCCCAGGGTATACCGGATATTATGTCGCAGTCGGCGAGTTCTTCTGCGCCAGGTTTTGAGGCCACAGCACCAGAGCCTCCAGTTTCTCAGTTAGGGGAAGACTATAGGGTCATAAGGGAAGCAGTTATGTTATTGACCAAGATAGAGGTGCTCTGATTTCATCGGCGAGGAGGTTATTCGGCGGTGCAGACAAGTGTACGAGAGGTAGAGGCGGCGGAAATCAGCGTAAGAGGGCTAGACCGGTTGGTTATCCCAGTGAGTTTTTGGACGAGCATCCTCAGCAACGAGTGAGATATTCGTCCCAGCCTACCCAGTACATACCCCCGCAACTCACAGGTGGGAGATTTGACCCACAAGGTATTTAGGAGCCGGTCCAAGCTCCAGGGTCCGAAGGTCTTAGAGGAGCAGAGGATTTTCTTAGTCGAGGCCATCTATTCCTCAGTGTTTTCGATGTAGTAAGCGTCATATGGGGAAATGCCGTTATGGCACAGGTGTTTGTTTTTATTATGGCCATCTGGTCCATATACTGAGGGTATGTCCTTTTAGAAAGAGCACCGGTGAGGTGGCTCAGCCTATGAGGCCGGTGGTTGGTTCCCTTTCCTCCACAACCGTCCCCAGGCGGTGTTGGATGTCGATCGATCGTGGTAGAGGTCAGGGTGGAGTTTATAGTTCTGGAGGTCATTCGAACCGCATAGATGACGTGACTACTGGGTAGGATCAAGAGGCAACATCGCATGGGGTTACAAGTATATTTCGATTCTTTTGAATCATACGTGCATCGATAGATTCAGATTTCGCCCTAGCGTATATGTTTTCCCTTGTTGCTAGTAGTTGTAATTGATAGCACCCCCAGAGGTAGGGATACTTTGATTAGTAAAGTGAAAAGTGAAGAATGTTGATAAGAATGATAAAGTGAACTGAGACTATAGTTGTGTAGGATTCACAAGTTGTAATTACCCCATAATAAGTGTAAGACCGATAGGGAATGATGTACAGTAGAAATACTTCGTCCTATGTGACGAACCTCTAGTGAATAGGGGGATAGGGTGAGAAGTACCTTGAGATAAGAGAGAAATTTATTTCAGACTAAGAATGAGAAGTGTGACGATGGGTCGGGTTATGGACTCATTTTGGGTCAGCCAGTAGTATGGAATGGGGTGATGTCAGTTGGATATGGTCCCGCTATGTGATAGGGTCACGAGGATGCAAGGCCCAAGTCTAGTTAATCGTTGTACGAGTTTGTGGACGTGTTCCACCGGAACCAGGTCGTAGGGGCCGAGAAGAGCCTTAACGGGAATTCAAGTAGCAAAATGGCCAAGTTTGGATAGTAACTCCAAGGATTGGAGAACAGAAACAATATTTGAAATTTTGTACATGTACTAAAATAATTTTAGAAGTACGAGAAAGTATGACAAGTAAGAAAATTAAGGAACAATGGTTAAAAGAGCTATAGTGATTTTAGTTATGAGTAATGAAGGTGCGTAGAAAATCCTTTTTAGGCCATGAGTGGAGGTTAATTGTGATGATACACACGCCTTAGGTTCAGTAACACTGTCCATAGGTGCTCGTGATTGAGATGCTACTAGTATTAGAGTTTACACCGATTGGTAAACTAAGTGTTATACCCCGTATTTCCAGAGTATGTACGTGAGGGCGTACGTACAAAAGTTTAAGCCTTAAGTTAGGCAAGGGACGAAAAATTTGTGCACAACCCCCGAAAAGAATTGTTTTTCGACGAAAAGTTTTCCGAACCTTGCGAAGGGAAAATTACGGTTGCGACATTTATTATTTTTGCGGATTTGCCCGAGAGATGAAATATTTTGGACCAATGAGAGGGTGACAAGTGTCACCCTCAAGTGGACGACATTGTGGGCATTCTTGGCACGTTTTTGGTCAAGGATTAGGTAGGATATTTTTGTGATATTTTTGTGGTAGATGGATAAGGTACACTTGCCCAAATCCCCACCCTCCACTTGCCCTCCACTTGCCTTAATCTTGGCCATTGATTGGCCTATAAATACCCCCCCCCCCCCTTAGTTGAAGACTTCTTCATCCACAAACATTCTCCAAGTCTTAAAATCCTCCCCCTCTTAGTTGTAGTTTTCGTCCAAGCCTCCCCCCCTTCCTAGTGGAGCTAGCCGAAACACCCCCTCCCCCTTTGTGAAGCCTTGGCCGAAACATCCCCCCCCCTTTCCTAGTTGTTCTCGTGAAATAACCCCCCCCCCCTTGGTAGAAAAGTATTCTCCAAGTATTGTTACTATTCCAAAATACCTTGTCCCAAATACCTTGTAGTATTCCAAGGTTACCACATACTAAAAGCCCGGAAATACTACTATACTTCCCTTCATCCACAAACGAACCCTAAGAAAAACTTCATAGTTGGTTGAAGTATTAGTAAAAGTGGTTTGGGAACTTCTAAGGGTTGTTTGGAGAGGTTGGGCGCCAGTAGGAGCTAAACGTTGCTCGGGATCGACATTAAATCTTGGATAATTTTGGGCTTATCGAGGTAAATACTCTTGTCCTTCTATTGTAATTGGAAATTACATACTGTAGTAGTATAGAAGTGAGTATAAGATATATAGAAGGATATTAAAGAAGAGAATTGAACTGAAATCACATCAGAAGAATATTAAAGAAGAAGATTGAACTGTACTTACATAGGACTGTATTCTGATGAACTTGTGTAGTTTAACGTAGGGAAGTCTTTGCCGATTTTCCGTAGAATAGAGAACCCTCTGCTTAGAATATTCTACAGAGTAGTCTAGACGTTGATAGACGTATATGGCCTTTATAGGTTGAAAGTTCTGCGAGTAGCATGTCCTACTTGAAAGGTGGACAAGGCTAGCCGGGTTTTAGCGGTGGAGCGTTTTGCTATTTGTCGATAATCGTCGCGAGGTATGTGATTCTTCCTATCCTCTTTAGCATGATATTTTAAAAGAATATATATAGTACGGTAGACGTACGTGTGTTAACTGAACGTGGTTTTACTGCGATGTCTTTTGACTTGAGTCTAAATAATAAGAATCTTGAAGTATTTCAAAAGAATTAAGAATCGTTTTTGAAAGAAGAGTAATACTTGGTTTTAAAAGCTTAAGAGTTATACTAGCTTTATGGGAAGTTAGGTATAACGACTTAAGAGAGATAAAAAGGAACGGTTTACTTAATTGTTTATGAACGCCTTATACTGATTTCGGAAATGAGAATAAGTATCGAACAAACCACTGCAGCGCTAATAAAGGGAAATGTATTGACTAATTAAGTATTATTAAAACCAGTAGAAACCTCCATCTGCATAGAAGCTAAGATGAGACAAAATGATATTACATTTCCTAGATCATGGCTGCTTTAATAAGATTGTTATGAACAAGAATAACCTACTCACACATAAGGCATATGTTTCTCAAATTGTTTTAAACGTGAATTATATTATTAAGTGATTAAGACTATGAACTACGAAACCTTTCGAAAATAAGAGACTCGAGTAATTGAACTTAGGCAAACTTGAACTTTTGGAAAAGAAGGTTGTTACTTGTCTTTAAAAAGGGAAATTGTTTTGGTTTACTTAAAAAGATAGTCACTCTATTTTTTTAATACTACGTATCGTGTGACTCTTGTGAAGAAACATGATCTTTTAAAGAGATAATGTATGAAGTACTTTGGGGATAAAACCCGAACTTGTTGGCATAAAATAGAAAGTACCTTGTGTGAATAACTTGACTATGTTGGTTTGTGATAGCCTTGTAATACTTTCTTGTTGCTTTGATAAGTAAACATGTTAGGATGCTACGTGTGTTAGTGTCTTGTGATGGTTGTGTAAGGGGTTTCCTTGTTGTGCTTATGTTGTTTAACGATAAGCCGTTATGTTAGTATTATATCACTCACCTCTTGACATGATATCACGGGGTTAAGCCGCGTCACGAGGTACACCTCAGCGATCTGTGTCACTATGATTCGAGAATACCTCATGCGGGTCGGGGACTATGCGAGCTACGAGAGTTCGTGTTAGTGTGCGGTCTATGTGGCCATGCGGTCTATGTGGCCACGCGGACTACGAGTCGGGGCGATGCGAGAGTAGCTACCCTCGACGCGGGAATACCTCATGCGGGCTTATGTGTGTGGCCTATGCGGAGTGCGGGAAGTTCGAGATTAGGCAGCGCGTGATCTGCGGCGAGTGGCGGCCGATCATGTGGTGGTCTAGAAAGACCTCGTGATACAGTTTATGGCATTGTTGGTACTGTGGGTTTTAGTAGTCGGCTATGCCTTCGTACTTACCCCGTACGATTTTATTATGACACAGGTGGGACCTGGTGTTCATGTGTATTCCTTGGTGTTTTTATATCACGGACTGCCGGCAGTGAGGAAGGAATTCCACGGGCATGATTGATATTGTGGGCATGAAATCCATCGTTATATTTGAGTGATGACTTTAAGGGCGTGAGTCCCTGACTTGACATGACTGCTTACATATTGTGTATCGTAAATTGGTTATCATATATGTCTTCTGTTTTATATAGACTATTATGATTTCATTTCTGATATTTTGATTTCGCATACTTGGTACACTGTTATGCAGACCTCCTTGAAGTGCGTTCATGCCGCAGGTAGAGTTACACCAGTCGCCGATCCTCGCTCTTAGGATCACAGTTCAGTGTTTTGGGAAGCTCCGTTTCTCCGGAGGCTTATCTTTGGTATAGTCCCCTGTTGTTGTAGGTGCTTACATTCAGGGGTATGGCGGGGCCCTGTCCCGTCGTTGTTATTCTAACATTCTTAGAGTGCATGTAATCTTGTTGTGGCGAGTTTGTAAAAGGATATAGCTCGTTCGTGTTCAATTTTTATATATATATGCCAAAGGCAATCTGTTTCTCATTTCATGTCTTGTTTTATATTCCTCTGATTTCTCTGATGTATGACTACTTGGGTGCCGGGTAAGACACGATCCACGGGCCAAAGCGGGTCGTGACAAAAGTGGTATCGAGCGATTAATCCTCGGAAAGTGTCTGAGGCCGTATCTAGTAAGTCTTGATTGTGTTGTGCACCACACCATTAATCAGGAGGCTATAGGATATTTAGGATTGGTTTCCATTCTTCTCACTCTGAGATCGTGCCTTAGAGCTGTGTTATAAGTTGGACCCCTCTAACGTATTTATTTCCGCATTACGTTATGCCTCGCGCCAGGCAACCCGGGCCCGAAGGCAAGCGGCGGAGGCTGAAGTAGAGCACAGAGGGTTACGAGGGCACAGGCCCAATCATCACCTGAGGTGGTGCTTCTTTCAGGGAGTTCTGCGACGTCGCCAGCCCAGCAGAAGTTTAGCATGGCGCGATTCCTCTGCGGCCATGATATCTGGACCTTCAGTTCCTCGACCAGTAGCAGAAAGTATGAATTGCAAAGAGATGACCC
Source organism: Przewalskia tangutica (assembly GCA_029844215.1). Classification (NCBI taxonomy): domain Eukaryota; kingdom Viridiplantae; phylum Streptophyta; class Magnoliopsida; order Solanales; family Solanaceae; genus Przewalskia; species Przewalskia tangutica. The sequence continues at coordinate 30,750,150 of CM056728.1, read as the reverse complement.
TGTTACTAGCTATGGATTTAGCAACCCGAGAGTATATTATGTACCAATTTATCACGGGTCTTGATGACTATCTAAGAGAGGGTTGTGCAAGAGTAGCTCTTCAGTCAGGCATGAGCATGGCCTGCGTACGGGCTTATGCGCATGTGCCGAGAAAGCGTAAGGATCGGCGGGTTAACAAGATCGCGAGAAGAGGGCGAGCAGCGAGGTCCTTTGGTAACTTTCGAGGCGAATCGCCTCACGTGAGATCGATATGCGCCTCCGCCGGATCTGAGTGGTCCTCGCGGGGTTCAGGACGTTCGGGGTATGCCGGAGTTGGTCGAGCTCGGGGCTTCCGTTCACAGATACACGTAGTTCCGGCCAGTAGATTGATTTCCCTCAGTGTTCGCAGTGTGGCAGGCGTCATCCCGGGGAATATCGTCTTTTTGTTGGTGCTTGTTTTACATGCGGCCGTCAGGGCCATGTGTCGAAAGGATGTCCTAGTAGGAGGGATGTAAGTAAGAGGACTCAGCCTACCAGATCAGTTGTGGATTCAATGGTTCGGAGAGGAAGGGGTGTTAGCCAGAGGAGGCCACCCCCACCTCGGTGTGGCCGTTGTGGTAGGTGTCATTGTGGGGGGTGTCGTACTTCTTCGACATCTTGTTATGCTTGCGGCCAGCAGGGCCATTTTGCGAGAAATTGTCCGACCAGAGGTGGCGCGGATGTAGAGACTCAACCTTCAGGATCAGTGGCTAGTTCATCACCTTCCCTAGCTATGCGCCCAACGGGGCAGGATTGATTAGAATGACAAAGGGGAGTGAAGCAGTGGATACAGGTATATCCTTAACCCTCTAGAGATTAATATGTGTGACAAGATGAGTAGATCTTAAGTGTTATGTTCAGATAGCATTGTGTTAACTGTGATTAGAAATCATGGATTAGTTAAAAGGGTAAGATTGGGGATAGGGAAAGTGTGAGCCTTAGAATGTTATACGTGGAGACCTTAGAGGCAAGGCCATCTCGAGTAAAAGATTTATTTTTGACCCTTATCGGAGTGCATAGTACACGTGAGATATCTTTGGTGTGATAAGTCACGAGTGGTATGAAATGAAAGAGGTAGTTGAGCTAAGAAGACCGCTAGGTTTTCGTGACTCGGTGGTGAGATTGTTCGGTTCGGGAACAAGAGCTTGAAAGTGGGTCGGGTTGAGGCCGTGTCGCGGTCAACCATGGCCGGCCAGGGTGGGGTCAATTCGAGGTAGGTCCCGCCAGGTGGTGGGGTCATGAGGGTGATAGGCCCAAGTTTAGTTAACCAGCGTACGAGTTCGTGGATGCGTTCGACCTGTAGTCGGGCCGATGAGGTCAGCCCATCTTGTCTTTCAGTCAGGACCGTTTACTCGGCAGAGAGTTATGCGAGATGTTATATCGAGAAGGTTGTAAGGCTGCACGAGGTGCCTACTTTCACCTTATGACAGGCAGTGGAGCCCAGGTTACGGCTATTTCTTTTTCTGGAAGTTTTACCAGGCAGGGTTAGGAACTCAGGTGAGTCTCGATGCTCGCGTTCGCCACCGGGCGGTGTTTGGATTTGAGGGTAGGCTGAGGATTGTTGCCTCCTGTTGAGGGAGTGTTTTATAGCTACTATTTCAGTATTCGGATGTCGCCTTATGAAGCCTTGTATGAGCGGTAGTGTAGGTTGCCGGTCGATTGGTTCGATGTTGGCAAGGTTCAGATAGTTGGTTCATACTTGTTTCGGCAGGATGTGGATAGGGTAAAGCTTATCCATAAGAGGTTATTGGCAGCTCAGAGTCAACAAAAGTCATGCGAATAATCGGCGGCAGACGTTGAGTTGACGGTGGGTCTTCTTGAAGGTACCACCCCGGAAAGGGTGTGACGAGTTTTGGAAAACAGAGGAAACTTAGCCTGAGGTACTTGGAACGTTTTCAGATCCTTTGGAGGATAGGCCAGGTTGCCTATAAGTTAGCTTTGCCGTCCGGTGTGGGAGGCAGTGCGTCCGGTCTTTCTTATTGCTACGTTCGGAAAAATATCGGAGATCCATCCAGAGTGTTCCCAGTTAATGATGACCAAGTTGGAGATAGTAACCCCGAGATTTTGGAAACTGAAGCAATAACGGAAATGTGGTACGTATAGTAGGAAGAGTTCGAGGGTACGACGAGAAAGGGGAGAAGCGAGCATAGGTTAAGAGAATAGAAGTGATCATTTCTTATGTGAAGTAAAGGTGCGAAGGGAGTATCTTTTAGCCCTTGAAGTGGGAGCTTTTGTGATGCTAGAGGTGGTTCCTTGTGGACTTGGATTTAAGTATTTGCGCGTGTTGTATTGTGGCCATGTGTGGCATTTGCAAACCGATTAAGCTATGAGGAACTTTATCGTTATCTGTCTTGAGAAGGAACATTCGGGACGAATGTTTCTAAGGAGGGGAGAATGTTATACCCCGTATTTCCAGAGTATGTACGTGAGGGCGTACGTACAAAAGTTTAAGCCTTAAGTTAGGCAAGGGACGAAAAATTTGTGCACAACCCCCGAAAAGAATTGTTTTCCGACGAAAAGTTTTCCGAACCTTGCGAAGGGAAAATTACGGTTGCGACATTTATTATTTTTGCGGATTTTTCCGAGAGATGAAATATTTTGGACCAACGAGAGGGTGACAAGTGTCACCCTCAAGTGGACGGCATTGTGGGCATTCTTGGCACGTTTTTGGTCAAGGATTAGGTAGGATATTTTTGTGATATTTTTGTGGTAGATGGATAAGGTACACTTGCCCAAATCCCCACCCTCCACTTGCCTTAATCTTGGCCATTGATTGGCCTATAAATACCCCCCCTTAGTTGAAGACTTCTTCATCCACAAACATTTTCCAAGTCTTAAAATCCTCCCCCTCTTAGTTGTAGTTTTCGTCCAAGCCTCCCCCCCTTCCTAGTGGAGCTAGCCGAAACACCCCCTCCCCCTTTGTGAAACCTTGGCCGAAACATCCCCCCCCCTTTTCCTAGTTGTTCTCGTGAAATACCCCCCCCCCCCCTTGGTAGAAAAGTATTCTCCAAGTATATTACTATTCCAAAATACCTTGGCCCAAATACCTTGTAGTATTCCAAGGTTACCCCTATACTAAAAGCCCAGAAATACTACTATACTTCCCTTCAGTCACAAAACGAAACCCTAAGGAAAAACTTCATAGTTGGTTGAAGTATTAGTAGAAGTGGTTTGGGAACTTCTAAGGGCTGTTTGGAGCGCCCAGAGTAGGAGCTAAACGTTGCTCAGGATCGACATTAAATCTTGGATAATTTTGGGCTTATCGAGGTAAATACTTTTGTCCTTCTATTGTAATTGGAAATTACATACTGTAGTAGTATAGAAGTGAGTATAAGATATATAGAAGGATATTAAAGAAGAGAATTGAACTGAAATCACATCAGAAGAATATTAAAGAAGAAGATTGAACTGTACTTACATAGAATTTGTATTCTGATAGACTTGTGTAGTTTAACTGTAGGAAGTCTTTGCCCGATTTTCCGTAGAATAGAGAACCCTCTGCTTAGAATATTCTACAGAGTAGTCTAGACGTTGATAGACGTATATGTCCTTTATAGGTTGAAAGTTCTGCGAGTAGCATGTCCTACTTGAAAGGTGGACAAGGCTAGCCGGGTTTTAGCGGTGGAGCGTTTTGCTATTTGTCGATAATCGTCGCGAGGTATGTGATTCTTCCTATCCTCTTTAGCATGATATTTTAAAAGAATATATATAGTACGGTGACGTGCGTGTGTTAATGAACGTGGTTTCTTGCGATGTCTTTTGACTTGAGTCTAAATAATAAGAATCTTGAAGTATTTCAAAAGAATTAAGAATCGTTTTGAAAGAAGAGTAATACTTGGTTTTAAAAGCTTAAGAGTTATACTAGCTTTATGGGAAGTTAGGTATAACGACTTAAGAGAGATAAAAGGCAGTTTACTTAATTGTTTATGAACGCCTTATATTGATTTCTGAAATGAGAATAAGTATCGAACAAACCATTTGCGGCGCTAATAAAGGAAATGTATTGACTAATTAAGTATTATTAAAACCCAGTAGAAACCTCCATCTGCATAGAAGCTAAGATGAGACAAAATGATATTACATTTCCTAGATCATGACTGCTTTAATAAGATTGTTATGAACAAGAATAACCTACTCACACATAAGGCATATGTTTCTCAAATTGTTTTAAACGTGAATTATATTATTGAGTGATTAAGACTATGAACTACGAAACCTTTCGAAAATAAGAGACTCGAGTAATTGAACTTAGGCAAACTTGAACTTTTGGAAAAGAAGGTTGTTACTTGTCTTTAAAAAGGGAAATTGTTTTGGTTTACTTAAAAAGATAGTCACTCTATTTTTTTAATACTACGGGTATCGTGTGACTCTTGTGAAAGAAACATGATCTTTTTAAAGAGATAATGTATGAAGTACTTTGGGGATAAAAACCTGAACTTGTTGGCATAAAATAGAAAGTACCTTGTGTGAATAACTTGACTATGTTGGTTTGTGATAGCCTTGTAATACTTTCTTGTTGATTTGATAAGTAAACATGTTAGGATGCTACGTGTATTAGTGTCTTTTGATGGTTGTGTAAGGGGGTTTCCCTTGTTGTGCTTATGTTGTTTAACGATAAGCCGTTATGTTAGTATTATATCACTCACCTCTTGACATGATATACCGGGGGTTAAAGCGCCCCGACGCGAGTACATCTCGTGCGATGCGTGTGACTATGATTCGAGAATACCTCACGCGGGTCGAGGACTATGCGAAGCTACGAGTTCCGTGTTAGTGTGCGGTCTATGTGGCCACGCGGATGCATGTGGCCATGCGGACTACGAGTCGGGGCGATCTTTGAGGAGTAGCTACCCTCGATGCGGGAATACCTCACGCGGGCTATGTGTGGCCTATGCGAGTGCGGGAAGTTCCAGATTAGGCGCACATTGATATCGCGCGAGTGGCGGCTTCGATCAAGTGGCGGTCTAGAAAGACCTCGTGATACAGTTTATGACATTGTTGGTACTGTGGGTTTTAGTAGTCGGATATGCCTTCGTACTTACCCCGTACGATTTTATTATGACACAGGTGGGACCCGGTGTTCATGTGTATTCCTTGGTGTTTTTATATCACGGACTGCCGACAGTGAGGAAGGAATTCCACGGGCATGATTGATATTGTGGGCATGAGACCCATGGTTATATTTGAGTGATGACTTTAAGGGCGTGAGTCCCTGACTTGACATATTTGCTTACATATTGTGTATCGTAAATTGGTTATCATATATGTCTTACATTTTATATAGACTATTATGATTTCATTTCTGATATTTTCGATTTCGCATACTTGGTACTGTTATCGACCTCGCCGGGCTGCGTTCATGCCGCGGTAGAGTACACGATCGCGATCCTCGCTCTTAGGATCACGGTTCAGCGTTTTGGGAAGCTCCGTTTCTCCGAGGCTTATCTTTCGTATAGTCCTGTTGTTGTAGGTGCTTACATTCGGGGTATGGCGGGAACCTGTCCGTCGTTGTTATTCTAACATTCTTAAGTGCAGTAATCGCTGTGGGCGAGTTTGTAAAAGGGATGTAACTGTTCGTGTTCAAATTTTTATATATATATGCCGAAAGGCAACTGTTTCTCATTTCATGTCTTGTTTTATATTCCGCTGATTTCTCTGATGTATGACTACTTGGGTGCCCGGGTAAGGCACCAGTCACGGGCCCCGGAACGGGTCGTGACACTAAGCTAGGCAGATTATAGGTTCATGTCCCAACTAGTTTGGTGACTAAGTGAAACAGAGAAGGGAAGTAATATGAGGGAACAAATCAGTTAGCTGAGTGGGAGTCCGACTGAAGGATTCAGATAGTGTTAGTCCCATGACTTAGAATACGACAAGGTCATCCCTAGTACGAGAAAAAGAAAGGAACCTCTAAAAGATTTCGTTTTTTATAAGACTGTAACCTTCGAGTTTTGTGAGAAGGGACCGCGGATGGAAGGTACATTGATATGTTTACGTATGTTATAGTCATGTGTGGCATCGTTAGTCTTGTGGAGTATTGATTGATAGGCATAGTAAAGAGATTATGCCGGAGTTTGTATAGCTTGACAACCGACTAAGAACATTCGGGGACGAATGTTTCTAAGGGGGGAAGAATGTTACACCCCGTAAGCCCAGGACATGTATAAGAGAATGGACGCCAGAACACAAGACTTGAAAATTGGTATGAAAGAAAGAATTGTTTTTCCGACGGAAAATCTTCCGAACGTCGGAAAGGAAAAGTGTTTGTTGATGAGAATTAGATTCTCAAAATGCATTATTTGAGGAAGTTGGAACTTATTAACATTATGGAAATTTATTTTTACGGATTTAGTCACGTGGGGCCCACCGAGAAATTTTACGTTTTGTGGGGCCCACGAGGGTTACAAAATTTTATGGACGAATGGGAGGGCGACACGTGTCACCCCCCACATAGGATTGTTCGAATTGGGGCAAGGGTAAAATGGTCATTGACCATTGTGGATGAACAAGTCTTGCAAAGCTTGAGAAAATTGACTAAGTCAACTTGTCCACTTGGCTAGATATTAATTATCCTTCATCCTAGCCACACATATGTTATTATCTTGACACTCCATTGTGTTATATATACACACTAGATTCAAGACAAGTCTTCAACACTTAGAAAATTTCAAGACCTTGTTCTTGTCTTTAAGGAACTCTCGGCTTTGTGTATTTTCCACACAAAAATTTTTGCAATTTTGGTTCATTATTCACAAGACTTTAACCCAAGGTCCCTAAGGGTATTGTAAGGATATCTCAATAGAAATATCTCGGAAAACGACGTTTTCACGTTAGTCGCAAGGCGAAAACCTAAGTCGTTCTCATAGTTTTGAATTGGAAATGGAAGAGAAGTTGGTTGTGAACTTCTAAAGCCTTCAAATAGCGGATTGGAGAGTAAAGGAAAGGAGCTAAGAATTGCTAAGGAGCGACTTTGAATCTTGGAATTTATAAGGGCTTATAAAGGTAACAATCTTGTCGTTTTAGTAATTAAGATTACTTATTGTTGTAGCTATGGATATTAGCAAGAATGAGGTATATAGTATGAAGTTTGATAAGTGTATTGGCTATTGGAACCCTAATCCGAAACTAGCATGTTTAGCCTTTGAGATTACAATTCAATTTGGTTATTAGTTTAGTCGTCGCATGTTATATAAAGAAGGAATTATAGTTGTTAAAGTTGTTTATGACTATATAACATGTTAGACCTAAGAACTTTGATTGAAAAAGAATTGGAAAGGACTTTGTGTTGTTGTATATGTTAGCCGAGAATGGCTTTGGATATTGAACTACTTGGTATTAATTGTGGGGCAGAATTTTACATGTATTGAAAGGCGTGTAATCCCCTTTGATTGGTTGATGTATTGAGCCTTAAATATGGCATGTTGGTTATTGATTATCGGGCCTTGAAAAAGTTGGAAAAGTACGTAGAAACAAAGGAGGTGCTGCCCAATTTTCCGTAGAATAAGAGACCGTATACTTAGTATTATTCTACGTTAGAAACTAGAAGTTGATAGTCGTATTGTGGCCATTATAGGTTGACAATTCTACGTGCGGCGTATTCGACTTAGCTTGGGGATTAAGCCGAAAAGGTATGTGAACCATCTCCTCTTCTTCTAGCATGATTCCTTATGATAAAGAAAGTAAGTCCTACTCCTTAAATGATCCATTCCTTGATTGTACTTGGTTTGCCTAATATAGAAGTTGTTCTATGTACTTCCTTGATTGTACTTTGGGTGCTTAAATTGGAAGTTGTTATAATCCATTACCTTGATGAAGTTTGGATTTTCAAAAGTGAAAGTATTTTACTTAAAGTACATAGAGTCTTGAAAAGGAAGTAGTTTCCAAATCTTTTGGATAGTGCCTTAGTTCCAAAACCTAAAGGTTGTTATAACGGCTTTAGGGGAGTCAAAGGAGTGGTTTACTTAATTGATTTTAAAGAGGAGAAATGACATGATTTAAAGAGAAGTAACTTGTTTTAAAGGTGTGAGTTACTTGGGATTTAAAAGTATATGACTTGATTTCTAAAGTTAAGAAACTTGATTTCTAAAGTTAAGAGACTTGAAGTATTATGAAAGTTAAGGAACTTGATTTGAAAGTATATGATACTTGGTTTTAAAAGTATTTAAAAGTATATGACTTGATTTCTAAAGTTAAGAAACTTGATTTCTAAAGTTAAGAGACTTGAAGTATTTTGAAAGTTAAGGAACTTGATTTGAAAGTATATGATACTTGGTTTTAAAAGTATAAGTCTCTTGGTTATAAAAAGAATGAATTTGTCTAGAAACCATAAAGAGTTATAACGGCTTTATGGGAAGTTAGTTATAACGGCTTTATGGAAGGTTAAGAGAGTTGTCTATTTTTTATTAATGGGCATAAGTTGCCTAGATTGTGAAAATTTAAAGTTACTTGGTTTCAAGTCTTGGAATGAATTTCTAAAGGTGTAGTAACTTAATTTGAAAAAAAATAGACATGCCTTGATACTACGGGTGTTAGTATCTTGGGGTTTTATATCAAAATGAGTCTTTTGAAAAGAATGGACGTACGTAGTACTTTGGCTTGTTTAAATGAAAATTCTTCTATTTGTGCCTTGATAGTACTTTGGCTTGTTTAAATGAGAATTCTTCTATTTGTGCCTTGATAGTACTTTGGCTTGTTTAAATGAGAATTATTCTATTTGTGCCTTGATAGTACTTTGGCTTGTTTAAATGAGAATTATTCTATTTGTTCCTTGATAGTACTTTGGCTTGCTTAAATAAGGATTTCTCTTGGTTTATGTAAAAATAAGGCATGGTAATTCTCTTGGTTTATGTAAAAAGAAAAGGCATGGTAATTGTCTTGGTTTGTGTAAAGGCATGGTATTGTCTTGGTTTATGTAAAAAGGAAAGGCATGGTATTGTCTTGGTTTTCTTGCATATGGGTTGCTCATATAGACATTCGTGCAAGTGTCATATTTCCACATCTCTGCGTCTCTCCATAAAGGTCCGACAACTTGGTTCAAAAGATACCATGGGGTAGCTCCCTATGGGGGTGAGTGGTACACATTCACGGCGGATCGGTATTTGACTCGGGCGGGTTAAATTCCAGGGATATATATAAGTCATGGAGTAGCTATCCGTGATGCGAGTATCGTGTACCGATGACTCATTGCGGGTCCACACGACCTATGCGGGTGAAATAGTCCTATGATAGGTTGCATTATAACACAGAGGGTGGTTGACCCTGGCACTGGCATGACCTTTATGTTTTGAAACGGTAGTGATTTCATTAATGAAAGGGTGCAGTGTGTGTATGACTTAAAGTGGAACAATTGGTCTCATTGTTAAAAACATAACTTAAAAAGGTAAAAATGATTGCATTACTCTCATGATTGTAAGGTTCAGTATTATATCATGGACTGCCGGCAGTGAGGAAGGATTCCACGGGCATGATTGATGTTATGGGCGTGATACCCATGGTTATATTTGAGTAATGACTTTGATGGCATGCGTCCCTGATTTGACATGACTGTTTATGTATTGTGTACTGTAGTTTTGGCTATCATACATGTCACGACCCGACCCCGGGCGATCGTGCCCTACCCGCACCTGTTGTATACATCGAGAGAATAGCGATGGAACATACATGAAACTTATAAAATAAAATAACGAAATTAAACCACGTGTCACCGATAGGGCTACCTTCCGCAGACGACATACATAAAGCGGTTGCCTCCTTTCTTTACAAAGCAGACCACAATATGTGACTACGCACCTCTAAGAATTACAATCGTGGCGGGACAGGCCCCGCCATACCTGGATATACATAGCCATGACAACTCCGGAACATCGGAGCCATCTAAAAATGCTGAACCAGTATCCTAAGCTCGCGGATCCACACTGTGTACCTAAACCTGCGGACATGAACGCAGCCGAAGAAGTCGATAACAATTGCGAATATGGAGTAAATAACGTGCAAGAATCAAATCATAAGCGTACAAACGAATGCCATTTTTAACTCCTGAAATCACTCGTATATTAACCGTTCCATTCCTTCTTTCCATAAGATTTAACATCATATTCTTACATACGTACTTAAGAGGTTAATCAAGTTTTTCCACATAACTTACTTATCTTACATAACATAATCCGGCCTATTTGCGGGACACGGTGTACTGACGAATCATGTGACATAATCCGGCCCGCCTGTGGGGCTCGGTGTACTGTGGAATCATGTAGCATAATCCGGCCCTCCTGTGGAGCTCGGTGTACTGTGGAATCATGTAGCATAATCCGGCCCTCCTGTGGAGCTCGGTGTACTGTGACGTAACCCGGCCTATGTGTAGGCTCGGGGTAATATGGCGTAATTCGGCCTATGTGTAGGCTTGGTGTATCTCATAATGTAATCCGGCCTATTTGTAGGCTCGGTGTATTTCATAACGTAATCCGGCCTATTTGTAGGCTCGGTGTATTTTCCTTACATAACATTTTAAAACGTATTGTTACCTCTTCTTAAGTCGTTATAACAACTTCCCATAAAGCTATTATAACAACCATTCATTTTAGAGAACTTAAGACACTTTTATTCTTACAACATTAGGAAAACTAGATCCAAAAATACTACGTACATACATACTTAAAAGAATCATAAAACCTCATTTCTTTTTAAAGCTCAAGTCACATACTCTTTTGGAAACCATCTTCTTAACTTTCGAAATAAATTAAGAAGCCATACTTTGTAAAATTAAGTCATTTCCACTTATAAAATCAAGGCTTATAGTCTTAACACCTCGTAGCATACACTCTTTAAAATCATGTCGCTTATACTTTAGAAATCAAGTCCCATAACTTGAAAAATAAAGTTTCATAATCCTTTAAAGAAAATCAAAGTTCATAGTCTTAAAACTTCATAACATACATTCTTTAAAGTCCATTTACTTATACTTGTAAAATCATGTCATCTACACTTTTAAAACCAATCCCCTTTTCACATATAAATTCAAGTCATTTTCAAACATAAAAATCAACTTACATACTTACTTTAAATAAATCAAGATACATAGCTTGAAATCAAATCTCATAATTTCCTAACCATTCTTACCAATATCTCCCATAAGGCTTGGTAAGGACTTAGGACAATTTAACATACTTAATTTAGAGTCAACAATGTGGATACTTCTTAACTTTTAAGAGTAGAAGGAATCTTAAAATATTATCACATGGATATTTCATACGTAGGATCATGCCAAAGAAAGAAGAGGTTCACATACCTCGCGACGATTGTCGACAAGTAGCAAAATGCTCCAAAGTACTTCAACCTTGAGCTATTCCATTCTTCAAGTAGGATACGCTATACTTAGTACTTCAACCTATAATGGTCACCATACGTCCATTAACCTCTTATTTCAAACGTAGAATATTCTAAGTGCTAAGCCGCTAAATTCTACGGAAAATCGGACAGCACCTCCTTTGTTTCTACTTACTTTGCCACCTTTTTCAAGGCCGAATACAATAACCAAACAGCCCCAATTGGCTCACCAAAATCTATAAGGTACTCCAATACAAATAAATAACCATACATCCCCAATTGGCTCACCTGATAGAAGGTAGTCCAATATAAATGAAAACAAACTATTACAAACTAGAAGTACAAATTCGGCCACCTTGAGTTCAACAATACCAATTCTTATCCAATTTCCATTTCACTCCAAATTGGTAGCATAACATGATATCAAGTCGCATTTGATTATAACAACCATAATCTTTAAGTAAGTAACATGCGACGATTTCTAATAAACGACCAATTAGTAATCCAGCTTAACATGGCTTACATTTCATTTCGGATTTCCAAGGCTACAATCAATCCATAATCCTTATAAACTTCTACATATCAACTTCATGCTAGCAACATGTAAAGCTAACAACACAAAATAAATATATAACCTTGTAACACTTTAAAAGACAAGATTATACCTCAACGACTCTTAATCCAACTCCAATCCGAAGTCGCTCCTTAGTAGTTTAGAACCTCTCCAAGACACTTCAATCCGCTTGTTGAGACCCTTAGAACCACACCAACAACTTTCCTTCAACTTACAATCCAAAACCTAGAAAGCCACTAGGTTTTCACTTTGCGACTAACCCGAAAACTATCTTTTTCCGAGATTTTTCTATTGAGATATGCTTACAATACACATAAGAACCTTGGGTTAAAGTTTGGAGCTTAATGGACAAGAAACGAAAAAAAATTCTTTCTTCCTTTAGGTGAAGCCGAGAGCTCCCTATCATTGTTCATCCAATTTTGTAATTTTGGCTAAGTGTGGAACTCTTGTCTTGCTACTAGTACCCTTATATAACAACATGGAGGGCTAAGATAAAAACATATGTGTGGTTTGGATGCACTCCTTTAAAATATCATGCTAAGTGGTCCCATTGACCAAGTCAAAATTGTCAAGCTACTACTTTGCAAGACTTGGTTATATAACAAGGGTCAAATGACCCTTTTGTCCATGTAATTTTCATCCAAGACACCATTTAAGGGGGGTGACACGTGTCGCCCTCCCATTCGTCACAATAGTACGTTTTCCGAAAATTTCATAATTCCGAGAAATTTTTACAAGTCTCAAATCTTAACACTGTGAGTTCTTACGTACGTTCTTACACCATGTCCTGTAAATACGGGGTGTAACATTCTTCCCCCCTTAGAAACATTCGTCCTCGAATGTTCTTTCGGAGTCAAACTTATAATTACCGACATAGTTTCCTGTCACAATCCCGACATACCAACAATGCCACACATGGCCCTAATACCTCGCACACGCATAACTGTCCATCATAAGCCCAAAGAGATTATCCTTTCGTACTTCCAACTCATACTAGCATACATACATATCGTCCATACCGATTCTGGCCTCAAATCTTTGGAGTCACTCTATCACACAATCTCAGGCCATTTTCGGCTTTCAGGACCTGGGTCCGGTGGAACGCGTCCACGAACCCGTAAAACAATTAACTAACCTTGGGCCTTGCGCCGTGACTGTCACGTGGCGGAACTACTACCAACTGATCCCACTCCATTCCGGGCCATGGGAGACCCGTAACAGTCCTCAACCCGACTAACGTCGCACTTAACTCTTATCCTCGTCCGACTTAAAATCTTATTGCGGAGAAAACCTTATATACCTAAGGTCTCGGCGAATCAATATTCTTAGGCTCGCAATTTCCATGCTCCACGCCCACCTTACCGGTCCCGAATCGGTACAAAAACTTCTCATAATACCAAAACCATGTTGTCTCGATCACAACAACCATTGCTTACTCTATCCGGACCTCATCCAGTATATTTCTCTTAAGCTTACTACGACTTAATCTATTAACATGACATTCCGTTAGGTTCCTTAATATGGCTTCTTAAGGGTTCACTACCCTATCGACATTTCATCCTTTCCCAATTACCTCAAAATAAAACACAAAACCTTGGCGAAAATTCATTAACTATACCATACCTTCCCGTATCTAGTTAGTCTTTACCAATTCTGGTAATCTAAAATTATTCTAGGCAACACGCGTCGACCTCATACATAACTCCGTATAGATGTATGTCACAATACCAACTATACTATGATCATAACCAACCCGGATACGCAATTCACATCATCTTTCCCGGTCATCACGCTTTTTCGTAGTGCAATCAACATAACTCGTTAGGGAGGGACGACCTAACAACACGCGACTCTATCGCACGATCTCGTGAGTGAGAAGGATGGAAACCAATCCTAAATGTCCTGCATCCTCCACGATTATAGATGTGGTGCACAACACACCGATAATCAAGACTCTACTAGACACGATGCAGTAGACACTTTCCGAGGACTAATCGCTCGATACCACTTTTGTCACGACCGAGCCGGGCGATCGTGCCCTACACAGGCACCTGTTCGTATACATCGAGAGAATAGCAATGAACATACATGAAACTTATAAAATAAAATAACGAGAAATTAAACCACGTGTCACCGATAGGGCTACCTTCCCGGATGTGTACATACATAAACGAAGCGGTTGCCTCCTTTCTTTACAAAGCACTCCACAATATGTGACTACGCACCTCTAAGAATTACAAGCGTGGCGGGGACAGGCCGCCATACCCACTGGATATACATAGCCATGACAACTCCTAACATCGAGCCATCTAAAAATCTTGAACCAGATCCTAAGCTCGCGGATCACACACTGTACCTAAACTGCGGACATTGAACGCGGCCGCGAAGTCGATCTAACAGTACGAATATGGAAAGAAATAACGTGCAAGAATGAAATCATAACTGTACAAAAGAATGACATTTTTAACTCCCGAAATCACTCCTATATTAACTGCTCCATTCCTTCTTTCCATAAGATTTAACATCATATTCTTACATACATACTTAAGAGGTTAATCAAGTTTTCCACATAACTTACTTATCTTACATAACATAATCCGCCCATTTGCGGGACACGGTGTCTTGACGAATCATGTGACATAATCCGCCGCTGTGGGGCTCGCATCTTGTGGAATCATGTAGCATAATCCGGCCCTCCTGTGGAGCTCGGTGTACTGTGAAATCATGTAGCATAATCCGGCCCTCCTGTGGAGCTCGGTGTACTGTGACGTAACCCGGCCTATGTGTAGGCTCGGGGTAATATGGCGTAATCCGGCCTATTCGTAGGCTCGGTGTATCTCATAACGTAATCCGGCCTATTTGTAGGCTCGGTGTATTTCATAACGTAATCCGGCCTATTTGTAGGCTCGGTGTATTTTCCTTACATAACATTTTAAAACGTATTGTTACCTCTTCTTAAGTCGTTATAACAACTTCCCATAAAGCTATTATAACAACCATTCATTTTAGAGAACTTAAGACACTTTTATTCTTACAACATTAGGAAAACTAGATCCAAAAATACTACGTACATACATACTTAAAAGAATCATAAAACCTCCTTTCTTTTTAAAGCTCAAGTCACATACTCTTTTGGAAACCATCTTCTTAACTTTCGAAATAAATTAAGAAGCCATACTTTGTAAAATTAAGTCATTTCCACTTATAAAATCAAGGCTTATAGTCTTAACACCTCGTAGCATACACTCTTTAAAATCATGTCGCTTATACTTTAGAAATCAAGTCCCATAACTTGAAAAATAAAGTTTCATAATCCTTTAAAGAAAATCAAAGTTCATAGTCTTAAAACTTCATAACATACATTCTTTAAAGTCCATTTACTTATACTTGTAAAATCATGTCATCTACACTTTTAAAACCAATCCCCTTTTCACATATAAATTCAAGTCATTTTCAAACATAAAAATCAACTTACATACTTACTTTAAATAAATCAAGATACATAGCTTGAAATCAAATCTCATAATTTCCTAACCATTCTTACCAATATCTCCCATAAGGCTTGGTAAGGACTTAGGACAATTTAACATACTTAATTTAGAGTCAACAATGTGGATACTTCTTAACTTCTAAGAGTAGAAGGAATCTTAAAATATTATCACATGGATATTTCATACGTAGGATCATGCCAAAGAAAGAAGAGGTTCACATACCTCGCGACGATTGTCGACAAGTAACAAAATGCTCCAAAGTACTTCAACCTTGAGCTATTCCATTCTTCAAGTAGGATACGCTATACTTAGTACTTCAACCTATAATGGTCACCATACGTCCATTAACCTCTTATTTCAAACGTAGAATATTCTAAGTGCTAAAGCGCTAAATTCTACGGAAAATCGGACAAAGACCTCCTTTGTTTCTACTTACTTTGCCACCTTTTTCAAGGCCGAATACAATAACCAAACAGCCCCAATTGGCTCACCAAAATCTATAAGGTACTCCAATACAAATAAATAACCATACAGCCCCAATTGGCTCACCAATAGAAGGTAGTCCAATATAAATGAAAACAAACTATTACAAACTAGAAGTACAAATTCGGCCACCTTGAGTTCAACAATACCAATTCTTATCCAATTTCCATTTCAATCCAAATTGGTAGCATAACATGATATCAAGTCGCATTTGATTATAACAACCATAATCTTTAATTAAGTAACATGCGACGATTTCTAATAAGCGACGATTAGTAATCGACTTAACATGGCTTACATTTCATTTCGATTCCAAGGCTACAATCAATCCATAATCCTTATAAACTTCTACATATCAACTTCATGCTAGCAACATGTAAAGCTAACAACACAAAATAAATATATAACCTTGTAACACTTTAAAAGACAAGATTATACCTCAACGACTCTTAATCAACTCGATCCAAGTCGCTCCTTAGTAGTTTAGAACCTCTCCAGAAACTTCAATCCGCATTGAGACCCTTAGAACCACACCAACAACTTTCCTTCACTTACAATCCAAAACCTAGAAAGCCACCAGGTTTTCACTTTGCGACTAACCGAAAACTATCTTTTTCCAGATTTTTCTATTGATATATGCTTCTGATACACATAAGAACCTTGGGTTAAATTTTGGAGCTTAATGGACAAGAAACGAAAAATTCTTTCTTCCTTTAGGTGCCGAAGCTCCTCTATCATTGTTCATCCAATTTTTGTAATTTTGGCTAAGTGTGGAACTCTTGTCTTGCTACTAGTACCCTTATATAACAACATGGAGGGCTAAGATAAAAACATATGTGTGGTTTGGATGCACTCCTTTAAAATATCATGCTAAGTGGTCCGATTGACCAAGTCAAAATTGTCAAGCTACTACTTTGCAAGACTTGGTTATCTAACAAGGGTCAAATGACCCTTTTGTCCATGTAATTTTCGTCCAAGACACCATTTAAGTGGGGTGACACGTGTCGCCCTCCCATTCGTCACAATAGTACGTTTTCCGAAAATTTCATAATTCCGAGAAATTTTTACAAGTCTCAAATCGTAACACTGTGAGTTCTTACGTACGTTCTTACACCATGTCCTGTAAATACGGGGTGTAACAATACATGTCTCCTGTTTTATATGTGAACTGTGTGATCTCCTTTACAGTACTTACTGTTTCACATACTTGGTACATTCTTCGTACTGACCTCCTTCGGGGTGCTGCGTTCGTGCCGCAGGTTTAGGTACGCAGTTTGGTGATCTGCAGGTGTAGGACCATGCTCAGAGTTTTTGGATAGCTCCATCTGTTCTGGAGTTTATCATTTTGGTATAGATCTTGTTACACCCCGTATTTTCAGGACATGTTTTAAGAACGTACGTAAGAACTCACAAGTGTTAAGATTTGAGACTTGTAAAATTTTATCGGAATTATGAAATTGTCGGAAAACGTAATATTGTGACGAATGGGAGGGCGACACGTGTCACCCCCCTTATGGTTGCCTTGGACGATTTAAGCAAGGATTAAAGGGTCATTTGACCTTTGTAGGATGACTAAGTCTTGCAACTTGAAGAGCTTGACATAATTGACTTGGTCAAGGGGTCCACAAAGTCTTGATATTTAATAAGACCTCATCCAAACCATCCATTTGTTTACATCTTGACCCTCCATTGTGCTATATAATACTAGTAGTAGCAAGACAAGCTTAACACTTAGAAAAAAATTCAAGAAATTGGAAGAGCAACAAGAGTGCTCTCGGGTTCACTCAAAAAGAAAAAGAAATTTTTTTGTTTCTTGTTCATTAAGCTCCCCACTTTAAACCAAGGTTCATGAGTGTATTGTGAGTGTATCTCAATAGAAAAATCTCGGAAAAAGAGAGTTTTCGTATTAGTCGGAAGGTGAAAACCTAGTTGCTTTCTAGGTTTTGTTTGGAAGTTTGAAGGAAATTTGTTGGTGTTGTTCTAAGGGTCTCAAATAGCGGATTGAAGTGTCTTGAATAGGCTCTAAGTTGCTAAGGAGCGACTTCGGATTTGGAGTTGGATTAAGATTCGTTGAGGTATAATCTTGTCTCTTAAAAGTGTTACAAGATTATATATATTGTTTGTTGTTAGCTTTACATGTTGCTAGAATGAAGTATATGTGTTGAAGTTTATAAGTATTATGGATTGATTGTAGCCTTAAAATCCGAAATGTAATTTAAGCCATGTGAAGTTGGATTACAAATTGGTCGTTTAGTAGAATCGTCGCATGTTACTTACTTGAAGATTATAGTAGTATAATCGATTGCGACTTGATATCATGTTATGCTAACAACTTGGATTGAAATGGAAATTGGATAAGAATTGGTATTTTTGCATCTCAATGTGGCCGAATTGGACTAGTAGTTGTATTAGTTTGATATCTATTGTGGGGCGAAATTTTACACGTCTAGTAGGCGTGTAATCCCCTATTGTTAATTGCATTGATTGGGCCTTAAATGTGGCGTGTTTGGTTATTGTATTCGGCCTTGAAAAAGGTGGCAAAGTAAGTAGAAACAAAGGAGGTGCTGTCCGATTTTCCGTAGAATTTAGAGACTTTACACTTATAATATTCTACGTTTGAAGTAAGGCGTTAATAGACGTATTGTGGATATTATAGGTTGACATTCTACGGGCGGGAATTTGTACTTGGCAAGTGGTTTGACCCGAAGAGGTATGTAGAACTTTTCCTATCTTTTGAGCATGACTAGTTGCACGTATATAGTACGGTAGACGTACAAGACCTTGATATCCTTTACTAGTTTTATGAATAGCCAAGTCGGGTGAGTTAGGAGATTAACTCACTTCTTTGAAAGTATTAAGGATGTCTTAAGTTGTATTAAAGTTAAGGGACTTAAAGGGTTTTAAAGTATGTGATACTTGTTCCGTTTTAAACGTATAAGTCCCTTGGATAGGAAATTGTATTTGGCTAAGGTATAAAGTGAATATAACGACTTTATGGGAAGTTGGTTATATTAGCTTTATGGAAAGATAAATGACTTGATTTAATGAAAGGCAATTTGATTTTTTAAGGCATCAATTGCCTAAGGTTTTATAAGAAAATGAGTCACTTGATTTAGAAACCTAACTTTATTTCTAAAGGTATTGTGACTTGTCTTGAAAAGTAATTTTGACTTGATACTACGGTTAATAGTATCTTGGAAGTTTTATACCAAAAAGAGTCATTTGTTTTAAAGAGTAAAAGTATGTAGTACTTGGGTTAAATTCCCGGATTTTTATAAAAGATATGCTAGTGCCTTAAGTAAACTAAAATGAGAGTGTATATGAATAAGAAGTTAGGGGTATTTCTTAACTTGCTTACTTTATGTATGATGGCCGGTTGAGATAGGGTAAGAGTATATATGAGGGGTAAATTCCCAAGATAGTTATACCACCTTCTCCAGGGTAAGAGTATATCTGAGGGGTAAATCCCCAAGATCGTTATACCACCTGCTTCAGGGTAAGAATATAATTGAGGGGTAAATCCACAAGATAGTTATACCACCTGTTTCCGTGGATTTGCTACCCACGATGCGAGGAATACCTCATGCGAGTCCTTATGGGCTTATGCGGGTGAAGTAGTCTCATGCGGGTGGGTACATCCTATGCGAGGCATACCTCATGCGGGTCCACACGACCTATGCGGGTGAAATAGTCCCAGGAGTAGGATTGCTTAATGATACTGCGGGCGGATGGTCCTGCTTTGATCGTGAGCTTCCTATTTTCATGTTATACGTATACTCTTAGTTACTCTCATTGTTAGTAAGGCACTGTGTACTGTAATTTTGTTATCATACATGTCGCCGGCTTTGTTTTAAACATATGATTTAATTACAGTATTTTCCAGTTTTACATACTTAGTACATATTGTGTACTGACCCCCTTCCTCGGGGGCTGCGTTCATGCCGCATGTAGGGGTAAGCAGGTGGTGGATCCTCATTCTTAGGATCACATATCAGACGTCAGAAGCTCCATTTCTCCGGAGGCTTGTCTTTTTGGTACAGTATTTCCCTGATGTAGTAGATTTATGTACATTCAGGGATATGGCGGGGCCATGTCCCGCCACTATTGTTATTCCTAGAGGTCTGTAGTCATATGTTGTGGTTTGGGGCTGTAAGAACCGTGTTGTACAGTTTTTCTTTGATTATACATATTTCATGGAAGGCGGCCTTATCGGCTAGCCTGTATTATTATTGTCTAATAATGTTGTATGTTGTGTATGTTCCGCTGCTATTCTCTGATGTATACCTGAACGGGGTGCCCAGGTAGGGCACCAGTCGCGGCCCCGGGGTCGGGTCGTGACAGATCCTTCAGTACATGCTTTTGTACAGTTATGGGTACGGCGGGGCCTTGTCCTGTCATAGTTCAATAAAACTCCTAGAGGTTTGTATTCATATGTGGGATTGGACTCGTGTATAGTGTAGTGCTTTTTATTTATGTATATTATATGACAGTCTTGTCGGCCTTGTCCTTGCATGTTCGTTGGTTTTAAAGAGAAAAAAAACGAGGTGTTATTTAGTTCCGCGATTTACATGTGTGATCGGATAGAAGGGTGCCTGTGTAGGGCACCATCCACGCCCGGTTCGGGCGTGACAGAGTGGTATCAGAGCAGTCAGTCCTCGGAATGTCTACAGACCGTGTCTAGTAGAGTCTTGATTATCGGTTTGTTGCGCACCACAGCCATAAACAAGAGGCTACATGACATTTAGGAGTTGGTTTTTATTCTTCTCACTCTGAGATCGTGCCATAGAGCTATGTTATTAAGATAATTCCTCTCTGGCGTATTATTGTGTTACAGCTATGCCTCCAAGGAGGGTAACAGTCACCCAGAAGGGCAAAACAGTAGCAGGAGCTACAAGTGAGACTCAGAGAGTTGATAGGGCTCATTCCCAGGGTATACCGGATATTGTGTCGCAGTCGACGAGTTCTTCTGCGCCAGGTTTTGAGGCCCCAACACCAGAGCCTCCAGTTTCTCAGTTAGGGGAAGACTATAGGGTTATAAGGGAAGAAGTTATGTTATTGACCAAGATAGCGGTGCTACAGTTTCATCAGCAGGAGGTTATTCGGCCAGTACAGACAGATGTACAGAGGGTAGAGGGCCAACACGGAAATCAGCGTAAGAGGGCTAGACCGGTTGGTTATCCCGGTGAGTTTTTGGACGAGCATCCTCAACAACGAGTGAGATATTCGTCCCAGCCTACCCAGTACATACCCCCGCAGCTCACAGGTGGGAGATTTGACCCCACAAGGTATTTAGGAGCCGGTCCGAGCTCCAGGGTCTGAAGTTCTCAGAGGAGCAGAGGATTTTCTTAGTCGAGGCCATCTATTCCTCAGTGTTTTTGTCACGACCCGACCCCAGGACCGCGACTGGTGCCCTACCTAGGCACCCTTTTCGGTATACATCAGAGAATAGCAGCGGAACATACACAACTTATAAAATGCTAAAACATAAAATAACAACAGGCTAGCCGACAAGGCCACCTTCCGTAAACTATACATAATAAAACTGTCACGACCAGCGGGCGTGGATCGTGCCTTACCGGCACCTAGTGACACAACATCAGAGTAATCAGCGGAACATAAAACAACAACATGAGATAACAGAAATATAAAACAATGATCTGTGAAAACTTGCCTTTCGGCATATATATAACCATCAACTCTTTTACAAATGAACAGCTTAATCCTTTTTACAAACCCTGCCCACAACGATTACTGCACCTCTAAGAAATGATCGACAACTATGGCGGGACGGGGCCCGCCAAACCCCGAATGTAAACACTCACTCTGACGAGGACTATACCCGATAAGCCTCGGAGAAACGGAGCTTCCCAAAACGCTGACCACGAGAGCTAGGATCAACGATCGCGGTGTACCTCAACTGCGGCGTGACGCGGCCCGAGGAGGTCGATAACAGTGCCGAGTATGTGAAACTAAAAATCAGTAAATGAAATCATAATAGTCTATAAAGCAGAGACATGTATGATAAGCAAACTACGATCCACAACAAATAAGCGATCATGTCAAGTCGTGGACTCGCCGCCAAAGTTATCACAATAAAACCGTGCGGGGCAAATGCGAAGGCATAGCCGACTACTAAGACCAGCATGCCAAAAATACCACAACCGTATCCGAGGTCTTTCTAGACCGCACCACATGATCGGGCGGCCACTGCGCGCAATATCAATGTGCGCGTCTATTCTGGAACTCGCGACTCGCATAGGTCACACACGGACCGCGTGGTATTCCTCGAATCACGGTCCTGCATCACCGAGGTATACCGCGTCGAAGGCGACCAACCCTCGGTATCGCCTAGGCTCCGCAACCCGCATAGTCTCAAAAGACCGCATAGTCTCAACAGACCGCATAGGGAATCCCCGCGTCGGGCTAAACACCGGAATGATCAAATCTCGAGCTACCGCGACTCGCGTAGTCACGAGGACCGCGTAGCCGTAAAGACCGCGTCAAGGGTGGCAAGCCCTCGGTATAATAAGTCAGGGTATGTGATACAATAACAGTACAACGGGCTTAACGTTTAACAACGTAAGCACAACAGGAGTGACCCCCTCACATAATAATCACAAGATACTAACACACGTAGCATCCTAACATGCTTACTTATCAAGTCAACAAGAAAGTATTACAAGGCTATCACAAACCAATACAATCAAGTTATTCACACAAGGTACTTTCTACTAACAAGTTCGGGTACCTATCCCCAAAGCACTTCATACATTAAATCTTTACAAGATACGTTACTTCACAAAAACCACACAATACCAGTAGTATATGAACATAGAGTGATTATCTTTTTAAAGTAAATCAATTACTCCTCTTTGTAAAATCAAGTAGCATTCTTTTCCAATGTTTAAGTTTGCCTAATTTCCAATGTTCAAGTTTCTCATTTTAGAACGGTTTCGTAGTTCATAATCTTATTCATTTAAGAATATAATTCTCCTTTAAACAATCTGAGAAACCTAAGCCTTACATGTGAGTAGGATATTCTTGTTTATAACAATCTTATTACAGCAGCCATGATCTAGGAAATATCATTTTGTCTCATCTTAGTTTCTATGCAGATGGAAGTTTCTACTGGTTTTATTAATACTTAATTAGTCAGAACATTTCCTTTTATTAACGCTGCAGTGGTTTGTCGATACATTCGATTTCCAAATCAAGAAACATTCTTAAGCCGTTATACCTAACCTCCCATAAAGCTAGTATAACTCTTAAGTTTTCAAAACCAAGTATTACTTCTTCTTTCAAAATGATTCAAAATCTTTTGAAATACTTCAAGTTCTTTATTAACACATAACAAGCGATTATAGTTCAAATCGTTACCTTTTAAAAACCACATGTATTTTCTAACCAACATAAAGTCGTTATAACCAACTTCCCATAAAGCCGTTATAACACTTTATGTTTTACACCAATCAAATACATTTAGCACACGTATGCGTCACCGCACTACATAGTTCACACATATCATGCTAGAAGAGATAGGAAGAGGTTCACATACCTCGCGACGAGTATCGACTAATAGCAAAACGCTCCAACCGTCGGCTACTCCTTAAGCCAAGCGGTCGCCACACGTAGTACTCCCACCTATAAGGCCACAAGGCGCTTTATTAACATTAGGTCTCTTCAGAGAACATTCTACCGAAAATTGGCGGACCTCCCCATGGCAGCGTAAATCTCCTCTCTATCGGGTGGCTGCGAGCCAACCGGGGGTTATACATCTAACCCTAACAGTACAACTCTACTCCATGGTACTACTACACAAGTCTCTGTGTCTGACCACATGTAATTACAATTCAAGACTCTTCTTTAAATTGGGCTTAAGTCGCAAGACATTGCCGATAACTACGTTCGATTCTATTATATAGTATACTTCAACTATATATTCAAGCAATCATGTAATTTCCAATTACAATAGAGAAGATAATTACCTCGATAAGCCCATAATTATCCTAGCTTAAAGTCGATCTGGGCAATCGTTTAGCTCAACTCCGAGCGCTCGACCGCTAAACCACCCTTAGAAGTTCTAACCAACTTCTACACAATACTCCAACGGACTATGGAGATTTTCCTGAGGTTTCGGTTTTGTGGACCGGAAGTATAATAGTATTTTCTGGCTTTTCAGATAGGTATAACCTTAGAATACAACAAGGTATATGGCTAAGGTAATTTGGGCATTATAACAATACTTTTGAGTATTTCTACACCACAAAGGGGTACATTATCTGAGAACAACACCACAAGGAGGGGTGAAGTCTCGGCCTGAGGCCAACTCGAGGGGAGGGCTCTGCCGGCGAGGAAAGGGCGAGAACAAGGTGAAGGGAGGAGGAAGAGCTCACAAGACTTAGGCATTTTTGGATGAAGAAGTCTTCAACCTTAAGGGGTATTTATAGGTCAAGGATGGCCAACCAAAGGCCAAGATCAATCCATGTGTTAGGCAAGTGTGTAGGGCTAGGATTTACCAACACAAATATCCTACCAACTCCTTGACTTTTCCAAGGCACCAAAACGTGCTCCTCTTTGTCCAATTCGTCCAAATGGGCGTTCAAGTCCACCAATTGGAGGTGCCAAGTGTCGCCCTCCGTTGGTCCAAAATGTTTCGCCTCTGGAAAAATCCGCAAAAATTAGAAATGACATAGCGGAAATTCCCTACGAAAAGTGTGAAAAGCGTTTAGTCGAAAAACGACTCTAAACGGGTGTCGTGAACAAAATTAATTCGCCAAGCCTTAGTACAAGTTTCAAATTTTCTACGTCGTCGCCTTACGCATACTCGGAAATACGGTATAACATTCTCCTCGCCAGAAACATTCGTCGAATGTTCCTTCTAAGTCTCAAAACAAACGCGCGATCACTACTATACTTACGAGCACAATCACGCCACATCCGCCACGAAACACCAGCGCACATAAAACTTACATCCAAGTCCACGAGGAAACACCTCTAACATCACCAAATGATACCACTTTGTCACTTTGTCGCGAGCCTTGCTCGACGACCCAACAAATGGTACCGCCTGCGATCCACGAGGTATCGTGCACTCGAACTCTTACCATATTTACGATCTTGATTATTCAAAACTTCGGGGTTACTATCTCTAACGTGGTCATCATTATCGGGAACACTGATGGATCTTCGATACTTTCGAATATAACAAAACGAAGACGGACGTCCCGCCTCCCAAGTCGGACGACAAATGCTAACATATAGGCAACCGCCTATTCTTCACATGAACTCACAAAGGCCCAAAGTAACTCGGGCTAAGTTCCTCTGTTTCCCAAAATTCGTCACACCCAATCCGGTGGTACCTTGAAGACCGACCGTCGTCTGAACTCTGGCGTCGTCGCCGCTTATCCGCACGATATCTCCGAGTGCGGAACCTCTTCTAGCCAAGCTTCACTATCCACGATCTGTGGAACAAGCTCGCACTAATCGCGAACCTTGCCAACATCGAACCAATCGGCCGTGACTTACACTTCCGCCCTTACAAGGCTTCATA
Organism: Przewalskia tangutica; assembly: GCA_029844215.1. NCBI lineage: Eukaryota > Viridiplantae > Streptophyta > Magnoliopsida > Solanales > Solanaceae > Przewalskia > Przewalskia tangutica. The sequence continues at coordinate 30,724,712 of CM056728.1, read as the reverse complement.
AGGCGACATCTGAACACTGAAATGGTAGCTTAAACGCTCCCTCTACAGGAGACAACAGTCCCCACAACTACCCCTGAAGTCCACACACTGGCCCGGGGGCGAATGCGATTCTGAGACTCACCTGAGTTCTTAGCACATGCTTGGTAAAACTTCCCGAAACAAAAACAGCCGTAACCTGGGCTCCACTGTCTGCCATAAGGTAAAGGTAGGCACCCCGTGCAACCTTACAACCTCTTCTGATAAATCATCACTGCCGAGTGAACGGTCCCGACCGAAGAACACGATGGGCTGCCCCCATCGGCCCGACCACTGGTCGAACGCATCCACGTACTCGTACGCTGGTTAACTAAACTTGGGCCTAACACCCTCGTAACCTTAACACGAGGCGGGACCACCACAAACTGACCCCACCACCAAACCTACCGCGGGTTGACCCGCAACGGGAATGACGACCCGTGACACGCAAAATACTAGCTCCGATCCTAACAATCTCACTAAACACGTTACGAAAACCTAGCGGTCTTCTTAGCTCAACTACCCCTTTCATTTCACACTACTTGGGACCTATCCCAAACGTAGCTCACGTGCACTATGCACTCCAATAAGGATCAAACACAACACTACACCTTTACATCGAGATGGCCTTACCTCTAAGGTCTCTACGTATAAAACTCTAAGGTTCACACTTTTCTATCCCCCAAATCTTACTTGGTTAGCTAACCAAGATTTCTAATCACAACATTAACACTCTGCTATCAAAACATAGCACTTATGATATACCCATCTTATCACACATACCGAACTCTGAGGTTAAAGATCTATCTGTAACTCATCGTTTCATTCCCTTAGTCGTTCTAATCAAACCCGCCGTGCAGGCGTAGCAAGGAAGGTGACGAACTACCCACCGATCGAAGGCAAAGTCCTCCTACTAGGTCACTCTCGACACATGGCTCGACGGCCGCAGTACAACAAGTACCAACTAAAAGACGACATTCCCGGGATGGCGTGCATCTTGTGACGGAAGCCACAGGTTCGACCAACTCCTGCGTACTCGAACGCCCCGAAATCCGTGGAAGACCACTCTGCATGGTGGAGGTGCATAATCTAATCTCTTTGGTGAGGCGACTACGCCTCGAAAGTTACCAAAGGACCTTGCTGCTCGCCTCTTCTCATCGCCCGTTAACCCGTCGATCTCTATGTTTCTCGCTCTGCGCATAAGCCCGCATACGAGCCATGCTCGAAGGATTACTCTTGCACACCCTTCTCTTAGGTAGTCATCAAGACTCGCGATACATCGGTATACTCTCTGGTAGCCAAATCCATAGCTAATGTGGTCGCCTTCTGCAATCTAATTTCATGTTCGATGCGTGGAACTAAAGGTTCAAATGTCATGGCGCAGATGAGCGCCGCCGTGCTAAACTTTCTTGGGGCTAGTGGCGTCGCGAAATCCCGAATGAAGCATTACCCTAGGTAATGATTGGGCTGTGCCCACGTAACCCTCTCGAATTCTACTCGCGACTCCGCCGGCGCCTTGCCTCCGGGCGGGTTGCCCTACGCGGAGGCATAACGATGGGAAAGAATTTCGTCGGAGGTCCAACTTACAACACGGCTCTAAGGCACGATCTCGGAGTGAGAAGAATAGAAACCAATCCTAAATATCCTATAGCCTCACGATTATTGGTGTGGTGCACAACACACCGATAATCAAGACTTCTTCGATACTGATGCATAGACACTTTCCGAGGATTAATCGCTCACGATACCACTTTTGTCACGACCGGCGGGCGTGGCGGTGCCTTACCGGGCACCCTAGTGACACAACATCGTAGTAATCAGGAACATAAAACAACAACGTGAGATAATGAAATATAAAACAATGATGCGTGAAAACTTGCCTTTCGGCATATATATAACCATCAACTCTTTTACAAATGAACGGCAATCCTTTTTACAAACCACACGCGCGGTACTACGGACCTCTGAAATGATACGACAACTATGGCGGGACGGGGCCAAACCCACGAATGTAAACACTCACTCTGACGGGGACTATACATGATAAGCCTCGGAAAGCGGAGCTTCCCAAACGTCGTGACCACGAGAGCTAGGATCAACGATCGTGTACCTCAACTGCGGCGTGAACGGCCCCGAAGGAGGTCAAGCAATGCAGAGTATGTGAAACTAAAAATACTGTAAATGAAATCATAATAGTCTATAAAGCGGGAGACATGTATGATAAGCAAACTACAGTCCACAACAAATAAGCAGTCATGTCAAGTCAGGGACTCACGCCCTCAAAGTTATCACAATAAAACCGTGCGGGGCAATGCGAAGGCATAGCCGACTACTAAGACCACGCACCAAAAATACCACAAATCGTATCCGAGGTCTTTCTAGACCGCACACGATCGAAGCGGCCACTCGCCCGCAATATCAATGTCGCGTCTATTCCTGGAACTCTCGCACTCGCGCGGTCACACGGACCCGCATGAGGTATTCCTCGAATCATGGTCCTGCATCGCTGAGGTATACCTCGCGTCGGCGCAGCTAACCCTCGGTATCCGCCTAGGCTCCCGCAACCCGCATAGTCTCAAAAGACCGCATAGTCTCAACGGACCGCATAGGGAATCCCCCGCATCAGGCTAAACACCCGGAATGATCAAATCCTGGAGCTACCGCACTCCGCATAGTCACGAGGACCGCGCATAGCCGTAAAGACCGCGTCAAGGGTGGCAAGCCCTCGGTATAATAAGTCAGGGTATGTGATACAATAACGATCTGGGCTTAACGTTTAACAACGTAAGCACAACAGGAGTGACCCCCTCACATAATAATCACAAGATACTAACACACGTAGCATCCTAACATGCTTACTTATCAAGTCAACAAGAAAGTATTACAAGGCTATCACAAACCAATACAATCAAGTTATTCACACAAGGTACTTTCTACTAACAAGTTCGGGTACCTATCCCCAAAGCACTTCATACATTAAATCTTTACAAGATACGTTACTTCACAAAACCACACAATACCAAGAGTATATGAACATGAGTGATTATCTTTTTAAAGTAAATCAATTACTCCTCTTTGTAAAATCAAGTAGCAACATTCTTTTCCAATGTTTAAGTTTGCCTAATTTCCAATGTTCAAGTTTCTCATTTTAGAACGGTTTCATAGTTCATAATCTTATTCATTTAAGAATATAATTCTCCTTTAAACAATCTGAGAAACCTAAGCCTTACATGTGAGTAGGATATTCTTGTTTATAACAATCTTATTACAATGACCATGATCTAGGAAATATCATTTTGTCTCATCTTAGTTTCTATGCAGATGGAAGTTTCTCTTGGTTTTATTAATACTTAATTAGTCGTAACATTTCCTTTTATTAACGCGGTGGTTTGTCGATACACATTCGATTTCGAAATCAAGAAACATTCTTAAGCCGTTATACCTAACCTCCCATAAAGCTAGTATAACTCTTAAGTTTTCAAAACCAAGTATTACTTCTTCTTTCAAAATGATTCAAAAATCTTTTGAAATACTTCAAGTTCTTTATTAACACATAACAAGCGCTTATAGTTCAAATCGATTACCTTTTAAAAACCACATGTATTTTCTAACCAACATAAAGTCGTTATAACCAACTTCCCATAAAGCCGTTATAACACTTTATGTTTACACCAATCAAATACATTTAGCACGTATGCGTCACCGCACTACATAGTTCACACATATCATGCTAGAAGAGATAGGAAGAGGTTCACATACCTCGCGACGAGTATCGACTAATAGCAAAACGCTCCAACCGTCGGCTACTCCTTAAGCCAAGCGGTCGCGCCACACGTAGTACTCCCACCTATAAGGCCACGGCGCTTATTAACATTAGGTCTCTTCGAAGAACATTCTACAGAAAATTCGGCACCTCCCCAGCGTAAATCTCCTCCTCTATCGGGCCGCTACCAAGCCAACCGAGTGGGTTATACATCTAACCACTGCGGTACAACTCTACTCCATGGTACTACTACACAAGTCTCATCGTAATACAACCCTATGTAATTCTGATTCGGTACTCTTCTTTAAATTCAGCTTAAGTCGCAAGACATTGCCGATAACTACGTTCGATTCTATTATATAGTATACTTCAACTATATATTCAAGCAATCATGTAATTTCCAATTACAATAGAGGACAAGATAATTACCTCGATAAGCCCATAATTATCCTAGCTTAAAGTCGATCCGGGCAATCGCTTAGCTCAACTCGAGCGCTCCAACCCGCTCTAAACCACCCTTAGAAGTTCTAACCAACTTCTACACAATACTCCAACGGACTATGGAGATTTTCCTAGGGTTTCGGTTTGTGGTGACGGGAAGTATAATAGTATTTTACGGGCTTTTCAGATAGGTATAACCTTAGAATACAACAAGGTATATGGCTAAGGTAATTTGGGCATTATAACAATACTTTTGAGAGTATTTCTACACCACAAAGGGGTACATTATACGAGAACAACACCACAAGGAGGGGTGAAGTCTCGCCACAAGGCCAACTCAGGGAGGGCTCTCGGCCGAGGGAAAGGACGAGAACAAGGTGAAGGGAGGAGGAAGAGCTCACAAGACTTAGGCATTTTTGGATGAAGAAGTCTTCAACCTTAAGGGGTATTTATAGGTCAAGGGATGGCCAACCAAAGGCCAAGATCAATCCATGTGTTAGGCAAGTGTAGGGCTAGGATTTACCAACACAAATATCCTACCAACTCCTTGACTTTTCCCAGGCACCAAAAGCGTGCTCCTCTTTGTCAATTCGTCCAAATGGACGTTCAAGTCCACCAATTGGAGGGTGCCAAGTGTCGCCCTCCCGTTGGTCCAAAATGTTTCGTCTCTCGGAAAAATCCGCAAAAATTAGAAATGACATAGCCGGAAATTCCCCTACGAAAGCTGTGAAAACGTTTCGTCGAAAACGACTCTAAACGTGTCGTGAACAAAATTAATTCGCCAAGCCTTAGTACAAGTTTCAAATTTTCTACGTGCGTCCCACGTACATACTGGAAATACGGTATAACAAAAGCAGTACATTTTTTTACAACCCAATCCACAAATGTGACTCTGCACCTCTAAGAATAACAATGTGACGACGGGGCCCCGCCATACCACGAATGTACAACAACCGACCATACTAGGGATAAGCCTCGAGTAATGGAGCTTCAACAATTTGAATCGCGATCCTAAAAGTGAGGATCAGCTACCAGATACTCTACTGCGGCATGAACGCGGCCCGAAGGTCGATCAACATGTACCAAATATGTGAAACGAAAATCAGAATGAAATCATAAGTCTATAATAAAGCGGAGACATGTATGATAACTCAATTAACAATACATTGTGCCTTACTAACAATGAGTAATCAAGAGTATACTTACAACATAAAAATAGGAGGCTCACGATCAAAGCGGGACCACCCGCGCAGATCATTAAGCAATCCTACTCGCAGGACTATTTCACCGCGTAGGTCGCGTGGACCGCATGAGGTATTCCTCGCGATAGTCAGATCCGCCCGCGTGGGACTATTTCACCGCATAAGCCCTTACGGACTCGCATGAGGTATTCCTCGCATAGGTGTATCGCCCGCACGGGACTATTTCACCGCGTAAGCCCTTACGGACTCGCATGAGGTATTCCTCGCATATAGGTATCGCGCATGGGACTATTTCACCCGCATAAGCCCTTACGGACTCGGATGAGGTATTCCTCGCATCGTGGGTAACAAATCCACGGAATATGCAAATGCTATAAACCCGGGGAATGACCCCGTAATGAATAATATACTACTAGCACAAACCGGCTATCATACATAACATAAGCACTACCGGCTTATCATACAATATATAAGCAAGTTAAGAGATCCCCTAACTTCTTATTATTCTTGTTCATGTACACTCTCATTTTAGTTTACTTAAGGCACTAACATGTCTTTTATAAAAATCCGGGAATTTAACCCAAAGTACTACATACTTCCACTCTTTTAAAAAAATGACTCCTTTTCATCTAAAACTTCCAAGATACTAACAACCGTAGTATCGAGTCATGACTACTTTTCAAGACAAGTCACAATACCTTTTTGAAATACATTTAGGCTTCTAAATCAAGTGACTTCTTTCTTTTAAGACTTTAAGCAATTGATGCCTTTAAATCAAATTGCCTTTCATTATTTCAAGTTATTTATCATACTTAAATTACGTAGAGTAAACCACTATTTTTAACTTTCCATAAAGCTATTATAACCAACTTCCCATAAAGTCGTTATACTAGCTTTATACTTTAGAAACTTATATTCTTCTTTATAACCGAGAGACTTAAACTTTCCAAACAAAACAAGTGTCATATACCTTCAAAAATACTTTAAGTCTCTTAACTTTTGAAAACCAAGATATCCTTAATATTTAAACAAGTGAGTTAATTCCCTAACTCAACCAACTTGGACATTCTTAAAATAAGTCAAGGAGATCGAATGGACTAGATTGTCAAAATCTTGTACGTCTACCGTACTATACATTTACAATTTATTTATGCTCAAGAGATAAGAAAGTTCCACATACCTCTTCGGTTTAATACACTTGCTAAGTCCAATACGCCGTACGTAGTATGTCAACCTATAATGACCATAGTACGTCTATTAACTTCTTACTTCAAACGTAGAATATTCCAAGTGCAAAGTCACTAAATTCTACGGAAAATCGGACAGCACTTCCTTTGTTTTTACATACTTTGCCACTTTTTTCAAGGCCGAATTCAATAACCAAACACGCCACATTTAAGGCTCAACAAAGTAGTTAACAATAGGGGATTACACGCTTAATCAAGACGTGTAAAATTCCGCCCCACAATAAATATCAAACTAGTCCAACATATAATGTCCATTCGGCAAAATAGGGACAACAATGCAAATTTGTTTCCAATCCCTTTTCAATCCAAGTGGTTTAATATAACATGTTATTTAGCCACAATTGATTATAACTACTACAATCCTCAAGTAGGTAAACATGCGACGATTCTAATTATCGACCAAATTGTATTTCAATTTCAAATGGCTAAACATGTCATTTTCGGATTTGAGCTTCCAAATTTCCATAACACTTATCAATTTTCATAACACATATCACATGATCATTTCTAACTTATAATAACATGGAATCTTCAATTACAAAAGTAAGACGAAGATTATACCTCATTTAGCCCAAATATGATCCAAGATTACAAGTCGATCCTTAGCAACTTTAGCTCCTCCTTTCGACGTTCCAATCCACTCTAAGCAACCCTTAGAAGCTTATGAAGAACTCCTCTTCAAGTTCCAACTTCAAAGTTGAATAACTCCTTAGGTTTTCGTCTTGCGACTAATACGAAAACACCATTTTTCCGGGATCTTTCTATTGAGATACCTTACAATACTCTTAGGAACCTTGGTTTAAAGTGGGGAGATTATTGGACAACAAACAAAAAAAAACTCTTCTTATGGAACCCTAAACCCGAGAGCTATCCCATGAGTCTTCAAAGTTTCTTGAAATTTTCTAAGTGTTAAGAGCCTTGTCTTGCTACTAGCAAGCTTATATAACATAATGGAGGGTCAAGATTAGAACAATTGGGTGGCCTAGATGAGTTTCACAAGGATTCTAGCCAAGTGGACTTGACTAAGTCAACAATATCAAGCTCTTTGTCTTTGCAAGACTTGGTCATTTAAATTATGGTAAAATGACCATTTTAACCATGACAATTTCGTCCAAGACCACTAAGGGGCGGTGACACGTGTCGCCCTCCCGTTCGTCGCAATATTTCGTTTTCCGACAATTCCATAATTCCGATAAAATTTTACTCGTCTCAAATCTTAACATTTTCGAGTTCTTACGTACGTTCCTTATAAACATATCCTGGAACTCCGTGGTGTAACAGTTTTCGATGTAGTAAGCGTTATATGGGGAAATGCCGTTATGGCACAGGTATTTGTTTTTATTGTGGCCGTCCGGGCCATATACTGAGGGTATGTCCTTTTAGAAAGAGCACCGGTGAGGTGGCTCAGCCTATGAGGCCGGTGGTTGGTTCCCTTTCCTCCACAGTTGTGCGTCCCCCAGGGCAGGGTGTTCAGATGTCAGTCAGTCGTGGTAGAGGTCAGGGTGGAGTTTATAGTTCTGGAGGTCCTTCGAACCGCATAGATGACGTGACTACTGGGCAGGATCAAGAGGCAACATCGCATAGGGTTACAAGTATATTTCGATTCTTTTGAATCATACGTGCATCGATAGATTCAGATTTCGCCCTAGCGTATATGTTTTCCCTTGTTGCTAGTAGTTGTAATTGATAGCACCCCCAGAGGTAGCGATACTTTGATTAGTAAAGTGAAAAGTGAAGAATTTTGATAAGAATGATAAAGTGAACTGAGACTATAGTTGTGTAGGGTTCACAAGTTGTAATTACCCCATAATAAGTGTAAGACCGATAGGGAATGATGTACAGTAGAAATACTTCGGCCTATGTGACGAACCTCTAGTGAATAGGGGGATAGGGTGAGAAGTACCTTGAGATAAGAGAGAAATTTATTTCAGACTAAGAATGAGAAGTTAAGTGTGACGATGGGTCGGGTTATGGACTCATTTCGGGTCAGCCAGTAGTATGGAATGGGGTGATGTCAGTTGGATATGGTCCCGCTATGTGATAGGGTCACGAGGATGCAAGGCCCAAGTCTAGTTAATCGTTGTACGAGTTTGTGGACGTGTTCCACCGGAACCAGGTCGTAGGGGCCGATAAGAGCCTTAACGGGAATTCAAGTAGCAAAATGGCCAAGTTTGAATAGTAACTCCAAGGATTGGAGAACAGAAACAATATTTGAAATTTTGTACATGTACTAAAATAATTTTAGAAGTACGAGAAAGTATGACAAGTAAGAAAAGTAAGGAACAAGGGTTAAAAGAGCTATAGTGATTTTAGTTATGAGTAATGAAGGTGCGTAGAAAATCCTTTTTAGGCCATGAGTGGAGGTTAATTGTGATGATACACACGCCTTAGGTTCAGTAACACTGTCCATAGGTGGTCGTGATTGAGATGCTACTAGTATTAGAGTTTACACCGATTGGTAAACTAAGCTAGGCAGATTATAGGTTCATGTCCCAACTAGTTTGGTGACTAAGTGAAACAGAGAAGGGAAGTAACATGAGGGAACACATCAGTTAGCTGAGTGGGAGTCCGACTGAAGGATTCAGATAGTGTTAGTCCCATGACTTAGAATACGACAAGGCCATCCCTAGTACGAGAAAAAGAAAGGAACCTCTAAAAGATTTCGTTTTTGATAAGACTGTAACCTTCGAGTTTTGTGAGAAGGGACCGCGGATGGAAGGTACATTTATATGTTTACGTATGTTATAGCCATGTGTGGCATCGTTGGTCTTGTGGAGTATTGATTGATAGGCATAGTAAAGAGATTATGCCGGAGTTTGTATAGCTTGGCAACCGACTAAGAATATTCGGGGACGAATGTTTCTAAGGGGAAAAGAATGTTACACCCCGTAAGCCCAGGACATGTATAAGAGAATGGACGCGAGAACACAAGACTTGAAAATTGGTATGAAAGAAAGAATTGTTTTTCCGACGGAAAATCTTCCGAACGTCGGAAAGGATAAGTGTTCGTTGATGAGAATGAGATTCTCAAAATGCATTATTTGAGGAAGTTGGAACTTATTAACATTATGGAATTTTATTTTTACGGATTTAGTCAGGTGGGGCCCACCCGAGAAATTTTACGTTTTGTGGGGCCCACGAGGGTTACAAAATTTTATGGACGAATGGGAGGGCGACACGTGTCACCCCCACATAGGCTTGTGCGAATTGGGCCAAGGGTAAAATGGTCATTGACCATTGTGGATGAACAAGTCTTGCAAAGCTTGAGAAAATTGACTAAGTCAACTTGTCCACTTGGCTAGATATTAATTATCCTTCATCCTAGCCACACATATGTTATTATATTGACCCTCCATTGTGTTATATATACACACTAGATGCAAGACAAGTCTTCAACACTTAGAAAATTTCAAGACATTGTTCTTGTCTTTAAGGAGCTCTCGGCTTTGTGTATTTTCCACACAAAATTTTTTGCAATTTTGGTTCATTATTCACAAGACTTTAACCCAAGGTCCCTAAGGGTATTGTAAGGATATCTCAATAGAAAGATCTCAGAAAAACGACGTTTTCACGTTAGTCGCAAGGCGAAAACCTAAGTCGTTTTCATAGTTTTGAATTGGAAATGGAAGAGAAGTTGGTTGTGAACTTCTAAAGGCTTCAAATAGCGGATTGGAGCGTAAAGGAAAGGAGCTAAGAATTGCTAAGGAGCGACTTTGAATCTTGGAATTTATAAGGGCTTATAAAGGTAACAATCTTGTCGTTTTAGTAATTAAGATTACTTATTATTGTAGCTATGGATATTAGCAAGAATGAGGTATATAGTATGAAGTTTGATAAGTGTATTGGCTATTGGAACCCTAATCCGAAACTAGCATTTTTAGCCTTTGAGATTACAATTCAATTTGGTTATTAGTTTAGTCGTCGCATGTTATATAAAGAAGGAATTATAGTTGTTAAAGTTGTTTATGACTATATAACATGTTAGACCTAAGAACTTGGATTGAAAATGTTACACCCCGTAGTTCCAGAGTATGTATGTGAGGACGTACGTACGAGAATACGACAGTAATTTTGGAAAGGAAGAAAGATGTGATTTTTTTGTGGAAAAGTTTAGGTTTTGTGAAGTAAAAAGGTTCGTTAATGGGAATTGGATTCCCAGATTAGGTATTCGGACTTTTTGGAATATTTTAGAATTGTTGGAATTTTAATTTCCGGAATTGGTCACGTGGGGCCCACGAGAGAATTTACGGTTTTGTGAGGCCCACTTTATTTTCCGATTTTTGGCATTACGGATATTTTTGGAAAATGAATATTTTGGACCAACGAGAGGGCGACATGTGTCACCCTCAAGTGGGCCAGTTGATTGGACGATTTAGTGTGGCACGTTTTTGTCATTTTAAAGGCCAAAAATGTTTGGTCAAAGTCTTGAAGATATTTGTGTAGTAGATAGATAAGGTAGCCACGAGGTCTTTCTAGACCGCGCCACATGATCGAAGCTGGCCACTCGCCCTCAGTATCAATGTGCGCGTCTAATCCTGGAACTTACCGCAGCTCTGCATGGGTCACATGCACCGCGTAGGTATTCCTCGCATCGAGGGTGGCAAGTCCTCGGCATAATAACAAGTCAGGGGGGTAAGTGGTATAATATCAGCATAACTGCTTATCGTTAAACAACATAAGCACAACAAGAAAACCCCCTTACACAAACGTCACAAGACACTAACACACGTAACATCATAACAAGTTTACTTATCAAACCAACAAGAAAGTATTACAAGGCTATCACAAGCCAACATAGTCAAGTTACTCACACAAAAGTCACACGATACCCGTAGTATTAAAATAGAGTAACTATCTTTTAAGTAAACCAAAACAATTTCCATACCTTCTTTTTAAATCAATCTTAAGACAAAAGCATGCCTTCCTTTTTAAACAAAGACATTTTTTTCCTTTTTAAAGTCAAGTAGCAATATACTTTTTAAACCAAGTGTCTTACTCTTTTAAAAACAAGTAATGTATACCTTTAAATCAAGTTACTTCTCCTTTCCCAAAATCAAGTTGTTTATAAGTCAAGTCTCTTTACTTTCAAAAATCAGGCTCTTAATCTTTCAATCATATCTTTTAAGGAAACCAACTTCCAACCCTTAAAATGTCAAGTTATCATTTTAAATCCAATGATAAAACCATTCTTTTGTTTTCATAAAGTCGTTATAAATAACTTTCCATAAAGCTATTATAACACTTTATGTTTTAAACCAACCAAGGACAACTATTCTTATTTTCGAAATCAAGATAACTTTATTCTTTAAAAGACCACACACCCATTACCCATGAGTGAGGTTTTACAACTTTTAACATAATTCAAGTCCTTAATATTTCATAACAAGTCACTTAACTTTGGAATCAAGTCAAGGACACAAAAGGAAAATCAAATTCCTTTAAACACACGTGCGTCTACCGCACTAAATATATTTCACAATATCATGCTAGAAAGGATAGGAAGAGGTTCACATACCTCGCGACGATTATCGACAATTAGCAAAACGCTCCAAAGTACTCTAACCTTGCTCGCCTTTTCCACCCTTCAAGTAGAATACGCTAACCGTAGCACTTCAACCTATAATGGTCATAAAACGCTTATCAACTTCTAGATCCCTTCGTGGAATATTTCTAAGAACAAGGCTCCATATTCTACGGAAAATTCGGCAGCACCTCCCCCCCCCCGCAACCTCATAAATCTCCTCCTCTAACAAGGCCTGCTACCAAGCCAACAATTCCAGGGGGGTTACACGTCTAACCGGACGTGTACAATTCTACTCCACAATAATACCTCTGCATCTAGCATTGGGTAGACCTCATACAATAACTTTACAAGTCTACTGTAAATACAGTCCTATGTAAATACAGTTCAATTCTTATCCATATTCATTCTACATATAGTATACTCAACTATACATTACTACCATATGTAATATCCAATTACAATAGGGGGACAAAGATCATTACCTCGATAAGCCCAAAATTATCCAAGTTTTATAAGTCGATCCTGAGCAACGTTTAGCTCCACTTCCTTACGCTCCAACCCGCTCCAAGCAACCCTTAGAAGTTTCTAAACAACTTCTCTTAACACTTCACCTAAGCTATGAAGATTTTTCTAGGGCTTCATTTTTGCGACTAATGGAATAATGTAGTATTTTCGGGCTCTTATGTTGGGATAACTTTAGAATACTACTAGGGATACAAGGCTAAGGTATTGGGATTATACAACAATACTTGCAATATTTCTACACAAAGTGGGGGGGGGGGGGGGTTGGACGAGAACTTCATAAGAGGGGGGGGAGGAGATTTTTGTGACTTAGAAACATTTAAGTGGATGAAGAAGTCTTGAAATCAATGGGGTATTTATAGAACAATCAATGGTCAAGATCAAGGCAAGTGTATGGTGAAGATGGGGTACATGTGTGTGGGTAGTTGGCCAACCATTTGTTCACCACAAAAATGGGACAAGTGGCCACCACAAAAATGGGCCACTTGTCCACCTAAAAAACGTCCCACTTGTCCTACTCCAATTCGGCCAACATGGCCACACGGGGGTGACACGTGTCGCCCCCCTACTCGTCCAAAATATTTCATCTTCCGAAAATATCCGTAATGCCAAAAATCCGAAAATAAAGTGGGCCCCACAAAACCGTAAATTCCTCCCGTGGGCCCCACGTGACCAATTCCGGAAATAAAATTCCATAATTCTCAAATATTCCAAAAAGTCCGAATACCAAATCTGGGAATCCAATTCCCTTTAACGAACATTTTTCCTTCACAAAATCCGGAAACTTTTCCGTCGAAAAATCACATCTTTCTTCCTTTCCAATTTTTGTGTCGTATTCTCGTACGTACGTCCTCACATACATACCCTGGAACTACGGGGTGTAACATTATTCCCCGCTTAGAAACATTCGTCCCGAATGTTCCTTCTAAGTCTCCAAGCACACCTGTGCCGGTATAGTCTTCACTACTATACTTACGAAACCAATTATGTCACACCTGGCCATAATACCCCATACGCACAAAAAATCACATCCAAGCCAGCGAAGAATCATCCCTAAAGCGTATAACAATACTAATAGCTCCACCCATGGTCCAAAAGATACTTTCTTCACATCTATACTTATAAAAAGGACACTTCACATCTTCGCCTCTTTTCTTACTTGTCGTACCCTCCTCGTACACTCGAACTCTTCCTCATATACTTACCACATTTCTGTCATTGCTTCAGTTTCCAAAATCTCGGGGTTACTATCTCTAACTTGGTCATCATTAACTGGGAACACTCTGGAGGGATCTCCGATTACTCTTCCGAAACATAGCAACATGGAATACCGGACGTACTGCCTCCTAAGTCGGACGGCAGTGCTAACTTATAGGCAACCTGGCCTATTCTACTATGATTTGAAAATGCCCAAAGTACCTCGGGCTAAGTTTCCCCTTCTTTCCAAATTTCGTCACACCCTTCCGGGGTGGTACCTTCAAGAAGACCCACCGTCAACCTGAACTCCAAGTGTCGACGCCGATCGTCCGCACGACTTCTGTTGACTCTGAGCTGCTAATAACTTCTTCTGGATAAGCTTCACCTTATCCACATCCTGCTGAAACAAGTAGGGACCAAACTATCTGAACCTTGCCAACATCGAACCAATCGACCGGCAACCTACACTTCCGCCCATACAAGGCTTCATAAGGCACCATCCGAATACTAAAATGGTAGCTATATAATACTCACTAAACAAGAGGCAAATAATCCTCACAGCTACCCCTGGAATCAAAACATCGGCCCGTAACCTATCCTCAAATGTCTGGATAAAACGCGTTGTTCGTCGTCCGGCCCGAGGTGAATGCACATCGAGACTCACCTGAGTTCCTAACCCCGCCTGGTAAAACCTCCCGAAAAAGAAATAGCCATAAATTGGGCTGCACTGCCTGCCATAAAATAAAAGTAGGAACCCCGTGCAGCCTTACAACCTTCCTGATATACAACATCTCGCATAACCCTCCGCCGAGTAAACAGTCCTGACTAAAAGACAAGATGGGCTGACCCCATCGGCCTACTACTGGTCGAACGCATCCACGAACTCGTACGATGGTCAACTAAACTTGGGCCTAACACCCTCGTGACCCTATCACATAGCGGGACCACCACAAATTTTCCTTACTTCAAACCGGGTTGCGGGTTGACCCGCAATATGGCCTCAACCCGACCCACTTCGTACTAAACTCTCGTTCCTAGTCCGGAACAATCTCCCTACTCAAGTCAAGAGAACCTAGTGGTCTTCTAAGCTCACTATCCTCTTCCATTTCACACCACTCATGGACTTATCACCTGAATATACTCCACGTATACAATGTGCTCCGACAAAGATTAACCGTAAAAATCATCCACTCAAGGCGACCTTGCATCCAAGGTCCTAACTGTTATAAATTCTAAGGCTCACAATCGTCTCGTCTCCAGACTTACCCTTTCTCAACTACCCATGTTTTCTAATCCACACCTAACACCATGCTATCCGCACATAGCACTCCACATGCATCTACCCTAACGACCTAAACAAGTCTCTTAAAGGCTGAAGATATCTCTGTAACTACTGCCTCACTTTCCCTTTGTCGCTCTAATCAAATCCTGCTCTGCTGGGCGCATAACTATAGAAGGTGATGAACCATCCACCGATCCCGAAGGCTGAGTCTCTACATCCGTTCTACCTCTGGTCGGACAACTCTCACCAAATGGCACTGTTGGTCGCAAGTATACAAGTTGTCGAAGTAGTACGACACTCCCCATAATGGAGTCTATCACAACGACCACAACGAGGTAGGGGTGACCTCGTCTGACTAACACCCCCTTATCCCGAACAACTGAACCCGCAACTGACTTGGTAGGCTAAGTCATCCCACATGTATCCCTCTTACCAGAAAATCGTCAATTCCTGTGACATAACGGTGCACTCTATCCTCCATGCCTGCCACTAAAGCGGGGACACAATGAGCCAATGAGTCAAACTCTATACTGTATTCCCGAAACGTCCGCCCGTTCTGCCTCAACATCATAAATCCATCTGCCCGAGCTCTCCTCATCTGCGAGGGCAAGAAGCGTGTAGAAAATGCCTCTAAGGTCTTGATCACTTTCCTGATCCGCTGCAACTGTCGAATAAACTCCTGAGGATCTTCCTCAGTTCTAGATCCATAGAACTCGGGTGGACTGCAACTCAAGAAGTCCCGAAATCTCAACTATCGGATCTAGGGTGAACTACTGGTACTGTCGGAACCTCCGACTCCCGTCCGTACTCATTCCCAGCCACCAGCCTAGCTAGTAACTGGGCCATCTCCTTGAACTCATATCCTCTGTTCCTGGCCGTGGCACCGGAGGCTCAGGTATCGTGGCCTCAGTAGAAACTGTTGCCGCTCTAAACTCTGCTGGGGCTAGCGGTGTCATAAAACTCGTCGTCTGAAGTACTATCTCAGGTAATGACCAGGCCTGTGCCCTCGTAACCCTCTGTGTTCTACTCGTAGCTCCCTCTGCTGCCTTGCCCTTCTGGGCCCTGGTTGCCTTGCGTAGAGGCGTAACGGGTACATAAGAATACGCCAGAGGGAGTCCAACTTATAACACAGCTCTAAGGCACGATCTCAGAGTGAGAAGAATGGAAACCAATCCTAAATATCCTGTAGCCTCCTGATTATAGATGTGGTGCACAACACACCGATAATCAAGACTCTACTTGTTATACCCCATATTTCCAGAGTATGTACGTGAGGGCGTACGTACAAAAGTCTAAGCCTTAAGTTGGGCATAGGACGAAAATTTGTGCACAACACACGAAACGAATTGTTTTTCGACGAAACGTTTTACGAACTTTGCGAAGGGAAAATTACGGCTATGTCATTTATAATTTTTGCGGATTTTTCCAAGAGATGAAATATTTTGGACCAACGAGAGGGCGACACTTGTCACCCTCAAGTGGACGGTTGTGGTGGCCGAAAGTGGGGCATTTTCTTGGCATTTTTTTGGGCCTAAAACATGGGTCAATGTTTGGAGTGATTTGTGGAGTAGAGGGCTAGGGGGCACTTGGGCAAATCCTCACCCTCCACTTGCCCCCCACTTGTCTTCATCTTGACCATTGATTTCCCTATAAATACCCCCCATTGTTGAAGACTTCTTCATCCACTCCACACATTTCTAAGTCTTGAAAATCCCCCCCCCCCCCCTCTTGTAGAAGCTCTCGTCCAAAAAGCCTCCCCCTCCCCCTTTGTGAGGCCTTGTGGCCGAGAGGTACCCCCCCCCCCCCCTTCCTAGTGGTGCTAGCCAGGGTACCCCACTACCTTGAGTTGTTCTCATAAAATACACCCTCCTTGGTAGAAAAGTATTCTCCAAGTATTGTTACTATTCCAAAATACCTTGGCCCAAATACCTTGTAGTATTCCAAGGTTACACCTATACTAAAAGCCGAAATACTATTATACTTCCTTTAGCCACTAAACTAACCCTAAGGAAATCTTCATAGCGAGTTGAAGTATTAAGAAGAAGTTGTGTAGAACTTCTAAGGGTTGTTTGGAGCGGGTTGGGCGCCAGTAGGAGCTGAGCGTTGCTCGGGATCGACATTAAAACTTGGATAATTTTGGGCTTATCGAGGTAAATACTCTTGTCCTTCTATTGTAATTGGAAATTACATCGTAGTAGTATAGAAATAAGTATAATATATATATAAGGATGGTATAAGAGAAGAGAAATGAATTGAAATCACATCGAAGAATATTAAGAAGAAAGTGATTGTACTTACATAGAATTTGTATTCTGATGAACTTGTGTAGATTGGCGGGTAGGGAAGTGCTGCCCAATTTTTCGTAGAATAAAGGAATCTGTATCTAGAATTATTCTGCAGAGTAGTCTAGATGTTGATAGACTTATTTGACCGATATAGGTTGAAGTACTGCGAGTAGCGTATTCTACTCGAAGGGTGGAAAAGGCTAGCGGATTCTGATGCTTTGGAGCTTTTGCTATTAGTCGATAATCGTCGCGAGGTATGTGATTCTTCCTATCCTCTTGAGCATGATATTTTAAAAGAATATATATAGTACGGTAGACGTACATGTGTTAACTGAACGTGGTTTTACTTCGATGTCTTTTGACTTGAGTTTTAAATAATATAAGAATCTTGAAGTATATCAAAAGAATTAAGAATCGTTTTTGAAAGAAGAGTAATACCGGATTTTAAAAGCTTAAGAGTTATACTAGCTTTATGGGAAGTTAGGTATAACGACTTAAGAGAAATAAAAAGAATGGTTTATTGATTTTAGAAGTTAAGAGACTTAATATTAAAAGATAAGAGACTTGCCTTAATCAAATTGATATGAAAGTTGTTTAGAAGTGTGAAACCTCATTCGTGAGTAATGAGTACTTGGTTTTTAAAGAATAATGTTTTGCTGATTTCGGAAATGAGAATAAGTATCGAATGAACCACTGCCGTGTTAATAAAGGAAAATGTATTGACAAATAAGTAATTATATTAAAACCAGTAGAAACCTCCATCTGCATAGAAGCTAAGATAAGACAAAATTGTATTACATTTCCTAGATCATGGCTGCTTTAATAAGATGGTTATAAACAAAAATCCCTCATAAGGCATATGTTGCTCAAAATGTTTTAAAAGAGAATTACGTTGTTAAATGATTAAGACTATGAACTATGAACTATGAAATCTTTCAAAAATAAGAGACGTGAATATTTGAAATTAGGCAAACTTGAAATTTGGAAAAGAATGTTGTAACTTGATTTTAAAAGGAGAAGTGTTTTGGTTTAAAAAGGAAGGTACGGAAGTTGTTTTGGTTTACTTAAAAATGTTAGTCACTCTATTTTTTTATAATACGGGCATCGGGTGACCTTTGTAAAAGAAATGGATCCTTTAAAAAGAATTTAACGTACGTAGTACTCTGGGGTTAAAAACCTGGACTTTGGCATAAAATGAAAGTACCTTGAGTTGTGTGTAACTTGCCTATGTTTGCGTGTGATAGCCTTGTCGCTAGTATTGTATTTCTATACCACGCGTCTCTCAATGGAGGGCCGACTGATTTGTTATGATATTACTTGGACGTACCGGCAGTGACGGAGAATTCCACGGGTACGCTCCTGTTGATAGTGTTATTCCATGGACTAGCTCTCCGTGAGGTTTTTACTGATTCGGCCTTGGTATCTGGTGGTTGGCTTTCGTACTTGCCGTCTCGTGGTGATTCGGCATTGGTACAGTAGTTAGCCTTCGACTTGCCCGTTCGGTTTAGTGGCGAAGTCTCGTGATCTGACCTTGGTATCGGTAGTTAGCCCTCGTGCTTGCCGGTCGCCTCGTGACCACGGCCCAGTATCTGGTAGTTGGCTTCGTACTTGCCCGTATCGACCGTGGCGAGTCTCGTGATCTGACCTTGGTATCCGTAGTTAGCCCTCGTACTTGCCGGTCACTACGTGACACGGCCTTGGTATCCGTAGTTGGCTTCGTACTTGCCCCGTATCAGCTCCGTGGTTTGGTTGTATAGTATTGTTAGTATGGCTTTGGTATCTGGTAGTTGGCTTTCGTACTTGCCCCGGTCAGTTGATGATGCGGCTTTGGTATCAGTAGTTAGCCTTCATACTTGCCCGTCACGGTTTATGACTCGTAGGACTTGGAGTTCATGTGTACCCTTGGTGTTATTATATCATAGGCTGGCGGTGAGGAAGGTATTCCACGCATGATTGATGTCGAGGCGTGAGACCCATAGTTATATTTGAGTGATGACTTTGAGGCGTGAGTCACGACTTACATATTCGCTTATTTATTATGGATAGTTTGGTTATCATACATGTCTCCGCTTTATATAGACTACTATGATTTCATTCTGATATTTTGATTTCACATACTTAGTACTGTTGTCTTGACCTCCTTCGAAGTGCGTTCATGCCGCGGTAGAGGTACACCGATCGTTGATCTCGCCATAGGATCACAATTCAGCGTATTGGGAAGCTCCGTTTCTCGGAGGCTTATCTTTTGGTATAGTCCACATCCTTTGTAGGTACTTGTACATTCGGTGGTATGGCGAGCCCTGTCCGTCATGTTGTATAAAAACTCTTAAGTGCATGTAGTATTGTTGTGGGCAGGGTTTGTAAGGATGTAACTGTTCCAGTTTTAGTATATATGCAAAAAGGTAACCGGCTGGTTGGCCTGTTTTTATTCATATCTCTTGTTTAATGTTTAAAGTTTTTATTTCCGCTGATTTTCTCTGATGTTGTATCACTAGGGTGCCCGGGGTAAGGCACAAGTCACGGGCCCGGGATCGAGTCGTGACAAAAGTGGTATCAGAGCAGTTAGTCCTCGGAAAGTGTCTACAGACCGTGTCTAGTAGAGTCTTGATTATCGGTGTGTTGTGCACCACGTCTATAATCTGGAGGCTGCAGGACATTTAGGATTGGTTTCCATTCTTCTCATTCTGAGATCGTGCCTTAGAAACGTGTTATAAGTTGGACCCTCGACGCATTTCGTTTTTACGATTATGCCTCCGCGCCAGCAACCGGGCCCAGATGGGCAAGGCAGCCGGAAGCGCTAGTAGGATCTGAGAGAGTGCGGCGCGAGCCGATCATTACGAGATAGTGCTTGAGGCAGCGAGTTTTGCGCGCCGCCCGGCCTCGATGAGTTTAGAGCGCGGCGGTGGCTGCCGAGACCAGATACACGAGCCTCGGTCCACGGCTGGAGCGAAGAGATGGGTTACAAGGAGATGGCGATTATTGGCGGAGATAGTGGCAAGGCACGAGGAAAAGGCTGGATCGCGATTCCGTGCCGTGTACCGTAGTTCACCCAAGAGCGGATAGTTTGAGACTTCGGGACTTTCTGAGTTGCAGCCCACCAGTGTTTTATGGATCGAGGCACGAGGATGATCGCGGGAGTTCATCCGAAGCGATTCTGACGGATCATGAGTGATCAAGGCTTCGAGACCGAGTCGTGGTCTTAGGTTCGCATCGGCCGCGTGATACTGCAATGAT
The DNA here is from genome assembly GCA_029844215.1 of Przewalskia tangutica. Lineage (NCBI taxonomy): Eukaryota > Viridiplantae > Streptophyta > Magnoliopsida > Solanales > Solanaceae > Przewalskia > Przewalskia tangutica. The sequence continues at coordinate 30,704,000 of CM056728.1, read as the reverse complement.
CGTTTGATTCGTGGAGCTGTCCCGGGGAAGCAGCGCCTCGGTATTTGGGGCGAGTTCTCGGAGGCATTTCTTGCACATTTCTTGCCCCACGCAAGGAGGGCTCGGGCGACAAATTTTTGGTGTTGAGGCGCAGCGGGCGTGCGGTTGGAGTACAATGTGAGTTCGACTCATTGGCTCGGTATGTCCCGCGTTAGTAGCGATATGGAGGGCAGTACCGCTATGTCACAGGCTCGACGATTATTTGGCGAGAGTTGCGGGTGTAGCTCTTCACCGGCATGGACATTGCCCGCATGCAGTTTATGCGCAGGTGTGAGGCGGAGAGGTCGACGGAATGACCAAGATCAGCGAGAAGAGGCGAGCAGCGAGGTCCTTTGATAACTTTCGAGGCGGACCGCCTCAGCAGACTAGTTATGTACCTCCTCCCGATGCAGTGGTCCTCCACACCGGGACCTTCGGGATATTCGAGGCGGTCGGGGCTCCTGTGTTTGATTTTCGGAGTAGGAGTACTCACGGATGAGGTCGCCTTGTCTCGGTGTGGCGTTGTGGAAAACTTCATAAGGAGAGTGTCGTACTAATTTGGGGATTGTTATTCTTGCGGCCAACGGGGCCATCTGGCGAGATGTCCGACGGGTAGCACCGTGGGATAGCACTGACTACGAGATCGATTGCGGGTTCTTCACCTTCCATAGCTAGGCGGGATGCTCATACACCTGAGCCACAGCGGTCGCGGTAGAAGTTCGATTTTTAGCGGTCCTTTGAACCGCCTATCTTTCGTATATCCTTGACCCTCAGAGATCGGCATCGTGTTATGATGATTATATGTTGAGTACTATGTACAGATAGCATTGTGTATATTGTGGTTTAGAGACATGGTTAGTTGAAAGAATAAGTATGGGGACAGGGAAGGTATGAACCTTAGAATATTTCACAATTGAGACCTTAGATGTAAGGCCGTCTTGAGTAAAGGATTTTGCAAATGATCCTTGTCAAAGTGCATTATATGCCAGGGTGTATTAGTGTGATAAGTCCATGGGTAGTTTGGGATGGAAGTGGTAGCTTTCATGATGTGAATTAGTAAGATTGTTCCGGATCGAGAAACAAGAGAGTTCGGCACGATGGAGGGTCGGGTTGAGGACGTATTGCGGGTCAACTCGTAGCCCGGAATGAGGTGGGGTCAGTTCGAGGTGGTCCCTCCAGGTGGTAGGGTCACGAGGGTGCTAGGCCCAAGTTTAGATGACCATCGTATGAGTTCGTGGATATGTTCGACCAGAATCGGATCGTAAAGGCCGAGGAATGGCCTTAAAGGAATTTGAGGCTAGTAAGGTGACCAAGTTTGGAGGTAGTGACTCCAAAGTTTTGGAAACCGAAGCAATGACTGAAGTATGGTACGTATACTAGAAAGAGTTCAAGTGTTCGAGAAGAGTACGACGAGTAAGGAAAGAAGTGAACATGTGCTAAGAAAATAGGAATGATCATTTTGTTGTGAAGTGAAGATGCGAAGGGAGTATCCTTTAGACCAGGGTGGAAGCTTTTGTGATGTAGGAGTGATTCCTCGTTGACTTGGGTTAAGTATTTGCGCGTGTGTTATTTTGTGGCCAGGTGTGGCATTGGCAACTTGTTTAAATTATGAGGAACCTTGTCGTTATCTGTCTTGATAAGGAACATTCGGGACGAATGTTTCTAAGGAGGGGAGAATGTTATACCCCGTATTTCTAGAGTATGTACGTGAGGGCGTACGTACAAAAGTCTAAGCCTTAAGTTGGGCATAGGACGAAAATTTGTGCACAACCCACGAAACGAATTGTTTTTCGACGAAACATTTTCTGAACTTTGCGAAGGGAAAATTACGGCTATGTCATTTATAATTTTTGCGGATTTTTCCGAGAGATGAAATATTTTGGACCAACGAGAGGGCGACACTTGTCACCCTCAAGTGGACGGTTGTGGTGGCCGAAAGTGGGGCGTTTTCTTGGCATTTGTTTGGGGCCTAAAACATGGGTCAATGTTTGGAGTGATTTGTGGAGTAGAGGGCTAGGGGGAACTTGGGCAAATCCTCACCCTCCACTTGCCCCCCACTTGTCTTCATCTTGACCATTGATTTCCCTATAAATACCCCCCATTGTTGAAGACTTCTTCATCCACTCCACACCTTTCTAAGTCTTGAAAATCCTCCCCCCGCCCCCTCTTGTAGAAGCTCTCGTCCAAAGAGCCTCCCCCTCCCCCTTTGTGAGGCCTTATGGTCGAGAGGTACCCCCCCCCCTTCCTAGTGGTGCTAGCCAGGGTACCCCTACCCGAGTTGTTCTCGTAAAATACACCCCACGGTAGAAAAGTATTCTCCAAGTATTGTTACTATTCCAAAATACCTTGGCCCAAATACCTTGTAGTATTCCAAGGTTACACCTATACTAAAAGCCCAGAAATACTATTATACTTCCTTTAGCCACTAAACGAAACCCTAAGGAAATCTTCATAGCGAGTTGAAGTATTAAGAAGAAGTTGTGTAGAACTTCTAAGGGTTGTTTGGAGCGGGTTGGAGCGCCCAGAGTAGGAGCTGAACGTTGCTCAGGATCGACATTAAAACTTGGATAATTTTGGGCTTATCGAGGTAAATACTCTTGTCCTTCTATTGTAATTGGAAATTACATACTGTAGTAGTATAGAAATGAGTATAAGATATATAGAAGGATGGTATAAGAGAAGAGAATTGAATTGAAATCACATCAGAAGAATATTAAGAAGAAGACTGAACTGTACTTACATAGGACTGTATTTACAGTAGACTTGTGTAGATTGGCGGGTAGGGAAGTGCTGCCCAATTTTTCGTAGAATAAAGGAATCTGTATCTAGAATTATTCTGCAGAGTAGTCTAGATGTTGATAGACTTATTTGACCGATATAGGTTGAAGTACTGCGAGTAGCGTATTCTACTCGAAGGGTGGAAAAGGCTAGCAGGATTACAGTACTTTGGAGCTTTTTGCTTATAGTCGATAATCGTCGCGAGGTATGTGATTCTTCCTATCGTCTTGAGCTTGATATTTTAAAAGAATATATATAGTACGGTAGACGTACGTATGTTAACTGAACGTGGTTTTACTTCGATGTCTTTTGACTTGAGTTTTAAATAATATAAGAATCTTGAAGTATATCAAAAGAATTAAGAATCGTTTTTGAAAGAAGAGTAATACCGGGTTTTAAAAGCTTAAGAGTTATACTAGCTTTATGGGAAGTTAGGTATAACGACTTAAGAGAAATAAAAAGAATGGTTTATTGATTTTAGAAGTTAAGAGACTTAATCTTAAAAGATAAGAGACTTGACTTAATCAAATTGATATGAAAGTTGTTTAGAAGTGTGAAACCTCATTCGTGAGTAATGAGTACTTGGTTTTTAAAGAATAATGTTTTACTGATTTCGGAAATGAGAATAAGTATCGAATGAACCAACGTGTTAATAAAGGAAAATGTATTGACAAATAAGTAATTATATTAAAACCAGTAGAAACCTCCATCTGCATAGAAGCTAAGATAAGACAAAATTGTATTACATTTCCTAGATCATGGCTGCTTTAATAAGATGGTTATAAACAAAAAACCCTCATAAGGCATATGTTGCTCAAAATGTTTTAAAAGAGAATTACGTTGTTAAATGATTAAGACTATGAACTATGAACTATGAAATCTTTCAAAAATAAGAGACGTGAATATTTGAAATTAGGCAAACTTGAAATTTGGAAAAGAATGTTGTAACTTGATTTTAAAAGGAGAAGTGTTTTGGTTTAAAAAGGAAGGTACGGAAGTTGTTTTGGTTTACTTAAAAATGTTAGTCACTCTATTTTTTTATAATACGGGCATCGGGTGACCTTTGTAAAAGAAATGGATCCTTTAAAAAGAATTTAACGTACGTAGTACTCTGGGGTTAAAAACCTGGACTTTGGCATAAAATGAAAGTACCTTGAGTTGTGTGTAACTTGCCTATGTTTGCGTGTGATAGCCTTGTCGCGCTAGTATTGTATTTCTATACCACCGCGTCTCTCAATGGAGGGTCGGCTGATTTGTTATGATATTACTTGGACGTACCGGCAGTGACGGAGAATTCCACGGGTACGCTCTTGTTGATAGTGTTATTCCATGGACTAGCTCTCCATGAGGTTTTTACTGATTCGGCCTTGGTATCTGGTGGTTGGCTTTCGTAGTTGCCGCCTCGTGGTCGATTCGGCCTTGGTACACAGTAGTTAGCCTTCGCACTTGCAGATTCAGTTTAGTGGTGAAGTCTCGTGATACGACCTTGGTATCGGTAGTTAGCCTCGTACTTGCCGGTCGACACGTGACACGACCTGGTATCCGTAGTTGGCTTTCGTACTTGCCGTGTCGACCGTGGCGGAGTCTTGTGATACGGCCTTGGTATCTGGTAGTTAGCCCTCGTACTTGCTCCGGTCAGTTACGTGACACGGACTTGGTATCTGGTAGTTGGCTTTCGTACTTGCCCCATATCAGCTCCGTGGTTTGACTGTATAGTATTGTTAGTACGGCTTTGGTATCTGGTAGTTGGCTTTCGTACTTGCCCCGGTCAGTTGATGATGCGGCTTTGGTATCTGGTAGTTAGCCTTCATACTTGGACTTGGAGTTCATGTGTACCCTTGGTGTTATTATATCATAGACTGCCGGCAGTGAGGAAGGTATTCCACGGGCATGATTGATGTCGAGGGCGTGAGACCCATAGTTATATTTGAGTGATGACTTTGAGGGCGTGAGTCCCTGACTTACATGACTGCTTATTTATTATGGACTGTAGTTTGGTTATCATACATGTCTCCTGCTTTATATAGACTACTATGATTTCATTTACGATATTTTCGATTTCACATACTTGGTACTGTTGTCTTGACCTCCTTCGGGCTACGTTCATCTGCGCGGTAGAGGTACACCGATCGTTGATCCTCGCCATAGGATCACAATTCGCGTATTAGGAAGCTCGTTTCTCCGAGGCTTATCTTTTGGTATAGTCCCTGTCCTGTAGGTACTTATACATTCGGTATGGCGGGCCTGTCCCGTCATGTTGTATAAAAACTCTTAAGTGCATGTAATCTTGTTGTGGCGAGTTTGTAAGGATGTAACTGTTCGATTTTAGTATATATGCAAAAAGGTAGCAATTTGGTTGCTTTGTTTTTATTCATATCTCTTGTTTAATGTTTAAAGTTTTTATTTCCGCTGATTTTCTCTGATGTTGTATCACTAGGGTGTCCGGGGTAAGGCACGATCCACGGGCCGGATCGGTCGTGACACTACTGACACGGATGCGTAGACACTTTCCGAGGATTAATCGCTCGATACCACTTTTGTCACGACCGACCTAGGGCGTGGTCGATGTCTTACCGGGCACCCTAGAGATACAAACATCAGAGAAAATCAGCGAAAATAAAAACTTAAGCATGAATCAAGACATAAAATAAGCAATAGGCTAACCAAAACGGTTACCTTCCTGAATATATATAAAAATTGAGCGATTAAATCCCACAAACCCCGCCACAACAAAGACTACTGCACTTCAAGAATGTAAACACAACTACGACGACGGGGCCCGCCATACCCCGAATGTACAAGAACCTACAATGACAGGACTATACAAAGATAAGCCTCGAGAAACGGAGCTTCCCAAACGCCGAATCGTGATCCTATGAGCGAGAATCAACAATCGCGGTGTACCTCTGCACTGCGGCACGCGAGAAGGAGGTCAGATGCAACAGTATGTGAAATCAAAATCAGAAATGAAATCATAATAGTCTATATAAAGCAGAAGACATATATGATAACCAATTTCTGATACACACATGTAGCGATATGTCAAGTCGTGACTCACGCCTTTAAAGTCATCACTAAAATATAACCACGGGTCTCATGCCCACAATATCAATCATGTCGTGGAATTCCTTCCTCATCCGGCGTCCATGATATAAAATCACCAAGGAATACACTGAACACGTGTCCCACTGTGTCATAATAAAACCGTACGGGGTAAGTACGAAGGCATAGCCGACTACTAAAACCCACCGTACCAACAATGCTATAAGACTGTATCACGAGGTCTTTCTAGACCGCGCCACATGATCGAAGTTGGCCACTCGCCCTCAGTATCAATGTGCGCGTCTAATCCTGGAACTTACCGCAGCTCCGCATGGGTCACACAGACCCGCATGAGGTATTCCTCGCATCGAGGGTGGCAAGTCCTCGGCATAATAACAAGTCAGGGGGGTAAGTGGTATAATATCAGCATAACTGCTTATCGTTAAACAACATAAGCACAACAAGAAAACCCCCTTACACAAACGTCACAAGACACTAACACACGTAGCATCATAACAAGTTTACTTATCAAACCAACAAGAAAGTATTACAAGGCTATCACAAGCCAACATAGTCAAGTTACTCACACAAAAGTCACACGATACCCGTAGTATTAAAATAGAGTAACTATCTTTTAAGTAAACCAAAACAATTTCCATACCTTCTTTTTAAATCAATCTTAAGACAAAAGCATGCCTTCCTTTTTAAACAAAGACACTTTTTCCTTTTTAAAGTCAAGTAGCAATATACTTTTTAAACCAAGTGTCTTACTCTTTTAAAAACAAGTAACGTATACCTTTAAATCAAGTTACTTCTCCTTTCCCAAAATCAAGTTGTTTATAAGTCAAGTCTCTTTACTTTCAAAAATCAGGCTCTTAATCTTTCAATCATATCTTTTAAGGAAACCAACTTCCAACCCTTAAAATGTCAAGTTATCATTTTAAATCCAATGATAAAACCATTCTTTTGTTTTCATAAAGTCGTTATAAATAACTTCCCATAAAGCTATTATAACACTTTATGTTTTACACCAACCAAGGACAACTATTCTTATTTTCGAAATCAAGATAACTTTATTCTTTAAAAGACCACACACTCGGACACAAAAGGAAAATCAAATTCCTTTAAACACACGTGCGTCTACCGCACTAAATATATTTCACAAATATCATGCTAGAAAGGATAGGAAGAGGTTCACATACTGTTATACCCCGTGGTTCGGTCCGACATGATCGGGAGTCTCAGCGCCCGCAGCTGAGCGTACGCGGCGCCAGCGGGTGATTGTAAGCATGGCCGGAAAACGACATGCCGCGCGGAAGATCCGAGAGGTCGCTGAGTTTCAGCGGCCACCGGAAGCGAGGGCCGCGGCGCCGTAAAGTCCCGAGAGTCCGCAGGAGTTGCGGCGCCAGCAGCTCTGCGAGGCAGCAGCGCGGCGAAATCATGAAAACTTAGGAAAATCTGATCTTTTCTTTTAATAGGGCATGGGTGGGTGACAAGTGTCCCCACCCATCTGATTTCTACATGCATTATATTGACCAAGTCTTAAAGGCTTGGTTATTTTTCATCTCTCTCTTAGAAAAGCTCCTCCTTCTCTCTAAAACTCTAAGAGGTATTCTAGCCTTAGGAAATGTTACACCCCGTAAATTCAAGGAGTTAAGATAAGAACATACCAGGGGAAATAAGTTTTGAGAGACGATAGATAAGTTGGCAAACATGTGTTGGACGGATTTGAGTTTACCTTGGAGTGTTGTACCCCAGTTGTTAAGAGTTTCGAGGTGTCTAAAAGCCTAATATGTAGTTCGTTAAATCTAGATCCCAACGCAACAAACCGTTCGTCGATAGGGCATCGGGGTCAAAAGTTATGGAAGTTTCAAGTTTGGTGCGCAGTGCCGCGGCGATTTTGCTTGAGGTGCAACGCGGCGGAATGCTGCGCGGCGCGGTTATCTTGGGGTCATGAGGTTGCAGCGCCGCGGCGCCGGAATGCAGGGCCGCGGCGCCGGAATGCTGGAACATTTTCTCGGAAGTGGAAGCGCCGCGGCGCCGGCGGCGGGGCCGCGGCGCCAAGGCGGGATTTTTCGCGATAAAAGGCTGAAATCAGGAGATATTTTGTTAAAAACCTATGGGAGGGTGACAAGTGTCCCTCCCATCCCTTTTGACCAGATTAGGGCCTATTTTAGGGCCAAGTCTTGGAAGACTTGGCCATTTCATTTCAAAACCCTTCCATGGAAAACCCTCTCCCTTCTCTCTAGTTTTTGGAAGAAACCTAGCTTTAGAGGAGATTGTTGGAGCGGCGGCAAGAAGGAAAAGTGTGGGTAAACTCGTGGGGAGCGCTGGTATATGATTTTGGCGGAAAGAAGTGGAAGAAAGGGGCTTTTGTGGGTTTCTCCAAAGGTAAAAGTTTTCCCCTTTCTCTTGGTTATGAGCCTAAGGCTGTTATATTTTAGTAGTATAGCTGTGAGCACGAGGTCGTTTTATTTTAGTGGTTTAGAATTGAGCCTAAGGTCGTTATATTGTAGTAGTATAGAGTTGAGCCCGAAGGTCGTTTTATTTTGAATAGATTTGGGTCTTGTTGTCTTGTTGAAGATGTCTAGGGCTAGATATCATGTTAGGCCTAAGGACTTGGATTGGAAAGTATTGAAAGGGATTTAAGAATCGGTTTATGGTTGGCCAAGAATGGCATGGAAAGTATTGGGTTATTTTGTATTATTGTGGGGCGTTGGGTTATTGAATTCGACCTTAACAAAGGTGGCAAGTTAGTAGAAACCAAGGAAGTGCCGTCCAAATTGTCGTAGAATTTAGGGACTTTGCACTTAGTTTATTCTACGTTCAAAGCTAGAGATTGATAGACGTTTTATGATCCTTATAGGATTGAAGTACTACGTGTAGCATATTCCTCTTAAGGGAGATAGTACTGTGGAGCATTTTGCTTATTGTCGACAATCGTCGCGAGGTATGTGATTCTTCCTATCCTCTTCAGCATGACTATTTGTAAAATATATAGTGCGGTAGACGCACGTGTGTTAAAGGAATTTGATTTCCCTTTTGTGTCTTGACTTGATATGAAGTGTTAAGGGCTTCATTGTGTGGAAATAGTAGTAAAGTCTTATCCGTTAGTAACGGTACTTTCGGTGGTTAAAGAATGAGCCCTATTGGTCTCATAAATGTTTATAGTGGTAATTGGTTGGTTTAAAACATAAAGTGTTATAACGGCTTTATGGGAAGTTTGTTATAACCACTTTATGTAGCTAAGAATGGTTTGTTTATTTAAAAAGATAAGAGACGTGACTTGTAAATGACCTAAATGGTGTTGAAAAGTATAAAACCTAATTCGTGAGATATGAATACTTGGTTTTTAAAAAGAATAACGTTACAATTTCGGAAATGGGAATAAGGATCGAACAAGCCAACGTCGATAAAGGAAAGAAGTAATGACATTAATCATATTAAAACCAAAGAGAAACCTCCATCTGCATAGAAGCTAAGATAAGACAAAATGGCATTACATTTCCTAGATCATGGCTGCTCTAATGAGAATTATTGAAATCAAGTTTTGATCTTCTTAAAAATTCCAACGTAAGAATTCGATTTTCTAAAGGAAAAGAGACTTAAGGATTTGAAGTATTTTGGTTTAAAAGAAAGGCATGATTTTGTCTTGACTTGTTTTAGTAATCATAAAGTGTTGTAATAGCTTTATGGGAGGTTAGTTATAACGACTTTATGGAAAATAAGGAAATGGTTTCATTATTAGATTTAAAATAGTAACTTGATTTTGGAAAAGGGGAAGTAACTCGTTTTCAAATATTGAACTCCTTGTGATGGAAAAACATAAGTGACTTGTTTATAAAGGGTAGGAGTGCCTTGATCCAAAAAGGGGTTAAGTACTTGGATTTTAATGGTATACTTGACATTGTGGTAAGAAGTATGTATAGTACCTTGAGTTGGGTGTAACTTGCCTCTGCTTGTTGTGGTAGTCTTTGTTGTGCAAGTGTTTGGTTGTGTGCTACCGAGTCTCGATGGTGGTAGCTATCCGTTGATTGATGGGCGTCGACACGTTGGGTAGCCCACGAGTATTGCTTCCATCAGATCTATCCTCTTGGACACGCCGACACGTTGGGTAGCCCACGTATGCTTCCATTAGGATTGTTATCCGTTAGTTGTTTGGACATCGACACGTTGGGTAGCCAGCGTGTATGCTTCCACAATGAGTATCATCTTGTTATTTCCTTTGGGCATACTGACACGTTGGATGGTCCACGGGTATGGGCCCATTAGGACGGTTCCATGGCCATTCTTATACCGAGGTGAGATGCCGGGGCATGCGGCCATTGTGCGGGTTAAAATCCCGGGTTGTATTTGAGTGATGATTTCACGCACGAGTCCTCGACTTGACATGACCGCTATATGTTGTGTACTGTAGTTTCGTTATCATACATGTCTCCTGCTTTATATAGACTATTATGATTTCATTTACAGTATTTTACAGTTTCACATACTTGGTACCTGTTGTACTGACCTCCTTCGGGGGGCTGCGTTCATGCCGCAGGTTGAGGTACATAGCTTGCTGATCCACTCTCTTAGGATTGCTGTTCGGTTCTCGGAAAGCTCCATATCTCGAGCTTTGCCCCGTGGTACGGTTCCTCAAGTAGTAGACTTTTGTATATTCAGGGGCATGGCGGGGCCTGTCCGTCATTATGGTTTCAAATTCTTAGAGGTCCAGCATGCCTTTGTTGTGGCGAGTTTGTAAGGGATGAATCGCTCAAGTTTTAAATTATGTACAAAAAGGTAACCGTTGGGTTAGCCTGCTTTCTTATTTCACTGTTTTATATGTTTAAGTTTTTATTTCCGCTGGTTTTCTCTGATGTTGTATCACTAGGGTGCCCGGGGTAAGGCACCAGTCACGGGCCCGGGTTCGGGTCGTGACAGGAAAAATCTGAAAAAAGTAAAAGGCAAGAAAGAAGCTTGTGGCTAGCTTGTGAAGGTTGTTGTGGTGGTGTTCTTGGAATAGAAACTAGCAAATTGTTGGATAAATTTGGCTAAAGCTCTAAGATAATGATTCTTCCTCTATTATTAGTTTTAGTGTTGCATGTTAAGAAGAAAGTACTTGTGGTAGTAGATAATGCTATTAGGGTCATTGCATGCAAGAAATGTGGGTTGGGTATGAAGGTTTTGGCTAAAGAGATATTATGAGCATGTTGTAGCCTACAAACTATCTTAGAATTGTTAAGTGTATTATTATAACTAATGGGGCGGAATTTTACACACCCAAGATTAGGTGTGTAATCCCCTTTGTGTTGGTTTGGATGTTGGGCCTTAATGAGGCGTTTTAGTGTTGAAAAATCGGCCTTTGAAAAGGTGGAAAAGTGAGTAGAAACAAAGGAAATGCTGCCCAATTTTCCTTAGGAATTGGTAACTTGAATTTGGGATTTCTACATTGAAATTAGAGGTTAATAAACGCACTATGGTTATTATAGGTTGACATATTACTTGCGGTAGTTGGACTTAGCAAGTGGATTGACCGAAGAGGTATGTAGAGCTTTCCTATCTCTTGAGCATGAATAGTTGTATCTATGTAGTACGGTATACGTACAAGATTTGATAATCTACACTCGTTTTAAAGTATATGATACTTGTTTCATTTCAAAAGTATAAGTTCCTTGGATTTAGGGAAAATGTATTTGACAAAGGAATAACGCTAATATAATGACTTTATGGGAAGTTGGTTATATTAGTTTTTGAAAGGTTCACAAAGAATGGTTTACTCTAATTAAAACAAGTACGGGTAAAGGATTTGAAACTATGGAAGGTTGATTGATTTTAGGCATTGGTTGCCTAAGGTTTTAAAGGAAATGAAGTCACTTGATTTAGAAGCCTATTATATTTTCTAAAAGGAAATGTGACTTGTTTTGAAAAGAAATTGTAACTTTATACTATGGTGATTAGTATCTTGGAATCTTTGTATAAAAAGAGTTTTCTTAAAAAGTTAGAAGTACATGGTACTTGGGTTGAATTCTTGGATTTTCTATTAAAAGACATGTTAGTGCCTTAGGATACTAAAATGAGAGGATATATTAATAATGTTAATAAGAAGTTAGGGGATTACTTAACTTGCTTATGTTAGGATAAGCCGGTAGTGCTTATGTATGATACGATAGGCCGGTAGTGCTTATGTTGTGATATGATAGGCCGGTAGTGCTTATGTATGATATGATAGGCCGGTAGTGCTTATGTTATGTATGATAGCCGGATGAGCTATGTTATATATGTTATACCCCGTATTTCCAAAGTATGTACGTAAGGACGTACGTAGAAATTTGAAACTTTTAATATTGGCTTGGCCGAAAATTATTTGTGCACAACACCCGTTTAGAGTCGTTTTTCGACGAAACGTTTTCCACGACTTTCGTAGGGAATTTCCGCTATGTCATTTTTAATTTTTGCGGATTTTTAGAGACGAAGCGTGTTGGGCCAACAAGAGCGCCACTTGGCACCCTCCATTGGCGGACGTGAGGCTCGGTTGTAACCCGATTGGAATGGCTTTAGTTGGTAGGATATTTGTGTGTTAGTTGGTTAAGGGGCACTTGGCAAGATCTTGGCCCTACACTTGCTAGGCACTTGGCTAGATCTTGGCCATTGGTTGGCCTTGGCTTGTGCTATAAATACCCTCTAAGGTTGAAGACTTCATCCCAAAATGCCTAAGTCTTGAGAGCCTTCCCTCCCCATTCGTGAGGCCCCCTCGGCGAGTTTCCCCACAGTGGGGTAGTCGAGGTAGCCACCCCCTCCTTTGTGGTGTGGCCGTGGGGTACCCCCCCCCTAGCCTAGTTTGTTTTCATATAATACCCCCCCCCGCTTGGTAGAAATCCTCTCAATAGTATTGTTATAATGCCCAAATTACCTTAGCCTTATACCGTGTTGTATTCTAAGGTTATACCTATACGAAAAGCCGTAAATACTATTATACTTACCGTCACTCACCAAACCAAACCCTAGGAAAATCTCCATAGTCCGTTGGAGTATTGTGTAGAAGTTGGTTAGAAATTCTAAGGGTGGTTTAGAGCGGGTTGGGCGCGAGTTGGAGCTAAACGATTGCCCATGATCGACTTTAAGCTAGGATAATTATGGGCTTATCGAGGTAAATATCTTGTCCCTCTATTGTAATTGGAAATTACATGTTGTTGGAATATATAGTTGAAGTATACTATATATAGAATCAACGTAGTTATCGGCAATGTCTTTTGACTTAAGCCCAAATTAAAGAAGATTACTTGACCGTGATTACTTAGACATTACATGAGACTTGTGAAGTAGTACCGTGGAGTAGAATTGTACGTTAGGGTTAGATGTATAACCCCGGTTGGCTTGATAGCCGCCTCGATGGAGGAGGAGATTTACGCTGTCATGCGGGGAGGTCTTCGAATTTTGGTAGAATGTTCTACGATGAGATCTAAAATGTTAATAAGCGCCTTGTGGCCTTATAGGTTGAAGTACTACGTGTGGCGCGATCTACTTGGCTTAAGGAGTAGCCGACGGTTGGATGTACTTGAAGCGTTTTGCTATTAGTCGATACTCGTCGCGAGGTATGTGAACCTCTTCCTATCTCTTCTAGCATGATATGTGTGAAATATGTAAATGCGGTGACGTACGTGTCGAACGTATTTGATTGGTGTAAAACATAAAGTGTTATAACGGCTTTATGGGAAGTTGGTTATAACGACTTTATGTTGGTAAGAAAATACATGTGGTTTTAAAAGGTAATCGATTTGAACTATAATCGGCTTGTTATGTGTTAATAAAGAACTTGAAGTATTTCAAAAGATTTTTGAATCATTTTGAAAGAAGAAGTAATATTTGGTTTTTGAAAACTTAAGAGTTATACTAGCTTTATGGGAAGTTAGGTATAACGGCTTAAGAATGTTTCTTGATTTCGAAATCGAATGTGTATCGACAAACCACTGCGTTGTTAATAAAAGGAAATGTTTTGAATAATTAAGTATTATTAAAACGGAGAAACTTCCATCCGCATGAAGCTAAGATGAGACAAAATGATATTTCCTAGATCATGGCTGCTGTAATAAGATTGTAATAAACAAGAATATCCTACTCACATATAAGGCTTGGGTTTCTCAGATTGTTTAAAGGAGAATTATATTCTTAAATGAATAAGACTATGAACTACGAAACCTTTCAAAAAAATGAGAAACTTGAACATTGGAAATTAGGCAAACTTGAACATTGGAAAAGAATGTTGCTACTTGATTTTACAAAGAGAAGTAATTGATTTACTTTAAAAAGATAATCACTCTATTTTCATATACTACGGGTATTGTGTGACTTTTGTGAAAGTAACGTATCTTTTAAAGAGTTAATGTATGAAGTACTTTGGGGATAAAAACCCGATCTTGTTAATCATATAGTAGAAAGTACCTTGTGTGAACAACTTGATTGTATTGGTTTGTGATAGCCTTGTAATACTTCTTGTTGCTTTGATAAGTAAACGTGTTAGGATGCTACGTGTGTTAGTATCTTGTGATGTTTGTGTAAAGGGGTTTCCCTTGATTGTGCTTATTAACTATCAGTCGTTATGATAGTATTGTGGCATTCATCTCTTGAGATGATTCCGGGGGTTAAGCTGCCCTCCGATGCGGGGTAGACTCAGGCGGTCTGGGACCATGATTCGAGAATACCTCACGCGGGTCCTGGGGGCCTATGCGGAGCTACGAGAGTTCCAGGTTAGCGTGCGTCCTTTATGGGCATGCGGTCCTTGGGCTACGCGGACTCGGAAGTCGGGGCGATGCGGGAGTAGCTACCCTCGACGCGGGAATACCTCACGCGGGCGATGAGATTGGCCTACGCGGAGTCGCGGAGTTCCAGTGGTTAGGCAGCGCATCGATCTGCGGGCAAGTGGCGCCTTTGATCATGTGACGGTCAGACAGATCTTATGATCTGATTCGCGACCTTGTTGGTACTGTGGGTTTTTAGTAGTCGGTTATGCCTTCGCATTTACCGTCACAGTTTATTATTGACAGGTGGGACCTGGTGTTCAGGTGTGTTCCTTGGTGTTTTTTTTATCATAGACTGCCGGCAGTGAGGAAGGTATTCCACGGGCATGATTGATGTGGTGGGCCTGAGACCCATTGTTATACTTGAGTGATGACTTGAGGGCGTGAGTCCCTGACTTGACATGACTGCTTTGTTGTAAACTGTAGTTTGGTTATCATACATGTCTCCTGCTTTATATGGCGCTATGATTTCATTTACGAGATGTATTTTCGTTCACATACTCGCACTGTTGTTATCGACCTCCTTCGGCCGCGTTCATGCCGCAGTTGAGGTACACCGCCGTTGATCCTAGCTCTCGTGGTCACGATTTGGCGTTTGGGAAGCTCCGCTTCTCCGAGGCTTATCGGTGGTATAGTCCCCTCGTCGTAAGTATTTACATTCGTGGGTTTGGCGGGCCCCCGCCATTGTTGTCGTATCATTCTTAGGTCCGTAGTAATCGCTGTGGCGTGGTTTGTAAAAAGATTTAAACTGCTCATGTTGAAAAAGGTTGCTATTTATATATATATCGAAGGTAACCGCTTTTGGTTAGCCTGTCTTCTTATTTCACCGCCTTATTACACCGTTTCATGTATTGTCTTTATGTTCCATGATTACTCGATGTATGTCTACTTGGGTGCCCGGTAAGGCACGATCCACGGCCCGGTTGGTCGTGACAAAAGTGGTATCGAGCGATTAATCCTCGGAAAGTGTCTACGCATCGATCCAAGAAGTCTTGATTATCGGTGTGTTGTGCACCACACCAATAATCGTGAGGCTATAGGATATTTAGGATTGGTTTCTATTCTTCTCACTCCGAGATCGTGCCTTAGAGTTGTGTTGTAAGTTGGACCCTCGACGAAATTCTTTCCCTTATCGCTATGCCTCCGCGTAGGCAACCCGCCCGTGAGGGCAAGGCGGCCGAGGAGGCGAGTAAATCTGAGAGGGTTACGTGGGCACAGCCCAATTATCACCTTGGGTGGTGCTTCATTCGGGAGTTCTGCGACGCCACTAGCCCCAAGAGTTTAGCACTGGCAGCAGCTTCCATCGCGACCATGATATTTGAACCTTCGCCCACGACCGAACGGTGAATATAGATTGCAAAGAGGTAACCTCGTTATTAGCTATAGATTTGGTTACCGAGAGTATACCGATGTACCGCGAGTCTTGAGGACTATCTAAAAGAGGTTGTGCAAGAGTAATTCTTCGATTAGGCTTGAGCATGGCTCGTATGCGGGCTTATGCGCAGCCGAGACGATGTAGAGATCGACGTTAACGAAGGGCGATAGAAGAGGGCGAGCAGCAAGGTCCTTTGGTAACTTTCGAGGCGTAGTCGCCTCCCAGGAGTTAGATATGCACCTCCGCCGGTCAGAGTGGTCTTACAAATTTCGTGACGCTCGGGGTGTGCAGGAGTTGGTCAACTCGTGGCTTCCGTTCACAGTGTGGCGCACGCCATCCCGGGAATGTCATCTTTTAGGTTGGTACTTGTTGTACTATGACCGTCGTGTGCAGTGTCGAAGAGTGTCCTTGTAGGAGGACTTAGCCTTCGTGATCGGTGGGTAGTTTGTCATCTCCTCATTTATGCCTACAGGCGGGTTTGATTAGAACGACTAAGAGGAGTGGCGAAGAGATATAGATATATCTTTAACCCTCTGAGTTTTGTTTATGGGATGTGAGTATACCTTAAGTGTTATGTTCGATAGCGGTGTGTTAGTTGTGATTAGAAATCTTGGTTAGTTAACCGAGTAATATTTTGGGGATAGATAAGGTGTGAGCCTTAGAATGTTTTACGTAAAGACCTTAGAGGTAAGGCCATCTCGAGTAAAGGTGTAGTGTTATGTTTGATCCTTATAGGAGTGCATAGTGCACGCGTGAGCTACGTTTGTGGGATAAGTCCCCGAGTAGTGTGAAATGAAAGAGGGTAGTTGAGCCATGAAGACCGCTAGGTTTTCGTAACGTGATTAGTGAGAGTTTTCCTTGGGAACTAGTGTTGTGCTCGCTGACGGTCGGATTGAGGCCACGATGCGGGTCAACCCGCGGCTGCTTGGTGGTGGGGTCGGTTTGTGGTGGTCCGCCTGTGGTAGGTCACGAGGTGTTAGGCCCAGTTTAGATAACCAGCGACGAGTTCGTGGATGCGTTCGACCGATGGTCGGGCGATGGGGCAGCCCATCGTGTCCTTCTCGGGACCGCTTACTCGTGTGTTGTTTTATCGTAAAGGTTGTAAGGCTGCACGGTGCCTACCTTCACCTTATGGCGCATGATGGAGCCAGTTACTACTGTTTTTGTTTCAAAGTTTTGCCAAGCATGTGTTAAGAACTCAGTGAGTCTCGAACCGCATTCGCCCTCGGGCCAGTGTTTGGATTTCAGGGATAGTTGTGGGGATTGTTGTCTCCTGTGGAGGTAGTGTTTAAGCTACCATTTCAGTGTTCGGATATCGCCTTATGAAGCCTTGTAAGGGCGGAAGTGTAAGATGTCGGTCGATTGGTTCGATGTTAACAAGGTTCAGACAGTTGGTTCAGGCTTGTTCCAAAGATCGTGGATAGTGAAGCTTGTCTAGAAGAAGTTTTGGCGGCTCGGAGGAATCGTATGGATAATCGGCGACGCCAGAGTTCGAGTTGACGGTCGGTCTTGAAAGTACCACCGGGGTGGGTGTGACGAGTTTTGGAAGACAGAGGGAACTTAACCCGAGTTACTTTGGGCCTTTTGAGTTCATGTGAAGAATAGGCCAGGTTGCCTATATGATTAGCTTTTGCCGTCCGACTTAGGAGGCTGTACGTCCGGTCTTTCGTATTGTTATGATCGGGAAAAGTATCGGAGATCCATCCAGAGTGTTCCCACTTAATGATGACCACGTTAGAGATAGTAACCCCGAGTTTTGGAAACTGAAGCAGTATCAGAAATGTGGAAAGAGTTCGAGTATACGACATCCTCAGGGATCGCATGCAGTGGTACCATTTGTTGGGTCGCCTGAGAAGGTTAATGCCTCAGGCAAAGTGACAAAGTGGTATCTACGACGAGTAAGAGAGAAGCGAGCATGTATGGCGAGCATAGATGAGATCATTTCTTTTGTAAAGAGAAGGTGCGAAGGAGGTATATTTTAAACCCCGGTGAGAAGTGTTTTATGGTGATGTTAGAGGTGTTTCCTCGTGGACTTGGATGTAAGCTTTTTGCGCAAGTTGTTTCTGTGGCCATGTGTGGCAAGGATTGTTCTCGTAAGTATAGTAGTGAAGACTATACTGGCGCATGTTTGTTTTGAGACTTAGAAGGAACATTCGGGACGAATGTTTCTAAGGAGGGGAGAATGTTATACCCCGTATTTCCAGAGTATGTACGTAAGGACGTACGTAGAAATTTGAAACTTTTAATATTGGCTTGGCCGAAAATTATTTGTGCACAACACCCGTTTAGAGTCGTTTTTCGACGAAACGTTTTCACAGCTTTCGTAGGGGAATTTCCGGCTATGTCATTTTTAATTTTTGCGGATTTTTCCGAGAGACGAAACGTGTTGGGCCAACAAGAGGGCGCCACTTGGCACCCTCCCATTGGCGGACGTGAGGCTCGGTTGTGGCCGATTGGAATGGCTTTAGTTGGTAGGATATTTGTGTGTTAGTTGGTTAAGGGGCACTTGGCAAGATCTTGGCCCTACACTGCTAGGCACTTGGCTAGATCTTCGCCATTGGTTGGCCTTGGCTTGTGCTATAAATACCCCTCTAAGGTTGAAGACTTCTTCATCCAAAATGCCTTAGTCTTGAGCGCCTTCCCCTCCCATTTCGCGAGGCCCTCGCCGAGAGTTTCCCCACTGGTGGGGTAGGTAGAGGTAGCCACCCCCCCTCCTTTGTGGTGTGGCCGTGGGGTACCCCCCCCTAGCCTAGTTTGTTTTCATATAATACCCCCCTCTTGGTAGAAATACTCTCAAAAGTATTGTTATAATGCCCAAATTACCTTAGCCTTATACCTTGTTGTATTCTAAGGTTATACTATCTGAAAAGCCGTAAATACTATTATACTTACCGTCAGTCACCAAACCGAAACCCTAGGAAAATCTCCATAGTCCGTTGGAGTATTGTGTAGAAGTTGGTTAGAACTTCTAAGGGTGGTTTAGAGCGGGTTGGAGCGCTCAGAGTTGGAGCTAAACGATTGCCCAGGATCGACTTTAAGCTAGGATAATTATGGGCTTATCGAGGTAAATATCTTGTCCCTCTATTGTAATTGGAAATTACATGTTGTTGGAATATATAGTTGAAGTATACTATATATAGAACTGAACGTAGTTATCGGCAATGTCTTTTGACTTAAGCCTGAAATTAAAGAAGATTACTGAACTGTAATTACTTAGGGCTGTATTACAGTAGACTTGTGAAGTAGTACCGTGGAGTAGAATTGTACCCGTTAGGGTTAGATGTATAACCCCCCCCGGTTGGCTTGATAGCCGGCCTCGATGGAGGAGGAGATTTACGCTGTTGCGGGGGGGGGAGGTGCTGCCGAATTTTCGGTAGAATATTCTACGATGAGATCTAAATGTTAATAAGCGCCTTGTGGCCTTATAGGTTGAAGTACTACGTGTGGCGCGATCTACTTGGCTTAAGGAGTAGCCGACGGTTGGATGTACTTGGAGCGTTTTGCTATTAGTCGATACTCGTCGCGAGGTATGTGAACCTCTTCCTATCTCTTCTAGCATGATATGTGTGAAATATGTAGTACGGTGACGCGTACGTATCGAACGTATTTGATTGGTGTAAAACATAAAGTGTTATAACGGCTTTATGGGAAGTTGGTTATAATGACTTTATGTTGGTAAGAAAATACATGTGGTTTTAAAAGGTAATCGATTTGAACTATAATCGCTTGTTATGTGTTAATAAAGAACTTGAAGTATTTCAAAAGATTTTGAATCATTTTGAAAGAAGAAGTAATATTTGGTTTTGAAAACTTAAGAGTTATACTAGCTTTATGGGAAGTTAGGTATAACGGCTTAAGAATGTTTCTTGATTTCGAAATCGAATGTGTATCGACAAACCAACTGCAGTTGTTAATAAAAGGAAATGTTTTGAATAATTAAGTATTATTAAAACCAGAGAAACTTCCATCCGCATGAAGCTAAGATGAGACAAAATGATATTTCCTAGATCATGGTCACGTAATAAGATTGTAATAAACAAGAATATCCTACTCACATATAAGGCTTGGGTTTCTCAGATTGTTTAAAGGAGAATTATATTCTTAAATGAATAAGACTATGAACTACGAAACCTTTCAAAAAAATGAGAAACTTGAACATTGGAAATTAGGCAAACTTGAACATTGGAAAAGAATGTTGCTACTTGATTTTACAAAGAGAAGTAATTGATTTACTTTAAAAGATAATCACTCTATTTTCATATACTACGGGTATCAGGTGACTTTTGTGAAAGTAACGATCTTTTAAAGAGTTAATGTATGAAGTACTTTGGGGATAAAACCGATCTTGTTAATCATATAGTAGAAAGTACCTTGTGTGAACAACTTGATTGTATTGGTTTGTGATAGCCTTGTAATACTTCTTGTTGCTTTGATAAGTAAACGTGTTAGGATGCTACGTGTGTTAGTATCTTGTGATGTTTGTGTAAAGGGGTTTCTTGATTGTGCTTATTAACCATCGGTCGTTATGATAGTATTGTGGCATTCATCTCTTGAGATGATTAGGGGTTGTCGCCCTCCGTGCGGGGTAGACTCAGCGATGCAGGACCATGATTCGAGAATACCTCATGCGGGTCCCGGGGCCTATCGAGCTACGAGTTCGTGTTAGCGTCGTCCTTTACGGGCACGCGGTCGCGTAGCCATGCGGACTCGGAAGTCGTGGCGATGCCGGGAGTAGCTACCTCGACGCGGGAATACCTCACGCGGGCGAGATTGGCCTACGCGAGTCGCGGAGTTCGTGGTTAGACGCGCATCGATCTGCGGGCAAGTGGCGGCTTTGATCATGTGACGGCCTAGACAGATCTTATAATCTGATTCGCGACCTTGTTGGTGCGTGGGTTTTAGTAGTCGGTTATGCCTTCGCACTTACCGCATGATTTTATTATGACACGTGGGACCCGTGTTCGTGTGTTCCTTGGTGTTTTTTTATCATAGATCGCCGGCGGTGAGGAAGGTATTCCACGCATGATTGATGTGGTGGGCCCGAGACCCATTGTTATACTTCGAGTGATGACTTGAGGCGTGAGTCCCCGACTTGACATGCTTTGTTGTAAATCGTAGTTTGGTTATCATACATGTCTCCGCTTTATATGATCGCTATGATTTCATTTACGATATGTATTTTCGTTTCACATACTCTGCACTGTTATCGACCTCGGCCGAGTGCGTTCATGCCGCAGTTGAGGTACACCGCCGTTGATCCTAGCTCTCGGTCACGCACGTTTGGGAAGCTCCGTTTCTCCGAGGCTTATCAGTGGTATAGTCCCGCCGTCGTAAGTATTTACATTCGGGGTTTGGCGGCCCCGTCCGCCATTGTTGTCGTATCATTCTTAGGTGCAGTAATCGCTGTAGGCGTGGTTTGTAAAAAAGATTTAAACTGCTCATGTTGAAAAAGGTTGCTATTTATATATATATCGAAGGTAACCGCTTTTAGTTAGCTTTCTTATTTCACCGCCTTATTACATGGTTTCATGTATTGTCTTTATGTTCGTGATTACTCGATGTATGTCTACTGGGTGCCCGGTAAGGCACTACCACGCCCGGTTCGGTCGTGACAATATATTTGTATTATTACTGGTAAACCCGTGTTATTATCTATGCCATGGATTTGCTACCCATGATGCGAGTCGCGCGCTTGCACTACGCGATCCGACCACGTGATCCATGCGCGTGAAATAGTCCCACGCGAGTACGGTGATGGTATTCATGCGGGTCCACAGATCCATGCGGTGAAATAGTCCCACGCGGGTGAAATAGTCCCACGACGAGGCGGATGACCTCACGCGGGTCCACATGACCCATGCGGGTGAAATAGTCCCGAGTAGGATTGCTTAATGATACTACGGCGAGGTACCTGTTTGATCGTGAGCCTCCTATTTTTATGCTATAAGATTTATACTTGTTACTCTCATTGTTAGTAAGGCACAATGAGGAATTGATTTTATCTATGACTCAGCTTATTTTCGACTTATGATATTACTACGGTATTTTCGCTTTACATACTGCACGTTGTGTCGACCCGCCTTCTGGCCGTTCATGCCGCAGGTAAGGGGAAGCAGGTGGTAGATCCTCATTCCTAGGATCTTTTACTCAGGTGTCAGAAGCTCCATTCCTCCGGAAACTTGTTTTGTTGGTACGGATATTCCCTGATGTTATAGGTATTTTGTACATTCAGGGGTATGGCGGGGCCCTGTCCCGCCACAGTTGTTATCTTTAGAGGTCTCTGGTCACATACATGTTTTGGGCTATAAGAACCAGTTGTACTACTATACTTTGTTTAAGTATGTTTTATGGAAGGCAACCTTATCGGCTGGCCAGTGATGTTTACCCTTTTATAAGTTATGTGTTGTGTATGTTCACCGCTATTCTCGATATATACGGCGAAGTGCCGGTAGGTACCGCCGCGCCCGGTTGGGTCGTGACAAAAGTGGTATCAGAGCAGTTAGTCCTCGGAAAGTGTCCACAGACCGTGTCTAGTAGAGTCGTGATTATCGGTGTGTGCGCACCACATCTATAATCGTGAGGCAGCAGATATTTAAGATTGGTTTCCATTCTTTCACTCTAAGATCGTGCAATAGAGCTGAGTTATAGGTTGAACCTCCTCTGATGTTTTCCTTTATGTATCAGTTATGCCTCCACGCAAGGCAACCGCGGCCCAGAAGGGCAAGGCAGTAGAGGGAACTACTAGTAGGACACCAAGGGTTACCAGGCACGTGCCCGGGCCCCACCGGATGAGTGTTTGGACGGCGAGTTCTACAACGCCGCCAACCCCAAAGAGTCCGAGGCGCAGCAGCTCATCGAGACCGCGATACGAGCCTCCACCCAGCCTGCGGGCGAGAGGATATGGGCTACAAGGAGATGGCCCGATTACTAGCGTGATCGTGGCGAACGAGAGATAAGCCGAGACAAAGCAGCCCGCCAGATTCGTAGTTCAAAGACAGAGTCGCTAAGCTTGAGGCGAGGACTTTTGAGTTCACCACGTAGTTTTATGGGTCGAGGCCTGAGATGATCCTCGGGAGTTTATCCGAAGCGATTCTGGATCATGAGGTGATCGGGCTTCGAGACCGAGTCGGTGGTACTAGGTTCGCATCGGCCGCGGACACCGCAGATTTGGTATGATTCATGGAACCGCTCGGGAGCATGCGCTTCCAAATTTGGGACGAGTTCTCGAGGCGCGTTATGGACATTTCTTGCCTCCGCAGATGAGAGGCTCGCCGACATATTTTTGGCACCGAGAGCAGTGGCGGGCGGTTCGGGAGTACAATGTGAGTTTGACTCATTGGCTCGGTATGCGCCGCTTTAGCGCATATGGAGGGCGGTGCACCGCTATGTCACGAGACTCGATGATCACTTGGCGAGTTGCACGAGTGGCTCTTGATCGGGCATGGACATTGCCGCGTGCGAGCATATGCACTTGGGTGTGAGGACGCAGGGCCGGATCGGCAGTATCAGCGAGAAGAGGCCAGACAGCAGGTCCTCTCGTAGTTTTAGGTTAGACAACCCCAAAGACAGATTTGCACCACGGTCCGCAGCGCTCCACCATCTTCGGACGTCTGAGTATTCGGGAAGCGGGACAGGGTTCGAGCCGGGTTTCGGAGGACGAGTTCCGGTCGGATGAGGCCACCTATGCCTCGGTGTGGTCGATGTGGTGATTGCCATTATAGGGTATCGTGTTCCTCCGTGAGCTTGTTACTCTTGTGGCAGGCCATTTGAAGAGAGATTGTCCGTCCAGAGGCGGCGAAAATGCTATGGCTCAGCCGACCAGTTCAGTTGTTGGGTCTTCATCTTCAGTTGTTGTGCGCCCGGGCGAGTGTTCACGCAGCCAGCGCCGCGAGGGTCGTGGCAGGGGTTCTAGTTCCAGCGGTCCTCAGAACCGCATCTATGCTATGTCCAGTCGTCAGGACCAGGAGGCGTCACCCGATGTCGTCACAGGTACATTATTGGTTTCTTGCTGTGATGTATATTGTCACGACCCGTTCCGGGGCCCGTGACTGGTGCCTTACCGGGGCACCCAAGTAGTCATACATCAGAGAAATCAGCGGAAATATAAAACAAGACATGAAACAGTTTATAAAATAAGACACAGTTTATGTGAGAAAACATCGCCTTTCGGCATATTATATAATCATAGTTCAGCAGTTACATCCGACACTGTACAACATGACTACAGACCTCTAAGGAAATATACAACTATGGCGGGACAGGGCCCATACCGATCGCACAAACTATCTACAACAGGAGATCATACCAAAAGTAGAGCCTCGGAAGAGATGGAGCTCGACACCAAAGTAGAGATCCTAAGGATGCGGATCTAGCACTGCTTGCCCACCTGCGGCATGAACGCAGCCCCAAGGAGGTCGATTACAACAGTACTAAGTATGCGAAATCAGAAAGTACTTAAATGAAAACATATCATTTTAAAACCGGTTTACAAATATGTGAAACAACCAGAAACCGCATATAGTGCCACATCACAAGCAAGAGCAACAATAGGTAATCAGAATGAGTCTTGTCTGGCCGCGAATGATCGAAACAGGCCACTCGCCCCATCATCATTCTCGCAAGCCTAATCTCGACTCGAGTCCGCATAGGCCACTCACATGGGCCCGCATGAGGTATAACCCGCATCGAGGTAGCTACTCCTCGGCATCGCCCCGACTCATTGTCCGCATGGCCACGCATCGCATGAGGCATAACCCCGCATACTAACTCGAACTCGTAGCTCGCATAGGCCCCTGGACCGCGTAGGTATTCTCGAATCATGGTCCTGCATCACTGAGTCTACCCCGCATCGGAGGGCAGCTTAACCCCCGGTATCATCTCAAGAGGTGAGTGATAGTATACTAACATAACAACTTATCTTTAAACAACATAAGCACAACAAGGATACTCACCTATACAAACGTTACAAGATACTAACACACATAGCATCATATCATGTCTACTTATCAAACCATCTTATTATTCTTTTCACAATATAAGTCTGTTATAAACACATAGGCAAACTCGTTTCTTTTATCAATCTTAAGTGGTTATACTTAACTTCCCATAAAGCTAGTATAACTCTTAAGCTTCTGTTTTTTTTTAAAAACCAATTAGTTCTCTTCTGTTAATATGATTCATTAGTCTTTTGAAATGTTTTCAGTTCTTCATTATTCAGGCTTAAGCCGTGAGGCATTGCCGTAAGTATTATTCAGGCTTAAGCCGTGAGGCATTGCCGTAAGTATTATTCGAGCTTAAGTCAAAGACATTGCGTAGTTATATTGTAAAATATCATGCTTTAGGAAGAATCACATACCTTCTCATGAAAACCACCGCCAAGTCAATATGTCGCGCAGAGTCGGCCTATAATAGTCACAGATATCTATTAAAGACTACTCAAGGTCATTCTAAACAGGGGTTCATAATTCTCTGGTAAGTCAGGCAAAGACTTCCTACCGTGAGCTATATAAGTTCATGTGAAACACTCTATGTAAATCTGATTTGATTATTCTTCTTTAAACCCTTCTAAGTGATTAACAGCTCAATTCTATTACGTGATATACTTCTAAGTATTTATACTTATCCTTATACTACAACAGTATATATATTCTAATTCAAAAGAGGGTTAGGATTAGTTACCTCGGTAAGCCCAATAATATCCTAGAAAAAGTCGCGCCTGAGCAAGGTTTTGCTCCTAAGTTGTAAGCTACAAGAACCGTAGAAGTTCTTCACAACTTCAACTAAGTACTAAGGTAGTTGGGCTAGTGTCTTTTGGGCATTATAACGATACAAGAAGGTAACTTTTCTACCAAGGGAGGGGGGGTAGATTTTTGGCTAGGCTAGGGGGGTATTCGGCCAAGGGCCTTCACAAGGGGAGGGGGAGGTGTTTTGGACGAGAAGACTACAAAGGGAGAGGAGAGGATTTTTCAAGACTTGGAAAGTAATTTGTGGATGAAGAACTCTTCATCTTAAGGGGGGTATTTATAGGTCAAGAAGTGGCCAACCAATGGCCAAGATTTAGACAAGTGCAAGGCAAGTGTAGGGTGAGGATTAACTATACACAAATATCCTACCAACTCCTTGACTTGTGCACAAGGCACAAAAAACGTGCTCCTCCTAGTCCAAATCGTCCCAATGGACGATTTCAAGTCCATCAATTGGAGGGTGACAAGTGTCGCCCTCCCGTTGGTCCAAAATGTTTCGTCTCTCGGAAAAATCCGCAAAAATAAGAAATGGCATAGCCGGAATTTACTCTACGAAAGCTGTGGAAACGTTTCGTCGGAAAACGATTCTTTTAGTGAGTTGTGTACAAAATAAAACGTCCAAGGCTTATCTTTAAGGCAAGACTTTCGTACGTATTCCCTTACGTACATACTCTGGAAATACGGGGTATAACATTCTCCCCTCCTTAGAAACATTCGTCCCGAATGTTCCTTCCCAAGACAGTTATCGAAGAAGCTTAAACAGTTGTAAATGCCACACACGGCCACAGAGCAACACATAGGCAGAAACGATAACGAAAATTTGTAAGTAGGAAAGTGAATTTACCTGGAGATGTGGGGAATAGGTGAGGATACTTCCGCCTCATGTCCTCCTCGGCTTCCCATGTCATCTCCTCCCTGAGCTCGTTCCGCCACAAGACTTTGTGAAGCCACGCCCTTCGTCGCAGACGCCTAACCGACGATCGACTATCGCTATGGAATCTCCTCATACGATAATCCCTCGGTCACTGGACATCGTCAATCGGGTGCACCCTAGATGGATCCCGATACATCTCGCCGGCGTAGATACGTGAAACCGGATGCGCCTCCGGATCGGACGGCAGATCCAACTCGTGAGCAACCTTGCCTACCTGCGGACAATCAAACGGCCCAATGTACCTTGGGTGAGCTTCCTTCTTCCGAATCTCATCACACCCTTCATGGGTGACACTTTAGGAAAACCCAATCATGAACCTCGAACTCAAGATGTCGACGACGATGATCTGCATCGACTTACATCGACTCGAAATATCGATAGCGCCTCGGATAAGTTTCACCTTATCCACTGCTTGTACCAAATCTGGTCCCACTAGCGCCCGCCCCATCGAA
Source organism: Przewalskia tangutica (assembly GCA_029844215.1). Lineage (NCBI taxonomy): Eukaryota > Viridiplantae > Streptophyta > Magnoliopsida > Solanales > Solanaceae > Przewalskia > Przewalskia tangutica. The sequence goes on along the minus strand of CM056728.1, from coordinate 30,676,881 downwards.
CCAACCTATAGGCGATCTGCACTTCCTCCCATACAAGGCCTCATAAGGCGCCATCGAATCTTTGGAGTGGTAGCTATTATTATACGCGAACTCAACTAGAGGCAAATGATCCTCCCAACTACCATGAAGTCAATAACACGGGCTCGCAGATATCCTCGAGAGTGCGGATAGTGCGCTCTGCTGTCCGTGCATGCGTGGATGAAATGCGACTCGGGCTCACTGCGTCCCTAAACCCCTCTGGAAGGACCTCCAGTTAGCGTGGCGGGCTCCTGCATGCGATATGATCAGTAGGGACCCATGCGATCGACGATCTCTCGGATGTAAAGTCGGCATAATCCTCAGAAAAAGTCGTCCGACGGGAAGAAAGTGGGCTGATTTCGTCGACCGTCGGCGATAACCCATATAGAATCATGTCTCTCCGAGTGCGAGGTAATCCGTGATGAAGTCCATGTTGATTACCTCCCACTTCGGTCGGGATCTCAATCGTGCGTAACAAACCACGGGCCTGCGGTGCTCTACCTTCACCTGCGACAACACGGGCGAGCTACGAACTGCGCAACGCCCTTCAAGCCATCCCACCAATACGGATCTAAGGTCGTGGTACATCTTGGTCGACCGGATGGATAAAGTAACGCAGTGTGCTTCCCCAAGAACTCGCTGCGAAGTCACGAAACATCTGGAACACATGCGCCCTCAAACCTTAGCACCCATCGTGCTACCTCAAAAGGACCGCTTGCCCTCACGAAGAGTCGTATCACGATATCGAATCAAAATTTGGATCCTCGAATGTTGCCTCTTCACCTCGCCGGCGATGGAAGACTCGGCAACCTCACGAACTCTAACCCATCGCTATCGGAATCAATCAAACGGACACCAAGGCTCGCTAATCGATGCAAATCACGAACCATGTCCTCCTCTCTAGTGCACATCCGATAGGCTCCCATCGACCTACTACTAAGAGCATCTGCCACAACAATGGCCATCCCCGGGTGGTATAGGATATCAAAATCGAAAACCTTAAGAAACTCTAACCACCGTCTGCCGTAAGTTCGGCTCCTCTGGTGAAGATATCTTGGAGGCTCTTGTGGTCTGTATAAATATCCACGTGAACCCCATACAAATAGTGCCTCCAGATCTTGGCGTGAATCACGGTGCCGACTCCAAATCATGGGTGGGGTAGTTCCTCGTGTTTCTTCAAATGTCGGGATGATATGCTATAACCCGCCATCGCATCAATACATCCCAACCCGATGCCCGACGCATCACAATACACGACGTAACCATCCGACCTGCGGAAGAGTAAGAACGAAGCGGTCGTCAATCTCTTTCAAGAATCGAAACCCCGCCACAAGCATCATCCATCGGAACTTGGCCGCCTTACGAGTCGACCTAGTCAATGGTGCGGAGATAGAAGCAAACTTCTCCACGAACCGCCGATAATAACCTGCAAGGCCCAGAAAACTGCGAACCTCTGTCGGAGTAGTAGGTCTCGGCCAAGTCCTGACTGCCTCGATCTTGGCCGTATCAACTCGAATGCCATCAGCCCCGACAATATGCCCAAGAAACGCCACTGAAGTCAACCAAAACTCACATTTGGAAAACTTGGCGTACAACTGATCTGGAGAAGCGTCGGCCACGATCGCCAAATGCTCCGCATGCTCCTGCTCTGAGCGAGAATAAACCAAGATATCATCAATGAACACTATCACAAACGTGTCCAAAAATGGTTTGAACACTCGGTTCATCAAATCCATGAATACCGCCGGAGCATTGGTCAACCCAAAAGACATGACCCTGAACTCATAATGCCCGTCACGGTCCGAATGCGATCTAGGGACATCCACCTCTCTGACACGAACCTGATGATAGCCCGAACGCAGATCAATCTTGGAGAAACATCTCGCGCCCTGCAACTGGTCGAACAAATCATCAATCACAGGGAGGGTATCTGTTCTTAATGGTCACCTTGTTGGTGCACTGTAATCAACACACATGCGCGGCGTCCGCCCTTCTTCTTCACGAACAATACCGCGCCCCTGGGAGAAACAGGCCTAATGAAACCCTTCTCTAGCAAATCCCTGCCGATCCTTCACTCTCTCAACTCGGCGGTGTCATTACGTATGGCGGAATGGAAATAGGCGAGTATCCGCAATATGTCAATACAAAACTCAATCTCCCTCTCGGGAGGATACCCGGAGGTCATCCAGGAACACGTGCGGGAACTCACGACTACGGAACCGGCGAAAATCTGGTACATGACCTCGTGATCAAACACTCGAACTAGATGGTAGATATACCCTTCGCACCATCTTCCTAGCCTTGAGGTAGGAAATAAACCTACCTCGGCGATACCGTGCTCCTCCCACTCAACCAGGCTCGCCAGAAACTGGAACCGTACTACTCTCTCTGCGGTCTACATTGGCATAGCAAGCTAGCCAATCCATCCCCATAATCACGTCGAAGTCAATCATCTCCAACTCTATCAAGTCGGCTGGTCGACGATCAGAATGGTCACAGACAAGCCCTATATACGCCGAGCTACCACCGAATCACCCACGCGTAGCTACCTCGAAAGGGTCTATGGACTCGGGCTCTATCCCTATCCTACTAGCAACAAGGGAGATATATAGGGCAGTAGAACCGGATCTATCAAGGCATAAACATCAAACCCGAGCGATAAGGTACTGGCGACATCGGTGAGGCCTCCGATCTGTCGGTGGACAAAGCATAAATGCGGTTCGAGGACCGCTAGGCGGGACCGAGCCACGACCTCTGCGCGACCTGGCGACCCATGAGCACCTCGCCTCGGCGAGTAACGTAGGAGATGATGGCGGCAACGAACGAAGGTGAGCCTACCACCGCGCCCCGGTCGGACGATCCTCGCCAGTGACCTGCTGGCCCAATCGTAACAAGCTCAAAGTAGTACCACACTTCCCGTAATGGGATCCCCGTCGGCCACACCTGGGGTGGTCCCGTCGGCGATACCTCACTCTGCGGGCGTCCGAAGCCACAGGGCCCGTGCGCCCTCGAAAACTCGGGCCGAGGACGGTGCGGGAGTGCTCGAGTGGCGTGGTGCGAATCTAGGCTGCTGCGAGGCCGCCACCACGATAACCACCGTAAGACCCTCCGTCGGCGCCTTCTGCTGTCTGTCATCCACTCGCCGACCTCTGCGCTCGCCGCATCCAGGCGTGAGCTCGCATGCGGGTAATGTCCATACCGGTGGAGAAACCCCGCACATGACTCGGCCATATAGTCGTCAGCCGGTGACATAGCGGTGTACCCTATCCTCCATATCTGCTACCAATCTTTGGGACATATCGAGCCAATGAATCAAACTCGACATTGTACTCCCCGACGGTCGCGTCCTCTGCCTCGGCGGTAAAAATCTATCGACCGCGCCTCCTCATCCGTGGAGGCAAGAAGTGAGTGAGAAAGCCTGCGAGAACTCATCCCAGTAGGCGGGGGACGCGTGCTCTCCCGGATAACTCCATGAATCAAACCAATCGATCGCGGTATCACGCGACCTATGTGAACCAAAGATCACGGACTCGGTCTCCGACGCCCGATCACTCTCAAAATCCTCTGGGCGACGGATGAACTCCTGCGGATCATCCTCGGCCTCGACCCATAAAACTCCGTGGCTACAACTCAAGAAATCTCGTAGCCTCAAACTATCTGCCTCGGGTGTACCACGTGCGACCGAGCTGGGCTGAACCGAACTGCGCGTCAATCTCTCCTCGTAACGGGCCACAACTTTAGCCAATAGCTGGGCCATCTCCTTGTACCCTAACTCCTCCGCCCCAGGCTGTGGGACAGGAGGTGTGGGTACTGTGGTCTGTGCTGGGGCTGGCGGCGTCATAGAACTCGCCGTCTCTGGTATAGACTGGGCCTGAGCCCTCGTGACTCTGGGTGTCCTGCTAGCAGCTCCCTCGGCTGCCTTGCCCTTCTGGGCCCGGGTTGCCTTACGTGGAGGCATAATCATACGGGGAAAGGAATACGTTAGAGGTCCAACCTATAACACGACTCTAAAGCACGACCTCGAATGAGAAGAATGGAAACCAATCCTAAATATCCTATAGCCTCACGATTATTGGTGTGGTGCACACACACGATAATCAAGACTCTACTAGATACGGTGCATAGACACTTTCCGAGGATTAATCGCTCGATACCACTTTTGTCACGACCCGTTCGGGGCCGTGATCGTGCCTTCCGGCACCCAAGTAGTCATACATCGAGAAATCGCGGAAATATAAAACAAGACATGAAACGATTTATAAAATAAGACACGCTTATGTGAGAAAACATCGCCTTTCGCATATTATATAATCATAGTTCAAAGATTACATCCGACATCGCAACATGACTACAGACCTCTAAGGAAATATACAACTATGGCGGGGACAGGGCCGCCATACTCACCTGCATACAAACTATCTACAACAGGAGATCATACCAAAAGTAGAGCCTCGGAAGAGATGGAGCTCCTGACACCAAAGTAGAGATCCTAAGGATGCGGATCTAGCACCTGTTTTCCCTTACCTGCGGCATGAACGCAGCCCCGAAGGAGTCAAGACAACAGTACTAAGTATGCATCGTAAAGTACTTAAATGAAAACATATCATTTTAAAACCGGTTTACAAATATGTAGGAAACAACCAGGAAACCGCATAGTGCCACATCACAAGCAAGAGCAACAATAGGTAATCAGAATGAGTCTTGTCTAGGCTGCGAATGATCGAAAGCAGGCCACTCGCCCCATCATCATTCTCGCAAGCCTAATCCTCGACTCCGAGTCCGCATAGGCCACTCACGTGGGCGCGTGAGGTATAACCCCGCATCGAGGGTAGCTACTCTCGGCATCGCCCCGACTCGCTGTCGCGTAGCGCCACCGCACGCATGAGGCATAACCCCGCATACTAACACGGAACTCTCGTAGCTCGCATAGGCCCCCTGGACCGCATGAGGTATTCTCGAATCATGGTCCTGCATCACTGAGTCTACCCGCGTCGGAGGCGCCTTAACCCGGTATCATCTCAAGGTGAGTGATAGTATACTAACATAACAACTTATCTTTAAACAACATAAGCACAACAAGGATACTCACCTATACAAACGTTACAAGATACTAACACACATAGCATCATATCATGTCTACTTATCAAACCATCTTATTATTCTTTTCACAATATAAGTCTGTTATAAACACATAGGCAAACTCATTTCTTTTATCAATCTTAAGTGGTTATACTTAACTTCCCATAAAGCTAGTATAACTCTTAAGCTTCTGTTTTTAAAAACCAATTAGTTCTCTTCTGTTAATATGATTCATTAGTCTTTTGAAATGTTTTCAGTTCTTTATTATTCAGGCTTAAGCCGTGAGGCATTCATAGTAAGTATTATTCGTGCTTAAGCGTGAGACATTCTTAGTAAGTATTATTCAGGCTTAAGTCAAAGACATTGCCGTAGTTATATTGTAAAATATCATGCTTTAGGAAGAATCACATACCTTCTCAGCGAAAACCACCTGCCAAGTTGAATATGTCGCGCGCAGAGAGTCGGCCTATAATAGTCACAGATATCTATTAAAGACTACTCTGAAGGTCATTCTAACAGGGGGTTCATAATTCTACGGTAAGTCGGGCAGACTTCCCTACCGGTGAGCTATATAAGTTCTTGTGAAAGCGATCCATGTAAATCTGATTTGATTATTCTTCTTTAAACCCTTCTAAGTGATTAACAGTTCAATTCTATTCTGTGATATACTTCTAAGTATTTATACTTATCCTTATACTACAACAGTATATATATTCTAATTCAAAAGAGGGTTAGGATTAGTTACCTCGGTAAGCCCAATAATATCCTAGAAAAAGTCGCGCCTGAGCAAGGTTTTGCTCCTAAGTTGTATGCTCCAAGAACCTTAGAAGTTCTTCACAACTTCTACTAAGTACTAAGGTATTTGGGCTAGGGTATTTTGGGCATAAGAACCATCCAAGAAGCTAACTTTTCTACCAAGGGAGGGGGGTAGATTTGTGGCTAGGCTAGGGGGTATTCGGCCAGGGCCTTCATGGAGGGGAGGTGTTTTGGACGAAGACTACAAAGGAGAGGAGAGGATTTTTCAAGACTTGGAAAGTAATTTGTGGATGAAGAACTCTTCATCTTAAGGGGGGTATTTATAGGTCAAGAAGTGGCCAACCAATGGCCAAGATTTAGACAAGTGCAAGGCAAGTGTAGGGTGAGGATTAACTATACACAAATATCCTACCAACTCCTTGACTTGTGCACAAGGCACAAAAAACGTGCTCCTCCTAGTCCAAATCGTCCCAATGGACGATTTCAAGTCCATCAATTGGAGGGTGACAAGTGTCGCCCTCCCGTTGGTCCAAAATGTTTCGTCTCTCGGAAAAATCCGCAAAAATAAGAAATGGCATAGCCGGAATTTACTCTCGAAGTGGAAACGTTTCGTCGGAAAACGATTCTTTTAGTGAGTTGTGTACAAAATAAAACGTCCAAGGCTTATCTTTAAGGCAAGACTTTCGTACGTATTCCCTTACGTACATACTCTGGAAATACGGGGTATAACATATATGCTTTGATAGATCCAGGTTCTACCTTGTCCTATATATCTCCTCATATTGCTGGTAGAATAGGGATAGAGCCCGAGTCCATAGAATCTTTTGAGGTGGCTACGCCGGTAGGTGCTTTAGTGGTAGCTGAGCGGGTATATAAGGCTTGCCCAGTGACTATAGATGGTCGTCAGACTCTAGCTGACTTGATAGAGTTGGATATGACAGACTTCGATGTGATTATGGGTATGGATTGGCTAGCGTCTTGCTATGCCAATGTGGACTGCAGAGAGAGGTTAGTTCGGTTCGGTTTCTGGTGGCGGTTATCGAGTGGAAGGAATCTTGCATCGCCGAGGGTAGTTTTATTTCTTACCTCAATGCTATGAAGATTGTACTGAAGTGGTATATTTACCATTTGGTTCGGGTATTCAATACTGAGGCTGAGATACCGGACCTTCAGTCAGTTCCGGTTGTTAGAGAGTTTCCAGACGTATTCCCAGACGAGCTTCCGGGTATCCCTCCTGAGAGGGAGATTGAGTTTTGCATCGATTTGGCACCAGACACTCGACCGATATCTATTCCTCCATACAGGATGGCACCTGCCGAGTTGAAGGAATTGAAGGACCAATGAAAGATTTCTTTGGAGAAAGGCTTTATTAGGCCAAGTGTTTCTCCTTGGCGCCATGTTATTTGTAAAGAAGAAGGATGGGGCCACGTATGTGTATTGATTCTGACGGTGAACAAGGTTACTATCAAGAAGCGTATCCGTCCCGTGATTGACGATTTGTTTGACCAGTTGCAGGGTGCAAAGTGTTTTTCCAAGATAGACCTGCGGTCTGGTTATAATCAGGTGCGAGTTAGAGAGATATATATCCCAAAGACTGCATTCAGACCCGTATGGGCACTATGAGTTCGAGTGATGTCTTTCGGGTTGACCAACGCCCGAGATTCATGGATTTGATGAATATGGTGTTCAGGCCATTCTTGGATATGTTCATTATAGTGTTTATTGATGATATCTTGGTGTATTCGCGCACAGAGCAGGAGCATACAGATCATTTGAGGACGGTATTGGGAGTCCTCCGAGACCGGCAGTTGTATGCCAAGTTCTCGAAGTGTGAGTTCTGGTTGGCGTCAGTGGCTTTCTTAGGACATGTTATCGGGGCCGATGGTATTCGGGTTGTCTGACGAAGATTGAAGCGATCAAGACTTGGCGACTCCACTACACCATCGGCAGTGCGCAGCTTTGGGCCTTGCAGACTATTATCTGAGGTTTGTAGAAAAGTTTGCTTCTATTTCAAAGATTTTGACTAAGCCGACTCGGAAAGCGGCTATGTTCGATGGACGGATACTTGTGAGGAAAGTTTCAGTTGCTAAAGGATAAGTTGACGATCGCCCAGTTCTTACTCTTCCAGAGGGCTTAGATGGATATGTGGTTTATTGTGACGCGTCAGGTGTCGGGCTTGGGTGCGTGCTGATGCAGCACAGCAAGGTTATAGCTTATGCATCTCGACAGCTTAGGAAGCATGAGAAGAACTATCCACACATGACTTGGAGTTGGCAGCAGTGATTCATGCCTTGAAGATCTGGAGACATTATTTATATGGAGTTCATGGACATTTACACGCACCACAAGAGTCTCCAAAGACATCTTCACCAGAGGAGCTGAACTTGCGGCAGAGACGGTGGTTGGAGCTACTTAAGGATTACGATGTTGATATTCTGTACCACCCAGGGAAGGCCAATGTAGTTGCAGATGCCCTTAGTCGCAGATCGATGGGTAGTCTGTCTGATGTTCAGCCAGAGCAAAGGGATATGGTCCGAGAGTTACATCAGCTAGCGAGCCTTGGGGTTCGTTTGGTTGATTCTGTTAGTGACGGAATTCGGGTTCGAGAGGTTGCCGAGTCTTCCATCGTCGAGGAGGTGAAGAGGCGGCGATGAGGATCCGATTTTGGTACGGTACCGAGATGCAGCTCTCCAGAAGGAGAAGAGTCTATTTGAGGTAGCACCTGATGGGGTGCTAAGATTTGAGGGCCGGTTGTGTGTTCCCGATGTGACAGGACTTCGTCAGCAGATTCTGGGGGAGGCACACAGTGCTCGTTATTCTATTCATCCGGGGTCGACTAAGATGTATCATGACCTCAGATGCGTGTATTGGTGGAATGGCCTAAAGAGGGACGTTGCGGAGTTCGTGGCACAGTGCCCGAATTGTCAGCAGGTTAAGATTGAGCACCAGAAGCCCGGTGGGCTGTTGCAGGCTATTGATATTCCGACTTGGAAGTGGGAGGTGATAAATATGGATTTTATTACAGGGCTACCTACCACTCAGAGGAAGCATGATTCCATTTGGGTGATTGTCGACAGACTGACGAAATCAGCCTATTTTCTTCCGGTCAGAACGACGTTCTCAGTTGAGGACTATGCCAGATTATATATTAGAGAGATTGTGAGACTGCACGGAGTCCCAGTGTCGATTATATCAGATAGAGGGGCCCAGTTCTCGGCTAACTTCTGGAGGTCTTTTCAGAAGGGATTAGGGACACAGGTGAGTCTCGATCGCATTTCACCCTCGGACCGGCCAGGCGGCCGAGCGCACTATCCAGACACTTGAGGATATGCTGCGGGCTTGTGTTATTGATTTCAGGGGTAGCTGGGAGGATCATTTGCCTCTTGTGGAGTTTTCTTACAATAACAACTACCATTCCAGTATTCAGATGGCGCCTTATGAGGCCTTATACGGGAGGAAGTGCAGGTCACCGATAGGCTGGTTCGAGGTGGGAGAAGTTCAGTTAGTCGGGCCGGACTTAGTTCAGCAGGCAGTGGATAAGGTGAAGCTTATCCAGGAGCGGTTGTTGGCAGCTCAGAGTCGGCATAAGTCGTATGCAGATCATCGGCGTTGACACTTGGAATTTGAGATAGATGATTGGGTTTTTCTAAAGGTATCGCCCATGAAGGGCGTGATGAGATTTGGAAAGAAGGGGAAGCTTAGCCCAAGGTACATTGGGCCGTATCAGATTGTCCATAGGGTAGGCAGGGTTGCCAATGAGTTAGATCTACCATCCGATTTGGAGGCGGTACATCCAGTTTTCCATGTGTCCATATTGCGGAAATGTATTGGAGATCCATCTAGAGTGCACCCGGTTCATGATGTCCAAGTGACAGAGGCGTTATCGTATGAGGAGAGTCCCATAGCGATACTCGATCGTCAGGTTAGACGACTTCGGACAAAGGATGTGGCTTCCGTCAAGGTCTTATGGCGGAACGAGAACAGGGAAGAGATGACGTGGGAAGCAGAGGAGGACATGATGAAGAAATATCCTCACTTATTCCCTACACCTCCAGGTAACCCACTTTCCTGCTTGTTAGTTTTGATTTAGCAATTGTGCTTAAGTATTATTGTGGCCGTGGGGAGCGTCTTTATTTGCAAAAGAGTAGTTAAGAGCGTCTACGTCAATTTGTGATTCAAGTAAGCCTAGAAGGAACATTCGAGACGAATTTTTCTAAGGGGGGGAGAATGTTATACCCGTGGTTGAGTTTGGACATGATCGAGTCTCGGCCATGTGGCTGAGCATGTACGCGCCAAAGCGCGGTGATTGTAGGGCCGCGCGGAAGGCGGGCCGCGCGGAAGATCGAGGTCGCTGAGTTTCTGGCCGCGCCGGAAAGTCCCGAGAGTCCGCAGTTGCGGCGCGCGCCATGCTGCGAAGGCGCCGAGGCGGGAAATCTGGCGGAAAAACTTAGGAAAATCTGATCTTTTCTTTTAAAAGGGCATGGGTGGGTGACAAGTGTCCCCCCCCCATCTGATTTCTACATGCATTATATTGACCAAGTCTTAAAGACTTGGTCATCTTTCATCTCTCTCTTAGAAAAGCTCCTCCTTCTCTCTAAAACTCTAAGAGGTATTCTAGCCTTAGGAAAAAAATCTGAAAAAAGTAAAAGGCAAGAAAGAAGCTTGTGGCTAGCTTGTGAAGGTTGTTGTGGTGGTGTTCTTGGAATAGAAGCTAGCAAATTGTTGGATAAATTTGGCTAAAGCTCTAAGGTAATGATTCTTCCTCTATTATTAGTTTTAGTGTTGCATGTTAAGAAGAAAGTACTTGTGGTAGTAAATAATGCTATTAGGGTCATTGCATGCAAGAAATGTGGGTTGGGTATGAAGGTTTTGGCTAAAGAGATATTATGAGCATGTTGTAGCCTACAAACTACCTTAGAATTGTTAAGTGTATTATTATAACTAATGGGGCGGAATTTTACACACCCAAGATTAGGTGTGTAATCCCCTTTGTGTTGGTTTGGATGTTGGGCCTTAATGAGGCGTTTGAGTGTTGAAAAATCGGCCTTTGAAAAGGTGGAAAAGTGAGTAGAAACAAAGGAAATGCTGCCCAATTTTCCTTAGGAATTGGTAACTTGAATTTGGGATTTCTACATTGAAATTAGAGGTTAATAAACGCACTATGGTTATTATAGGTTGACATATTACTTGCGGTAGTTGGACTTAGCAAGTGGATTGACCGAAGAGGCATGTAGAGCTTTCCTATCTCTTGAGCATGAATAGTTGTATCTATGTAGTACGGTATACGTACAAGATTTGATAATCTACACTCGTTTTAAAGTATATGATACTTGTTTCATTTCAAAAGTATAAGTTCCTTGGATTTAGGGAAAATGTATTTGACAAAGAAATAACGCTAATATAATGACTTTATGGGAAGTTGGTTATATTAGTTTTTGAAAGGTTCACAAAGAATGGTTTACTCTAATTAAAACAAGTACGGGTAAAGGATTTGAAACTATGGAAGATGGATTGATTTTAGGCATTGGTTGCCTAAGGTTTTAAAGGAAATGAAGTCACTTGATTTAGAAGCCTATTATATTTTCTAAAAGGAAATGTGACTTGTTTTGAAAAGAAATTGTAACTTGATACTATGGTGATTAGTATCTTGGAATCTTTGTATAAAAAGAGTTTTCTTAAAAGTTAGATACATGGTACTTGGGTTGAATTCCCGGATTTTCTATTAAAAGACATGTTAGTGCCTTAGGATACTAAAATGAGAGGATATATTAATAATGTTAATAAGAAGTTAGGGGATTACTTAACTTGCTTATGTTAGGATAAACCGGTAGTGCTTATGTATGATACGATAGGCCGGTAGTGCTTATGTTGTGATATGATAGGCCGGTAGTGCTTATGTATGATATGATAGGCCGGTAGTGCTTATGTTATGTATGATAGCCGGATGAGCTATGTTATATATTTGTATTATTACTGGTAAACCCCGGTTATTATCTATGTCATGGATTTGCTACCCATGATGCGAGTGCGCGCTTGCACTCACGCGGATCCGACCACGTGATCCATGCGGGTGAAATAGTCCCACGCGAGTACGGCGATGGTACTCATGCGGGTCCACAGGATCCATGCGGGTGAAATAGTCCCACGCGGGTGAAATAGTCCCACGACGAGGCGGATGACCTCACGCGGGTCCACAGACCCATGCGGGTGAAATAGTCGTGAGTAGGATTGCTTAATGATACTACGCGCGAGGTACCTGCTTTGATCGTGAGCCTCCTATTTTTATGCTATAAGATTTATACTTGTTACTCTCATTGTTAGTAAGGCACAATGCAAGGAAATTGATTTTATCTATGACTCCAGTTTATTTTCGACTTATGATATTACTACAGTATTTTCCGCTTACATACTTGGTACGTTGTGTCGACCCCTTCCGGGGGCTGCGTTCATGCCGCAGGTAAGGGAAAGCAGGTGGTAGATCCTCATTCCTAGGATCTTTTACTCAGGTGTCAGAAGCTCCATTCCTCCGGAAGCTTGTTTTGTTGGTACGGATATTCCCTGATGCTATAGGTATTTTGTACATTCAGGGGTATGGCGGGGCCCTGTCCCGCCACAGTTGTTATCTTTAGAGGTCTGTGGTCACATACATGTTTTGGGCTATAAGAACCAGTTGTACTACTATACTTTGTTTAAGTATGTTTTATGGAAAGCGCACTTATCTGGCGCTGATGTTACCCTTTTATAAGTTATGTGTTGTGTATGTTCCGCTGCTATTCTCTGACATATACCTGACAGGGTACCCCGGTAGGGTACCAGTCGCGGCCCCGGGGTTGGGTCGTGACACATACCTCGCGACGATTATCGACAATTAGCAAAACGCTCCAAAGTATTCTAACCTTGCTCGCCTTTTTCACCCTTCAAGTAGAATACGCTACTCGTAGCACTTCAACCTATAATGGTCATAAAACGCTTATCAACTTCTAGATCCCTTCGTGGAATATTTCTAAGAACAAGGCTCCATATTCTATGGAAAATTCGGCAGCACCTCCCCCCCCCCCCCCGCAACCTCATAAATCTCCTCATCTAACAAGGCCTGCTACCAAGCCAACAATTCCAGGGGGGGTTACACGTCTAACCGGACGTGTATAATTCTACTCCACAATAATACTACAAGTCTCATCAGAATACAAATTCTATGTAAATACAGTTCAATTCTTATCCATATTCATTCTACATATTGTATACTCAACTATACATTACTACCATATGTAATATCCAATTACAATAGGGGGACAAAGATCATTACCTCGATAAACCCAAAATTATCCAAGTTTTATAAGTCGATCCTGAGCAACGTTTAGCTCCACTTCCTTACGCTCCAACCCGCTCCAAGCAACCCTTAGAAGTTTCTAAACAACTTTTTTTAACACTTCACCTAAGCTATGAAGATTTTTCTAGGGCTTCATTTTTGCGACTAATGGAATAAAGTAGTATTTCCGGGCTCTTATGTTGGGATAACTTTATAATACTACTAGGGATACAAGGCTAAGGTATTGGGATTATACAACAATACTTGAAATATTTCTACACAAAGTGGGGTTGGACGAGAACTTCATAAGAGGGGGGGAGGAGATTTTTGTGACTTAGAAACATTTAAGTGGATGAAGAAGTCTTGAAATCAATGGGGTATTTATAGAACAATCAAAGGTCAAGATCAAGGCAAGTGTATGGTGAAGATGGGGTACATGTGTGTGGGTAGTTGGCCAACCATTTGTTCACCACAAAAATGGGACAAGTGGCCACCACAAAAATGGGCCACTTGTCCACCTAAAAACGCCCCACTTGTCCTTCTCCAATTCGCCAACATGGCCACACGGGTGACACGTGTCGCCCCTACTCGTCAAAATATTTCATCTTCCAAAATATCCGTAATGCCAAAAATTCAAAATAAAGTGGGCCCACAAAATCAGAATTCCTCCCGTGGGCCCCACGTGACCAATTCCGGAAATAAAATTCCATAATTCTCAAATATTCCAAAAAGTCCGAATACCAAATCTGGGAATCCAATTCCCTTTAACGAACATTTTTCCTTCACAAAATCCGGAAACTTTTCCGTCGAAAAATCACATCTTTCTTCCTTTCCAATTTTTGTGTCGTATTCTCGTACGTACGTCCTCACATACATACCCTAGAACTACGGGGTGTAACATGGTAATTGTCTTGGTTTATGTAAAAAGAAGGCATGGTAATTGTCTTGGTTTAGGTAAAAAAGGAAAGGCATTGTAATTGTCTAGGTTTCATTAATGAAAGGGTGCAGTGTGTGTATGACTTAAAGTGGAACAGTTGGTCTCATTGTTAAAAGCATAACTTAAAAAGGTAAAAATGATTGCATTACTCTCATGATTGTAAGGTTCAGTATTATATCATGGATCACGCTTAGGAAGGATTCCACGCATGATTGATGTTATGGGCGTGAGACCCATGGTTATATTTGAGTAATGACTTTGGCGCACGCGTCCCGATTTGACATATTCGCTTATGTATTGTGTATCGTAGTTTTGGCTATCATACATGTCTCTTGTTTTATATGTGAATCGGTGATCTCCTTTACAAGATTTCATCGCTTCACGCATTTGGTACATTCTTCGTCTCGACCTCGCCCGGAGAGGCTGCGTTCATGTCGCAGCTTAGTGCTATTTGGTGATCCGCAGTGTAGGACCACCGCCGTAGTTTTGAAAAGCTCCATCTGTTCTGGAGTTTATCATTTTGGTATAGATCCTTCAGTACAGGTGTTACACCCCATAAGTCCAGGACATGTATAAGAGAATGTACGTAAGGAATCAAGACTTGAAAATTGGTACGAAAGGAAGAATTGTTTTTCCGACAGAAAATCTTCCGGACGTCGGAAAGGAAAAATGTTCGTTGTTGAGAATTGGATTCTCAAAATGCATTATTTGAAGAGTATGGAACCTATTAACATTATGGAAATTTATTTTTACGGATTTGGTCACGTGGGGCCCACCCGAGGAATTTTACGTTTTGTGGGGCCCACGAGGGTTACGGAATTTTATGGACAAATGAGAGGGCGACACGTGGCACCCCCACACTTGGTCTTGGTCGAAATGTGTAAGGGTAAAATGGTCATTTACCATGGTGGAAGATAAGTCTTGCTAGCTTGAGATTGTTGACCAAGGTCAACTTGCCACTTGTGCTTAATCCTTGTGATCTTCATCTTAGCCACCCATTTGTTTAAGTCTAAGCCATCCAATGTGTTTTATATACTCAACTAGTAGCAAGACTTGGCATTTTACACTTAGAAAAATTGAGAGAACATTGAGCTTAGCCTTGAGAGCTCTCGGGTTTGCCTCCCTTCCCACACAAAATTTTTTAGTTTGTGATCCATTAGCCACAAGACTTTAAACCAAGGTTCATGAGTGTATTGTAAGTGTATCTCAATAGAAAGATTTCGGAAAAACGGAGTTTTCACGTTAGTCGCGAGGCGGAAACTTAAGGAGTTCTTCAACTTTGAAGTTGGAACTTGAAGATGGGTTCTTCATAATGCTTCTAAGGAGTGCTTGGAGCGGATTTGAACATAAGTAAAGGAGCTAAGAATTGCTAAGGCGCGACTTTGAATCTTGGAAATTTTAAGGGCTTGGAAAGGTATAAATTTTGTCGTTTTAGCAATTAAGGTTTACTTATTGTTGTAGTTATGGATATTAGCAAGCATGAGGTATATTATATGAAGTTGATAAGTATATTGGCTATTGGAACCCTAATTCGAAAACTAGCATGTTTAGCCTTAAGATTACAATTCAAGTCGATTATTAGTTTAAGTCGTCACATGTTGTATAAAGAAGGAAATTGTAGTTGTTGAAGTTGTTTATGACTATATAACATGTTAGACCTTACAACTTGGAATTTGAAAAGTATTGGAAAAGACTTTGAATTGTGGTTTTGTTGTTAGCCGAGAATGGCTTGATTATGGACTTAGTTGGTATTAATTGTGGGGCGGAATTTTACACGTATTGTAAGGCGTGTAATCCCCTTTGTTTGGTTGTTGTTTTGATCCTTAAATGTGGCGTGTTGGTTATTGTATTCGGCCTTGAAAAAGGTGGCAAAGTGAGTAGAAACAAAGGAAGTGCTGCCCGATTTTCCGTAGAATTAGAGACCGTATACTTAGTATTATTCTACGTTAGAGACTAGAAGTTGATAGTCTTGTTGTGACCATTATAGGTTGACACTTCTACGTACGGCGTATTCGGCTTAGCTTGTGGATTTAGCCGAAAAGGTATGTGAACTATCTCCTCTTCTAGCATGATTCCTTAAGATAAAGAAAGTATTTCCTACTCCTTAAATGATCCATTCCTTGGTTGTATTTGGATTGCTTAAAATAGAATTTGTTCTATGTACTTCCTTGATTGTACTTTGATGTTTAAATTGTAAGTTGTATAATCCATTGCCTTAGTGAAGTTGGATTCTTGAAAGTGAAAGTATTTTACTTAAAGTACATAGAGTCTTGAAAAGGGAAGTGGTTTCCAAATCTTTTGGCTAGTGCCTTAATTCCAAAACCTAAAGGTCATTATAATGACTTTAGGGGAGTCAAAGGAGTGATTTACTTACTTGATTTAAAAGAGGAGAAGTGACATGATTTAAGAGAAGTAATTTGTTTTAGAGGTGTGAGTTACTTGAGGTTTAAAAGTAGAAGAAACTTGTTTTCTAAATATTAAGAGACTTGTAGTATTTTGAAAGTTGAGAACTTGATTTGTAAAGTATGTGATACTTGGTTTTAATAGTATAAGTCTCTTGGTTATAAAAGGAATGGATATGTCTAAAACCATAAAGGGTTATAACGGCTTTATGGGAGTTGATTATAACGGCTTTATGGAAGGTTAAGAAAGTTGTCTATTTTGATTAATGGGCATAAGTTGCCTAGATTGTGAAAATTTGAAGTTACTTGATTTCAAGCTTTGAAATGAGTTTTCTAAAAGGGTAGTAACTTACTTTGAGAAATAGACATGCCTTTATACTACGGGTGTTACTATCTTGGGGTTTTACAAAAAAAAGAGTCTTTTGAAAAGAATGTACGTACGTAGTACTTTGGCTTGATTAATTGAGAATTATTCTATGTGTGCCTTGATAAGTACTTTGGCTTGATTAATTGAGAATTATTCTATGTGTGCCTTGATAAGTACTTTGGCTTGGTTAATTGAGAATTAGCCTATGTGTGCTGGTGATAGCCTTTGAGTGCAAGTATTATGTTTTATTACGTTGCCGCGACTCTCGGTTGGAGGGTCGACTGTCTTGTTGTAAGTTACTTGGACGTACCGACAGTGATGTGGGATTCCACGGGTATGCTCCCGTTATTTGTAGTACTTGGGTTAAATTCCCGGATTTTTTTTATAAAAGACATGGTAGTGCTTATGTTTTTTTTGATGGTCGGTTGAGATAGGGTAAGAGTATAAGTGAGGGGTAAACCCCCAAGACGCTATACCACCTTCTCTAGGGTAAGAGTATAAATGAGGGGTAAACCCCCAAGACATTATACCCCCTGTTTGTTTTGTTTGATGGTCGGTTGAGATAGGGTAAGAGTATAAGTGAGGGGTAAACCCCCAAGACGCTATACCACCTTATCCAGGGTAAGAGTATAAATGAGGGGTAAACCCAAGACATTATACCCCGCTTTACCACTCGCCTTCCTACTCGCCCGCATGCTTTTAGGACACAGTGGGACTTGGTGTTCATGTATGCCTATTGGTGTTATATTATATCATGGATGCCGCGGTGAGGAAGGATTCCACGCATGATTGATATTATGGCGTGAGACCCATGGTTATATTTTAGAAATGACTTGAGGCACGCGCCCCGACTTGTTATGATCGCTATGTATTGTGTATCGTAGGTTGGCTATCATACATGTCTCTCTGCTTTGTTAGATCATATGATTTCATTACGATATTCTTATTTCACATACTTGGTACATTCTTCGTCGACCTCCTTCGGGGCTGCGTTCATGCCGCAGTTTAGGTACCAGCTTTGGTGATCGGCAGTGTAGGACCGCCGTAGTTTTGGATAGCTCCCTCTGCTCGTGAGCTTATCTTTTGGTATAGTTCCTTCCGCATGTGCTTTTGTACGCTTACGGGTACGGCGGGCCTTGTCCGTCATAGTTCAAGATAACTCTTAGGTCCGTATTCATACGTGGATTGGACTCATATGCGATGTTGTGTCTTTTGTTTATGTATATTATATGGCAGCCTTATCGGCTTTGCCCTTACGCACGCTGGTTTTAAAAAAAGTGTTATTTAAATTCCATGATTTACTTGTGTTGTTAAGGTAGAAGGTGCCTGTGTAGGCACCGATCCACGGCCCGGTTCGGCCGTGACAATGTGCTTTGTACAGTTATGGGGACGGCGGGGCCTTGTCCCGTCATAGTTCAATAAAACTCCTAGAGGTCTGTATTCATATGTGGGATTGGACTCGTGTACCTTTTAGCAGAATTCGACATTATCTATGTGACTCAGAAATCAATAAAAGGGCAAATACAGTGTAGTGCTTTTTATTTATGTATATTATATGGCAGTCTTGTCGGCCTTGCCCTTGCATGTTCGTTGGTTTTAAAGGAAAAAAAACGAAGTGTTATTTAGTTCCACGATTTACTTGTGACAGTCAGGTAGAATGGTGCCCAGGTAGGGCACCAGTCACGGGCCCGGGGTTCGGGGCGTGACATCCAACTCATAGGCAACCTTGCCTACCCTGCGAATAACCTGATAAGGCCCAATGTATCTCGGGATAAGCTTCCCTTTCTTACGAACCTCATCACACCCTTCATGGGCGATACCTTCAAGAATACCCAATCATCAAGCTGAAACTCTAAGTGTCGACGTCGATTATCTGTATACGACTTCTGTCGGCTCTGGGCTGCTAATAATCTCTCCTGGATAAGCTTCACCTTATCCACCACTTGCTGAATCATGTCTGGGCCAAGTAACTTAGTCTCGCCCACATCGAACTAACCAATAGGTGACCTGCACTTCCTCCCATATAAGGCCTCGTATGGGGCCATCTGGATACTAGAATGGTAGTTGTTGTTATACGCAAACTCAACGAGTGGTAAATGATCCTCCCAGCTACCTCTGAAGTCAATAGTACAAGCTCTCAACATATCCTCTAGTGTCTGAATCATACGTTATGCCTGCCCATCAGTCTGAGGATGAAATGATGTGTTAAGACTCACATGTGTCCCCAATCTCTTCTGGAACGATATCTAAAAGTTAGCTGTAAATTGAGACCCTCTGTCCGATATAATAGATGTGGGAACCCCATGCAGTCTCACAATCTCCTTGATGTACAACCTAGCATAGTCCTCAACTGAGTAAGTAGTTCTGACTGGAAGGAAATGGGCTAATTTCATCAGCCTATCCACAATAACCCATATGGAGTCATACTTCCTCTGAGTACGAGGTAATCCTGTAACGAAGTCCATATTAATCACTTCCCACTTCCAAGTCGGGATCTCTATCTCCTGCAATAATCCACCAGGCTTCTGATGCTCAACCTTAACCTGTTGGCAATTCGGGCACTGCGTAACAAACTCCGCTATGTCCCTTTTCATGTCATCCCACCAATATACGCATCTGAGGTCGTGATACATCTTCGTTGACCCCGGATGAATAGAATATCGAGCATTGTGTGCCTCTCCCATAACTTGTTGTCGTAGCCCTGCAACATCAGGTACACATAATCTGCCTTTGTACCGTAGCACCCCATCAGGTGCAACCTCAAATAGAGTCTTCTCATTTCGAAGAGCTGCATCTCTATACCGTTCCAGAATAGAATCCTCATACTGATGCCTCTTTACCTCTTCTACGATAGAATACTCGGCAACTCCTCGAATAAGAACTCCACTATCTCCAGAATCGGCCAACCGGACTCCAAGGCTCGCTAGCTGGTGTATCTCATGAACCATCTCCTTTCTTTCCGGTTGCACATCCGTCAAGCTACCCATAGATCTACGGCTAAGAGCATCTGCTACAACATTGGATTTCCCTAGATGGTACAAGATATCCACATCATAGTCCTTTAGTAACTCTAACCACCGTCTCTGCCGTAAGTTCAGCTCCTTCTGCTTGAAGATATATTGGAGACTCTTGTGAACCGTATAAATATCAACATGAACTCCATATAAATAATGTCTCCATATCTTCAAGGCATGTATCACTGCCGCTAACTCCAAATCATGAGTAGGGTAATTCTTCTCGTGCTTCCTGAGTTGTCGGGATGCATAAGCTATAACCTTACCATGCTGCATCAACACACAACCTAGCCCAACACCCGAAGCATCACAATAAATAACATAACCCTCTAGTCCCTCAGGAAGAGTTAGAACTGGAGCAGTAGTCAACTTATCCTTCAACAACTGGAAGCTTTGCTCACAAGCATCCGTCCATTGGAACTTAGCTGCCTTCTGAGTTAGCCTTGTTAAAGGCGCTGAAATCGAGGCAAACCTCCTGTAATACCCTGCTAGCCCCAGAAAATTGTGTACTTCCGTAAGAGTTGTAGGTCTGGGCCAAGTCTTAACTGCCTCAATCTTCTGTGTATCCACCTGAACACCATCGGCTCCGATAATATGCCCCAAGAATGCCAACCAAAATTCACACTTAGAAAACTTAGCATACAACTTCCGGTGCTGGAGTACCTTAAGTACCGTCCTCAAATGGTCTGCATGCTCCTCTTCTGATCGTGAATAGACCAGAATATCATCAATGAACACGATAACAAACATATCCAAGAATGGTTTGAACACCCAGTTCATCAAATCCATAAATATCGCTGGAGCATTGGTCAATCCAAAAGACATCACTCTAAACTCATAATACCCGTATCGGGTCCTGAATGTTGTCTTTGGAATATCTGCCTCCCTTACCCGCACCTGATGATAACCTGACCGCAAGTTTATCTTCGAAAAACACTTGGCACCCTGCAACTGGTCAAATAAATTATCAATCCTGGGGAGGGGATACATGTTCTTAATTGTCACCTTATTCAACTGCCTATAATCAATACACATCCGCAGCGATCCATCTTTCTTCTTCACAAATAATATCGGTGCTCCCCAAGGAGATGTGCTAGGCTTAATGAAGCCTTTTTCCAACAAGTCTCTCAGCTGCTCTTTCAACTCCTTCAGCTCTGCAGGTGCCATTCTATAGGAAGGAATAGATATGGGTTGGGTATCTGGTAGTGAATCTATAGTGAACTCTATCTCCCGTTCTGGAGGAAGACCCGAAAGATCATCTGGGAATACATTTGGGAACTCACTAACTACCGGAACTGACTGAAGAGTCGGTACCTCAGCTTCCGTATCATACACTCGAACCAAGTGATAAATATACCCTTTTCTAACCATCTTCCTTGCCTTGAGGTATGAAATAAACTTTCCCCTCGACGATGTTGTATTCCCTTTCCACTCTATAACTGGTTCGCCTGGAAACTGGAATCGAACCAACTTCTCTCTACAATCAACGTTAGCATAACAAGAAGCCAGCCAATCCATACCCATAATGACATCAAAGTCAGTCATGTCTAACTCAATCAAATTTGCAATGGTACGGTGACTATATATAATCACAGAACAATTCCTATATACCCATTTATCCATGACTGAATCCCCTACCGACGTAGATACCTCAAAAGGTTCTATCTACTCAGGTTCTATCACAATTCTACTAGCAACAAGAGGAGCTATATAGGATAAAGTGGAACCTGGATCTATCAATGCATATACGCCATAGAAAAAGATCAATAATATATATGTGACAACATCCGGTGCCGCCTCTTGATCGTGTCTACTGGCCAAAGCATAAATGCAGTTCGATGGACCGCCAGAACTAGAAACTCTGCCACGACCTCTACCACGGCCTGCTGGCCTGTGAACACCCTGCCCTGCGGGGCGCATAACTATAGGAGATGATGAACCAGCAGCTGATCCATACCACCTGTACCACTCCTACTAGGACATTCTCGCATCATATGGCCTTGACGGCCGCAAGAAAAATAAGCACCTATAACAGAACGGCATATCCCAGTATGAGACCTACCACACTGAGTACATTGAGGCAAATGTGGCCTCGACTGGCTAGAACTCTTGTACATCTGCGAACTCAAGCCACGAACTCGACCCGACTCCCGAATACCACAGCGCCAAATCTCCTACCAGATCGAGGGTACACTCTGGCCGGTGGGAAGAATATCTAACAGTCGAAATTTGCCCGCCTCGAAACTCACCAAAATATCCAGTCGACCTAGCCTTCTTATGCTGGCCTCGGACGTGCTCCTTATCTGGATGACACCCTCTATGTCGCTCCTCCACCTCTTGCGCATATGCCTGTATCCGTGAAAAATCCATACCAGGCTGAAGAGCCACTGCCATACAATCATCAGTCAAATAACGATCGAGTCTCATCACATAACGATGAACTCTATCAGCCATATCAGCCATAATCGTAGGCGCATGTCTAGCCAATGAGTCAAACTCCAGGCTATACTCGCCAATGCTCCTGCCATTCTGCCTCAATTGTAGGAATCTGCCAACTCTAGCCCTCATCATCTCTTGAGGCAAGAAGTGACCAAGGAATGCCTCTGTAAACTCATCCCATGTAGCTGGAGGAACATCCTCTCCTCTAGAAAACTCCCAAGACTCGTACCAGTTATTAGTTATATCCCACATCCTATATGAAGCAAACTCCACAGACTCAGTCTCCGAAGCCTTGATTACCGTCAGCGTACGCTGCATCTGTCAGATGAACTCCTGTGAATCATCCTCGGGCTGTGACCCAAAAAACTCTGGAGGGTTACAATTCATGAAGTCACGAACCCTCAAACTGTTGGATCTAGGGTCAACTCCTGGTCCCGGTCTGTGGTTCTGCCATGCCACCAATCTAGTCAACAGTTGAACTGCATCTCTCATGGACCTATCCTCTACCCCTGGCTAAGGAACTTGAGGCTCAGGTATCGAAACCTCTGGTGATGGCGGTGTAACTGAGCTCGCCGACTGGCGCACAATCTCAGGCATAGACTGGGCATGTGCCCTAGTAACTCTCTGTGCCTGACTAGTAGTTCCTGTTACTGATTTTCCCTTCTGGGCCACTGTCGCTTTCCTCAGAGGTATAGCTGTAACACAATAATACATCCGAGAGGGATTATTCTACTAACATAGCTTTATCGCATGACCTATGAGATGAAAGAATAGAAACCAATCCTAAATGTAATGTAGCCTCCTGTCTATAGGTGTGGTACACAACATACCGATAACCAAGACTCTACTGCACACGGTCTGTAGACATTCCGAGGACAAACTGCTTTGATACCACTTTTATCACGACCCGAGCCGACGGGCCGTGACTGGTGCCCTACCTGGGCACCCTTATACCCACACATCACATATAATCAACGAAAGCTAAGGAAAGCTCATAATCACATAACAAAGGGATCCTGTCCCCTGAACTGTAATAGCAAACTCGTATAATAAAACAGGCAAGTCGACAAGGTCGCCACTGTACATAGAAATATCCAAACGAACTACAACTGTACATATGTCCAAATACACATTTACCACCCACACCTGTCTACAGACCTCTAAGAGTATGATAAATAAATGTGATGGGACAAGGCCCCGCCGTACCCCTGAATATACATAAACCTATAATCAAAGATATGTACCAAAATGACAAGCCCCGGAAAAATGGAGTTATCCTAAAAAGCTGAGCAAAGATCCTAAGCTCACGGATTACCAAATTGAGTACCTATATCTGCGGGCATCAACCCAACCCCCCGGAGAAGGGGATCAGTGCAACAATGCACCAAGTATGTAAACAATAAGTACTGTAAATAAGATCATAACTGGCCACAATATGACAGGGACAAGTATGATAGTCAGAATACCAGATCCAACCGTGCCATATAAAAATAAGAGCGTTAAATGTGCCTTATAAAAATGAGAGTCAATTGTGCCTTTTAAAAAGTGAGAGTCATATCAAAATCATGAATGTATGTCCATATAATCATTTACTGTCATGGGTATCTATACCCGCATTATGGATGTATGTCCATGAAATCATATACTGTCATGAGTATCTATACTCGCATCATGGATACATGTCCACGGAATCAATATACATCTACTGCCCGACCCTATAGTGAAGGACGAGGTGAACATATAAGGGAATGTGCACGAATCTGCCCCGCCCATTATGGGACGCGGTGAAATTATATACTGCCCGGCCCTTTCTGGGATGCGGTAAAATCATATAAGGTACTGTGCATGAATCTGTCTGGCCCATTATGGGACGCGGTGGAATAGAATAATAACTCTTGCACGAATAGCTATCATGAGCAACCATGTGCAATTTAAATCATCTTTTGACTCTCAATGGAATAAATAGAATGACTTTCATTTTAGAAAAACCAATGTACTATCATATCATGTATTACTAGAAATGAGGATTCAATGGAATTACGTACGTCCGCCGTACACCCATTTCATATAAATCATGTCAAAAGAAGAAATGATAGTTTCACATACCTTATCGGCTATACCAACAGGATAAGTAGAACACGTCTCAACTAGCACAACCTATAATAACAATAACACGTCTATCAACTTTATGATACTAGTGTAAGTCATATACCACAAGATGGTTCTCTTTTCATATAAAAATTCGGGCAGCACTTCCCCTATTTATACATACATCCACAACTTACCAACAAGACCAATAACATCAATAACCAAGTACCAATTAAGGACATAACCAAAACAGCAACCAAGGTGATCGACACACCTACTTCATATGTTAATCCGACCTCTTAATCCATATAAAAACAGTCCATACTTCAACAACAACGAGGGTAAAATGTGAAGCTTTTCTACACCATTCTATATTCTTATTCCTTTAGAACATTCATTAGCAATTACCACATTAAACATGCATAATTGTAACTAAATTTCTAGCATTATAACTCCACAAAACAGTCCCTAAAACAGTACAACAACGTCCTACAGTTTCATGAAGTCTCGGCCAACAACCAATACCAAAGCCCTTTTCATAACGCCTTAAGATCCAATTCATATTTCAATACTTTTATATAAACTACTTCAACTTTCAATAACAAGATTTCCTTCAATATAACATGAAATTAGTGACGATAATAACAATAACAACCAATGAATCCAATACAAAAAAAACAGTCCATAAATCGGCTAGCTTGCCAAAACTGTCACATGCACATCTTATTCTCCATTCTCTTAACACAAGTTCATCCCTTAATTATAACATCATTTAACTTCCATTATATTTAAGAGGAAGAAGAATTCTTACCTTAATCTTATGCCAAAACAGTCCCTAATTTCGGCCACTGCTTTCCTTTCGCACCAATTCTACACGTTATAATAACACACACGTATCCTCTACAAGCTTGTAACCATCTTGCTTTCATGTTTTCCTTCCAACAAATTCATCTCCAAGCTTAGGGTTTCAAGACAGTTTTCTTGGCCAAGTACCGTGACCCACTGTTTTAAGTATTGACCTTGACTTAAAACTTAGTTAAGGTGTTTAATCTTGGAAAATAAGTTGATCTTGGTCTTCTTAGCTTAAGGGGATTTCGAAAACTTGAAGGAGAATGAATAGTTAAGAGTTTGGAGGATGAAGATATTTGTGAACAAAGTCTTGCAAAACTTGTATATAATTGGTGTATGTAGCACAAGTGGAGGGGGGACCCATGAACCCCACTTGTCCACTTGTCTTTCTCTTCACAAAAATATCTCCCACACTTAGCAAAAAATTGTGAAATTTTCGATGGACCTTACTTCATAATGTCAAGACTTAATAATTCAACACTAAGTCCATAACTCTATTAGAAAGTATTCAACTACTAGTATCAATTCTCGTCTTCACATTTGTTGTATCCAAAATTATTCCATTAAGAAAATGTAAATATACTATCCTTTCAACATTCAAATCTTATTTCCTTAGTTACGTTCTCACTTATATGCCCTGAAATTACGGGGTGTAACAATAACAACCTCTGTGGGCATAATATACATAACTGTAATGCATGATGCAAATGCGGTATACTATCTATTTCCCATAACCACCACACATGTTTTCGGTTATATTGGAATCATACTTTTCGATAACCGCCACACAGGCTTTCGGTAGTATTGAAATCCTATTTCCCATGACAGCCACACATGCTTTCGGTCCAATTATAACCGCCACACAGGCTTTCAGTTATATCATATAAGCCATGCTGGCTTCAATATCAATGTTGGTCTCTTAGGGCTCTTTTGTGCTAATCTGTACCAGAGTGGTGTGCGTATATATCGCCTTCCCTATTTTTCCATATCCCCTACATATCTATATATATATATATATATATATATATATATATATATATATACACTATTTACCAGATAGTAATGTGCATAGAACAAGTTGTCCAGGATACTATGTAAATGCAATGCAAATGAAATGCATGAATGGTAATACCATGTTCTAATTTCAACGGGTGACATATTACCTTTGACGACACTGTGAATATCATTATCATCTTTTTCATATGTCTCTTTAAGGATTTAGAAACAATTTAGACATGTTTTCACCATAGGAATCAATAACATGATTATTCTTAACTTCTAGGAGTAGAATAAATTTTGGAGCAATACCATAATTATATTTCATACGTAGAACATGACAAAAGAAAGAATTAATTTGCCTTAAAACCTCGATTTCGCTTAGTAATAGAGGAAACACGTTGCTGCGTACCCTATACTTTTGTATTGTGCTTAAGATTAAATGTTATACCCCGTATTTCCAGAGTATGTACGTGAGGGCGTACGTACGAAAGTTTAGCCTTAAAGGTAGGCTATGGACGAAAATAATTGGGCACAACTCACTAAAAGAATCGTTTTCCGACGAAACGTTTTACAAGACTCGCGTAGGATAAATTCCGGCTATGCCATTTCTAATTTTTGCGGATTTTTCCGAGAGACGAAACATTTTGGACCAACGAGAGGGCGACACTTGTCACCCTCTCATTGATGGATGTGGGGCGGCATTGAGGCCGATTGAATTGGCTATTTTGTCAAGTAGTTGGTAGGATATTTTTGTGTAGTAGATAGAATGGACACTTGGGCAAATCCTCACCCTACACTTGCCTTGCACTTGGCATCATCTTGGCCATTGGTTGGCCATGGCTTGACCTATAAATACCCCCCTTAAGATGAAGAGTTCTTCATCCACAAATCTTTCTCCAAGTCTTGAAAATCCTCCCCTCTTCCTTGAGCATTTCGTCCAACACCCTCTCCCTCCCCTCTTGCCTAAGTGGTTTGGCCGAGGCCCCCCCCTAGCCTAGCCGAAACCTACCCCCCCCCCCTCCCTTGGTAGAAAAGTTGCCTTCTAGTATTGTTATAATGCCCAAAATACCCTAGCCCAAATCCCTTAGTACTTAGTTGAAGTTGGGAAGAACTTCTAAGGGTTCTTGGAGCTATCGGAGCGTACAAATTAGGAGCTAAACCTTGCTCAGGAGCGACGTTTAACTTGGATAATTTTTGGGCTCATCGAGGTAAATAAACTTATCCTTCTTTTGTAATTAGAGAATACATACTTTAGAAGTATAGGAATAAGTATAAATACTTAAGAAGGATATTACAAAATAGAATTGAACTGTTATCACAGTAGAAGGGTATAAAAGAAGAATAATTGAACTGTACTCACATAAGATCGCTTTACAAGATCGTATAGCTTACCGTAGGGAAGTGCTGCCCAAATTCCCATAGAATAGAACCCTCGCTAGAGCTTTTCTGATCTGATCTAGACGCTGATAGACGTGTTGGTATTATAGTCGATTCTCTGCGCGCGACATATTCGACTTGGCAGGAGGTTTTCGCCGAGAAGGTATGTGATTCTTCCTAAGCATGATATTTTAACATATATATATAGTACGGTAGACGTACATGTGTTAACTGAATAATAATCACGGCAATGTCTTTTGACTTAAGCCTGAATAATAACTACGGCAATGTCTTTTGACTTAAGCCTGAATAATAAGAATCCTGATGCATTTCAAAAGAATACTGAATCATTTTTAACAGAAGAGAAATATTTGGTTTTTAAAACAAAAGCTTAAGAGTTATACTAGCTTTATGGAAGTTAGGTATAAAAACTTAAGAAAGATAAAAGGGAACTGTTTACTTGTTTGTTTATAAAAGCCTTGTATTGATTTCTGTTAAGTGTAGTAAGATTGTTTGATAAGTAGATATATTATGATGCTACATGTGTTAGTGTCTTGTAATGTTGTGAAAGGGGTCATTCTTGTTGTGCTTACGTTGCTGGTAAGTCCGCTGTCTCGTTATTATATCACCTACCCCGACTTATTATACCGGGCTTGCCACCCTTGATGCGGGTCTATACGGCCATGCAGTCTATGTGACTACGCGAGTCGCGAGAGTTCCGTGATTGATCATTCGGTGTTTTAGCCCGACGCGGATGCCATGCGGTCTGTGTGACTACGCGTCTATTGAGACTATGCGGACCGCGGAGTCGGTAGTGCAGGGGTTAGCTACCCCGTGCGAGGATTACCTCGTGTGGGTGCTGTGACCTACGCGATCGCGGAAGTCCGTGATTAGGCACGCAGAATGATACTATGGGCGATTGGCCTTGCTTCGATCATTCGCGCCTAGAAAAGACCATTCTGCTTTTCCTATTATCGTTCTTGTTTGTGATATGGCACGTTATACCCCGTATTTCCCGAGTATGCGTAAGGGCGTGCGTAGAAAATTTGAACTTGAGAATTAGGCTTGGCGAATTAACTTTGTTCACAACACCGAATTAGTCGTTTTTCGACTAAACGTTTCCACAACTTTCGTAGGGAATTTCGAATATGTCATTTTTAATTTTTGCGGATTTTTCCGAGAGACGAAACATTTTGGACCAACAAGAGGCGACACTTGTCACCCTCTCATTGGAACACCTTGGGCGGAAATGTGGTGGCCGAAAGTGTGGTGCAAATGGTCAAGGGTTGGTAGGATATTTTGTGTGCAAGTTGGCTAGGTACACATGGGTGAATCTTGGCCCTACACTTGCCTAACACTTGGTGTAATCTTGGCCATTGGTTGGCTTTCACTTGACCTATAAATACCCACCCCTTTGATGAACTTATTCATCCACAAATTTGCCTAAGTCTTGAAAACTCTCCTTCTCCCTCCCCTTTGTGTTGAGTTCGGCCAAGAGGCCTCCCCCTCTCCTAGAGGCCTTGGCCGAGGGGTACACCCCCCCCTCCTAGTTGTGTGTGGCGTGGGTACCCACTAGCCTAGTTGCTTTCGTATAATACCCCCCCTCTTTTGGTAGAATACTCTCAAAAGTATTGTTATAATGCCCAAATTACCTTAGCCTATACCTTGTAGTATTCTAAGGTTATACTTGTACAAAAAGCCCAGAAATACTATTATACTTCCCGTCAGTCACAAAACCGAAACCCTAGGGAAATCTCCATAGTCCGTTGGAGTATTGTGTGGAAGTTGGTAAGAACTTCTAAGGGTGGTTTAGAGCGGGTTGGGCGCTGAGTCGAGCTAAACGATTGCCGTGATCGACTTTAAGCTAGGATAATTATGGGCTTATCGAGGTAATTATCTTGTCCCTCTATTGTAATTGGAAATTACATAATTGCTTGAATATATAGTTGAAGTATACTATATAATGGAACTGAACGTAGTTATCGGCAATGTCTTTTGACTTAAGCCTGAATAATACTTACGGCAATGTCTTGCGACTTAAGCCTGAATTTAAAGAAGAGTACTGAACTGTAATTACATAGGGTTGTATTACAGTAGACTTGTGTAGTAGTACCGTGGAGTAGAATTGTACCCGTTTGGGTTAGATATATAACCCCCCCTGGTTGGCTTGGTAGCCGGCCTCGATAGAGGAGGAGATTTACGCTGTTGCGGGGGGGGGAGGTGCTGCCGAATTTTCTGTAGAATGTTCTACGAAGAGACCTAATGTTAATAAGCGCCTTGTGGCCTTATAGGTTGAAGTACTACGTGTGGTGCGATCTACGTGGCTTAAGGAGTAGCCGACAGTTGGAAGTACTTGGAGCGTTTTGCTATTAGTCGATACTCGTCGCGAGGTATGTGAACCTCTTCCTATCTCTTCTAGCATGATATGTGTGAACTATGTAGTACGGTAGACGTACATGTGCTAAATGTATTTGATTGATGTAAAACATAAAGTGTTATAACGGCTTTATGGGAGGTTGGTTATAATAGCTTTATGTGGATAAGCACATACTTTGTGGTTTTTAAAAGGTAACTGATTTGAATAATAATTGGCTTGATATGTGTTAATAAAGAACTTGAAGCATTTCAAAAGATTTATGAATCGTTTTGAAAGAATGAGTATTACTTGGGTTTTGAAAGCTTAAGAGTTATACTAGCTTTATGGGAAGTTAGGTATAACGGCTTAAGAATGTTTTACTGATTTCGGAAATCAGAATATGTATCGACAGACCACTGCAGCGTTAATAAAGGAAAATGTATTAAATAATGATGAATTGTATTAAAACCAGTAGAAACCTCCATCTGCATAGAAACTAAGATGAGACAAAATGATATACATTTTCTAGATCATGGCTGCTGTAATAAGAATGTTGTAAACAAGAATAACCTACTCTCACGTGAGACATATATTACTCAATTGTTCTAAAAAGGAATCAAGTGATTAAGTTTATGAACTATGAAACCATTTGAAAATGAGAAGCTTGAGTAATTGAAACTAGGCAAACCGAACTTAGGAAAAGAATGTTGTTACTTGATTTTGAAAAGGAATGTGGGTTGGTCATTCTAATACTACGGGTATCGGGTGACTTTTATAAAAGTAATGGATCTCTTTTAAAAGAACTTAACGTATGTAGTACTTTGGGGTTAAAACCCGGACTTTGGCATAAAATGAAAGTACCTTGAGTTGTGTATAACTTGCCTATGTTTGTTGTTGTGTAACTTGCTTATGCATGTTGTTGTGTAACTTGCTTATGCATGTTGTTGTGAAACTTGCCTATGCTTATTGTGATAGCCTTTGTTGTGCAAGGAATGTATTTCACTCGACTACCGGTTCATCCGGGAATGTATCTCACTGATTACGGCTCATCCGAATGTATCTCACTCGACACGGTTCATCCGAATGTATTTCACTTGACTACGGCTCATCCGAATGTATCTCACTTGATTCCGGTTCATCCGAATGTATCTCACTCGACACGGTTCATCCGAATGTATTTCACTTGACTAGGTTCATCCGAATGTGTTCACTCGACACGGCTCATCCGGAATGTATTTCACTTGACTACGGTTCATTCCGGAATGTATTTCACTCGACTACGGCTCATCCGAATGTATTCCACTCGACTTGGCATGATCTTTATGTTGTGAATCGTAGTTTGGTTATCATACATGTCTCGCTTTATATAGACCATTATGATTTCATTTCTGATTTATATTTTAGCTTCACATACTCTGCACTGTTATCGACCTCCTTCGGGGCTGCGTTCATGCCGCAGTTGAGGTACACGATCGTTGATCCTAGCTCTCGTGGTCACGATTCGGCGTTTGGGAAGCTCCGTTTCTCGGAGGCTTATCATGGTATAGTCCCGTCGTAGTAAGTGTTTACATTCGTGGTTTGGCGGGGCCCTGTCCGCCATTGTTGTCGTATCATTCTTAGAGTGCAGTAATCGTTGTGGCGGGGTTTGTAAAAGGATTAAACTGCTCATGTTAAAAGTTGTCATTTATATATACGAAAGGCAAGTTTTTCTCAGTTACCGTTTGTACTTCATTTGTTTCATGTATGTGTTTTATGTTCCCGATTACTCGATGTTGTATCACTAGGGTGCCGGTAAGGCACGATCCACGGGCCGAACAGTCGTGACAAAAGTGGTATCGAGCGATTAATCCTCGGAAAGTGTCTACGCATCGTATCCGGATGAGTCTTGATTATCGGTGTGTTGTGCACCACATCAATAATCAGGAGGCTATAGGATATTTAGGATTGGTTTCTATTCTTCTCACTCTGAGATCGTGCCTTAGAGCTGTGTTGTAAGTTGGGCCCTCTGACGAAATTCTTTCCCTTATCGTTATGCCTCCGCGTAGGTCAAACCCGGGCCCAGGAGGGCAAGGCAGCCGAGGGAGCTGCGAGTAGAGTTCAGAGAGTCACGAGGGCTCAGGCCCAAATCATTACCTAGGGTAGTGCTTCACTCGGGGAGTTCTGCGACGTCACTAGCCCCAGCAGAGTTTAGCACGGCGGCGGCAGTTCCTACTGCGGCCATGATATTTGAACCTTCAGTTCCGCGACCGGGAACAGTAAGTATAGAGTATACCGATGTACCGCAAATCTTGATGACTATCTAAGAGAAGGGTTGTGCAAGAGTAATTCTTCAGTTAGGCTTGAGCATGGCCTGTGGTCGGGCTTATGCGCAGCAGGCCGAGAAACGTAGAGATCGACGGGTTAACAAAGGACAGCAGAAGAGGGCCAGAGCAGCAAGGTCCTTTAGTAACTTTCAAGGCGAGTCGCCTCACCAGCAGATTAGATATGCACCTCCGCCCGGTCAGTGGTCTTCCACGGATATCGGGGCGTTCGAGTATGCAGAGTTGAGTCGTAACTCGTGGCTTCCGTTCACGCGATGCACGTCATCCCGGGGAATGTCGTCTTTTAGTTGGTACTTGTTGTACCTACGACCGCCGTGTCGATGTCGATAGAGTGTCCTTGTAGGAGGACTTAGCCTTCAGATCGGTGGGTAGTTCGTCATCTTCCCTAGCTATGCGCCTACAGGCGTGTTTGATTAGAACGACTAAGGGGAGTGTAGCAGTAGATATAGATATATCTTTAACCTCTAGAGATCAGTAGGTGTGATAAGGTGAGTATACCTTAAGTGCTATGTTCTGATAGCGGTGTGTTAGTTGTGTTTAGAAATCATGGTGGGTTAACCGAGTAAGATTTTGGGAGATAGATAAGGTGTGAGCCTTAGAATGTTTTACGTAAAGACCTTAGAGGTAAGGCCATCTCGAGTAAAGGTGTAGTGTTATGTTTGATCCTTATCGGAAGTGCATAGTGCACGTGAGTTATGTTTGGGATAGGTCCCTAGTAAGTGTGGAATGAAAGGGGGTAGTTGAGCTAAGAAGACCGCTAGGTTTCGTAACGTGATTAGTGAGGCCCATTCGGATCGGGAACTAGTGTTGTGCTCGTTGTGGTCGGATTGAGGCCATGATGCGGGTCAACCCGCGGCCTTTTTTGGTGGGGTCGGTTGTGGTGGTCGCCTTGTGGTAGGGTCACGAGGGTGTTAGGCCCAAGTTTAGTTAACAGTGTCTGAGTTCGTGGATGCGTTCGACCGGTGGTCGGGCGATGGGGCAGCCCATCGTGTTCTTGATCGGGACCGTTTACTCGGCGTGTTGAGTTATCCGAAGGTTGTAAGGCTGCGGGGTGCCTACCTTCACCTTATGATGACAGTGGAGCCAGTGCAGGCTGTTTTGTTTTCGAAGTTTTTACCAAGCTGGTGTTAAGAACTCAGGTGAGTCTCAGAATCGCATTTGCCCACGGGCCAGTGTTTGGATTTCAGGGATAGTTGTGGGGATTGTTGTCTCCTGTGGAGGTAGCGTTTAAGCTACCATTTTAGTGTTCGGATGTCGCCTTATGAAGCCTTGTAGGGGCGGAAGTGTAAGTTCTTGCGTCGATTGGTTCGATGTTGGCAAGGTTCAGATAGTTGGTTCAGGCTTGTTCCAGCAGACTGTGGATAGTGAGAAGCTTGTCTAGAAGAGGTTCTGGCAGCTCAGAGATATTGTGCGGATAATCGGCGACGACGCTTAGAGTTCAGGTTGACGGTCGGTCTTCTTGAAAGTACCACCCCGAGTTGGGTGTGACGAGTTTGGAATACAGAGGGAACTTAGCCCGAGTTACTTTGGGCCCTTTTTGAGTTCATATGGAGAATAGGCCAGGTTGCCTATATGTTAGCATTTGCCGTCCGACTTAGGAGGCAGGACGTCCGGTCTTTCGTATTGTTATGATTCGGGAAAGTATCGAAGATCCATCCAGAATGTTCCCAGTTAATGATGACCACGTTAGAGATAGTAACCCCGAGTTTTGGAAACTGTAGCAGTATCAGAAATATGGTAAGAGTTCGAGTGTACGTCAGCCTCAGGGATCGCATGCAGTCCGGTACCATTTGTTGGGTCGCCGGAGTGAACCTCGCGGCAAAGTGACAAAAGTGCTTTATGATGTTAGAGGTGTTTCCTCGTGGACTTGGATATAAATAGTTTTGCGCATTGTATTATGCGGGCCATTGTGGCGTGATTGTTTCGTAAGTATGGTCGTGAAGACTATACTGGCGCACGTTTGTTTGAGACTTAGAAGGAACATTCGACGAATGTTTCTAAGGAGGAGAATGTTATACCGTATTTCCGGTATGTGCGTGGGGCGTGCGTAGAAAATTTGAACTTGAGAATTAGGCTTGGCGAATTAACTTTGTTCACAACACCGAATTGAGTCGTTTTTCGATAAACGTTTCCACGACTTTCGTAGGGAATTTCCGAATATGTCATTTTTAATTTTTGCGGATTTTTCCGAGAGACGAAACATTTTGGACCAACAAGAGGCGACACTTGTCACCTCTCATTGGAACACCTTGGGCGGAAATGTGGTGGCCGAAAGTGTGGTGCAAATGGTCAAGGGTTGGTAGGATATTTTGTGTGCAAGTTGGCTAGGTACACATGGGTGAATCTTGGCCCTACACTTTCCTAACACTTGGTGTAATCTTGGCCATTGGTTGGCTTTCACTTGACCTATAAATACCCACCCCTTTGATGAACTTATTCATCCACAAATTTGCCTAAGTCTTGAAAACTCTCCTTCTCCCTCCCCTTTGTGTTGAGTTCGGCCAAGAGGCCTCCCCCTCTCCTAGAGGCCTTGGCCTAGGTACACCCCTCCTAGTTGTGTGGTAGTGGGGTACCCCTAGCCTAGTTGCTTTCGTATAATACCCCCCTCTTTTGGTAGAATACTCTCAAAAGTATTGTTATAATGCCCAAATTACCTTAGCCTATACCTTGTAGTATTCTAAGGTTATACTTGTACAAAAAGCCCAGAAATACTATTATACTTCCCGTCGGTCCACAAACCGAAACCCTAGGAAATCTCCATAGTCCGTTGGAGTATTGTGTAGAAGTTGGTTAGAACTTCTAAGGGTGGTTTAGAGCGGGTTGGGCGCTGGAGTTGGAGCTAAACGATTGCCCAGGATCGACTTTAAGCTAGGATAATTATGGGCTTATCGAGGTAATTATCTTGTCCCTCTATTGTAATTGGAAATTACATAATTGCTTGAATATATAGTTGAAGTATACTATATAATGGAACTGAACGTAGTTATCGGCAATGTCTTTTGACTTAAGCCTGAATAATACTTACGCAATGTCTTGCGACTTAAGCTGAATTTAAAGAAAATCTTGAACTGTAATTACATAGGGTTGTATTCAGATGGACTTGTGTAGTAGTAGTGGAGTAGAATTGTACCCGTTTGGGTTAGATATATAACCCCGGTTGGCTTGGTAGCCTCGATAGAGGAGGAGATTTCTGTTGTTGCGGGGAGGTCTTTGCGAATTTTACGTAGAATGTTCTACGAAGAGACCTAATGTTAATAAAGCGCCTTGTGGCCTTATAGGTTGAAGTACTACGTGTGGTGCGATCTACGTGGCTTAAGGAGTAGCCGACAGTTGGAAGTACTTGGAGCGTTTTGCTATTAGTCGATACTCGTCGCGAGGTATGTGAACCTCTTCCTATCTCTTCTAGCATGATATGTGTGAACTATGTAGTACGGTAGACGTACATGTGCTAAATGTATTTGATTGATGTAAAACATAAAGTGTTATAACGGCTTTATGGGAGGTTGGTTATAATAGCTTTATGTGGATAAGCACATACTTTGTGGTTTTTAAAAGGTAACTGATTTGAATAATAATTGGCTTGATATGTGTTAATAAAGAACTTGAAGCATTTCAAAAGATTTATGAATCGTTTTGAAAGAATGAGTATTACTTGGGTTTTGAAAGCTTAAGAGTTATACTAGCTTTATGGGAAGTTAGGTATAACGGCTTAAGAATGTTTTACTGATTTCGGAAATCAGAATATGTATCGACACAGACCACTGCAGCGTTAATAAAGGAAAATGTATTAAATAATGATGAATTGTATTAAAACCAGTAGAAACCTCCATCTGTAGAAACTAAGATGAGACAAAATGATATACATTTTCTAGATCATGTCATTGTAATAAGAATGTTGTAAGCAAGAATAACCTACTCTCACGTGAGACATATATTACTCAATTGTTCTAAAAAGGAATCAAGTGATTAAGTTTATGAACTATGAAACCATTTGAAAATGAGAAGCTTGAGTAATTGAAACTAGGCAAGCCGAACTTAGGAAAAGAATGTTGTTACTTGATTTTGAAAAGGAATGTGGGTTGGTCATTCTAATACTACGTATCGGGTGACTTTTATAAAAGTAATGGATCTCTTTTAAAAGAACTTAACGTATGTAGTACTTTGGGGTTAAAACCTGACTTTGGCATAAAATGAAAGTACCTTGAGTTGTGTATAACTTGCCTATGTTTGTTGTTGTGTAACTTGCTTATGCATGTTGTTGTGTAACTTGCTTATGCATGTTGTTGTGAAACTTGCCTATGCTTATTGTGATAGCCTTTGTTGTGCAAGGAATGTATTTCACTCGACTACCGGTTCATCCGGGAATGTATCTCACTTGATTACCGGTTCATCCGGGAATGTATCTCACTCGACACGGCTCATCCGGAATGTATTTCACTTGACTAGGTTCATCCGAATGTATCTCACTTGATTCTGGTTCATCCGAATGTATCTCACTCGACACGGTTCATCCGAATGTATTTCACTTGACTCTGGGTTCATCCGAATGTGTTCACTGACACGGTTCATCCGGGAATGTATTTCACTTGACTACCGGTTCATTCCGGGAATGTATTTCACTCGACTACCGGCTCATCCGG
This sequence comes from Przewalskia tangutica, assembly GCA_029844215.1. Lineage (NCBI taxonomy): Eukaryota > Viridiplantae > Streptophyta > Magnoliopsida > Solanales > Solanaceae > Przewalskia > Przewalskia tangutica. Next base: position 30,639,930 of record CM056728.1, on the reverse strand, counting down.
GAATGTATTCCACTCGACTTGGCATGACTGCTTTTATGTTGTGAACTGTAGTTTGGTTATCATACATGTCTCCTGCTTTATATAGACCATTATGATTTCATTTACAGTATTTATATTTTAGCTTCACATACTCGGTACCTGTTATCGACCTCGCCCGGGCTGCGTTCATGCCGCAGGTTGAGGTACACCAGTCGTTGATCCTAGCTCTCAGGGTCACAGTTTCAGCGTTTGGGAAGCTCCGTTTCTCCGGAGGCTTATCAGTGGTATAGTCCCCTGTCGTAGTAAGTGTTTACATTCAGGGGTTTGGCGGGGCCCTGTCCCGCCATTGTTGTCGTATCATTCTTAGAAGTGCAGTAATCTTGTTGTGGGCGGGGTTTGTAAAAGGATTAAACTGCTCATGTTAAAAGTTGTCATTTATATATATCTTGAAAGGCAAGTTTTTCTCAGACACCGTTTGTACTTCATTTGTTTCATGTATGTGTTTTATGTTCGTGATTACTGATGTTGTATCACTAGGGTGCCTGGTAAGACACGATCACGGGCTAACGGGCGATGACAGCTATGTGCAATTGAACCGATTTGCAAATGGTTTTAAATACTTGATTTCATTTAAGTACTTTCTGATTTCACATACTTGGTACTGTTATCGACCTCCGGGGCTGCGTTCATGCCGCAGGTAAGGGCAAGCATGTGCTAGATCCACATCCTTAGGATCTTTGCTTTGGTGTCAGAAGCTCCATCTTCTCCGGAGGCTCTACTTTTGGGTATGATCTCCCTGTATTGTAGATAGTTTTGTACATTCAGGGTATGGCGGGGCCCTGTCCCGCCATAGTGGTTTACTTCTTTAGAGGTCTGTAGTCCTATTGTACAGTTGGGATGTAACTGCAAAACTTGGGTTATTATATATGCCGAAAGGCAAGCTTTTCTTCAGATAAAACTGTTTCTATTTTTATAATGTTTCTTGTCTTGTCGTATGTTCCGCTGATTACTCTGATGTATGACTACTTGGGTGCCCGGGTAAGGCACCAGTCACGGGCCCCGGAACGGGTCGTGACATTAAACAACTTATTTGATGTGGTTAATGCGGATAACTTTATGACAAGGATGCATGCCAGTGGACGGGAACCCGATATCATAATTTACAATATGAGGCTTTATGGTTTCTGTAGTATTAGGAAGATAAATCGAGTTGTTATGATGCTAGATGAGCTTGTATTCGCTGGTGTGGTCCTATTGAGGAAATGACAACCTAAGTCCACTAACAGAGAGATAAGTATAGAAAATACGGGATGCAAAAGTCTTAAGCAGTGCAAGTACCAAGTTCACCAGAATGAGGGATTCTTAATTGTCTCCCACCAGTCACTTTTGGTGGTGGAGAACTTCAATTCATGTCACATGGCTTCACATGCACGGTCACTTAATTTAAAGTGACTTGCCTCCGTATAATTTATTAATCACACACATAATTAATTCTAGATCTCACTTCATTTAAATCCTAAAAACTCATAAGACCTTCGTATACTCGATGTCATAATTTGTAATATGACATTAGTTCATCACCTCTTTTGGGGATATACAATTATTATTATTAATCTTCATCGTCACTCTTGTAACATTCAAAATTATTTTGGGGCCGCATTACTTGTATACTAATTTCCTTATTAGCATGTATAAATATAATAAAATTTTCCCAACGCTGAGATCTATTTTCGTAATTTTCGTACTCCAATTATCGCTCAAAATTACGAGACGTTACAGTGTTACACCCCGTAATACTAGGGCTACTAATAGAGAACGTGATAAAGGATTTAAGATTTGAATTTTGGAAGGAAAAAATTATTACATTTTCTTAAGAAAAATTTTGGATGAAAATTGACGACGAAAACTTATTGAAGGGTAAATTCGTCGTTTTCAAGTGCTAGAAGGTCTTATAATAATATTGAGGAGTCTTGAGGCTAATAATATAGGGTCTGAGAAAAATTTCACAATTTTGTGGGGGACCTTCCGAAAATATTATATCTAGATATTTTGGTCAAGTGAGATATTTTGAGAAAAAGATTTTTTTAGGTAAATGCAAATATTATAAAAGAACAAACGAAAAGAACAGGGAGCTACAATCAGTCATTGAGGGTTCTCAGTCCTCAACGTAAGCATAAACACGAAATGAAAGAGTGGGGGATGGGGCGTTCACACAAAGGTGACGTTACAGGAGGGTATTAAATCATATTGTGGCTTCCGAGTATCATTTGCACGCTCAGTAGGTGCAATAGTTGCATTCGTGGGGGAAATCAAGACTAGTGCATCATTGGGAATGGTTGCCATAAATGGCTCATGTCCCTCGGCATTAAATGCTTCATTGGCCGAGACAAGATCAGGATTCATAGGCGACTTGGAAAGAAACGACCGCCGAATTCCACAAGTTGATCTTCCAAGACTCGTTTGAAGAGTAGACCGCCGGTTCCGTAGCCATCAAGTTTCCATACCTCTTTGGGACGAGCTGCCCCTTTGGTTTCCATGACCTTTGAATTCATTAGAAGAGTTGACTCTTGGTTCCCACCCTTATCAAGTTTCGATGTCCCATTGAATGAGATGTTTCCTTGGTTCTCTCGTGATTAAATTCCCCAAGTCGCCAAGTCTCGTTTGAAGATTAGGCTTTTCCACTCCCACACGATTTGTAATACCAAGAGCCATGGGAAATGAACCAACTTCGGACACTACAAACTTGAACCGAAAACCTTTGGGCTGCTGCCTTGACCCGCGACCACCATCATGATCAATCAGCATCCCATGACCACCCTTCTGACCCTCCTTCGACCCGGAACCATCCTCAAGATCCTTCATCGACCGGTGCCCGCTGGCGACCGCCTTCCCTCGAGAAGGGGTGACGTTTCGGAAACCGCAACACCTGCATTCCCAACGTCCTCAACTTCGAATGTAGCACCTAATGAATGAGGATTAGGAGCAGCTTCGGTAGTAGCACATAATGAATGAGGCGTGCCATTGACATCCGCAACAATAGAAATTACTAGACCTCTTTAGGATAAAAAACCCCTCGGCTTCCACAACCTTAGCATTTCCAAGGCCAATTGGAAAAGAAAAGTTCTCGGACTCAACCACCAAAGGCTGGTGGCCCATGGACTTTCCCCAAGACCCATGCCCACCCACCTGACCCGTAATCAACCCGTGACTAACCTCGAGACCCGCTGACACCTTGGCATCCAAAGTGGCCGCCGGAAAAATCTCTTTGCACTCAGAAACCAAGGATCGGAGACCCGAGGTTCAAGCCACAAACCCCGAACATAAACACCACCTCTTGCAACCCAGTCCACCCTCCATACCCACTTTCGACCGGGATCACTATCAAGATCCGCAATCTCCTCAGTCGAGTGCCTGAACGCAGCGACCGCTTCCGACTTCCAAGGTGCCTGCCGGAAAAGCCCCTGTGGACTCAAAGACAAATGAACGGTGACCCATGGGTTTCAACCACAACCCCATAACACCATCACAACCCTCCTGCAACCCGTGACCACCCACCTTACCCGCATTAGTCCCGGGAAATCCTTCAAGACCCGTAAACCTTCCAGTGTCAAGTTTTTCAACCGGAACACCAGCTGAGGTTGCCACCGGAAGATTGGGAGAAACCAAGAGCTGCGTCCTCAACCCAAGACCACCATCATGACCCTCTTGCACACCAGGATCACCCTCCTGACCTGCTAACAATCCTGCAACACCCGTCTGTCCCGAATATTCCACAATATTCAGAGAAGCAACCGCTGAAACCGCCACTAAGTGCAAACTTCAAATTCATATCTTGAATCTTGTAATCTTGAACAATCAAAATAATCTCTTTCATTCTTTTGGCTGAAATCTTTGTATTCTTTCTCATGGCTAGAAGGAAGATACCTTACTCTATAACAAATCAATTAGAGTGAACATGAAATGAACACAATCCGTAGAAAATCAGTTGGTGAAAATCCTATCAGAAGGGAGACGTAGAAGAGCAAATAGGAAAAAATATTGAGAGCATTTTCGCCTAGTGAGAGAAACATCTCTCTAACTCTTTTAAAGAATAAAACTTTGAGGGTAAACTTTTTATACTAGCCATCCCCACCGTATCACTGCGGCTCCACACACAAGAAACCCCGCCTCCATCCTGGCCCTACGGAGTGGGTACCGTAAGGCTTGCAGGCGAACAGTGGAGGGATTTTTTATGAGGCTTGGTTCTAGTCTCGCTGGTCATGGGAATCGAACTCGAGACCCAAGGCAGCAATATTAAAATTTGGACCATTTCTCGATTTGTGTGTGTCATCCTTGCGCAGGGGCCATGCTAATCTTCTCTGTATCGTTCCAATTTTATCGGATGTCCCCGAAGGGACGAGAGAAAAAGATAATGTGACCAATGGGAGGGTGACATATGTCCCTCCCAAGTCTTGCAAGACAAATATCCATATATGGATATGTTAGAGACTTAGAGACATTTGAATTTCATTTTTTCTTCAACCAAAATTCTCTCTTTCTCTCCCTAATCTCGAACCAAACCAAGAAATTTCCAAGATCAAGAGTGGATTATTATCCAAGACTAAGCTCCCTAATGGAGTGCTAAGCCAAGATAAACCCTTAAACCCCAAGAACATGGTGTTGGCCGAGAAGAGGGTTGAAACCCTAGGGTGTTCCGTCGACTTTTTGGTGTCGAAATACAAAGTGAAGTTGTGTATAAGCTCATAGGGGTCACATATATATGATTGAAACTTGAAGAAGTGGAGCGAAATGAAAACTGCGGACCATTGTATCCCGGACTACTTTGGGGCATTTTTGGGCACAAAATGAGGTAAAAGTTCTTCTTCTTTTAAAGTAATTGGATATTACTTATTGTTGTTATGTATGGATGAGCATGTACTAAAAAGAATGAAGATTAAAATGTGTTTGGACCATTTTTGGCAAGTTGGTCGAGACTAGGCAATGTTTGTCGTCGTTGGATTCGTTGGTTATTGTCGTTGTCACGACCCGACCCCGGGCCCGTGACTGGTGCCTTACCCCGGGCACCCTAGTGATACAACATCAGAGAAAATCAGCGGAAATAAAAACATACACATGAAACAAGATATACAATAATGAAATAAGAAAACAGGCTAACCAAAACGGTTACCTTTCTGAATATATAAATAAAACTTGAACCCGAACAGTTACATCCCTTTTAAAAACTCTACCAGCGATACTACGCACCTCTACGAATATTATAACAACAACGGGACGGGCCCGCCATACCCCTGAATGTAAGTACCTACAACGACAAGGACTATACCAAAAGATAAGCCTCCGGAGAAACGGAGCTTCCCAAAACGCTAAACTGTGATCCTAAGAGCGAGGATCGATGGCGGTGTACCTGCACGTGGAATGAACGCACTTCGAAGGAGGTCGATAACAGTACCAAGTATGTGAAGCGTAAATCTTGAAATCAAATCATAATATTTTAAAACCAATTACAAATACGTACGAACAACCAATTTAACTGCACATAGTGCCACAGCATAAACAAGAGCAAAATAGATATAACGTAACTGGTCTTTTCTAGGCCGCTAATGATCGAAGCAAGGCCAATCGCCCATAGTATCATTATGCGTGCCTAATCCTGGAACTCCGCGATCGCATAGGTCACACAGACCCGCATGAGGTATTCCTCGCATCGGGGGTAGCTAACCCGCGGCATCCTCCTGGACCCCCGAAGTCCGCATAGTCACACAGACCGCATGAGGCATTCCTCGCATCGGGATAACACACCCGGAATGATCAATCCTGGAACTCCCGCAGCTCCGCATAGGTCACACGCACCGCGTAGGTATTCCTCGCATCGAGGTGGCAAGTCCTCGGCATCATAACAAGTCGGTATGTGATATAATAGCGATCTGGCGGGCTTATCGTTTAACAACGTAAGCACAACAAGAATAACCCCCTCACACAAACATCACAAGACACTACCACACGTAGCATCGTAACATGTTTACTTATCAAACCATCTTACTACACTTTCCAGAAATCAATACAAGACTTGCATAAACAAATAAGTAAACCGTTCCTTCTATCTTCCTTAAGTCGTTATACCTAACTTCCCATAAAGCTAGTATAACACTTAAGCTTTTAAAACCAAGTATTTCTTTTCTTTCAAAAATGATTCATAACTCTTTTGAAATACTTCAAGATTCTTATTATTTAAAACTCAAGTCAAAAGACATCAAAGTAAAACCAAAACAATTTCCATACCTTCTTTTAAAACAAAGGCACTTTTTCCTTTAAAAGTCAAGTAGCAATATACTTTTTAAACCAAGTGTCTTACTCTTTTAAAAACAAGTAACCTATACCTTTAAATCAAGTTACTTCTCCTTTCCCAAAATCAAGTTGTTTATAAGTCAAGTTATCATTTTAAATCCAATGATAAAACCATTCTTATTTTCGAAATCAAGATAACTTTATTCTTTAAAAGACCACACACCCATTGCTCATGAGTGAGGTTTTACAACTTTTTAACATAATTCAAGTCCTTAATATTTCATAACAAGTCACTTAACTTTGGAATCAAGTCAAGGACACAAAAGGAAAATCAATTTCCTTTAAACACACGTGCGTCTACCGCACTAAATATATTTCACAAATATCATGCTAGAAAGGATAGGAAGAGGTTCACATACCTCGCGACGATTATCGACAATTAGCAAAATGCTCCAAAGTACTCTAACCTTGCTCGCCTTTTCCACCCTTCAAGTAGAATACGCTACTCGTAGTACTTCAACCTATAATGGCCATAAAACGTTTATTAACTTCTAGCTCTCTTCGTAGAACAATTCTAAGTACCAGATTCCTTATTCTACGGAAAATTCGGCAGTACCTCCCCCCCCCCCGCAACCACATAAAACTCCTCCTCTACCGAGGCCTGCTACCAAACCAACAATCCCAGGGGGGGTTACACGTCTAACCGGACGTGTACAATTCTACTCCACAATAATACTACAAGTCTCTCAGAATACAAATTCTATGTAAATACAGTTCAATTCTTATCCATATTCATTCTACATATAGTATACTCAACTATACATTACTACCATATGTAATATCCAATTACAATAGGGGGACAAAGATCATTACCTCGATAAGCCCAAAATTATCCAAGATATAAGTCGATCCTGAGCAACGTTTAGCTCCAATTCCTTACGCTTCAACCCGCTCCAAGCAACCCTTAGGAGTTTCTAAACAACTTCTCTTAACACTTCAACTCCAAAAAGTGAAGAACACTAAGGCTTTAAATGTGGCAACTCTCGGCCAAGGGGAGGTTCTTAGGCTAGGGGTGTGAAATTTTTTCTAACCCTTGGTTACTAATCTTCCTAACACTCTAAGGAAGAACACTTAAAACTTTAAGAATTTTTGGACAATTTTTGCTCAAGAATCAAGGCCAAAGCCGAGAACTACAAAGGAAAGGGAGGTAGTATTTTGCCTTGGAAAATCTAAGTGTGGGATGATATGAAGTCTTGAACTAGGGGGGTATTTATAGAGGAATCAAGGGTTAAGATCATAGCAAGTGTGAGGTCTAGATTTAGCCATGTGTGTGTGGGTCCCACTAATCTATCTACTACACAAATATCTTGCAAGACTTTTGACCAAATGTTTTACCCCTTTAAAATGCCAAAAACGAGCCAACAATTCGTCCACCAAACCGTCCACTTAAGGGTGACACATGTCGCCCTCCTATGGTCTAAAATATTTCATCTTCCGAAAATATCCGTAATGCCAAAAATCCGAAAATAAAGTGGGCCCCACAAAATCGTAAATCCTCCCGTGGGCCCCGCGTGACCAATTCCGGAAATAAAATTCCAATACTTCTAAAATAATCCCAGAAGTCCGAATACCGAATCTGGAAATCCAATTCCCATTAACGAACCTTTTTCCTTCACAAAAACCGGAAACTTTTCCGTCGAAAAATCACATCTTTCTTCCTTTCCAATTTTTCTGTCGTATTCTCGTACGTACGTCCTCATATACATACTCTGTAACTACGGGGTGTAACATTCTTCCCCCCTTAGAAACATTCGTCCCGAATGTTCCTTCTAAGTCTCCAAGCACACCTGTGCCGGTATAGTCTTCACTACTATACTTACGAAACCAATTACGCCACACCTGGCCATAATACCACATACGCGCAAAAATGCACATCCAAGCCAACGAATAATCATCTCTAAAGCGTATAACAATACCATTTTCTTCACCCATGGTCCAAAGGATACTTTCTTCCCCTCTTCACTTATAAAAAGGACACTTCCATCTTCTTAACACATCTTAGCCTCTTTTCTTACTCGTCGTATCTTCCTCGCTTCCTACTATACGTACCACATTTCTGTCATTGCTTCAGTTTCCAAAATCTCGGGGTCACTATCTCTAACTTGGTCATCATTAACTGGGAACACTCTGGATGGATCTCCGATACTCTTTCGAAACATAGCAACCTGGGAGACCGGACGTACTGCCTCCTAAGTCGGACGGCAGTGCTAACTTATAGGCAACCTGGCCTATTCTACAACGATCTGAAAAGGCCCAAAGTACCTCGGGCTAAGTTTCCCCTGCTTTCCAAATCTTGTCACACCCATCCGGGGTGGTACCTTCAAGAAGACCCACCGTCAACCTGAACTCCAAGTGTCGACGCCGATTATCCACACGACTTCTGTTGACTCTGAGCTGCTAATAACTTCTTCTGGATAAGCTTCACCTTATCCACATCCTGCTGAAACAAGTAGGGGCCAACTATCTGAACCTTGCCAACATCGAACCAATCGACCGGCAACCTACACTTCCGTCCATACAAGGCTTCATAAAGCACCATCCGAATACTGAAATGGTAGCTAGTATAATACTCACTCAACACGAGGCAAATAATCCTCACAGCTACCCCTGAAATCAAAACACCGGCCCGTAACCTATCCTCAAATGTCTGGATAAAATGCGATATTCGTCCGTCGGCCCGAGGGTGAATGCAATACTGAGACTCACCTGAGTTCCTAACCCGCCTGGTAAAACCTCCCGAAAAAGAAATAGCCATAAACTGGGCTCCACTGCCTGCCATAAAATAAAAGTAGGAACCCCGTGCAGCCTTACAACCTACCTGATATACAACATCTCGCATAACCCTCCGCCGAGTAAACAGTCCTGACTAAAATACAAGATGGGCTGACCCCATCGGCCCTACTACTGGTCGAACGCATCCACAAACTCGTACGATGGTTACCTAAACTTGGGCCTAACACCCTCGTGACCCTATCATCTAGCGGGACCACCTCAAACTGACCCCACCACATTCCGGGCTGCGGGTTGACTCGCGATATGGCCTCAACCCGACCCACTTCGTACTAAACTCTCGTTCCCCGATCCGGAACAATCTTACCGGTTCACGTCATGAAAGTACCACTTCCATCTCACACTACCCACAGAATTATCACACAAATACACCACGTATACCGAGTACTTCGACAAAGACCAACCGTAAAATCATCCACTCAGGACGACCTTGCATCCAAGGTCCCAACTGTTATAAATTCTAAGGCTCCCCATTTTCTCGTCCCCAGACTTACCCTTTTCAACTACCCATGTTTTCTAATCACAACTTACACAATGCTAACCGAACATAGCACTCCACATGTATCTACCATAACGACCTAAACAAGTCTCTTAAGGCTGAAGATATCTCTGTAACTACTGCCTCACTTTCCCTTTGTCGCTCTAATCAAATCCTGCTCTGCTGGGCGCATAACTACAGACGGTGATGAACCAGTCACTGATCCCGAAGGCTGAGTCGTAACATCCGCGGCACCTCTGGTCGGACAATTTCTCGCAAAATGGCCCTGCTGGCCGCAAGCCTAACAAGCTATAGCAAAAAGACGACATTCCCCGGGATGACGCCTGTTACATCGTGAACACTGAGGGAAAACTGAATATGGCTGGCTAGAACCTATGCAATTCTGTGAACCAGAAACCCTGGAGTTCTGACCAACTCCTAAATACTCCGAACGTCCTGAAGTCTGTGGAGGACCACTCTGCACTGGCGGATGCGCATAACTAGCCTGCTGCTGAGAAGATCCGCCTCGAAAGTTACCAAAGGACCCTGCTGATCTGGCCTTCTTCTGCTGATCTTGGTTAACCCGTCGATCTCTATGTTTTTCAGTCTGCTGCGCGTAAGCCTGTACGCGGGCAATGTCCATGTTTGCCTGAAGAGATACTCTTGTACAACTCTCTGCTAGATAATCGTCAAGTCCTGTGACATATTGGTGCACTCTATCCTCCAAGTCTGCCACTAAAGCGGGGACATAACGATCCAATGAGTCAAACTCGATACTGAATTCCCGAACCATCCGCCCGTTCTGTCTCAACCTCATAAATCTATCTGCCCGAGCTCTCCTCATCTGCGAGGGCAAGAAGTGTGTAAGAAATGCCTCTAAGGTTTTGATCACTCCCATGATCCGCTGCAACTGTCGAATAAACTCCTGATGATCTTCCTTAGTCCTCAATCCATAGGACTCGGGTGGACTGCAACTCAAGAAGTCCCGAAGTCTCAAAACTATCGGATCTAGGGTGAACTACTGGTACTGCCGGAACCACCGGCTCCCGTCCTCATTCCGACCACGGACTAGCTAATCGCCATCTCCTTGTAACTCATATCCTTTGTTCTGGCCGTGGGGCAAGACTCGAGTAACGTGGTCTCTGTAGCTACTCCGCTCTTTCTAAACTCTCCTGGGGCTAGCGGCGTCGCCGAACACCCCGAATGAAGCGCTGTCTCAGATAATGATTGGGCCCGTGCCCTGGTAACCCTCTGTGCTCTACTCGCAGCTCCCTCTGCTGCCTTGCCCTTCTGGGATCTGGTTGCCTTGCGTAGAGGCATAACGGGTGAAAAGAATACGTCAGAGGGAGTCCAACTTATAACACAGCTCTAAGGCACGATCTCAGAGTGAGAAGAATGGAAACCAATCCTAAATATCCTGCAGCCTCCTGATTATAGGTGTGGTGCACAACACACCGATAATCAAGACTACTAGATACGATGCAGAGACACTTTCCGAGGATTAATCGCTCGATACCACTTTTGTCACGACGACCCACCGGGCGTGGATCGTGCCTACCGGGCACCCTAGTGATACAACATCAGAGAAAATCAGCGGAAATAAAAACATACACATGAAACAAGATATACAATAATGAAATAAGAAAACAGGCTAACCAAAACGGTTACCTTTCTGAATATATAAATAAAACTTGAACCCGAACAGTTACATCCCTTTTACAAACTCTGCCCACAACAGTACTACAGACCTCTACGAATATTATAACAACAACGACGGGACAGGGCCCCGCCATACCCCTGAATGTACAAGTAACTACACTGACAGGGGACTATACCAAAGATGAGCCTCCGGAGAAACGGAGCTTCCCAAAACGCTGAACTGTGATCCTAAGAGCGAGGATCGATAACTGGTGTACCTCTACCTGCGGAATGAACGCAGCCCCCCGAAGGAGGTCGATAACAGTACCAAGTATGTGAAGCGTAAATCTTGAAATCAAATCATAATATTTTACAACCAATTACAAATACGCATTTAACAACCAATTTAGCGCACATAGTGCCACATCATAAACAAGAGCAAAATAGATATAACGTGGCGGTCTTTTCTAGGCCGCTAATGATCGAAGCAAGGCGATCGCCTATAGTATCATTATGCGTGCCTAATCCTCGAACTCCTGCGATCCGCATGGGTCACACGCACCCGTAGGTATTCCTCGCGTCGGGGTAGCTAACCCGCGACATCCTCACGGACCCCGAAGTCGCATAGTCACGCACGCAGCCGCGTGAGGCATTCCTCGCGTCGGGATAACACACGGAATGATCAATCTGGAACTCCCGACTCGCGCATAGGTCACACGACCGCGTGAGGTATTCCTCGCATCAAGGGTGGCAAGTCACCGGCATCATAACAAGTCGGGGTATGTGATATAATAGCGATAACAGCTTATCGTTTAACAACGTAAGCACAACAAGAATAACCCCCTCACACAAACATCACAAGACACTAACACACGTAGCATCGTAACATGTTTACTTATCAAACCATCTTACTACACTTTCCAGAAATCAATACAAGACTTGCATAAACAAATAAGTAAATCGTTCCTTCTATCTTCCTTAAGTCGTTATACCTAACTTCCCATAAAGCCAGTATAACACTTAAGCTTTTAAAACCAAGTATTTCTTTTCTTTCAAAAATGATTCATAACTCTTTTGAAATACTTCAAGATTCTTATTATTTAAAACTCAAGTCAAAAGACATCAAAGTAAAACCAAAACAATTTTCATACCTTCTTTTAAAACAAAGGCATTTTTTCCTTTAAAAGTCAAGTAGCAATATACTTTTTAAACCAAGTGTCGTACTCTTTTAAAAACAAGTAACCTATACCTTTAAATCAAGTTACTTCTCCTTCCCCAAAATCAAGTTGTTTATAAGTCAAGTTATCATTTTAAATCCAATGATAAAACCATTCTTATTTTCGAAATCAAGATAACTTTATTCTTTAAAAGACCACACACCCATTGCTCATGAGTGAGGTTTTACAACTTTTTAACATAATTCAAGTCCTTAATATTTCATAACAAGTCACTTACCTTTGGAATCAAGTCAAGAACACAAAAGGAAAATCAATTTCCTTTAAACACACGTGCGTCTACCGCACTAAATATATTTCACAAATATCATGCTAGAAAGGATAGGAAGAGGTTCACATACCTCGCGACGATTATCGACAATTAGCAAAACGCTCCAAAGTACTCTAACCTTGCTCGCCTTTTCCACCCTTCAAGTAGAATACGCTACTCGTAGTACTTCAACCTATAATGGACATAAAACGTTTATTAACTTCTAGCTCTCTTCGTAGAACACTTCTAAGTACCAGATTCCTTATTCTACGGAAAATTCGGCAGTACCTCCCCACATGACCACATAAAACTCCTCTCTAACGAGGGTCGCTGCAAACCAACAATCCCGGGAGGGTTACACGTCTGGCCGGACGTGTACAATTCTACTCCACAATAATACTACAAGTCTCAGTAAATCTGATCCTTTGTAAATCTGATTCAATTCTTATCCATATTCATTCTACATATAGTATACTCAACTATACATTACTACCATATGTAATATCCAATTACAATAGGGGGACAAAGATCATTACCTCGATAAGCCCAAAATTATCCAAGATATAAGTCGATCCTGAGCAACGTTTAGCTCCAATTCCTTACGCTACAACCCGCTCCAAGCAACCCTTAGGAGTTTCTAAACAACTTTTCTTAACACTTCAACTCCAAAAAGTGAAGAACACTAAGGCTTTAAATGTGGCAACTCTCGGCCAAGGGGAGGTTCTTAGGCTAGGGGTGTGAAATCTTTTCTAACCCTTGGTTACTAATCTTCCTAACTCTCTAAGGAAGAACACTTAAAACTTTAAGAATTTTTGGACAATTATTGCTCAAGAATCAAGGCCAAAGCCGAGAACTACAAAGGAAAGAGAGGTAGTATTTTGCCTTGGAAAATCTAAGTGTGGGATGATATGAAGTCTTGTGTCACGACCCGATCCCGGGCCCGTGACTGGTGCCTTACCCCGGGCACCCTAGTGATTCAACATCAGAGAAAATCAGCGGAAATAAAAACTAAAACATGAGACAAGACATAAAGTATGAAACAGGCTAACCAAAACGGTCACCTTCCTGAATATATACATATATATATCAACCTGAACAGTTAAATCCTTTTACAAACCACACTTGCAGTGATTACAGACCTCTAAGAATGTAACCATAACTATGACGGACAGGGGCCGCCATACCAGATGTACAAGTAACTACAGACGGGGACTATACCAAAGATGAGCCTCCGAGAAGCGGAGCTTCCCAAACGCGAACTATGATCCTATGAGCGAGGATCCACAACGATGTACCTCTACTGCGGCATGAACGCGGCCCGAAGAGTCGATCTACAGTACCAAGTATGTGAATCGAAAAATCGTAAATGAAATCATAGTAGTCTATAAAAAAATAGGAGACATATATGATAACCAAATTACGATTACATAATATGTGATCGCGTCAGTCGGGGACTCACGCCTCAAAGTCATCACTCAAATATAACTATGGGTCTCACGCCCACAACATCAATCATGCCGTGGAATACCTTCCTCATGGCCGTGATCATGATATAGCAACACCAAGAATACACATGAACACGGGTCCACTGTGTCATAACAACCGTCACGGGACAAATCACGAAGGCTAACTACGGATACCAAAGCGCGTCATCGATTGGCCAGGGAAAGTCTGAAAGCCAACTACTAGATACCAAGGTACTAACAATACTATGCAACCAAACCACGAAGGCGACCGCAGGCAAGTCTGAAGCCGACTACAGTACCAAGTAGTGTCACGGTGGCCGGGCAAGTCTGAGCTAACTACAGTACAGGCCGTGTCACGAGACTTCGCCATTAAAGCGAATGGGGCAAGTCACGAAGGCTAACTACCAGTACGAGGCGAATCGACCACGAGGCGGGGCAATCGCAGCCAACCACCAGATACCAAGGCCGAATCAGTAAAACCTCATGGAGAGCTAGTCCATGGAATAACGTTATCAACAGGAGCGTACCCGTGGAATTCTCCATCACTGCCGGTACGTCCAAGTAAGATCATAACAAATCAACCGGCCCTCCATTGAGAGACGCGGTGGTATAAAAATACAATACTGGCACAACAAGGCTATCACACGCAACCATAGGCAAGTTACACACAACTCAAGGTACTTTCATTTTATGTCAACAATACGGGTTTCAAACCCAAAAATAATACCCACTTTCATTCTTTCAAAAAGTCCTCTTTTTACGTAAAAGATACTAATACTCGTAGTATCAAAAACACATTTCCTTTTCAAACCAAATTACTTTACTTTAGGTAAAAACCTTTACAAGACTTTTAAAATCAAGTACTCTATACTTTTTAAACCAAGTGCCATTTTAAAACCAATGATAAAACCATTCTTTTGCTTTCATAAAGTCGTTATAACTAACTTCCCATAAAGCTGTTATAACACTTTATGTTTTAAACCAATTTAAGACAAAACCATGTCTCTCTTTTAAACCAAAAACTTTTCAATCCCTCAAGTCTCTTTTCTTTTAGAAATCAAGTTCCTTTTAAAGACCAAATACTCATTTCTCGCGAATGAGGTTTCACAACTTTCTACACAATTCGAGTTCTTCATATATCATATCAAGTCAAATATAAGTCAAGTCCTTTATCTTTTAAAATCAGTAAACCAACCAAATTCACTTAGAACATGTACGTCTACCGTACTACATAGTTCACAACAATCATGCTAGAAAAGTGTTATACCCCGTATTTCCGGAGTATGTACGTGAGGGCGTACGTACGAAAGTTTGGCCTTAAAAGTTTAGGCATGGCACGTTTTTTGGGCACAACTCACTCAAGGAATCGTTTTCCGACGAAACGTTTTACAAGACTCGCGTAGGATAAATTCCGGCTATGCCATTTCTAATTTTTGCGGATTTTTCTGAGGGACGAAACATTTTGGACCAACGGGAGGGCGACACTTGTCACCCTCCAATTGATGGACTTGAGGCGTCAATATGGCCGATTGGAGTGCCTATTTTGTCATGGAGTTGGTAGGATATTTTGTGTGCAAGTTGGCTAGGTACACTTGCCCAAATCTTGGCCTTACACTTGCCTTGCACTTGGCATCATCTTGGCCCTTGGTTGGCCATGGCTTGACCTATAAATACCCCCTTAAGATGAAGAGTTCTTCATCCACAAACAAGCTTTCCAAGTCTTGAAATTCCCTCCCCTCTCTTGTTAAGTTTTCGTCCAAACACCCTCTCCCCCTCTAGCCTAAGTGGCCCTTGGCCGAGGCAACCCCCCTAGCCTAGCCGAAATCTACCCCCTTCCCTTGGTAGAAAAGTTGTCTTCTAGTATTGTTATAATGCCCAAAATACCCTAGCCCAAATCCCTTAGTACTTAGTTGAAGTTGTAAAGAACTTCTAAGGGTTCTTGGAGCTATCGGAGCGTACAAATTAGGAGCTAAACCTTGCTCAGGAGCGACGTTTATACTCGGATAATTTTGGGCTTATCGAGGTAAATAATCTTACCCGTCTTTTATAATTAGAAAATACATACTGTAGAAGTATAAGAATAAGTATTAAATACTGAGAAGGATATTACAAAATAGAATTGAACTGTTATCACAGTAGAAGGGTATAAAAGAATAATAATTGAACTATACTTACAATAGGACTGTTTTCACAGTAGACTTATATAACTCACCGGGTAGGGAAGTCTTTGCGACTTTCCGTAGAATTGAGAACCTCTGCCTTAGAGCTTTATACGATCTGATCTAGGCGTTGATAGGCGTGCTTAAGCGTATAAGTGATTCTCTGCGCGACATATTCGACTTGGCGGGAGGTTTTCACGAGCGTATGTGATTCTTCCCAAGCATGATATTTTAACATATATATATAGTACGGTAGACGTACATGTGTTAACTGAATAATAATCACGGCAATGTCTTTTGACTTAAGCCTGAATAATAACTACGGCAATGTCTTTTGATTTAAGCCTGAATAATAAGAATCCTGATGCATTTCAAGAGAATACTGAATCATTTTTAACAGAAGAGAAATATTTGGTTTTTAAAACAAAATCTTAAGAGTTATACTAGCTTTATGGGAAGTTAGGTATAACAACTTAAGAAAGATAAAAAGGAACTGTTTACTTGTTTGTTTATAAAAGCCTTGTACTGATTTCTGTTAAGTGTAGTAAGATTGTTTGATAAGTAGATATATTATGATGCTACATGTGTTAGCGTCTTGTAATGTTGTGAAAGGGGGTCATTCTTGCTGTGCTTACGTTGCTAACCGGTAAGTCCGTTGTACTGTTATTATATCACCTACCCCCTTGACTTATTATACCGAGGGCTTGCCACCCTTGATGCGGGTCTATCGGCTATGCGATCTATATGACTATGCGGGCTGCGGAGTTCGAGGATTGATCATTACGGGTGTTTTAGCCGTCACGAGAGATGCCCTATGCGATGCGTGTGACTATCGCGGTCTATCGAGACTATGCGGACTGCGGAGTCGGTAGTGCAAGGGTTAGCTACCCCGTCGAGGAATACCTCATGCGGTGCGTGTGTGACCTATGCGGTGCGGAAGTCCAGGATTAGGCACGCAGAATGATACTATGGGCGATTGGCCTTGCTTCGATCATTCGCGGCCTAGAAAAGACCTGTTACAGTTTTCCTATTACTGTTCTTGTTTGTGATATGGCACTATGTGCAATTGAACTGATTTGCAAATGGTTTTAAATACTTGATTTCATTTAAGTACTTTCTGATTTCACATACTTGGTACTGTTGTCTTGACCTCCTTCGAGTGCGTTCATGCCGCGGTAAGGGCAAGCAGTGCTAGATCCGCATCCTTAGGATCTTTTGCGTTGGTGTCGGGAGCTCCATCTTCTAGGAGGCTCTACTATGTGGGTATGATCTCCTGTTGTAGATAGTTTTGTCTTTGTCGGGTATGGCGGGGCCTGTCGCCATAGTTGTTTATTTCCTTAAGTGCAGTAGACATGTTATGCAGTTGGGATGTAAGCGCAAAACTTTGTATATATATATCTTGAAAAGCGACATTTTCTCACATAAAGCGTGTCTCGTTTTACAAGCTGTTTCATGTCTTGTTTTTATATTCATTGATTACTCGATGTATAACTACTTGGGTGCCCGGTAAGGCACGATCACGGGCCGGAATGAGTCGTGACAAAAGTGGTATCGAGCGATTAATCCTCGGAAAGTGTCTGAGCCGTATCTAGTAGAGTCTTGATTATCGGTGTGTTGTGCACCACACCAATAATCAGGAGGCTATAGGATATTTAGGATTGGTTTCCATTCTTCTCATTCTGAGATCGTGCTTTAGAGTTGTGTTATAGGTTGGACCCCTCTAACGTATTCCTTTCTATGCTGATTATGCCTCACGTAAGGCAACCCGGGCCCGAAGGGCAAAGCGGCGAGGAGGCTGCTAGCGAGACACCCAGTCACGAGGCTCGAGCCCGATCTATACCCGAGGCGGCGAGTTCCATGACGCCCGCCCGGCCCAGCGAACCGCAATACCGTACCTCGGTCCACGGCCTAGGCGGGAGATGGGAGTGCGAGATGCGATTATTTGCGGATTGTGGCGGACATGAGGGCGAGTGGGCCAGCGGTTCGATTCAGCGGCACACGTGGTTCACCGAGAGGCGACGGTTTGAGGCTACGGGATTTCCTTGTAGCCCGCCAGAGTTTTACGGGTCGAGGCCGGAGGATGATCGCGAGGAGTTCATCCGTCGATTCTGCAGAGGATCATGCGGGTGATCAAGGCTTGAGGCGAGTGCATGACATTTGTCGCGTCGGTGCGTGATACCGCAGTCGATTGGTTTGATTCGTGGGAGCTTTCCCGGGGAGAGCATGCACCTCCAGCAGTATGGGATGAGTTTTCGGAGGCTTTTCTCACGCACTTCTTGCCTCCGCGGATGAGGAGGGCACGAGCGGACATATTTTTGTTCTTTGAGACAGGAGGACGCCTTGATTAGGGAGTACAATGTCGAGTTCGATTCTTTGGCTCGATATGTCCCTGCACTGGTAGCAGATATGGAGGACCGGGTGCATCGCTATGTCACCTTGCTAGACGACTACATGGCCGAGTCTTGTGCGGGTGTGTCCCTTCAGCCAGGCATGGACATTACCCGTATGCAGGCTCATGCACTGGGATGCGAGGAGCGCAGAGACCGCCGGGTAGACCGATATCGCCCGGCGAGAAGAAGGCCAAGACGACCGGTTCTTTTGGTGGTTCTCAGGGTGGACGGCATCAGCAGTAGTCTAGATTTGCACCGCAGCCGGCTCAGAGCACTCCTACATCATTTTCGGTACAGCCCGAGCGATCGAGGCGGTCGGGGCCCGGGGCGTCGGACTTCGAGGGTAGCAAGGTGCTGGCGATCGAGGTCCGCTCGGTGTGTCGGTGGCGAGTTCCATTCGAGGTTGCGATACTACTCAGAGCTTGCTACACTTGTGGCGGCGGTCATTTGCGGAAATCTGTCCGAGCGGCGCTAATGGTAGGGTCGGCTGCGGTCGATTGCGGTTCTTCATCCCGACGATTACTCACCGGGAGCAAGGTACTCATGGGCCAGCGGTCGCGGCAGGTCGTGGCGCGGGTCCCAGATTCTAGCGGTCCTCGAACGCATTTATGCCTTGTCGGTAGCGGGATCGTGAGGCCTCACGATGTCGCAGGTACTTTATCAGTTTCTGGAGTTGATGTGTATGCCTTGATAGATCCGGGTTCTACTCTGTCCTATATATCTCCCCTTATTGCTAGTAGGATAGGGATAGAGCCTGAGTCCATAGACCCTTTCGAGGTAGCTACGCCAGTGGGTGATTCGGTGGTAGCTCGGCGGGTATATAGGGCTTGTCCAGTGACCATTTACAGTCGTCAGACCCTAGCCGACTTGATAGAGCTGGACATGACTGATTTCGACGTGATCATGGGCATGGATTGGCTAGCTTCTTGCTACGCCAATGTAGACTGCAGGGAGAGAGTGGTACGGTTCCAATTTCCTGAGGAGCCGGTTGTTGAGTGGGAGGGAAGCACTGTATCGCCGAGGGGTAGGTTTATTTCTTACCTCAAGGCTAGGAAGATGGTGCAGAAGGGGTATATCTACCATCTCGTTCGGGTGTTTGATACTGAGGCTGCGGTACCAGATTTTCAGTCAGTTCCAGTAGTCAGAGAGTTCCCAGACGTGTTTCCAGACGACCTCCCGGGTATCCCTCCTGAGAGGGAGATAGAGTTTTGTATCGATGTGCTGCCAGACACTCGGCCTATTTCCATTCCGCCATACAGAATGGCACCTGCCGAGTTGAGAGAGTTGAAGGACCAGCTGAGAGATTTCTTTGGAGAAGGGCTTCATCCGACCTAGTGTTTCTCCACAGGAGCGCGGTATTGTTCGTGAAGAAGAAGGGCGGGGCCAGCGCATGTGTGTTGATCTGACGGTGAACAAGGTGACCATTAAAACGAATATCCCGCTTCCCGGGATTGATGATTTGTTCGACCCGATTGCGAGGCGCGAGATGTTTCTCAAGATTGATCTGCGATCGGGCTATCATCAGTGCGGGTCGAGAGAGGTGGATGTCCACGGGATGCATTCGGACGATGCGGGCATTATGAGTTCGAGTCATGTCTTTTGGGTTGACCAATGCTCGTGGTATTCATGGATTTGATGAACCGAGTGTTCAAACCATTTTTGGACACGTTTGTGATAGTGTTCATTGATGATATCTTGGTTTATTCTCGCTCGAGCGAGAGCATGCGGAGCATTTGAGGCTGTCTTGTGATTCTCGAGACAGCGATTATCGCCAAGTTTTCCAAATGTGAGTTTTGGTTAGCTTGGTGGCTTTTCTTGGGCATATTGTGGGGCTGATGGCATTCGAGTGGATCTGGCCAAGATCGGCGATCGATGCCAGCCTGAACTACTACTCAAGCGGAGGTTCGCGATTTTACGGGCCTTGCGAGGATATTATCGGTGTTCGTAGAAGTTTTCTTCTATCTCTGCACCATTGACTAGGTGACTCGGAAAGCGGCTAAGTTTGATGGTGATGCATGTGGCGGGGTTTCCGGCTACTAAAGGAGGCGGCGGCCGCCCGTTCTTACTCTTCTAGAGGTCGGATGGTTATGTTGTGTATTGTGATCGTCGGGCATCGGGCTGGGATGTGTGTTGATGCGGCGGGGTAGAGTTATAGCGTCGCAGCGTCCGGCGACTTAAGAAACACGAGAGGAACTACCCACCCATGATTTGGAGTTAGCGTGGTGATTCGCTTTAAAGATGCGGAGGCACTATTTGTATGGGGTTCACGTGGATATTTATACAGACCACAAGAGCCTCCAATATATCTTGACGGAGGAGTGAACTTACGACAGAGACGGTGGTTAGAGTTGCTTAAGGATTACGATGTTGATATCCTGTACCACCCGGGGAAGGCCAATGTTGTGGTAGATGCTCTTAGTCGTAGGTCGATGGGGAGCCTATCAGATGTGCAGCTAAAGATGAGGGGCATGGTTCGTGATTTGCATCAGTTAGCGAGCCTTGGTGTCCGTTTGATTGATTCTGATAGCAGTGGGGTTCGAGTTCGTGAGGTTGCCGAGTCTTCCATCGTCGAGGAGGTGAAGAGGCAACAGTTTGAGGATCCGGTTTTGACACGTTATCGTGATGCGACTCTTCGTGAGGGGAAGGGTCCTTTTGAGGTAGCACCAGACGGGGTGCTAAGGTTTGAGGGCAGGTTGTGTGTTCTAGATGTTTCAGGACTTGGCGGCGGAGTTAGAAGCACCTGGCGCGCGTTACTCTATCCATCCGAGTCGACCAAGATGTACCACAACCTTAGATCGTGTATTGGTGGGATGGCTTGAAGAGGGGCGTTGCGAGTTCGTAGCTCGATTGCGTGTTGTCGGCGGTGAAGGTAGAGCACCGGAGGCACGGTGGCTTATTCTGAGCGATAGAGATCCCGACCTGGAAGTGGGAGGTGATCAACATGGACTTCATCACAGGATTGCCTCGCACTCAGAGGAGGCATGATTCTATATGGATTATCGTCGGCGGTGTGAAATCAGCCCACTTTCTTCCGTCGGGGCGACTTTTAGGTGAGGATTATGCGGACTTTACATCAGAGATCGTCGGTGCATGGAGTCCCTATTTCGATCATATCGAGACAGAGGGCCCGGTTCACGGCTAACCAGAGTCTTTCCAGAAGGGTTTAGGACACAGTAAGCTTTGATCTGCATTCCATCCACGACAGAGACGGACAGCGAGCGCACTATCCGGACTCTTGAGGATATCTGCGAGCTTTGTGTTATTGACCGATGGTAGTGGGAGGATCATTTGCCTCTAGTTGAGTTTGCGTATAATAATAGCTACCACTCCGAGATTCGGATGGCGCCTTATGAGGCCTTGTATGGGAGGAAGTGCGGTCGCCTATAGGCTGGTTCGATGTGGCGAGGTACGGCTAGTAGGACCAGATTTGGTGCAGTGACGATGGATAAGGTAAAGCTTATCCAGAGAGGTTCTTTGGCTTCGAGTCGACAGAAGTCATATGCAGATCATCGTCGCCGGCATCTGGAGTTCGAGGTTGATGATTGGGTTTTCCTGAAGGTGTCACCCATGAAGGGTGTGATGAGATTCGGGAAGAAAGGGAAACTCAGCCCAAGGTACATTGGGCCCTATCAGATTGTCCGCAGGGTAGGCAAGGTTGCCTACGAGTTGGATATGCCGTCCGATCTGGAGGCAGTGCATCCGGTGTTTCATGTTTCTATGCTGAGGAGATGTATCGGGGATCCATCTAGGGTGCATCCGATTGACGATGTCCAGGTGACCGAGGGGTTATCGTATGAGGAGATTCCCATAGCGATAATCGATCGTCAGGTTAGGCGTCTGCGGACCAAGGACGTGGCTTCCGTCAAAGTTCTGTGGCGGAACGAGCTTAGGGAGGAGATGACGTGGGAAGCTGAGGAGGACATGAGGCAGAAATATCCTCACCTATTCCCCACACCTCCAGGTAATTCACTTTCCTACTTGTAAATTTTTCATTGTCATATATGCCTAAGTGTTGTTTTGTGGCCGTATGTGGCATTTGCAAACTGTTTAAGTTATGAAGAACCTTATCGTTAACTATCTTGGGAAGGAACATTCGGGACGAATGTTTCTAAGGAGGGGAGAATGTTATACCCCGTATTTCCGGAGTATGTACGTGAGGCGTGCGTCAAAGTTTGGCCTTAAAAGTTTAGGCATGGCACGTTTTTTGGGCACAACTCACTCAAGGAATCGTTTTCCGACGAAACGTTTTACAAGACTCGCGTAGGATAAATTCCGGCTATGCCATTTCTAATTTTTGCGGATTTTTCCGAGAGGCGAAACATTTTGGACCAACGTGAGGGCGACACTTGTCACCCTCCAATTGATGGACTTGAGGCATCAATATGGCCGATTGGAGTGCCTATTTTGTCATGGAGTTGGTAGGATATTTTGTGTGCAAGTTGGCTAGGTACACTTGCCCAAATCTTGGCCTTACACTTGCCTTGCACTTGGCATCATCTTGGCCATTGGTTGGCCATGGCTTGACCTATAAATACCCCCTTAAGATGAAGAGTTCTTCATCCACAAACAAGCTTTCCAAGTCTTGAAATTCCCTCCCCTCTCTTGTTAAGTTTTCGTCCAAACACCCTCTCCCCCTCTAGCCTAAGTGGCCCTTAGCCGAGGCAACCCCCCTAGCCTAGCCGAAATCTACCCCCCTCCCTTGGTAGAAAAGTTGCCTTCTAGTATTGTTATAATGCCCAAAATACCCTAGCCCAAATCCCTTAGTACTTAGTTGAAGTTGTAAAGAACTTCTAAGGGTTCTTGGAGCTATCGGAGCGTACAAATTAGGAGCTAAACCTTGCTCAGGAGCGACGTTTATACTCGGATAATTTTGGGCTTATCGAGGTAAATAATCTTACCCGTCTTTTATAATTAGAAAATACATACTGTAGAAGTATAAGAATAAGTATTAAATACTGAGAAGGATATTACAAAATAGAATTGAACTGTTATCACAGTAGAAGGGTATAAAAGAAGAATAATTGAACTATACTTACAATAGGACTGTTTTCACAGTAGACTTATATAACTCACCGGGTAGGGAAGTGCTGCCCGACTTTCCGTAGAATTGAGAACCCTCTGCTTAGAGCTTTATACAGTACAGTCTAGACGTTGATAGACGTACTTAACTGTTATAGGCTGATTCTCTGCGCGCGACATATTCGACTTGGCAGGAGGTTTTCGCCGAGAAGGTATGTGATTCTTCCTAAGCATGATATTTTAACATATATATATAGTACGGTAGACGTACATGTGTTAACTGAATAATAATCACGGCAATGTCTTTTGACTTAAGCCTGAATAATACCTACGGCAATGTCTTTTGACTTAAGCCTGAATAATAAGAATCCTGATGCATTTCAAGAGAATACTGAATCATTTTTAACAGAAGAGAAATATTTGGTTTTTAAAACAAAAGCTTAAGAGTTATACTAGCTTTATGGGAAGTTAGGTATAACAACTTAAGAAAGATAAAAAGGAACTGTTTACTTGTTTGTTTATAAAAGTCTTGTACTGATTTCTGTTAAGTGTAGTAAGATTGTTTGATAAGTAGATATATTATGATGCTACATGTGTTAGCGTCTTGTAATGTTGTGAAAGGGGGTCATTCTTTCTGTGCTTACATTGCTAACCGGTAAGTCCGTTGTACTGTTATTATATCACCTACCCCCTTGACTTATTATACCGAGGGCTTGCCACCCATGATGCGGGTCTATACGGCCTATGCAGTCTATATGACTATGCGGAGCTGCGGGAGTTCCAGGATTGATCATTCCGGGTGTTTTAGCGATCACGGGGATGCCTATGCGATGCAATGTGACTATGCGGTCTATTGAGACTATGCGGTGCGGGAGTCGGTAGTCTGGGGTTAGCTACCCCGTCACGAGAATACCTCATGCGGTGCAGGTGTGACCTATGCGGACTGCGGAACTCCAAGATTAGGCACGCAGAATGATACTATGGGCGATTGGCCTTGCTTCGATCATTCGCGGCCTAGAAAAGACCTGTTACATTACAGTTTTCCTATTACTGTTCTTGTTTGTGATATGGCACTATGTGCAATTGAAGATTTGCAAATGGTTTTAAATACTTGATTTCATTTAAGTACTTTCTGATTTCACATACTTGGTACCTGTTGTACTGACCTCCTTCGGGGGGCTGCGTTCATGCCGCAGGTAAGGGCAAGCAGGTGCTAGATCCGCATCCTTAGGATCTTTTGCGTTGGTGTCAGGAGCTCCATCTTCTCCGGAGGCTCTACTATTGGGTATGATCTCCCTGTTGTAGATAGTTTTGTCTTGTCGGTATGGCGGGGCCACCGCCATAGTTGTTTATTTCCTTAGAGGTCTGTAGACATGTTGTACAGTTGGGATGTAACTGCAAAACTTTGTATATATATATATATATGCCGAAAGGCGACATTTTCTCACATAAACTGTGTCTCATTTTACAACTGTTTCATGTCTTGTTTTTATATTCCGCTGATTACTCTGATGTATAACTACTTGGGTGCCCCGGTAAGGCACCAGTCACGGGCCCCAGAATGGGTCGTGACAAAAAGATAGGAAGAGGTTCACATACCTCGCGACGATTATCGACAATTAGCAAAATGCTCCAAGTACTACAACCTTGCTAGCCTTTTCCACCCTTCAAGTAGAATACGCTACTCGTAGTACTTCCACCTATACTGGCCATAAAACGTCTATCAACTTCTAGATCTCTTCGTAGAATATTCTAAATACAAGATTCCTTTATTCTACAGAAAATTCGCGACACCTCACCATGACCACATAAATCTCCTCCTCTACTCAGGCCCGCTACCAGGCCAACAACTCCCAGGGGATTACACGTCTAACCGGACGTGTACAATTCTACTTCATAATAATACTACACAAGTCTACTGTAAATACAATCCAATGTAAATACAGTTCAAACCTTTATAATCATCCTTCCAATAAATCTTATACTCAATTCTAAATTACTACAATATGTAATATCCAATTACAATAGGGGGACATAGATCATTACCTCGATAAGCCCAAAATTATCCAAGATATATGTCGATCCTGAGCAACGTTTAGCTCCAACTACTTACGCTCAACCCGCTCCAGCGACCCCTTAGAAGTTTCTAAACAACTTCTCTTAACACTTCAACCAAGCTAGGAAGATTTTTCTAGGGTTTCACTTTGCGACTATTGGAATAAAGTAGTATTTTCGGGCTCCTAGTATTGAAACAACTTTGGAATACTACTAGGGATACTAGGCCAAGGTATTTGGGATTATACAACAATACACAAAGTATTTTCTACACAAGAGGGGGAGGATGAAAGCAGACTAAGGGGAGGGAGTATTTTGCCTTGGAAGACTTAAGTGTGGAATGAATATTATGTCTTGCACTATGGGGTATTTATAGAAGAATCAAGGGCCAAGATCAATGTAAGTGTATGGTCAAGATTGGGCCATGTGTTTGTGGGTCCCACCACACCACATGGCCAACGAAATTTAGTGCCAAGTGTTAGGGCCATTCGGCCAAGGGGACAAGTGGCTAGCCACTTGTCCACTTATTCGGCCATGGCCACTCGAGGGTGACACGTGTCGCCCTTACAAATCAAAATATTTCGTCTTAGAAAATATCCAAAATACCGAAAATCTCAAAAACAAAGTGGGCCCCAAAGCAGTAAATTTCTCGTGGGCCCACGTGACCATTTTCGAAAATAAAATCTCATAATTCTAATATAATCCAAGAAGTCCAAATACCAAATCGGGAATCCAATTCCCATTAACGAACCTTTTCCTTCACAAAACCGGAAACTTTTAGTCGAAAAAAAAAAAAATCACACCTTTCTTTCTTTCCAAAATTTACATGCGTATTCTCAAATGCGTCGTCCCCACATACATACCACAGCACTACGGGTATAACATTTCCCTTAGAAACATTCGTCCCGAATGTTCCTTCTAAGTCTCCAAAACATAATCGCTGTGGTATAGTCTTCACTCTTATACTTACTAAACCAAACACATACAATGGCCATAGTATAACATACACACAACTCTCAATCCAAGCCAACGAGGAATCACCTCTAACGTGCATATAACAACACAAAACATCCACCCATGGACCAAAGGATACTTTCTTCCCCTCCTCACTTATAAAAAAGACACTTCCATCATCTTAACACATCTTAGCCTCTTTTCTTACTCATCGCATCTTCCTCGTACACTCGAAATCTTCCTACAATACGTACCATATTTTTGTCATTGCTTCAGTTTCCAAAATCTCGGGGTCACTATCTCTAACTTGGTCATTATACTAGCCTCAAATTTCCTTAAGGCTATTCCCGGCCTTCACGATCCGATTCTGGTCGAACATATCCACGAACTCGTACGATGGTTACCCAAACCTGGGCTTAGCACCCTCATGACCCTACCACCTGGCGGGACCACCTCGAACTGACCCCACCCCAAACCGGGCTGCGAGTTGACCCGCGAATGGTCCTCAACCCGACCCATAATCGTACCAGACTCTTGTTCCCCGATCCGGAACAATCTTACCAATTCACGTCATGAAAGCTACCACTTCCATCTCACACTACCCATGGAATTATCCCACAATATATTTCACGCATACCAAGTACTTCGACAAAGACCAACCGTAAAATCATCCACTCAAGACGGCCTTGCATCCAAGGTCCTAACTATTATAAATTCTAAGGCTCACAATCGTCTCGTCTCCAGACTTACCCTTTTTAAACTAACCATGTTTTCTAATTAACACAATGCTATCCGTACCTAGCACTTAACATGTATCCACCATAACAACATAAACCAGTCTCCTAAGGGCTGAAGATATCTCTGTAACTACTGCCTCACTTTCCCTTTGTCGCTCTAATCATAATCCTGCCCTGCAGGGCGCCTAGCTATATAAGGCGATGAACTAGCCACCGATCCCGAAGGCTGAGTCTCTACATCTGTGCTACCTCTGGTCGGACAAACTCTCACCAAATGGCCCTGTTGGCCGCAAGCATACAAGTTGTCGAGCGATCGACACTCCCATAATGGAGTCTATTACAACGGCCAACGAGGTAGGGGTGACCTCGTCGACTAACACCCTTCTCGAACCACCAACTGCGGCCCGGTAGGCTAAGTCATCCCTCTTGTATCCCTCCTACTTGGACATCCTCCCATCACATGGCCCTGACGGCCGCAAGTATAACAATCTCCCAAACTAGCACGACACCCTGAGGATTATCCTCAGCTCTCTATCCATAGAACTGCAGCCGAGCAACTCAAGAAATCCGAAGTCTCGGACTATTGGATCTAGGGTGAATCATCGTGCTGCTTTGGAACCACGGCTCCGTCCGTCCTCATTCCCAGCCACTAGCCTAGCTAGTAACTGGGCCATCTCCTTGAACTCATATCCTCGGCTCCTGGACGTGGCACTGGAGGCTCAGGTATCGTGGCCTCAGTAGAAACTGCTGTCGCTCTAAACTCTGCTGGGGCTAGCGGCGTCATAAAACTCGTCGTCTGAAGTACTATCTCAGGTAATGACCAGGCATGTGCCCTCGTAACCCTCTGTGCTCTACTTGCAGCTCCCTCTGCTGCCCTGCCCATCTGGGCCCTGGTTGCCTTGCGTAGAGGCATAACGGGTACATACGAATACGTCCGAGGGAGTCCAACTTATAACACAGCTCTAAGGCACGATCTCAGAGTGAGAAGAATAGAAATCAATCCTAAATATCCTGTAGCCTCCTGATTATAGATGTGGTGCACAACACACCGATAATTAAGACTCTACTAGACACGGTCTGTAGACACTTTCCGAGGATTAACTGCTCTGATACCACTTTTGTCACGACCCGATCCGGGCGTGGTAGTGCCTACCGGGCACCCTAGTGATACAACATCGTGAGAAAATCGTGAAATAAAAACTAAAACATGAGACAAGACATAAAGTATGAAACAGGCTAACCAAAACGGTCACCTTCCTAAATATATACATATATATATCAACCTGAACAGTTAAATCCTTTTACAAACCACACTCTGTGATTACTGGACCTCTAAGAATGTAACCATAACTATGACGGGACGGGGCCGTCATACCTCTGAATGTACAAGTAACTACCTTGACGGGGACTATACCAAAGATGAGCCTCGGAGAAGCGGAGCTTCCCAAAGCTGATCGTGATCCTATGAGCGAGGATCCACAACGATGTACCTACTGCGGCATGAACGCGGCCCCGAGAGGTCGGTACAAGTACCAAGTATGTGGCGAAAAATGTAAATGAAATCATAGTAGTCTATAAAAAAGCAGAGACATATATGATAACCAAATTACGATTACATAATATGTGATCCGCGTCAGTCGGGGACTCACGCCAAAGTCATCACTCAAATATAACTATGGGTCTCACGCCCACATCAATCATGCGTGGAATACCTTCCGCCACTGGCGATCTATGATATAGCAACACCAGAATACATACGAACACGGGTCCACTGTGTGTCATAACAACCGTCTGGGGCAAGTACGAATGCTAACTACCGGATACCAAAGCGCGTCGTATTGGCCGGCAAGTCGAAGCCAACTACTAGATACCAGGTCGTACTAACAATACTATGCAACCAAACCACGAAGGCGACACGGGGCAAATGCAGCGGACTACCAGTACCAGTAGTGTCACGTGGCGACAGGGCAATCTGAAGGCTAACTACAGTACGCGCGTGTCGAGACTTCGCCACTAAACCGAGCGGGGCAAGTGTGAAGGCTAACTACGGTACAGGCGAATCAGCCACGAGGCGGGGCAAGTCAAGCCAACCACGGATACCAAGGCGAATCGGTAAAACCTCGTGGAGAGCTAGTCCATGGAATAACGCTATCAACGGGGCGTGCGGTGGAATCCTCGTCACGCTGGAACGCGTCAAGTAAGATCATAACAAATCAACGCCTCATCGAGAGGCGGTGGTATAAAAATACAATACTGGCACAACAAGGCTATCACACGCAACCATAGGCAAGTTACACACAACTCAAGGTACTTTCATTTTATGTCAACAATACGGGTTTCAAACCCAAAAATAATACCCACTTTCATTTTTTCAAAAAGACCTCTTTTTACGTAAAAGATACTAATACTCGTAGTATCAAAAACACATTTCCTTTTCAAACCAAATTACTTTACTTTCGTAAAAACCTTTACAAGACTTTTAAAATCAAGTACTCTATACTTTTTAAACCAAGTGTCATTTTAAAACCAATGATAAAACCATTCTTTTGCTTTCATAAAGTCGTTATAACTAACTTCCCATAAAGCTGTTATAACACTTTATGTTTTAAACCAATTTAAGACAAAACCATGTCTCTCTTTTAAACCAAAAACTCTTCAATCCCTCAAGTCTCTTTTCTTTTAGAAATCAAGTTCCTTTTAAAGACCAAATACTCATTTCTCGCGAATGAGGTTTCACAACTTTCTACACAATTCGAGTTCTTCATATATCATATCAAGTCAAATATAAGTCAAGTCCTTTATCTTTTAAAATCAGTAAACCAACCAAATTCACTTAGAACATGTACGTCTACCGTACTACATAGTTCACAACAATAATGCTAGAAAAGATAGGAAGAGGTTCACATACCTCGCGACGATTATCGACAATTAGCAAAATGCTCCAAGTACTACAACCTTGCTAGCCTTTTCCACCCTTCAAGTAGAATAAGCTACTCATAGTACTTCCACCTATACTGGCCATAAAACGTCTATCAACTTCTAGATCTCTTCGTAGAATATTCTAAATACAAGATTCCTTTATTCTACAGAAAATTCGGCAGCACCTCCCCCCCGCAACCACATAAATCTCCTCCTCTACTCAGGCCCGTTACCAGGCCAACAACTCCCAGGGGGGAGGGTTACACGTCTAACCGGACGTGTACAATTCTACCTCATAATAATACTACACAAGTCTACTGTAAATACAATCCAATGTAAATACAGTTCAAACCTTTATAATCATCCTTCCAATAAATCTTATACTCAGTTCTAAATTACTACAATATGTAATATCTAATTACAATAGGGGGACATAGATCATTACCTCGATAAGCCCAAAATTATCCAAGATATATGTCGATCCTGAGCAACGTTTAGCTCCAACTCCTTACGCTACAACCCGCTCCAAGCGACCCTTAGAAGTTTCTAAACAACTTCTCTTAACACTTCAACCAAGCTAGGAAGATTTTTCTAGGGTTTCACTTTCCGACTATTGGAATAAAGTAGTATTTCCGGGCTCCTAGTATTGAAACAACTTTGGAATACTACTAGGGATACTAGGCCAAGGTATTTGGGATTATACAACAATACACAAAGTATTTTCTACACAAGAGGGGAGGGGCGAAAGCAAGACTAAAGGGAGAGTATTTTGCCTTGGAAGACTTAAGTGTGGAATGAATATTATGTCTTGCACTATGGGGTATTTATAGAAGAATCAAGGGCCAAGATCAATGTAAGTGTATGGTCAAGATTGGGCCATGTGTGTGTGGGTCCCACCACACCACATGGCCAACGTAGTGCGAGTGTTAGGGCCGTTCGGCGAGGGGAATGATGGCTGGCACTGTCCACTATTCGACCACATGGCCACTCAAGGGGGTGACACGTGTCGCCTCCTTACTCGTCCAAAATATTTCGTCTTCCGAAAATATCCAAAATACCGAAAATCTCAAAAACAAAGTGGGCCCCACAAAACCGTAAATTTCTCCCGTGGGCCCCACGTGACCATTTCCGAAAATAAAATCTCATAATTCTAATATAATCCAAGAAGTCCAAATACCAAATCTGGGAAGCCAATTTCCATTAACGAACCTTTTTCCTTCACAAAACCCGGAAACTTTTCCGTCAAAAAAAAAAAAAAAAAAAAATCACACCTTTCTTTCTTTCCAAAATTTCTGTCGTATTCTCATACGTACGTCCCCACATACATACCCTGGCACTACGGGGTATAACATCTTGAACTAGGGGGGTATTTATAGAGGAATCAATGGTTAAGATCATAGCAAGTGTGAGGTCTAGATTTAGCCATGTGTGTGTGGGTCCCACTAATCTATCTACTACACAAATATCTTGCAAGACTTTTGACCAAATGTTTTACCCCTTTAAAATGCCAAAAACGTGCCAACAATTCGTCCACCAAACCGTCGGCAGGGTGACACATGTCGCCTCCTATGGTCAAAATATTTCATCTTGAAAATATCAGTAATGCCAAAAATCCGAAAATAAAGTGGGCCCCACAAAATCGTAAATCCTCAGTGGGCCGCGTGACCAATTCCGGAAATAAAATTCCAATACTTCTAAAATAATCCCGGAAGTCCGAATCAATCTGGAAATCCAATTCCCATTAACGAACCTTTTCCTTCACAAAACCGGAAACTTTTCCGTGAAAAATCACATTTTTCTTCCTTTCCAATTTTACGTATTATTCTAATGCGTGCGTCCTCATATACATACTCTGTAACTACGAGTGTAACGATCGTTATTATCGACAACATTGCATGCTAAAATGAAGTAATCTTGTTATTGATATGTGATATGGAATATATATAAGTGTTGAAATGGGAATTTGATTATATAGAATCATGGAAAAGGACTTTGGATTGTTGTAGTTGTTGTTGGCCGAAAACTGCCCCAAACTGTTAGACGTAGTTGTGTAGTTTTATGGACTGTTTTGGGGTGTTGTTATGCTGGAAAATCAGCCCCTAATATGCATTTTAAGTGTAGTAGTTGCTAATGGAAGTCCTACGGGAATAGAGGTGTGGAAATGTGTTGAAACGCCTCACATTTTACCCTCGTTATTGTTGGATTACAGACTGTTTTATGGGTTGATTAGTGGATTGTTTTGTATAATTGTGGGGCAGAATTTTACACGTCTAGTAGGCATGTAATCCCCTTTGGTTGTTGCTTTGGTTGTGAACTGTTTTATTTAAGCTAAGGGGCCGAATTTTGCACGTAAGGTATGTGTGTGATCCCCTTTGGTTAACTACTGGTTGTGCCTTAAATGGGGCTTGATTTGTGGTTGGATTCGGGCCTTGGAAAAGGTGGGAAAGTACATAGAAACAAAGGAAGTGCTGCCCAAATTCCCGTAGAATAAGAGGACAATTATTTGGTATAAGTCTTACACTTGATAGCTTGAAGTTGATAGAAGTGATATTGTCATTTTAGGTTGAAGTACTACGTGTAGCATATTCTACTTGGCTTGTGGAATAACCAATAAGGTTGAATTACATTGGGGCATATGCTACTTGTCGTATTGGTTAGTCGTCAACGAGGTATGTGAACTTCTTCCTTCTATCGACATGACTTATTCTTGAAGTATACTTGCCTTGTTATTTGGAGTATACGTTACTTGTTTCTTGAGGTATACTTGCCTTGATTTTAGAAGTATACTTGACTTGAACTTTATAGAGTTCTATTGGAACTTAATCCTTAGTGATATACTTTTTGGATAGTACTTTGGATTTCCTAAACTAGAAGTTGGTCTATATACTTCTTTGATAGTACTTTGGATTTCCTAAACTAGAAGTTGTTCTATATACTTCATTGATAGTACTTTGGATTTCGAAAATGGAAGTTCCTTTTTATGGTTTGAAAAGAACAAGTAACTTGGTTCGAAAAGTATAGATTACTTGATTTGAAAAGTATAGATTACATGATTTGAAAAGTACAAGCTTACTTGATTTTAAAAGATAGGAGTAACGTTATTGGAAAAGAATGAGTTACTTGATTTAAAGGAATAATTGCCTTAATGTTGAAAGTAGAAGTTACTTGATTTTAAAGCCTCGAGTGGAATTTA
Source organism: Przewalskia tangutica (assembly GCA_029844215.1). Lineage (NCBI taxonomy): Eukaryota > Viridiplantae > Streptophyta > Magnoliopsida > Solanales > Solanaceae > Przewalskia > Przewalskia tangutica. The sequence goes on along the minus strand of CM056728.1, from coordinate 30,606,323 downwards.
AAAAGGTGTAGTAACTTGATTTGAAAAGTAGACGTGCCTTCATACTACGAGTTTTAGTATCGTGGGACTTATTGCATGAAATGATTCGTTTTATAAAGAATAGATGTACGTAGTATTTTGGGGCTCAACTCCCTAATGTTGCATGACACGATTCTTTTCATAAAGAATAGATGTACAAAGTACTTTGGATTCATTTACCTAATGTTACATGACATGATAATGTCTTGGTTGTATTAAAAGGAAAGATGTGGTAGTGCTTTAGTTTTCTAAAATGAAGGTTGTTATAACGGCTTTATGGGAAGTTTGTTATAACAGTTTTATGGAAAGTCAAGAAGATCTTTTAAAGTAATACGTGATGTCTAGTGCCTTGATTTGCCAAACCATGTCTTAGAAAGATACTTGATATGATAGGTGTCTTGATTTTCTAAATGATGGTTTCAAAATGATACATGTATTGAATCCTACTTCCTAGTGATACATGTAGTACTTGGGCATTTCTAAAATGGAAATTTAGTTTATAAAGTGAATGTACGACGGACGCACATTGTTGTAATGAACTTTAATCCTTAGTGATGCAAGATGTGTTAGTGCCTTGGTGTTTATAAAATGGAAGACTTGATAGTGTCTTGATTTATCTAAAATGAAAGTTCATTTGAAAAATAATGTTGATGAGAGTCAAAAGGTGATTTAAATTGTACGAGGTTGCCATGATAGTTATATGTATAATTATTGGGACGGGTTGCACGATCCGCAACACTTGTATACATATATTGGGACGGGTTGCACGATCCGAAACACTTATATATTTATTGGGAAGGGTTGCACGATACGCAACACTTTTATATATATATTGGGACGGGTTGCACGATCCGCAACACTAGCATATCTGGGGACGGGTTGCGATCCATGACAACGATATATATATACATTTGATGAGTAAATGGGCCAGCGTCCCATGATGTTGAACATGACTCTCGGTTAAAAGAAAAGAATGGTACATTTGGTTTATTTAAAAAGGAAGGCATTGTATTGTCTTTGGTTATTTAAAAAGGAAGGCATGGTATTGTCTTGGTATTTCTAGCAAGGCAGGCATGGTATTGCCTTGGGTTTTCTAAAAAAAAGAGTACATTATATTTGTTCTAATGAGAGTCAAAAATTGTTTTAACTTGCATATGTTTACTCATATAGTTATTCGTGCATTGGTACTGTCCGTGAACTTGTATTCACGATGCGGGATAGATTTCCCATGAGATGTGTATAGAGTATAGGATTTCATGACTAGATATACATGGTTTTAAAATAACTCTCTTTTGAAAAAGGCACAGTTGACTCTTATTGTATATGACACGGTAGGATCTGGTATTTGGTTTTCATACTTGCCCTTGTCATTCTTTTGTACAATTATGATCTGATTTACTGTACTTCTTGTTTACATACTTGGTACCTGTTGTACTGATGTCACGACCCGACCTCGGATCCGTGACTGGTGCCTTACCCCGGGAACCCTTGTGATACAACATCAGAGAAAACCAGCGGAAATAAACTCACAAACAAGAACCAAATAAGATAAAATAGGCTAACCCAAGAATGGCTACCTTTCCGTAACATAATAAAACAGAACTGAACAGTTACATCCTTAATAACCCAATTTATAACCGGACTACAGGCCTCTAAGAGTTTGTAACAACTATGACGGGACAGGGCCCCGTCATACCCCTGAATGTACACAAAACCTACAACATCAGGGGGAACCGTACCAAAAGTCAAGTCAAGCCTCCGGAGGAATGGAGCTTCTGACACCTGAGCAAAGATTCTAAGAATGAGGATCCACCACCTGCTTACCCTTACCTGCGGCATGAACGCAGCCCAGAGAAAGTCGATTACGACGTACCAAGTATGTAAAGCGGAAAATCGTAATAATATCATAAGTCAAAAATAAGCTGGAGTCTTAGATAAAAATCAATTTCCTTGCACTGTGCCTTACTAACAATGAGAGTAACAAGTATAAACTTTACTGCATAAAAATAGGAGGCTCATGATCAAAACAGGGTACCTCGCCCGTAGTATCATTAAGCAATCCTACTCCTGGGACTATTTCACCCGCATAGGTCCTGTGGACCCGCATGAGGTCATCCGCCTCGTCATGGGACTATTTCACCTGCATGGGACTATTTCACCCGCATGGATCCTGTGGACCCGCATGAGTACCGTCGCGTACTCGCGTGGGACTATTTCACCCGCGTGGATCACGTGGTGGGATCGCGTGAGTACAAGCGCCGCACTCGCATCATGGGTAGCAAATCCATGGCATAAGTAATAACCCGGGGTTTACCCCGTAATAATATATATATATATATAACATAGCTCATCCGGCTATCAAACATAACATAAGCACTACCGGCCTATCATACATAACATAAGCACTACCGGCCTATCATAACATAACATAAGCACTACCGGCCTATCATACATAACATAAGCACTACCGGCCTATCATAACATAAGCAAGTTAGGAAATCCCCTAACTTCTTATTAACATATATCAATATATCCTCTCATTTTAGTTTACCTAAGGCACTAACATGTCTTTTTAAGAGAAAAATCCGGGAATTCAACCCAAGTACCACGTACTTCTAACCTTTTAAGAAATGACACTTTTTATATAAAATTCCCAAGATACTAATAACCATAGTATCAAGTTACGATTTCCTTTCAAAACAAGTCACATTTCCTTTTAGAAATATAATAGGCTTCTAAATCAAGTGACTTCATTTCCTTTAAAACCTTAGGCAATCAATGCCTAAAAATCAATTCACCTTCCATAGTTTCAAGTCATTTACCCGTACTTGTTTTACTTAGAGTAAACCTTTCTTTATTAACCTTTCAAAAAGCTAATATAACCAACTTCCCATAAAGTCATTATATTTGCGTTATTCCTTAGTCAAATACATTTTCCCTAAATCCAAGGGACTTATACTTTTAAAATGAAACAAGTATCATATACTTTAAAACAAGTGAAAGATATCAAATCTTGTACGTCTACCGTACTACATAGGTACAACTACTCATGCTCAAGAGATAGGAAAGTTCCACATACCTCTTCGGTTAATCCACTTGCTAAGTCCGAAATACCGCACGTAATATGTCAACCTATAATGACCATAATACGTTTATTAACCCCTAATTTCAATGTAGAATATTCCAAGTTCAAGTTACTAATTCTTAAGGAAATTTGGGCAGCACTTCCTTTGTTTCTACATACTTTGCCACCTTTTTCAAGGTCGAATTCAATATCCAAACGCCACATTTAAGGCCCAACAATCCAACATTTCAAAGGGGATTACACAACCCAACTTAGGTGTGTAAAATTCTGCCCCATAAGTTACAACAATCATGTTAACAAGTTTAAGGTAGTTCTTAGGCTACAACATGTTCACTTAACCCTTTTAACCAATCCTTTCATATCCAAACCACATTTCTTACATGCAATGAATCTAAGAGCATTATTTACTACTACAAATTCATTATTCTTCACATGCAACACAAGTAATTAACTACAAGAGAGGAATTTTTACCTTAGAGCTTTAGCCAAAATTATTCCAACAATCTTGCTAGCCTCCTTTCCAAAAACACCACTACAATAACCTCCACAAGCTTGCAAATAACTTTCCTTCTTATCACACTTTTCAGATTTTCCTTAAGCTTGGAGTTTCTCTTGATTTTCTAGAGAGAAGGGAGAGCTTTTTAGCTTAGAGAGAGAGAGAAGAGTTTGGAAGATGACCAAGTCTTTAAGACTTGGTCAATATGTAGTGCATGCAAAATCAGATGGGGTGGGACACTTGTCACCCACCCATGGCCTTTTTTAAAATAAAACAGTGCAGAAATTTCCACTAACTTTCGCAGAACCCGTCTCGGCGCCGCGACCCTGCAGCCGGCGCCGCGGCGCTGAAACCTCTGCCGCCTTCTCAGACTTTCGGCGCGTGACCTGCTTCCGGCGCGCGGCTGAAACCAGCGACCCTTTAGGATATCGGCGCGCGACCCTACAATCACCGCGCTTGGCGAGGCCCCTGACCGAGATCCAGACCCGAACTACGGGGTATAACATTCTCCCCCCCTTAGAAACATTCGTCCTGAATGTTCCTTCTAGGCTTACTCAAAACACAAATTGACATAGACGCTCTTTACTACTCTTTTGCAAATAAAGACGCTCCCCACGGCCACAACAATAGTTAAGCACAATTGCTAAATCAAAACTAAAAAGCAGGAAAGTGGGTTACCTGGAGGTGTAGGGAATAAGTGAGGATATTTCTTCATCATGTCCTCTTCCGCTTCCCACATCATCTCTTCCCTGTTCTCGTTCCACCACAATACCTTGACGGAAGCCACATCCTTTGTCCGAAGTCGCCTAACCTGACGATCGAGTATCGCTATGGGACTCTCCTCATACGATAACCCCTCTGTCACCTGGACATCATGAATCGGGTGCACTCTAGACGGATCTCCAATACATTTCCGCAACATAGACACATGGAAAACTGAATGTACCGCCTCCAAATCGGACGGCAGATCTAACTCATAGGCAAACTTGCCTACCCTACGGATAATCTGATAAGGCCCAATGTACCTTGGGCTAAGTTTCCCCTTCTTCCCAAATCTCATCACACCCTTCATGGGTGATACCTTCAGGAAGACCCAATCATCTACCTCAAACTCCAAGTGTCGACGCTGATGATCTGCATACGACTTCTGTCGACTCTGTGCTGACAATAACCGCTCCTGGATAAGCTTCACCTTATCCACTGCCTGTTGTACCAAGTCTGGCCCGACTAACTGAACTTCTCCCACCTCGAACCAGCCTATCGGTGACCTGCACTTCCTCCTATATAAGGCCTCATAAGGCGCCATCTGAATACTAGAGTGGTAGCTGTTGTTATAAGCAAACTCCACAAGAGGTAAATGATCCTCTCAGCTACCCCTGAAATCAATAACACAAGCCCGCAGCATATCCTCAAGAGTCTGGATAGTGCGCTCGTCCTGTCTGTCGGTCTGAGGATGAAACGTCGTACTGAGACTCACCTGCGTCCCTAATCCCTTCTGGAAAGACTTCCAGAAATTTGCCGTGAACTGGGCTCCTCTGTCTGAAATAATCGATATAGGAACTCCGTGCAGTCTCACAATCTCCCTGATATACAATCTAGCGTAATCCTCGGCCGAAAAAGTCGTCCTGACTGGAATAAAGTGGGTTGATTTCGTCAGCCTGTCGACAATAACCCAGATGGAATCATGCTTCCTCTGAGTGTGAGTTAATCCTGTAATAAAATCCATATTGATCACCTCCCATTTCCACATTGGAATATCAATAGCACATAACGACCAGCGACTTCTGGTGCTCAACCTTAACCTGCTGACAATTAGGACACTGTGCAACAAAACCTGCCACGTCCCTCTTCAGGCCATCCCACCAATACACACATCTGAGGTCATGGTACATCTTAGTCGACCCCGGATGAATAGAATAACGAGCACTGTGTGCCTCCCCCAGAATCTGCTGACGAAGTCCTGTCACATCGGGAACACACAACCTGCCCTCAAATCTTAGCACCCCATCAGGTGCTACCTCAAATAGACTCTTCTCCTCCCGAAGAGCCGTATCTCGATACCGTACCATAATCGGATCCTCATACTGTCGCCTCTTCACCTCCTCGACGATGGAAGACTCGGCAACCTCTCGAACCCGAATTCCATCACTATCAGAATCAACCAATCGAACCCCAAGGCTCGCCAGCTGATGTAACTCGCGGACCATGCCCTTCTTCCCTGGCTGCACCCCTGACAGACTACCCATCGATCTGCGACTAAGGGCATCTGCAACTACATTGGCCTTCCCTGGGTGGTATAGGATATCAACATCATAATCCTTGAGTAACTCCAACCACCGTCTCTGCCGTAAGTTCAGCTCCCTCTGGCTGAAGATATACTGGAGGCTCTTGTGGTCTGTGTAAATATCCACATGAACTCCATACAAATAGTGTCTCCAGATCTTCAAGGCGTGAATCTCTGCTGCTAATTCTAAGTCATGTGTGGGATAGTTCTTCTCGTGCTTCCTGAGATGTCGAGATGCGTAAGCTATAACCTTGTCGTGCTGCATCAGCACGCACCCAAGCCCGACACCCGACGCATCACAATAAACTACATATCCTTCCAAACCCTCAGGAAGAGTAAGAACTGGGGCGGTCGTCAATTTCTCCTTCAGTAACTGAAAACTCTCCTCACAAGCATCCGTCCACTGAAATATAGTCGCTTCGTGTCGGCTAGTCAAAGGCGCTGACATGGAAGCAAACTTCTCCACAAACCTCCGATAATAACCTGCAAGGCCCAAAAAGCTGCGCACCTCCGTCGGTGTAGTGGGTCTAGGCCAAGTCTGACTGCCTCAATCTTTGTTGTATCAACCCGAATACCATCGGCCCCGATAACATGCCCTAAGAAAGCCACTGAAGCCAGCCAAAACTCGTATTTCGAGAACTTGGCATACAACTGCCGGTCCCTGAGGACTCCCAATACCGTCCTCAAATGATCTATATGCTCCTGCTCTGTGCGCGAATACACCAAGATATCATCAATGAACACTATAACGAACATATCCAAGAATGGCCTGAACACCCTATTCATTAAATCCATGAATACCGCTGGAGCGTTGGTCAACCCGAAAGACATTACTCTGAACTCATAGTGCCCATACCGGGTCCTGAATGCAGTCTTCGGGATATCCGCCTCTCTAACTCGTATCTGATGGTAACCAGATCGCATGTCTATCTTGGAAAAGCATCTCGCACCCTGCAACTGGTCAAACAAATCATCAATCCCGGGGAGGGGATATCTGTTCTTGATAGTTACCTTGTTTCACCGTAATCAATACACATCTGCGTCCATCCTTCTTCTTTACAAATAACACCGCGCTCCCGGGAGAAACACTGCTTTGATAAAGCCTTTCTCCAGCAAATCTTTCAGCTGGTCCTTCAATTCCTTCAACTCGGCAGGTGCCATCCTGTATGGCGGAATAGATATCGGTCGAGTGTCTGGTGCAAACTCAATGCAAAACTGAATCTCCCTCTCAGGAGGGATACCCGGAAGCTCGTCTGGGAATACGTCTGGGAACTCTCTAACGGCCGATCGATCAAGGTCGGTATCTCACCTCGATGTCGAATACCCGAACCATGTGGTAGATATACCCCTTCCGCACCATCTTCCTAGCCTTGAGGTAAGAAATAAACCTACCCCTTGGCGATGCAGTATTCCCCCTCCACTCGATAACCGGCTCACCGGGAAACTGGAACCGTACCAGCCTCTCTCTACAGTCCACATTGGCATAGCAAGACGCTAGCCAATCCATACCCATAATTACGTCAAAGTCTGTCATATCCAACTCTATCAAGTCGGCTAGAGTCTGACGACTGTCTATAGTCACTGGGCAAGCCTTATATACCCGCTCAGCTACCACCGAATCACCTACCGGTATAGCCACCTCAAAAGGTTTTATGGACTCGGGCTCTATCCCTATTCTACCAGCAATATGAGGAGATATATAGGACAAGGTAGAACCTGGATCTATCAAAGCATAAACATCACATCAAGAAACCAATAATGTACCTGTGACGACATCTGGTGACGCCTCCTGGTCCTGGCGGCTGGACATAGCATAAATGCGGTTCTGAGGACCGCTGAATCGCACCGCCACGACCCTGCCGCGCCGCTGGCCCATGAACACCACGCCTCGGGCGCGTAACTCTGAAGTCGAAGACCCGGAATCGAACTCGGCTGAGCGTAACATTTCCGCCGCCTGCGGTGCAATCTCTCTTCAAATGGCCTGCGTCAAGAGTAACAAGCTCTGGAGGAACACGACACCCCCATAGTGGCAATCACCACACCGACCACCGAGGCCTGGGTGGCCTCGTCGACCTGGAACTCGTCCTCTGGGAACCGGCCACTGGAACCACTGTCCGCCCACAATACCTGTATGTCCGGACGATGGTGGAGGAGCGCTCTGAACCGGCTGTGGTGCAAATGGTCAGTCTGGCTTGAGGTCTACCTCGAAAACTACCGGAGGACGCCGTTGTCCTGCCTCTTCTGGCGATAGTCACAATCCGTCGGCCCTCGTTCGCTCACCCAGTGCATAGGCTGCGTGCGCAATGTCCATGCCCGGCTGAAGAGCTACCCCCGTACAACTCTCTGCCAAATAGTCATCGAGCCCTGTGACGTAGCGGTGCACTCTGTCCTCCATATCTGCTACTAAAGTGGGTACATATCGAGCCAACGAGTCAAACTCTACGTTGTACTCCCGGACTGTCCGCCCACTCTGTCTCAATGTCAGAAATCTGTCGGCCCGTGCTCTCCTCATCTGCGGAGGCAAGAAATGACCAAGAAACGCCGCCGAGAACTCGTCCCATACAGCTGGAAGCGCATGCTCCCAGGGGCCTTCCTATGAATCAAACCAGTCAACTGCGGTATCACGCAGCCGATGCGAACTCAATACAACCGACTCGGTATCCGAGGCCTTGATCACCCTCATGATCCGCTGTAACTGTCGGATAAATTCCTGAGGATCATCCTCAGGCCTCGACCCATAAAACTCTGGCGGGCTGCAGCTCAAAAAGTCCCGAAGTTTCACGCTATCAGATCTGGGAGGAACTACGGGTACAGCCGGAACCGCTGCCTCCTGTCTGTCCTCATGCCTAGCCACTATCCTGGCCAATAACTGGGCCATCTCCTTGTAGCCCATATCCTCTGCTCCAGGCTGTATAACTGGAGGCTCAGGTACCGTAGTCTCAGTGGCCGTTGCTGCTGCTCCGGACTCTGCTGGGGTTGACGACTTTGTGGAACTCGCCGTCCGAAACATTATCTCTGGTAAAGGCTGGGCCTGTGCCCTGGTAACCCTCGGTGTCCCACTAGTAGTTCCCTCCGCTGCCTTGCCCTTCTGGGCCGCAGTTGCCTTGCGTGGAGGCATAACTGATACATAAAGAGTCTGTCAGAGGAAATTCAACCTACAACACGGCTCTATTGCATGATCTTAGAGTGAAAGAATGGAAACCAATCCTAAATATCTTGTAGCCTCCTGATTATAGATGTGGTGCACAACACACCGATAATCAAGACTCTACTAGATACGGCCTGTAGACCACTCGAGGATTAAGCGCTCGATACCACTTTGTCGACCCGACCTCGGATCGTGGTCGTGCCTTACCGGGCACCGCGTGATACAACATCAGAGAAAACCAGCGGAAATAAACTCACAAACAAGAACCATATAAGATAAAATGGGCTAACCCAAGAATGGCTACCTTTCCGTAACATAATAAAACAGAACTGAACGGTTACATCCTTAATAACCCAATTTATAACCGTACTACAGGCCTCTAAGAGTTTGTAACAACCATGATGGGACAGGGCCCCGTCATACCCTTGAATGTACACAAAACCTACAACATCAGGGAGAACCGTACCAAAAGTCAAGTCAAGCCTCCGGAGGAATGGAGCTTCTGACACTTGAGCAAAGATCCTAAGAATGAGGATCCACCACCTGCTTACCCTTACCTGCGGCATGAACGCAGCCCCCGAGGAAGGGGGTCAGTACACAACGTACCAAGTATGTAAAACTGGAAAATACTGTAATAATATCATAAGTCAAAAATAAGCTGGAGTCTTAGATAAAAATCAATTTCCTTGCACTGTGCCTTACTAACAATGAGAGTAACAAGTATAAACATTACTGCATAAAAATAGGAAGCTCATGATCAAAACAGGGTACCTCGCCCGAAGTATCATTAAGCAATCCTACTCCTGGGACTATTTCACCCGCATAGGTCCTGTGGACCCGCATGAGGTCATCCGCCTCGTCATGAGACTATTTCACCCGCATGGGACTATTTCACCCGCATGGATCCTGTGGACCCGCATGAGTACCATCGCCGTACTCGCATGGGACTATTTCACCCGCATGGATCCTGTGGCCCGGATTCGCATGAGTACAAGCGCCGCGACTCGCATCATGGGTAGCAAATCCATGGCATAAGTAATAACCCGGGGTTTACCCCGTAATAATATATATATATATATATATATATATATATATATATATATATATATATATATATATATATATATATATAGGCTATCAAACATAACATAAGCACTACCGACCTATCATACATAACATAAGCACTACCGGCCTATCATAACATAACATAAGCACTACCGGCCTATCATACATAACATAAGCACTACCGGCCTATCATAACATAAGCAAGTTAGGAAATCCCCTAACTTCTTATTAACATATATCAATATATCCTCTCATTTTAGTTTACCTAAGGCACTAACATGTCTTTTTAAGAGAAAAATCCGGGAATTCAACCCAAGTACCACGTACTTCTAACCTTTTAAGAAATGACACTTTTTATATAAAATTCCCAAGATACTAATAACCATAGTATCAAGTTACGATTTCCTTTCAAAACAAGTCACATTTCCTTTTAGAAATATAATAGGCTTCTAAATCAAGTGACTTCATTTCCTTTAAAACCTTAGGCAATCAATGCCTAAAAATCAATTCACCTTCCATAGTTTCAAGTCATTTACCCGTACTTGTTTTACTTAGAGTAAACCTTTCTTTGTTAACCTTTCAAAAAGCTAATATAACCAACTTCCCATAAAGTCATTATATTTGCATTATTCCTTAGTCAAATACATTTTCCCTAAATCCAAGGGACTTATACTTTTAAAATGAAACAAGTATCATATACTTTAAAACAAGTGAAAGATATCAAATCTTGTACGTCTACCGTACTACATAGGTACAACTACTCATGCTCAAGAGATAGGAAAGTTCCACATACCTCTTCGGTTAATCCACTTGCTAAGTACGAAATACCGCACGTAATATGTCAACCTATAATGACCATAATACGTTTATTAACCCCTAATTTCAATGTAGAATATTCCAAGTTCAAGTTACTAATTCTTAAGGAAATTTGGGCAGCACTTCCTTTGTTTCTACATACTTTGCCACCTTTTTCAAGGTCGAATTCAATATCCAAACGCCACATTTAAGGCCCAACAATCCAACATTTCAAAGGGGATTACACAACCCAACTTAGGTGTGTAAAATTCTGCCCCATAAGTTACAACAATCATGTTAACAAGTTTAAGGTAGTTCTTAGGCTACAACATGCTCACTTAACCCTTTTAACCAATCCTTTCATATCCAAACCACATTTCTTACATGCAATGAATCTAAGAGCATTATTTACTACTACAAATTCCTTATTCTTCACATGCAACACAAGTAATTAACTACAAGAGAGGAATTGTTACCTTAGAGCTTTAGCCAAAATTATTCCAACAATCTTGCTAGCCTCCTTTCCAAAAACACCACTACAATAACCTCCACAAGCTTGCAAATAACTTTCCTTCTTATCACACTTTTCAGATTTTCCTTAAGCTTGGAGTTTCTCTTGATTTTCCAGAGAGAAGGGAGAGCTTTTTAGCTTAGAGAGAGAGAAGAGTTTGGAAGATGACCAAGTCTTTAAGACTTGGTCAATATGTAGTGCATGCAAAATCAGATGGGGTGGGACACTTGTCACCCACCCATGGCCTTTTTTAAAACAAAACAGTGCAGAAATTTCCACTAACTTTCGCAGAACTCGCCTCGGCGTCGCGGCCCTACAGCCGGCGCCGCGGCGCTGAAACCTCTGCCGCCTTCTCAGGACTTTCCGGCGCCGCGGCCCTGCTTCCCGGTGCCGCGGCGCTGAAACTTCAGCGACCCTTTAGGATATCCGGCGCCGCGGCCCTACAATCACCCGCCTTGGCGCGGCCACTGCGGCGCGGCGCTGAGGCCACGACGAGATCGGACCGAACTACGGTATAACAACCGACCCACCCGGGGCTGCGTTCATGCCCGCAGGTTTAGGTATTCAGTTGTGGATCCGCGAAGTTAGGATCCTTGTTCAGCATTTTGGGATAGCTCCAATGTTCCGGAGCTTGTCATTATGGCTAGGTATATTCAGGGGTATGACGAGGCCTTGTCCCGTCATAGTATTTGTCCAAACTCTTAGAGGTTTGTATTCATATGTGGGCTAGACTGGTGAGAGTTGTATTTACCTTATTGTACGGTTGTAGGCCCATTCGGGCGTTATATATTATGACAGGCTTATCGACTTTGCCTTTGTTTAAAGAAAAAAAGAGTATTATTTATCTTCCGCAGTTTACTTGTGTTGTATGAATAGAAGGGTGCCCAGGTAGGGCACCAATTACGGGCCCGGGGTTCGGGGCGTAACATACAGTTTCCTTGAGGTCACCATGTAAGAACGTATTTTTCACATCCAACTGATGAATGAACCATGCTTTTGAGAGAGCCAGACTGAGAACATTACGAATAGTTTCCGGTTTGACCACCTGACTGAATGTCTCGCCATAATCCACGCCAACCTGTTGATTTTGCTTTCACCTACATGGTGGGCCTTATGCCTCTCAAAACAACAATCAGATTTTTCCTTCTGAGTAAAAGTGCACATAGAACGAATCACATTGACACCAGGCGGACGGGGCACCAACTCCCACGTCTTATTTTCAATAAAAACATTATATTCATCATACATGACCATTTTCCAATTCGGATCACGAAGGACAGACATGGAGTTATGTGGTAGGGGTGATTTAGTGCCATTAGAGTTGAGATTAAATTATCATTTTGGTCTAAAAATACCCCATTGACTATAAGTCACGGGCCCTTGACCCGGAATAGAATTGGGCTAGAGATGGGTCGGTGTAGTGTTCTCGATATCGTTCTGGGTTGGGAGGATTTGGGTGGGCTAGAAATATTTGGGCCAGCAGGCAGTGGACCTGCTGGCAGAAGTGGTCGATGTGTGGCATTTGGCCAGCAGGGAGTGAGCCTGATGGTAGATATTCAGGGACGAATGGAGATGGGCAAGCATGCAATGGGCATGCTGGCAGATTTTGAGGACGGGGAGTGATTGGGCCAGCAGACAATGGGTCTTCTGGTCCAAATGCTGAGGTGTGGACCGGACCAAATGGCAGTCCACATACGGTGAGAGCACATCATCAAAACAATTATAAGAATTGGACACATAATTATGCAACTTAGCAAACGAAAATTGAGTTTCATAAAAAATTATATGGGGACTAATTATGATTTTATTAGAGGATACATCATAATATTTATAACCATGATGATTAGACGGGTAACCCAAAAATACACATATTGTAGAGCGAGCTTGAAGTTTGTTTATTGTAGTGGAGGGGAAGAGAGGATATCACAAACACCCAAACACCGCAAAATGATAATACGAATAGTCTTTGTGATAAAGAATTTTGAGTGGTGATTGGTATGATAGTCCTTTGCTAGGGAGGATGTTAAGAAGGTAAGTCACCATTTATAATGCATGATGCCAAAATGAAGGTGGTAATGAAGGTAATGAAGCATGGACTTGTAATGTACGAATTATATTATTTATGGTACAGATTTGTCTCTCGGCTTTCCCATTTTGTGATGACGTATGTGGACATGAAAACTGAAAGATATACCATTAACCTTACAAAATTCTCTAAATGGCACATTATCACATTGAATGTTCTTAATTTTCCGTTCAAATTGAGTACAGATGAATGCTTTAAATGATAGGAATGTAAAATAAACTTTAGACTTTTTAGATAACGAAAATGTCCACAAAAAATTAGAATAATCATCCAAAAATAACGCATACTAACGGTGGCCTAAAGAGCTCAAAACGGGAGTTGCTCTTCAACCTGCTCATGGCTAGATCGATCGGTTTCGAGTCAAATAGGAAGAACTAGAAGATTCCACCTCTGGGAAAAAGAAGAAGGAGTGGAAAGAAGAACTGCGTAGCTGTTCGAATGGAACTATTCAATGATAAGACCCAAAGATCACTATAAATAATATCTAATGGCAACAAAGTACTAGAATTTGAGGCAACAAATGACAATTTAACATATTTTTTCAAGTGGACCACAAGGACAATCATTAGTGCAACGATCACTATTAGACTCAATAAATTTATAATTTTTAAGGGAGGAAAAAATAGACGCTCTCGGATGACCCAAACGTGCATGCCATAAGGAAGGTGCTAAAACGACAAACGTTGACGGTATTGCTTGTTTAGTGGTGATAGTGGTGGTGATGGGATAAATATCGCCCTGACTATCACATCTCATTAGATGTACCCCAACCAGAAATCCTTCACAGAAAATTCAAAAGGATCAAATTCAACAGAAATAGAATTATCAGTTGTAAATTTCCGAACGGACACCAAATTTTTGGTCCGTGTGGGTCTTGTTGGGCCCGCAACAGCGAATGTTTGCTGTGGCCGAGGTCCAAGCAGGTCAGGCTGCTGGTTCTGCCAAGCCTGTTGCTAGTGGTGACCATTGGGCATGGCCCAATATTGAGTTGGAATGGGGCAAAGAGGAATGTGACACTGCCCACTGGCCCAGCCCACTGGCCTAGCCCACGACCACTGCCCACTGGCCCAATGTGCCAGTGGTGCTGCGGCCCAGACCCCTGCTGGATGCCACCTTGTCCATCACTACCATCACCACCGCAGCCGCTATCGCAGTTGCCACTACCGCGGCCGCCGCTGCGGTTCTTACCACCATTTTTCCGATTTTGGCCCTTTTTGCCATCACAATTGTTGCGGTTTTGACTAGAATTTTCAAAGAAGAAGTGAGGGCCATCGGTGTTGCGTGGCCACCATCATGATGGAATATGTTTCAGTTGCAGCCTTTTTAGCCAACCCTACTTCTTCGAGGGTGAACATTGAACGTGCTTGATAGAACGGTATGGGAGGATTGCTTTGGCGAAGGAGAGTGCCGACACTATCGTACGACTCGGAGAGGCCCGCAACCATTTGAAGAATAAGATGATCATTTGTGATCGGCGCGCCAACGTTTTTGAGTTGATCCGACAACTCCTTGAGGCTTTGACAGAGACATTCGAAATATCCTCCATAGTTGTGTGAGAAAATTCTTGCTCAAGGGTTACAAAACGACAATTTTTGTTATCTTGGAATATATCACACAACCTATTCCAAGATTCCATTGTCGTAGCGTCGGGTTCGATAATTGTCTGTAAGAGGTCCGTAGAGATTGTGGAATAAATCTATTGGAGGACCATAACATCAAGAGTTGCCCACAATTCTATTTCATCATCGGTGGACGACACCTTCTACTTGCCTTTTTCTGGGTTGATGATGTGATGGAGGACTCTATGAGACCTTGCGTGAATTTTGAAAAGTTCCGTCCACGTTGCGTATTGGACGTTCTCCATTTCAAGAACGATAAGGATGTTGTTCTTGATATTGAGACTGCAAGAGCATGAGGAAATGTATTCTTTGTGTTAGACATGATGGAGGAAGAAAGTGGAATATTTGGACGACGGGAGGGATTTTGCCCGTGGAGAAGGGCGGCGGAAGGTAGGGTTGCCGAGGAAGAATATTGGCGATGAAAGTTTTAGGTTTAGGAATAATATTTCATAAACTTCTATATCATGAAAGAGAATAATATATTGATTATTTTCATTAATATAATTGATTTATATACATGATATACAATAGTAAACCTGACCTATAATTACGAAAATAAAAATATACATTTTCTAATCGAAAAATTAATAATATAATTATGGAAGTACAAGATAATTAATAATATCAAAACTTATATTCTATCACTAAGGATTCAAGGATCGATACAGAAACTTGGCAGGTAAATTGATTTTCAAAATTAATAGCAACACTTTTTCTATTTTTCTCAAATTTCAGTTTAGCTTTTCTTTTTGTTGGGTTACATAAATGGGGGAGAATATAATGATGGTAAGTGTTAGATTGTTTTCTATCTCCAAGTAGTTTATAAGGTAATTTAGCTGCAAAATGTTTTTCTCTCTTTCATCCTTCATTTTGTTTTGCATTGTTAGGTCCCATTGTTGATCCATCCATCCAGTTTAGGGGTCCCTATTGTTGATCTTTTGATGTAATTTATTCAGAAGCTCAATTCGTGTTAGTCAGGGATCTTAGATATCATTTAGAGGAATAATTGCCAAAAGAATCAGTGACTTCAGCAACCTAAGTGTAACTTGATAAAGCATGCGTCTAAGAACATCAAAAGGGGAAAAAGAAATATGACAAATTGGCTTGTGCTCAGTTCTGTTATTGCCGTAACGGTGATAATTTATCAAGAAGTAGGATTAGTGTTAATGGTGATAAATGGGTGGAGAAACATAAAGAAGGTTGTTGGTGTCTTCCACCCATACACCAACGATGGAGGTTGTTTGATATTCCTTTTTTGCTTAGCTAAACAAATAACTTCCTATTTCACTTTTGCCCCTGTTTTCTTCATCTTCTTCCCCCTCCCCCAGGTCTCAAACCCCACCATTTCTTTATAACAGCAGAGTATCAACTGTTGTAGTTATCAGGGTAACTCCTAGCTACTAGACTGGCGTTTTATTAGCAGTGACTTCGACAGTATCATGTAGTCTTTGCTCTTTCTGTATGTTGGATTTTCTAGACTTTAGCCTTGATGACACATTGAAATCCTCCTCAGCATTCTTTATGGTACCACCAATAATAAGCTTCTAATCTATTTTGATTTGTACTTAATATTTATTTATGTTAGTTTGTACTTTGAGATATCTGTATTATATGTTCCTTCTTCTCCTTTTACCCATGTTGCTGCATTTTTGTGTTCCTCTTCTTGATGCTTCATCACTGGCATATGCTTGGTGGTGGCAATCACAGTCACATATAATACACTGTACAAATAATTGATGCATGATGTCGTAGTTTGTTCCGAACTTCGAGATATTGATAGTCAGTGTCATTTTGCTCAAGATTATTGATATCCTGTAGTTTACATCAGGTGGTCCATCTGCATAGGAGAAAGTGGGTCGAAGAAACCACTTACCCTCGTTTCACAATGATTGGTCAAAGCCTTGGATCGATTTACCTTGCATGGGAAGCTTTGTGCAAATATACACCTTTATATTACTTTGATACCAGTGGATATGATTTTACTTATCCAGTTGCCCGTATATTTGGATGCAAAGTGATTTCCTATACTCATTATCCAACTATCAGTTTAGACATGTTGTCTCGTGTTCGTGGGCGCAGTTCAATGTGAAACAATGATTCCTTGATTGCCAAGAGGTGAGTTCAACTATTTTATATCATCATATGCCATCTGTAGGATGTCATGATAAGATATCATTTGGATGGAAGTTTTTGGTGGCATCACGTGGAAGTAAGCACCTAAAGGTTTGTCTACCTTGTTGAAGACGACAAGAATGTGTTATTCAAACAAAAAGGAAAAGGCCCTAATTTAGTTTGGCGAGCCTTTGTTATTGTCTGTCAACTAAGTGGGGCCTACCCCTCTACGAGAAATTGTTAATCTTCTTGTGTCTTTTATCTTCCCCTTCCAGTATTAATAATTTTGTGAGTTAGACTGTCACATGTATGCATATATTTTTAGCAAATTAATGTGTTCATACACTAACTGGCAGACGTAAGAAGATATATTGGCATATTATGAACATTTACATCTAGATGCATTAGTGGGTCTTGTGAAATTATTTATTCAAGGGACTGAGTTTGATAAGATTGTAAATTCATTGCTTTTCCTCCGCTTGTATTGCATCTGTGCATGAAGCTCATGAAACTGCTTTTCTGGCAGTGCGATACTATCCCGGTTCAAGGTCATGTATTATACATTGTTTAGCTGGATGTACAACATCGTTGGTTCTTGTGCACACCTTGCGATGGTTAATTCTTCATGGACTGAATCATCTTGAGAAGCTGTGGGGAATAAGAGCTCGAATTAGGCGTGTGTATCCTCCTTGTGATAATTCTAGGCTTCAGGTCTGTATTTTTCACCTGTTTGGTGTTAATATAACCCTTCTTCCTCCTCTTGATGCCTAAACTTGTTAATGCTTTCCCCCTTTTCTGTAGGTTTGTTTAACTTAATATGTTGAGGCTAATATTTTTACATTAGCCTTTTCAATATTTTTTAACGACAAGTACTGTCCTGCATTTTGGAATTTATTAAGTATATGATGCTGCAAGATGAGTGTAATTTTCAGAGGATTTTCCCTTTTCAATCTTATTGGACTTTCATGGCTCTTCCTTTAGTGAAAATCCAGGGAAATGACATTACTGTAT
The DNA here is from genome assembly GCA_029844215.1 of Przewalskia tangutica. Lineage (NCBI taxonomy): Eukaryota > Viridiplantae > Streptophyta > Magnoliopsida > Solanales > Solanaceae > Przewalskia > Przewalskia tangutica. The sequence goes on along the minus strand of CM056728.1, from coordinate 30,588,093 downwards.
TCCTTCTTTGAAGGTCTTACTAATTTTTGTGTTAGTGTGTTGAGTCTGGGCTGGATTTGAAGCAGTTTCTTGGCTAATATAAGCTACAAACATCACGTTGCTCATGACAGGCCCTTCCACTGGAAAAGTCAATGAAGCCTCCGAAGATAGTATCTGTGGCTCAGTTCCGTCCAGAAAAGGTGGGCATTTTTATGTGGTCCTTGTGGAAATCAAGGTACCCATACTTGTGCAGTTTTTTCAAGGTATATTGCAATCTTGATGCCCTGTAAAACTTGTTTTTGTGTGAGTTAGGCACACCCACTCCAACTTGAGGCGTTTGCAGTTGCCATAAAAAAGTTAGACCAAGATCTGGCAAGGCCGAAAATCCAACTAGTGGGTAGTTGTAGGAATGAAGCGGATGAGAAAAGGTTGCAAAATTTGGAGGACCTAGCTATTAAACTGAATGTGGATGATCATGTTGAGTTCCACAAGAATGTCTTGTACAGGTTAGTGGTTGCAACTGCATTTTGGTAGTTTGAAATTCTTAAACTCCAAGGCATGATTTTGCTGAATTGTTGCCTCTGTTTCTAGCTTGATCAAAAAATGATTTTACTAAATTTTCTGGACTCTTTTATTGCTTGAAGCTATTGGTCAAGGTAAGAGTTTCTGGCACAGACTTTTTGCGTTGGTTACCTCCTCCCCAAAAAAAACTAAAAAACAAAAAGAAATTGGCTGGATGTTCAGGTCATTGTAATACACAGAGAGAAGTAATATTTATGCGTGGGTGTAAATAGCTAACTACACCTGATTGGATATCTTGTTAGTGCTGTTAGCTCTGTGTGTGTTCAGAAAGAGAATGTGAAATGTTTAGGTAGATTATCCATTTCCATTACTTTTTTTTTATGGCAAGTCCACTAGGCTTTTTAAGGCCTAGGGCTAATTTTATATATTTTTCTCAAAACACATCAAAGGTCCTTACAAATGTAGCCATAGGCCAATAAGAAATGAAAAAGTAGACTAATGGCCAATTTAAGACTTATAAGGTGTCTTAAATTGGTACTACAAAATGCTAATGCTATCCAAGCTAAAAAAGTGAAAATTATATCTAAAAATTGTGTCTGTATTTTGCATATCTGGTGCCTGCTCATGTTGTTTTCCTTGTTCTGCTCCTGCATTATCTAACCAATGTGTGTCCCATGTCTGAATCCTTGGTGCACACCATATGTGATCCTTGTAGAGCTCCTCTGCATTGTTATTTCCTGAACTAGTAGCTGCAAGTACTGTCAACCAAGTAGGGTCCCAAGTTTGATCCCTTGATGCACCATTTAGCCAACAATTTTGATGCAGTACCATGTCCATCTTTGAATATGCACCTTCAAAGTAGCAGCATGGTTGTGTCAAATGATGTCCTATTTTGGTAGGATCAATGACACTTCCCATATCAGTTGTAGGTGTTTGCCCATGGGCTATATTGCTGATCCAACTTTTCGTGAGAGTCTGTAGTTGTAGTAGTACCTGCTTTCCATATCCTTTCCTGTGTAGGCAAGATCAATGGAGCAAGTTGCATTCCAAACCCGTATCTGCTGTTTTCCTGCAAATAACATACATCATTACAATCTGTCAACATACTCACTATCCATGGGTTGTGAGTATGAAGATAGCATGGTGTACTCTGCAGGTGTCCGTCAATTGCTGACCACAAGTAAGGCATGATCTAAGAACAAAGAGCTGCAACTAGTGTTAACCAACTAATGTCCCAAGTCTGTACCCTTGGTGCACCAGTTAACCAACTGTAATGACATAGTTGCATGTCCTTCTCATGTTCTTCAAATTCTTGGACTGCTTCTGTAAATAAAGTATCAGCACATGAAGTGTCCCAAGTCTGCTCCCTTGATGCACTTATATGATTGCTGAATCTCTTTGTCAATTCTTCACCTGCAAATTAGAACATGTCATTAAGAACAACCATCAACACACTCATTTCCCAGTGGATGTGAGTATGAAGATAGCATGATGTTGTTGTCCTAAGCTGCAGATGTCCTTCATGAGTTACAGACCACTTGATCCAATATGCTCCTGCAGTAGTGTCAACAGATACCAAGTCACATCCTATGTAACTAGGATCATTGATACCAGTTGTTTCCCCTATTAGCTGCTTCTGTGCAATGCTCTTTCCACATCTGTTTTTGCAATTTTGCTGCTGCAACTTCCTAGTGGTAGTGTCTGCCAACCAAAGCATGTCCCAAGTCTGATCCCTTGGTGCATTTTCTGACCAACTCTGCACCATATCCATGTCTGCAGTTGTTTGGTCAATGTAACAGTACCAAAATTCTATCTCAGCACCTATGGCAGTCCCTTCTATGTACATATCATTTCCAGTGGTAGGATCAGGACCATTATAATGCTTCATCCTTGTGCCTGTATACACCAGATCACGTCTCATTTGAATGAGATCACTGATGTATACTGGACCTAAGCCTAATATCCAAATCATGTTGTCCCTCATATCCTGAGTTTCAACCTCTAATATGCTTAGATCAAGACCTGCAAAAAAGCAAACAGTGTCAGTGTATAAGCTTGCCACCATACTCTCCTCATGGATTTGAGTATGATGGCAGGATGCCTTCCCTTTCACTGTACCATCTTGCCTCATTCATATCATATTTTTCCATGATTATTCCAGATGCTGTGACTTCCATTCTTCTAGCACAAGGACAAGAACACACTCCATATATTGTCATGTTCACAGTAGAATGAGCAGTAGCTGCTAATACCACACACAGTGACTTAGTCAATATACATATAATGTCTAGCCTTGTAGAAGTGCAGAACCAACTCCACAACCAAACCTTGTGCCCAACATGCATTAGATCATGTCCCAACTGCATGAGATCATCAGTGCATTCATCAGTCAACCAACTATGACCATAGCTGTCCTTATCCTCTCCTGCGTTATCAAGATCAATAGAACAGTAATAGTCTTCATTTTTGGACCTCTTGAAAACTGGATATAGTACCAAATCATGTCCTTCAGAAAAAGGATCATTGATACCCTAACTCATCAGACCTGCAGATAATACCAACTCCTTTCCTGCTGAATTAGGATCATTGACACCACACTTTCCCAGTCCAAGACCAGTCCAAATATCTGTGAGGTGCACTGTAGCTACTGTATACATATCATATCCCGTGCATGGATCAATGTACCAGTTGAGGAAATCAGCCCTGAAGCAAAAATGTACCAGCTCATCTCCACAGAAGTTAGGATCATTGATACACTTTGCTATCCTTGTGATTGTACTACTGGTGACTTTGTTCCTTTTATAGCATCTGTTTCAATTTCCACCAAGGTGGATCTGCAACCTGCAAAAGCAAACTAAGTTAGTATAAAAATAAACCACCATACTCTCCTCCACAAGGACTTGAGTATGATGGTCTCCATTCCTCCACTCCAACACCCCAACACTCCACATCAATATCTCTTCCTCGTTCTTATTCTCAAATAAGGACATCAGAGTTTGTCACTATTAAGAATCTTCCTTCCTGTTGAGTCAGGTTCTGCAAAAGAATGCACCATAACCTTACCATGATCAACATAAACATTAGCAAGGTGGTCTGCTAACTGGTTACCCTCTCTCATAATGTGCAAAACCTGAACGGTTGCATTGTCTATGATATCCAGTAGCTCCTCCACTACAAAAGCTATGTTCCAAGGTGGCTTCCAAGTTCTCTCCAATATGTTTTTCATCAACAATAAGTTTGTCTCAAGAATGAAACACTACACATGTTGAGACAAACAATATTTAGCAGCCTGCAGTAATGCCATTGCCTCTGATTCTGTGTTGGTTGTATCTTCAATCTCCTTATCATGTGCATAGACCAAATCACCTTTATGGTTTCTCACACAATAGGCAAATAAACTCCTACCTGGATTTCCCCTTGTAGCACCATCAGTGTTGCACTTCCATCACCCCTCAGGAGGCAAATACCATATCACTTTGGTAACCTACAATTTTGGTACAAAATTCTCAAGTATCTGCAGAACATCATGCCATCTATATGTGGAACTGATCTGATGCCAGGCTTCCTTAACCTCAGTAATTGTTGAATATATGCTTGATATATGACCCTGCTATTAGACACCTTATTCTTATGCATGTCCTCATTTCTTTTCTTCCACAACTCCCATATTATTATTGAAGGAACAACATAGAAAATTGCCTTCATTCTTGGAAGAACATCTGCAGACCACCACTTCATTATAACTTGATGCAAATGCATTCCTTCAATGTTGATCCCAGCAGCAGAACAAAAATAAGACCATGTCCTTTGGGCAGTATCAAATCTGAGGAAAGTATGAAGTATTGTTTCTTGAGTTAGATTTGCACAAAGAAGGCATGTGGTAGCCCCACCTTTTTACAACATCATCCTGTAACGTCTCAGAATTTTGAATAATGATTTGAGCACCTAAATGAAGGAAATAGACCCCTGTGGAAATTTTTTATTTTATATTTACGTATGCTAATAAAGAGATTAGTATACAAGGAACACGTTCCCGAAATAATTTTGGATACAACAAGTGTGACGATGAGAGTTGGAAATAATTTTGGTATATGCTTAACAAGGTTATGGACTAGTGTCATATTATGAATTATGACATTGAATATAAGAAGGTTTTATAAGTCATGGGGACTTAAGTGATATTGGGATCAAAAATTAATTGTGTGTGTAATTAATTAATTGTGGGATTGATTAATTAATAGAGGGAGGACTACATAATGGGAGGGAGTACGTGTAGACCGTCAATAGTCACTTAAGTGACAAAGGAAATAACCCCAAACATGTGTCGAATTATAGGATAACAAGTGGGGGAGGTTGGGATCTTTAAAATAGACTCATTTGATACCATTTTTGCTATTTCCTTTTACTAACAAAACGTACTGGTTTCTCAATCCCATTAACCAAACATTTCAATTTGGATAGACAATACACCTTAGCATAGGCAGTAGCGAAATACAGTAGCAAAGTGGAGTAAGACATCGTGCAAAACAGTACATGGTAACTTTGCTTTACGTTGGAAAAGAAAAAGGAGAACGTACGAAATACAACAACAATATTTTACTTCCGGTTTAGCGAAACGAAGGTATGTTATGACAAATTCTTCTTTCTTTTGGCATGTTCTACGCACGGAATATAACCGTGGTATGGTTCCATAATTTATTCTACTCCTAGAAGTTAAGAATAATCATGTTATTGATTCCTATGCTGAAAGCATGTCTAAATTGTTTATAAGTCCTTAAAGAGGCATATGAAAAAGATGATAATGAGATTCACAGTATCGTCAGAGGTAATATGTCACCCGTTGAAATTGGAACATGGTATTACCATTCATGCACTTCATTTGCATTGCATTCCTATATTACCCTGGACCACGGTTCTACGCACACTATTGTATATTATATATGTAGGGGATATGGAAAAAGAGGGAAATGTGTTATATACGCACACCACCTGTAACTGGTACAGATTATCACAAAAGAGCTCTAAGAGGCCACATATCGAGCATGTGTGATCAAAATGGATGCCTGTGTGGCCAAGAAGATATGATAATGTTGAAGCCTGTATGGCTTATATGATATAGCCGAATGCCTGTGTGGCGGTTATGGATAGGATTTCTATGTGGACGTTAGTATACCGCATTTGCATTATGCATACATTCATATTGAAGTCTATGTCTGTGTGATCGATAAAGCTTGTCTGTGTGACCGAAATAGCCTGATGCCAAGAGGCCGATATTGAAACCCTGTGTGGCATATACGTATCGCGATATCGGGTTAATGTGTGGCCCGATATAACGGTGTCATGAAAAGGAAGATGCATGTGTGGCCAATATTCGCATTTGTATTGCATACCATTTAGACATATGTGTTGGGTCTCAAAGGTATTTATTATTGGTCAGTTGTTCATGTTTCAGATTATGATACATCTCTGTTATGATATTATTCATGCCTAACATACTCAGTACATCGGTCATACTGACGTTCCTTTTATCGGGGTACACTGCGTTTCATGCCCGCAAGTTCAGTTAAATAGAGTGATGGTTCACGCTGGTAGGTTGCTGGTTCAGCTGATGTCGGAGCACTCTATTTGTTCCAGAGTTGCAGTCTAGTCTTGGTATGATATTTTGATGTCGTATACTATTTAGAGGCTTGCAGACAGGTGTCATGTGGATAGTGGTTTTGTATGGCCTTATCCGCCTTGGCGTGGTCATGTATATATGTATAAGTCAGTTTTTTGGTCAAGAGTTTTCATAATCTTTTTCGGCTTAGTCCGTGCTTACTGTGATTATACAGTGATGATGTGATTTGAGGTACCCAGCGGTTGAGATCCGGGTGTCCGTCGCGACTCTCCGGTTTGAGTCGTGACAAACTTGGTATCATGTATGTGTTTTAGGGAGTCTACAAGCCGTGTCTAGTAGAGTCTTGTATATGGGTATGTTGTGCACCATACTTATACGCAGGAGGCTTCCTGATATTTAGGGATTGTTTCTATTCTTTCGTCTCATAAATTATGCAGTAGAGCTGAGTCTTAAGAATTTGAGTTTAACTCGTGCTTGTTACGATTTCGGTAATGCCAGTTACCAAAAAGACTTCGGTTAGTTGATACTCGTAAGGAGCGATTTATACCCAGATGATTGGTACGCCAGAAGGGGCAGTATTATTGTTAAAATTCAAGATTATGAGAAGTTGTATCATTCATACATGGAATACGGAAAAGGCAATGCGAGTCGGGAAGACAAAATGTTTGTTTTGAGATATCACGATAACCAACAGGTGGTGCGAGTAAGAACGTTTAATTGTAGAAGATGGTCCACATAAAAGCCAGTTCTGGTTCTGAAGAAGTTAGGGTTCCATGTTTGTCCATTGCTCCTCTAAATGATGGTGCTAATTTGGAAACAGGAAAGAGGAAACGGTATAATTGATAACGAGGATTCACAATTTACGACGGAGTTTGGATGTGTGCCGAATAATGTGAGTTATAGTATTATATTGGATGGATTGTGTAAGAAGGGTAAAGGTCTGGTCTCGAATAAGAATACGTATAATATTTGGTACATGGATATTGTAAGATGGGGTGGCTAAAGGATGTCGTCCAGGTTGATGAGCTGATGACGCAGAACAACACTTTGCCTGATGGTTGGACTTATAATATGTTGATTGATGGTCTGTGTAACAAGAAATTGATCGATGGTAAAAAAATGATGAATGAGGCGTTTAAGATTCAGGACGAGATGGTAGGATTGAAATTATTGCCTGATGTGAAAACCTACAATACCCTAAACAATGGGTGTATTGATAATAGGAAAAGTTCTGAGGCATTTGATCTTATAGAAGGAATAACAAGGGGATCAAATGTAATGAAGTTACGTATAATACATTGATTAAATGGGATTGCAAGGAAGGAAATATGGAAAATCTGGAGATGTACTTCAAAAGATGGGAGAAGGTGGTTTATGAAGAGCAACATGTTGGTTACAGGTTGATGTATAAGTTGTATCATTAATGTTTGATGACCATGAGAGGTCCGATATAAGGATGGATGTTATATTATATGACTCGTAAAGCGGTGGATGTGTTTTCTGGATACGCGACAAAGATTAGATATGCCACCCCAACATTCGAGGACGAATGTTTTCTAGATACACGATAAAGATTAGATATGCCACCCCATTCCTTTTCTTCCACAAATCCTATATTATTATTGAAGGAACAACAAAGAAAATTGCCTTCATTCTTGGAAGAACATCTGCAGACCACCACTTCATTATAACTTGATGCAAATGCATTCCTTCAATGTTGATCTAAGACCATGTCCTTTGGGCAGTATCTGTCACGACCCGAACCCGGGCCCGTGACTGGTGCCTTACCCCGGGCACCCAAGTAGACATACATCAGAGTAATCAGCGGAACATAAAGACAATACATGGAACCAGTGTAATAAGACAGTGAAATAAGAAGCGAGCTAACCAAAAACGGTTACCTTCAGTATATATATAAATAACAACTCTTTCAACATGAACAGTTTAATCCTTTTTACAAACCCTGCCCACAACAGTACTACAAACCTCTAAGAATGATACGACAACAATGGCGGGGACGGGGCCGCCAAACCCACGAATGTAAACACTTACTACGGACGGGGACTATACCACCGATAAGCCTCGAGAAACGGAGCTTCCCAACGCTGGCTGTGACCACGAGCTAGGATCAACGGCGGTGTACCTCAACTGCGGCATGAACGCGGCCCGAAAGGAGGTCGATCTGACAGTGCAGTATGTGAAACTAAAAATCAGTAAATGAAATCATAATAGTCTATAAAGCGGGAGACATGTATGATAACCAAACAACGATTCACAATAAATAAGCGATCGTGTCAAGTCGGGACTCGCCTCAAAGTCATCACTCAAATATAACTATGGGTCTCAAGCCCATAACATCAATCATGCCCGTGGAATACCTTCCATCCTGCGGCGATCTATGATAGAAAAGCACCAAGGAATACACATGAACACGGGTCCCACTGTGTCCAAATAAACGATGCAGGGGTAAATGCGAAGGCATAGCCGACTACTAACACCAGTACTAACAAGGTCATAAAGCGTATCATGATATGTCTGGGCGTCACATGATCAAAGCGGTCACTCGCCCGCGATATCAAATGTGCGCGTCTAGCCAGAACTTCCCGACTCCGCATAGGCCAACCTCATAGGCCCGCATGAGGTATAACCCGCATCGGTAGCTACTCCGGCGTCGCCCGGACTCGCGATCCGCGTAGCCACATAGACCGCGTGACCATAAAGGCGCGCACACTGGAACTCCGTAGTTCCGCATGGATCCACGGACCCGCGTGCAGGTATTCTCGAATCATGGTCCCGCACGCTGAGTCTACCCGCCGTGGAGGCGACAACCTCGGAAATAAGTCAAGGTGAGTGGTACAATACCAACATAACGGTGATAGTCAAACAACTTTAAGCACAGTCGAGGGGAAAACCCCTTTACACTAACATCACAAGATACTAACACACGTAGCATCCTAGTATGTTTACTTATCAATCAACAAGAAAGTATTACAAGGCTATCACAAACCAACAATCAAGTTATACACACAGGTACTTTCTACTATATGTCAACACGTTGGGTTTTTATCCCCAAAGTACTTCATACATTAACTCTTTAAAAGATCGTTACTTTCACAAAAGTCACACAATACCCGTAGTTATAGGAAAATAGAGTGATTATCCTTTTAAGTAAACCAAAACACTTACCTTTGTAAAATCAAGTAACGACATTATTTTCCAAAGCGTCAAGTTTGCCTAATTTCAAATTTTCACGTTTTTTATTTTAGAAGGGTTTCGTAGTTCATAGTTTTATACATTTAAGAATATAATTCTCTTTTAAAAAATTTGAGAAAAATATGCCTTATATTTGAGTATGATATTATTGTTTATAAAAATCTTATTACAATGACCATGATCTAGGAAATATCATTTTGTCTCATCTTAGCTTCTATGCGGATGGAAGTTTCTCTTTTTTTATAATACTTAATCTGTCAAAACATTTCCTTTTATTAACGCTGCAGTGGTTTGTCGATACACATTCTGATTTCTAAAATCAGTAAAACATTCTTAAGCCGTTATACCTAACTTCCCATAAAGCTAGTATAACTCTTAAGTTTTCAAACCCTAGTTTTACTTCTTCTTTCATAATGATTCAAAACTCTTTTTAAATACTTCAATTTATTTATTAACACATAACAAGCCAGTTATAGTTCAAATCAGTTACCTTTTAAAAACCACAAGTATCTTCTTACCAACATAAAGTTGTTATAACCAACTTCCCATAAAGCCGTTATAACACTTTATGTTTTAAACCAATCAAATACATTTAGCACGTATGCGTCTGCTACTACATAGTTCACACATATCATGCTAGAAGAGATAGGAAGAGGTTCACATACCTCGCGACAGTATCGACTAATAGCAAACGCTCCAAGTACCTCAAACCGGCACTCCTTAAGCCAAGTAGATCGCGCCACGCATAGTAATTCCACCTATAAGGCCACAAGGCGCTTATTAACGTTAGGTCTCTTCGTAGAATATTCTCTGAGAAAATTCGGCACCTCCCCACACAGCGTAAATCTCTCCTCATTTATCGGTAGGCTATCAAGCCAACCAGGGGGGGTTATACATCTAACCCTAACGGGTACAATTCTACTCCACGGTACTGCTACACAAGTCTACTGTAATACAGCCCTATGTAATTACAGTTCAGTACTATATATAGTATACTTCAACTATATAATCAACAACATGTAATTTCCAATTACAATAGGGGGGCAAGATAATTACCTCGATAAGCCCATAATTATCCTAGTTTAAATGTCGATCCTGAGCAAGGTTTAGCTCCTACTCCGTGCGCTCCGACCCGCTCCAAACAACACTTAGAAGTTCTAACCAACTTCTACTTATAACTTCAACTACGGGTGAAGATTTACTTAGGGTTCGGTTTTGTGACTGACGGGAAGTATAATAGTATAACTGGGCTTTTTGTAAAGGTATAACCTTAGAATACTACAAGGTATATAGCTAAGGTAATTTGGGCATTATAACAATACTTTTGAGAGTATTTTTACCAAGAGGGAGGGTGTTTTATACGAGACAACTAGGCTAGGGGGGGGAGGGTACCCCACGGCCACACTACTAGGAGGAGAGGGCTCTCGGCCGAGGGAGGGGAGGGCGAGAACAACTCTTTCAAGGAGGGAGGATTTCTAACACTTAGGAAATATTTGGAATGGATGAAGAAGTCATCCTAAGGGGGGTATTTATAGTATAAGCCAAGGCCAACCAATGGCCAAGATCATGCCAAGTGCTAGGCAAGTGTAGGGCCAAGATCTTGCCAAGTGCCCTTAACCAACTAACACACAAATATCCTACCAACTCCATGACAAAATAGGCACACTTTCGCCACCCTTGACCGCCAAGGTGTTCAATGAGAGGGTGACAAGTGTCGCCTCTTGTTGGTCCAAAATGTTTCGTCTCTGGAAAAATCCGCAAAAATTAAAAATGACATAGCGAATTTTCCCTACGAAAGTTGTGGAAAGCGTTTCGTCGAAAACGACTCTAATCGGGTGTTGTGAACAAAACAATTCGCCAAGCCTATTTGAAGTTCGAATTTTTCTACGTCGTCCCACGTACATACTCGAAATACGGTATAACATTCTCCTCTTTAGAAACATTCGTCGAATGTTCCTTCTAAGTCTCAAAACAAGCGTGCGCCAAGATAGTCTCCACTACTATACTTACGAGAATCAATCTGCGCTTTGGCCACGAAACAACTTGCGCAACTACCTCCATCCAAGTCCACGAGGAAACACCTCTAACATCACCACAAATACCTCTTCCCGGGGTCTAAAATATACTTCCTTAGCACCTTTTCTTCACAAAAGAAATGATCACATCTACGATCGCCATACATGCTCGCTTCTTTCCTTACGTGTCTTACCACTACTGCACACTCGAACTCCTTCTCATAACTTACCACATTTCTATTCCGTTTGATTTCCAAAACTCTGGTTACTATCTCTAAAGTGGATACCACTTTTGTCACTATGTCGCGAGCCTTGCTCCGACGACCCAACAAATGGTACCGGGCTGCTTGCGATCCCTGAGGCATGCCCAACGGCCCTTCTCAGGATGTGCCATACGGAGAGCCACGGTTCGGGTCTGTTCCCGTGGTAGAGGCTCTGGCCTCTTTATACGCTCAGCCCCCCGAACATAACAATCGAAAACCGGATGTCTTGCCTCACAAGTCGGACGGCAAAAGCTAACATATAGGCAACCTGGCCTATTCTTCTCATGAACTCAAAAGGCCCAAAGTAACTCGGGCTAAGTTCCTTCTGTTTCCAAAACTCGTCACACCCTGTCCGGGGTGGTACTTTCAAGAAGACCGACCGTCGGCACGAACTCTAGCGTCGTCGCCGATTATCCACGATTTCTCGAGCTGCGAACCTCTTCTAGACAAGCTTTACCTATCCACGATCTGTGGAACAAGCTTTGAACCACTATCTGAATCTTGCCAACATCGAACCAATCGGCCGTGACTTACACTTCCGCCTACAAGGCCTCATAAGGCGACATTCGAAAACTGAAATGGTAGCCTAAACACTCCCTCCACAGGAGACACAATCCCCACAACTACCTCTGAAATACACACCGGCGGCGGCGAATGCGGTCTGAGACTCACGAGTTCCTAACCTTGCACAGTAAAACCTCCGGAAAAAGCGATCGTAACACAGGCTCCACTGCATCTTAAGGTGTAGGTAGGCACCTCGTGCAGCCCTATAACCTTTACGATGAAACCTCGCGCATAACCTGCCGAGTAAACGGTCGCGCTAGAAGACAAGATGGTGACCTCGCCGGCCGACTCATGGTCGAATCGTCCACAAATTCGTCTGTTGGTTAACTAAACTTGGGCCTAACACCTCATGACCCTACCTCAGCGGGACCACCACAAACTGACCCCACCAAACATGCGCGGGTTGACCCGCACATGGCCTCAACCCGGCCCGGCAACACGCAAAACATTAGCTCCCCGATCCGGAACAATTTCACAAATCACGTTACGAAAACCTAGCGGTCTTCTTAGCTCAACTACCCTCTTTCATTTCACACTACTCAGGGACTTATCCCACAAACATAGCTTACGTGCACTATGCACTCCGATAAAGATCAACCATAACACTACACCTTTACTCGAGATGGCCTTACCTCTAAGGTCTCTACGTATAAAACTCTAAGGCTCACACCTTCTCTATCCCCCAAATCTTACTTGGTTAACTAACCAAGATTTCTAATCACGATATTAACACACTGCTATCAAAACATAGCACTTATAATATACCCATCTTATCACACATACTGAACTCTAGAGGGTTAAAGATCTATCTGTAACCACTGCTTTACTCCCCTTAGTCGTTCTAAACAAACCTGCCCCGTAGGGCGCATAGCTAAGGAAGGTGACGAACTACCCACCGATCCACGAAGGTGAGTCCTCCTACCGGGACACTCTCTCGACATAAGACCACGGCGGTCGCCAGGTACAACCGATACCAACTAAAGACGACATTCCCGGGATGGCGTGCAGTCATCTGTGAACCGGAAGATGCGGAGCTCACCAACCCTGCATAACCCGAACGTCCTGAACCCCGTGGAGGACCTCTCTGCACTGGTGGATGTGCATAATCTAATCTGCTGGTGAGGCGACTTGCCTCGAAAGTTACCAAAGGACCTTGCTGCTCTGGCCTCTTACGTTGTCGCTCATTAACCCGTCGATCTCTACGTTTCTCGACCTGCTGCGCATAAGCCCGTACACAGGCCATGCTCAAGCCTAACTGAAGAATTACTCTCGCAGAACCCTCTCTTAAATAGTCATCAAGACTCGCGGTATATCGGTATACTCTCGGTAGTCAAATCCATAGTTAATGTGAGGTTGTCTCTTGGCAATCTATATCCTCTGTTCGATCGTGGGCGAAGGTTCAAATATCATGGCGCGATGAGGCTGCCGCGCGTGCTAAACTCTGCTGGGGCTAGTGGCGTCGCAAAACTCCCGAATGAAGCACCACCCGGTGATGATTGGGCGTGTGCCACGTAACCCTCGAACTCAACTCGCGGCTCGCCATTGCCTTGCCTCCTGGGCGGGTTGCCTACGCGGAGGCATAGCGGTAAGGAAAAAAATCGTTAGAGGGTCCAACTTACAACACGGCTCTAAGGCACGATCTCGAGTGAGAAGAATAGAAACCAACCTAAATATCCTATAGCCTCTCACGATTATTGGTGTGGTGCACAACACCGATAATCAAGTCTCTCTGATACATGCGTAGACACTTTCCGAGGATTAAGCGCTCGATACCACTTTTGTCACGACCGAACCGGGCGTGGTGCCTTACCGGGCACCCAGTAGACATACATCAGTAATCGGAACATAAAGACAATACATGGAACGATTGTAATAAGACGGTGAAATAAGAAGGCAGGCTAACCAAAAAGTTACCTTCGGTATATATATAAATAACAACTCTTTCAACATGAGCAGTTTAATCCTTTTACAAACCACGCCTTGCGGTACTCTGCACCTCTAAGAATGATACGACAACAATGGCGGGACGGGGCCCAAACCCCGAATGTAAACACTTACTACGACGGGGACTATACCACTGATAAGCCTCGGAGAAAGCGGGCTTCCCAACGCTGGCGTGACCACGAGAGCTAGGATCAACGGCGGTGTACCTCGACTGCGGCGTGAACGCGGCCCGAAGGAGGTCGATCTGACAGTGCAGTATGTGAAACTAAAAATCAGTAAATGAAATCATAATAGTCTATAAAGCGGGAGACATGTATGATAACCAAACAACGATTCACAATAAATAGCGATCGTATCAAGTCGGGGACTCACGCCCAAAGTCATCACTCAAATATAACTATGGGTCTCAAGCCCATAACATCAATCATGCGTGGAATACCTTCCTCCATTGCCGTGATCATGATAGAAAAGCACCAGGAATACACATGAACACCGGGTCCCACGTGTCCAAATAAAGCGATGCGGGTAAGTGCGAAGGCATAGCCGACTACTAACACCAGCGGTACTAACAAGGTCATAAAGCGTATCATGATATCTGTCTGGCGTCGCATGATCAAAGTTGGTCACTCGCGCGATATCAAATGTGCGCGTCTAGCCCTGGAACTTCCGCGACTCGCATAGGCCAATCTCATAGGCGCGAGGTATAACCCGCATCGAGGGTAGCTACTCCGGCGTCGCCCGGACTCGCGATCGCGTAGCACATAGACCGCATGACCATAAAGGCCGCACACTAACCTGGAACACCCGTAGTTCCGCATGGATCCCCTGGACCCGCATGAGGTATTCTCGAATCATGGTCCCAGACTGCCTGAGTCCCTTTTGTCACGACCCGAACCCGGGCGTGGTAGTGCCTACCGGGCACCCAGTAGACATACATCAGTGTCAGCTGAACATAAAGACAATACATGGAACCAGTGTAATAAGACAGTGAAATAAGAAGACAGGCTAACCAAAAACGGTTACCTTCAGTATATATATAAATAACAACTCTTTCAACATGAACAGTTTAATCCTTTTTACAAACCCTGCCCACAACAGTACTACAGACCTCTAAGAATGATACGACAACAATGGCGGGGCGGGCCATGAAACCCACGAATGTAAACACTTACTACGACAGGACTATACCAATGATAAGCCTCGGAGAAAGCGGAGCTTCCCAATAAAGCGTGACCACGAGAGCTAGGATCAACGGCGGGTGTACCTCGACTGCGGCATGAGCGGCCCGAAGGAGGTCGATAACAGTGCAGAGTATGTGAAACTAAAAATACTGTAAATGAAATCATAATAGTCTATAAAGCAGGAGACATGTATGATAACCAAACAACAGTTCACAATAAATAAGCAGTCATGTCAAGTCAGGGACTCACGCCCTCAAAGTCATCACTCAAATATAACTATGGGTCTCAAGCCCATAACATCAATCATGCCCGTGGAATACCTTCCTCACTGCCGGCAGTCTATGATAGAAAAGCACCAAGGAATACACATGAACATCAGGTCCCACCTGTGTCCAAATAAAATAGTACAGGGTAAGTACGAAGGCATAGCCGACTACTAACACCCACAGTACTAACAAGGTCATAAACTGTATCATGATATCTGCCTGCATCGTCACATGATCAAAGCCGTCACTCGCCCGCAGATCAAATGTGCGCGTCTAGCCACCTGGAACTTCCCGCGACTCGCGTAGGCCAACCTCGTAGGCCCGCATGAGGTATAACCCCGCATCGAGGGTAGCTACTCCCGGCGTCGCCACGGACTCGCGATCCGCGTGCCACATGAGACCGCGTGACCATAAAGGCCGCACACTAACCGGGAACTCCCGTAGTTCCGCATGGATCCCCTGGACCCGCATGAGGTATTCTCGAATCATGGTCCCGCATCGCTGAGTCTACCCGCGTGGAGGCGACAACCTCGGAAATAAGTCAAGGTGAGTGGTACAATACCAACATAACGGTGATAGTCAAACAACTTTAAGCACAGTCGAGGGGAAAACCCCTTTACACTAACATCACAAGATACTAACACACGTAGCATCCTAGTATGTTTACTTATCAATCAACAAGAAAGTATTACAAGGCTATCACAAACCAACACAATCAAGTTATACACACAAGGTACTTTCTACTATATGTCAACACGTTCGGGTTTTTATCCCCAAAGTACTTCATACATTAACTCTTTAAAAGATCGTTACTTTCACAAAAGTCACACAATACGTAGTTATAGGAAAATAGAGTGATTATCCTTTTAAGTAAACCAAAACACTTACCTTTGTAAAATCAAGTAACGACATTATTTTCCAAGCGTCAAGTTTGCCTAATTTCAAATGTTCACGTTTCTTATTTTAGAAGGGTTTCGTAGTTCATAGTTTTATTCATTTAAGAATATAATTCTCTTTTAAACAATTTGAGAAACATATGCCTTATATGTGAGTAGGATATTCTTGTTTATAACAATCTTATTACAAAGACCATGATCTAGGAAATATCATTTTGTCTCATCTTAGCTTCTATGCGGATGGAAGTTTCTCTTTGGTTTTATAATACTTAATCTGTCAAAACATTTCCTTTTATTAACGCTGCGGTGGTTTGTCGATACATTCGATTTCAAATCGATAAAACATTCTTAAGCCGTTATACCTAACTTCCCATAAAGCTAGTATAACTCTTAAGTTTTCAAAACCAAGTATTACTTCTTCTTTCAAAATGATTCAAAATCTTTTGAAATACTTCAAGTTCTTTATTAACACATAACAAGCCGATTATAGTTCAAATCGATTACCTTTTAAAAACCACAAGTATCTTCTTACCAACATAAAGTATTATAACCAACTTCCCATAAAGCCGTTATAACACTTTATGTTTTAAACCAATCAAATACATTTAGCACGTATGCGTCTGCGTACTACATAGTTCACACATATCATGCTAGAAGAGATAGGAAGAGGTTCACATACCTCGCGACGAGTATCGACTAATAGCAAAGCGCTCCAAGTACCTCAAACCGGCTACTCCTAAGCCAAGTAGATCGCGCCACGCGTAGTAATTCCACCTATAAGGCCACAGTGCGCTTATTAACGTTAGGTCTCTTCGTATAATATTCTCTGAGAAAATTTGGCACCTCCCCCACAGGCGTAAATCTCCTCCTTTATCGGCGTAGCCATCAAGCCAACCAGGGGTTATACATCTAACCCTAACAGTACAATTCTACTCCACGATGCTGCTACACAAGTCTCATGTCTGACAGCCTATGTAATTACGATTCAAGACTATATATAGTATACTTCAACTATATAATCAACAACATGTAATTTCCAATTACAATGATAGGGGCAAGATAATTACCTCGATAAGCCCATAATTATCCTAGTTTAAATGTCGATCTGAGCAAGGTTTAGCTCTACTCAGTGCGCTCAGGCCGCTCCAAACAACCCTTAGAAGTTCTAACCAACTTCTACTTATAACTTCAACTACGGTGAAGATTTACTTAGGGTTCGGTTTTGTGGATGGGAAGTATAATAGTATAACTGGCTTTTGTAAAGGTATAACCTTAGAATACTACAAGGTATATAGCTAAGGTAATTTGGGCATTATAACAATACTTTTGAGAGTATTTTTACCAAGAGGGGGTGTTTTATACGAGACAACTAGGCTAGGGGGGGAGGGTACCCCACGGCCACACTACTAGGAGGGGGGGAGAGGGCTCTCGGCCAAGGGGGAGGGGGAGGACGAGAACAACTCTTTCAAGGGAGGGAGGATTTCTAACACTTAGGAAATATTTGGAATGGATGAAGAAGTCATCCTAAGGGGGGTATTTATAGTATAAGCCAAGGCCAACCAATGGCCAAGATCATGCCAAGTGCTAGGCAAGTGTAGGGCCAAGATCTTGCCAAGTGCCCCTTAACCAACTAACACACAAATATCCTACCAACTCCATGACAAAATAGGCACACTTTCGGCCACTCTTGACCGCCCAAGGTGTTCCAATGAGAGGGTGACAAGTGTCGCCCTCTTGTTGGTCCAAAATGTTTCGTCTCTCGGAAAAATCCGCAAAAATTAAAAATGACATAGCCGGAATTTTCCCTACGAAAGCTGTGGAAACGTTTCGTCGAAAAACGACTCTAATCGGGTGTTGTGAACAAAAACAATTCGGCCAAGCCTATTTGAAGTTTGAATTTTTCTACGTACGTCCCCACGTACATACTCTGGAAATACGGGGTATAACAGTATCACATCTGAGGAAAGTATGAGGTATTGTTTCTTGAGTTAGATTTGCACAACACATGCACATAGAAGGCATGTAGTAGCCCCAACTTCTTACAACATCATCCTGTAACGTCTCAGAATTTTGGATAATGATTTGAGCACCTAAATGAAGGAAATAGACCCGAGTGTGGGATTTTTTTTATATTTACGTATGCTAATAAAGAGATTAGTATACAAGGAACGCGTTTCGGAAATAATTTTGGATACAACAAGTGTGACGATGGGAGTTGGAAATAATTTTGCTATATGCTTAATAAGGTTATGGACTAGTGTCATATTATGAATTATGACATTGAATATAAGAAGGTTTTATAAATCATGGGGACTTAAGTGATATTGAGATCAAGAATTAATTGTGTGTGCAATTAATTAATTGTGGGATTGATTAATTAATAGAGGGAATACTACTTAATGGGAGGGAGTACGTGTAGACCGTCAATAGTCACTTAAGTGACAAAGACAATAACCCCAAACATGTGTCGAATTATAGGATAACAGGTGGGGGAGGTTGGGATCTTTAAAATAGACCCATTTGATACCATTTTTACTATTTCCTTTTACTAACAAAACGTACTGGTTTCTCAATCCCATTAACCAAACATTTCAATTTGGATAGACACTACACCTTAGCATAGGCAGTAGCGAAATACAGTATCAAAATGGAGTAAGAAATCGTGCAAAATAGTACATGGTAACTTTACTTTAAATTGGAAAAGAAAAAGGAGAACGTACGAAATACAACCATAATATTTTACTTCCGGTTTAGTGAAACGAAGGTATGTTAAGACAAATCTTTCTTTCTTTTGGCATGTTCTACGTACGAAATATAACCGTGGTATGGTTCCATAATTTATTCTACTCTTAGAAGTTAAGAATAATCATGTTATTGATTCCTATGCTGAAAGCATGTCTAAATTGTTTATAAGTCCTTAAAGAGGCATATGAAAAAGATGATAATGAATTCACAGTGTCGTCAGATGTAATATGTCACCGATTGGAACATGGTATTACCATTCATGCATTTCATTTGCATTTGCATTGCATTCCTATATTACCCTGGACCACGGTTCTACGCACACTATTGTATATTATATATATGTAGGGGATATGAAAAAAAAGGGAAATGCGTTATATACGCACACCACCTGCAACTGGTACAGATTATCACAAAAGAGCCCTAAGAGGCCACATATCGAGCCCGTGTGGTCAAAATGGATGCCTGTGTGGCCAAGACGATATGATAATGTTGAAACCTGTGTGGCCAAGACGATATGATAATGTTGAAGCCTGTGTGGCCAAGACGATATGATAATGTTGAAGCCTGTGTGGCTTATATGATATAACCGAATGCCTGTGTGGCGGTTATGGATAGGATTCCTGTGTGGATATTAGTACACCGCATTTGCATTATGCATACATTCATATTGAAGCTTGTGTGGCATGTCTGTGTGACCGATAAGGCTTGTCTGTGTGACCGAAATAGCCTGATGCCAAGAGATCGATATTGAAACCCTGTGTGGCATGTCTGTGTCACCGATATCAGGTTATGCGTGTGGATATAACTGGACGCCACGAGTTTGTCATGAAAAGGAAGATGCATATGTGGCCAATATTATACCGCATTTGCATTGCGTACCATTTAAACATATGTGTTGTAAGGTATTTATTGTTGGTCAGTTGTTACTGTTTCAGATTATGATACATCTCTGTTATGATATTATTCATGCCTAACATACTCAGTACATCAGTCGTACTGACGTCCCTTTTGTCGAGGGACGCTGCGTTTCATGGCCGTATATTTAGTTAAAGAGAGTGATGGTTCACGCTGGTAGGTTGCTGGTTCAGCTGATGTCGGAACACTCTATTTGTTCCAGAGTTGCAGTCTAGTCTTGGTATGATATTTTGATGTCGTACTCTTTAGAGGTTTGTAGACAGGTGTCCTGCGGATAGTGGTTTTGTATGGCCTTATCGGCCTTTGCGTGGTCATGTATATATGTATAAGTCAGTTTTCTGGTCAAGAGCTTTCATAGTCTTTTTCGACTTAATTCGTGCTTATTGTGATTATGATGTGATTTGAGGTACCCGGCGGGTGAGATCCGGGCGCCCGTTGTGGCCCTCCGATTTGGGTCGTGACACATCCAGTGGTACCTTAAAATTCCACACCCTCCACATCAATAAAGCAATTTTATATGGCAAGCCCTTCACCCATATCTTCTTGTAAACCTCCCTCTTTTCACCTTTACTTCTGATATATTCCCATGAAGACCTCACAGAGAACTCACCATAGTTTCAAGCATCCACCAGGGCTTGTCAAGTTCATTACCCCTAGCAGGAGGTTGAACTTCATTAAGAATAAAATCAGCCAGCTCCTCAGGTAAGTTGTTTCTAATAGCAGGAACATGCCATCTCCCTTCTGTCACTACATCAGAAACATTGTTAATCTCTTCATTAAAATAAAAATAAGAGTAAGAAAATAAAGAGGATCAATGCCAGTCCAATTATTAAACCAAAACAATGTAGAGCCCATCCTGAGTTGCCACCAAATTTGGTGATCAATCAAGTCTCTAGCCTGCAACATTTTTCTCCAAACATGTGATCCAGCCTTCCATGGTAAGTATAGGATTGTTCTTGATTTACTTGTTGCTTATATGCACCCCACAATGAAGGTTTGGTTCTGAAGTTCCACCACAACTTAGTAAACAAGGCCATGGACATGTCTTTGAGAGATCTAAAGCCCAAACAACCCTCATCACATGGCAAACACAATGTATCCCAACCTGTCCAGTATCTACCCCACTCACCAATATTGTTACTCCAGAAGAATTAGGCAAAGATCTTATTCATTTTTTTATCACAGAATCAATAGTAGAAATCAAGTGCAAAGGCATTGCTTGTAAGACATGCTTCAAACGAACAGCTCTACCACCAAAAGAAAGCAACTTGCCCTTCCGCCCTTGCAACTTGTTTCTCACCTTAGTGATAAGCTCAGTATAGAATGTCATCTTAGCATGTGCATAGTATATTGGACAACCAAGATACATTAGTGGGAACTCCTTCCTAGCAATACCTGTCACCCTCTCTACTTTTTGGAACACATCTTCAGCCACCCTATCATGCAAATAGATAGAACTTTTGGACTTATTCATCAGCTGTCCAGAGGCCTTCTCATAATCAGCCAACACATCCATAATCATCTTCAAAGAAATCTCACATGAAGATGAAAATATGATGGTATCATCAGCATATGCAAGGTGATTAATTCTAGGACTCCACTTTGACAAGCCAAAACCACAAAATAAAGGATTATCATGTAATGCATTCAGGGTCGTAGACAAAGCTTCAGCAGCAATAATGAAAAGAGTAGGTGACAAAGGATCACCCTGCTTGACACCCCTAGTGGAATGGCAAAAACCATGAGGTTGACCATTTATGAGCACAGAATAGCAGTTATTACCAATAATATCATAAATCAAACTGATAAACCATTCACAGAACCCAAACTTCCTTAGAATTTTTGTGAGAAAAACCCATGAAAGCCTGTCATGTGCTTTTGTCATGTCTAACTTCATCACTACATTAGGCAAAATTAGGTTTCCCTTTTTGGTTCTAAGTCTAATATCAGTAATGATTTCTTGTGTTAACAAAATGTTTTCAATAATGCTCCTACCTCTAACAAAACCTTCCTGATTCTGGGAGATCAAATTAGACAATAAATGATCCATTCTTTCATGAACTACTCTAGAAAACACTTTTCTTACAAAATTGCTCAAACTTATAGGTCTCATGTCCCTAAAAGTCTGAACATCTTTCTTCTTTGGTAATAACACAAGATTTTTATTAGTGATATACCTGGGCAATTATGAACCATGAAAGCAATCATCAACCATAGCGAAGAGATCATCACCTACAATAACCCAACAAATATGAAAGAATAAGCCTGTATAACCATCAGGCCCTCCTGCACTTGAATTGTTGAGACCAAACACAACCTGCTTTACCTTTTCTTTGGTTGGCCTGGCAATCAGTACATCATTCTCTTCCCTTGTGATCAATCTTGGTACATGCTGCAAGATATCATACTGAGTAGGTGGATTAGTTTCATGAAATTAATCATGAAAGAATCTAATAGCCTCATTAGCAATATCCTGCTCCTCCTCAAGCCATTGACCATGCATGTTCTGAATTCTTTTAAGCTGCATCATCTTCCTTTTGCCATTAACATGTGCATGAAAGAACTTAGAGTTCTTGTCCCCCTCCTGAAACCAAGACATACCTGCCTTCTGCTTCCAGAACTCTTCTTCTAAGTGCAATAATCTAGTCATCTCAGCCTGCACTTTTTGTAGCCTTCCCTATTTAGATAAGAAGGATTAGCTTCAAATTTTTCTTCATGTGCTTTGACAACCTCTTCAAGATTAGTAAGCTGTTAGAAAATATCACCAAATGTAGTTCTACTCCATGTAGACAGTTTCTTCTTTAGCTTCTTCAATTTGGAATTGAAAGTGAAGAAAGAGCTTCCCACAACATCAGTATCCCAGTTTTCTCTGACAACTTCCAAGAAAGTAGGATGTTTAGCCCAAAAGTTCAGAAATTTGAAAGATTTCTTGAACTATGGAACTTCTTTCTTACACTCAATCAACAAGGGTGAATGGTCAGATCCTAGCTTGATTAAATGAGATACTTCCAAACCTGGAAACAATTGCTGAAGTTCAAAATTGCCAAAACACCTATCCAACCTTTTGAAGATAGATTCACCTGCACCTCTACCATTCCACCATGTATAGATACTGCCCTTATAGCCTAGATCAGACAAGTTACAAGTATGAATGTAATGCCTAAAATCTTCAACTTCATTAAGAGATACAGTGTTATACCCCGTATTTCCAGAGTATGTACGTGAGGACGTACGTACAAAAGTTAAGCCTTAAGTTAGGCAAGGGACGAAATTTGTGCACAACTACCGAAAAGAATTGTTTTCCGACGAAACGTTTTCCAAACTTTGCGAAGGGAAAATTACGGTTGCAACATTAATAATTTTTGCGGATTTTTCCGAGAGATAAAATATTTTGGACCAACGAGAGGACGACACTTGTCACCCTCAAGTGGACGGAAATTGTGGGCTTCCTTTGGCACGTTTTTTTCATTTTTTGTGCCTAAAACATTTGGTCAATGTTTGGTAGGATATTTGTGTGGTAGATGAGTAAGTGGGACCCACACAACACTTGTCCAAATCCTCACCCTCCACTTGCCCACCACTTGTCTTCATCTTGGCCATTGATTGGCCGATAAATACCAGCAGAATTGAAGACTTCTTCATCCCAAAAACATTTCTAAGTCTTGAAAATCCTCCCTCTTAATAAAGCTCTCGTCCAAAGAGCAACCCCTCCCCCTTTGAGAAGCCTTGGCCGAAAGTACCCCCCCCTCTTGAGAGTTGCTCTCGTCCAAACATACCCCCCCCCCTTGGTAGAAAATACTCTCCAAGTATTGTTACTATTCCAAAATACCTTGGCCCAAATACCTTGTAGTATTCCAAGGTAACCCCTATACTAAAAGCCCAGAAATACTACTATACTTCCCTTCAGTCACAAAACGAAACCCTAAGGAAAATCTTCACAGTTGGTTGAAGTATTAAGAAGAAGTTGCGTAGAACTTCTAAGGGTTGTTTGGAGCGGGTTGGAGCACCCAGAGTAGGAGCTAAACGTTGCTCAGGATCGACATTTAAACTTGGATAATTTTGGGCTTACCGAGGTAAATACTCTTGTCCTTCTATTGTAATTGGAAATTACATACTGTAGTAGTATAGAAATGAATATAAGATACATAGAAGGATATTACAGAAGAGAATTGAACTGTAATAGAAGGATATTACAGAAGAGAATTGAACTGAAATCACATCAGAAGAATATTAAAGAAGAAGATTAAACTGTACTTACATGAATTTGTGTTTGCGATGAACTTGTGTAGTTTAACGGGTAGGGAAGTGCTGCCCGATTTTCCGTAGAATAGAGAACCCCCTGCTTAGAATATTCTACAGAGTAGTCTAGACGTTGATAGACGTATATGGCCTTTATAGGTTGAATGTTCTGCGAGTAGCATGTTCTACTTGAAAGGTGGACAAGGCTAGCCGGGTTATAGCCGTGGAGCGTTTTGCTAATTGTCGATAATCGTCGCGAGGTATGTGATTCTTCCTATCCTCTTGAGCATGATATTTTAAAAGAATATATATAGTACGGTAGACGTACGTGTGTTAACTGAACGTGGTTTTACTGCGATGTCTTTTGACTTGAGTCTGAATAATAAGAATCTTGAAGTATTTCAAAAGAATTAAGAATCGTTTTTGAAAGAAGAGTAATACTTGGTTTTAAAAGCTTAAGAGTTATACTAGCTTTATGGGAAGTTAGGTATAACGACTTAAGAGAGATAAAAGGAACGGTTTACTTAATTGTTTATGAACGCCTTATATTGATTTCGGAAATAAGAATAAGTATCGAACAAGCCACAGCAGCGCTAATAAAGGGAAATGTATTGACTAATAAAGTATTATTAAAACCAGTAGAAACCTCCATCTGCATAGAAGCTAAGATAAGACAAAATTGTATTACATTTCCTAAACCATGTATGCTTTAGTAAGATTGTTATAAACAAGAATAACCTACTGTTATACCCCGTATTTCCAGAGTATGTACGTAAGGGCGTACGTATAAAAGTTTAAAGCCTTGAGTAGGAAAAGTGACTTGGCCGATTTATGTTTGTGCACAACACCCGTTTAGAGTCGTTTTTCGACGAAACGTTTTCACAGCTTTCGTAGGGGAATTTCCGGCTATGTCATTTCTAATTTTTGCGGATTTTTCCGAGAGACGAAATGTGTTGGACCAACAAGAGGGCGCCACTTGGCACCCTCTCATTGGTGGACTTCAAATCGTCCATTGGACGAAAATGGCTAAGCTTGGCACGTTTTTGTGCCTTGGCACAAAGTCAAGGGTAGGTAGGATATTTGTGTTTGGTAAATCCTAGCCCTACACTTGCCTAACACATGGATTGATCTTGGCCTTTGGTTGGCCATCCCTTGACCTATAAATACCCCTCTAAGGTTGAAGACTTCTTCATCCAAAATGCCTAAGTCTTGAGAGCCTTCCACCTCCCCCTTTTCGTGAGGCCTCTTGGCCGAGAGATGTCCCTCCCCCTTGCCTAGTGGCTCTCGGCCGAGATGTCCCTCCCCCTCCTAGTAGTGTGGCCGTGGGGTACCCCCCCTAGCCTAGTTGCTTTCGTATAATACCCCCCTCTCTTGGTAGAACTACTCTCAAAAGTATTGTTATAATGCCCAAATTACCTTAGCCGTATACCTTGTTGTATTCTAAAGTTATACCTGTACGAAAAGCCCAGAAAATACTATTATACTCCCGTCAGTCACCAAACCGAAACCCTAAGGAAAATCTCCATGGTTAGTTGGAGTAGTATGTAGAAGTTGGTTAGAACTTCTAAGGGTAGTTTGGAGCGGGTTGGAGCGCACGGAGTTGGAGCTAAACGATTGCCCAGGATCGACTTTATACTTGGATAATTATGGGCTTATCGAGGTAAATATCTTGTCCCTCTATTGTAATTGGAAATTACATGTTGTTTGAATATATAGTTGAAGTATACTATATATAGTACTAAACGTAGTTAGTTGGCAATGTCTTTTGACTTAAGCCCAAGAATCGAATCTGTAATTACATAGGGGTGTATTCAGATGAGACTTGTGTAGTAGTACTGTGGAGTAGAATTGTACCCGTTCGGGTTAGATGATTAACCCCCCCCCTGGTTGGCTTGGTAGCCGGCCCCGTTAGAGGAGGAGATTTACGCTGTTGCGGGGGGGGGAGGTGCTGCCAAATTTTCTGTAGAATGTTCTACGTTAAGATCTAGATTTTAATAAGCGCCTTGTGGCCTTATAGGTTGAAGTGCTACGTGTGACGTAATCTTCTGGACTAAGGAGTAGTTGACGGTTTGAGGTACTCGGAGCGTTTTGCTATTAGTCGATAATCGTCGCGAGGTATGTGAACCTCTTCCTATCTCTTCTAGCATGAAATGTGTGAACTATGTGGTACGGTAGACGTACATGTGCTAAATGTATTTGATTGGTTTAAAACATAAAGTGTTATAACGGCTTTATGGGAAGTTGGTTATAACAGCTTTATGTTGGTGAGAAAATACATATGGTTTTTAATAAGGTAACTGATTTGAATTATAACCGGCTTGTTATGTGTTAATAAAGAACTTGAAGTATTTCAAAAGATTTTGGAATCATTTTGAAAGAAGAAGTAATACTTGGTTTTGAAAACTTAAGAGTTATGCTAGCTTTATGGGAAGTTAGGTATAACGGCTTAAGAATGTTTTTCTTGATTTCGAAATCGAATGTGTATCGACAAACCAACTGCAGCGTTAATAAGGAAATGTTTTGACTAATTAAGTATTATTAAAACCGAGAAACTTCCATCCGCATGAAGCTAAGATGAGACAAAATGATATTTCCTAGATCACAATTCTTGTAATAAGATTGTTATAAACAAGAATATCCTACTCACATATAAGACTTATGTTTCTCAGTTGTCTAAAGGAGAATTATATTCATAAATGAATAAGACTATGAACTCTGAAACCTTTCTAAAATAAGAAACGTGAACATTTGAAATTAGGCAAACTTGGGCGTTTGGAAAATAATGTTGTTACTTGATTTTACAAAGGTAAGTGTTTTGGTTTATTTAAAAAGCGATCACTCTATTTTATACTACGGTATTGTGTGACTTATGTGAAAGCAACGGATCTTTTAAAAGATTTAATGTATGAAGTATTTTAGGGTAGATACGAACTTGTTAGCTTAAAGTACCTTGTGTGAATAACTTGATTGTGTTGGTTTGAGATAGCCTTGTAAATACTTTCTTGTTGATGTGATAAGTGAAAATGTTAGGATGCTACGTGTGTTAGTATCTTGTGTGATCGTGATGTAAGGGTCATTCTTGTTGTGCTTACGTTGTTAAGCGTTAAGCGTTGTACTATTATTGTATCACATACCCCTTTGACTTATTATACCGAGGGCTTTCCACCCTTGATGCGGGTTTTACGGCTATGCGGTCCTCGTGACTATGCGAGCGGTAGCTCGAGATTGATCATTCCGTGTTTAGCCCGATCGGGGATTCCTATGCGGTCTATCGAGACTATGCGGTCTTTTGAGACTATGCGGGTTGCGGGAGCCTAGGCGGATACCGAGGGTTAGCGCCCGATGCGGGGTATACCTCGGTGATGCAGGACCATGATTCGAGAATACCTCATGCGGGTCCGTGTGGGACCTATGCGGAGTCTGCGAGAGTTCGAGGATAGACACGCACATTGATATTGCGCGAGTGGCGGCCGATCATGTGGTGCGGTCTAGAAAGAACTCGGGATACGATTTGTGGTATTTTGATCGTGGGTCTTAGTAGTCGGCTATGCCTTCGTACTTGCCCGTCACGGTTTTATTGTGATAACTTTGAGGCGTGAGTCACGACTTGACATATTTGCTTATTTATTGGTGAATCGTAGTTTGGTTATCATTCATGTCTCTGCTTTATATAGACTACTATGATTTCATTTTCGTATTTATTTTCGTTCACATACTTGGTACTGTTGTATCGACTCTCCTTCGGGCCGCGTTCATGCCGCAGTAAAGGTACACGATCATTGATCCTCGCTCTTAGGGTCACAATTCGGCATTGGAAAGCTCCGTTTCTCGGAGGCTTATCGATGGTATAGTCCCTGTTGTTGTAGGTGTTTACATTCGGGGTATGGCGGGCCGTCCCGCCATTGTTGTCGTATCATTTCTTAGAGTGCAGTAATCTATGCGTAGGCGGGGTTTGTGAAAAGGTTAAAGCGCTCATTTGTAAAAGTTGTTATTTATATATCGAAAAGGCAAGTTTTCCTCAGACATCGTTTTGTACTTCACTTGTTTCATGTATATGTTTTATGTTCACGATTACTCGATGTTGTGTCACTAGGGTGCCCGGTAAGGCACGATCCACGGGCCAGTTGGTCGTGACAAAAGTGGTATCGAAGCGATTAATCCTCGGAAAGTGTCTACGACCGTATCGATGAAGTCTTGATTATCGGTGTGTTGTGCACCAATAATCGTGAGGCTATAGGGTATTTAGGATTGGTTTCTATTCTTCTCACTCGAGATCGTGCCTTAGAGCCGTGTTGTAAGTTGGATCCTCGACGAAATTATTTCCACTTATCGTTATGCCTCGCAGTGGCAACCCGCCCAGAGGGCAAAGCGGCGGAGGCTGCGAGTAGAGTTCAGAGGGTGGCAAGGGCTCAGGCCCAACCATTACCTAGGGTAGTGCTTCATTCGGGGAGTTCTGCGACGTCACTAGCCCCAGCAGAGTGTAGCACGGCGGCGGCAGTTCCTACTGCGGCCATGATCTTTGAACCTTGATTCGCGGCCGAGAACGATGAGTATAGAGTATACCGATGTACCGCGAGTCTTGATGACTATCTAAGAGAGGTTGTGTAAGAGTAATTCTTCGATTAGGCGAGCATGGCGTGGTGGGCTTATGCGCAGTCGAGAAACGTGAGATCGACGGGTTAACAAGGGCGAAGGGCGGGCGGCAAGGTCCTTTAGTAATTTTCGAGGCGAGTCGCCTCACCCAGATTAGATATGCACCTCCGCCAAGCAGTGGTCTTCCGGATTTCGGGGCGTTCGGGGTATGCAGAGTTGGTCGAACTCGGGGCTTCCGTTCCGGTGTGTGACGTCATCCGGAATGTCGCTTTTTGTTGGTACTTGTTGTACTGCGGCCGTCGAGGCCATGTGTCGAGAGAGTGTCCTTGTAGGAGGACTTAGCCTTGATTGGTGGGTAGTTCGTCATCTTCCTTAGCTATGCGCCTACAGGCGAGTTTGATTAGAACGACTAAGGGGAGTGAAGCAGTAGATATAGATATATCTTTAACCCTCTAGAGTTTCGTTTATGTGATAAGGTGAGTATACCTTAAGTGCTATGTTCTGATAGCAGTGTGTTAGTTGTGTTTAGAAATCATGGTGGGTTAACCGAGTAAGATTTTGGGGATAGAAGGTGTGAACCTTAGAATGTTTTACGTAAAGACCTTAGAGGTAAGGCCATCTCGAGAAGAGGTGTAGTGTTATGTTTGACCGCTTGTCGGAAGTGCATAGTGCACGTGAGTTATGTTGGGATAGGTCCTAGTAGTGTGGAATGAAAGGGGGTAGTTGAGCTAAGAAGACCGCTAGGTTTTCGAAACGTGATTAGTGAGATTGTTCCGAATCGGGGAGCTAGTATTGTGCGCGTTGCCGGGTCGGGTTGAGGCCACGTTGCGGGTCAAACCGCGGTAGGTTTGGTGGTGGGTCAGGTTGTGGTGGTCCCGCTTTGTGTTAGGGTTGTGAGGGTGTTAGGCCCAAGTTTAGTTAACCAGCGTACGAGTTCGTGGATGCGTTCGACCAGTGGTCGGGCCGATGGGGGCAGCCCATCGTGTTCTTCGGTCAGGACCGTTTACTCGGCTGTGTTGGGTTATCTGAAAGGTTGTAAGGCTGCACGGGGTGCCTACCTTCACCTTATGTCAGACAGTGAAGCCCAGGTTGTGGCTATTTTCGTTTTCTAAAAGTTTTACCAGGCAAGGATAGGCACTCAGGTGAGTCTCAGAATCACATTCGCCCTCGGGCCAGTGTTTGGATTTCAGGGATAGTTGTGGGGATTGTTGTCTCCTGTGGAGGTAGTGTTTAAGCTACCATTTCAGTGTTCGGATATTGCCTTATGAAGCCTTGTAAGGGCGGAAGTGTAAGTTGCCGGTCGATTGGTTCGATGTTGGCAAGATTCAGATAGTTGGTTCAGGCTTGTTCCAGCAGACTGTGGATAGTGAGAAGCTTGTCTAGAAGAAGTTACGGCGGCTCGGAGGAATTGTGCGGATAATCGGCGGCGGCGTTTAGAGTTCGAGTTGATCGGTCTTCTTGAAAGCACCACCCGGGTTGGGGTGACGAGTTAGGAATACAGAGGAACTTAGCGAGTTACTTTGGGCCTTTGTGAGTTCATGTGAAGGATAGGCGGGTTGCCTATATGTTAGCTTTGCCGTCCGACTTAGGAGGCGATGCGTCCGATCTTCGTATTGTTATGATCGGGAAAGTATCGGAGATCCATCCGAGTGTTCCCGATTAATGATGACCACGTTAGAGATAGTAACCGAGTTTTGAAGCAAGCGATGTCGAAATGTGGTAAGAGTTCGAGTGTCTGACGGCCTTAGGGATCGCACGCATCCGGCATCGTTTGTTGGGTCGCCGAGTGACACTAGAACCTCGCGCAAAGTGACAAAAGTGGTATCGATGGTATCGCGAGCATAGATGTGATCATTTCTTTTTTTGTAAAGAAGGTCGAAAGAAATATATTATAGACCCGGTGAGAGGTGTTATGGTGATGATAGAGTGTTTCCTCGTGGACTTGGATGTAGGCTTTTTGCAAGTTGTTTTACGTGGCCATGTGTGGCAAGGATTGTTCTCGTAAGTATAGTAGTGAAGACTATCTTGCGCGCTTGTCTTGAGATTTAAAGGAACATTCGGACGAATGTTTCTAAGGAGGAGAATGTTATACCGTATTTCGCAGTATGTACGTAGGCGTGCGTATAAAAGTTTAAAGCCTTGAGTAGGCAAAGTGACTTGGCGATTTATGTTTGTGCACAACACCCGTTTAGAGTCGTTTTTCGACGAAAGCGTTTTCCAGACTTTCGTAGGGAATTTCCGCTATGTCATTTCTAATTTTTGCGGATTTTTAGAGGCGAAATGTGTTGGACCAACAAGAGGCGCCACTTGGCACCCTCTCATTGGTGGACTTCAAATCGCCCATTGGACGAAAATGGCTAAGCTTGGCACGTTTTGTGCCTTGGCACAAAGTCAAGGGTAGGTAGGATATTTGTGTTTGGTAAATCCTAGCCCTACACTTGCCTAACACATGGATTGATCTTGGCCTTTGGTTGGCCATCCCTTGACCTATAAATACCCTCTAAGGTTGAAGACTTCTTCATCCAAAATGCCTAAGTCTTGAGAGCCTTCCCCCTCGCACCGTGAGGCCTCTTGGCGAGAGATGTCCTCCCCTTGCCTAGTGGCTCTCGAGATGTCCTCCTCCACTCCTAGTAGTGTGGCGTGGGTACCCCCCCGAGCCTAGTTGCTTTCGTATCATACCCCCCTCTCTTGGTAGAACTACTCTCAAAAGTATTGTTATAATGCCCAAATTACCTTAGCCGTATACCTTGTTGTATTCTAAGTTATACATCTTAAAAGCCAGAAAATACTATTATACTCCCGTCACTCACCAAACCGAAACCCTAAGGAAAATCTCAATGGTAAGTTGTAGTGGTATGTAGATGTTGGTTAGAACTTCTAAGGGTAGTTGGAGCGGGTTGGAGCGCACGAGTTGGAGCTAAACGATTGCCCAGGATCGACTTTATACTTGGATAATTATGGGCTTATCGAGGTAAATATCTTGTCCCTCTATTGTAATTGGAAATTACATGTTGTTTGAATATATAGTTGAAGTATACTATATATAGTACTGAACGTAGTTAGTTGGCAATGTCTTTTGACTTAAGCCTGAAGAACTGAACTGAACTGTAATTACATAGGACTGTATTACAGTAGACTTGTGTAGTAGTACTGTGGAGTAGAATTGTACCCGTTCGGGTTAGATGATTAACCCCCCCCTGGTTGGCTTGGTAGCCGGCCCCGTTAGAGGAGGAGATTTACGCTGTTGCGGGGGGGGGAGGTGCTGCCAAATTTTCTGTAGAATGTTCTACGTTAAGATCTAGATTTTAATAAAGCGCGTGGCCTTATAGGTTGAAGTGCTACGTGTGACGTAATCTTCTGGACTAAGGAGTAGTCGACGGTTTGAGGTACTCGGAGCGTTTTGCTATTAGTCGATAATCGTCGCGAGGTATGTGAACCTCTTCCTATCTCTTCTAGCATGAAATGTGTGAACTATGTGGTACGAGAGACGATACGTGCTAAATGTATTTGATTGTTTAAAACATAAAGTGTTATAACGGCTTTATGGGAAGTTGGTTATAACAGCTTTATGTTGGTGAGAAAATACATATGGTTTTTAATAAGTTAACTGATTTGAATTTTTTCTGGCTTGTTATGTGTTAATAAAGAACTTGAAGTATTTCAAAAGATTTTGGAATCATTTTGAAAGAAGAAGTAATACTTGGTTTTGAAAACTTAAGAGTTATGCTAGCTTTATGGGAAGTTAGGTATAACGGCTTAAGAATGTTTTTACCGATTTGAAATCGTAATGTGTATCGACAAACCATCGCAGCGTTAATAAAGGAAATGTTTTGACTAATTAAGTATTATTAAAACCAGAGAAACTTCCATCCGCATGTGCTAAGATGAGACAAAATGATATTTCCTAGATCACTACGTAATAAGATTGTTATAAACAAGAATATCCTACTCACATATAAGACTTATGTTTCTCAGTTGTCTAAAGGAGAATTATATTCTTAAATGAATAAGACTATGAACTACGAAACCTTTCTAAAATAAGAAACGTGAACATTTGAAATTAGGCAAACTTGGGCGTTTGGAAAATAATGTTGTTACTTGATTTTACAAAGGTAAGTGTTTTAGTTTATTTAAAAAGACAAATACTCTATTTTATACTACGTATCAGGTGACTTATGTGAAAGCAACGGATCTTTTAAAAGATTTAATGTATGAAGTACTTTAGGGGTAGATACGAACTTGTTAGCTTAAAGTACCTTGTGTGAATAACTTGATTGTGTTGGTTTGAGATAGCCTTGTAAATACTTTCTTGTTGATGTGATAAGTGAAAATGTTAGGATGCTACGTGTGTTAGTATCTTGTGTGATCGTGATGTAAGGGGTCATTCTTGTGCTTACGTTGTTAAACGTTAAGCCCGTTGTACTATTATTGTATCACATACCCTTTGACTTATTATACCGAGGGCTTGCCACCCTTGATGCGGGTCTTTACGCCTATGCGGTCCTCGTGACTACGCGGAGCGGTAGCTCGGGATTGATCATTCCGGTGTTTAGCCCGACGCGGGATTCTATGCGTCCGCTGAGACTATGCGGTCTTTTGAGACTATGCGGGTTGCGGGAGCCTAGCGGATACCGAGGGTTAGCCGCTTCGACGCGGGTATACCTCGGCGATGCAGGACCATGATTCGAGGAATACCTCATGCGGTCCGTGTGGGACCTATGCGAGTCGCGAGTTCCAGGATAGACACGCACATTGATATTGCGCGAGCGTGGCCGCCTTCGATCATGCGGTGCCTAGAAAGACCTCGGGATACTGTTTGTGGTATTTTCAGATCGTGGGTCTTAGTAGTCGGCTATGCCTTCGCACTTGCCCCGCACGGTTTTATTGTGATAACTTTGAGGCGTGAGTCCACGACTTGACATATTTGCTATTTATTGGTGAATCGTAGTTGGTTATCATACATGTCTCCCGCTTTATATAGACTACTATGATTTCATTTTCGATTTATTTTCGCCACATACTTGGTACTGTTATCGACCTCCTTGGGCTGCGTTCATGCCGCAGTAAAGGTACACCGCCATTGATCCTCGCTCTAGGGTCAGTCAAGATTGGGAAAGCTCCGTTTCTCCGAGGCTTATCACGTATAGTCCCTGTTGTTGTAGGTGTTTACATTCGTGGTATGGCGGCCCCGTCCCGCCATTGTTGTCGTATCATTTCTTAGAGGTCCAGAAAATCGTAAGCGGGGTTTGTGAAAAGGATTAAACTGTTCATTTGTAAAAGTTGTTATTTATATATGCCGAAAGGCAAGTTTTCCTCAGATTACTGTTTTGTACTTCACTTGTTTCATGTATATGTTTTATGTTCCGCTGATTACTCTGATGTTGTGTCACTAGGGTGCCCGGGGTAAGGCACCAGTCACGGGCCCAGTTTCAGGTCGTGACACCTACTCACACATAAGGCATATGTTGCTCAAATTGTTTTAAAAGAGAATTACGTTATTAAATGATTAAGACTATGAACTATGAAATCTTTCGAAAATAAGAGACGTGAATGTTTGAAATTAGGCAAACTTGAATTTGGAAAAGAATGTTGTAACTTGATTTTAAAAGGAGAAGTGTTTTGGTTTAAAAAGGAAAGTATGAAAGTTGTTTTTGTTTACTTAAAAATGTTAGTCACTCTATTTTTATAATACGGGAATCGGGTGACCTTTGTAAAAGAAATGGATCTTTTAAAAAGAATTTAACGTACGTAGTACTTTGGGGTTAAAACCTGGACTTTGGCATAAAATGAAAGTACCTTGAGTTGTGTGTAACTTGCTTATGTTTGCGTGTGATAGCCTTGTCGTGCTAGTATTGTATTTCTATACCACCGCGTCTCTCAATAGAGGGCCGGCTGATTTGTTATGATCTTACTTGGACGTATCGACAGTGACGGAGGATTCCACGGGTGCGCTCCTGTTGTAGCGTTATTCCATCGACTAGCTCTCCATGAGGTTTTACTGATTCGGCCTTGGTATCTGGTGGTTGGCTTTCGTACTTGCCTCGTCTCGTGGCTGATTCGGCCTTGGTATCTGGTAGTTAGCCTTCGCAATTGCCCCATTCAGTTTAGTGGCGAAGTCTCGTGATACGGCCTTGGTATCTGGTGGTTGGCTTTCGTACTTGCCCCGTCTCGTGGCTGATTCGGCCTTGGTATCTGGTAGTTAGCCTTCGCACTTGCCCCGTTCAGT
Source organism: Przewalskia tangutica (assembly GCA_029844215.1). Classification (NCBI taxonomy): domain Eukaryota; kingdom Viridiplantae; phylum Streptophyta; class Magnoliopsida; order Solanales; family Solanaceae; genus Przewalskia; species Przewalskia tangutica. The sequence continues at coordinate 30,552,915 of CM056728.1, read as the reverse complement.
TTAGTAGCGAAGTCTCGTGATACGGCTTTGGTATCTGGTAATTGGCTTCAGATTGCCCCGTGACGCCTTCGTGGCGAAGTCTCGTGATCTGACGCTCGTATCCGTAGTTAGCTCAGACTTGCCCCGGCCACTCGTGACACGCTTTGGTATCCGTAGTTGGCTTTCGTACTTGCCCCGTGACGCCCGTGGTTTGGTTGTATAGTATTGTTAGTACGGCTTTGGTATCCGTAGTTGGCTTCGTACTTGCCCGGCCGATTGATGACGGCTTTGGTATCCGTAGTTAGCCTTCGTGACTTGCCCCGCACGGTTTATGACTCAGTGGTCTTGGTGTTCATGTGTACTCCTTGGTGTTATTATATCATGATCGCCAGGAGGAAGGTGTTCCACGCATGATTGATGTTGAGGCGTGAGACCCATAGTTATATTTGAGTAATGACTTTGGCGTGAGTCCACGACTTACATGATCGCTATTTATTGTGGATCGTAGTTTGTTATCATACATGTCTCTGCTTTATATAGACTACTATGATTTCATTCACGATTTTCGGGCCACATACTTGGTACTGTTATCGACTCCTTCGGGCTGCGTTCATGCCGCAGTAGAGGTACACCGCCATTGTGGATCCTCGCCATAGGATCACAGTTCAACAGATTGGGAAGCTCCGTTTCTCCCGAGGCTTATCTTTTAGTATAGTCCTCACATCGTAGGTACTTGTACATTCAGGGGTATGGCGGGGCCCTGTCCCGTCATGTTGTATATAAACTCTTAGAGGTCTGTAGTACTGTTGTGGGCAGGGTTTGTAAGGATGTAACTGTTCAAACTTTGTATATATATATATGCCGAAAGGCGACTTTCTCTCAGATAAAATGTGTCTCATTTTACATTTGATTCATGTCTTGTTTTTATGTTCCGCTGATTTCTCTGATGTTGTATCACTAGGGTGCCCGGGGTAAGGCACCAGTCACGGGCCCGGGATCGGGTCGTGACAAAGTGGTATCAGAGCAGTTAATTCTCAGAAAGTGTCTACAGATCGTGTCTAGTAGAGTCTTGATTATCGATGTGTTGTGCACCACATCTATAATCAGGAGGCTGCAGGACATTTAGGATTGGTTTCCATTCTTCTCATTCTGAGATCGTGCCTTAGAGCTGTGTTATAAGTTGGACCCCTCTGACGTATTGCGTTTTTACCAGTTATGCCTCCGCGCAAGGCAACCCGGGCCCAGATGGGCAAGGCAGCCAAGGAAGCTGCTAGTAGGATGCAGAGAAGTACGGGGGCGCAAGCCCAATCATTACCTGAGATAGTGCTTCAGACGACGAGTTTTGCGACGCCGCCAAATTTCAGAGTTTAGAGCCGCGGCAGCGGGCTGCCGAGACCACAAGACTGAGCCTCAGTCCCACACCGGAGCAGAGGAGTTGGGTACGAGATGGCCCGATTATTGGCCGTGATAGTGGCAAGGCACGAGGATAAGCCGGATCGGCGATTCCGACGGTAGTACCGTAGTTCACCCGAGCGGATAGTTTGAGATCGCGGACTTTTCGAGTCGCGCCCGCCTGTTTTATGGATCGAGGCACGAGGATGATCCGCAGGAGTTCATCCGACGATTCTGCGGATCATGAGAGTGATCAAGGCTTCGAGACCGAGTCGGTGGTCTTAGGTTCGCATCGGCCGCGTGATACTGCGATGATCGTTTGATTCGCGAGCTGTCCCCGGGGAGAATGCGCCTCCTATTTGGGACGAGTTCTGAGGCATTTCTTGCACATTTCTTGCCTCCAGCATGATGAGGGCTCGGCCGTGATTTTTGATATTGAGGCAGGACGGGCGTACGATTTGGGAGTACAATGTGGAGTTTGGCTCACTAGCTCGGTACGTCCCCGCGTTAGTAGCCGACATGGGGGACAGAGTGCACCGCTACGTCACCGGGTTCGATGACTACTTGGCAGAGGCTTGTTCGGGTGTAGCTCTTCAGCCTGGCATGGACATTGCCCGCATGCAGGCTTATGCACTTGGGTGTGAGGAGCGGAGAGGTCGACGGAATGACCGAGATCAGCAGAAGAGGGCCAGAACAGCAGGGTCCTTTGGTGACTTTCGAGGCGGACCGCCTCAGCAGCAGGCTAGTTATGTACCTCCGCCAGTACAGATTGGTCCTCCAAATTCTTCGGGACCTTCGGGATATTCGGGAGAAGGTCAGGGCTCCCAGGTTTCAGATTTTCAGGAGAGTAGGAGTGCTCGCCGGATGAGGCCACCCTTGTCTCAGTGTGGCCGTTGTGGAAAAATTCATAAGGGAGAGTGTCGTACTAATTTGGGAGATTGTTATGCTGGCCAACAGGCCATTTGGCGAGATCGTCACCGCAGGTAGCACTGGTGGGATAGCACAGACTACGAGATCATTTGTGGGTTCTTCACCTTCCATAGCTAGGCAGGATGTTCATACACCGGCAGGCCACGGCAGAGGTCGCGGTGGAAGTTCCCAGTTTTAGCGGTCCTTTGAACCGCCTATTTTTCAGGTATATCCTTAACCCCCTAGAGTTTAGCATGCGTGATACGATGATTATATGTTGAGTACTATGTACAGATAGCGTTGTGTATATTGTGTTTTAGAGACATGGTTAGTTGAAAGAATAAGTATGGGGACAGGGAATGTATGAACCTTAGAATATTACACGATGAGACCTTAGGTGTAAGGCCGTCTTGAATAAAAGATTTTACGGTTAGTCTTTGTCAAAATACTTGGTATGCGTATAAATGTATTGTGGGATAATTCCCTGGGTTGTGTAAGATGAAAGTGGTAGCTTTCTGGACTTGAATAGGTAAGATTGTTCCGGATCGGGGAACAAGAGTTTGGCGCGATTACGGATCGGGTTGAGGACCATTCGCGGGTCAACCCGCGGCCTGTAGTATGGTGGGGTCAGTTCGAGGTGGTCCCGCCAGGTGGTAGGGTCACGAGGGTGCTAGGCCCGAGATTAGATGACTATCGTATGAGTTCGTGGATATGTTCGACCAGAAGCGGATCGTGAAGGCCGGGAATGGCCTTAAAGAAGATCGAGGCTAGTAAGATGACCAAGTTTGGAGGTAGTGACTCCAGAAATTTTGGGAACTGAAGTAATGACTGAAGTATGGTATGTATACTAGAAGAGTTCAAGTGTTCGAGAAGGGTACGACGAGTAAGGAAAGAAGTGAACATGTGCTGAGAGAATAGAAACGATCATTACTTTGAGAAATAAAGGTGCGAAGGGAATATCTTTTAGACCGTGGGTGGAAGCTTTTGTAATGCTAGAGGTGATTCCTCGTGGACTTGGATTAAGTATTTGCGCGTGTGTTATTTTATGGCCAGGTGTGGCATGATTGTTTTCGTAAGTATAGTAGTGAAGACTATACTGGCGCATGTATGTTTTTGAGACTTAGAAGGAACATTCGGGACGAATGTTTCTAAGGAGGGGAGAATGTTATACCCCGTATTTCCATAGTATGTACGTGAGGATATACGTACAAAAGTTAAGCCTTAAGTTAGGCAAGGGACGCAATTTGTGCACAACTACCGAAAAGAATTGTTTTCCGACGAAACGTTTTCCAAACTTTGCGAAGGAAAAATTACGGTTGCAACATTAATAATTTTTGCGGATTTTTCCGAGAGATAAAATATTTTGGATCAACGAGAGGGCGACACTTGTCACCCTCAAGTGGACGGAAATTGTGGGCTTCCTTTGGCACATTTTTTTCATTTTTTGTGCCTAAAACATTTGGTCAATGTTTGGTAGGATATTTGTGTGGTAGATGAGTAAGTGGGACCCACACAACACTTGTCCAAATCCTCACCCTCCACTTGCCCACTACTTGTCTTAATCTTGGCCATTGATTGGCCTATAAATACCCCCCTTGAGTTGAAGACTTCTTCATCCCAAAAACATTTCTAAGTCTTGAAAATCCTCCCCCCCCCCCTCTTAGTAGAAGCTCTCGTCCAAAGAGCAACCCCTCCCCCTTTGTGAAGCCTTGGCCGAAAGTACCCCCCCCCCCCCTCTTGAGAGTTGCTCTCGTCCAAACATACCCCCTTGGTAGAAAATACTCTCCAAGTATTGTTACTATTCCAAAATACTCGCCCAAATACCTTGTAGTATTCCAAGGTTACCCTATACTAAAAGCCCGTAAATACTACTATACTTCCTTGATCACAAAACGAAACCCTAAGGAAAATCTTCACGGTTGGTTGAAGTATTAAGAAGAAGTTACGTAGAACTTCTAAGGGTTGTTTGGAGCGTGGAGGACCCAGTAGGAGCTAAACGTTGCTCGTAATCGACATTTAAACTTGGATAATTTTGGGCTTACCGAGGTAAATACTCTTGTCCTTCTATTGTAATTAGAAATTACATAATCGTAGTAGTATAGAAATGAATATAAGATACATGAAGGATAATACTGAAGAGAATTGAATCGTAATAGAAGGATATTACGTAAGAGAATTGAATCAAATCACATCGAAGAATATTAAAGAAGAAGATTAAAATTGTACTTACATGGGATCGTGTTTGCATGAGACTTGTGTAGTTTAACGTAGGAAGTCTTGCCCGATTTTCCGTAGAATAGAGAACCCCCGCTTAGAATATTCTACAGAGTAGTCTAGACGTTGATAGACGTATATGGCCTTTATAGGTTGAATGTTCTGCGAGTAGCATGTTCTACTTGAAAGGTGGACAAGGCTAGCCGGGTTATAGTCGTGGAGCGTTTTGCTAATTGTCGATAATCGTCGCGAGGTATGTGATTCTTCCTATCCTCTTGAGCATGATATTTTAAAAGAATATATATAGTACGATGAAGCGTCGTGTGTTAACTGAACGTGGTTTTACTGCGATGTCTTTTGACTTGAGTCTGAATAATAAGAATCTTGAAGTATTTCAAAAGAATTAAGAATCGTTTTTGAAAGAAGAGTAATACTTGGTTTTAAAAGCTTAAGAGTTATACTAGCTTTATGGGAAGTTAGGTATAACGACTTAAGAGAGATAAAAGGAACGGTTTACTTAATTGTTTATGAACGCCTTATATTGATTTCGGAAATGAGAATAAGTATCGAACAAGCCACAGCAGCGCTAATAAAGGGAAATGTATTGACTAATAAAGTATTATTAAAACCAGTAGAAACCTCCATCTGCATAGAAGCTAAGATAAGACAAAATTGTATTACATTTCCTAGACCATGGCTGCTTTAGTAAGATTGTTATAAACAAGAATAACCTACTCACACATAAGGCATATGTTGCTCAAATTGTTTTAAAAGAGAATTACGTTATTAAATGATTAAGACTATGAACTATGAAATCTTTCGAAAATAAGAGACGTGAATGTTTGAAATTAGGCAAACTTGAACTTTGGAAAAGAATGTTGTAACTTGATTTTAAAAGGAGAAGTGTTTTGGTTTAAAAAGGAAAGTATGGAAGTTGTTTTGGTTTACTTAAAAATGTTAGTCACTCTATTTTTATAATACGGGCATCGGGTGACCTTTGTAAAAGAAATGGATCTTTTAAAAAGAATTTAACGTACGTAGTACTTTGGGGTTAAAACCTGGACTTTGGCATAAAATGAAAGTACCTTGAGTTGTGTGTAACTTGCCTATGTTTGCGTGTGATAGCCTTGTCGTGCTAGTATTGTATTTCTATACCACCGCGTCTCTCAATGGAGGGCCGGCTGATTTGTTATGATCTTACTTGGACGTACCGACAGTGACGGAGGATTCCACGGGTGCGCTCCTGTTGTAGCGTTATTCCATGGACTAGCTCTCCATGAGGTTTTACTGATTCGGCCTTGGTATCTGGTGGTTGGCTTTCGTACTTGCCCCGTCTCGTGGCTGATTCGGCCTTGGTATCTGGTAGTTAGCCTTCGCACTTGCCCCGTTCAGTTTAGTGGCGAAGTCTCGTGATACGGCCTTGGTATCTGGTAGTTGGCTTTCGTACTTGCCCCGTCTCGTTGCTGATTCGGCCTTGGTATCTGGTAGTTAGCCTTCGCACTTGCCCCGTTCAGTTTAGTGGCGAAGTCTCGTGATACGGCCTTGGTATCCGTAGTTGGCTTTGACGTGCTCGTGACCGTGGCGAAGTCTCGTGATACGGCCTTGGTATCTGGTAGTTAGCCCTCGTACTTGCCCCGGTCAGCTACGTGACACGACTTTGGTATCTGGTAGTTGGCTTTCGTACTTGCCCCGTATCAGCTTCGTGGTTTGGTTGTATAGTATTGTTAGTACGGCTTTGGTATCTGGTAGTTGGCTTTCGTACTTGCCCGGCGATTGATGACGCGCTTTGGTATCTGGTAGTTAGCCTTCGTACTTGCCCCGTACGGTTTTATGACTCAGGTGGGTCTTGGTGTTCATGTGTACTCCTTGGTGTTATTATATCATAGACTGCCGGCAGTGAGGAAGGTGTTCCACGGGCATGATTGATGTTGAGGGCGTGAGACCCATAGTTATATTTGAGTAATGACTTTGAGGGCGTGAGTCCCTGACTTACATGATCGCTATTTATCAGGATGTAGTTTGGTTATCATACATGTCTCCCGCTTTATATAGACTACTATGATTTCATTTACTGATTTTCGATTCCATACTTGGTACTGTTATCGACCTCTTCCGGGCTGCGTTCATGCCGCAGTAGAGGTACACCCAGGATCCTCGCTCATAGGATCAGCCAGCGTATTGGGAAGCTCCGTTTCTCGGAGGCTTATCTTTTGGTATAGTCCTCACATCGTAGGTACTTGTACATTCGGGGTACGGGCCCTGTCCCGTCATGTTGTATAAAAACTCTTAGAGGTCTGTAGCATCACAAGGCGGGGTTTGTAAGGATGTAATCACAAGACCCAACCGGCCCGTGGATCGTGCCTTACCCCGGGCACCCTAGTGATACAACATCAGAGAAAAACCAGCGGAAATAAAAAAACTTAAACATTTAAATAGACATGGATCAAGATGAAAGAAAATAGGCCAACCAAAACGGTTGCCTTTCAACATATATATATATATAAACATTTGAACAGTTACAATCCTTACAACCCTGCCCACAACAGTGCTACAGACCTCTAAGATTTATACAACAACTATGACGGGACAGGGCCCCGCCATACCCCTGAATGTACAAGAACCTACAGACTCAGGGTAACATACCAAAAGATAAGCCTCCGATGGAACGGAGCTTCCCAATACGCTGAAATGAGATCCTAAACGCGGGGATCGGCGGTGATGTTCTACCATGCGGCATGAACGCAGCCAAGGAGGTCAAGACAACAGTACCAAGTATGTGAAATCAGAAATATCAGAAATGAGATCATAATAGTCTATATAAAGCAGGAGACATGTATGATAACCAAACTACAGCTCACAACATAAAAGCAGTTATGTCAAGTCAGGGACTCACGCCCTCAAAGTCATCCCTCATGCCCGTGGAACTTCTTCCTCACTGCCGGCAGTCTAGGTACAAATCATGTGATACGTATAACATGTCTCGGCCCATCTCATGGACCCAGTATAGAAACGTGTGGGATACATTCCCGGATGAACCGGTAGTCGAGTGAAATACATTCCCGGATGAACCGGTAGTCGAGTGAAATACATTCCGGATGAACCGTGAGTCGAGTGAAATACATTCCCGGATGAACCGGTAGTCGAGTAGAACACAGTACTTGCACAACAAGGCTATCACACGTAACATGGTCAAGTTTCACAACAACAAGTATAGGCAAGTTATACACAACTCAAGGTACTTTCATTTTATGTCAAAGTCCGGATTTTTAACCCTAAAGTACTACGTACGTTAAATTCCTTTTAAGAGATTCATTCCTTTTATAAAAGTCACCCGATACCCGTAGTATAGAATGACCAACGTTTTTAAGTAAACCAGAACACATTCCTTTTCAAAATCAAGTAACAACATCCTTTTCCTAAAGTTCCAGTTTGCCTAATTTCAATTATGCAAGTCTCTTTTTAGAAAGGTTTCATAGCTCAATGTCTTAATCTCCTTTTAAAACAATTGAGTAACATAAGCCATAAAGTAGTAGGTTATTCTTGTTCATAATCAATCTTATTAAGCAGCCGTGATCTAGAAAATGTAATATCATTTTGTCTCATCTTAGCTTCTATGCAGATGGAGGTTTCTACTGGTTTTAATAATACTTCATTATTCATTACCTTTTCCTTTATTAACGCTGCAGTGGTTTGTCGATACACATTCTGATTTCCGAAATCAGTAAAACATTATTCCTTTTAAAAACCAAGTACTCATTACTCACGAATGAGGTTTCACATGAACATCCTTATTAATTCATTTTAAGTTAAGTCTCTTATCTTATAAGATCAAGTCTCTTAACTTCTAAAATCAGTAAACCATTTTCTTTACCTCTCTTAAGACGTTATACCTAACTCCCCATAAAGCTAGTATAACTCTTTTTAAAACTTTTAAAACCAAGTGTTACTCTTCTTTCAAAACGATTCATAAATCTTTTGAAATACTTCAAGTTCTTTATTAACACATATCAAGCCAGTTATAATTCAAATCAGTTACCTTTTAAAAACCACAAAGTATTTGCTTATCCACATAAAGCTATTATAACCAACTTCTCATAAAGCCGTTATAACACTTTATGTTTTAAACCAATCAAATACATTTAGCACATGTACGTCTACCGTACTACATAGTTCACACATATCATGCTAGAAGAGATAGGAAGAGGTTCACATACCTCGCGACGAGTATCGACTAATAGCAAAACGCTCCAAGTACTTCAAACCGTCGGCTACTCCTTAACCGGACGTGTACAATTCTACTACACAGTAATGCTACATAAGTCTACTGTAATACAGCCCTATGTAACAACAGTTCAGTTCAGTTCCTCTCGTTATTATCCTTCTATGTGATTACTGTTCAATTCTTATTCAGGCTTAAGTCAAAAGACATTGCCGAAGAACTACGCTTAGTTCTATTCAATATTCATTCTATATATAGTATACTTTAACTATATATTCTAATACCATGTAATTTCCAATTACAATAGGGGGACAAGATATTTACCTCGATAAGCCCAAAATTATCCAAGTTATATGTCGCTCCTGAGCAAGGTTTAGCTCCTACTCCGTGCGCTCCAATTCGCTCCAAGAAACCCTTAGAAGTTCTACGCAACTTCTACTTATAACTTCAACCAACAATGAAGATTTTCCTTAGGGTTTCGTTTAGTGGCTAAAGGAAAGTATAATCGTATTCTCCGGGTTTTTGTATAAAGGGTACTTTGGAAAGTACTACAAGGTATTTGGCTAAAGTATTTTGGGCATTATAACAATACTTGTAGAATACATTTCTACCAAGGGGGGTAGTATTTCGACTAGCACAACTAGGCTAGGGGGAGGGGGTTCTCGGCTAGAACCACTAGGCAAGGGGGGGTGCTCGGCCGAGGGCCTTCAAGAGGGGGGAGAGGGGTGGTGTTTGGACGAGAACAATGTTGAGGAGAGGAGGATTTTTAACACTTAGAGAAATTTTGGATGAAGAAGTTCATCAACTTAGAGGGTATTTATAGGTCAAGCAAAGGCCAACCAAGGGCCAAGATGAAGCCAAGTGCAAGGCAAGTGTAAGGCCAAGATTAAGCCATGTGCTACCTTATCCATCTACACAAAATATCCTACCTAACCCTTGACTAAAATTCCAACACAAAAAACGTGCCAAGGGTCTCACTTTGCCGTCCAAGTCCTTCCAATGTGAGGGTGACACATGTCACCCTCCCGTTGGTCCAAAATGTTTCGTCTCTCGGAAAAATCCGCAAAAATTAAAAATGCCATAGCCGGAATTTTCCCTACGAAAGCTGTGGAAACGTTTCGTCGAAAAACGACTCCTATCGGGTGTTGTGTACAAATTTCGAAACTTGCCTAACTTAAGGCTCAAATTATTATACGTACGCCCTCACGTACATACTCTGGAAATACGGGGTATAACAGTAACTTTTCAAACTTTGTATATATATATATGCCGAAAGGCGACTTTCTCTCAGATAAAATGTGTCTCATTTTACATTTGATTCATGTCTTGTTTTTATGTTCCGCTGATTTCTCTGATGTTGTATCACTAGGGTGCCCGGGGTAAGGCACCAGTCACGGGCCCGGAATCGGGTCGTGACATACAGGAACACCTCCATGTTTCTCATCTTCATCCATAATAACATTATAGTCACCACCAACAAGCCATGGTACTGTCATATTTGATGCAAGATTATACAGAGAATCCCACAACTCTATTCTTTCACCTCTATCACATTTTGCATACACGAGTCACAATCATCTCCAAGTCAAGATCCCAGTTGAACAGCTTCAGGGTCAAATGTTGCACACTATCCATCAAAACCGTGACTTCATATTCCTCATCCACAAATGCCCAAATTTTGCCAGAAACATTACTAATAGCAAATTCTTGGCCAAGCCTCCTATAACTTTTCAACTTATAAGCTTGTTGGAAAGGTTCCATCAAGCCTATAAGGAAGAACTTGTGCTTTGTATGCATTGTTAAAAGCCTTGTAAAAGCTTTTTTTTTTGTATTCACCGACCTTATATTCCAAATTAGTGCATTCATCATCACTACATGTTGGATTTAGAGGTACTTCTCCTTGTCTGCACCCCTGAGAAGTGAGGTACATTTGTATCTTTTGCATTCTTCTTCTTGGTTTACCTACTGCCTTTGAAACCTGAGTAGGGGATAAATCACCTTCCTTAGCAGCATTATGAAAGTTTTGTGCAGTAGACTCCTCATCCGTGTCAATCTTATCACTTTCACCTACAGGAATAGCCACCTGCAGATTTCCTCGAGTGTTTGGAAGTGAAACCTGATGCTGCTTTGTAGAACCTGTTGCTGCTATTTTCTTGTTGCCTACATTTGTTTGAGTCGTAGAACCTGAGGCCTGATCTTGAGATTTAGGACCATGCCGCACCATCTGATCACCTGCATTGCCTTTTTGTTGTATATCAGCATTTTCTTTTCCCTGCACCTGCTTCTTTGTGTTGCTGATAGTCTTCTGATTAGTATCTGATACCATGCCATTCTTGTTCTTTGTTTTTGACTGCTTCTGCATATGAATACTAGCCTTTGGAATTACACAATTAACAGTAGCTTTCACCATATGTTCTGCAGATCCATTTGCTTCTTGAACCAACAAATCCCCTTCAGGAGGTCTTGCATACTTGTGAATACTAGAATTAGGAGTCGCAATCTGCTTAGTATCAGCTACATTAGCCACAGTAGTAACATCTGCAGGTCTTGCAGCAGTATATCCACCTCTTCACTAATTCCTCTATCAATTTTATGCACCTTATTTCCATTCTGCATATCTGTTACACCATAATTCACCACCTTGTTTGCATTTACATCTTTTTCTGCATTCTTGATAATCTCAATAGGCTCAACAGCTGTATGGGGGATATTTGTAGGCTCAGCAACTGAATAAGAATTATCTGTTACCTCCACATCATCTGCAACCTTATCAAACATGGTAGCAATTTGTTGTGAAGAAGTCATGGAATCAACAGATGCCTCTTGATCATCTGCAACACCACTTGGTATTTCACCCTCCTCACCATTCTCTTCTACTTGATCACTCCACAAACTCCTCTCACCACCAGTGTCAACAGCAAAAGTAGTAGATGGAACTTCTAGGCATGCTTGATTCAACACAACCAATTCCTCCACAGGCTTAGTAAAGGATATCTGCACCCACTCCTTAGTTTTAGTAGGTGATTGCCTCTTCTTCCCAGGTGTATAAACCTTTGCATTAGGATTCAAAGGCTTCTCAACACCATTAACATTAACAGGTACTGCAGCTTCAACCAACTGCCCACCTATGTCATTCACACCATCCATCACCTGTTGAGAATTGTCATCCCCAACTGTAATATAATCTCAGTATCCTTAATCACCTCATGAGCATCTGGAACAACTACAGCACAATCTTCATTGCCATGCAACTAGTGAACATCATCATGCACTTGTTGAGAAGTATCAGCAACTGTTGTGTTCCCTTTATCACCAACAGTACCATGCAACTGCTGCTCATTACCATGCACCTTCTCAACTATTGCCTTTGCATTCCCGCCATCATTAATCATCTCATGCTCTTCATGAACCACCACTGCAACCTCATCACCACCATTCTCCTGAACACCGCCTTCACCTAATGCAGCAAATTTGTTTCCATTCTGCACATTAGGGTTAGGATTTACTGTATTAACATGCTTAGAGTTTGCATTAGTAGTCGTATTGTCATCATGTTTTGCACCATTGCCCTTCTTGTTCTTCTTTCCTCCTTGAGTTTGCCATTTGTGTATATCCTTAACATTGCCCACAACATTTCCATTTTGTAATATCTTAAGAACTCCATCATTAGGGTTTGAGCATTGTTAGGGTTTACTACGATAGCCTTTCCTTTATTTTCTCCTCCTCCACCATTGTTTTCCTTAGCTGGCAACAGTTCCGGATGTAAATTCCAACAACTATCCACATCATGTCCTTGCAAGCAACATTCCTTACAATATTTGGGCATAAACTCGTATTGAATTTTAATCCAACGAGATTTTACATCCCCATTATCAGTGACAATATCAATTTTCACTCTTGAAGGATGTTCTTCCAATAAATCAACTTCTACCTTCATACGAGCACAACTAGGTCTTGTCTTGTTTTTAGTAGCTAAGTTGACCGTCAATGGCTTCCCTATAGCCGAAGCCAATGAAAATAATACTTCCTCCACAAAAAAGTTAGGTGCTAAAGTAGGGAATGAAATCCATGCAATAGCAATACTTGTCTCTTCTTTCGGGGTGAACCATGGATCCCACTTCAAAGTTCTCATGGGATAATACAAGTTCTTATCCTTGATCCAAAAAGATGGCTTGGACATGAGTGTAACATAATCTTCCAACAAGCTACACCTAATAGAACATGTCTATTGCATAAGAAACCAATAGTAGGTTCTCCTTTGAGTTCACATTATTTCATTGCAACGTTGGCTCTCCATGATGATACACAATGGGACAAAAGGGTATTGGTTTTTTGCGGCAGTTTAGAGGTGCTAGGGTTATGTGTGGCTTCTTGTAATATTTTTGAGTAATCTGTGGTTGTATTAGTTGTTGTAGGTGGTTGGGGAGGTTGGGCAACCTCAGTGGGAGGTCGCTCGGTGGCGAAAAACAAGTTCTCCAGTGAGAGGGTCAAAATCGCATGAGAGAGAAGGTCTCAAGCGACTAGGGTTTTTTCTTTTTGAATAAAACCTTCATTCTCATTTTAATCTATTGTTGGTGCAGTGACTTGGTCAGACTACTGGGTGATGCTGTAGCTGGAATCCATTCCATGACAGATGAGCACTTCGGCATAAGTGTAGTGGAATACATGGCTGCTGGCGCTATACCAATTGGTTAGTCATGTTGTGTGGTTTCTCTCTTGCTCCGTATTTGATTCACTGAACTTATTCATTTACTTCAAGTTTGTTGGTTTCGTTCAGCACATAATTCAGCTGGCCCAAGGATGGATATTGTGTTATCAGAAGATGGAAAGCAAACTGGGTTTCTTGCCCAGAGTGTAGAGGAATATGTTGAAGCCATCATTGAAATCATTAAGATGCCAGAGAATGAGAGGCTGGAGATGGCTGCTGCTGCAAGGAAACGAGCCACCATGTTCTCAGAGCAAAGATTTTAAGGCTGCTGTACAACCAATCTTTTCTGATGGTACCAAATAATTAACAAAATCTTTGTTTCTATAAATACAGGAGATCAATTTTGTTTCACTATAATTAGAATGTCTTATCTTTTTTTTTCGGTTCCTTATATTTATAAATTTTAGTTTTGATTGTATTTGTACTCTGCGGCTTCAACCTTGAAGTTACTAATTGAAAGAAAAAGAGTTTGCCTCCATTTTGGCTGTTAGAATTGAAGAAATGGCCCTCATTTCTTTAGTCTTACTTAAAGTAGATAGTCATATATACAGGCATGAGTCATGGTGTCACGACCCAAACAGGAGGGCCGCCATGGACACCCGGATCCCACCCGCCGGGTACCGCCATTCATACATTCAACCCCTATTCATAATTAAACGCGAACTAAGCCGAAAAAAAATTATGTGAAATTCTTATTCAGAAAACCATCTTATATATATGCATATCCCTACCAAGGTCGGCAAGGCCATACAAAATCACAATCCACAGGACACTTGTCTACAAGCCTCTAAAGAGTATACGACATCAAAATATCATATCGGGTCTAGACTGCAACTCTGGAACAAATAGAGTGCTCTAACATCAGCTGAACCAACAACCTACCAGAACCATCACTCTTTTAAACTGAACCTGCGGGCATGAAACGCAGCGTCCTCCGACAAAAGAGACGTTAGTACGACTGATGTACTGAGTATGTTAGACATGAACAATAGCATAACAGGAATATAATAATAACAACTGAACAGGAACATCATGCATCTTCCTTACCATAATTAACTCTGTGTGCATGAGGCTATAACGGTCACACAAACAAGTCTTATCGGTCACACAGACATGCCACACAAGTTTCGATATCGGCCTCTTGGCATCAGGTTTTTTCGGTCACACAGACATGCCACACAGTCTTTAACGTTGGCATTTATGGTCACACAGACATGCCACACCGGGTTTCGATATCGACCTATTGGCATCAGACTTTTTCGGTCACACAAACAAGCCTTATCGGTCACACAGACATGCCACACATGCTTCAATCTTGACATTTACGGTCACACAGACATGCCACACCGGGTTTCGATATCGTCTTCTTTCCCAATCATATATATATATATATATATATTAGTGTTGCGGATCGTGCAACCCGATCCACCATATGTTAGTGTTGCTATGACAATAACAAGACAAGACCATTGGTACCTCTGGATAGCAGCAATTGTTTCCTTTCATTACTTAGATCCATTGGCAGCTGAATTAAGTGCATGGAGATGGCAAAAGACACTTCTTAAGAAGGGAATACACGAACACTGAGAAATGGATGTGAATTCTTTTTATTTAAAAATAATTATTTTATTCTGTACGCATGCTGAAATATTATTTCTGGTGTGTCGGGGTACTGTCGAGACAATTGGGAGGCTTGGCTTTTTATTTATTATGCGTATATAATGCGTGAGTGATAATAAAACCTTTCCTGAATTTATCGGACGTCAATAATATCTTTGCCCTTTTGGCTAGCATTATGAAAACATCTGATTGGTGATAACAGATCCGAACTGCTTAATTAATTCTTTATGTTCTACGAAGGCCAGTAAACAGATTGGTTAATTATTGTTCTTCCACTGCCAAGAGTAATTCTAATATGGGTTGTGAGTAATTTATAATTATAATAATCTTATCTAATCAACTGTGAACTAGAAAATGTAAAACAAATTGATTATATCTTAGTTTTTATGCAAATGACATTCTAAATTCTTGAAGTGACTGTGTTTCTAATAGTGTGAACATCTTAAGGGCATAAATTCATTTTAATATAATTTGTTTGTCGATACCTTTTTCACTTAACGCTGCAATGACATATTTCAATACGTCTACTAAAAACATACCACTTATTTATTAAATCAGTCTCAACACTTAATACTTATTAGTTACTTTAATTTAGCAAATTTAGCAAAGTAAATTCGGCTCTAATGCTTACTAAAAATAATTCTTATCAACATCTCTCCCATAAGCCTTAATAAGGACTTGTGAATAATTTAGACATGCTTTTAGCATAGAGTCAATAACATGAATATTTCTTAACTTCTAAGAGTAGAATAAATTATGGAACAATACCACAATTATATTTCATAACATGGAACAAGCCAAAAGGAAGGAATAATTGTCCTTAACATACCTCGAGTGCTTTCTGAGCTAAAAAGGGTTCTATAAATTGGAGTTGCTAAAACTGTCAAACATATCGCTGATGGAATTTAAATGGAACTTAAATGTTGGTACGAAATCATTTATGATATTAACAATGAAATCTCTAATTGCTACAGGAATGGTACGCCGTTGCCTGCTTCATGAAACAATTACAATATGAAATATTGATTTGGTAAGTTGCAAAAGGGATGCTAAGGAGAATTGCTGAACGTTATATTATAAACAAAGAAGTCATTGTCACGAGAAAGTGGTGAGAATGATAAGGAAGTCCCAATGTAATGTTTCTAATTGTGATATATATGGAAACCTCCTTAGGTGCCATTTAATGGCTTAATGATTATGTCCTCCACTGAGTTTCGCCTTGGCGGTGAGAGCTCCAAATTCACGCCACCTTGATATAACATGCACGGTCACTTGATTAAATTAAGTGATCTGATTCCGTATAGTTTATCAATCACACACATAATCAATTCTAAATCCAACTTCATTTAAATCCTAAAAACTCATAAGACCTTCATATACTCGATGTCATAATTTATAATATGACATTAGTCCATCATCTCTTTTGGGGATATACAACTATTATTATTAATCTCAATCGTCATACTTGTTGCATTCAAAATTATTTCGGAATCACATCTTTTTGTATACTAATTTCTTTATTAGCATATGTAAATATAATTTTTTCCTCAACACTTGGATTTATTTCCTCCGTTTACGTTCTCAAATTATCGCCCAAAATTACGAGACGGTAGGGGCTTACGGATGAAGGGAACGGTGAATTTGGGTCTAATGTCTGTCCGGTAAATAAAAGCTCAATTATGTTTTTGATTCATGTTGAAATTGCATTAAGCATATTAGAGAATTCTTTTTTCTTTTTGTTTATTGTTTAGCAGGTGGGGAGGATGGGGGACTTATTAAGAGAAAACGATAAAAAAAATGGTCTAACGTGTTTCTTTTTTCTTTCTTTGACAATAGCAGGACAGTGAAAAAGATGGTCATTCCATCTTTAAAATGGATTACATACTTTTCAGTAAAAAAAAATTATTTTTGTAGGCGATTTAGTTGGTTCGTACACGCAGCGGAATTTGAAAATTTATGTTTCAAATCCGACTTTCGGTCAAACTGTAGTATGATTATATGATGTAAAATAAACACAAAGCAATAATGTAATACTTCGACAGAAGACTTACATTTTGTAGATAGCAATCCGAAATCTGGAGCTTTGTGTAGTCCGAGGGTGCACACGCAAACGTTTCTCGATTTGCAAGTTTCTGGAAAACTTTGATGTAATTGCTAAGCCTAGAATGCTAGGGATTCCAGTAGAGCTTTAGAAGAGATTAAGTCTCTTGCTTGGTGTATTGAAATGTGAGGGGAAACCCTCTATTTATAGTAGAGAATAGAGGCTTTAGGGTTCCCATGGGCTAGGCCCAGCAGAAAATCAGATGGGTCAAATTCGGACCGCCAGAACGCGCCTCGACGCTGTATAAGCAGCATCGTGGCGCTGAATCATGGCGCCGTGGCCCTGTCCCATTTTTCTGCCCTTTCCCATTTCTAATGTCCCGGTTATCAACCGAGCATATATATATAATCTCCTTATAATTACACCCTTCAATCGACGGAATATTTGACTTAGTGTTACCCTTCAGGTCTTTACATATCGACACTAATAACATTAGGATCTTCACGGAACTCCTAGACTGCGCCGGAAGACAAACTCAATATGTAAAGTTTAGCTACACGAAACATGTGAACTGAACCTATATGTGGGAAGAAAAAATTCTTGCATTCACGACACACTCAATCAAGCTTAGGATTTGTCAAGTGCTTATCCAAATGACTTGATTATTGTACCTCATCTATATTAGTTGACAACAGGACCATATCACAGACATGTCCATTGCGTTGGCCAACGACTTAGTCAACCTAACATCTTATGAGTATCTGAGTGTTCTCTCGAATATATATTCTAGGAATGAATTCTAATCTTGGATCAACTACCACCTTTAATCCACTTCGTAACGTACCCAAAACAAGCCGCGTCTCAACCTATAAGGAATTTGAGCTTAGGACAGGATCAAAGTACATTACTGCGTGAATAAGGTGCGTATCGACCTTAAGTCTAAGGACTACTATCTCCCACACACCGATGACACTTTAGACATATAACAAACAGTGCATCAGTAGGGTATACCAATACTTCAACAAGTATCCATGCGTCCATCACGAGTTGCCATAACTCGTAGCAAGTGAGACATACTACATCCTTAAGGATATGATGCAGACCACATGTCGATGTATCGCATATCATCGATATCCTAATTTCGATGATCATTAGTCGATGCGATTTAAAAGTTACATTATAATATTAATTCTAACATCATTAATAAACACATGAACTCTAGGGATACATTTATAGAATATTATAAAGAATCAACTAATAATTTAACAAATGTAAATGTCATAATATTAATCATCATTAATATAAATCCGAATGTGTATAAAATACATTTTATCCTAATACAAATTATCTATAGGACATACATATACATTCAATCTCCCACTTGGCCTAGAGCCAATCACCAACATATCTAATACCCATGTTCTCAAAATGACCATTATGCTTCACCAAGCTTAATGGTTTAATAAACGGGTCTACTAGATTATTGTCCGTCGGAATATAATCTATTTTGATATTTTCAGCTTTCACCATCTCTCGGAGAATGTGGTACTTCCTCGGTACATCCTTGTTTCTGTTAGTTGATCTTGTTTCCTTTGCTTGTGCAATCGCACCAGTATTGTCACAATAAATAGTTATTGGACAACTAGCACTCGGAACAACCCCTAGTTCCTTCAGGAACTCAGAAATTGCAACAGCTTCCTTAGCAGCTTCCGATCCAGTAATGTACTCCGCTTCAGTAGTCGAGTCAGCAGTCGTAGCCTGTTTGGAACTCTTCCAGCTCACTGCTCCTCCGTTGAAAACAAAAGTGTAACCAGACTGAGATTTGAAATCATCAACATCTGTCTGGAAACTAGCATCGGTATACCCAGTGGCAACCAACTCATTTTCTCCACCATAGACTAGAAAGTAATCTTTAGTACGTCTGAAGTACTTGAGAATACTCTTGATTGCTTTCCAGTGTTCCTCACCAGGATTCTGCTGGAACTTGCAAGTCATACTAAGTGCAAAGGCCACATCTGGCCTAGTACAAGTCATGACATATATGATCGATCCTATAACCGAAGCATATAGGATCCTCTTCATGCGCTCAAGTTCTACAGCACTAGAAGGGCAACCCTTGTTAGATAACTTGATGTCTTGACCCATTGGAAGACCGCCTTTCTTGAAATTCTCCATTGAAAAATGTCTAAGCACTTTCTCTATGTAGATTGACTGTGACAGCCCCAACAATTTATTAGGTCTATCTCTATAGATCCTAATTCCCAGAATGTGGCAGGCTTCACCTAAATCCTTCATCATGAAGGTCCTGGACAACCAATCCTTAACTAACTGGATGAGAGCCTTATTGTCTCCCATTATTAATATGTCATCAACATATATAATAATAAAGATAATGCCCTCATCCTTGCGTTTGGTATAAACACAAGGATCCTCTTTGATTCTGACGAAATCAAAAGATTTGATAGCCTTGTCAAAACAAATGTTCCAACTCCTAGAGGCTTGCTTAAGTCCATAAATGGACTTCTGTAGCCCGCACACGACATTTGGTCTGGACTCGCATGAAAAACCCTCGAGTTGTTTCATAGACACTTCCTCAATTAGATCACAATTGATGAGTACCGTTTTGACGTCCATCTGTCAAATATCATAATCATAGTGTGCAGCTATCGCAAGTAAAATGTTATACCCCGTATTTTCAGAGTATGTACGTAAGGACGTACGTAGAAAAATTTGAACTTGAGAATAAGCTTGGCCGATTTATTTTTGTGCACAACACCCGGTTAGAGTCGTTTTTCGACGAAACGTTTTCACAGCTTTCGTAGGGAAAATTCCGGCTATGTCATTTTTAATTTTTGCGGATTTTTCCGAGAGACGAAACATTTTGGACCAACAAGAGGGCGCCACTTGGCACCCTCTCATTGGAGCACGTTGTGGGCGGTTCAAGTGGACGAAATGGCCATTGTTTGGTCAAGGGGTTGGTAGGATATTTTGTGGTAGATGGATAAGGTGCACTTGGCAAGATCTTGGCCCTACACTTGCCTTGCACTTGGCAAGATCTTGGCCATTGGTTGGCCTTTGCTAGACCTATAAATACCCCCCTCTTTGATGACTTCTTCATCCATTCTACAAATCTCTAAGTGTTAAAAATCCTCCCCCTCTCTTAGTAGTGTTCTCGTCCAACACCATCCCCCTCCCCCTTGGCCGAGAGCCCTCCCCCCCTCCTAGTAGTGTGGCCGTGGGGTACTCCCCCCCCCTAGCCTAGTTGTCTCGTATAAAACACCCCCCCTCTTGGTAGAAATACTCTCAAAAGTATTGTTATAATGCCCAAATTACCTTAGCCATATACCTTGTAGTATTCTAAGGTTATATCTTTACAAAAGCCCGCTTATACTATTATACTTCCCACTCACAAAACCGAACCCAAAGTAAATCTACAACCGTAGTTGAAGATATAAGAAGAATTTCGTTAGAACTTCTAAGGGTTGTTTGGAGCGCGCGGAGTAGGAGCTAAACCTTGCTCAGGATCGACATTTAAACTCGGATAATTATGGGCTTATCGAGGTAAATATCTTGTCCCTCTATTGTAATTGGAGATTACATGATTGTTAGACTATATAGTTGAAGTATACTATATATAGAACTGAACGTTGTTATCGGCAATGTCTTTTGACTTAAGCCTGAATAATAAGAAACCTTTTCGAAAGAAGAGTACTGAACTGTATTTACATAGGACTGTATTACAGTAGACTTGTGTAGCTTTTCTGTGAGGTAGAATTGTGCACGTCCGGTTAGATGTATGAACCCCCCCTGGTTGGCTTGATAGCCGGCCCCGATAGAAGAGGAGATTTACGCTGTTGCGGGGGGGGAGGTGCTGCCGAATTTTCTGTAGAATGTTCTACGAAGGGATCTAAATGTTAATAAGCGCCTTGTGGCCTTATAGGTTGAAGTACTACGTATGGCGCGATCTACTTGGCTTAAGGAGTAGCCGACGGTTGGAGGTACTTGGAGCGTTTTGCTATTAGTCGATACTCGTCGCGAGGTATGTGAACCTCTTCCTATCTCTTCTAGCATGATATGTGTGAACTATGTAGTACGGTAGACGTACATGTGCTAAATGTATTTGATTGGTTTAAAACATAAAGTGTTATAACGGCTTTATGGGAAGTTGGTTATAACAGCTTTATGTTGGTAAGAAAATACTTGTGGTTTTTAAAAGGTAACTGATTTGAACTATAACTGGCTTGTTATGTGTTAATAAAGAACTTGAAGTAATACTTGGTTTTTGAAAACTTAAGAGTTATACTAGCTTTATGGGAAGTTAGGTATAACGGCTTAAGAATGTTTTACTGATTTCGGAAATCCGAATGTGTATCGACAAACCACTGCAGCGTTAATAAAAGGAAATGTTTTGACAGATTTAGTATTATTAAAACTAGTAGAAACTTCCATCTGCATAGAAGCTAAGATGAGACAAAATGATATTTCCTAGGTCATGGCTGCTGTAATAAGATTGTTATAAACAAGAATATCCTACTCACATATAAGGCTTATGTTTATCAGATGGTTTAAAAGAGAATTATATTCTTAAATAAATAAGGCTAGGAACTACGAAACCTTTCTAAAATAAGAAACGTGAACAGTTGAAATTAGGCAAACTTGGACGTTTGAAAAAGAATGTTGTTACTTGGTTTTACTAAGAGAAGTGTTTTGATGTACTTCAAAAGATAATCACTCTATTGTTATATACTACGGGTATTGTGTGACTTTTGTGAAAGTAACATATCTTTAAAGAGTTATTGTATAAAGTACTTTGGGGATAAAACCCGATCTCGTTAATCATATAGTAGAAAGTACCTTATGTGTGAATAACTTGATTGTATTGGTTTGTGATAGCCTTGTAATACCTTCGTGTTGATTTGATAAGTAATCATATTAGGATGCTACGTGTGATAGTATTCTGTGATGTTTGTGTAAAGGGGTTTTCCCTTGATTGTGCTTATGTTGTTTAAACGATAAACTGTTATGTTGGTATTATACCACTCACCGTATTTCCGGGTTAAGTCGCTTCTCCGTCGCGGTAGACTCAGCGATGCAGGACCGTGATTCGAGAATACCTCATGCGGGTCCCGGGCCTATGCGAGCTACGAGAGTTCCGTGTTAGTGTGCGGCCTTTATGGTCATGCGGTCTATGTGGCCATGCGGATCGCGAGTCGGGGCGCCGGAGTAGCTACCCTCGATGCGGGTTATACCTCATGCGGGCCTACGATTGGCCTATGCGGAGTCGCGGAGTTCGAGGCTAGACGCGCACATTTGATATTGCGAGCGGCGACCGGCTTTGATCATGTGACGGTCAGACAGATATCATGATACGATTTATGACCTTGTTAGTACCGCGTGTTAGTAGTCGTCTATGCCTTCGCATTTACCCTGCATCGTTTATTTGGACACAGTGGGACACATTGTTCATGTGTATTCCTTGGTGCTTTTCTATCATCGATCAGCGGTGAGGAAGGTATTCCACGGGCATGATTGATGTTGTGGGCGTGAGACCCATTGTTATATTGGAATGATGACTTCGGCGTGAGTCCCCGACTAGACATATCGCTATTTATTGTGAATCGTAGTTTGGTTATCATACATGTCTCCCGCTTATAGACTACTATGATTTCATTTACGTGATCTTCATGTTTCACATACTGTACCTTGTCTTGACTCTCCGGGGGTTGCGTTCATGCCGCAGTAAAGGTACACCACCGTTGATCCTCGCTCTTAGGGTCACGATTCGCTTGGAAGCTCCGTTCCTCCGAGGCTTATCTTCGTATAGTCCCTGTTGTAGGTGCTTACATTCGTGGTATGACGGGCCCCGCCCGTCGTTGTTGTCATATTATTCGTAGAGTCTGTAGTACCGCTGTGGCGGGGTTTGTAAAGAAAGGATTAAACTGTTCATTTTGAAAGAGTTGTTATTATTATTTATGCCGAAAGGTAACTTTCTTCAGATATTTGTGTCTCAATTTATACTGTTTCATATCTTGGTTATTTTATATTCCGCTGATTACTCTGATGTATGACTCTTTGGGGTGCGGGTAAGGCACGATCACGCCCCGAACAGTCGTGACAAAAGTGGTATCGATCGATTAATCCTCGGAAAGTGTCTACAGACCGTATCCAGTAGAGTCTTGATTATCGGT
Source organism: Przewalskia tangutica (assembly GCA_029844215.1). Classification (NCBI taxonomy): domain Eukaryota; kingdom Viridiplantae; phylum Streptophyta; class Magnoliopsida; order Solanales; family Solanaceae; genus Przewalskia; species Przewalskia tangutica. Next base: position 30,529,645 of record CM056728.1, on the reverse strand, counting down.
GTGTTGTGCACCACATCAATAATCAGGAGGCTATAGGATATTTAGGATTGGTTTCTACTCTTCTCACTATGAGATCGTGCCTTAGAGCTGTGTTGTAAGTTGGACCCTCTAACGTATTTCTTTCCCTTACCGTTATGCCTCCGCGTAGGGCAAACCCGGGCCCCGGAGGACAAGGCAGCCGAGGGAGCTGCGAGTAGAGTACAGAGGGTTACGTGGGCACAGAACCAATCATCACCTGGGGTGGTGCTTCATTCGGGGAGTTTTGCGACGTCACTAGCCCCAGCAGAGTTTAGCACGGCGGCGGCAGTTCCTACTGCGGCCATGACATTTGAACCTTCAGTTCCACGACCGGGGACAGAGAATATAGATTGCAAAAAGGCGACCCTGTTACTAGATATGGATTTGGCTACCAGAGAGTGTACCGATGTACCGCGAGTCTTGATGACTATCTAAGAGAGGGTTGTGCGAAAGTAATTCTTCAGTTAGGCTTGAGCATGGCCTGTGTACGGGCTTATGCGCAGCAGGCCGAGAAACGTAGAGATCGACGGGTTAACCAAGGACAGCAGAAGAGGGCCAGAGCAGCAAGGTCCTTTGGTAACTTTCGAGGCGAGTCACCTCACCAGCAGATTAGATTATGCACGTCCACCAGTGCAGAGAGGTCCTCCGCAGGGTTCAGGACGTTCGGGGTATGCAGGAGTTGGTCAGAACTCCAGGGCTTCCGGTTCACAGTATGACAGACGTCATCCCAGGGAATGTCGTCTTTTGGTTGGTACTTGTTGTACCTATGACCGTCAGGGTCTGGTGTCGAAGAGTGTCCTTGTAGGAGGACTTGGCCTTCAGGTTCGGTGGGTAGTTCGTCACCTTCCTTAGCTATGCGCCCTACGGGGCAGGTTTGATTAGAACGACTAAGGGGAGTGAAGCAGTAGATATAGATATATCTTTAACCCTCTAAAGTTTTGATTATGTGATAAGGTGAGTATACCTTAAGTGCTATGTTCTGATAGCAGTGTGTCAGTTGTGATTAGAGATCTTGGTTAGTTAACCGAGTAAGATTTGGGGGATAGAGAAAGTGTGAGCCTTAGAGTTTTATACGTAGAGACCTTAGAGGTAAGGCCATCTCGAGTATAGGTGTAGTGTTATGTTTGATCCTTATCGGAGTGCATAGTGCACGTGGGCTATGTTTGTGGGATAAGTCCCTGAGTAGCGTGATTTGAAAGAAGGTGGTCGAGCTAGGAAGACCGCTAGGTTTTCGTAACATGATTCGTGAAATTATTCCGGATCGGGGAGCTAGTGTTTTGCGCGATGCCGGGTAGGGTTGAGGCCATGTTGCGGGTCAACCCGCGGCATGTATGGTGGTGGGGTCAGTTTGTGGTGGTCCCGCCTTGTGGTAGGGTCACGAGGGTGTTAGGCCCAGGTTTAGTTAACCAGCGTACGAATTCGTGGATGCATCCGACCAGTAGTCGGGCCGAGGAGGTCAGCCCGTCTTGTCTTCTAGCAAAGACCGAGTGCTCAGCAGTGTTGTTTATATCAGAAAGGTTGTAAGGCTGCACGGGGTGCCTACCTTATGGCAGACAGTGAAGCCCAGGTGGTGGCTATTTTCGTTTTCTAAAAGTTTTACCAAGCATGTGTTAAGAACTCAGGTGAGTCTCAGAATCGCATTCGCCCTCGGGCCAGTGTTTGGATTTCAGGGATAGTTGTGGGGATTGTTGTCTCCTGTGGAGGTAGTGTTTAAGCTACCATTTCAATGTTCGGATGTCGTCTTATGAAGCCTTGTAGGGGCGGAAGTGTAAGTCGCCGGTCGATTGGTTCGATGTTGGCAAGATTCAGATAGTCGGTTCAGGCTTGTTCCAGCAGACTGTGGATAGGGTAAAGCTTGTCTAGAAGAGGTTCTGGCAGCTCAGAGAAATCGTGCGGATAATCGGCGACGACGCTTAGAGTTCAGGTTGACGGTCGGGCTTCTTGAAAGTACCACCCGGGTTGGGTATGACGAGTTTTGGAAAACAGAGGGAACTTAACCCGAGTTACTTTGGGCCCTTTTGAGTTCATGTGAAGAATAGGCCAGGTTGCCTATATGTTAGCATTGCCGTCCGACTTAGGAGGCAGTACGTCCGGTCTTTCGTATTGTTATGTTCGGGAAAGTATCGGAGATCCATCCAGAGTGTTCCCAGTTATTAATGACCACGTTAGAGATAGTAACCCCGAGTTTTGGAAACTGAAGCAGTATCAGAAATGTGGTAGGTTATGAGAAAGAGTTCGAGTGTACAAGAAGTGTACGACAGCCTCAGGAATCGCATGCGGCCCGGTACCATTTGTTGGGTCGCCGGAGTGAACCTCGCGGCAAAGTGACAAAGTGGTATCATTTCTTTTGTAAAGAGAAGGTGCGAAGGAAGTATATTTTAGACCCCGGAGAGAGGTGTTTGTGGTGATGTTAGAGGTGTTTTCTCGTAGACTTGGATATAAGTATCTGCGCAGGTGTTTCTGTGGCCAGGTGTGGCAGGATTTGTTCTCATAAGTATAGTAGTGAAGACTATACTGGCGCACGTTTGTTTTGAGACTTAGAAGGAACATTCGGGACGAATGTTTCTAAGGAGGGGAGAATGTTATACCCCGTATTTTCAGAGTATGTACGTAAGGACGTACGTAGAAAAAATTGAACTTGAGATTAAGCTTGGCCGATTTATTTTTGTGCACAACACCCGGTTAGAGTCGTTTTTCGACGAAACGTTTTCACAGCTTTCGTAGGGAAAATTCCGGCTATGTCATTTTTAATTTTTTCGGATTTTTCCGAGAGACGAAACAATTTGGACCAACAAGATGGCGCCACTTGGCACCCTCTCATTGGAGCACGTTGTGGGCGGTTCAAGTGGACGAAATGGCCATTGTTTGGTCAAGGGGTTGGTAGGATATTTTGTGGTAGATGGATAAGGTGCACTTGGCAAGATCTTGGCCCTACACTTGCCTTGCACTTGGCAAGATCTTGGCCATTGGTTGGCCTTTGCTAGACCTATAAATACCCCCCTCTTTGATGACTTCTTCATCCATTCTACAAATCTCTAAGTGTTAAAAATCCTCCCCCTCTCTTAGTAGTGTTCTCGTCCAACACCATCCCCCTCCCCCTTGGCCGAGAGCCCTCCCCCCCTCCTAGTAGTGTGGCCGTGGGGTACTCCCCCCCCTAGCCTAGTTGTCTCGTATAAAACACCCCCCCTCTTGGTAGAAATACTCTCAAAAGTATTGTTATAATGCCCAAATTACCTTAGCCATATACCTTGTAGTATTCTAAGGTTATACCTATACAAAAGGCCCATTATACTATTATACTTCCGTCACTACAAAACCGAACCCTAAGTAAATCTTCACCCGTAGTTGAAGTTATAAGTAGAAGTTGGTTAGAACTTCTAAGGGTTGTTTGGAGCGGGTGAGCGCCTTGAGTAGAGCTAAACCTTGCTCAGGATCGACATTTAAACTCGGATAATTATGGGCTTATCGAGGTAAATATCTTGTCCCTCTATTGTAATTGGAGATTACATGATTGTTAGACTATATAGTTGAAGTATACTATATATAGAACTGAACGTTGTTATCGGCAATGTCTTTTGACTTAAGCCTGAATAATAAGAAACCTTTTCGAAAGAAGAGTCGAATCAGATTTACATAGGATTCAGACATGAGACTTGTGTAGCTTTTCTGTGAGGTAGAATTGTGCACGTCCGGTTAGATGTATGAACCCCCCTGGTTGGCTTGATAGCCGGCCCCGATAGAAGAGGAGATTTACGCTGTTGCGGGGGGGGGAGGTGCTGCCGAATTTTCTGTAGAATGTTCTACGAAGGGATCTAAATGTTAATAAGCGCCTTGTGGCCTTATAGGTTGAAGTACTACGTATGGCGCGATCTACTTGGCTTAAGGAGTAGCCGACGGTTGGAGGTACTTGGAGCGTTTTGCTATTAGTCGATACTCGTCGCGAGGTATGTGAACCTCTTCCTATCTCTTCTAGCATGATATGTGTGAACTATGTAGTACGGTAGACGTACATGTGCTAAATGTATTTGATTGGTTTAAAACATAAAGTGTTATAACGGCTTTATGGGAAATTGGTTATAACAGCTTTATGTTGGTAAGAAAATACTTGTGGTTTTTAAAAGGTAACTGATTTGAACTATAACTGGCTTGTTATGTGTTAATAAAGAACTTGAAGTAATACTTGGTTTTTGAAAACTTAAGAGTTATACTAGCTTTATGGGAAGTTAGGTATAACGGCTTAAGAATGTTTTACTGATTTCGGAAATCAGAATGTGTATCGACAAACCACTGCAGCGTTAATAAAAGGAAATGTTTTGACAGATTAAGTATTATTAAAACCAGTAGAAACTTCCATCTGCATAGAAGCTAAGATGAGACAAAATGATATTTCCTAGGTCATGGCTGCTGTAATAAGATTGTTATAAACAAGAATATCCTACTCACATATAAGGCTTATGTTTATCAGATGGTTTAAAAGAGAATTATATTCTTAAATAAATAAGGCTAGGAACTACGAAACCTTTCTAAAATAAGAAACGTGAACAGTTGAAATTAGGCAAACTTGGACGTTTGAAAAAGAATGTTGTTACTTGGTTTTACTAAGAGAAGTGTTTTGATGTACTTCAAAAGATAATCACTCTATTGTTATATACTACGGGTATTGTGTGACTTTTGTGAAAGTAACATATCTTTAAAGAGTTATTGTATAAAGTACTTTGGGGATAAAAACCCGATCTCGTTAATCATATAGTAGAAAGTACCTTATGTGTGAATAACTTGATTGTATTGGTTTGTGATAGCCTTGTAATACCTTCGTGTTGATTTGATAAGTAATCATATTAGGATGCTACGTGTGATAGTATTCTGTGATGTTTGTGTAAAGGGGTTTTCCCTTGATTGTGCTTATGTTGTTTAAACGATAAACTGTTATGTTGGTATTATACCACTCACCGTGTTTCCGGGGTTAAGGCGCCTCCGATGCGCGGGTAGACTTCGGTGATGCAGGACCATGATTCGAGAATACCTCATGCGGGTCCCGGCCTATGCGGAGCTACGAGTTCCGAGTTAGTGTGCGCCTTTATGGTCATGCGGTCTATGTGCCATGCGGATCGCGAGTCGGGGCGATCGGGGAGTAGCTACCGATGCGGGTTATACCTCATGCGGGCCTATGAGATTGGCCTATGCGGAGTCGCGGGAGTTCCGGGGCTAGACGCGTACATTTGATATCGAGCGGCGACCAGCTTTGATCATGTGACGGTCTAGACAGATATCATGATACAGTTTATGACCTTGTTAGTACTGTGGGTGTTAGTAGTCGGCTATGCCTTCGTACTTACCCTGTACTGTTTTATTTGGACACAGGTGGGACCTGTTGTTCATGTGTATTCCTTGGTGCTTTTCTATCATCGATGGCAGCGGTGAGGAAGGTATTCCACGGGCATGATTGATGTTGTGGGCGTGAGACCCATTGTTATATTGGAATGATGACTTCGAGGGCGTGAGTCCCTGACTAGACATGACTGCTTATTTATTGTGAACTGTAGTTTGGTTATCATACATGTCTCCTGCTTTCTATAGACTACTATGATTTCATTTACAGTATCTTCATGTTTCACATACTTGGTACCTGTTGTCTTGACTCTTCGGGCTGCGTTCATGCCGCGAGTAAAGGTACACCGCCGTTGATCCTCGCTCTGGGGTCACGATTCAGCGTTTGGGAAGCTCCGTTCCTCGAGGCTTATCTTCGTATAGTCCTGTTGTTGTAGGTGCTTACATTCGGGGTATGGCGGCCCCGCCCCGTCGTTGTTGTCATATCATTCGTAGAAGTCTTGTAGTACGCCAAGTGTGGTTTGTAAAGAAAGGATTAAACAGTTCATTTTGAAAGAGTTGTTAGTATTATTTATGCCGAAATGTAAGTTACTTCAGATATCTGTGTCTCAATTTATACTGTTTCATATCTTGGTTATTTTATATTCCGCTGATTACTCTGATGTATGACTACTGGGGTGCCCGGGTAAGGCACCAGTCACGGGCCCCGGAACGGGTCGTGACATAAAATCCGAATAGATTTTATCTTATCCACCGGTGAAAAGGTTTCATCATAATCCACACCAGGATGCTGAGTAAAACCTTTAGCCACTAGTCTAGCTTTATAAGTCTGAATCTTGCCAGATGCATCAATATTCTTCTTGAAGACCCATTTGCATCCTATGAGTTTAACCCCATTTGACAAATCAACCAAGTTCCACACTTAATTGATATACATAGATTCCACACCAACTTCATTTGCCTCTATGGGAGGCTCGCTCCGGGCAGGATCGGATCACTTACAATACACGGGCTCTCGAATTTCATGGCTTCTTGCCATCTCTTTGAATCAATGTCTAGCATTGCTTCGTTGTAGGTTCTATGCTCGTCATCATCAGGAATATCTATCTCATTTTGTGTTTCCACAAGCATATGTAGTCTTTCCGTAGGACGATGAGTTCTAGTAGACCTACGGAGTTGAGTATCTTGCAGTTCAGTTACATATATGTTCTGATCGTGAGAAGGTTGTTGTGCGTTGGTTGATCCACTAACATTAGAGCTTTCAGGAATATCATTTTCATGTCTTTCCTGAATGGAAGAAGGTGCAACTGGTGCACTTGCTCCCAAGGTCTGTGCCAGAGGATCTTGCATTTCTGCATTATTCCTCGTAGCACTCCCACTAGCCGAATGGCGTAGAATGAGTACCCAATCTTCGCCAAAAGCTCCCACCGAATTCTTGCCTTCATCATCCGACAAAGATTCAACCTCTTTGTTACCTTGTTCTTGAGTTTCTTCAAGTTTTATCTATGTGCAACTCTCTTCCTTGGAGACATATTCTTCTTCAAGAAAAGTTGTGTTCCTGGAAACAAAAATCTTATGTTCTCCAGGAATATAGAAATAGTATCCCTTAGTTTCCTTTGGATACCCAACAAAGTAATATTTCTCACTTTTAGACTCCAACTTATCAGTGATCAACTTCTTGACATATGCAGGACACCCCAGGGCCTCATGTGTCTAAGTGATGACTTTTTGCCACACCATACTTCATATGGAGTCTTTTCAACTGATTTAGAAGGAATTCTATTCAGAACATATATCGAGGTTAAAATAGCGTATCCCCAAAGGTATGTTGGAAGAGCTGAAAACTCATCATGGAACGAACCATCACTACAAGAAAAACAGGCTATGGTGACAGTTCACGTGTGACAAAAATGCATGTGTCACATCTTTTTACTAAATTTACCCTTTTCCGTGACATTCATGTGACATTTTTTTAAGTGTCATAAAATTATGACATTTGTGTGATAATTTTTTTTAAGTGTCATAAAATTATGACATTTGTGTGACGGGTTTGTGAAATGTCACATAAATAAGTGACTTGTATTTTAAATTGACCAAAAATGACGTGTTTGACTGATTAAAACGACACCATTCTTAATATTTATTTAGCACTTTTTTAATTCAAATTAAGACCTACACGATTTTTATTTCTTTTTTAAAATTGTTTTTAATAAAAACAAACTAAACGTTATCGTTTTAACATTATAAAAAATAAAAGATTAAAAACTCTATAAAAATACTAAGTGTCTTCACACTCACATAGTTTCAAAATTGGACATGCCACGAATCTCAAGATTACTACTTTCAGAAATTAAAAATTAGTACAATAGAGTATTCACATAATTATATTTTTAAAAGAATTTATTAGCTTACGATAAATTTTTATTTGAAGGCATAAAATTTGTGAGGCAACATAGTGACCCAAATTGGTATTATTAAAGTGTTATACCCCGTATTTCCAGAGTATGTATGTGAGGACGTACGTACGAAAATACAAGCCTTAAGTAGGACAAGGATGTAGGATTTGTTTTTCCAACGGAAAATTTTCCGAACCTTGTAAAAGAATTTTACGTTTTCAAGAAATTATTTATTTTAGATTTTTCCGAGAGATGAAATATTTTGGACCAAGAGGAGGGCGACATGTGTCACCCCAAGTGGACAATGTTGGACGGTTTGGTTGGACAATTGTTGGCACGTTTTTTGTGTTTAAAAGACCAAAAACATTTGGTCAAAGTCTTGAAGATATTTTGTGTAGTAGATGGATAAGTGGGACCCACACACACATGGCTCAATCTAGACCACACACTTGCTTAAATCCTAACCCTTGAATGTCCTATAAATACCCCCTTAGTGCAAGACTAAAATTCATCCACACTTGAGAAAATTTCCAAGTCTTGAAAAACTCCCTCCCTCTTTAGTATTGCTCTCGGCTTTGGGCCATATTCTTGAGCAAAACTTGTCCAAAAATCCTTAAAGTTTTAATTGTTCTTCCTTAGTGTATTAGGAAGATTAGTAACCAAAAGTTAGAAAAGATTTCACACCCTTAGCCTAAATATACCCCCTTGGCCGAGAGTTGCCAAAATTGTAGCCTAAGTGTTCTTCACTTTTGGAGTTGAAGTGTTAAGAGAAGTTGTTTAGAAACTTCTGAGGGTTACTAGGAGCGAGTTGGAGCGTAAGGAATTGGAGCTAAACGTTGCTCAGGATCGACATATAATCTTGGATAATTTTGGGCTTATCGAGGTAATGATCTTTATCCCCCTATTGTAATTGGAAATTACATGTTGTAGTAATATATAGTTGAGTATACTATATATAGAATGAATTTTGAAAAGAACTGAACTGTAATTACATTGGACAGTATTTACAGTAGACTTGTGTAGTATTACTGTGAAGTAGAATTGAACACGTCCGGTTAGACGTGTAAACCCCCCCTCGGGAGTTGTTGCCCTGGTAGCGGTCCTGAGTAGAGGAGGAGATTTATGTGGTCACGGGGAGGTGTTGCGAATTTTCGTAGAATAAGGAATCTTGCATTTAGAATATTCTACGAAGAGGTCTAGGAGTTGATAGGCGTTTTGTGACCTTTATAGGTTGCGATTACGAGTAGCGTATTCTACTCAAGAGTGGAAAAGGCTAGCAGGGTTACGATCTTGTGGGCGTTTTGCTAATTGTCGATAATCGTCGCGAGGTATGTGAACCTCTTCCTATCCTTTCTAGCATGATGTTTTGTAAACTATGTAGTACGGTGAGACGTCATACGTGCTAAATGAGTTTTGGTTGGTTTAAAATATAAAGTGTTATAATAGCTTTATGGGAAGTTAGTTATAACGACTTTATGTAGGTAAAAGAATGGTTTATTGATTTTAGAAGTTAAGAGACTTGATCTTAAAAGATAAGAGACTTGACTTAATTGACTTGATATGAATTTTGTTAAAAAGTGTGAAACCTCATTCGTGAGTAATGAGTACTTGGTTTTTAAAGAATAATGTTTTACTGATTTCGGAAATGAGAATAAGTATCGAACGAACCACTGCAGCGTTAATAAAGGAAAATGTATTGACAAATAATTAATTATATTAAAACCAGTAGAAACCTCCATCTGCATAGAAGCTAAGATAAGACAAAATTGTATTACATTTCCTAGATCATGGCTGCTTTAATAAGAATGTTATAAACAAGAATAACTTACTCACACATAAGGCATATGTTACTCAAATTGTTTTAAAAGAGAATTATGTTATTAAGCGATTAAGACTATGAACTATGAAACCTTTCGAAAATAAGAGACTTGAGTATTTGAATTTAGGCAAACTGGAACTTTTGGAAAAGAAGGTTGTTACTTGTCTTTAAAAAGGGAAATTATTTTGGTTTACTTAGAATAATAGTTACTCTGTTTTGGATACTACGAGTGTTAGTATCAGGTGACTTCTTGTGAAAGAATGGATCTTTTTTATGAGAGTCTAGAAGTATGGTAATTTGCTTGTGCTTGCTTGTGATAGCCTTGTTGTGTGACAGTTGTATTCGTATGCTACCGCGTCTCTCGATGGAGGGCCGGTATATTGTTATTATTGTTACATGGACATGTCTGCACCGATGCAGAATTCCGGGGGCATGCAGCCATGCGGCGGGTTAATCACCCGGTATATTGTTATTATTGTTACATGGACATGTCTGCACCGATGCAGAATTCCGGGCATGCGGCGCGCGGGTTAATCACCCGTATATTGTTATTATTGTTACATGGACATGTACGCACCGTCGCATTCCGGGCATGTGGCCACGCGGCAGGTTGATTACCCGGTATATTGTTATTATTGTTACATGGACATGCTCGCACCGTCGCAGAATTCCGGCATGCGTTACGCGCGGGTTAATCACCCGGTATATTGTTATTATTGTTACATGAACATGTCTGCACCGATGCAGAATTCCGGGGGCATGCGGCGGGTTAATCACCCGGTATATTATTACATGGACATGTCTGCACCGATGCAGAATTCCGGGGGCATGTGGCCATGCGGCAGGGTTGATTACCCGATATATTGTTATTATTGTTGCATCCTGGACATGTCTACACCGATGGAGAATTCCGGGGGCATGTGGCCATGATGCGGACATGATTGATGTTGTGGGCGTGAGACTCATAGTTATAGTTGAGTGATAACTTTGAGGGCGTGAGTCCCTGACTTGACATGACTGCTTTTATGATGTGTACTGTATTTTGGTTATCATATATGTCTCCTGCTTTATATAGACTGTTATGATTTAACTACGATTTTCGGGCCACATACTTGGTACTGTTGCACCGACTCCTTCGGGCTGCGTCATGCCGCAGTGTAGAGGTATATCGGTTGTTGATCCTCGCCATAGGATCACAGCCAACAGATTAGGAAGCTCCGTTTCTCCGGAGGCTTATCTTTTGGTATGTTACCCTGAGTTGTAGGTTCTTGTACATTCAGGGGTATGGCGGGGCCCTGTCCCGTCATAGTTGTAGTTACATTCTTAGAGGTGCAGTAGTATCACAAGTGTGGTTTGTAAAAAGGACTTAACTGTTCGGTTTGATATATATGTATATATTTTGGAAGGTGACCGTTTTGGTTAGCCTGTTTCATACTTTATGTCTTGTCTCATGTTTTAGTTTTTATTTCCGCTGATTTTCTCTGATGTTGTATCACTAGGGTGCCCGGGGTAAGGCACCAGTCACGGGCCCGGGTTCGGGTCGTGACAAAAGGACCGCCCCATAAAACCCTATGCTCTCAAATTTCCGGCGATTCTTGACGGCACAGTAACTTGGCCGGAAAATTCAATTTTACGGCCGACTCAGGAACCCATCGGAGACGACCCATATACCAAAAGAATCGTCTTCACCTCCTCTTCCAATCTATACCAATACCTTCATCTATTTTCATTGTCGATTTTGCAACCAAAAATCAGTTCGAAATTGTGATTTTATAATTTTACTTTTCCGGCGACCAGAGGTTGATTCGACGGTAGTGGGTAACACCACTGTTATCACCATCACCTAGTTGTTCTTTCTATACTACCCCCATGTATCGACTGTCCCCCAACAACTACAATGACCAAATCATCGTCAACACCGACCCTAGGCGCAACTTTGGATTTTCCGGTCACCTCCGGTGACTGATCACCATCTCAGATATACCATTGTGTTCCCCTCACTCTCCTCTACATTCTACACCCACCCCCGTGACTCAAATCGACGCATAATATATTTCACCATTTTTTATAGTTGTCGAGCTTCACTAAGGTTTCCATGGCATGTCGACTGGGCAACTACCCACAATGGTCGTCCAGTTCTATAATAATGATTATCCAACTTTTATTCATCCTCAACAACCCAAGCTTCCAACTCTGATTTCTGATGCTAGTCCCGACAGTGAACAGGGAGTTTCTCGGCGAATTGGTGCAACTATGAAGGTGTTACAACCTGCAATAAACATGGATCAATTACCAACAACATCATTAATGCCACAACATTACGCATAGGTAATGTAATAAAAATTACCAGCAACATCATTAATGTCACAACATTACGGAGTACGCAACACTGCAGTAATTAACACCTATGGTTTGAATCATGTTTTACATTGAGTAGAAAGAGGCAATCGTAAGAGGACAAAGTAATGTAAACACGATTAATCTGAAGTGTTTTGAATGTATATTTTTGGTTTGGATCATGTTTTACATCGAGTTGAAAAGAGGAAATCGAAAGAGGACAAGGCGATGTATTTGTACTTGAGAGGAAAGCTGCTGGATGTTTTTCCTGGCTGAAATCAGGATGCGGAGCAACATATGACGGATGCTGTGAGTAAAAATGAGTATTTCATCTTTCTTTGTCTAATCTATTTTTTTGGTTGATTTCTTAACTGTTGATTTTTTTTCTTTCTAGCTTAATATGAAGATTGATATGGTGGATGTGTGGATATGCCTAGGAGCTTGGTTATTTTACGTTGTTTCTTGTATTTTAAGTTTCGTTACTGATGAATTTACTTCCAGAAACTTCTGATGGATATATTCTTATTCGGTGTTCAGGATTCGAACAGTAAGGAGCTATTACGTCACTTATTAGTGCTTCAAAGAAGGTTGTGCCAAGGTGAATCGGGTGAAATTGTCCCTATTTATGATTGTTCTTTTGTACTTTGGTCATACATGTTCTTCAAGCAATAACCTTAGGAATTTCTAGCATTTTGCAAGACTATAAATAATTGTATTCTCATTTTTCCTAAGTGCCCATAGCATTATGTGATTGTATTATACTTTACATATGTTAAAAAACTAGAAGAGATCATTAAGGAAAGTATCAAACATGCCAAGTACATAATCAGTCAGGATGTCCACGATGGATTATCATGGTGTAAGATTGCATTTTGTACTTCTTGTTAGTCATACTTAGACCACCTGTACTTACCTTACATCATGCTATAGTTTAGAAGGAATCAACTGGAAAATCAAGCTCGACTCATTAACTAGCATCCATTTTTTATATGAACATAAACAAATGCATCAATTTAGCACATGACATGCAAATTGCATTCACATTTCACTTGTAAGCTTAGTATTTTGATTTGTCAAATTTAAACATTTTAGAGTAGTTCGTGTTTGTAACTAATATCGCAAGATCAAGTATTCGTTAACAAATTAAAATCTACTCCTTCAATCTATTCTTTTCCTGTTTCCTCTAGAAGAGTTGGGGGTGTAAATAATCTCTTCTAAATGGAAATTATGTGGACGAGCGTATTCTTTTGTAGCTATTGCCACTTCTGTTGCTGCAGAAGCAGTCGTTGCCGCTGCTGAGGTCGTTCGTCTCACCGCTGCAGCTTGTAACTCCGGTAAATCAAAGGAAGAGATTGCAACTATAAGAATACAAATAACTCTTCGAGATACTTGGTATGATGACTAACTTCTCATGTAATTTAAGCTTGCATAACATGATCACACATTTGGACTTTTCCCCCTATTATATGGCTGATTTAATTATTTATCCTTTTTCCCCCTCTTCTCGTGAGTCTATGATTGTTGTTTGTCTTGTATATAGACTTACCAGATCTTGTTTTACTTGGTGATTAGTATTAGTATAATCCAAAAATGGGTGAAAAATGCTCAGTATAGTCATCTTTGAAGGGGGAAACTCCAAATTGCAAAATTCTCAGTTTAGATTCTTCATAATTTTGCAACATTATTAATAAATCTCACTTTTTTGCTCAACTCTGTGAAACTTATGATTTTGAGGGACCTGGTAATTAGTATACTGAAAAATCATATGCTGGTTTCTTAAGTTTGTTGATTATAAATCAGTTCATGCCTTATTCTCTATAAATAAATATTGCAAACAGTTTCTGATACACTATTGTTTTTCCTATTTTATACAGGCTAGGAGAGCATTGAGGGCGTTGAGAGGATTAGTGAGGTTGAAGACAATGATTTAAGGGCAATCTGTTAAGAGAAAAGCGACATCCACCTTAAGGTGCATGCAGACTCTACCTTGTGTTCAATCTCAGGTTCGTGACAGAAGAGTTAGGATGTCAGAGGAGAATCAGGTGCTCCAGAGATAGCTCCAACAGAAGCATGACAAAGAGCAGGAGAAGCTCAAAGCATCTTTTGTAAGTACACTCGATGGTTTGCATTTCCATATATGTATGCCATTTGTTTCCTACAATATCCTTGAGTTCTACATCATATTTCATCATCATCTGCTTTAGGTGATCCCATTGTTTTATATTTTCTTTTTTTTCCATTTAGAGGTGTTTTTATCTTGGGTTCTGTGAGAAATTATGGGAGAAAAATATATTATTGAATTGTGTATATACATTATTACATTGAGACTTATTTAAACTTGTTTGGTAGTGTAAGCACATGCCCCTTCTTTACAGTGGCACTACACACTTTTGTTCTATCAGCACTTGCATTACCTATGAGCTTGGTAGTGTAGTTAACAATGCCCCATTATATCTATAAACTACTGTAAGTTGAAATATATTTTTGATACCTTTATGTTCCACTTCATAATGCATCATTTGAGTTGTCATCCTCATTATATTAACATGAAAAATTTGTGGCTTTCTTCTTCTAATTTGTTGGAATCTTCTTCTGTCATATGGGTATCGAAAATATTTTGATCATGAGCGGGTTGAAGGAGATGATGGTCATGGAAATATTTGAAGAGTTCGTGTTCGTATTACATAGGAGATGGAATTTAACAATATTTTAGTCTTGTATTAAGCACTTTATTAACGCTTTGAATGATTATCCATTTTGAGAATACTTTGTACAATAGATTCTAGCTATTTAATGTATATTTTTGGTGTTATTTAAATTCTTAGGCCATTTCATCGGTGCACTCAATTTACAATATTGAAATTAAATTGCTAAAAAAAATCCCGCCAAATAAATTGCCAAAAAAAAATCCAGTCGAATTTAATTTTCTCGCCATATTAAAATTAATTATTAATTTAATAGAAATTAAAAATAATTGAATCAAAATTTAAATCTATGTGACGGGTAAAAACCATCATCTGTTTGTGACATTTGTGTGACGGGTAAAAACCGTCACATATCGTGTGACGGTTCCAGAACCGTCATCTGTTTGTGAAAGTGGATAAGATGACACTTACAGGAACTGTCATCTTAGGGGTTAGATGACGGTTTTTACCTGTCACCGTAGTGTGTTTTTGTTGTAGTGCATGTCAAGCAAGGTTCGGTTTCTCTTCTCGGCAACACCATTCATCTGTGGTGTTCCAGGAGGTGTCCATTCAGAATGAACTCCATATAGCTTTAAGTAGTCAAGAAATTCCTTACTCAAGTATTCACCCCCTCTTGATACTCTTTGAGAGTTGTTTCTCCACTTCACACTTAAACTCCTTACACTTTTCAAAAGCCTCAGATTTGTGTCTCATAAGATACACATATCCATACCTCGTCAAGTCGTCTGTAAAAAGTTATAAAGTATGAGAAACCTTCTCTAGCTTGAGTAAAAAATGGTCCACATACGTCCGTATGTACCAACTCAAGAACCTCCTTGGCACGGATCCCTTTTTTTCAGAAAGAGGTTTAATGGTCATCTTATCCTTCAAACAGGATTCACAGTTACCATAAGATTGTAAGTCAAATGGTTCGAGGTAATTTAATTTCCTCAGCCGTTCAATCCTCGTTTCATTGATATGACCAAGTCTGCAATGCCAGAAGTAGGTAGAATTTCTTTCATTTAACTTAGCTCTTTTATTTTGTACATTGAAAATTTCCCTGCGGCAGTTTAATGTATACAATCCATTCACAAGAGGCTCAATTCCATACACAATATTATCAAAAGCCAAAATCATATTGCCATTATTAATGCTTGAGGAAAAGCCCTCAGTGTCAAGTACAGGAATGGAAATATTGTTCCTTGGCAAAGAAGGAATATAATAACAATTGTTCAACATTAAAATTTTGCCAGAAGGTAAATATAGTCTATAGGTTCCCACGCGCTCAGCACCAACTCGTGCTCCGTTTCCGACGCGCAGGTCCACCTCTCGAGGCATGACCTTCCTGCTATCAGTTAGCCCTTGCATATTTGTACAAATATGTGAGCCACGAGCGGTATCTAGTACCCAGTAATGAGAATCATTTATAGACAGATTAATTTCAATTACAAACATACCTTTTCCAGTAGAGGCTGAGGCACCTGGTGCCATTCCTCCGCCTGGAGCAGTACAATACTTTCTCCAATGCCCCTTCCTGTTGTAATTCATGCAAACATCCAATGTCGGCAGTTTCTTCTTCTTCTTCTTCGCTCCTCCATTGGGCTTTATTGCTGGGGCCGTAGCCACAGCTTTGCCCTTCTTCTTTTGTTGTGGTCCCTTACCTTTCGATTTGGGATGAGTAGAAGAGCCAACCAAAATACTGGTTTGCTCCGGGAGGTCGAAGTTTCGAAGGTTTTCAGCATATTATGCAACTCCGGCAATGTCTCTTTAGTTCCATTCATATTATAATTAACTACGAAACTCTCAAACGACCTTGGAAGTGAATGCAGGATAAGGGTGGTGGAGACTCTGTCATGAAACTTTATATCGATGGAAGCCAACCTTTCTATGAACTCAATCATTCTCAACACATGTGGAGACACCTGGCCCCCTTCATTTAGCTTACATTTGAAAAGTTCTATGAGCAGGTCATACTTCATTGTCTGAGACTGCGAATCATAGAGAATCTTCAAATATGCTAACATTTCGTTGGGCCCCATGTGCTCATGCTGTCTTTGCAATGGTGGTGACATAGAAGACAACATTAGACATTGAGCTGAAGTGGCGTTCGCATAATGTTTCTCGTAAGAAACCTTATCGAAAGTGGCATACTCAACAGAGTCCTCCGCAGAAGCTGTAGGAAATACCTTGTCCAATGTATATTCAATCTTTTATTGTCTCAGGACAATTCTTACATTCCTGAGCCAGTCTATGAAATTGGGTCCAGTTAATCTGTTGGACTCCATAAGCATTTTCAACGAAAAACTCGACATTCTGAAGATATGAAGATATAGATAGAATAGGAAAATGCAATCAACATTCATTCTCCTAATGTCACGACTCCGGCTCGCTGATCGTGCCCTACCCAGGCACCCTCACGTATACATCGAGAATAGCAATGAACATACATAAGCTCATAAGTGCTAGACAGTAAGCATCAACAGGCTAGCCGATAAGGCCACCTTCCGAAAAATATACATAACCCATAAACAACAGTTACATCTTTTTTTTTCTTTACAACCCAATACACAAGACATGACTACAGACCTCTAAGAATAACAACTGTGACGGGACAGTGCCCCGCCATACCCCTGAATGTACAACAACCGACAATACCAGGGATCTGAACCAAAGCTAAGCCTCCGGAGTAATGGAGCTTCTCAACAGCTGAACAGTGATCCTAAGAGTGAGAATCATCAACTCAGATAACTCTACCGCGGCATTTAACGCAGCCCCAAGGAGGTCGATAACAGTACCAAGTATGTGAAACTGAAAGTACTGTAATGAAATCATATAGTCTAAAATAAAGCTGGAGACTTGTATGCTGACCAAAATAACAGTACACTGTGTCTTACTAATAATGAGAGTGGACGAGAATAAACTTTGCCGGTTTTAAAACAGGAAGCTCATGATTAACCTAGGGCCATCCGCTCGTAGTATCATTCTGAATTCTACTCCTGGGACTATTTCACCCGCATAGGCCGTATGGACCCGCATGAGGTAATTTCCTCGCATAGACTGTATCCGCCCGCATAGGTCGTATGGACCCGCATGAGGTAATCTCCTCGCATAGGACTGGTTCACCCCACATGGGACTATTTCACCCGCATGAGCCCTACGGACTCGCATGAGGTATTCCTCGCATCGTGGGGAGCAAGTCCACGGAATATGCAAATGCAACAAGTCTGGGGGATGACCCCGTAATGAACAATACATCACTAGCACAACCGACTATCATACATAACATAAGCACCACCGACTTATCATACATAACATAAGCACCACCGACTTATCATAATTATCATAAGCAAGTTAAGACATCCCCAAACTTCTTATTAACCTTAATTATTATGCACTTTCATTTTATTTTACTTAAGACACTAACCTGTCATTAAAAATCCGGGAATTTAACCCAAAGTACTATGGACCTTATCCTTTCAAAAATGACTCTTTCGCGTATAAAATCCCCAAGATACTAACACCCGTAGCATCAAGGCTTGTCTACATTTTAAACAAGTCACTACACCTTTTAGAAATACATTTAGGCTTCTAAATCACGTGACTTTTTACTTTAAAACTTTAAACAATTGATGCCTTTAAATCAATTTGTCTTTCTTCATTTCAAGTAATTTATCTTCGCTTACATTACTAGAGTAAACTATTCTTTTAACTTTCCATAAAGTTATTATAACCAACTTCCCATAAAGCCGTTATACTAACTTTATGCTTTAGAAACTAAGACATCTTTAACCTTTCATAAAGCCGTTATAACTAACTTCCCATAAAAGCCGTTATAACTCTTTATGTTTTAGACAAATTCATTCTTTTATAACCAAGAGACTTATTCTATTTATAACAAAGTATCATATACTTTCAAATCAAGTTACATAACTTCCAAAATACTTCAAGTCTCTTAACTTTAGAACTCAAGTTACATAACTTTCAAAATACTTCAAGTCTCTTACTTTAGAACTCAAGTTACATAACTTTCAAAATACTTCAAGTCTCTTACTTTAGAATAGCTCAAGTAATCAATACTTTCCAAATCAAGTATTCTATACTTTTCAAGTCAAGAAATCTTTCCATGTAACCTCAAGTCACATATACTTTTAAAAGCCAAGTCACCTCACTTTTCGAAATCAAGGAAAAGGATGCCAAAATGAAACCAAATTCATTTTAAACATGTACGTCCACCGTACTATACATTTATAAAACTCATGCTCAAGAAGATAGGGAAAATTCCACATACCTCTTTGACTTAATCCACTTGCCAAGCTGAATATGCCGCACGTAGTATGTCAACCTATAATGAACATAATACGTCTATCAACTTCTAGTTTCAAACGTAGAATATTCTAAGCGTAAAGTCACTTAATTCTACGAAAAACCGGACAACAGTTCCTTTGTTTCTACGTACTTTTCCACCTTTTTCAAGGCCCGAAAATCAATAACTAAATGCCACATTTAAGGCTCAACAATCAGTTAACCAAAGGGGATTACACGCCTTACAATACATGTAAAATTCTGCCCCACAATATATACAAAATAGTCCAATAGTCAATGCCATTCTCGGCTAATATTGTCACGACCCGAACCCGGGCCCGTGACTGGTGCCTTACCCGGGCACCCAAGTAGACATACATCAGAGTAATCAGCGGAATGTAAAACAATACATGATATAATATGAAGTGAAAACAGTTTATCTGAGAGAAGTTGCCTTTCGGCATATATATAAAAACATGAATCCGAACAGTTATATCCCTTTTACAAACTCTGCCCACAACAGTACTACAGACCTCTAAGAATGATATAACAACAATGGCGGGACACGGCCCCGCCATACCCCTGAATGTAAGTACCTACAACGACAGTGGACTATACCAAGATAAGCCTCCGGAGAAACGGAGCTTCCCAAACGCTGAACTGTGACCCTAAGAGCGAGGATCAACATTGGTGTACCTCTACCTGCGGCATGAACGCAGCCCCCCGAAGGAGGTCGATAACAGTACCAAGTATGTGAAATCAAAAATACGTAAATGAAATCATAGTAGTCTATATAAAGCGGGAGACATGTATGATAACCAAACTACAATTCCTGATAAATAAGCGAATATGTCAAGTCGTGACTCACGCCCTCAAAGTCATCACTCAAATATAACTATGGGTCTCACACCCACAACACCAATCATGCCCGTGGAATACCTTCCTCACTGCCGGCAGTCTATGATATAAAAGCACCAAGGAATACACATGAACACCAGGTCCCACCTGTGTCATAATAAAACCGTACGGGGTAAGTACGAAGGCATAGCCGACTACTAAAACCCACAGTACCAACAAAATCATAAATTGTATCACGAGGTCTGTCTAGACCGCCACATGATCGGCCGCCACTCGCTCGCAGATCAAATGTGCGTCTAATCTCGAACTTCCCGCACTCGCATAGGCCACTCACATAGGCCCGCATGAGGTATTCCCGCATCGAGGTAGCTACTCCCCAAGATCGCCCCGACTCGCGATGCTGGCCACATGCATCGCGTGACCACAAAGGTCGCGACACTAACCGGAACTCGTAGTTCGCATAGGTCCTCGACCCGTATGAGGTATTCTCGAATCATGGTCCCAGACCGCCTGAGTCTACCCCGCATCGGAGGGAAGCTTAACCCCCGGTATCATTTCAAGAGGTGAGTGATATAATACTAACATAACATCTTATCGTTAAACAACATAAGCACAACAAGGGAAACCCCTTTACACAAACATCACAAGATACTAACACACGTAGCATCCTAACATGTTTACTTATCAAAGCAACAAGAAAGTATTACAAGGCTATCACAAACCAGCACAATCAAGTTATTCACACAAGGTACTTTCTACTATGTTAACAAGTTCGGGTTTTTATCCCCAAAGTACTTCATACATTAACTCTTTAAAAGATCCGTTTCTTTCACAAAAGTCACACAATACCCGTAGTATAAAAATAGAGTGACTATCTCTTTAAGTAAACCAAAACGCTTTCCTTTGTAAAATCAAGTAACAACATTATTTTCCAAACGTTCAAGTTTGCCTAATTTCAAACGCTCAAGTTTCTCATTTTCGAAAGGTTTCGTAGTTCATAGTTTTAATCACTTAATAATATAATTCTCCTTTAAAACAATTTGAGAAACATATGCCTTATGTGTGAGTAGGTTATTCTTGTTCATAACAATCTTATTAAAGCAGCCACGATCTAGGAAATGTAATATCATTTTGTCTCATCTTAGCTTCTATGCAGATGGAGGTTTCTACTGGTTTTAATAATACTTAATTAGTCAATACATTTCCCTTTATTAACGCTGCAGTGGTTCGTTCGATACTTATTCGATTTTCAAATCAAGAAACATTATTCCTTTTAAAAACCAAGTACTCATTACTCACGAATGAGGTTTCACACTTTTTAACAAAACTCATATTAAATTAATTAAGTCAAGTCTCTTATCTTTTAAGATCAAGTCTCTTAACTTCTGAAATCAATAAACCATTCTTTTTATCTCTCTTAAGTCGTTATACCTAACTTCCCATAAAGCTAGTATAACTCTTAAGCTTTTAAAACCAAGTATTACTCTTCTTTCAAAAAGGTTTCTTAACTCTTTTGAAATACTTCAAGATTCTTATTATTAGACTCAAGTCAAAAGACATCGCAGTAAAAACCACGTTCAGTTAACACACGTACGTCTACCGTACTATTATATATTCTTTTAAAATATCATGCTCAAGAGGATAGGAAGAATCACATACCTCGCGACGATTATCGACAATTAGCAAAACGCTCCACCGCTATAACCCGGCTAGCCTTGTCCACCCTTCAAGTAGAACATGCTACTTGCAGAACTTTCAACCTATAACGGTTATATAAGTCTATCAATGTCTAGACTACTCTGTAGAATATTCCAAGCAGAGGGTTCTCTATTCTACGGAAAATCGGGCAGCACTTCCCTACCCGTTAAACTACACAAGTCTACTGCAAATACAGTCCTATGTAAGTACAGTTTAATTCTTCTTCTTTAATATCCTTCTATGTATCTTATATACATCTCTATACTACTACAGTATGTAATTTCCAATTACAATATAAGGACAAGAGTATTTACCTCGATAAGCCCAAAATTATCCAAGTTTAAATGTCGATCCTGAGCAACGTTTAGCTCCTACTCTTGGCGCTCCAACCCGCTCCAAACAACCCTTAGAAGTTCTACGCAACTTCTTCTTAATACTTCAAACAACTATGAAGATTTTCCTTTGGGTTTCGTTTTTGTGACTGAAGGGAAGTATAATAGTATTTCTGGGCTTTTAGTATAGGTGTAACCTTGGAATACTACAAGGTATTTGGGCCAAGGTATTTTGGAATAGTAACAATACTTGGAGAATACTTTTCTACCAAGGGGGGGGGTGTATTTCACGAGAACAACTCAAGGTAGGGGGGGGGGTACTTTCGGCTAGCACCACAAAGGAAGGGGGGGAGTACTTCTCGGCCAAAAGGCCTCACAAAGGGGGAGGGGTGCTCTTTGGACGAGAGCAACAAGAAGGGGGGAGGATTTTCAAGACTTAGAAAATGTTTGTGGATGAAGAAGTCTTCAACAAAGGGGGGTATTTATAGGGAAACCAATGGCCAAGATCAAGAAAAGTGGTGGGCAAGTGGAGGGTGAGGATTTGCCCAAGTGACCCTAGCCATCTACTCCTCAATTCACTCCAAACATTGACCCATGGTTTAGGCAACAAAACATGGCACAAAACGTGCCCCCTTTCGGCCACCAATCCGCCAACTTGAGGGTGACAAGTGTCGCCCTCTCGTTGGTCCAAAATATTTCATCTCTCGGAAAAATCCGCAAAAATTATTAAAGTCGCAACCGTAGTTTTCCCCTCGCAAAGTTTGGAAAACGTTTCGTCGGAAAACAATTCTTTTCGTGGGTTGTGAACAAAATTTTCGTCCCTTGCCTAACTTAAGGCTTAAACTTTTATACGTACTCCCTTACGTACATACTCTGGAAATACGGGGTATAACAAATATGAACAACAATGCAAAGTCTATTCCAATTCTAGTTCAATCTATATTGTCGTTCCAACATGTTATATAGTCGCAACCAACTTTAACAACTATAATCTCCTCTTTATATAACATGCGACGACTAAAACTAATAACTAAATTGAATTACAATCTTAAAGGCAAATCATGCTAGTTTCGGATTTTAGGCTTCCAACATTCCATAACACTTATCAATCTTCATAATATATATCACATGATCATTTCTAACTTATTATAACATGGAATCTTCAATTACAATAGTAAGACGAAGATTTATACCTCAAATAAGCCCAAACATCATCCAAGACTTCAAGTCGATCCTTAACAACTTTTAGCTCCTCTTCTTATGTTCCAATCCACTCCAAGCACTCCTTAGAAGCTCATAACCAACTTCTCTTCAATTTCCAACTTCAAAATTGAAGAACACCTTAGGTTTTCACCTTGCGACTAACGTGAAAACGTAGTTTTTCTGGGATCTTTCTATTGAGATATCCTTGTAATACCCTTAGGAACCTTGGTTTAAAGTATTGGGATTATTGAACCACAAACGAAAAATTTGTTCTTCCAATTGAGGCTCAAAGCCGAGAGCTTCCCCTCAAGAACAATAATGTTTGTGAAATTTTCTAAGTGTTGAGAATTAGTCTTGCTACTAGTGTAATATATAACACATCTAAGGGACAAGATTAATACACTTGAAGGGCTAGGATTGAGTCAAGAATGTCAAGCCAAGTTTGACCCTTGACTTGGTCCATTTTTAATCAAGCTAAATATTTGCTACACTAGCCATAAATTTCGTCCAAGATGAATCATGTGGAGGGTGACACGTGTCTCCCTCCCATTGGTCCATAATATTTCGTTTCCCGAAATTTCCATAATTGGTCAAAATATCGGAAACCTCATGGGCCCCACAAAAACGTAAAATCTCTCGGGTGGCCCCCACATATCCAACTCTGTAAATAAACTTTCATAATTACGATAAATTCTAAACGTCTCAAATAGCAAATTTGAGAACCCAATTCTCATTAACGAACAATTTTCTTTCCCGAGGTTCGGAAGATTTTTCCTTTGAAAAACAATTCTTTCTTCGTTCAAATTTATAAGTCTTGTGCTCTCACTCTATTCTCGTATACATGTCCTGGAACTACGGGGTGTAACATTATTCCCCCCTTAGAAACATTCGTCCCCGAATGTTCCTTCGAGGTTCCATCTTGTTATACCCCGTATTTCCAGAGTATGTACGTAAGGGAATACGTACGAAAGTCTTGCCTTAAAGATAAGCCTTGGACGTTTTATTTTGTACACAACTCACTAAAAGAATCGTTTTCCGACGAAATGTTTCCACAGCTTTCGTAGAGTAAATTCCGGCTATGCCATTTCTTATTTTTGCGGATTTTTCCGAGAGACGAAACATTTTGGACCAACGGGAGGGCGACACTTGTCACCCTCCAATTGATGGACTTGAAATCGTCCATTGGGACGATTTGGACTAGGAGGAGCACGTTTTTTGTGCCTTGTGCACAAGTCAAGGAGTTGGTAGGATATTTGTGTATAGTTAATCCTCACCCTACACTTGCCTTGCACTTGTCTAAATCTTGGCCATTGGTTGGCCACTTCTTGACCTATAAATACCCCCCTTAAGATGAAGAGTTCTTCATCCACAAATTACTTTCCAAGTCTTGAAAAATCCTCTCCTCTCCCTTTGTAGTCTTCTCGTCCAAAACACCTCCCCCTCCCCTTGTGAAGGCCCTTGGCCGAATACCCCCCTAGCCTAGCCAAAAATCTACCCCCCTCCCTTGGTAGAAAAGTTACCTTCTTGTATCGTTATAATGCCCAAAATACCCTAGCCCAAATACCTTAGTACTTAGTAGAAGTTGTGAAGAACTTCTAAGGTTCTTGGAGCATACAACTTAGGAGCAAAACCTTGCTCAGGCGCGACTTTTTCTAGGATATTATTGGGCTTACCGAGGTAACTAATCCTAACCCTCTTTTGAATTAGAATATATATACTGTTGTAGTATAAGGATAAGTATAAATACTTAGAAGTATATCACAGAATAGAATTGAACTGTTAATCACTTAGAAGGGTTTAAAAGAAGAATAATCAAATCAGATTACATAGGATCGTTTCACATGAACTTATATAGCTCACCGGGTAGGGAAGTGTTGCCCGACTTACCGTAGAATTATGAACCCCCTGTTTAGAATGACCTTCCGAGTAGTCTTTAATAGATATCTGTGACTATTATAGGCCGACTCTGCTACGACATATTCAACTGGCGGTGGTTTTCACGAAGGTATGTGATTCTTCCTAAAGCATGATATTTTACAATATAACTACGGCAATGTCTTTGACTTAAGCTGAATAATACTTACGGCAATGCCTCACGCTTAAGCTGAATAATAAAGAATCAAAACATTTCAAAAGACTAATGAATCATATTAATGTGAACTAATTGGTTTTAAAAGAAGCTTAAGAGTTATACTAGCTTTATGGGAAGTTAAGTATAACCACTTAAGATTGATAAAAGAAATGAGTTTGCCTATGTGTTTATAATGACTTATATTGTGAAAAGAATAATAAGATGGTTTGATAAGTAGACATGATATGATGCTATGTGTGTTAGTATCTTGTAACGTTTGTATAAGTGAGTATCCTTGTTGTGCTTATGTTGTTTAAAGATAAGTTGTTATGTTAGTATACTATCACTCACCTCTTGAGATGATACCGGGGGTTAAGCTGCCCTCCGACGCGGGTAGACTCGGTGATGCAGGACCATGATTCGAGAATACCTCATGCGGGTCCAGGGGCCTATGCGGAGCTACGAGTTCCGTGTTAGTATGCGGGTTATGCCTCATGCGGTCTGTGGCCATGCGACAGCGAGTCCAGCGATGCCGAGGAGTAGCTACCTCGATGCGGGTTATACCTCATGCGGGCCCATGTGAGTGGCCTATGCGGACTCGAGTTCGAGATTAGGCTTGCGGAATGATGATGGGGCGAGTGGCCCTGTTCGATCATTCGCAGCCTAGAAAAGACTCATTCTGATTACCTATTGTTGCTCTTGCTTGTGATGTGGCACTATGCGTTTCCTCGTTGTTTCCTACATATTTGTAAACCGGTTTTAAAATGATATGTTTTCATTTAAGTACTTTACAGCTGCATACTTAGTACTGTTGTCTTGACCTCCTTCGGGGCTGCGTTCATGCCGCAGAGGCAAGCAGTGCTAGATCCGCATCCTTAGGATCTCTACTTTGGTGTCGGAGCTCCATCTCTTCCGAGGCTCTACTTTTGGTATGATCTCCTGTTGTAGATAGTTTGTATCGAGGGTATGGCGGCCCTGTCCCGCCATAGTTGTATATTTCCTTAGGTGCAGAGTCATGTTGCGAAGGTCGGATGTAACTGCTGAACTATGATTATATAATATGCCGAAAGGCGATGTTTTCTCACATAAACTGTGTCTTATTTTATAAACTGTTTCATGTCTTGTTTTATATTTCCGCTGATTTCTCTGATGTAT
Source organism: Przewalskia tangutica (assembly GCA_029844215.1). Taxonomy (NCBI): domain Eukaryota; kingdom Viridiplantae; phylum Streptophyta; class Magnoliopsida; order Solanales; family Solanaceae; genus Przewalskia; species Przewalskia tangutica. The sequence continues at coordinate 30,503,444 of CM056728.1, read as the reverse complement.
GACTACTTGGGTGCCCCGGTAAGGCACCAGTCACGGGCCCCGGAACGGGTCGTGACACATCTAAACGGATATTGGCATAGTTCCTTGACTTTACCCAACATAATCACACTTGCCATACATGGCCACATAACAATACTTATGCTAAAACGTCAATCTGGACTCCAAATGTCGACGTCGGTTATCTGCATAAAGCTTATGTTGACGCTGAGCTTTATTAATAATCTTTCCTAAATAAGTTTCGCCTTATCCACAGCCCGCTGAATCAAGTCTGGGCTAATTAACTGAACCTCGCCTACGTCGAACCAACCAATCGGCGATCTACACTTCCTTTCATACAAAGCCTCATACAGGGCCATCAGAATACTGGAATGGTAGCTATTATAGTACGTAAACTCAACAAGAGGCAAATAATCCTCCCAACTACCCCTGAAAACAATAACACAGGCCCGCAACCTATACTCAAGTGCCTGGATAGTACGCTCAACCTGTCCGTCGGTCTGAGGGTGAAATGCAATACTGAGACTCACCTGTGTCCCTAATCCCTTCTGGAAAACCTCTAGAAGTTATCCGCAATCTGAGCTCATCCATCTGACATCATAAATGTAGGAACCCCGTGCAGTCTCACAATATCTCTGCTATACAATCTAGCATAATCCTCAGCCGAGTATGTGGTCCTGACCGGAAGAACATGGGCTGATTTCGTCAGCCTGCCTACAATAACCCAAATGGAATCACACTTCCTCTGAGTACGAGGTAACCCTGTAACCAAAATACATGTTTATCACCTCCCACTTCCTTGTCGGAATATCAATCGCCTGCAATAGCCCACCGGGCTTCTGGTGCTCAACCTTGACCTGCTGACAATTCGGACACTGAGCAACAACTCTGCTACGTCCCTCTTCAGGCCATCTTACCAATACATACATCTGAGGTCATGATACATCTTAGTCGACCCCGGATGAATAGAGTAACGAGCACTGTGTGCCTTTCTTAAAACCCGCTGACAATTCCTGCAGCACCGGGCTCACACAATCTATCCTCATATCACAACACCCTATCCGGTGCTACCCATACAGGTCCTACTTCTCTTGGAGAGTCGTATCACAATTTCGTCCTAGAACTGGATCCTTATACTGTCGCCTCTTCACCTCCTCAACGAGGGAAGACTCGGCAACCTCCTGAATCTGAGCTCCACTATCATGCTCCCGTAGTTGCCGGGAAATACAGGTTGTTACCTTATCGCGTTACATGCGCACACGACCCAGCCAACCACTCAAAGTGTTACCATAATAACCTAACCCTCTATTCCCTCAGACCTCAGGAGGGGTTAGAACTGTAGTCGTATTCAGCTTATCTTCCAATAACTGGAAGCCTTTCTCATACTTCCGAAATATTCGGGGATATAATCTCAATTAAGATTTCTGTTTCCATTTCTCTGTTGCAACTGAATTTGGTCACTAAACTTAGATTCAATTCCTTTCCTTGTCTCATGACTAAGACTTCCTGCCAATCGCACTTTAGGGGGAGATTTACTTGATCTCGTCAAGTAGTAATCCCATTATTCTCTCCCAGCTCATAAAGCTTATAGTCAGGTGTTCAACCTCAATTCATGGTATTACATAAATCAATGGCTTGTCAAGATTTCTTATCGTTCGAGTGTCTACTCGTCTTACCTTTATTTTTCATTACAAGTTGCCCTAGGGTTTCTTACCTTCCCATATATATATGGTCTGACCCGTCATTACAGGTTTGCCACCTATCGTCGAGGTGTTCCTAACTGCCCATTATTTCTAATGGTCTTTACACTAGTCTGGGTAATTATGCCTTGGGAAACCTTCATAACTGTAATTACATTCTCCTTATTATTCTGGTCATAACCCTTCATCATACTAATTACTAACCCAAAATATTTCTACCTCGCTCCTGGGTCATACATTTCCATTTATGCTTATAACCATCATTTATATCCTTAAGACACATCCTCGACCATTTCCTAATGTCGTTCTCAATTACCCCAACACTATACCTTTTTCCAAGGTTATTTAAAATTGTAACTTATTGCATAACGAAGCTGGGGACTTTACTAGTCCCATATCTATGGCTTAAATAAAAGGGTACGCATAACCCTTAATAATGCGTACAACTTATCCTGTTACGTGGGGGGAGAGAGCTTATCTCCCTTTCATAATCTTTCCTTGAAGTTACAACCCTACTCACAGGGTCCTCTTGCGGTCTTATATATATCTAATCATCAAGCACCGCCTTAAAAATCGTGTAGATTCTCAAAACGCACCAATGATGTCTTCGGTTTTCCGCAGGAAGCACTCGTACTTATCTTATTCTTGCCTTGCGCATTTTCCTGAAATCATTCGGGAAGTCGTGGCCTTGACCGCCACACTATACAACTCCAAGCACCACCAAGGGCACTTAACATAAAATCCTGCAATGATCGTACGTTCTTATCTCCGTCTCTTAGCTTTCAAATTCACGTACTTCATACTTCCAACATCAATTTATTTACTTCAACCGAACAAGTCACATAGACTTACTAAAATCAAGTTTGTCAATTGTATATCATCACCGGGCAATCCTTAAGTACCCGCTCAACTACAACCTAAACACCCACTAGTGTAGCTACCTCGAAAGGTCATTATAGACTCCGGCTCTATTCCTTTACACTTGTTTGCTCTCTTTCTTACTAGTCGTACTCTTTACGTACTCCCAAACTTAGTCTAGCATACGTACATAACCTCTATACTGATTCTGGCCTCCAATCTTTGGAGTTACTATTCAAAACAATAAAAGGCCATTTCCGGCTCTCACAACCCGGTTCCGGTGGAACGCGTCCACGAACCCGTAAAACGATTAACTAGACTTGGGCCTTGCACCCTCATGACCCTGTCACGTAGCGGGACTACTACCAACTGATCCCACTCCATATCCGGCTATGGGGAGACCCGTAATAGGTCCTCAACCCTACCCACCGTCGTACTTAACTCTACCCTTAGTCTGAATTAAATCTTATGCCCGAGAAGGCCTCATATACTTAAGGTCTCGGCGGTTATCACTATTCTTAGGCTCACAATTCCCATGCTCCAAACCTATCTTATTAGTCCCCCCCATAAACGGGTAAAATAGCTTCTCATAAACTCTCAATCGGGGTGCCTTAATCATAACAACCATAATTACTCCATACGGATCTCATCCGTACAATTCTCTTAAGCATACCACGTAGCTTAATCTATTAACATAGTCTTCCATTAAGTACCTTAACAGGACTTTTTAAGGGTTCATTACCCTATCAGACAACTCATCATTTCCTAATTATATCAAATTAGCACATAAACCTTGATGAGAATTCATTAACCGCTTCATACCTTTCCGGTATCTATTTAGTCCTTACCAATTTCTGGTAATCTTTAAGCATTCTAGGCAACCCATATGTGACCCCCCATACATAAATCCGTATAGTTGTACGTCATTAAACCAACTATACAACAATTATTACCAACCTGGATACGCAATCCACATAATCTTTCCTGGGTCACTGCTGCCTTTCTCGTAGCTACAATCAACATAACTCGTTAGGGAGAGACGACCCTAACAAGACAACTCTATCGCACGATCTCAGAGTGAGAAGAATGGAAACCAATCATAAATGTCCCGCAGCCTCCTGGTCATAGATGTGGTGCACAACACACCGATAACCAAGAATCTACTAGACACGGTCTGTAGACACTTTTCGAGGACTAACTGCTCTGATACCACTTTTTTCACGACACGACCCCGGGCCCGCGACTGGTGCCCTACCTGGGAACCCTCACAGGTATACATCAGAGAATAGCAGCGGAACATACATAAGCTCATAAGTGCTAGACAGTAAGCATCAACAGACTAGCCGATAAGGCCACCTTCCGAAAAATATACATAACCCATAAACAACAGTTACATCTTTTTTTTTCTTTACAACCCAATACACAAGACATGACTACAGACCTCTAAGAATAACAACTGTGACGGGACAGTGCCCCGCCATACCCCTGAATGTACAACAACCGACAATACCAGGGATCTGAACCAAAGCTAAGCCTCCGGAGTAATGGAGCATCTCAACAGCTGAACAATGATCCTGTCACGACCCGAACCTGGGCCCGTGACTGGTGCCTTACCCCGGGCACCCTAGTGATACAACATCAGAGTAATCAGCGGAACATAAGACACAATATGAAATAATGCAAAGGAAACACATGCTTCTGAAGAAAAGTTGCCTTTCGGCATATATATAAATAACAACTCTTTCAAAATGAACAGTTTAATCCTTTTTACAAACCACGCCCACAACAAGATTACTGCACTTACGAATGATATGACAACAACGACGACGGCCCCGTCATACCTCGAATGTAAGCACCTACAACAACACGGGACTATACCAAGATAAGCCTCCGAGAAACGGAGCTTCCAAACGCCGAATCGTGACCCTAAGAGCGAGGATCAACGATCGGTGTACCTTTACTGCGGCATGAACGCAGCCGGCGAGGTCAAGACAACAGTGCCGAGTATGTGAAATCAAAATAAATCAGTAAATGAAATCATAGTAGTCTATATAAAGCGGGAGACATGTATGATAATCAAACTACGCTCACAATAAATCGCGATATGTCAAGTCGTGACTCACGCCTCAAAGTCATCACAATAAAACCGCATGAGGTAAGGGCGAAGGCATAGCCGACTACTAAGACCCACGATCAAAAATGCCATAAAGCGTATCACGAGGTCTTTCTGCACCGCACCACATGATCGGCGCCGCCACTCGCCCGCATTATCACGTCGCGGCCTATCCTCGAACTTACCGCAGCTCCGCATAGGTCACACACAGACCCGCATGAGGTATTCCTCGAGTCATAGTCACGCATCGCTCGAGGTATACCCCGCGTCGGAGGCGCCTTAACCCCAGATTCGCCTAGGCTCCCGCACCGCATAGTCTCAAAGACCGCATAGTCCCAACAGCATCGCATAGGAATCCCCGCATCGGGCTAAACACCGGAATGATCAATCCGGAGCATACCGCTGCTCGCATAGTCACAAGGATCGCATAGCCGATAGACCGCATCGGGTGGCAAGCCCTCGGTATAATAAGTCAAGGGGGTAGGTGATATAATAACAATACAATGGACTTACCATTTAGCAACGTAAACACAGCAAAAATGACCCCCCTTACATAACAACCACAAGATACTAACACACGTAGCATCCTAACATGTTTACTTATCAAATCAACAAGAAAGTATTACAAGGCTATCACAAACCAATACAGTCAAGTTATTCACACAAGGTACTTTCTACTAACAAGTTCGGGTATCTATTCCCAAAGTACTTCTTTCATTAAATCTTTTACAAGAATCATTTCTTTCACATAAGTCACACAATACCCGTAGTACAAAAAGAGTGACTGTCTTTTTAAGTAAACCAAAACACTTACCTTTGTAAAATCAAGTAACAACATTATTTTCCAAACGTTCAAGTTTGCCTAATTTCAAATGTTCACGTTTCTTATTTTAGAAAGGTTTCGTCGTTCATATTATTAACCACGTAATAATATAATCCTCTTTTAAAACAACCTGAGAAACATATGCCTTATATGTGAGTAGGTTATTTTTGTTCATAATCAATCTGATTAAAGCAGCCGTGATCTAGGAAATGTAATATCATTTTGTCTCATCTTAGCTCCTATGCAGATGGAGGTTTCTACTGGTTTTAATAATACTTAATTAGTCAAAACATTTCCTTTTATTAACGCTGCGGTGGTTTGTCGATACACATTCTGATTTCCGAAATCAGTAAAAATATTAACCCTTTTAAAAACCAAGCACTCATTACTCACGAATGAGGTTTCACACATAATTCACGTAATTCAATTAAGTTAAGTCTCTTATCTTACAAAATCAAGTCTCTTAACTTCTAAAATAAATAAATCATTCGTTTTATCTCTCTTAAGCCATTATACCTAACTTCCCATAAAGCTAGTATAACTCTTAAGATTTTAAAACCAAGTATTACTCTTCTTTTAAAAACAGTTCTTAATTCTCTTGAACTACTTCAAGATTATTATTATTCGGGCTTAAGTCAAAAGACATTGCATAACTACGCTCAATTAACACACGCACGCCTACCGCACTACATAGTTATACACATATCATGCTAGAAGAGATAGGAAGAGGTTCACATACCGCGACGATTATCGACTATTAGCAAAACGCTCCACGGCTATAACCCGGCTAGCCTGGTCCACCTTCTCAAGTAGCACATGCTACTCGCAGAACATTCAACCTATACAGTTTACACAAGTCTATCAAAGTCTAGACTACTCGGTAGAATAAATCTAGATGCAAGATCCTACGGGAAATTGGCGCACTCTTCCCTACCCACAACTACACAAGTCTATCAGAATACACCCAACGTAATTACAGTTCAGTTCTCATCTTTAAATTCAGGCTTAAGTCCAAAGACATTGCCACAAGCTATGTTCAGTTCTATATATAGTATACTTCAACTATATATTCCTACAACATGTAATATCCAATTACAATAGGGGGACAAGATATTTACCTTGATAAGCCCATAATTATCCAAGTATAATGTCGATTCCTGGGCAACGTTTAGCTCCAACTCCGTGCGCTCCAACCCGCTCCAAACCACCCTTAGAAGTTCTAACCAACTTCTACATAATACTCCAACTAACTATGGAGATTTTCCTTAGGGTTTGGTTTGTGCCAGGACGGGAAGTATAATAGTATTAGTGGGGTTTTTGTATAGGTATAACCTTAGAATTCTTCAAGGTATTAGGCTAAGGTATTTTGGGCATTATAACAATACTTGGTGAGTATTTGTACACCACAAAAGGGGGGTATTTTACGAAACAACTAGCAGTGGGTGTACACCCTCGCCAACCCCACTGGGGTACTCTCGCCAAGGGGGTGGACTCTCGCCACAAGGCCTCACAGGGGAGGAGGACGAGAACAATAGAGGAGTGGGAGGATTTCTAAGACTTAGAACATTTTAGGATGAATAAGTCTTCCAAAGGGGGTATTTATAGGTCTAGCAAAGGCCAACCAATGGCCAAGATCTTGCCAAGTGCAAGGCAAGTGTAGGCCAAGATCTTGCCAAGTGCACCTTATCCATCTACCACAAAAATATCCTACCAACCCTTGACCAAAACATGGCCCAAATCGTCCAAAGGACGCCCACCATTTCGCTAACGAGGTGCAAGTGGCGCCTCTTATTGGTCCAACACGCTTCGTCTCTCGGAAAAATCCGCAAAAATTAGAAATGACATAGCCTAATTTTCCCTACGAAAGCCGTGAAAACGCTTCGTCGAAAACGACTCTAACCGTGTTGTGCACAAAGGGAAATCGCCCAAGCCTATTTAAAAGTTCAATTTTTCTACGCACGCCCCACGCATACTGGAAATACGGTATAACATTCTCCCCTCCTTAGAAACATTCGTCCCGAATGTTCCTTCTAAGTCTTAAAACAAACGTGCGCCAGTATAGTCTTCACTACTATACTTACGAGAACACACTTGCCACACCTGGCCACAGAAACATCCGCGCAAAAATACCTCCATCCAAGTCCACGAGGAAACACCTCTAACATCACCACAAATACCTCTCCCCGGGGGTCAAAAATATACTTCTTTAGTCACTGATACCACTTTTGTCACTTTGTCGCGAGCCTTGCTCCGACGACCCAACAAATGGTACCGGGCTGCTTGCGATCCCTGAGGCATGCCCTACGGCCCTTCTCAGGATGTGCCATACGGAGAGCCACGGTTCGGGTCTGTTCCCGTGGTAGAGGCTCTGGCCTCTTTATACGCTCAGCCCCCCGAACAACAATACGAAAGACCGGACGTACTGCCTCCTAAGTCGGACGGCAATTGCTAACATATAGGCAACCTGGCCTATCCTTCACATGAACTCAAGAGGCCCAAAGTAACTCGGGCTAAGTTCCTTCTGTTTCCAAAACTCGTCACACCCTGCCCGGGGTGGTACTTTCAAGAAGACCGACCGTCGACCTGAACTCTAAGCGTCGCCGATTATCCGCACGATTCCTCTGAGCTGCCGTAACCTCTTCTAGACAAGCTTCACCCTAACCACGTACCGAACAAGCCTGAACCAACTATCTGAACCTTGCCAACATCGAACCAATCGACCGGCAACTTACACTTCCGCCCCCACAAGGCTTCATAAGGCGACATCCGAACACTGAAAAGGTAGCTAAAAACACTTCTCTCTACAGGAGACAACAATCCCCACAACTACCCCTGAAATCCAAACACTGGCCTGAGGGCGAATGCGATTCTGAGACTCACCTGAGTCCTTAACCCTGCCTGGTAAAACTTCCAGAAACAAAAACAGTAACACAGGCTCCACTGCGACATAAGGTAAAGGTAGGCACCCTGCAGCCTTACAACCTTTCTCGATAAATCAACATCGCCGAGTGAACGGTCCCGATCAAGAACACGATGGGCTGCCCCCATCGACCGACCACCGGCCGAACGCATCCACGAACTCGTATCTTTGGTTAACTAAACTGGGCCCAACACCCCGCGTGATCCCACCACCGGCGACCACCACAACCGACCCCACCAACAACAAAGTGTCGCGGTTGACCCGCAACGCGCCTCAACCCGACCCGCAACGCCGCACAATACTAGCTCCCGATCTGAACAATCTCACTAATCACGTTACGAAAACCTAGCGGTCTTCTTAGCTCAACTACCCTCTTTCATTCCACACTACTCCGGGACTTATCCCACAAACATAGCTCACGTGCACTATGCACTCTTCTAAGGGTCAAACATAAACATACGTCTTTTACTCGAGATGGCCTTACCTCTAAGGTCTCTACGTAAAAAAAACTCTAAGGCTCACACTTTCTCTATCCCCCAAAATCTTACTCGGTTAACCCACCATGATTTCTAATCACAACTAACACACTGCTATCCGAACATAGCACTTAAGGTATACTCACCTTATCACACATACTGATCTCTAGAGGGTTAAAGATATGCCTGAATCTACTGCTTCACTCCCCTAGTCGTTCTGATCAAACTCGCCTGCAGGCGATAGCTAAGGAAGGTGACGAACTACCCACCGATCTCAAGGCTAAGTCCTCCTACTAGGACACCTTTCGACATCAGACCCTGACGGTCATAGGTACAACAAGTACCAACTAAAAGACGACATTCCCGATGACGTCATCACATCGGAACCGGAAGCAATGGAGTTCTGACCAACTCCTGCATACCCCGAATGTCCTGAACCCGTGGAGGACCTCTCTGCACTGGTGGATGTGTATAATCTAATCCGCTGGTGAGGTGACTCGCCTTGAAAGTTACCAAAGGACCTTGCTGCTCTGGCCCTCTTCTCGTCCTTCGTTAACCCGCCGATCTCTACGCTTTCGCCGCGCATAAGCCCGCATACGTGCCATGCCAAGCTTCAATCAAGGATTACTCTTGCACAACCTTCTCTTAGGTAGTCATCAAGACTCGCGATACATCGGTATACTCTCGTAGCCAAATCCATAGCTAGTAATGTGGTCGCTTTGCAATCTATATTCTCTGTTCCCGGTCGTGGAACTGAAGGTTCAAATATCATGGCCGCAGTAGGAACTGCCGCCGCCGTGCTAAACTCTGCTGGGGCTAGTGACGTCGCAGAACTCCCCAAATGAAGCACCTAACTCAGGTGATGATTGGGCCTGTGCCTCAGAACCCTCTCGAACTCTACTCGCGGCTCCACGCTTTGCCCTCTGGGCGGGTTTCTACGCGAGGCATAACGGTAAGGGAAAGAATTTCGTTAGAGGGTCCAACTTACAACACAGCTCTAAGGCACGATCTCAGAGTGAGAAGAATAGAAACCAATCCTAAATATCCTATAGCCTCCTGATTATTGGTGTGGTGCACAACACACCGATAATCAAGACTTCATCGGATACGGCCTGTAGACACTTTCCGAGGATTAATCGCTTCGATACCACTTTTGTCACGACCGAACTCGCCCGTGGATCGTGCCTTACCCCGCACCCTAGTGATACAACATCGAGTAATCACGAACATAAGACACAATATGAAATAATGCAAAGGAAACACACGCTTCAAGAAAAGTTGCCTTTTCGGCATATATATAAATAACAACTCTTTCAAAATGAACAGCTTTAATCCTTTTACAAACCCCGCCACAACAAGATTTCATGCACTTACGAATGATATGACAACAACGACGACGGGGCCTCGCCATACCCCGAATGTAAGCACCTACAACAACAGGGACTATACCAAGATAAGCCTCCGAGAAACGAGCTTCCCAAACGCCGAATCGTGACTCCTAAGAGCGAGGATCAACGATCGTGTACCTTTACTGCGGCATGACGCAGCCGGGCGAGGTCGATAACAAAAATGAGTATGTGAAATCGAAAATAAATCAGAAATGAAATCATAGTAGTCTATATAAAGCGAGACATGTATGATAATCAAACTACGCCTACAATAAATCAGCAGTCATGTCAAGTCAGGGGCTAACGCCCTCAAAGTCATCACAATAAAACCGTACAGGGTAAGTACGAAGGCATAGCCGACTACTAAGACCCACAGTACCAAAAATGCCATAAAATGTATCACGAGGTCTTTCTGCATCGCACCACGATCGGCCGCCACTCGCCCGCAGATCACCGCGCGCGTCTATCCTCGAACTTACCGCACTCCGCATAGGTCACACATACCGCATGAGGTATTCTCGAGTCATAGTCACACGATCGCTCGAGGTATACCGCGTGACGGAGGCGGCTTAACCCCCAGATTCGCCAGGCTCCCGCACCGCATAGTCTCAAAAGACCGCATAGTCCCAACAGACCGCATAGGAATCCCCGCGTCGGGCTAAACACCCGAATGATCAATCTCGAGCATACCGCCGCTCGCATAGTCACAAGGATCTGCATAGGCCGTATAGACCCGCATCAAGGGTGGCAAGCCCTCGGTATAATAAGTCAAGGGGGTAGGTGATATAATAACAGTACAATGGACTTACCGTTTAGCAACGTAAGCACAGCAAGAATGACCCCCCTTACATAACAACCACAAGATACTAACACACGTAGCATCCTAACATGTTTACTTATCAAATCAACAAGAAAGTATTACAAGGCTATCACAAACCAATACAATCAAGTTATTCACACAAGGTACTTTCTACTAACAAGTTCGGGTATCTATTCCCAAAGTACTTCATTCATTAAATCTTTTACAAGAATCATTTCTTTCACATAAGTCACACAATACCCGTAGTACAAAAAGAGTGACTGTCTTTTTAAGTAAACCAAAACACTTACCTTTGTAAAATCAAGTAACAACATTATTTTCCAAACGTTCAAGTTTGCCTAATTTCAAATGTTCACGTTTCTTATTTTAGAAAGGTTTCGTCGTTCATATTATTAACCACGTAATAATATAATCCTCTTTTAAAACAACCTGAGAAACATATGCCTTATATGTGAGTAGGTTATTTTTGTTCATAATCAATCTGATTAAAGCAGCCGTGATCTAGGAAATGTAATATCATTTTGTCTCATCTTAGCTCCTATGCAGATGGAGGTTTCTACTGGTTTTAATAATACTTAATTAGTCAAAACATTTCCTTTTATTAACGCTGCGGTGGTTTGTCGATACACATTCTGATTTCCGAAATCAGTAAAACATTAACCCTTTTAAAAACCAAGTACTCATTACTCACGAATGAGGTTTCACACATAATTCACGTAATTCAATTAAGTTAAGTCTCTTATCTTACAAGATCAAGTCTCTTAACTTCTAAAATAAATAAATCATTCGTTTTATCTCTCTTAAGCCATTATACCTAACTTCCCATAAAGCTAGTATAACTCTTAAGATTTTAAAACCAAGTATTACTCTTCTTTTAAAAACAATTCTTAATTCTCTTGAACTACTTCAAGATTATTATTATTCGGGCTTAAGTCAAAAGACATTGCCGCATAACCACGTTCAATTAACACACGCACGCTCACCGTACTACATAGTTATACACATATCATGCTAGAAGAGATAGGAAGAGGTTCACATACCTCGCGACGATTATCGACTATTAGCAAAACGCTCCACGGCTATAACCCGGCTAGCCTGGTCCACCTTCTCAAGTAGCACATGCTACTCGCAGAACATTCAACCTATACAGTTTACACAAGTCTATCAAAGTCTAGACTACTCGGTAGAATAAATCTAGACGCAAGATCCTACGGAAATTGGCACCTCTTCCCTACCACAAACTACACAAGTCTCAGAATACAACCCTACGTAATTACAGTTCAGTTCTCATCTTTAAATTCAGGCTTAAGTCCAAAGACATTGCCACAAGCTATGTTCAGTTCTATATATAGTATACTTCAACTATATATTCCTACAACATGTAATATCCAATTACAATAGGGGGACAAGATATTTACCTTGATAAGCCCATAATTATCCAAGTATAATGTCGATTCCTGGGCAACGTTTAGCTCCAACTCCGTGCGCTCCAACCCGCTCCAAACCACCCTTAGAAGTTCTAACCAACTTCTACATAATACTCCAACTAACTATGGAGATTTTCCTGTGGTTTCGGTTTTGTGGATCGACGGAAGTATAATAGTCTTACTGGGCTTTTTGTATAGGTATAACCTGAGAATTCTACAAGGTATACGACTTAGGTAATTTGGGCATTATAACAATACTTGGAGAGTATTTCTACACCACAAAAGGGGGTATTATACTAAACAACTAGGCTAGTGGGTGTACACCCCTCGGCCAACCCCACTAGGGGGGTACTCTCGGCCAAGAGGGGGGGGGGGTGGACTCTCGGCCACAAGGTCTCACAAAGAGGGAGGAGGACGAGAACAATAGAGGGAGGGGGGGAGGATTTCTAAGACTTAGAACATTTTAGGATGAATAAGTCTTCCAAAGGGGGGGGGGGGGGGTATTTATAGGTCTAGCAAAGGCCAACCAATGGCCAAGATCTTTCCAAGTGCAAGGCAAGTGTAGGGCCAAGATCTTGCCAAGTGCACCTTATCCATCTACCACAAAAATATCCTACCAACCCCTTGACCAAAACATGGCCCAAATCGTCCAAAGGGACGCCCACCATTTCTCGCTGACGAGGGTGCCAAGTGGCGCCCTCTTGTTGGTCCAACACATTTCGTCTCTCAGAAAAATCCGCAAAAATTAGAAATGACATAGCCGGAATTTTCCCTACGAAAGCTGTGAAAACGTTTCGTCGAAAAACGACTCTAACCGGGTGTTGTGCACAAAGGGAAATCGTCCAAGCCTATTTAAAAGTTCAAATTTTTCTACGTACGTCCTTACGTACATACTCTGGAAATACGGGGTATAACAGATCCTAAGAGTGAGAATCATCAACCTGTATAACTCTACCTGCGGCATGAACGCAGCCCCCCGAAGGAGGTCAGTACAACAGTTACCAAGTATGTGAAACTGAAAGTACTGTAATGAAATCATATATTCTAAAATAAAGCTGGAGACATGTATGATGACCAAAATAACAGTACACTGTGCCTTACTAATAATGAGAGTGGACGAGAATAAACTTTGCCGGTTTTAAAACAGGAAGCTCATGATTAACCTAGGGTCATCCGCCCGTAGTATCATTCTGCAATCCTACTCTTGGGACTATTTCACCCGCATAGGCCGTATGGACCCGCACGAGGTAATCCTCGCATAGACTGTATCCGCCCGCATAGGTCGTATGGACCCGCATGAGGTAATCTCCTCGCATAGGACTGGTCCGCCCCGCATGAGACTATTTCACCTGCATGAGCCCTACGGACTCGCATGAGGTATTCCTCGCATCGTGGGGAGTAAGTCCACGAAATATGCAAATGCAACAAGCCCGGGGGATGACCCCGTAATGAACAATACATCACTAGCACAACCGGCTATCATATATAACATAAGCACCACCGGCTTATCATACATAACATAAGCACCACCGGCTTATCATAATTATCATAAGCAAGTTAAGACATCCCCTAACTTCTTATTAACCTTAATTATTATGCACTCTCATTTTATTTTACTTAAGGCACTAACCTGTCATTAAAAATCCGGGAATTTAACCCAAAGTACTATGGACCTTATCCTTTCAAAAATGACTCTTTTGCGTATAAAATCCCCAAGATACTAACACCCGTAGCATCAAGGCTTGTCTACATTTGAAACAAGTCACTACACCTTTTAGAAATACATTTAGGCTTCTAAATCACGTGACTTTTTACTTTAAAACTTTAAACAATTGATGCCTTTAAATCAATTTGTCTTTCTTCATTTCAAGTCATTTATCTTCACTTACATTACTAGAGTAAACCATTCTTTTAACTTTTCATAAAGTTATTATAACCAACTTCCCATAAAGCTGTTATACTAACTTTATGCTTTAGAAACTAAGACATCTTTAACCTTTCATAAAGCCGTTATAACTAACTTCCCATAAAGACGTTATAACTCTTTATGTTTTAGACAAATTCATTCTTTTTATAACTAAGAGACTTATTCTATTTATAACCAAGTATCATATACTTTCAAATAAAGTTACATAACTTCCAAAATACTTCAAGTCTCTTAACTTTAGAACTCAAGTTACATAACTTTCAAAATACTTCAAGTCTCTTACTTTAGAACTCAAGTTACATAACTTTCAAAATACTTCAAGTCTCTTACTTTAGAATAGCTCAAGTAATCAATACTTTTCAAATCAAGTATTCTATACTTTTCAAGTCAAGAAATCTTTCCATGTAACCTCAAGTCACATATACTTTTAAAAGACAAGTCACCTCACTTTTCGAAATCAAGGCAAATGATGCCAAAATGAAACCGAATTCATTTTAAACATGTACGTCCACCGTACTTGTTACACCCCGTAAGTCCAGGACATGTATAAGAGAATGTATGTAAGGAATTAAGACTTGGAAATTGGTACGAAAGGAAAAATTGTTTTCCGACAGAAAATCTTCCGAACGTCGGAAAGGAAAAATGTTCGTTGTTGAGAATTGGATTCTCAAAATGCATTATTTGAAGAGTATGGAACTTATTAACTTTATGGAAATTTATTTTTACGGATTTGGTCATGTGGGGCCCACCCGAGGAATTTTACGTTTTATGGGGCCCACGAGGGTTATGGAATTTTATGGAAGAATGGGAGGGCGACACATGGCACCCCCCCCCCCACATGGTCTTGGACGTTTTATGTAAGGGTAAAATGGTCATTTACCATCTAGGAAGATAAGTCTTGCTAGCTTGAGATTGTTGACCAAGGTCAACTTGTCCACTTGGCTATTATCCAAGTGTCTTTCATCCAAGCCACATATTTGTTATAATCTTGGCCCTTCATTGTGTTATATATACTATACTAGTGCAAGACAAGGTCTTCCAACACTTAGAATTATTTCACTCTTTCTTGTTCTTCACAAGAGCTCTCGGCTTTGTTGAATTTTCCACACAATTTTTTTTAGTTTGTGATCCATTATTCACAAGACTTAAACCCAAGGTCCCTAAGGGTATTGTAAGGATATCTCAATAGAAAGATCCCGGAAAAACGACGTTTTCGTATTAGTCGCAAGGCGAAAACCTAAGTAGTTTTCCTACTTTTGGATTGGAAATGGAAGAGAAGTTGGTTGTGAACTTCTAAAGGCTTCAAATAGCGGATTGGAGCGTAAAATAAAGGAGCTAAGAATTGCTAAGGAGCGACTTTGAATCTTGGAAATTTTAAGGGCTTGTAAAGGTATAATTCTTGTCGTTTTAGTAATTAAGATTACTTATCGTTGTAGTTACGGATATTAGCAAGCATGAGATGTTTAGTATGAAGTTTGTTAATTGTATTGGCTATTGGAACCCTAATCCGAAAACTAGTATGTTTAGTGTTATACCCCGTAGTTCCAGGGTATGTATGTGAGGACGTACGTACGAGAATACGACAGAAATTTTGGAAAGAAAGAAAGATGTGATTTTTCGACGGAAAAGTTTCCGGGTTTTGTGAAGGAAAAAGGTTCGTTAGTGGGAATTGGATTCCCAGATTTGGTATTTGGACTTATTGGATTATATTAGAATTATGAGATTTTATTTTCGGAAATGGTCACGTGGGACCCACGGGAGAAATTTATGGTTTTGTGGGGCCCACTTTGTTTTTGAGATTTTCGGTATTTTGGATATTTTCTAAGACGGCAGTATTTTGATTTGCAGGGGCGACACGTGTCACCCCATGTGGCCACCTTGGCGAAATGGTGGGATGCTGGCTGACACTGTCCGCGCCGAATTGGCCTTACAAGTGGCAAGCCACTTGTCTTGTTTATTTTTGGCCATGTGGTGTGGTGGGACCCACACACACATGGCCCAATCTTGACCATACACTTACATTGATCTTGGCCCTTGATTCTTCTATAAATACCCCATAGTGCAAGACATAATATTCATCCACACTTAAAGACTTTCCAAGGCAAAAATATCCCTTTCCCTTTGTATGGTTTTCGTCCCCCTCCCCCCACTTGTGTAGAAAATACTTCAAGTATTGTAGTATTATCCCAAATACCTTAGCCTAGTATCCCTAGTTGTATTCCAAGGTTATTTTAATACTAGGAGCCCGGAAATACTACTTTTTTCCAAAATAGTCGCAAATGAAACCCTAGAAAAATCTTCATATCTTGGTTGAAGTGTTTAGAGAAGTTGTTTAGAAACTTCTAAGGGTCGCTTGGAGCGGGTTGGAGCGTAAGGATTTGGAGCTAAACGTTGCTCAGGATCGACTTATAATCTTGGATAATTTTTGGGCTTATCGAGGTAATGATTTATGTCCCTCTATTGTAATTGGATATTACATATTGTAGTAGTTTAGAATTGAGTATAAGATATATTGGAAGGATGATTATAAAGGTTTGAACTGTATTTACATTGGACTGTATTTTACAGTAGGCTTGTGTAGTATTATTGTTAGGCAGAATTGTGCACGTCCGGTTAGACGTGTAATCCCCTTGGAGTTGTTGGCTTGGTAGCAGGCCTTGTTAGGGGGAGGTTATGTATGTGATTGCGGGAGGTCTTGCCAATTTTTCGTAGAATAGGAACTGCTTGCTTAGATTATGCTACAAGAGAACTAGAGATTGATAGATATATTGTGGTTATTATAGGTGGATCTTCTACGCGCGGCATACTTGACTTGGCTTGTGGATTAAGCCGAAGAGGTATGTGATTCTTCCTATACTCTTGAGCATGATTGTTGTGAACTATATAGTACGGTAGACGCGTACGTGTGAAATGAATTTTGTTTAAAACATAAAGTGTTATAATGACTTTATGGGAAGTTAGTTATAACGACTTTATGAAGATAAAAGAAAGATTTTGATTTTGAAAGATAAACGACTTGATTTTGAAAGTTAAGAGACTTGATCTTGAAAGATAAGAGACTTGACTTATAAACGACTTGATTTCGGAAAAAGGAGAAGTAACTTGATTTAAGTATAGGTTACTTGTTTTGAAAAGAGTAAGTTTTTGGGTTTTAAAGAGTATACTTGATGTTGTTTTACAAGAAAAGCATTTGGTTTAAAAAGTATAGAGTACTTGATTTTAAAAGTCTTGTAAAGATTTTTACGAAAGTGAAGTAATTTGGTTTGAAAAGAAAACGTGTTTTAATACTACGAGTATTAGTATCGTGTGGCTTTTACGTAAAAAGAGGTCTTTTTGAAAGAATGAAAGTATGTAGTATTTTGGGGTTGAAACCCGGATTGTTGATATAAAATGAAAGTACGTTGAACTTGCCTATGCTTGTTGTGATAGCCTTTGATGGGCAAGTGTTTTGTTTCTGTGCTACCGTGACTCTCTGGGAGGGCCGACTATCTGATTGATTGCTTGGACATACTGACACGTTGGATGGTCCACGAGTATGCGTCCACTTTGAGTATTATCTGGTTATTTCTTTTGGACATACTGACACGTTGGATGGTCCACGAGTATGCGTCCACTTTGAGTATTATCTTGTTATTTCCTTTGGACATACTGACACGATGGATGGTCCACTGTATCGTCGATGGGATGGTTTCATGGCCATGCTTTCCGAGGTAAGATGCCGGGGCATGCGGTCATTGTGAGGATTATGTTATTTGTCCATGGACCGCTAATCCATGAAGCTTGCCATGGTGACGAGCGATCACGGGCTTGATTTGTACATGTGGTTCAGGCACACTTTAGATACTTGTCCTGGTCATTTCTCGTGTATCGGTAGGCTCTGGTAGATAGCTTAAGATACTTGCCTCGGTCATATCTCGTGAGACGGTAGGCTAGTGCGTTAGCTTAAGATACTTGCCTCGGCCATTGCGTGGCTAGCTTTGGGTAGTAGTTGGCTTTGCATCTTTCCCGTGAAGGGATATGACTAGCTTTTGACCGTAGTTGGCTATTCTACTTGCCCGATCGGTTTGACGACGCAGCGTGATCTAGTGTTCGTGTTCACATATGGGTGTTGTTTCACATCATGTACTTGCAGCGATGAGAATGAGTTCCACGGGCATGATTGATATTATGGGCGTGAGACCCATAGTTATGTGAGTGATTATTCGGGATATCGTCCCTTACTTGACCTAACTGCTTATTTATTGCGAAATGGTTTTATAAAATGATGAAATGTGATTTCATTACGATTTTCAGTTTCACATACTTGGTACCAGTATCGACCTCTTCGGGCCGTTCATGCCGCGGTAGAGGTACACCAATTGTTGATCCTCGCTCATAGGATCGCAGTCATTAGGAAGCTCCGTTTCTCGAGGCTTATCTTTTTTTTGGTATAGTCCCCTGTCATTGTAGATACTTGTACATTCAGGGGTATGGCGGGGCCCAGTCCCGTCATAGATGTTGTTACATTCTTAGAGGTCTATAAGATCACAAGTGTGGTTTGTAAAGGATTTTAACTGCTCGATTATATGTATATACATGGCGTGACCGTTTTGGTTAGCCTGCTTTGTTTCTTATGTTGTCTCTTGTTTCTGGTTAAGTTTTTATTTCGCTGATTTTCTCGATGTTGTTATCACTAGGGTGCCCGGTAAGGCACGATCACGCCCGAGATCGGGTCGTGACAAAAGTGGTATCAGAGCAGTTAATCCTCGGAAAGTGTCTACAGACCGTATCTAGTAGAGTCTTGATTATCGGCGTGTTGTGCACCACACCTATAATCAGGAGGCTATGGGATATCTAGGATTGGTTTCTATTCCTTCTCACTCTGAGATCGTGCCTTAGAGCTGTGTTGTAAGTTGGACTCCTTCTGACGTATTCTTTTATGCCAGTTATGCCTCCACGCAAGGCAACCAGAGCCCAGAAGGGCAAGGCAGCAGAGGGAGCTGCGAGTAGAGCAGCAACGGTCTCTACTGAGGCCACAGTACCTGAGCCTCCAGTCCCACGGCCAGGAACAGAGGATATGGGTTATAAGGAGATGGCCCAGTTACTAGCTAGGATTGTGGCTAGACACGAGGACAGACGAGAGTCAGAGGTTCCGGCAGCACCCATAGTTCACCCCAGAGCAGATAGTTTGAGACTACGGGACTTTTTGAGCTGCAGCCCACCTGAGTTCTATGGGTCAAGGCCTGAGGATGATCCGCAGGAGTTCATCCGACAGTTACAGCGGATCATGAGGGTGATCAAGGCTTCGGAGACCGAGTCGGTGGTCCTAGGTTCGCATCGGCTGCGTGATACTGCAGTCGATTGGTTTGATTCGTGGGAGCTGTCCCGGGGGGAGCATGCGCCTCCAGCTGTGTGGGACGAGTTCTCGGAGGCATTTCTCAGCCATTTCTTGCCTCCGCAGATGAGGAGAGCACGGGCCGACAGATTTCTGATGCTGAGACAGAGAGGGCGTACGGTTCGGGAGTACAACGTGGAGTTCGACTCGTTGGCTCGATATGTCCCTGCGTTAGTGGCAGATATGGAGGACAGAGTGCACCGCTATGTCACAGGGCTGGACGATTACTTAGCAGAGAGTTGCTCGGGTGTAGCTCTTCAGCCGGGCATGGACATTGCCCGCATGCAGGCTTATGCACTTGGGTGTGAGGAGCGGAGAGGCCGACGGATTGACCAATACCAGCAGAAGAAGGCCAGGACGGCAGGGTCCTTTGGTAACTTTCAAGGCAGACCGCCTCAACAGCAGACTAGTTATGCGCCTCCGCCAGTACAGAGTGGTCCTCTACAATCTTCAGGACATCCAGGGTATTCGTGGAGCGGTCGTGGCTCCAAGGGTTCTGAGTTTTCGAGGAGGAGTGTTGGCCGGATGAAGCCACCCCAACCTCGGTGTGGCCAGTGTGGTAAACCCCATGCGGGGGAGTGTCACGGTATTCAGAAAGTTTGTTTTACATGCGGCCAGCAGGGCCATTTTGCGAGGAATTGTCCAACCAGAGGTAGCGCGGATGTAGAGACTCGGCCTTCGGGATCTGTTGCGGGTTCTTCGCCTTCGATAGCTAGGCAGGGTGTTCATGCACAGCCGTGGCGGGTCGTGGTGGAAGTTCCAGCCTAGCGGTCCTTGGAACCGCCTATTTTGATTTCAGGTATATCCTTAACCCTCTAGAGATTAGTATGTGTGATAAGATGAGGATATTTTAAAGTATTATGTTCTGATGGCATTGTGTTAGTTGTGATTTGAAAACATGGGTAGTTGAAAAGGTAAGATTGGGGACAGGGAAATTGTGAGCCTTAGAATATTATACGTGGAGACCTTAGACGCGAGGTCGTCTTGAGTAAAAGATTTTGTTTACGATTGACCTTTGTCGGAGTGCATAGTATACGTGGGGTATATTTGTGTGATAAGTCCCTGAGTGGTGTGAAATGTAAGAGGGCAGTTGAGCTAAGAAGACCACTAGTTTTTTTTCGTGACTTGATTAGTGAGATTGTTCCGGATCGGGGAACAAGAGCTTGGCGATAAATGGGTCGGTTGAGGCAAGATCGCGGGTCAACCCGCAGCCCGGACAGGTGGGTCGATTTGTGGTGGTCCCTCTTTGTGATAGGGTCACGAGGGTGCTAGGCCCAAGTTTAGGTAACCATCGTACAGGTTCGTGGATACGTTCGACCAGAATCGGATCGTGAAGGTCGGGGATGGCCTTAGAGGAAATTGAAGCTAGTGGGAGCTTTTGTGAGATTAGAAATGATTCCTCGTTGGCTTGGATTTGAGTATTGCGCACATCTTATATTCTGGCCATTGGTGGCATGATCGGTTTTGTAAGTGTAGTAGTGGAGACTATACCGGCACAGGTACGTTTGGAGACTTAGAAGGAACATTCGGGACGAATGTTTCTAAGGGGGGAAGAATGTTATACCCCGTAGTTCCAGGGTATGTATGTGAGGACGTACGTACGAGAATACGCGTAAATTTTGGAAAGAAAGAAAGATGTGATTTTTCGACGGAAAAGTTTCCGGGTTTTGTGAAGGAAAAAGGTTCGTTAGTGGGAATTGGATTCCCAGATTTGGTATTTGGACTTCTTGGATTATATTAGAATTATGAGATTTTATTTTCGAAAATGGTCACGTGGGACCCACGGGAGAAATTTACGGTTTTGTGGGGCCCACTTTGTTTTTGAGATTTTCGGTATTTTGGATATTTTCGGAAGACGAAATATTTTGGACGAGTAGGGGGCGACACGTGTCACCACCATGTGGCCACCTTGGCCGAAATGGTGGGACAAGTGGCTAGACACTTGTCCCTTGGCCGAATTGGCCTTACAAGTGGCAAGCCACTTGTCTTGTTTTTTGTTGGCCATGTGGTGTGGTGGGACCCACACACACATGGCCCAATCTTGACCATACACTTACATTGATCTTGACCCTTGATTCTTCTATAAATACCCCATAGTGCAAGACATAATATTCATCCACACTTAAAGACTTTCCAAGGCAAAAATATCCCTTTCCCTTTGTATGGTTTTCGTCCCCCTCCCCCCACTTGTGTAGAAAATACTTCAAGTATTGTAGTATTATCCCAAATACCTTAGCCTAGTATCCCTAGTTGTATTCCAAGGTTATTTTAATACTAGGAGCCCGTAAATACTACTTTTTTTCCAAAATAGTCGCAAATGAAACCCTAGAAAAATCTTCATAGCTTGGTTGAAGTGTTTAGAGAAGTTGTTTAGAAACTTCTAAGGGTCGCTTGGAGCGGGTTAGAGCGTAAGGATTTGGAGCTAAACGTTGCTCAGGATCGACTTATAATCTTGGATAATTTTTGGGCTTATCGAGGTAATGATTTATGTCCCTCTATTGTAATTGGATATTACATATTGTAGTAGTTTAGAATCGAGTATAAGATATATTGGAAGGATGATTATTGTTATACCCCGTATTTCCAGAGTATGTACGTAAGGACGTACGTAGAAAATTTGAACTTGAGAATTAGGCTTGGCCGAATTAACTTTGTTCACAACACCCGGTTAGAGTCGTTTTTCGACGAAACGTTTTCACAGCTTTCGTATGGGAATTTCCGGCTATGTCATTTTTAATTTTTGCGGATTTTTCCGAGAGACGAAACATTTTGGACCAACAAGAGGGCGACACTTGTCACCCTCTCATTGGAACACCATGGAAATTGTGGCCGAAAGCGCCTTGTGGTCGAGGTTGGTAGGATATTTTGTGTTAGTTGGCTAGTGTGCACTTGGCAAGATCTTGGCCCTACACTTGCCTTGCACTTGGCAAGATCTTGGCCATTGGTTGGTCTTGACTTGTCCTATAAATACCCTCTCCTGAAGACTTCTTCATCCTTAAATTTGCCTAAGTCTTGAAAGCTCTCTTTCTCCCTTGTGAGGCCTTAGCCGAGAGCCCCTCTCCCCTCGTCGAGAGTCCCCAGCTGGGGTAGGCCGAGGTAGACACCCCCTCCTGGGTGCTAGCCGTGGTACCCCCTAGCCTAGTAGTTTTCGTATAAATACCCCTCTTGTTAGAAATACTCAAAAGTATTGTTATAATGCCCAAATTACCTTAGCCAGATACCTTGTAGTATTCTAAGGTTATACTTATACTGAAAAGCCCAAAATACTATTATACTTCCCTTCCGTCAAAAACCGAAACCCTAAGGAAAATCTCCATGGTTAGTTGGAGTAATAAGTAGAAGTTGGTTAGAACTTCTAAGGGTTGTTTGGAGCGGGCCTGAGCACACTGAGTAGAGCTAAACCTTGCTCAGATCGACATTTAAACTCGGATAATTGTGGGCTTATCGAGGTAAATATCTTGTCCTCTATTGTAATTGGAAATTACATGTTGTATTGATTATATAGTTGAAGTATACTATATATGTAATCGAAGCGTAGTTATCGCAATGTCTTTTGACTTAAGCCCAATAATAAGAAACCTTTTCGAAAGAAGAGTATCGAATCAGATTTACATAGGATCAGACATACAAGAGACTTGTGTAGCTTTTCGTGAGGTAGAATCGCACACGCCCGGTTAGACGCAAACCCCGTTGGCTTGGTAGCCTCGATCGGAGAGGAGATTTACGCCGCCATGGGAGGTCTTTGCCGAATTTTCTGTAGAATGTTCTACGATAAGATCTAGATGTTAATAAGCGCCTGTGGCCTTATAGGTCAAGATCGCGCGTGGCGCGATCTACTTGGCTTAAGGAGTAGCCGACGGCTGAGGTACTTGGAGCGTTTTGCTATTAGTCGATACTCGCCGCGAGGTATGTGAACCTCTTCCTATCTCTTCTAGCATGATATGTGTGAACTATGTAGTACGGTGACGCATACGTGCTAAATGTATTTGATTGGTTTAAAACATAAAGTGTTATAACGGCTTTATGGGAAGTTGGGTATAACTTTATGTTGGTAAGAAAATACTTGTGGTTTTTAAAAGGTAATCGATTTGAACTATAAGCGCTTGTTATGTGTTAATAAAGAACTCAAGTATTTCAAAAGATTTTGAATCATTTTGAAGAGGTAATACTTGATTTTTTAGAAAACTTAAGAGTTGTACTAGCTTTATGGAAAGTTAGGTATAACGCTTAAGAATGTTTTCTTGATTTTGGAAATCGAATGTGTATCGACAAACCACCGCAGCGTACTAAAAGGAAATGTTTTGACAGATTAAGTATTATTAAAACCAAGAGAAACTTCCATCCGCATAAGCTAAGATGAGACAAAATGATATTTCCTAGATCATGGCTGCTGTAATAAGATTGTTATAACAAGAATATCCTACTCACATATAAGGCTTATGTTTCTCAGATAGTTTAAAAGAGAATTATATTCTTAAAAGAATAAGACTATGAACTACGAAACCTTTCTAAAATAAGAAACGTGAACATTTGAAATTAGGCAAACTTGAACGTTTGGAAAATAATGTTGTTACTTGATTTTACAAAGGTAAGTGTTTTGGTTTACTTAAAAAGACAGTCACTCTATTTTATACTACGGGTATGGTGTGACTTATGTGAAAGCAACGGATCTTTTAAAAGATTTAATGTATGAAGTATTTTAGGGATAGATACCCGAACTTGTTAGCATAAAGTACCTTGTGTGAGTAACTTGATTGTGTTGGGTTGAGATAGCCTTGTAAATACTTTCTTGTTGATGTTATAAGTAAGTATGTTAGGATGCTACGTGTGTTAGTATCTTGTGTGATCGTGATGTAAGGGGGTCATTCTTGTTGTGCTTACGTTGTCAAACGTTAAGCCCGTTGTACTGTTATTGTATCACATACCCCCTTGACTTATTATACCGAGGGCTTGCCACCCTTGATGCGGGTCTCTACGGCCTATGCAGTCCTTGTGACTATGCGGAGTGCGGTAGCTTCAGGATTGATCATTCCGGGTGTTTAGCCTGACGCGGATTCCTATGCGGTCCGCTGAGACTATGCGGTCTTTTGAGACTACGCGGCCGCGGAGCCTAGGCGGATACCGAGGGTTAGCCGCTTCGATGCGGGTATACCTCAGCGGTGCAGGACCATGATTCGAGGAATACCTCATGCGGTCCGTGTGTGACCTATGCGAGTCGCGAGAGTTCCAGAATAGACGCCGACATTGATATTGCGGGCGAAAGGCCGATTCGACATGCGGTCTAGAAAGACCTCGGATACGCTTGTGGTATTTTTGGCATCGTGGTCTTAGTAGTCGGCTATGCCTTCGCACTTGCCCCGCATTCGGTTTTATTGTGATGACTTTGAGGCGTGAGTCCCCGACTTGACATGATCGCCATTTATTGTGAATCGTAGTTCGTTATCATACATGTCTCCTGCTTTATATAGACTACTATGATTTCATTTACGATTTATTTTCGGGCCACATACTGGTACCGCCAGATCGACCTCCTTGGGGCTGCGCTCATGCCGCAGTAAAGGTACACCGCCGTTGATCCTCGCCTAGGGTCACAGCGTTTGGGAAAGCTCCGCTTCTCCGAGGCTTATCTTCGTATAGTCCCGCCGTCGTTGTAGGTATTTACATTCGTGGTATGGCGGGCCCCGTCCCGCCATTGTTGTTGTATCATTTCTTAGGTCCAGAGTAATCGCAAGCGTGGTTTGTAAAAAGGATTAAACTGCTCATTTGTAAGAGTTGTTATTTATATATGCCGAAAGGCAAGTTTTCTCGACATCGCTTTGTACTTCATTTGTTTCATGTATGTGTTTTATGTTCCACGATTACTCGATGTTGTATCACTAGGGTGCCCGGTAGGCACTACCACGTGCCAGTTCGGTCGTGACAAAAGTGGTATCGTGAGCGCTTAATCCTCGGAAAGTGTCTACGCATCGTATCCAAGCAGTCTCGATTATCGCGTGTTTGCACCACACCAATAATCGTGAGGCTATAGGATATTTAGGATTGGTTTCTATTTCTTCTCACCGAGATCGTGCTTTAGAGTCGTGTTGTAAGTCGACCTCTAACGTATTTCTTTCCTTACCGCTATGCCTCCGCAGGGCAACCCGCCCAGAGGCGCGCAGGCGGAGCCGCGAGTTGAGTTCGAGGGTGGCGAGGCACAGCCCAATCATTACCTAGGGTAGTGCTTCATTCGGGAGTTTTGCGACGCCACTAGCCCAAAGAGAGTTTAGCACGCGGCAGCAGCCTCATCGCGCCATGATATTTGAACCTTCGCCCACCACGAACAGAGAGAATATAGATTTCGAGGCGACCGCATTAACGATGGATTTGACTACCGAGAGTATATCGATGCATCGCGAGTCTTGATGAATATCAACGGTTGTCGCAAGAGTAAGTTCTTCGCTTAGGCTTGAGCATGGCCTGCACGTATGCGGGCTTATGCAGCAGCCAAGAAACGTAGAGATCGACGGGTTAACGGCGACGCTGTAAGAGGCCGAGTAGCAAGGTCCTTTGGTAACTCATGAGGCGAGTCGCCTCACCAAAGAGATTAGATTATGCGCATCCACCGGCGTAAAGGTCCTCCACAGGTTCGTGACGCTCGGGTACGCAGAGTTGGTCGAGCTCCGCAGCTTCCGCTCACGCTACACGTAGGTTCCAACACCGGATTCGCTTTTTCCCGGTGTTCACAGCGATGCACGCCATCCCGGAATGTCGCTTTTTAGATGGTACTTGTTGCACTATGACCGCCGTGGTCCGATGTCGAAAGAGTGTCCTCGCAGAGGACTTAGCCTTCAGATCGGTGGGTAGTTCGTCATCTCCCCTAGCTTTACGCCTCACAAGGTGCTTGATTAGAACGACTAAGGGAGTGAAGCAAGAGATATAGATATATCCTTAACCTCTGAGATCTCAGATGTGTGATAAGGTGAGTATACCTTAAGTGCTATGTTCGATAGCAAGGTGTTAGTTATGATTAGAAATCATGGTGGGTTAACCGAGTAAGATTTTGGGGATAGAAGGTGTGAGCCTTAGAGTTTTATACGTAGAGACCTTAGGTAAGGCCATCTCGAGTAAAAGATGTATTGTTTATGTTTGACCTTTATAGGAGTGCATAGTGCACGTGAGTTATGTTTGTGGGATTAGTCCCCGAGTAGTGTGGAATGAAAGAGGTAGTTGGGCTAAGAAGACCGCTAGGTTTTCGTAACATGATTAGTGAGAGTTTTCCTTCTGAGAGCTAGCGTTAGCGCTGCCTGTCGGGTTGAGGCCACGCGGGTCAACCCGCGGCATGTTTGGTGGTGGGTCATGTGGTGGTCCCGCCTGTGGTAGGGTCACGAGGGTGTTAGGCCCGAGTTTAGTTAACCAACGTATGAATTGTGGACGATTCGACCAAAGAGTCGGGCCGGCGAGGTCACCGCCTTGTCTTCTAGCAAAGACCGCTTACTCGGCAGAGGTTATGCGAGATGATATATCGAAAGGTTGTAAGGTCGCACGGCGTGCCTACCTTCACCTTATGGCGCATGGAGCCAGTGGTACTACTGTTTTTGGTTTCGAAGTTTTTACCAAGCGGGTTAAGAACTCAGCGAGTCTCGACCGCATTCGCCCGCCAGCGGTCGTGGATTTCGTGGGTAGTTGGGATTGTTGTCTCGTAGAGAGTATTTAAGCTACCATTTCGTGTTCTGATGTCGCCTTATAAAGCCTTGTAGGGCGGATGTGTATGTCACGGCCGATTAGTTCGATGTTGGCAAGATTCAAATAGTTGGTTCAGCTTGTTCCACAGATCGTGGATGTGAGTAAAGCTTGTCTAGAAGAGGTTCGCACCAGAGAAATCATGCGATAATCGGCGACGACGCCAGAGTTCGTGCCGACGGCCTCTTCAAGGTACCACCGGTCATGTGACGAGTTTTGGAACAGAGGGAACTTAGCCCGAGTTACTTTGGGCCCTTTTTAAGTTCATGTGAAAAATAGGCCAGATTGCCTATATGTTAACATTTGCCGTCCGACTTAGGAGGCAGTACGTCCGGTCTTTCGTATTGTTATGATCAGGAAAGTATCAGAAATGTGGTAAGAGTTCGAGTGTACGATAGCCTCGTGGATCGCCATGCCCGATACCATCCGCTGAGTCGCCGGAGTGACACTAGAACCTCGCGGCAAAGTGACAAAAGTGGTATCACGACGAGTAAAGGGAGAAGCGAGCATGTATGGCGAGCATAGATGTGACCATTCCTTTTGTTTGGAAAAAGTGTGGAGGAAGTATATTTTAGACCCCGGAGAGTGGTGTTTGTGGTGATGTTAGAGGTGATTCCTCGTGGACTTGGATGTAAGTATTTTGCGCAGTTGTTTCTGTGGCCATTGTGGCAGGATTGTTTCGTAAGTATGGTAGTGAAGACTATACTGGCGCACGTTTGTTTTGAGACTTAGAAGGAACATTCGACGAATGTTTCGGGCGAGGAGAATGTTATACCGTATTTTCAGAGTATGTACGTAAGGCGACGTAGAAAATTTGAACTTGAGAATTAGGCTTGGCCGAATTAACTTTGTTCACAACACCCTGCTAGAGTCGTTTTTGACGAAACGCTTTTCACGCTTTCGTATGGGAATTTCCGCTATGTCATTTTTAATTTTTGCGGATTTTTCGAGAGACGAAACAGTGTGGACCAACAAGAGGGCGACACTTGTCACCCTCTCATTGGAACACCTGGGGCGGAAATTGTGGTGGCCGACAGTGTGGCCTTTGTGGTCAAGGGTTGGTAGGCTATTTTTGTGTTAGTTGGCTAGTGTGCACTTGGCAAGATCTTGGCCCTACACTTGCCTTGCACTTGGCAAGATCTTGGCCATTGGTTGGCCTCGCTTGTCCTATAAATACCCTCTCCTTTGAAGACTTCTTCATCCTTAAATTTGCCTAAGTCTTGAAAGCTCTCTTTCTCCCCTCATGAGTCCTTAGCCGAGAGCCCCTCTCCCCTTGGCCGAGAGTCCCCTAGCTGGGTAGGCCGAGGGGTAGACACCACACCCTCCTTGGGGTGCTAGCCGTGGTTTACCCACCCTAGCCTAGTAGTTTTCGTATAAATACCCCCCTCTTGTTAGAAATACTCTCAAAAGTATTGTTATAATTCACAAATTACCTTAGCAGGATACCTTGTAGTCTTCTAAGGTTATACTTATACTAAAAGCCCGTAAATACTATTATACTTCCCTTCCGTAAAAAAACCGAAACCCCAAGGAAAATCTCCATGGTTAGTGGAGTAATAAGTAGAAGTTGGTTAGAACTTCTAAGGGTTGTTTGGAGCGGCCTGAGCACACGAGTAGGAGCTAAACCTTGCTCAGATCGACATTTAAACTCGGATTATTGTGGGCTTATCGAGGTAAATATCTTGTCCCTCTATTGTAATTGGAAATTACATGTTGTATTGATTATATAGTTGAAGTATACTATATATAGAACTGAGCGTATTTATCGGCAATGTCTTTTGACTTAAGCCCGAATAATAAGAAACCTTTCAAAGAAGAGTATTGAATCAGATTTACATAGGATCATTACAAGAGACTTGTGTAGCTTTTCGCGAGGTAGAATCGCACACGCCCGGTTAGACGTGCAAACCCCACGGTTGGCTTGGTAGCCTCGATCGAGAGGAGATTTACGCTGTTGCGGGGAGGTGCCGAATTTTCTCAGAGAATGTTCTACGATAAGATCTAGATGTTAATAAGCGCCTGTGGCCTTATAGGTCAAGTCTCGCATGTGGCGCGATCTACTTGGCTTAAGGAGTAGCCGACGGCGAGGTACTGAGCGTTTGCTATTAGTCGATACTGTCGCGAGGTATGTGAACCTCTTCCTATCTCTTCTAGCATGATATGTGTGAACTATGTAGTACGGTGAGACGCATAATGCTAAATGTATTTGATTGGTTTAAAACATAAAGTGTTATAACGGCTTTATGGGAAGTCAGTATAATACTTTATGTTGGTAAGAAAATACTTGTGGTTTTTAAAAGGTAAATCGATTTGAACTATAACCGCTTGTTATGTGTTAATAAAGAACTCGAAGTATTTCAAAAGATTTTTGAATCATTTTGAAAGAAGAGGTAATACTTGATTTTTTTGAAAAACTTAAGAGTTGTACTAGCTTTATGGAAAGTTAGGTATAACGGCTTAAGAATGTTTTACTGATTTTGGAAATCAGAATGTGTATCGACAAACCACTGCAGCGTACTAAAAGGAAATGTTTTGTGATTAAGTATTATTAAAACCAGTAGAAACTTCCATCTGCATAGAAGCTAAGATGAGACAAAATGATATTTCCTAGATCATGGCTGCTGTAATAAGATTGTTATAACAAGAATATCCTACTCACATATAAGGCTTATGTTTCTCAGATAGTTTAAAAGAGAATTATATTCTTAAAAGAATAAGACTATGAACTACGAAACCTTTCTAAAATAAGAAACGTGAACATTTGAAATTAGGCAAACTTGAACGTTTGGAAAATAATGTTGTTACTTGATTTTACAAAGGTAAGTGTTTTGGTTTACTTAAAAAGATGATCATCTATTTTATACTACGGTATGGTGTGACTTATGTGAAAGCAACGGATCTTTTAAAAGATTTAATGTATGAAGTATTTTAGGGATAGATACCCGAACTTGTTAGCATAAAGTACCTTGTGTGAGTAACTTGATTGTGTTGGGTTGAGATAGCCTTGTAAATACTTTCTTGTTGATGTTATAAGTAAGTATGTTAGGATGCTACGTGTGTTAGTATCTTGTGTGATCGTGATGTAAGGGGGTCATTCTTGTTGTGCTTACGTTGTTAAACGTTAAGCCCGTTGTACTATTATTGTATCACATACCCTTTGACTTATTATACAGGGCTTGCCACCTTGATGCGGTCTCTACGGCTATCAGATCCTTCCGACTACGCGAGTCGCGGTAGCTCCAGATTGATCATTCGGTGTTTAGCCCGACGCGGGGATTCCTATGCGGTCTGCTGAGACTATGCGGTCTTTTGAGACTACGCGGTGCGGAGCCTAGGCGGATACCGAGGTTAGCCGCCTTCGACGCGGGTATACCTCGGTGATGCAGGACCGTGATTCGAGGAATACCTCACGCGGGTCGTGTGTGACCTATGCGGCTGCGAGTTCCAGAATAGACGCAGCATTGATATTGCGGGCGAGTGGCGGCCTCGATCATGTGGTGCGGTCTAGAAAGACCTCGGGATACGCTTTGTGGTATTTTTGGTGCGTGGGTCTTAGTAGTCGGCTATGCCTTCGCACTTGCCGTGCGGTTTTATTGTGATGACTTTGAGGCGTGAGTCCTCGACTTGACATATTCGCCTATTTATTGTGAATCGTAGTTTGGTTATCATACATGTCTCTGCTTTATATAGACTACTATGATTTCATTTACTGATTTATTTTCGCCACATACTTGGTACTGTTATCGACCTCCTTTGGGCTGCGTTCATCTGCGCAGTAAAGGTACACCGCCGTTGATCCTCGCCTTAGGGTCACAATTCGGCGTTTGGGAAAGCTCCGCTTCTCCGAGGCTTATCTTCGTATAGTCCCGTCGTTGTAGGTATTTACATTCGTGGTATGGCGGCCCCGTCGCCATTGTTGTCAGATCATTTCTTAGAGGTGCATGTAATCTTGTTGTGGCGTGGTTTGTAAAAAGGATTAAACTGCTCATTTGTAAGAGTTGTTATTTATATATCGAAAAGGCAAGTTTTCTCAGATCTTGTTTTGTACTTCATTTGTTTCATGTATGTGTTTTATGTTCGTGATTACTCGATGTTGTATCACCAGGGTGCCCGGTAGGCACCACCACGCCCGTGTTCGGTCGTGACAATTATAAAGGTTTGAATCAGATTTACATTGGGTGTATTTCTGATGAGGCATGTAGTATTATTGTTAGGCGAATTGTGCGTCCGTTAGGCGTGTAATCCCCTGAGTTGTTGGCTTGCAGCGTGCCTTGTTAGGGGAGGTTATGTATGTGATTGCGGGGAGGTCTGCGAATTTTTCGTAGAATAGGGAACTGTTTGCTTAGATTATGCTACGAAGAGAACTAGAGATTGATAGATATATTGTGGTTATTATAGGTGGATCTTCTACGCGCGGCATACTTGACTTGGCTTGTGGATTAAGCCGAAGAGGTATGTGATTCTTCCTATACTCTTGAGCATGATTGTTGTGAACTATATAGTACGGTAGACGTACATGTGTGAAATGAATTTTGTTTAAAACATAAAGTGTTATAATGGCTTTATGGGAAGTTAGTTATAACGACTTTATGAAGATAAAAGAAAGATTTTGATTTTGAAAGATAAACGACTTGATTTTGAAAGTTAAGAGACTTGATCTTGAAAGATAAGAGACTTGACTTATAAACGACTTGATTTCGGAAAAAGGAGAAGTAACTTGATTTAAGTATAGGTTACTTGTTTTGAAAAGAGTAAGTTTTTGGGTTTTAAAGAGTATACTTGATGTTGTTTTACAAGAAAAGCATTTGGTTTAAAAAGTATAGAGTACTTGATTTTAAAAGTCTTGTAAAGATTTTTACGAAAGTGAAGTAATTTGGTTTGAAAAGAAAATGTGTTTTAATACTACGAGTATTAGTATCGTGTGGCTTTACGTAAAGAGGTCTTTTGAAAGAATGAAAGTATGTAGTATTTTGGGGTTGAAACCGGATTGTTGATATAAAATGAAAATCGTTGAACTTGCCTATCTTGTTGTGATAGCCTTTGACGGGCAAGTGTTTTGTTTCGTACTCTGCGTGACTCTGCAGGAGGGCCGGCTATCTGATTGATTGCTTGGACATACTGACACGTTGGATGGTCCACGAGTATGCGTCCACTTTGAGTATTATCTGGTTATTTCTTTTGGACATACTGACACGTTGGATGGTCCACGAGTATGCGTCCACTTTGAGTATTATCTTGTTATTTCCTTTGGACATACTGACACGATGGATGGTCCACGGGTATGCGTCCAGTAGGATGGTTTCATGGCCATGCTTTCCGAGGTAAGATGCCGGGGCATGCGGTCATTGTGAGGATTATGTTATTTGTCCATGGACCGCTAATCCATGAAGCTTGCCGCGGTGACGAGCGATCACGGGCTTGATTTGTACATGTGGTTCAGGCACACTTTAGATACTTGTCCTGGTCATTTCTCGTGTATCGGTAGGCTCTGGTAGATAGCTTAAGATACTTGCCTCGGTCATATCTCGTGAGACGGTAGGCTAGGGTACGTTAGCTTAAGATACTTGCCTCGGCCAGTTGCGTGGCTAGCTTTTGGACTGGTAGTTGGCTTCCGTACCTTGCCCGTGAAGGGATATGACTAGCTTTTGGGTGGTAGTTGGCTATTCTACTTGGCGGATCGGTTTGATGACACAGCGATGTTATACCCGTATTTTCAGTATATGCGTGGGGCGTGCGTAGAAAAGTTTGGGCTTTTAAGTAGGCTTGGCCGAATTATTTTTGTGCACAACACCCGATTATAGTCGTTTTTCGACGAAACGTTTTACACAACTTGCGAAGGGAAAATTCCGGCTATGTCATTTTTAATTTTTGCGGATTTTTCCGAGAGACGAAACGTGTTGGACCAACGAGAGGGCGCCACTTGGCACCCTCTCATTGGCGGAAATTGTGGGCGTCCCTTTGGACGATTTGGGCAATATAGTTGGTAGGATATTTTATGTTGGTTGGTAGGGTAGATGGATAAGGTACACTTGGGAATATCTTGGCCCTACACTTGCTTAGCACTTGGCATGATCTTGGCCCTTGGTTGACCCTTACTTGACCTATAAATACCCCTCCCCCTTTGAAGACTTCTTCATCCAAAAATCTCTAAGTCTTTTGAGCTTCCCCCCCCCCCCCCCCTTTTGTGTTGAGGTCTCATCTAGCCTCCCCCTCCCCCCTTTGTGAGGCCCCTTGGCCGAGAGTCCCCTTCCCCCCTTGGCCGAGAGTACCCCCCCTCCTAGTGGGGTTGGCCGAGGGGTATACACCCCCCCTTGTGGTGTTGTCTCGTATAAATACCCCCCCTCTTGGTAGAAATACTCTCCAAAGTATTGTTACTATACCCAAATACCTTAGCCGTATACCTTGTAGTATTCCAAAGATACCTCTATCGTAGAGTCTGAAATACTACGTATGTCCATTTTGTCTCACACCGAACCCATCGGGCACATCTCCATAGTTGGTTGGAGTATTAAGTAGAAGTTGGTTAGAACTTCTAAGGGTGGTTTGGAGCGGGTTGGAGCGCACGGAGTTGGAGCTAAACGGTGCTCAGGAGCGACTTTAAACTTGGATAATTTTGGGCTTATCGAGGTAAATATCTTGCCCACTCAGAATTGGAAATTACATATTGTAGGAATATATAGTTGAAGTATACTATATATAGAACTGAACATAGTTTTGCGGCAATGTATTTGGACTTAAGCCTGAATTTAAAGAAGAGAATTGGTGGATACTTACATGTGTATTCAGACATGAGACTTGTGTAGTTTGACGGGTAGGGAAGGGCTGCCCAAATTTCCGTAGAATCTTGTATCTAGATTTATTCTACCGAGTAGTCTAGACTTTGATAGACTTGTATAACCTTTATAGGTTGAATGTTCTGCGAGTAGCATGTGCTACTTAAAAGGTGGACAAGGCTAGCCGGGTTATAGCCGTGGAGCGTTTTGCTAATAGTCGATAATCGTCGCGAGGTATGTGATTTCTTCCTATCCTCTTGAGCATGATATTTTAAAAGAATATATATATATAGTACGGTAGACGTACGCGTGCTAATTGAACGTAGTTGTACGGCAATGTCTTTTGACTTAAGCCTGAATAATAAGAATCTTGAAGTATTTCAAGAGAATTAAGAACTGTTTTTGAAAGAAGAGTAATACTTGGTTTTAAAAGCTTAAGAGTTATACTAGCTTTATGGGAAGTTAGGTATAACGGCTTAAGAAAGATAAAATGAATGATTTATTGATTTTAGAAGTTAAGAGACTTGATCTTAAAAGATAAGAGACTTGACTTAAATGAATTAATATGAATTTTGTGTGAAACCTCATTCGTGAGTAATGAGTACTTGGTTTTTAAAAGGAATAATGTTTTACTGATTTCGGAAATCAAAATGAGTATCGACAAACCACTGCAGCGTTAATAAAGGGAAATGTTTTGATTAATGAAGTATGATTAAAACCAGTAGAAACCCCCATCTGCATAGAAGCTAAGATGAGACAAAATGATATTACATTTCCTAGATCATGGCTGCTTAATAAGATTGATTATGAACAAGAATAACCTAATCACATATAAGGCATATGTTTCTCAGATTGTTTAAAAAAAGAATTATATTCTTAAATGAATAAGACTATGAGCTACGAAACCTTTCTAAAATAAGAAACGTGAACATTTGAAATTAGGCAAACTTGAATGTTTGGAAAATAATGTTGTTACTTGATTTTACAAAGGGAAGAGTTTTGGTTTACTTAAAGAAAATAGTCACTCTATTTTATACTACGGGTATTGTGTGACTTACGTGAAAAGCGGATCTTTTAAAAAGTTAATGTATGAAGTACTTTGGGGATAGATACCCGAACTTGTTAGCATAAAGTACCTTGTGTGAATAACTTGATTGTGTTGGTTTGTGATAGCCTTGTAATACTTTCTTGTTGATTTGATAAGTAATTATGTTAGAATGCTACGTGTGTTAGTATCTTTTGATTGTTGAGTAAGGGGGTCATTCTTGTTTGTGCTTACGTTGTTAAACGTTAAGCCCGTTGTACTGTTATTGTATCACATACCCCCTTGACTTATTATACCGAGGGCTTGCCACCCTTGATGCGGGTCTATACGGCCTATGCGGTCTGTGAGACTATGCGAAGCAGCGGAATGCTCGAGATTGATCATTCGGGTGTTTAGCCGTCTGGGATGCCCTATGCGGTCTTTGAGGGACTATGCGGTCTTTGAGGGACTATGCGGGCTACGGGAGTCCAG
Source organism: Przewalskia tangutica (assembly GCA_029844215.1). Taxonomy (NCBI): domain Eukaryota; kingdom Viridiplantae; phylum Streptophyta; class Magnoliopsida; order Solanales; family Solanaceae; genus Przewalskia; species Przewalskia tangutica. The sequence goes on along the minus strand of CM056728.1, from coordinate 30,467,613 downwards.
GCGGATACCGAGGGTTAAGCTGCCTTCGATGCGGGGTATACCTCGGTGATGCAGGACCATGATTCGAGGAATACCTCATGCGGTGCATGTGTGACCTATGCGGGCTGCGGTAAGTTCGAGGATAGACGCGCCGCGGTGATCTGCGGCGAGTGGCGGCCGATCGTGTGGTGCGATGCAGAAAGACCTCGTGATACGATTTATGGCATTTGTGGTGCGTGGGTCTTAGTAGTCGGCTATGCCTTCGTACTTACCGTGCGGTCTATTGTGATGACTTGAGGCGTGAGTCCACGACTTGACATATCGCTTATTTGTTGTGAATCGTAGTTTGGTTATCATACATGTCTCCCCTTTATATAGACTACTATGATTTCATTCTGATTTATTTTGATTTCACATACTGGCACTGTTATCGACCTCGCCCGGGCTGCGTTCATGCCGCGAGTAAAGGTACACCGATCGTTGATCCTCGCTCTTAGGGTCACGATTCGGCGTTTGGGAAAGCTCCGCTTCTCGGAGGCTTATCTTGGTATAGTCCCTGTTGTTGTAGGTGCTTACATTCGGGGTATGGCGGCCCCGTCCGTCGTTATTGCCATATCATTCGTAAGTGCAGTAATCTTGTTGTGGGCGGGGTTGTAATGGGATGTAGCTTCAATTGTTATTTATATACTGAAGGTAACCGTTTTGGTTAGCATGTCTTCTTATTTCACTGTCTTATTACATTGGCTTCATGTTATTGTTTTATGTTCCGCTGATTTTCTCTGATGTATGACTACTTGGGTGCCCGGGTAAGGCACCAGTCACGGGCCCCGGAACGGGTCGTGACAAAAGTGGTATCAGAGCAGTTAATCCTCGGAAAGTGTCTCTGAGCCGTATCGATGAAGTCTTGATTATCGGTGTGTTGTGCACCACACCAATAATCAGGAGGCTATAGGATATTTAGGATTGGTTTCTATTCTTCTCACTCTGAGATCGTGCCTTAGAGCTGTGTTGTAAGATTGGACCCTCTAACGTATTTCTTTCCCTTACCATTATGCCTCCGCGTAGGGCAAACCCGGGCCCAGGAGGGCAAGGCAGCCGAGGGAGCTGCGAGTAAATCTGAAGGATTACGAGGGCACAGGCCCAATCATTACCTAGGGTAGTGCTTCATTCGGGGAGTTCTGCGACGTCACTAGCCCCAGCAGAGTTTAGCACGGCGGCGGCAGTTCCTACTGCGGCCATGATATTTGAACCTTCAGTTCCACGACCGGGGACAGAGAATATGGATTGCAAAGAGGCGACCCTGTTACTAACTATGGATTTGGCTACCAGAGAGAGTTGTACAAGAGTAATTTTTCAGTTAGGCTTGAGCATGGCCTGTGTACGGGCTTATGCGCAGCAGGCCGAGAAACGTAGAGGTCGACGGGTTAACCAAGGACAGCAGGAGAGGGCCAGAACAACAAGGTCCTTTAGTAACTTTCGAGGCGAATCACCTCACCAGCAGATTGATATGCACATCCACCAGTGCAAAGAGGTCCTCCGCAGGGTTCAGGACGTTCGGGGTATGCAGGAGTTGGTCAGAGCTCCAGGGCTTCCGGTTCTCAATGTGACAGACGTCATCCCGGGGAATGTCGTCTTTTGTTGGTACTTGTTGTACCTGCGGCCGTCAGGGCCAGGTGTCGAAAGGGTGTCCTAGTAGGAGGGATGCAAGTAGGAGGACTCAGCCTTCAGGATCGGTGGGTAGTTCGTTACCTTCCCTAGCTATGCGCCCTACGGGGCAGGTTTGATTAGAACGACTAAGGGGAGTGAAGCAGTAGATATAGATATATCCTTAACCCTCTAGAGATCAGTATGTGTGATAAGATGGGTATATCATAAGTGTTATGTTCTGATAGCAGTGTGTTAGTGGTGATTAGAAATCATGGTTAGTAACCGGGAAAGATTGGGGGATGGGAAAAGTGTGAGGCTTAGAGCTTTATACGTGGAGACCTTAGAGGCAAGGCAATCTTGAGAGAAAGATTACATTTGTGTTTAACCCTTATCGGAGTGCATTGTGCACGTGAGCTATGTTTGGGATAAGTCCCTGAGTAGTGTGGAATGAAAGAGGGTAGTTGAGCTAAGGAGACCGCTAGGTTTTCGTAACGTGATTAGTGAGATTGTTCCGGATCGGGGAGCAAGTGTTGTACGCGAGAGTGGGTCGGGTTGAGGCCATGCTGCGGGTCAACCCGCGGCCTGTATGGTGGTGGGGTCAGTTTGTGGTGGTCCCGCTTTGTGTTAGGGTTATGAGGGTGTTAGGCCCAAGTTTAGTTAACCAGCGTACGAGTTCGTGGATGCATTCGACCAGTAGTCGGGCCGATGGGGTCAGCCCATCGTGTTCTTCGGTCAGGACCGTTTACTCGGCTGTGTTGATATATCAGAAAGGTTGTAAGGCTGCACGGGGTGCCTACCTTCACCTTATGACAGACAGTGGAGCCCAGATTACGGCTGTTTCTTTTTTCTGGAAGTTTTACCAGGCAGGGTTAGGAACTCAGGTGAGTCTCAGAATCGCATTCGCCCTCGGGCCAGTGTTCGGATTTCAGGGGTAGTTGTGAGGATTGTTGTCTCCTGTGGAGGGAGCGTTTTAGCTATCATTTCAGTGTTCGGATGTTGCCTTATGAATCCTTGTAGGGGCGGAAGTGTAAGTTGTCGGTCGATTGGTTCGATGTTGGCAAGGTTCAGATAGATGGTTCAGACTTGTTCCAGCAGACTGTGGATAGGGTGAAGCTTGTCTAGAAGAGGTTTTGGCAGCTCAGAGAAATCGTGCGGATAATCGGCGACGACGCTTAGAGTTCAGGTTGACGGTCGGTCTTCTTGAAGGTACCACCCCGGATAGGGTGTGACGAGTTTTGGATCTGAAGCAGTAACAGAAATGTGGTAAGAGTTCGAGTGTACAAGAAGGGTACGACACGTAAGGGAAGAAGCGAGCATGTATGGCGAGCAAAGATGTGATCATTTCTTTTGTAAAGAGAAGGTGCGAAGGAAGTATATTTTAGACCCCGGAGAGAGGTGTTTGTGGTAATGTTAGAGGTGTTTCCTCGTGGACTTGGATGTAAGTATTTTGCGCAAGTTGTTTCGGTGGCCATGTGTGGCAGGATTGTTTCGTAAGTATAGTAGTGAAGACTATACTGGCGCACGTTTGTTTTGAGACTTAGAAGGAACATTCGGGACAAATGTTTCTAAGGAGGGGAGAATGTTATACCCCGTATTTTCCAGAGTATGTACGTAAGGACGTACGTAGAAAAGTTTGGGCTTTTAAGTAGGCTTGGCCGAATTATTTTTGTGCACAACACCCGATTAGAGTCGTTTTTCGACGAAACGTTTTACACAACTTGCGAAGGGAAAATTCCGGCTAAGTCATTTTTAATTTTTGCGGATTTTTCCGAGAGACGAAACGTGTTGGACCAACGAGAGGGCGCCACTTGGCACCCTCTCATTGGCGGAAATTGTAGGCGTCCCTTTGGACGATTTGGGCAATATAGTTGGTAGGATATTTTGTGTTGGTTGGTAGGGTAGATGGATAAGGTACACTTGGGCATATCTTGGCCCTACACTTGCTTAGCACTTGACATGATCTTGGCCCTTGGTTGGCCCTTACTTGACCTATAAATACCCCTCCCCCTTTGAAGACTTCTTCATCCAAAATTCTCTAAGTCTTGAGAGCTTTCCCCCCCCCCCCCCCTTTTGTGTTGAGGTCTCGTCTAGCCTCCCCCCTCCACCCTTTGAGAGGCCCCTTGGCCGAGAGTCCCCTTCCCCCCTTGGCCGAGAGTACCCCCCCTCCTAGTGGGGTTGGCCGAGGGGTATACACCCCCCCTTGTGGTGTTGTCTCGTATAAATACCCCCCTCTTGGTAGAAATACTCTCCAAAGTATTGTTACTATACCCAAATACCTTATCCGTATACCTTGTAGTATTCCAAAGATACCTCTATATGTAGAGCCCGGAAATACTACCGTATGTCCTTTTTGTCTCAAACCGAAACCCTAGGGAAAATCTCCATAGTTGGTTGGAGTATTATGTAGAAGTTGGTTAGAACTTCTAAGGGTGGTTTGGAGCGGGTTGGAGCGCACGGAGTTGGAGCTAAACGGTGCTCAGGAGCGACTTTAAACTTGGATAATTTTGGGCTTATCGAGGTAAATATCTTGCCCCTCCTATTGTAATTGGAAATTACATGTTGTAGGAATATATAGTTGAAGTATACTATATATAGAACTGAACATAGTTTTGCGGCAATGTCTTTGGACTTAAGCCTGAATTTAAAGAAGAGAATTGGGTATCTTACATGGGGTGTATTCAGATGAACTTGTGTAGTTGTGGGTAGGAAGAGTGCCCAAATTTCCGTAGAATCTTGTATCTAGATTTATTCTACCGAGTAGTCTAGACTTTGATAGACTTGTATAACCTTTATAGGTTGAATGTTCTGCGAGTAGCATGTGCTACTTAAAAGGTGGACAAGGCTAGCCGGGTTATAGCCGTGGAGCGTTTTGCTAATAGTCGATAATCGTCGCGAGGTATGTGATTTCTTCCTATCCTCTTGAACATGATATTTTAAAAGAATATATATATATAGTACGGTAGACGTACGCGTGCTAATTGAACGTAGTTGTACGGCAATGTCTTTTGACTTAAGCCTGAATAATAAGAATCTTGAAGTATTTCAAGAGAATTAAGAACTGTTTTTGAAAGAAGAGTAATACTTGGTTTTAAAAGCTTAAGAGTTATACTAGCTTTATGGGAAGTTAGGTATAACGGCTTAAGAAAGATAAAATGAATGATTTATTGATTTTAGAAGTTAAGAGACTTGATCTTAAAAGATAAGAGACTTGACTTAAATGAATTAATATGAATTTTGTGTGAAACCTCATTCGTGAGTAATGAGTACTTGGTTTTTAAAAGGAATAATGTTTTACTGATTTCGGAAATCAGAATGAGTATCGATAAACCACTGCAGCGTTAATAAAGGGAAATGTTTTGATTAATGAAGTATGATTAAAACCAGTAGAAACCCCCATCTGCATAGAAGCTAAGATGAGACAAAATGATATTACATTTCCTAGATCATGGCTGCTTAATAAGATTGATTATGAACAAGAATAACCTAATCACATATAAGGCATATGTTTCTCAGATTGTTTAAAAAAAGAATTATATTCTTAAATGAATAAGACTATGAGCTACGAAACCTTTCTAAAATAAGAAACGTGAACATTTGAAATTAGGCAAACTTGAATGTTTGGAAAATAATGTTGTTACTTGATTTTACAAAGGGAAGAGTTTTGGTTTACTTAAAGAAAATAGTCACTCTATTTTATACTACGGGTATTGTGTGACTTCTGTGAAAGAAACGGATCTTTTAAATAGTTAATGTATGAAGTACTTTGGGCATAGATACCCGAACTTGTTAGCATAAAGTACCTTGTGTGAATAACTTGATTGTGTTGGTTTGTGATAGCCTTGTAATACTTTCTTGTTGATTTGATAAGTAAATATGTTAGGATGCTACGTGTGTTAGTATCTTTTGATTGTTGAGTAAGGGGGTCATTCTTGTTTGTGCTTACGTTGTTAAACGTTAAGCCCGTTGTACTGTTATTGTATCACATACCCCCTTGACTTATTATACCGAGGGCTTTCCACCCTTGATGCGGGTCTATACGGCCTATGCGGTCTGTGAGACTATGCGAGCGGCGGTATGCTCGATTGATCATTCGGGTGTTTAGCCCGACGGGGATGCCCTATGCGGTCTTTGAGGACTATGCGGTCTTTGAGGACTATGCGGGTGCGGAGTCAGCGGATACCGAGGTTAAGCCGCCTTCGATGCGGGGTATACCTCGGTGATGCAGGACCGTGATTCGAGGAATACCTCATGCGGTTCAGTGTGACCTATGCGGAGTCGCGGTAAGTTCGAGGATAGACGCGCATGGTGATCTGCGGGCGAGTGGTCACCGATCATGTAGTGCGGTCTAGAAAGACCTCGTGATACGATTTATGGCATTTGTGGTGCGTGGGTCTTAGTAGTCGGCTATGCCTTCGCACTTACCGTGCGGTTCTATTGTGATGACTTGAGGCGTGAGTCACGACTTGACATGATCTTATTTGTTGTGATCGTAGTTTGGTTATCATACATGTCTCTGCTTTATATAGACTACTATGATTTCATTTACGATATTTATTTTGATTTCACATCGGTACTATTATCAGACCTCGCTTCTTGCGTTCATGCCGCAGTAAAGGTACACGATCGTTGATCCTCGCTCTTAGGGTCACGATTCAGCGTTTGGAAAGCTCCGTTTCTCGGAGGCTTATCTTCGTATAGTCCTGTTGTTGTAGTGCTACATTCGTGGTATGGCGGCCCCGCCCGTCGTTGTTGTCATATCATTCGTAGAAGTGCAGTAATCTTGTTGTGGCGGGGTTATAATGGGATATCGCTCAATTGTTATTTATATATATTGAAGGTAACCGCTTTGGTTAGCTTTGTCTTCTTATTTCACCGTCTTATTGCATTGGCTTCATGTTATTGTTTTATGTTCGCCGATTTTCTCGATGTATGACTACTTGGGTGCCGGGTAAGGCACGATCACGCCCCGAGCGGATCGTGACAGCGAGATCTAGTGTTCGTGTTCACATATAGGTGTTGTTTCACATCGTATGCTGCCGGTGAGAATGAGTTCCACGCATGATTGATATTATGGCGTGAGACCCATAGTTATGTGTGAGTGATTATTCGGGATATCGTCCCCTTACCAGACCTAATTGTTTATTTATTGCGAAATGGTTTTATAAAATGATGAAATGTGATTTCATTCTGATATTTTCAGTTTCACATACTTGGTACTGTTGTCTTGACCTCGCCCGGGCTGCGTTCATCCGCAGTAGGTACACCAGTTGTTGATCCTCGCTCATAGGATCGCAGTTCAGCGTTGGGAAGCTCCGTTTCTCCGGAGGCTTATCTTTTTTGGTATAGTCCCCTGTCATTGTAGATACTTGTACATTCAGGGGTATGGCGGGGCCCTGTCCCGTCATAGATGTTGTTACATTCTTAGAGTGCAGAATCTTGTTGTGGGCAGGGTTTGTAAAGGATTTTAACTGTTCAGTTATATGTATATACATGAAGGTGACCGTTTTGGTTAGCCTGTTTTCTTATGTTGTCTCTTGTTTCCTGGTTAAGTTTTTATTTCCGCTGATTTTCTCTGATGTTGTTATCACTAGGGTGCCCGGGGTAAGGCACCAGTCACGGGCCCGAGATCGGGTCGTGACATTTAGCCTTAAGATTACAATTCAAGTTGATTATTAGTTTAAGTCGTCGCATGTTGTATAAAGAAGGAAATTGTAGTTGTTGAAGTTGTTTATGACTATATAACATGTTAGACCTTAGAACTTGGAATTGAAAAAGAATTGGAAAGGACTTGTGTTGAGTTGTTGTTGGCCGAGAATGGCTAGTGAGTATTAAACTACTTGGTATGAATTGTGGGGCGGAATTTTACACGTATTGTAAGGCGTCTAATCCCCTTTGATTGGTTGGTATGTTGAGCCTTAAATGTGGCATGTTTGGTTATTGTATTCGGCCTTGAAAAAGGTGGCAAAGTATGTATAAACAAATGAGGTGCTGCCCGATTTTCCGTAGAATAAGAGACCGTATACTTAGTATTATTCTACGTTAGAAACTAGAAATTGATAGTCATGTTGTGACCATTATAGGTTGACAATTCTACGTACGGCGTATTCGGCTTAGCTTGTGGATTTAGCCGAAAAGGTATGTGAACTATCTCCTCTTCTAGCATGATTCCTTAAGATAAAGAAAGTATGTTCTACTCCTTAAATGATCCATTCCTTGGTTGTACTTGGATTGCCTAATATAGAATTTGTTCTATGTACTTCCTTGATTGTACTTTGATGTTTAAATTGTAAGTTGTATAATCCATTTCCTTAGTGAAGTTTGGATTCTTAAAAGTGAAAGTATTTTACTTAAAGTACATAGAGTCTTGAAAAAGAAGCGGTTTTCAAATCTTTTGGCTAGTGCCTTAGTTCCAAAACCTAAGGGTTGTTATAATGACTTTAGGGGAGTTAAATGAGTGATTTACTTGAGGTTTAAAAGTAGAAGAAACTTGTTTTCTAAATATTAAGAGACTTGAAGTATTTTGAAAGTTAAGAACTTGATTTGTAAGTATGCGCTACTTGGTTTTAAAAGTATAAGTCTCTTGGTTATAAAAGGAATGGATATGTCTAAAACCATAAATGGTTATAACGGCTTTATGGGAAGTTGGTTATAACGACTTTATGGAAGGTTAAGAAAGTTGTCTATTTTTATTTAATGGGCATAAGTTTCCTAGATTGTAAAAATTTGAAGTTACTTGATTTCAAGCCTTGAAATGAGTTTTCTAAAAGTGTAGTAACTTACTTTGAAAAATAGACACACCTTGATACTACGGGTGTTAGTATCTTGGGGTTTTGCATAAAAAGGAGTATTTTGAAAAGAATGTACGTACGTAGTACTTTGGCTTGTTTAATTGAGAATTATTCTATGTGTGCCTTGATAAGTACTTTGGCTTGTTTAATTGAGAATTATTCTATGTGTGCCTTGATAAGTACTTTGGCTTGTTTAATTGAGAATTATTCTATGTGTGCCTTGATAAGTACTTTGGCTTGTTTAATTGAGAATTATTCTATGTGTGCCTTGATAAGTACTTTGGCTTGTTTAATTGAGAATTATTCTTTAAGTGCCTTGAGTTTATAAAATGAAAGTCTATAGATGTTATGAACTTGCCTATGTGTGCTGGTGATAGCCTTTGAGTGCAAGTATTATGTTTTATTATGTTGCCGCGACTCTCGGTTGGAGGGCCGGCTGTCTTGTTGTAAGTTTACTTGGACGTACCGACGGTGATGTGGGATTCCACGGGTATGCTTCCATTATTTGTATTACCCCATGGTCATGCTTATACGATGTGGGATTCCGGGGCATGCGACCACGAGGGATACTCCTTGGACATGCTTATACGATGTGGGATTCCGGGGCATGTGACCAAGAGGCGGGTTAGATTACCGGATTTGTTTGTATTACCCCATGGTCATGCTTATACGATGTGGGATTCCGGGGCATGTGACCACGAGGGATACTCCTTGGACATGCTTATACGATGTGGGAATCCGGGGCATGTGACCAGGAGGCGAGTTAGATTCCCGGATTTGTTTGTATTACCCCATGGTCATGCTTATACGATGTGGGATTCCGGGGCATGCGACCACGAGGGATATTTTTATCTCATGGAGTCCACGGGCATGGTTGATATCATGGGCGTGAGACCCATAATTATATTTGAGTAGTGGCTTTGAGGGAATGCGTCCCTGACTTGATATGACTGCTTATGTATTGTGTACTGTAAGTTGGCTATCATACATGTCTCCCGTTTTGTTTAGACTGTTATGATTTCATTACAGTACTTACTGTTTCACATACTTGGTACATTCTTCGTACTTACCTACTTCGGGGGGCTGCGTTTATGCCGCATGTTTAGGTACGCAGTTTGGTGATCTGCAGGTGTAGGACCGCTCGTAGTTTTGGATAGTTCCCTTTGTTGAGTTTATCTTTTGGTATAGTTCCTTGAAGATGTGCTTTTATGCGGTTATGGGTACAATGGGGCCTTGTCGTCATATTTCATAAAACTCTTAGAGGTCCGTATTCATATGTAGGATTGGACTCGTATGATGTGGTGTCTTTTGATTATGTATATTATGACAGCCTTATCGGCTTTGCCCTTGCACGTACGTTGGTTTAAAAAAATGAGGTGTTATTTAATTTCCGCAGTTTGCTTAGTTGTTAAGGTAGAAGGGTGCCCAGGTAGGGCACCAGTCACGGGCCCGGGGTTCGGGTCGTGTCAGTACTATACATTTATAAAACTCATGCTCAAGAAGATAGGGAAAATTCCACATACCTCTTCGACTTAATCCACTTGCCAAGATGAATATACCACACGTAGTATGTCAACCTATAATGACCATAATACGTCTATCAACTTCTAGTTTCAAACGTAGAATATTCTAAGCGTAAAGTCACTTAATTCTACGAAAAATCGGACAACACTTCCTTTGTTTCTACGTACTTTTCCACCTTTTTCAAGGCCCGAAAATCAATAACCAAATGCCACATTTAAGGCTCAACAATCAGTTAACCAAAGGGGATTACATGCCTTACAATACGTGTAAAATTCTGCCCCACAATATATACAAAACAATCCAATAGTCAATGCCATTCTCGGCTAATATGAACAACAATGCAAAGTCTATTCCAATTCTAGTTCAATCCATATTGTCGTTCCAACATGTTATATAGTCGCAACCAACTTTAACAACTATAATCTCCTCTTTATATAACATGCGACGACTAAAACTAATAACTAAATTGAATTACAATCTTAAAGGCAAATCATGCTAGTTTCGGATTTTAGGCTTCCAACATTCCATAACACTTATCAATCTTCATAATATATATCACATGATCATTTATAACTTATTATAACATGGAATCTTCAATTACAATAGTAAGACGAAGATTTATACCTCAAATAAGCCCAAACATCATCCAAGACTTCAAGTCAATCCTTAGCAACTTTTAGCTCCTCTTCTTATGTTCCAATCCACTCCAAGCACTCCTTAGAAGCTCATAACCAACTTCTCTTCAATTTCCAACTTCAAAGTTGAAGAACACCTTAGGTTTTCACCTTGCGACTAACGTGAAAACGTAGTTTTTCCGGGATCTTTCTATTGAGATATCCTTGTAATACCCTTAGGAACCTTGGTTTAAAGTATTGGGATTATTGAACCACAAATGAAAAATTTGTTCTTCCAATTGAGGCTCAAAGCCGAGAGCTTCCCCTCAAGAACAATAATGTTTGTGAAATTTTCTAAGTGTTGATAATTAGTCTTGCTACTAGTGTAATATATAACACATATAAGGGCCTAGATTAATACACTTGAAGGGCTAGGATTGAGTCAAGAATGTCAGCCAAGTTTGACCCTTGACTTGGTCCATTTTTAATCAAGCTAAATATTTGCTACACTAGCCATAAATTTCGTCCAAGATGAATCATGTGGAGGGTGACACGTGTCTCCCTCCCATTGGTCCATAATATTTTGTTTCCAGAAATTTCCATAATTGGTCAAAATATCGGAAACCTCGTGGGCCCCACAAAAACGTAAAATCTCTCGGGTGGCCCCCACTTATCCAACTCTGTAAATAAACTTCCATAGTTACGATAAATTCTAAACGTCTCAAATAGCAAATTTGAGAATCCAATTCTCATTAACGAACAATTTTCCTTCCCGAGGTTCGGAAGAGTTTTCCTTTGAAAAACAATTCTTTCTTCGTTCAAATTTATAAGTCTTGTGCTCTCACGTCTATTCTCGTATACATGTCCTGGAACTACGGGGTGTAACACCTAATTTATACACATTCATTTTATGCTAATTTAACATGGCCTTTTGTTTAATTAGCTCCCACTATTTTGCATACTTCTACGACCCCAATGTAGAATACGGACCTAAAACATTTTAAGGTCATAATGTGCCAAGATCCAAACACATGATATATCCGCGTTTGCTTTGGCTGATAACTTAATAGCATACTTTGGTAGGTCCTCAACCAATTGTAAATCATCTCTACAACTCTTGGTTTGATTAAATATCTTTCATTTTAATCACACGTCTTTAGATTAGTCCGACACTTCGGCGCCAAGATTCATCCAAACAAGACAACCCCATTACACGACTGCATTTAAATGCCTATATAAATTTAGCCTTTGCAAGAAAACACTTTGGTGTAAATACCTACAAAAGTTTATTATCTACTTTCAATTTAACACATCCATGAAAGGGCCTGAGTCCTTGTAGACTTAGAGCAAATGCTTTGGCATAAATACTCGTATCGCCGAAAAGAACTTTGCACCCTAACAATTATAATAGACGACGCGTTTTAATTAAGACTTGTATTTAATGTTTGGGAGACATTTTCAGTTTTCGGGGATTCATTCAAAATCAACAATTATGCCATATATTATATGACATCCTATCATGTAATTTCTAAACACATTTAGATGGGAAATCATCAAACCCAATAGGCATGATATAAGATGGTTTTAATCACATATTGGGTGTCGTCTACCCAGACAATTATAGCGGTCATTGCATTTAAACAATTACTGGGCGCCGCCTACCCAGACAATAATTGCGAACGCTATGCTAATAATTTAAATGCATCACATTCAAAACACTTAGCATATTTGTATATTATACAATAATATACCATTAATGATAATCATGAGTGTATTTGTCTAAACTCTATAATCTATGTCTATGTCAAACAGTCCCTAAACGTTTTCTAATTTCAAAATTCTGATTTTCAGGAATTCTGCAAACTTTTAAAATTTACAGTTCAGTCCCTTAAGAATTTAAAAGTTCAATTCTAAACCCCTATAAATTCAGAAAATGCAATTTCAATTTTCAATAAATATTTTTAAGTTTCTGGGACCTGGTTGCAATTTTCAGAACTTAAAAATACAATTTTTAGAAACTTTCTTTATTTAAAGATTTGTCCGAAAGGACCAAATCTGTTCAATTTAAAAACTTATTTTCAGAAACTGAAACTTTAAAACTTTCAGAATTAGATTTCGAAACTTTTAAACTTATGTTTCTGATTTTCAAAATATATTTTTTTTAAAAAAATTACCGTCGACGGCGCCGATAGTCCAGAAAGTCCGAAAATTAATTTTAAGCTTTCTGGATGAACAGCGTCGTGACGCTCTTGAACATAACCATGGTGCCTCTGGAGTCATCTGGGTAGCACCGTGACATTCCATCGTGGAACCTCGGCGCCGCCACAAGATCTGAAAATCTGAACCCCTAAAACTAGTTTAGGGTTAGATCTTCAGATGTATCACTTGCAATTCCATCACTATCAAAACAATACGTTCATCAACCATCAAATCCATATATCTGCTCGTTCTTCGTCTCAATGCACCATGATCTAAATCGAGCCGGATAACGCATATCAACTTAGAGAAGTTATATATTGGAATGACTTTCTCGAATACATAATTGTTTTTAACAGATCTGGGCACAAAGACTACGTGTTCTAAAGATTTAGGATTTTAAAGCCTTTAACAACATAAAATATAGATCTTAACAAACCTAACCCATATTATCATCAATATTCATCATATAAACACACAAAATAGCCCAGACTCTGATACCACTGTAGGCGTTTTAGTTAGGTTAGTACACGCAGCGGAATTTAAAAATTTATGTTTCAAACCCGACTTTCGGTCAAACTATAGTATGATTATATGATGTAAAATAAATACAAAGCAATAATGTAATACTTCGGCAGAAGACTTATATTTGTAGATAAAAATCTGAAATCTGGAGCTTTGTGTAGTCCGAGGGTGCACACGCAAACGTTCCTCGATTTGCAAGTTTCTGGAAAATTTTGATGTAGTTGTAAGTCTAGAATGCTAGGGATTCCGGCAGAGCTTTAGAAGAGATTAAGTCACTTGCTTGGTGTATTGAAATGTGAGGGGAAGCCCTCTATTTATAGTAGAGAATAGAGGCTTTAGGGTTCTCATGGGCCAGGCCCAGCAGAAAACCGGATGGGTCAAATTCGGAAAGCTAGAACGTGGCTCGGCGCCGTGGCCCTGTCCAATTTTTCTGCCCTTTCCCATTTCTAATGTCCCGGTTATCAACCGAACATATATATATATATATATATATATATATATATATAATCTCCTTCTAATTACATCCTTTAATCGACGGAACATTTGACTTAGTGTTACCCTTCAGGCATTTACATATCGACACTAATAACATTAGGATATTCACGGAACTCGTAGACTGCGTCGGGAGACGAACTCAATATGTAAAGTTTAGCTACACGAAACATGTGAACTAAAATTATATGTGGGAAGACAAAATCCTTTCATTCACGACACACTCAATCAAGCTTAGGATTTGTCATGTGTCTATCCAAATGGCTTGATTATTATACCTTATCTATATTAGTTGACAACAGAACCATATCACAGACATGTCCATTGCATTGGCCAACGACTTAGTCAACCTAACATCTTATGAGTATCTGAGTGTTCTCTCGAATATATATTCAAGGAATGAATTCTAATCTTAGCTAAACTACCACTTTTTATCCACTTCGTAACGTACCCAAAACAAGCCGCGTCTCAACCTATAAGACATTTGAGCTTAGGACAGGATCAAAGTACATTACTCCGTGAATAAGGTGCGTATTGACCTCAAGTCTAAGGACTACTATCTTCCACACACCGATGACACTTTAGACATATAACAAACGGTGCATCAGTAGGGTATACCAATACTTCAACAAGTATCCATGCGTCCATCACGAGTTGCCATAACTCGTAGCAAGTGAGACATACTACATCCCTAAGGATATGATGCAGACCACATGTCGACGTATCGCATATCATCGTTATCCCAATTTTGATGATCATTAGTCGAGGCGATTTAAGAGTTAAGTTATAATATTAATTCTCACATCATTAATAAACACGTGAAAGACTAATTAATTGGAGACAGGTTACTGCAGCCACATAATGAAACCCTGGCCGTTCCTTCACTTTCCTTAAACCCTCAAACTCCCTTTCTTCAGGTCTATGTTTTTCCTCATCTCTTCTTGTTTTTATGTAAACATGCTGGATACACCAATTGCAGTGATAATAACATAAATTAATGATTTAACCAACATAAATCAATACTCTTATATTTGCTTCCCTTTTAAGTGTTCTCTTAAACTGTTTTTCCTGTCCCTGTGAAACGTCTTGTCATCTGATATGGTTCGTTAGTCTAAAGTTCATCTTGTTCGTCTAAAATCATATTGTTCTCTGTTTTGTTTTGTTCTTGTTCAGTTTAGTCATGGCTTCAAGTAGTGGTGTGGTTCAATATATGGCCAATATTTTGTTGGAGGAGGAGGATGAAAGTGGTATTTTTTTGTAACGTGGTGGCAGCGGAGGAAGAGGTGGCTTTCGATGCTCGGTGGTGTTTAGTGGGTCATTTTTTTACTGATGGAGCGGTAGACTTTCCCTCAATGCAACAAACGTTGGTGGCACTGTGGAAACTGGGAAAGGGTGTATACATAAAGGAATTAGATGCCAATCGATACCTCTTTCAATTTTACCATGAGATTGATATCACAAGGGTACTGGAAGGTAGTCCCTGGACATTTAATCGTAGGGCTTTGATTATAATCAGACTTCGGGAGGGTGATAAGCTGCGGTTGGTTCCATTGAATTCTTTATGTCACTACCCGAGCCGACGGGCCGCGACTGGTACCCTACCTGGGCACCCTTATACCCACATATCACATATAACTAGCGGAAGCTTAAGAAAAACTCATATAATAAAAACTCATAAAATAAAAATGGTAAGCGTCGCCAATCAAATGTATCTGAAATTTTCCAAAACGAGTTACAACATATACAACCCTCATGTATCCACCCACACCTGTCTACAGACCTCTAAGAGTTTGATAATGAAATGTGTCGAAACAAGTGTCACGACCCGACCCCGGGCCCGCGACTAGTGCCCTATGTCACGACCCGAACCCGGGCCCGTGACTGGTGCCTTACCCGGGCACCTAAGTAGACATACATCAGAGAAACCAGCGGAATATAAAAACAAGACATGAAACAATATGAAAAGAGAAATAGTTTATCCAAGAAAAGATTGCCTTTCGGCATGTATATATACATCAAGTGAGCGATTACATCCCAACTTTACAACAGACTACGCACTTGCAGGAATGCAACAACTATAACGGGACAGGGCCCCGCCATACCCTGAATGTACAAAATATCTACAACACAGGGAGAGCCGTACCAAAAGTCGAGCCTCCGGAGAAATGGAGCTCCTGACACCAGAGTAAAGATCCTAAGAATGAGGATCTACCACCTGTTTTTCCTTACCTGCGGCATGACGCGGCCGAAGGAGGTCGATTACAACAGTACCAAGTATGTGAAATCGTAAAATCAAATGAAATCAAAGCATTTTAAAACCACTTACAAATATAACCAATTCAACCGCACATAGTGCCACAACATAAACAAGAGCAAAATAGATATAATGTAACTGGTCTTTTCTAGGCTGCTAATGATCGAAGCAAAGCCAATCGCCTATAGTATCATTATGCGAGCCTATTCCTAGACTCCCGCAGTCCGCATAGACCACCTAGGTCCGCATGAGGTATTCCTCGCATCGGGGGTAGCTAGCCCTCGGCATCAACCTGGACTCCCGTAGTCCGCATAGTCACACAGACCGCATGAGGTATTCCTCGCATCGGGTAACACACCCGGAGTGATCATCCTGGAACTCCCGCAGCTCCGCATAGGTCACACAGACCAGCGTAGGTATTCCTCGCGACGGGGCGACTAACCCTCGGCATAACAAGTCAGGGGGGTAAGTGATATAATATCAGCACAACTGCTTATCGTTAAACAACATAAGCACAACAAGGGAACCCCCTTTATACAAACGTTACAAGACACTAACACACGTAGCATCATAATATGTCTACTTATCAAACCAACTTACCACACCTTCAGAAATCATTTATAAGGCTTTTATAAACAAACAAGTAAACCGTTTCCTCTTATCTTTCTTAAGTCGTTATACCTAACTTCCCATAAAGCTAGTATAACACTTAAGCTTGAAAAACCAAGTATTACTTTTATTTCAAAAATGATTCATAACTCTTTTGAAATACTTCAAGATTCTTATTATTTAAAACTCAAGTCAAAAGACATCAGAGTAAAACCAATTTTAGTTAACACACGTCGCTCACCGCACTATATATATATATCAAAAATATCATGCTCAAGAGGATAGGAAGAATCACATACCTCCTCGGCGAAATCCACCTGCCAAGTCGAATATGTCGCGCGCAGAGTATCAACCTATAATAGTCAAATACGTCTATCAACGTCTAGACTACTCTGTAGAATATTCTAAGCAGAGGGTTCTCTATTCTACGGAAAATTGGGCAGCATTTCCCTACCCGCCAAACTACACAAGTCTACTGTAAATACAGTCCTATGTAAGTACAGTTCAATTCTCTTCTTTTATACCATCCTTCTATATAACTTATACTTAATTCTAAACTACTACGATATGTAATCTCCAATTACAATAGAAGGACAAAGATATTTACCTCGATAAGCCCAAAATTATCCAAGATTATATGTCGATCCTGAGCAACGTTTAGCTCCTATTCTGCACGCTCCGATAGCTCCAAGAAACCCTCAGAAGTTTCTAAACAACTTCTACTTAATACTTCAACCAACTATGAAGATTTTCCCTAGGGTTTCGTTTTGCGACTAAAGGAAATATAGTAGTATTTCCGGGCTTTTAGTATAGAGGTAACTTTGGAATACTACAAGGGATGTAGGCTAAGGCATTTGGGATAGTAACAATACTAGGATAGATTTTTCTACCAAGGGGGTGTTGTTTGGACGCAGCTAGGGAAAGTGGGGAGTTTTTCGGACGAGAACTAGCAACTAAGGGGGAAGGATTTTGTGACTTGGAAATGAGAAGTGAATGAAGAAGTCTTGCACTAGAGGAGGGTATTTATAGAACCTTCAATGGCCAAGATTAAAGCAAGTGGAGGGTGTAGATTAGGTAGCTTGTGTGAGTAGAGTCTTCCACCAAGTGTCCACCACAACCTTGGGACATATGTCCACCACAACTTTGGGACATATGTCCCCCACAACAAAGAGACATGTGGCCATCCACTTGCTCAAGAAAAACGTCCAACAAGGCCTCCACTTGCCCCACAAAAAACGTCCAAACCTACTCCCACTATCCCAAAGAAATATCTTGCAAGACTTGACTTATTGACTTGGCCACTAGCCCACAATTTTCGTCCAACCAATGCCACCTAAGGGTGACACATGTCGCCCTCCTATTGGTCCAAAATATTTCATCTCTCGGAAAAATCCGTAATTGGTTAAAATATTAAAAACGTAAAATTTCCTTCACAAGGTTCGGAATCTTTTCCGTTGAAAGTTCACAATTTCGTCCTTAACCTAATTAGGGCTTACACAATTGTACGTACGTCCTCACATACATACTCTGGAACTACGGGGTATAACATTCTCCCCTCCTTAGAAACATTCGTCCCGAATTTTCCTTCTAGATTCAATTAAATCAGAAACGACATAGCTCCTCACAACTTAAACAGTTTGCAAATGCCACACATGGCCACAATACAACACTTAAGTACATATGATAATTAAAACCAGCAAGTAGGAAAGGGAGTTACCTGGAGGTGTGGGGAATAGGTGAGGATACCTCTGCCTCATGTCCTCCTCTGCTTCCCACGTCATCTCCTCTCTGTTCTCGTTCCGCCATAAGACCTTGACGGAAGCCACATCCTTTGTCCGCAGCCGCCTAACCTGACGATCGAGTATCTCTATGGGACTCTCCTCATACGATAACCCTTCCGTCACCTGGACATCGTCAATCGGGTGCACTCTAGATGGATCCCCGATACACCTCCTCAGCATAGAAACATGAAAAACCAGATGCACTGCCTCCAGATCGGATGGCAGATCCAACTCATAGGCAACCTTGCCTACCCTGCGGACAATCTGATAAGGCCCAATGTACCTTGGGTTGAGCTTCCCTTTCTTCCCAAACCTCATCACACCCTTCATGGGTGACACCTTCAGGAAAACTCAATCATTAACCACAAACTCCAGATGCCGACGACGATGATCTGCATACGACTTTTGTCGACTCTGAGCTGTCAATAACCGCTCCTGGATAAGCTTCACCTTATCCACTGCTGTATGTACCAAGTCCGCCCGACTAATCGCACTCGCCCACATCGAACCAGCCTATCGGTGACTGCACTTCCTCATATAAGGCCTCATAAGGCGCCATCCGGATACTAGAGTGGTAGCGCTGTTATACGAAACTCCACTGAGGCAAATGATCCTCCAGCTACCCTCGAAATCAACACAGCTCGCATCATATCCTCAAGAGTGCGGATAGTACGCTCTGCTGTCGTGCATGCGAGGATGGAATGCGATCGAGGCTCACTGCGTCCTAATCCCTTTCGGAAAGACCTCCGGAAGTTAGCCAGAACCGGGCTCCTGCATGCGATATGATAGAAATAGGGACCCATGCGATCTCACGATCTCTCGGATGTTAAGTCTAGCATAATCCTCAGCCGAAAAAGTCGTCCTGACTGGAAGAAAGTGGGCCGGTTTCGTCAGCCTGTCGACGATAACCCAAATAGAATCATGCTTCCTCTGAGGGCGAGGTAGCCCTGTGATAAAGTCCATGTTGATCACCTCCCACTTCCAGGTCGGGATCTCTATCGTCTGTAATAATCCACCAGGCCTCTGGTGCTCTACCTTTACCTGCTGACAACACGGGCACTGAGCAACAAACTCGCAGCGTCCTCTTCATCCATCCCACCAATACACGATCGAGGTCGTGGTACATCTTTGTCGACCACGGATGGATAGAAATGCTTGCGTGTGCTTCCCTAGAACCTCCGCCAAGTCCTGCAATATCTGGAACACACAACCTGCCCTCAAACCTTAGCACCCCATCAGGTGCTACCTCAAAATGACCCTTCCCCTCACGAAGAGCCGTATCACGATACCGTGTCAAAATCAGATCCACAAACTGTTGCCTCTTCACCTCCTCAACGATGGAAGACTCGGCAACCTCTCGAACCCAAACCCCACTGCTATCAGAACCAATCAATCGGACTCTAAGGCTCGCTAGCTGATGCAACTCGCGGACCATGCCCCTCATCTCTGGCTGCACCTCTGATAGACTCCCCATCGACCTACGACTAAGGGCATCTGCCACAACATTGGCCTTCCCCGGGTGGTACAGGATATCGACATCATAATCCTTGAGTAACTCTAACCACCGTCTCTGTCGTAAGTTCAACTCCCTCTGGCTGAAGATATACTGTAGGCTCTTGTGGTCTGTGTAAATATCCACATGAACTCCATACAAATAGTGCCTCCAGATCTTCAAGGCGTGAATCACCGCTGCCAACTCCAAATCATGGGTGGGGTAATTCTTCTCATGATTCTTGAGCTGCCGAGATGCGTATGCTATTACCTTGCCTGTGCGTCAACACACATCCAAGCCCGATGTCGACGATCACAATACACGACATAGCCGTCTATACCCTCTGGAAGAGTAAGAACTGGGGCGGTCGTCAACCTCTCCTTCGAATCGGAAGCCCTCTCACAAGCATCCGTCCATCAAACTTAGCCGCTTCGAGTCGGCTTAGTCAAAGTGCTTGAAATAGAAGCAAACTTTTCCACGAACCTCCGATAGTAACTCGCAAGGCCCGTAAAGTGCGCACTCTGGCCGGAGTAGTAGGTCTAGGCCACTCTCATCGCCTCGATCTTGGCCGTATCCACCTGAATACCATCGGCCCCGACAATATGCCCAAGAAAAGCCACCGAAGCCAACCAAAACTCACATTTGGAAAACTTTGCGTATAGCTGCTGGTCCTGGAGAACTCACAGCACAGTCCTCAAATGCTCTGCATGCTCCTGCTCTGAGCGAGAATAAACCAATATGTCATCAATGAATACAATCACAAACGTATCCAAAAATGGCTTGAACACTCGGTTCATCAAATCCATAAATACCGCCGGAGCATTCGTCAACCCGAAAGACATGACCCTGAACTCATAGTGCGTCTGGTCCGAATGCGATCTAGGGACATCCGCCTCTAACAAGAAATCGATGATAGCGATCGCGATCAATCTTGGAGAAACATCTCGCCCGCAATCGTCGAACAAATCATCAATCACGGGAAGGGGTATCTGTTTAATAGTCACCTTGTTCAGCTGCCTGTAATCAACACACATGCGCAGCGTCCCGTCCTTCTTCTTCACGAACAATATCGGCGCTCCCCAGGGAGAAATACTAGGTCTGATGAAGCCCTTCTCCAGCAAATCTCTCAGCGGGTCCTTCAACTCTCTCAACTCGACAGGTGTCATTCTGTATGGCGGAATGGATATAGGCCGAGTGTCTGGCAGCACATCGATACAAAACTCTATCTCCCTCTCAGGAGGGATACCCGGGAGGTCGTCTGGAAACACATCTGGGAACTCACGACTCTTGGCCGGATCGAAAATCGAGTGCTGCGACCTCGATATCAAACACCCGAATGAGATGGTAGATATACCCTTTCTGCACCATCTTCCTAGCCTTGAGGTAATAAATAAACCTACCCCTCGGCGACACAGTGTTCCCCTCCCACTCAATAACCGGCTCCGCAGGAAACTGGAACCGTACCAACTTTGCCCTGCAGTCCACATTGGCGTAGCAAGAAGCTAGACAATCCATACCCATGATCACATCGAAATCAGTCATATCCAACTCTATCAAGTCGGCTAGGGTCTGACGACTGCATAAAGTCACTGGGCAAGACCTATATACCCGCCGAGCTACAACCGAATCACCCACTGGCGTAGCTACCTCGAAAGGGTCTATGGACTCAGGCTCTATCCCTATCCTACTAGCAATATGGGGAGATATATAGGACAGAGTAGAACCCAGATATATCAAGGCATATACGTCACAACAAGAAACTGATAAAGTACACGGCGACATCCGCGATGCCTCACGGTCTGGCGGTGGGCCGAGGCATAAATGCGGATTCGAGGACCGGAGGCTGGACACGTGCCACGACCTCTGCCGCGACCTGCTGGTCCATGAGTACCCTGCCCTCCGGGGCGAGTAACTGTAGGAGATGAAGACCCGACAAAAGACCACGTGGTGACCCTACTGCCTATCTGCGCCGCCTGGCTCCGCCATGAAAGTGACCGCGACCTTCCGACGCAAGCATAACAAACTCCTGAAGTAGGACCACAACTCCCGTAATGGGATCTACCGCATCGGCCACACTGAGGGGGGGTGGTGGTCTCGATCGGTTAGCACCTCTGCTACCGAAGTCCGCCACAGGGCCCTGACACGCCCGAATACTCTGGTCGCGAAGATGGTGCAGGAGTGCTCTGAGCTGGCTGTGGTGCAAATCTAGTCTGCTGCTGAGAATGTCCACCCTGAGAGCTACCAAAAGATCCTGCCGTCCTGGCCTTCTTCTGCTGGTGATATCTGTCGACCCGTCGGCCTCTACGCTCCTCACACCCAAGTGCATGAGCCTGCATGCGGGCAATGTCCATGCCCGGCTGAAGAGCTACACCCGAGCAAGACTCTGCCAAATAATCATCTAGCCCGGTGACGTAGCGGTGCACCCTGTCCTCCAAATCTGCTACCAATGCAGGGACATATCGAGCCAACGAGTCGAACTCCACGTTGTACTCGGCGTGCGCCTCTCGCCTCGGCATCAAAAATCTGCCGGCGTGCTCTCATTCGTGGCGGAAAGAAATGAGTGAGAAATGCCTCGAGAACTCGTCCCATCTGCTGAGGCGCGTGCTCTCCCGGGATAACTCCCAGAATCAAACGATCATTGCGGTATCATGCGGCCGTCACGAACCCAAGATCACGGACTCGGTCTCCGAAGCCTTGATCACTCTCATGATCCGCTGTAACTGTCGGATGAACTCCTGCGGATCATCCTCAGGCCACGACCCGTAGAACTCTGGCGGGCTGCAACTCAGGAAATCCCGAAGTCTCAAACCATCCGACCTCGGGTGAACCACGGGTACTACTGGAACTAGAACTGCTGCATCCAGCCTATCTCGCCGTATGCGCCACGATCCGGCTAGGCGGGCCATCTCTCTCAGAACTCATCTCCTCTGCTCCAGGCTGTGGGACTGGAGACGCATGTACTGGGGTCTCAGTAGCCTCTGCTGCGGCCTTAAACCCTACTGGGGCCGGCGGCGTCGTAGAACTCGCCGTCTGAGGTATCGCCTCGGGTAAAGTCTGGGCCTGGGCCCTCGTTACCCTCTATGTCCTACTAGCATCTCCCTCGGCTGCCTTGACCTTCTGGGCCCGGGTTTCCTTGCGTGGAGGCATAACTGGTACAGAAAAGAAATACGTTAGAGGGGTCCAACTTATAACACAACTCTAAGGCACGATCTCAGAGTGAGAAGAATGGAAACCAATCCTAAATATCCTATAGCCTCCTGATTATTGGTGTGGTGCACAACACGCCGATAATCAAGACTCTACTAGATACGGTGCAGAGACACTTTCCGAGATTAATCGCTCGATACCACTTTTGTCACGACCCAGGCCGGGCGCGCGTGCCCTACAGGCACCCTTACAGGTATACATCAGAGATAATCAGCGGAACATACATGAAACTTGTAAAATAAAACAACGAGAATTTAAACAACCGGTTAGCCGATAAGGCTACCTCCATGGACACATATACACATACATAAACAACAACAGTTATATCCTTTTTTTTTACAAACAGACCCACAACCTGTGACTACAGACCTCTAAGAATTACAACTGTGGCGGGACAGGGCCCCACCATACCCCTGAATGTACATAAATCTACAACATCAGGGAAACTGTACCAAAAAGATAAACCTCCGGAGTGGATGGAGCTTCTTCCCAAGAACTGAACAGAGATCCTAAGAGCAAGGATCACCAACCTGTGTACCTAACACCTGCGGGCATGAGCGGCCAGAGAAGTCGATCACAACAGTGCGAGTATGGAAGCAATTAAGGTGCAACAACAAAAACATAACCGTATAAAAGAATGCCATTTAAACTCCTGAAATCAATCGTATATTAACCGTTCATTTCCTTCTTTCAATAAGAATTAACATCATATTCTTACATACATACTTAAGAATTTAATCAAGTTTTTCCACATAACTTACATATATTACATAACATAATCCGGCCCTTTATGGAGGGGCTTCTTATTTGGAAGTTAACTTTGATTATTCATACGTGATAACGTAATTCGGCCCATTTGCGGGACACGGTGTACTGATGAATCATGTGACATAATCCGGCCCGCCTGTGGGGCTCGGTGTACTGTGGAATCATGTAGCATAATCCGGCCCGCCTATGGAGCTCGGTGTACTGTGGAATCATGTAGCATAATCCGGCACGCCTGTGGAGCTCGGTGTACTGTGGAATCATGTAGCATAATTCGGCCCGCCTGTGGAGCTCGATGTAAGATGACGTAACCCGGCCTATGTGTAGGCTCGGGGTAATATGGCGTAATCCGGCCTATATGTAGGCTCGGTGTATCTCATAACGTAATCCGGCCTATTTGTAGGCTCGGTGCATTTCATAACGTAATCCGGCCTATTTGTAGGCTCGGTGTGATTTTCCTTACATAACATTTTAAATCGTATTATTACTTCTTCTTAAGTCGTTATAACAACTTCCCATAAAGCTATTATAACAACCTTTCATTTTTAGAGAACTTAAGGCACTTATTCTTACAACATTAGGGAAAACTAAACCCAACAGTTCTACGTACATACATACTTAAAAGAATCATAAAACTTCTTTCTTTTTAAAGCTCAAGTCACATACTCTTTTGGAAACCATCTTCTTAACTTTTGATATAAATTAAGAAGCCATACTTTTTGAAGTTAAGTCATTTTCACTCATAAAATCAAGGCTTATAGTATTAACCCCTCGTAGCATATACTCTTTAAAATCATATCGCTTAAAACTTCATAATCCTTAAAAGACAATCAAAGTTCGTAGTCTTAAAACTTCATAGTATACATTCTTTAAAGTCCAATTACTTATACTTATAAAATCATATAACCTCCACTTTTAAAACCAATCACCTTTTCACATATAAATTCAAGTCATTTTCGAACACAAAAATCCACTTACTTACTTTAAATAAATCAAGACACATAGCTTTAAATCAAATCTCATAATTTCCTAACCATTCTTACCAACATCTCCCATAAGACTTGGTAAGGACTTAGGACAATTTAACATATTTTTAACTTAGGGTCAACAATGTGAATACTTCTTAACTTCTAAGAGTAGAAGGAATCATGAAATACTATCACATGGATATTTCATACGTAGGATCATGCCAAAGAAAGAAAAGGTTCACATACCTTGCGACGACTAGCGACAAGTTGCAAAATGCTCCAAAGTACTATAATCTTGCTAGCCTTTCCACCCTTCAAGTAGAATATGCTACTCGTAGTACTTTAACCTATAATAGTCATAACACGTCCATTAACCTCTAGCTTCAATCGTAGAATATTCTAAGTGTAAAGTCCCAAAATCCTACGGAAAATCGGACAGCACTTCCTTTGTTTCTACTTACTTGCCACCTTTTTCAAGGCCGAATTCAATAACCAAACACGCCACATTTAAGGCCCAATCAATGCAATTAACAATAGGGGATTACACGCCTACTAGACGTGTAAAATTCCGCCCCACAAAAGATATCAAACTAATACAAACTACAAGTCCAATTCGGCCACATTGAGTACAATAACACCAATTCTTATCCAATTTCTATTTCAATCCAAGTTGTTAGCATAACATGATATCAAGTCGCAAGCGATTATAACCACTATAATCTTCAAGTAATTAACATGCGACAATTCTAATAAACGACCAAATTGTAATCCAACTTCACATGGCTTACATTACATTTCGGATTTAAGGCTACAATCAATCCATCATACTTATAAACTTCAACACATATACTTCAAGCTAGCAACATGTAAAGCTAACAACAATATATATAATCTTGTAACACTTTTAAGAGACAAGATTATACCTCAACAAATCTTAATCCAACTCCAAATCCGAAGTCGATCCTTAGCAACTTAGAGTCTCTTCAAGACACTTCAATCCGTTACTTGAGACCCTTAGAACAACACCAACCAATTTCCTTCAAACTTCCAAACAAAACCTAGAAAGCAACTAGGTTTTCACCTTGCGACTAATACGAAAACTATCTTTTTCCGAGATTTTTCTATTGAGATACACTTACAATACACTCATGAACCTTGGTTTAAAGTGTGGAGCTTATTGGATAAGAAACAATTTTTTTTTCTTTTGTATGTGCTTGAACCCGAGAGCATGAAATGAGTGTTCTTCAAATTCTTAAATTTTTTCTAAGTGTTGGACTATGTCTTGCTACTAGTAGTATTATATAGTAACATGGAGGGTCAAGATGTAACCAAATGGGTGGCTTGGATGAGTTTCTACTAAATATCAAGTCTTGTGGTCCCATTGACCAAGTCAATTATCTCAAGCTCTTCAAGTTGCAAGACTTAGTCATCCTAGCAAAGGTCAAATGACCCTTTTGACCTTGCCTAAATTCGTCCAAGGCTTCATAAGGGGGGGTGAAACATGTCGCCCTCCCATTCGTCACAATATTACGTTTTCCGACAATTCCATAATTTCGATAAATTTTTACAACTCTCTAATCTTAACATTTGGGATTCTTACGTACGTTCTTAAAACATGTCCTGAGAATACGGGGTGTAACATTCTTCCCCCCTTAGAAACATTCATCCCCGAATGTTCTTTCGGAGTCAAACTTATACTTAGCGACATAGTTTCCTTTTTACCACCCTGATATACTAATAATGCCACACATGGCCCTAATACCTCGCACACGCATATTCGTCCATCATAAGCCCAAAAGAGATTTTCTTTTCGTACTTCCAACTCTTTCTAACATGTACATAGTCTCAATATAATCTGTTCATGACACTTAAACATACCACAACTTTATCATGCATACAAGTTTCTAAAGGGCCAAAGACATACCTGAAATCATATAGGTGGTTCAAAGGACCGCTAAAACTGGGAACTTCCACCACGACCTCTGCCACGATCACGTGTATGAACATCCCGCCTAGCTCAAGGCGAAGAACCATGAATCGATCCGGTGGCGTGCTATCCTCCCGTAACTCTCCTACTAGGACAATCCTCAACATATGGCCCCACGGCCACAAAAACAGGCACGATAGCACGACGACATTCCCATGGTGATGTCGACGGTGTGGACATCGGGAAGAGTGGCCCGATCGCTTAGAACCCATGTCGCATACGAATCCGGCTCGAGCTCGACCGCTCTGAATTACCGGTGATCCAACCTCCCGCGAAATCGGGAAGGAGCACTCTGTCTTGGCTGATCAGACCTAGCTGCCGAGGCTCTCGCCTCGAAAATCACCTCAACCTCGCTGCCCCGCCTCTTGGGCTGGCCTTGGTCTGGTCGGTCCTCTCTCTCCCTGTCCTCAATCCCCTGTGCATACGCCTGCATCCTGGCAATATCCATACCTGGCTGAAGGGCCACTCCCAGGCAAGCAGTGATCATATAACGGTCTAGCCCCATAACATAGCGATGAACTCTATCAGCCATATCAGCCACAATAGTGTGCGCATACCTGGCCAATGAGTCAAACTCCATGTTGTACTCCCTGATGGTCCTCCCATTCTGCCTCAATGACAAGAACCTATCAACACGGGCCCTCCTCATCTCAGGAGGCAAAAAGTGATCAAGAAAGGCCTCCGTGAACTCATCCCAAAAAGCTGGACGAGCGCCCACACCTCTCGACAGCTCCCAAGACTCAAACCAGTTCAACGCAATATCGCGTAACCGGTAAGAAGCTAACATAACTGACTCTGTATCCGAGGCCCTAAGCACCTGCATAGTCCATTGTAGGCGAGCGAACTCTTGAGGATCTTCCCGGATCTCGAACCGTAAAACTCGTGGACTACAACCCGGAAAATCTCGAATCCTCAAATCGGCTCTGGGTTAGTTACACTCGCATCGTTGCCCATACCACTATGCTAGTCAATAGTCCGATCTGCTCTCCATAATCTCTAAACTCGCACAGCTCACAGGCTCGAGGCTCGGTGCGGAACCTCGAGCTCTGCGCTCTCGGCTCTCTAATATGCCGGCGTGGTGAACTCGCCGATCCGCCTACTACCTCGGGTCATAGTGCGTGCGAGTCTGGTAACCCTCTGCGTACCGCGGCGACTCCTGCCGCTTTGCCTTGCCTCGCCGGGCCTGGTCGCCTTCCGTGGAGGCATAGCTGATTGATATACATAAGAATACGTCAGAGACGGATCAACCTATTAATACAACTCTACTGCACGATCTCAGAGTGAGAAGAATGGAAACCAACCCTAAATGTCCTGCAGCCTCCTGATTATAGATGTGGTGCACAACACACCGATAATCAAGACTCTACTAGACACGGTCTGTAGACACTTTCCGAGGATTAACTGCTCTGATACCACTTTTGTCACGACCCGACCCCGGGCCCGCGACTGGTGCCCTACCTGGGCACCCTTACAGGTATACATCAGAGCTAATCAGCGGAACATACATGAAACTTGTAAAATAAAACAACGAGAATTTAAACAACCGGTTAGCCGATAAGGCTACCTCTATGGACACATATACACATACATAAACAACAACAGTTATATCCCTTTTTTTTTTTTTTTTTACAAACAGACCCACAACCTGTGACTACAGACCTCTAAGAATTACAACTGTGGCGGGACAGGGCCCCGCCATACCCCTGTGTACATAAATCTACAACATCAGGGAAACCGTACCAAAAAGATAAACCTCCGGAGTGGATGGAGCTTCTTCCCAAAAACTGAACAGAGATCCTAAGAGCAAGGATCACCAACCTGAGTACCTAACACCTGCGGGCGAGCGGCCCAGAAGAAATCGATCAACAGTCTTGAGTAAGGAAAAGAATTAAGGTGCAACAACCAAAACATAACCGTATAAAAGAATGCCATTTAAACTCCTGAAATCAATCGTATATTAATCGTTCCTTTCCTTCTTTCAATAAGAATTAACATCATATTCTTACATACATACTTAAGAATTTAATCAAGTTTTTCCACATAACTTACATATATTACATAACATAATCCGGCCCTTTATGGAGGGGCTTATTATTTGGAAGTTAACTTTGATTATTCATATGTGATAACGTAATCCATCCCATTTGCGGGACACGGTGTACTGATGAATCATGTGACATAATCCGGCCCGCCTGTGGGGCTCGGTGTACTGTGGAATCATGTAGCATAATCCGGCCCGCCTGTGGAGCTCGGTGTACTGTGGAATCATGTAGCATAATCCGGCCCACCTGTGGAGCTCGGTGTACTGTGGAATCATGTAGCATAATCCGGCCAGCCTGTGGAGCTCGGTGTAAGATGACGTAACCCGACCTATGTGTAGGCTCGGGGTAATATGGCGTAATCCGACCTATATGTAGGCTCGGTGTATCTCATAACGTAATCCGACCTATTTGTAGGCTCGGTGCATTTCATAACGTAATCCGGCCTATTTGTAGGCTCGGTGTGATTTTCCTTACATAACATTTTAAATCGTATTATTACTTCTTCTTAAGTCGTTATAACAACTTCCCATAAAGCTATTATAACAACCTTTCATTTTTAGAGAACTTAAGGCACTTATTCTTACAACATTAGGGAAAACTAAACCCAACAGTTCTACGTATATACATACTTAAAAGAATCATAAAACTTCTTTCTTTTTAAAGATCAAGTCACATACTCTTTTGGAAACCATCTTCTTAACTTTTGATATAAATTAAGAAGCCATACTTTTTGAAGTTTAGTCATTTTCACTCATAAAATCAAGGCTTATAGTATTAACCCCTCGTAGCATATACTCTTTAAAATCATATCGCTTAAAACTTCATAATCCTTAAAAGACAATCAAAGTTCGTAGTCTTAAAACTTCATAGTATACATTCTTTAAAGTCCAATTACTTATACTTATAAAATCATAAAACCTCCACTTTTAAAACCAATCACCTTTTCACATATAAATTCAAGTCATTTTCGAACACAAAAATCCACTTACTTACTTTAAATAAATCAAGACACATAGCTTTAAATCAAATCTCATAATTTCCTAACAATTCTTACCAACATCTCCCATAAGACTTGGTAAGGACTTAGGACAATTTAACATATTTTTAACTTAGAGTCAACAATGTGAATACTTCTTAACTTCTAAGAGTAGAAGGAATCATGAAATACTATCACATGGATATTTCATACGTAGGATCATGCCAAAGAAAGAAAAGGATCACATACCTTGCGACGACTAGCGACAAGTTGCAAAATGCTCCAAAGTACTATAATCTTGCTAGCCTTTCCACCCTTCAAGTAGAATATGCTACTCGTAGTACTTTAACCTATAATAGTCATAACACGTACATTAACCTCTAGCTTCAATCGTAGAATATTCTAAGTGTAAAGTCCCTAAATCCTACGGAAAATCGGACAGCACTTCCTTTGTTTCTACTTACTTGCCACCTTTTTCAAGGCCGAATTCAATAACCAAACACGCCACATTTAAGGCCCAATCAATGCAATTAACAATAGGGGATTACACGCCTACTAGACGTGTAAAATTCCGCCCCACAAAAGATATCAAACTAATACAAACTACAAGTCCAATTCGGCCACATTGAGTACAATAACACCAATTCTTATCCAATTTCTATTTCAATCCAAGTTGTTAGCATAACATGATATCAAGTCGCAAGGGATTATAACCACTATTATCTTCAAGTAATTAACATGCGACAATTCTAATAAACGACCAAATTGTAATCCAACTTCACATGGCTTACATTATA
Source organism: Przewalskia tangutica (assembly GCA_029844215.1). Classification (NCBI taxonomy): domain Eukaryota; kingdom Viridiplantae; phylum Streptophyta; class Magnoliopsida; order Solanales; family Solanaceae; genus Przewalskia; species Przewalskia tangutica. The sequence continues at coordinate 30,436,970 of CM056728.1, read as the reverse complement.
TTTCGGATTTAAGGCTACAATCAATCCATCATACTTATAAACTTCAACACATATACTTCAAGATAGCAACATGTAAAGCTAACAACAATATATATAATCTTGTAACACTTTTAAGAGACAAGATTATACCTCAACGAATCTTAATCCAACTCCAAATCCAAAGTCGCTCCTTAGCAACTTAGAGTCTCTTCAAGACACTTCAATCCGTTACTTGAGACCCTTAGAACAACACCAACCAATTTCCTTCAAACTTCCAAACAAAACCTAGAAAGCAACTAGGTTTTCACCTTGCGACTAATACGAAAACTATCTTTTTCCGAGATTTTTCTATTAAGATACACTTACAATACACTCATGAACCTTGGTTTAAAGTGTGGAGCTTATTGGACAAGAAACAAATTTTTTTTTTCTTTTCTATGTGCTTGAACCCGAGAGCATGAAATGAGTGTTCTTCAAATTTTTAAAATTTTTCTAAGTGTTGGACTATGTCTTGCTACTAGTAGTATTATATAGTAACATGGAGGGTCAAGATGTAACCAAATGGGTGGCTTGGATGAGTTTCTACTAAATATCAAGTCTTGTGGTCCCATTGACCAAGTCAATTATCTCAAGCTCTTCAAGTTGCAAGACTTAGTCATCCTAGCAAAGGTCAAATGACCCTTTTGACCTTGCCTAAATTCGTCCAAGGCTTCATAAGGGGGGTGACACGTGTCGCCCTCCCATTCGTCACAATATTACGTTTTCCGATAATTCCATAATTCCGATAAATTTTTACAAGTCTCTAATCTTAACATTTGGGATTCTTACGTACGTTCTTAAAACATGTCCTGAGAATACGGGGTGTAACACTTAGCCATGTCCATTTCGTCCAAGACCACTAAGGGGGGTGACACGTGTCGCCCTCCCATTCGTCGCAATATCTCGTTTTCCGACAATTTCATAATTCCGATAAATTTTTACTCGTCTCAAATATTAACATTTTTGAGTTCTTACGTACGTTCTTATAAACATATCCTAGAATTCCGGGGTGTAACATTCTTCTCCCCTTAGAAACATTCGTCCCCGAATGTTCTTTTGGGAGTCAAACTTAAAGATAGCCATAAAGTCTCCTTACAACCCCTACATACCAATAATGCCACACGTGGCCACATAACAATGCTCATACTAAAATGTCAACCTGAACCCCCATGTGTCAACGACGGTTATCCGTGTAAAGCTTCACGACTCGAGCTTACTAATAATCTTTCTGGATAAGCTTCGCTTATCCACGGCTTCACAATCAAGTCTGGACCGAATAAATGAACCTCGCCTACGTCGAACCAACCAACCGACGATTTACACTTTCTTACATACAAGGCCTCATACAGGGCCATCCGAATACTGGAAGGGTATCTGTTATCGTACGTAACTCAACAAGAGGCAAATAATTATTTCAGCTAACTCTGAAATCAATAACACAGGTCCGCCACCTATCCTCAAGTACCTGGATAGTATGCTCTGCCTGTCCGTCGGTCTGAGGGTGAAATGTCACACTGAGACTCACCTGTGTCTCTAATACCTTCTGGAAAAACCTCCAGAAGTCAGCTGTAACAGAACTCATCTGTCTGACATCATAAAAGTAGGAACCCCGCATGTCTCACAATCTCTCCGCTATACAAGTTGGCATAATCCTCAGCCGATATTAATTACCTCCCATAACTAAGTCGGGATCTAAATCGCCTGCAATAGCCCACTGGGCTTCTGGTGTTCAACCATGACCTGCTACTAACTCAGACACTAAGCAGTAAACTCCGCTATGTCCCTTTTTCGGTCATCTTACCCATACATACATATGAGGTCACGACACAACTTAGTCGACCCCGAACAATTTGAGCAATAAGCACTGTTCCCCTAAAACCCGCTGACTAGTCCTGCAGCACCGGGTACACACAATCTATCTTCATATCACAACACCTCATCCGGTGCTACTCAAACAAGCTCTTCTCTTCTCGGAGAGCCGTATCTCGATATCAGATCATAATCGATCTCACATCGCCGCCTCTTACTTCCTCAACGATGGAAGACTCGCAACCTCTCGGATCTAAACTTCATTAACCTTGGAAACAAATAATCGAACCTCACCGTTGGCTAACGAATCTCACGGACCACGCCCCGCTCACTGGCCGCCCATCCGATGACTACCCATAGACCCACCGACTAAGAGTATACAGAATCGCTTGTCTTTCCCCGGATGATATAGGATATCAATATCACAATCCTTGAATAACTCTAACCACTGTCGCTGTCGTAAATTCTACTACCTCTGTCTGATGGTATACCGGAGGCTTTTGTGGTCTGCACAAATATCCACATAAAGTCTATATATACGTCATGCCCCCAAATCTTCAAGGCATGATTTAACTGCCGCCAGCTCTAAATCATGAGTGGCGTAATTCTCCTACGCTTCCCTAATCGCCGGAACATAGGCTCTAACATTATCGTGTTGCATCAGCACACAACCTAGCCCAACACCCAACGTGTTACAATAATAACCTAACCCTCTAGTCTCAAAGGAGGGGTTAGAACTGTAGTCGTACAGTTTCATACATGTGTACAACCTGCATTTATATCTTTACGATACTTCCTCGACCAATTTGTACATCGTTCTTAATTACCCCAACACTTTTCCCACGGTTATCCACAACTGTAACCTATGGTATGACGATACAGAAGACCTTACCAGTCTCCTATCCGGCGTCTAACAACATGGGTACACATAACCCCATAATACGTAAAACTATCCTTTTACGTGGGGGAGAGAACTTACCTCCCAATCAAAATCATAATCATCAAGCGCCACCTTAATTGTATAGATTTTCAAAATCTACCAACGACGTCTTCTGTTTTCCCCAGCCAACACTCGCACTTATCTTATTCTTGCTTGCGCGCTTTCCTGAAATTATCCGGAAGGTCGTGGCCTTGACCGCCACACCAGACCAACTCCAAGTACCTCCAAGGAGACTTAACATAAATTCCTTCAAATTCTATTATTACTTACTTTCTGCGTCAATTTACCTCAAATGAACAAGTCACACAGACTTATTAAAAGCAATGATGCCAAAGAAGGAAGGATAATTCACTGGTTACCACCACTTCTCTTCCTTTTCACTCGATAACCGGCTTACCGGAAAACTGGTACCAAATCAATCTCTCTCCGTAGTCCACGTTGGCATAACAAGAGGCCAACTATCCCGTACTCATAATGACCTCAATGTCTGTCATAATACCGCTAGGTCCGCTAGTGGTCCAACGATCGATCATTACCGGTAATTATTATCTAACCGCTCGGCTACCACCCAACACTCACGTGTAGTAACCTCGAAAGGTCCTCATGGATTCGTGCTCCATTTCTTTACACTTGGTTGCTCTCTTTCTTCATCGGTCGCATTACTCTTCCGCATTTCCAAACTTATTCTAGCGTACGTACATAGCCTTCATACTGATTCGGGCCTCCAATATTTGGAGTTACTAATCTAAACAACATAAGGCCATTTCCGGCTCTCACACCCTGGTTCCGGTGGAACACGTCCACGAACCCGTAAAATGATTAACTAAACTTGGGCCTTGCACCCTCGTGACCCTGTCACGTAGCGGGACTACTACCAACTGATCCCATTCCATTTCAAGCTATGGGGCGACCCTTAATAGGTCCTCAACCCGACTCGGCGTCGTACTTAACTCTTATCCTTGGTCTGACTTAAATTTTTACTCCCCGAGAAGGCCTTATATACTTAAGGTCTCGGCGGTTATCAATAATTCTTAGGCTCGCAATTTCCATGCTCCAAGCCTACCTTATCAGTCCCCCCCCGTAAACGGGTACAATAACTTCTGGTAATACCATAATCGTGTTGTCTTGATCATAACAACCATATTTACTCCATACGGATCTCACTCGTACCATTCCCTTAATCATACCACGTAGCTTAATCTATTAACATAGGCTTCCATTAAGCTCCTTAATTATAACCTCTTAAGGGTCCATTACATTCTCACACAACTGATCATCACCTAATTATCTCAAATTAGCACGTAAAACCTTGACGAGAGTTCCTTAACTGTTCATACCTTCCCGGTATTTACTGTCCTTACCGAATCCTGGTAACCTAAACCATTCTAGGCAACACGCGTCCGACCCTCATACAAAAATCCGTATAGTTGTATGTCACAATACCAACTATACTACAAACATTACCAACCTGGATACGCAATCCACAAAATCTTTCCTGGGTCGCTGCTGCCTTTCTCGTAACTGCAATCAACATAACTCGTTAGGGAGAGACGACCCTAACTACACAACTCTATCGCACGATCTTAGAGTGAGAAGAATGGAAACCAATCCTAAATGTCCTGCAGCCTCCTGATTATAGATGTGGTGCACAACACACCGATAATCAAGACTCTACTAGACACGGTCTGTAGACACTTTCCGAGGACTAATCGCTCGATACCACTTTTGTCACGACCGACCCGGGCGCTGATCGCGCCTACCAGGCACCCTTTCGGTATACATCAGAGAATACCAGCGGAACATACATAACTAATAAAATGCTTAAACATAAATTAACAACAGGCTAGCTGATAAGGCCACCTTCCATAAACTATACAAATAAAACAGTACATTTTTTTTCTTTACAACCCAATCCACAATGTGACTACTGCACTTAAGAATAACAACCGTGACGGGACAGGGCCCCGCCATACCCCTGAATAAACAACAACCAACCATACCAGGGATAGGCCTCCGGAGTAATGGAGATTCCCAACAGCTGAACAGTGATCCTAAAAGTGAGGATCAACTACCTGTATACTCTACCTGCGGCATGAACGCAGCCCCCCGAAGGAGGTCAGTACAACATGTACCAAATATGTGAAACTGAAAGTACTATAATGAAATCATAAGTCTATAATAAAACTGGAGACAGGTATGATAACTCAATTAACAGTACACTGTGCCTTACTAACAATGAGAGTAATCAAGAGTATACTTACAACATAAAAATAGGAAGCTCACGATCAAAGCAGGACCACCCGCCCGCAGTATCATTAAGCAATCCTACTCCTGGGACTATTTCACCCGTGATAGTCGTGTGGACCCGCGTGAGGTATTCTCGCATGGGCCTATTTCACCCGTGATAGTCGTGGTAGACCCGCATGAGGTATTCCTCGCATAGGCTGTATCCGCCCGCATGGGACTATTTCACCCGCATAAGCCCTTACGGACTCGCATGAGGTATTCCTCGCATCGTGGGTAGCAAATCCACGGAATATGCAAATGCCACAAACCCGGGGAATGACCCCGTAATGAATAACATACTACTAGCACAAACCGGCTATCACACATAACATAAGCACTACCGGCTTATCATACATAACATAAGCACTACCGGCTTATCATACCATATATAAGCAAGTTAAGAAATCCCCTAACTTCTTATTAGTCTTATACATGTACACTCTCATTTTTAGTTTACTTAAGGCACTAACATGTCATTATAAATCCGGGAATTTAACCCAAAGTACTACGTACTTCTATTCTTTTAAAATGACTCCTTTTTATATAAAACTTCCAAGATACTAATAACCGTAGTATCAAGTCATAACTACATTTTAAGACAAGTCACAATACCTTTTTAGAAAATACATTTTCAGGCTTCTAAATCAAGTGACTTCTTTCTTTTAAAACCTTAAGCAATTGATGCCTTTAAATCAATTTGCCTTTCGTTATTTCAAGTCATTTAACATACTTAAATTACTTAGAGTAAACCACTCTTTTTAACATTCCATAAAGCTATTATAACCAACTTTCCATAAAGCCGTTATACTAGCTTTATACTTTAGAAACTTACATTCTTCTTTATAACCAAGAGACTTAAACTTTCCAACAAAACAAGTATCAAAAATACTTTCAACATACTTAAGTCTCTTAACTTTTGAAAACCAAGATATCCTTAATATTTAAACAAGTGAGTTAATTCCCTAACTCAACCAACTTGGACATTCTTAAAATAAGCCAAGGATATCAAATGGACTAGATTGCCAAAATCTCAGACGCTCACCGTACTATACATTTACAACTTATTCATGCTCAAGAGATAAGAAAGTTCCACATACCTCTTCGGTTTAATCCACTTGCTAAGTCCAATACGCCGTACGTAGTACGTCAACCTATAATGACCATAGTACGTCTATTAACTTCTTACTTCAAACGTAGAATATTCCAAGTGCAAAGTCACTAAATTCTATGGAAAATCGAACAACACTTCCTTTGTTTCTACATACTTTGCCACCTTTTCAAGGCCGAATTCAATAACCAAACACGCCACATTTAAGGCTCAACAAAGTAGTTAACAATAGGGGATTACACGTCTACAAGACGTGTAAAATTCCGCCCACAATAAATATCAAACTAGTCCAACATATAATGTCCATTCGGCAAAATAGGGACAACAATACAAATTCATTTCCAATCCTTTTTTCAATCCAAGTGGTTTAGTATAACATGTTATCTAGCCACAATTGATTATAACTACTACAATCCTCAAGTAGGTAAACATGCGACGATTCTAACTATCGACCAAATTGTATTTCAATTTCAAATGGCTTAACATGTCATTTTCGGATTTGAGCTTCCAAATTTCTATAACACTTATCAATCTTCATAACACATATCACATGATCATTTCTAACTGATAATAACATGGAATCTTCAATTACAAAAGTAAGACGAAGATTATACCTCATTTAGCCCAAATATGATCCAAGATTACAAGTTGATCCTTAGCAACTTTAGCGCCTCTTTTCGACGTTCCAATTCACTCTAAGCAACCCTTAGAGGCTTATGAAGAACTCATCTTCAAGTTCCAACTTCAAAGTTGAAGAACTCCTTTAGTTTCCGCCTTGCGACTAATACGAAAACGCCATTTTTCCGGGATCTTTCTATTGAGATACCCTTACAACTTAGGAACCTTGGTTTAAAGTGGGGAGATTATTGGACAACAAACAATATTTTTTTTAAAACCCTTGGGAAAGCCGAGAGCACCACTAAGTGTTCTTCAAGATTTTGAAAAATTTGTCTAAGTGTAGAAGCTTTTCTTGCACTAGCATACATATATAACAAGATGGAGGGTCAAGATTAGAACAAATAAGTGGTTTGGATGCAACTCACAAGGATCAAGCCAAGTGGCTTTTGACTAAGTCAACAATCTCAAGCTCTAGCCTTTGCAAGACTTACTCATCTTAAATATGGTCAAATGACCATCTTAGCCATGTCCATTTCGTCCAAGACCACTAAGGGGGGTGACATGTGTCGCCCTCCCATTCGTCGCAATATCTCGTTTTCCGACAATTTCATAATTCCGATAAATTTTTACCCGTCTCAAATCTTAACATTTTTGAGTTCTTACGTACGTTCTTATAAACATATCCTGGAATTCCGGGGTGTAACAACAAGGCCCCGCCGTATCCCTGAATATACATAAGTCTATACCAAAATGACAAGCTCCGGAACAATAGATCTATCCCAAAAGCTGAGCAAAGATCCTAAGCTCGAGGATCATCAAACTGAGTACCTATACCTGCGGGGATGTACGCAGCCCCCCGGAGAGGGGGTCAGTACAACAATGTACCAAGTATATAAACATAAAGTACAGTAAATTAGATTATAACTGTACAAAATATGACATGGACAAGTATGATAATCAACATACCAGATCCAACCTTGCCATATAAAATAAGTGTCAATTGTACCTTGTATAAATAGAGAGTCAAATGTACCTTTTTTTAAAAAGGGAGAGTCATATCAAAATCATGAATGTCTGTCAATATAATCATATACTGTCTTGGGTATCTATACCCACATCATGGATACATGTCCATGGAATCATATACTGTCGTGAGTATCTATACTCGCATCATGAATACATGTCCATGTAATCATATATGTCATAGGTATCTATACCCACATCATGGATACATGTCCATAAAATCATATATATAACGTACTCGGCCTCTAATGAAGGTCTCGGTGTTCATGGGTATCTATACCCGCATCATAGATACATGTCCATGGAATCATATATATAACGTACCCGACCTCTAATGAAAGTCTCGATGTTCAAGGGTATCTATACCCGCATCATGGATACATGTCCATGGAATCATATATATAACGTACCCGACCTCTAATGAAGGTCTCGGTGTTCATGGGTATCTATACCCGCATCATGGTTTGCAAGTCCATGAAATCATAATACATATAACATTGCCGGGCCTATAGCGAGGGACTCGGTGAAGGGAATATAACACTTGCACGAATAGCTATCATGAGCAACCATATGCAATTTAAATCATCTTTTTACTCTCAACAAAATCATATACTGCCCCCGGCCCTTTCTAGGACGCGATAAAATCGTTTTTTGACTTTCAATGGAATAAAATAGAATAACTTCTTTTAGAAAACTCAAGGCACTATCATGTCATGTATCATTAAGGATTAAAATCTAATAAAATTATGTACGTCGTGCACACTCGCACGACCAACCTGCCCGGTGCGATCGCTTACCCCGGGCACCCTAGTGATACAACATCAGAGAAAATCAGCGGAAAATAAAAACTCATAAAGATAAATAGTGAAATAAGAAAACAGGCTAACCAAAACGGTTACCTTTCTGTATATAAATAAATAAAAACTTGAACAGTTACATCCCTTTTACAAATCCTGCCATGCAAGATTTCTGCACTTCTAAGAGTTTATAACAACAACGACGGACGTGGCCCCACCATACCCCTGAATGTATAAGAACCTACACTCTCAGGGAATCATACCACAAGATAAGCCTCCGGAGAAACGGAGCTTCCCAAAACGCTGAACTGTGATCCTATGAGCGAGGATCAACAACTGGTGTACCTCTACTGCGGATGAACGCACTTCGGCGAGGTCGAGAAAGCAGTACTAAGTATGTGAAATCAGAAGCATCAAATAAAATCATAACATTTTAAAACCAATTACAAATACGCATTTAACAACCAATTAATCGCAGATAGTGGTACAAAGATAAACAAGAGCAAAATAGATATAACATAATCGGTCTTTTCTAGGACGCTAATGATCGGGCAAGGCGATCGCCCATAGTATCATTATGCGAGCCTAATCTGGACTCGTAGTCCGCATAGACCACCTAGGTCCGCATGAGGTATTCTCACATCGGGGTAGCTAACCTCGGCATCAACTCGACTCCCGCACCGCATAGTCACACGCATCGCGTGAGGTATTCCTCGACGGTAACCCACCCGAGGATCATCCTGGAACTCCAAAGAGCCCCGCATAGGTCACATGCACCGCATGAGGTATTCCTCGCATCGGGGGCGGCTAACCCTCGGCATAACAAGTCAGGGGGGTAAGTGATAAAATATCAGCATAACTGCTTATCGTTAAACAACATAAGCACAACAAGAAAAACCCCATTACACAAACGTCACAAGACACTAACACACGTAGCATCATAACATGTTTACTTATCAAACCAACAAAAAAGTATTACAAGGCTATCACAAGCCAACATAGTCAAGTTACTCACACAAAAGTCACACGATACCCGTAGTATCAAAATAGAGTAACTATCTTTTAAGTAAACCAAAACAATTTCCATACCTTCTTTTTAAACAAATCTTAAGACAAAAGCATGCCTTCCTTTTTAAACCGTTTTAAGACAAAACAAAGACACTTTCTCCTTTTTAAGTCAAGTAGCAATATACTTTTTAAACCAAGTATCTTACTCTTTTAAAAACAAGTAACCTATACCTTTAAATCAAGTTACTTCTCCTTTCCCGAAATCAAGTTGTTTATAAGTCAAGTCTTTTTACTTTAAAAAATCAGTCTCTTAATCTTTAAATCATATCTTTTAAGGAAACCAACCTCCAACTTTTAAAATGTCAAGTTATCATTTTAAATCCAATGATAAAACCATTCTTTTGTTTTCATAAAGTCGTTATAAATAACTTCCCATAAAGCTATTATAACACTTTATGTTTTTAAACCAACCAAGGACAACTATTCTTATTTTCGAAATCAAGATAACTTTATTCTTTAAAAGACCACACACCCATTACTCATGAGTGAGGTTTTGCAACTTTTAACATAATTCAAGTCCTTAATATTTCATAACAAGTCACTTAACTTTGGAATCAAGTCAAGGACACAAAAGGAAAATCAAATTCCTTTAAACGCACGTGCGTCTACCGCACTATATATATTTTTACAAATATCATGCTAGAAAGGATATGAAGAGGTTCACATACCTAGCGACGATTATCGACAATTAGCAAGACTCTCCAAAGTACTCTAACCTTGCTCGCCTTTTCCACCCTTCAAGTAGAATACGCTACTCGTAGTACTTCAACCTATAATGGTCATAAAACGTCTATTAACTTCTAGATCCCTTCGTAGAATATTTCTAAGTACAAGGTTTCATATTCTACGGAAAATTCGGCAGCACCTCCCCCCCCGTAACCACATCAATCTCCTCCTCTATCAAGGCCCGCTACCAAGCCAACAACTCATAGGGGGGGTTACACGTCTAACCGGACGTGTACAACACTGCCCCATAATAATACTACAAGTCTACTGTAAATACAGTCCAATGTAAATACAGTTCAATTCTTCATAATTATACTTCCAATATCTTATACTCAATTCTAAACTACTACAATATGTAATATCCAATTACAATAGAAGGACAAGATATTTACCTCGACAAGCCCAAAATTATCCAAGATATATGTCGATCCTGAGCAAGGTTTAGCTCCTATTCTGTACGCTCCAATTCGCTCCAAGAAACCCTTAGAAGTTTCTAAACAACTTCTACTTAATACTTCAACCAACTATGAAGATTTTCCCTAGGGTTTCGTTTTGTGACTAAAGGAAATAAAGTAGTATTTCCGGGCTTTTAGTATAGAGGTAACTTAGGAAAATTACAAGGGATTTAGGCTAAGGTATTTTGGCATAGTAACAATACTAGAAGACAACTTTTCTACCAAGGGGGGGTGTTGTTTCGGACGAGAGCTAGGGAAGGGGGGGGGGGGAGACTTTGGACGAGAACTTGCAACTAAGGGGGAAGGATTTTGGAGACTTGGAATTTGTTTTTGTGGATGAAGAAGTCCTGCACTAGAGGGGGGGGGGGGGTATTTATAGAACCTTCAATGGCCAAGATTAAAACAAATGGAGGGTGAATATTGGGTTGCTTGTGTGAGTGGAGTCTTCCACCAAGTGTCCACCACAATATTGGGACATATGTCCACCACAACATTGGGACATATGTCCACCACAACAATGAGCCATGTGGCAAGCCACTTGCTTCACCAAAACCGTCCACACCAACTCCCACTATCCCAAAGAAATATCTTCCAAGACTTGACTATTTGACTTGGCCACTATTTCGTCCAACATGCCACCTAAGGGTGCCACATGTCGCCCTCCTATTGGTCCAAAATATTTCATCTCTCGGAAAAATCCGAAATCGGTTAAAATATTAAAAGCGTAAAATTTCCTTCACAAGGTTCGGAATCTTTTCCGTCGAAAGTTCACAATTTCATCTTTAACCTAATTAGGGCTTATACAATTGTACGTACGTCCTCACATACATACTCTGGAAATACGGGGTATAACATTCTTCCCCCCTTAGAAACATTCGTCCCGAATGTTCCTTCTAGATCTCTAAACACACATGCGCCGGTATAGTCCTTACTACTATACTTACGAAACCAATTATGCCACACATGGCCATAATACAACATACTCGCAAAAACGCACATCCAAGCCAACGAAGAATCATCTCTAAAGCGTATAACAATACCATTAGCTTCACCCATGGTCCAAAGGATACTTTCTTCATATCTTTACTTATAAAAAGGACACTTCCATCTTCTTAACACATCTACGCCTCTTTTCTTACTCGTCGTACCCTCCTCGTACACTTAAACTCTTCCTACTTTACGTACCACATTTTTGTCATTGCTTCATTTTCCAAAATCTCGGGGTTACTATCTCCAACTTGGTCATCATTAACTGGGAACACTCTGGATGGATCTTCGATACTTTTCCGAAACATAGCAACATGGAATCCCGGACGTACTGCCTCCTAAGTCGGACGGCAGTGCTAACTTATAGGCAACCTGACCTTTTCTACATCGATCTGAAAAGGCCCGAAGTACCTCGGGCTAAGTTTCCCCTGCTTTCCAAATCTTGTCACACCCTTCCGGGGTGGTACCTTCAAGAAGACCCACCGTCAACCTGATCTCCAAGTGTCGACGCCGATTATCCACACAACTTCTGTTGACTCTGAGCTGCTAATAACTTCTTCTGGATAAGCTTCACCTTATCCACATCCTGCTGAAACAAGTAGGGACCAACTATCTGAACCTTGCCAACATCGAACCAATCGACCGGCAACCTACACTTCCGTCCACACAAGGCTTCATAAGGCACCATCCGAATACTGAAATGGTAGCTAGTATAATACTCACTCAACAAGAGACAAATAATCCTCACAGCTACCCCTGAAATCAAAACACCGGCCCGCCACCTATCCTCAAATGTCTGGGTAAAACGCGTTGTTTGTCCGTCGGCCCGAGGGTGAATGCAATACTGAGACTCACCTGAGTTTCTAACCCCGCCTGGTAAAACCTCCCGAAAGAGAAATAGCCGAAAACTGGGCTCCACTGCCTGTCATAAAAAGTAGGAATCCCGTGCAGCCTTACAACCTTCCTGATAACATCTCGCATAACCCTCCGCCGAGTAAGCAGTCCTAACTGAAAGACAAGATGGGCTGACCTCATCGGCCCGACTACTGGTCGAACGCATCCACGAACTCGTACGATGGTTACCTAAACTTGGGCTTACCACCCTCGTGACCTTATCATCTAGCGGGACCACCTCAAACTGACCCCACCACATTCCGGGCTGCGGGTTGACTCGCGATATGGCCTCAACCCGACCCACTCCGTACTAAACTCTCGTTCCCCGATCCGGAACAATCTTACCAGTTCACGTCATGAAAGCCACCACTTCCATCTCACACTACCCATGGAATTATCCCACAATATATATCACGCATACCAAGTACTTCGACAAAGACCAACCGTAACATCCACTCAGGACGGCCTTGCATCCAAGGTCCCAACTGTTATAAATTCTAAGGCTCCCCATTTTCTCGTCCCCAGACTTACCCTTTTCAACTACCCATGTTTCCTAATCACAACTTACACAATGCTAACCGAACATAGCACTCCACATGTATCTACCATAACGACCTAAACAAGTCTCTTAAGGGCTGAAGATATCTCTGTAACTACTGCCTCACTTTCCCTTTGTCGCCCTAATCAAATCCTGCTCTGTTGGGCGCATAACTACAGAAGGTGATGAACCAGCCACTGATCCCGAAGGCTGAGTTGTAACATCCGCGCCACCTCTGGTCGGATAATTTCTCGCAAAATGGCCCTGCTGGCTGCAAGACTAACAAGCTATCTAAGTAGTACGACACTCCCCATAAGAACACCTACCGCAACGGCCATACCGAAAGTGGGGCGCTCTCCGCTAACACCCTTCCTCTCCGACCCATCAATCCGCAGAATCGACTTGGTAGGCTAAGTCATCCCACCTGTATCCCTCCTACTAGGACATCCTCTCCTCACATGGCCCTGACGGCCGCAGGTAAAACAAGCACTAGCAAAAAGACAACATTCCCCGGGATGACGCCTGTCACATCGTGAACACTGAGGAAAAACTGAACCTGGCTGGCTAGAACCTATGTATATCTATGAACCAGAAGCCCTGGAGCTTTGACCAACTCCTGCATACTCCAAACGTCCTGAACCCTGTGGAGGACCACTCTGCACTGGCGGAGGCGCATATCAAGTCTGCTGCTGAGGCGATTTGCCTCGAAAGTTACCAAAGGACCCTGCCGATCTGTCCCTCTTCTGCTGATCTTGGTTAACCCGTCGATCTCTACGTTTCTCAGTCTACTGCGCGTAAGCCTGTACGCGGGAAATGTCCATGTCTGAATGAAGAGCTACTCTTGTACAACTCTCTGCTAGATAATCGTCAAGTCCTGTGACATATTGGTGCACTCTATCCTCCATGTCTGCCACTAAAGCGGGGACATAACGAGCCAATGAGTCAAACTATATACTGTATTCCCGAACCGTCCACCCGTTCTGCCTCAACCTCATAAATCTATCTGCCCGAGCTCTCCTCATCTGCGAGGGCAAGAAGTGTGTAAGAAATGCCTCTGAGGTCTTGATCACTTTCATGATCCGCTGCAACTGTCGAATAAACTCCTGATGATCTTCCAGTCCCTCAATCCATAGGACTCGGGTGGACTGCAACTCAAGACGTCCGAAGTCTCAAAACTATCGGATCTAGGGTGAACTATCGTATCGCTAAGCACCGCCCGTCCGTTCTCATTCCGACCACCGGACTAGCTAGTAATCGCCATCTCCTTGTAACTCATATCCTCTGCTCTCGGCCGGGACTAGAGGCTCAGTATCGTGGTCTCGTGGCTACCGCCACGCTCTAAACTCTCTCGGGCTAGCGGCGTCGCAGAACTCCCGAATGAAGCGCTGTCTCGGATAATGACCGCCTGCCACGTAACCTCACGTGCTCTACTCGCAGCCTCCTCGCTGCCTTGCCCTCCCGGGCTCTGGTTGCTGCGTAGAGGCATAGCGGGTGAAAAGAATACGTCGGAGGAGTCCAACTTATAACACATCTCTAAGGCACGATCTCGAGTGAGAAAATGGAAACCAATCCTAAATATCCTGCGACCTCGATTATAGGTGTGGTGCACAACACACCGATAATCAAGACTTACTAGATACTTGTCAGAGACACTTTCCGAGGATTAACTGCTCTGATACCACTTTTGTCACGACCCGAACCCGCGACTGGTGCCTTACCCCGGGCACCCTAGTGATACAACATCAGAGAAAATCAGCGGAAAATAAAAACTCATAAAGATAAATAGTGAAATAAGAAAACAAAGCAACCAAAGCGGTTACCTTTCTCAGATATAAATAAATAAAAACTTGACGATTACATCCCTTTACAAATCCTGCCCATAACGATACTACAAACCTCTAAGAGTTTATAATAACAACGACGGACAGGCCCCGCCATACCACGAATGTATAAGAACCTACACTCGTGGAATCATACCACAAGATAAGCCTCGAGAAACGGAGCTTCCCAAAACGCTGAATCGTGATCCATGAGCGAGGATCAACAATCGTGTACCTCTACCGCGGATGAACGCAACCCCCGGGAGAGGTCGATAATGTACCAAGTATATGAAATCGTAGCATCAAATAAAATCATAACATTTTAAAACCAATTACAAATACGCATTTAACAACCAATTAATCGCATATAGTGCCACAGCATAAACAAGAGCAAAATAGATATAACATAACTGGTCTTTTCTAGGCCGCTAATGATCGAAGCAAGGCCAATCGCCCATAGTCTCATTATGCGAGCCTAATCCTGGACTCCCGCAGTCCGCATAGACCACCTAGGTCGCATGAGGTATTCCTCGCATCGGGGGTAGCTAACCCTCGGCATCAACCTGGACTCCCGCAGTCCGCATAGTCACACAGACCACATGAGGTATTCCTCGCATCGGGGTAACCCACCCGGAGGGATCATCCTGGAACTCCCGCAGCTCCACATAGGTCACACAGACCCGCATGAGGTATTCCTCGCATCGGAGGCGGCTAACCCTCGGCATAACAAGTCAGGGGGGTAAGTGATAAAATATCAGCATAACTGCTTATCGTTAAACAACATAAGCACAACAAGAAAAACCCCCTTACACAAACGTCACAAGACGCTAACACACGTAGCATCATAACATGTTTACTTATCAAACCAACAAGAAAGTATTACAAGGCTATCACAAGCCAACATAGTCAAGTTACTCACACAAAAGTCACACGATACCCGTAGTATCAAAATAGAGTAACTATCTTTTAAGTAAACCAAAACAATTTCCATACCTTCTTTTTAAATAAATCTTAAGACAAAAGCATGTCTTCCTTTTTAAACCGTTTTAAGACAAAACAAAGACACTTTCTCCTTTTTAAGTCAAGTAGCAATATACTTTTTAAACCAAGTATCTTACTCTTTTAAAAACAAGTAACATATACCTTTAAATCAAGTTACTTCTCCTTTCCCGAAATCAAGTTGTTTATAAGTCAAGTCTCTTTACTTTCAAAAATCAGTCTCTTAATCTTTAAATCATATCTTTTAAGGAAACCAACCTCCAACTTTTAAAATGTCAAGTTATCATTTTAAATCCAATGATAAAACCATTCTTTTGTTTTCATAAAGTCGTTATAAATAACTTCCCATAAAGCTATTATAACACTTTATGTTTTTAAACCAACCAAGGACAACTATTCTTATTTTCGAAATCAAGATAACTTTATTCTTTAAAAGACCACACACCCATTACTCATGAGTGAGGTTTTGCAACTTTTAACATAATTCAAGTCCTTAATATTTCATAACAAGTCACTTAACTTTGGAATCAAGTCAAGGACACAAAAGGAAAATCAAATTCCTTTAAACACACGTGCGTCTACCGCACTATATATATTTTTACAAATATCATGCTAGAAAGGATAGGAAGAGGTTCACATACCTCGCGACGATTATCGACAATTAGCAAAACGCTCCAAAGTACTCTAACCTTGCTCGCCTTTTCCACCCTTCAAGTAGAATACGCTACTCGTAGTACTTCAACCTATAATGGTCATAAAACGTCTATTAACTTCTAGATCCCTTCGTAGAATATTTCTAAGTACAAGGTTTCATATTCTACGGAAAATTCGGCAGCACCTCCTCCCCGTAACCACATCAATCTCCTCCTCTATCAAGGCCCGCTACCAAGCCAACAACTCCTAGGGGGGGTTACACGTCTAACCGGACGTGTACAACACTGCCCCACAATAATACTACAAGTCTACTGTAAATACAGTTGTTACACCCCATAAATTCAAGAAGATAAGATAAGAACATACCAAGGAATATAAGATTTGAAAGTGGAAAGATAAGTGGACAAACATGTGTTGGACGGATTTTGAGTCTACCTTGGAGTGTTGTACCCCAGTTGTTAAGAATTTCAAGGTGTTTAAAAAGCCTAGTGTGTAGTCCGTTAAATCTAGTTCTAACGCAACAAACCGCTCACAATAGGACATCGGGTCGAAAGTTATGGAAGTTGCAAGTTCGTGTGCGATCAAAGCAGTGGTTTCGTCAGGTCACAGCCGCGGCGCCGAGGCGTGGGCGCGCGCCACTTGTACCGGGTTCGCTGAGGTTGTAGCCGCGCGCCGAATGCGTGGTCGCGCCGAATGCGGTAATTATTCTCTAAAGTGGAGCGCATACGCGGCGTGGCGCGGCCAAGGCGGGATTTTTCTGCGGTAAAGGACGAAAATCAGGGGATATTTTGTTAAAAGCCTATGGGAGGGTGACAAGTGTCCCTCCCATCCTTTTGACCAGGAAAGGGGCCTATTTTAGGGCCAATCTTCCAAGACTTGGCCATTTCATTTTGGAAACCCTCCCAAGAACTCCTCTCCCTTCTCTCTAGATTTTGAAGAAAACCTAGCCTAAAGGGAAAATTGTTGGAGCGGCGGCAAGAAGGCAAAGTGTGGGTGAACTTGTGGGAAGCGCTGGTGGGCGTAGTTGACGGGAAAGAAGTGGAAGAAAATGGCTTTTGCGGGCTTTTCCAAAGGTAAATGTTTCCCCTTCTCTTGGATATGAGTTAATACTTGTTATAGTAGTTTAGAAATGAGCCTGAGGCTGTATATTTAAGTTTGAATAGATTTGGATCTTGTTGTCTTGTTGAAAACCGAAATGGGCATTGTTACATCCCGTAAGTCCAGGACTTGTAAAAGAGAATGCACGTAAGGAATCAAGACTTGAAAATTTGTACGAAAGGAAGAATTGTTTTTCCGACGGAAAATGTTCCGAACGTCGGAAAGGAAAAATGTTCGTTGTTGAGAATTGGATTCTCAAAATGTATTATTTGAAGAATATGGAACTTATTAATATTATGGAAATTTATTTTTACGGATTTGGTCACGTGGGGCCCACCCGAGGAATTTTACATTTTTGTGGGGCCCACGAGGGTTACGGGATTTTATGGACGAATGAGAGGGCGACACGTGGCACTCCTTCAACATGGATTGGTCGAAATTGTGTAAGGGCAAAATGGTCATTGACCATGGTAGAAGATAAGTCTTCCAAAGCTTGATATTGTTGACAAGTCAACTTGTCCACCTAGGCTTGATCCAAGTGAAACTCATCCTAACCTCACATTTGTTTAAGTATAAGCCCTCCATTGTGTTTTATAAGGTTACTACTAGTGCAAGACTAGCTCATTTACACTTAGAAAAACTAGAGAACACCTTGTTCCTCTATAGTTGCTCTCGGCCAAGGCCACTTTAGGAAGAGAAAATTTTGTAGTTTTGATCCATTAGCCACAAGACTTTAACCCAATGTCCCTTAGGGTATTGTAAGGATATCTCAATAGAAAGATTTCGGAAAAACGGCGTTTTCGTATTAGTCGCAAGGCGGAAACCTAAGGAGTTCTTCAACTTTGAAGTTGGAACATGAAGATGGGTTTTTCATAGGCCTCTAAGGAGTGCTTGGAACGGATTGGAACTTAAGGAAAGGAGCTAAGAATTGCTAAGGCGCGACTTTGAATCTTGGAAATTTTAAGGGCTTTGAAAGGTATACATTTTGTCGTTTTAGCAATTAGGTTTACTTATTGTTGTAGCTATGGTTATTATCAAGCATGAGTTATATTACGAAGTTTGATTATTATTTTGGCTATTGGAACCCTAATCCGAAAAACTAGCATGTTAGCCTTAAGACTACAATTCAAGTTGATTATTCGTTTAAGTCGTCGCATGTTGTGTAAGAAGGAAATTGTAGTTGTTGAAGTGGTTTATAACTATATAACATGTTAGACCTTAAAACTTGGAATTAGGAAAGAATTGGAAAAGACCTTAGTATTGTTGGTTATAAGATTGGCCGAGAATGGCTTGGATTTTTGTACTACTTCGTATGAATTGTGGGGCGGAATTTTACACGTATTGTAAGGCGTGTAATCCCCTTTGTTTTGGTTGTTGTTTGGAGCCTTAAATGTGGCGTGTTGGGTATTGTATTCGACCTTCAAAAAGGTGGCAAAGTGAGTAGAAACAAAGGAAGTGCTGCCCGATTTTCCGTCGAATTAGAGACCGTATACTTAGTATTATTCTACGTTAGAGACTAGAAGTTGATAGTCTTGTTGTGACCATTATAGTTTGACACTTCTACGATTTATTCGCTTAGCTTGTGGATTTAGCGAAAGGTATGTGAACTATCTCCTCTTCAAGCATGATTCCTTAAGATAAAGAAAGTAAGTTCTACTCCTTAAATGATCCATTCCTTGGTTGTATTTGGATTGCCTAAAATAGAATTCGTTCTATGTACTCCCTTGATTGTACTTTGATGTTTAAATTGTAAGTTGTATAATCCAATTCCTTAGTGAAGTTTGGATTCTTAAAAGTGAAAGTATTTTACATAAAGTACATGGAGTCTTGAAAAGGAAGTGGTTTCCAAACCTTTTGGCTAGTGCCTTAGTTCCAAAACCTAAGAGTTGTTGTAATGACTTTAGGGGAGTTAAAGGAGTGATTTACTTAATTGTTTTAAGAGAGGAGAAATGACATGATTTAAGAGAAGTAACTTGTTTTAAAGGTGTGAGTTACTTGAGGTTTAAAAGTAGAAGAAACTTGTTTTCTAAATATTAAGAGACTCGAAGTATTTTGAAAGTTAAGAGACTCGATTTGAAAGTTTGTGATACTTGGTTTTAAGTATAAGTCTCTTAATTATAAAAAGAATGAAAGTGTCTAAAAACCATAAAGGGTTATAACGACTTTATGGGAAGTTGGTTATAACGTCTTTATGGAAGGTTTAGAAAGTTGTCTATTTTGATTAATGGGCATAAGTTGCCTAGATTGTAAAAATTTGAAGTTACTTGGTTTCAAGCTTTGAAATGAGTTTCTAAAAGTATAGTAACTTACTTTGAAAAATAGACACACCTTGATACTACGGGTGTTAGTATCTTGGGGTATTACACAAAAAGGAGTCTCTTGAAAAGAATGTACGTACGTAGTACTTTGGCCTGTTTAATTGAGAATAATTCTATGTGATGCCTTGATTAGTACTTTGGCTTGATAAATTGAGAATTTGTCTAAGTGTGCCTTGATTAGTACTTTGGCTTGACAAATTGAGAATTTGTCTAAGTGTGCCTTGATTAGTACTTTGGCTTGATAAATTGAGAATTTGTCTAAGCGTGCCTTGATTAGTACTTTGGCTTGATAAATTGAGAATTATTCTAATTGTGCCTTGAGAAGTACTTTGGCTTGATAAATTGAGAATTATTCTAATTGTGCCTTGAGAAGTACTTTGGCTTGTTAAAATGAGAATTATTCTATTTGTGCCCCGATAAGTACTTTGGCTTGTTAAATGAGAATTATTCTATTTGTGCCCTGATAAGTACTTTGGCTTGTTAAATGAGAATTATTCTATTTGTGCCTTGATAAGTACTTTGGCTTGATTAATTGAGAATTAGTCTAAGTGTGCCTTGATAAGTACTTTGGCGTGATTAATTGAGAATTAGTCTAAGTGTGCCTTGATAAGTACTTTGGCTTGATTAATTGAGAATTTTTCTATGTGTGCCTTGATAAGTACTTTGGCTTGTTTAGTTGAGAATTGCCTATGTGTGCTGGAAATAGCCGGTGGTGTGCTATTGGTATATCAGTCGTTTCGGGGTCATTCCCCGGGTTTGTGGAATTTGCAATATTCCGTGGATTTGCTGCCCACGATACGAGGAATACCTCATGCGGGTCCGTAAGGACTTATGTGGGTGAAATAGTCCCATGCGGGCGGGTCCAGCCTATGCGAGGAATACCTCATGTGAGTCCGTAAGGGCTTATGCGGGTGAAATAGTCCCATGCGAGGAATACCTCACGCGGGTCCACGCGGCCTATGCGGGTGAAATAGTCCCAGGAGCAGGATGGTTAAATGATACTGCGGGCGGATGGTCCTGTTTTGATCATGAACTTCCTATTTTATATTCTAAGGATACTACTGTTTACTCTCATTGTTAGTAAGGCACAATGTGTTATAATTTGATTATCATATATGTCCCCGGATTTGGTTGTGTTACCCTATGGTCATGCTTTTACGATGTGGGATTCCGGGGCATGAGACCACGAGGCATTTAGGAAACAGGTGGGACTTGGTGTTCATGTATCCTTATTGGTGTTATTACATCATGGACTGCCGGCAGTGAGGAAGGATTCCACGGGCATGATTGATATTATGGGCGTGAGACCCATGGTTATATTTGAGTAGTGACTTTGAGGGCCTGCGTCCCTGACTTGATATGACTGCTTATGTGTTAGGTACTGTAGGTTGGCTATCAGACATGTCTCCTGTTTTGTTTAGACTGTTATGATTTTATTACGCATTTCATCGCTCACATACTTGGTACATTCTTCAGATCGACCTCCTTCGGGGGGCTGCGTTCATGCCGCAGGTTTAGGTACGATGTTTGGTGATCGGCAGGTGTAGGACCCTGCTCAGAGTTTTTGGATAGCTCCTTCTGTTCGGGAGTTATCTTTTTGGTATAAGTTCTTTCAGTACATGCTTTTGTACAGTTATGGGTACGGCAGGGCCTTGTCCCGTCATATTTTAGTAAAACTCTTAGAGGTCTGTATTCATATGTGGGATTGGACTCATGTACGGTGTAGTGTCCTTTGTTTATGTATATATGGCAGCCTTGTCGGCTTTGCCCTTGCACGTACGTTGGTTTTAAGAAAAAAAAATGAGGTGTTATTTAATTTCCGCAGTTTTACTTGTGTTGTTAAGGTAGAAGGGTGCCCGGGTAGGGCACTACCACGCCCGGGTTCGGGTGACAGTGAGTGGTATCGAGCGATGTCCTCGGAATGTCTACGCACCGTGTCTAGTAGAGTCTTGATTATCGGTGTGTTGCGCGCCACACCCATAAACAGGAGGCTACGGACATTTAGAGTTGGTTTCTATTCTTCTCACTCTAAGATCGTGCCTCAGAGCCGTGTTAGTAAGATAATTCCTCTCGACGTAATTTTGTGTTCTGATTATGCCTCCAAAGAGGGCAACAGCCGCCCAGAAGGGCAAAAGAGTAGCAGGGGCTACTAGTCAGACTCAGAGAGTTGATAGGGCTTGTGCCCAGGGTATACCAGATGTTGTACCACAGTCGGCGAGTTCTTCTGCGCCAGGTTTTGAGAACACATCACCAGAGCCTACAATTTCTCAGTTAGGGGCAGACTTTAGGGTCATGAAGGAAGCCATTATGTTATTGACCAAGATAGCTGTTATACCCCGTGTTTCCAGAGTATGTACGTGAGGGCGTACGTGTACAATTTGAGCCTTAAGTAGGCATAGTTTCGAAATTTGTACACAAGTGCCGTAAGGAGTCGTTTTTCGACGAAACGTGTCCACAGCTTACGTTGGGAAAATTCCGGCTATGTCATTTAGTATTTTTGCGGATTTTTCCGAGCAACGGAACATTTTTGGACCAACGGGAGGGTGACACTTGTCACCCTCATTGGACGGCAAAGAGAAGGCTTGGCCGATTGGCTCCCTCTTTTGTGCCTTGCTTTGTGGCTTGTTTTGTGGAGTGTTTTGTGGAGTGTTTTGTGGGTGCACTTGGCTTGATCTTGGCCTTACACTTGCCTTGCACATGGCTTGATCTTGGCCATTGGTTGGCCTTTGGTTTTGCTATAAATACCCCCTCTCTTTGAAGACTTCTTCATCCACTCTTCACTTGCCTAAGTCTTGAGAACCCCTCCCCTCCCTCTTGTTGACTCTCGTCCAAGAGCCCCTATCCCCCTTGTGAAGGCCTTTTGGCCGAAACCTTCCCCCTTTGTGAACCTAAAGCCTAGAACACACCCCCCTCCCTTAGTTTGTTGTTCTCTTGTGGTAACAACCCCTTTGTGGTATTAAAATAATCCTCCAAGTATTGTTATAATGCCCAAAATACATTAGCCTTATACCTTCGAGGAGTCCAACGTTACCGCTAGACGGCGAGTCCGGAAATACTACCTTTTGTCCTTTGAGTCTCAAACCGACACCCTACGGAACCCTTCACGGTTGGTTGAAGTTTTGGAGTAAGTTGGATAGAACATCTAAGGGTTGTTTGGAGCGGTTTGGAGCACTCGAGTAGGAGCTAAACCTTGCTCAGCGCGACATTATACTCGGATAATTTTGGGCTTATCGAGGTAAACACTCATCGTTCTATTGTAATTGGAAATTACATGTTGTAAGAATATATAGTTGAAGTATACTATATATAGAACTATACTTAATCTTGGCAATGTCTTTTGACTTAAGCTGAAGAATTAAGAATCGAATCTGATGAGACTTGTGTAGTATTCTTGTGTAGTAGAATTGTACACGTCCGGTTACGCGTGTGAAACCCCCCCTATCGATGGCTTGGTAGCCCGCCTCGATAGAGAAGGAGATTTACGCTCTGGCGGGAGATGCCGCGAATTTTACGTAGAATATTCTACGATGTGGTCTAGATGATAATAGGCGCTTGTGGCCTTATAGGTTGAAGTACCTACGTGTGGCGCGATTTACTTGGCTTAAGGAGTAGCCGACTGTTTGGAGCGTTTTGCTATTAGTCGATACTCGTCGCGAGGTATGTGAACCTCTTCCTATCTCTTCTAGCATGATATGTGTGTAACTATGTAGTACGGTAGACGCATACGTGTTTAATGTATTTGATTGGTTTGAAACATAAAGTGTTATACGGCTTTATGGGAAGTTGGTTATAACAGCTTTATGTAGGTAAGAAAATGGGTTGTGGTTTTTAAAAGATAATTGATTTGATTTATAACTGGCTTGGGGCGTTATAATAAAACTTGAAGTATTTCAAAAGATTTATGAATCGTTTTGAAAGAAGTGTAGTATTGTGCTTTGAAAACTTAAGAGTTATACTAGCTTTATGGGAAGTTAGGTATAACGACTTAAGAATGGTTTACTGATGTTAGAAGTTAAGAGACTTGATCTTATAAGATAAGAGACTTAACTCATTTGTTTTAATGTGAATGTTTGTGTGAAACCTCATTCGTGAGTAATGAGTACTTGATTTTATTTAAAGGGATAATGTTTCTTGATTTGAAATCGAATGTGTATCGACAGGACCAACTGCGGCGTTAATAAAGGAAAATGTATTGAATAATGATGAATTGTATTAAAACCAGAGAAACCTCCATCCGCATAGAAACTAAGATGAGACAAAATGATATTACATTTTCTAGATCATGGTCATTGTAATAAGAATGTTGTAAACAAGAATAACCTACTCTCACGCATTTACATAATTTACTCAATTATTCTAAAAAGGAATCAAGTGATTAAGTTTATGAACTATGAAACCTTTTGAAAATGAGAAGCTTGAGTAATTAAAACTAGGCAACCGAACTTAGGAAAAGAATGTTGTTACTTGATTTTGAAAAGGAATGTGGGTTGGTCATTCTAATACTACGTATCGGGTGACTTTTATAAAAGTAATGGATCTCTTTAAAAGAACTTAACGTATGTAGTACTTTGGAGTTAAAAACCGGACTTTGGCATAAAATGAAAGTACTTTGAGTTGTGTGAAACTTGCCTATGCTTGTTGTTGTGAAACTTGCCTATGCTTGTTGTTGTGAAACTTGCCTATGCTTGTGATGATAGCCTTTGTTGTGCAAGTGTGGTATTTCAGATTCTGGCGTCTCGATAGAGGCGGTCGACTTGTTGAGAACTTACTTGGACATTTGGCGGTGATGGAGAATTCCACGGGTATGCTCGCATTGATAGTGTTATTCCATGGACTAGCTCTCCATGAGGTTTCTTCTTGTTCGCTGGGTATCGGTGGTCGGCTCGTACTTGCCGCCTCGTGGTGATTCGCCTTGGTATCGGTAGTCGACCGCACTTGCCCCGTTCAAGATAGTGACGAAGTTTCGTGATACGACCTTGGTCCCCGGTGGTCACCTCAGATTGCCCGGTCACCGCGTGACCGCCTTGGTATCCGGTAGTCGGCTCTCGCACTTGCCCCAGACGGCCGTGTTTTGGTTGCATTGTATTATTGGTACGGTCGGATCTCGTAGTTATACTTGTCCTGCACGGTTTTTATAACACGTGGGACATGGTGTTCATGTATAATCCTTGGTATGGTTATATCATAAATCGCTAGCGATGAGGAAGAAATTCCACGAGCACGCAGTGATAATTTGGAGCGTGAGTCCTGTCTTGATATGAATGGTTATATGTTATATCAGTAGTTTGGTCATCATACATGTCTCTGCTTTATATAGACTATTATGATTTCATTTACGATATTCTGATTTCACATACTTGGTACTGTTATCTTGACCTCGCCGGGGGCTGCGTTCATCTGCGGTAGAGGTACATCATGTCGATCCGCGTTTAGGATCTCATTTCATCGTTTTTGGAAGCTCAGTTCCGGCGGATTCTTATCTTTGGTATGTTACCACAGTGCAGTAAGTTCTTATGCGTTCGAGGGTATGGCGGGGCCTGTCGTCATAGTTGTTGTATAAATCTTAAGTGCAGTAATCTTGTTGTGGGCGGGGTTGTAAAAGTTAAAGCTGTTCGAGTTTTATGTATATCTTGAAAAAGCTGTTTTGGTTGCTTTGTTTATTTATTATATCTCTTATTTCTTGTGTAAAGTTTTTATTTCATTGGTTTTCTCGATGTTGTATCACTAGGGTGCCCGGTAAGGCACGATGTGAGCCGAGTTCGGGCGTCACAAGTGGTATCGAGCGATTAATCCTCGGAAAGTGTCTGAACCGTGTCTAGTAGAGTCTTGATTATCGGTGTGTTGTGCACATCTATAATCGAGGAGGCTATAGGACATTTAGGATTGGTTTCCATCCTTCATTACGAGATCGTGCCTTAGAGGTGTGATAAGATTGGACCCCTCGGCGTGTTTCGTTTTTACGATTATGCCTCTGCGAAAAGCAACGGGCCCGAAGGGCAAAGCGGCGAGAGGATCTGCGAGTAAACGTGGCGAGACCCCGATACGAGCCTCGATCCGCGATGCAGGCGAGAGATGAGTTACAAAGGTAGGCCCGATTAATGGCGGGGTTGTGGCAGACTTGAGGATAAATTGGAACCACAGCGATTCGATGCACCATGGTTCACCTAGATCGAGATAGTTCGAGGCTTGGGATTTTTACGAGTTGTAGGCGCGAGTTTTATGGGTGAGGCACGAGGATGATCCGGCAGGAGTTCATCAAGCGATTCTGTGGATCGTAAGTGATCAAGGCATCGGAGATCGGTCGGTGGCCACAAGGTTCACATCAATGCGTGACACCGCGATCGGTAGTTTGATTCTTGGGAGCTGTCGAGGGAGAGCATGCACTTCAGCGGTATGGAGCGAGTTCTCGAGGCCTTTCTTGCACATTTCTTGCCTCCCGGATGAGAGGGCTCGGCCGCAGATTTTTGGTGTTATTCTGGCGAGCGGCGTGCGGTTCGGAAGTACAATGTGGAGTTCGACTCATTGGCGTGCGTCCCAGCGTTAGTAGCTAGTATGGAGGATCGAGTGCACCGATATGTTCTGAGGCTCGATGATTGCCTTGCAGAGTTGTTGGTGTAGCTCTTGTAGGGCATGGACATTGCCGCGTCGCAGCGTATACACTTGGATGTGAGGAGCGGATAAATCGGCGGAATGACCAAAGTCGGCGAAGAGGGCGAGCAGCGAGGTCCTTTGGTGACTTTGGCGGACCGCTCAGCGGCGAACTAGTTATGTACCTCGTCGATCTGAGTGGTCTCGCGGCTTCCGGGACGCCGTGATATTCGGGAGGCGGTCGGGGCTCCTGTGTTTCAGATTTTCGGAGAAGCGGAGTGCTCGCGGATGAGGTTGCCCTTGTCTCAGTCGCGGCCGTTGTGGAAAGCTTCATAGGAGAGTGTCGTACTAACTCGGGAGATTGTTATTTTTGCGCCAGCAGGCCATCGGCAGAAGCTGTCCGACAGGAAGTACTTGGTAGGATAGCATGGACTACTTAGAAGCGATTCGGGTTCTTCACCTTCCGTAGCGAGCGGGATGTTTGTACCGGAAGGCCGGTAGGTCGCGATGGGAGTTCCAGTTTAGCGGTCCTTGAACGCCTAGTTTGGTATATCCTTAACCTCTCGAGTTTTGTTTGTATTGATGTTGTTGATGTGTTTAATGTTATGTTTGGATAGCTTTGTGCTAAAATGTGATTTAGAAACACAGTTAGTGAAAAGGGTAAGTCCTCAGGTAGTGTGAGATGGAAGTGGTAGCTTTCATGATGTGAAATAGTAAGATTGTTCGGATCGGGAACAAGAGTTGCGCGATTGGGGTCGGGTTGGGGACCATTTGCGGGTCAACCCAGTAACCCGGTTTGGGGTGGGTCGGTTCTGGGTGGTCCGCCAGTGGTAGGGTCACGAGGGTGCTAGGCCAAGTTTAGTTGACCATCGTATGAGTTCGTAGGTGTGTTCGACCAGAATCAGTTCGGGAAGGCCGGGAATGGCCTTAGAAATCGAGTTAGTGAGATGACCAAGTTTGGAGGTAGTGACTCGAGGTTGGTAACGAGCGTTGTGAAGTGTGATGCGGATACTAGAGCGAGTTCGAGTGTTCGTGACAGTACTACGAGAAAGGAGAAGTGAGCGTGTGTTTTGTGGCGGTGTGGCATGATTGTTTTTTAAATGCGTATAGCGGTGAAGACTATCTTGGCGCTTGTTTGTTTGAGACCTAGAAGGAACATTCGGACGAATGTTTCTAAGGAAGAATGTTATACCGTGTTTCAGTATATGCGTGAGGCGTGCGTGTACAATTTGAGCCTTAAGTAGGCATAGTTTGAAATTTGTACACAAGTGCGTAAGAGTCGTTTTTCGACGAAGCGTGTCCACGACTACGTTGGGAAAATTCCGGCTATGTCATTTAGTATTTTGCGGATTTTTAGAACAACGGAACATTTTTGGACCAGCGGGAGGTGACACTTGTCACCTCATTGACGGCAAAGAGAAGGCTTGGCCTTGGCCGATTGGCTCCCTCTTTTGTGCCTTGCTTTGTGGCTTGTTTTGTGGAGTGTTTTGTGGAGTGTTTTGTGGGTGCACTTGGCTTGATCTTGGCCTTACACTTGCCTTGCACATGGCTTGATCTTGGCCATTGGTTGGCCTTTGGTTTTGCTATAAATACCCCCTCTCTTTGAAGACTTCT
This sequence comes from Przewalskia tangutica, assembly GCA_029844215.1. Taxonomy (NCBI): domain Eukaryota; kingdom Viridiplantae; phylum Streptophyta; class Magnoliopsida; order Solanales; family Solanaceae; genus Przewalskia; species Przewalskia tangutica. Next base: position 30,408,612 of record CM056728.1, on the reverse strand, counting down.
TCATCCACTCTTCACTTGCCTAAGTCTTGAGAACCCCTCCCCTCCCTCTTGTTGACTCTCGTCCAAGAGCCCCTCTCCCCCTTGTGAAGGCCTTTTGGCCGAAACCTTCCCCCTTTGTGAGCCTAAAGCCGAGAACACCCCCCCCTCCCTTAGGGTGTTGTTCTCGTGTGGTACCCCCCCTTTGTGGTATTAAAATACTCCTCCAAGTATTGTTATAATGCCCAAAATACCTTAGCCTTATACCTTGTAGTATTCCAAAGTTACCTCTATACGTAGAGTCCGGAAATACTACCTTTTGTCCTTTTAGTCTCAAACCGAAACCCTAAGGAACCCTTCACTGTTGGTTGAAGTTTTGGAGTAGAAGTTGGATAGAACATCTAAGGGTTGTTTGGAGCGGTTTGGAGCACTCGGAGTAGGAGCTAAACCTTGCTCAGGCGCGACATTATACTCGGATAATTTTGGGCTTATCGAGGTAAACACTACTGTCCTTCTATTGTAATTGGAAATTACATGTTGTAGAATATATAGTTGAAGTATACTATATATAGAACTATACTTAATCTTGTGGCAATGTCTTTTGACTTAAGCTGAAGAATTAAGAAGCGATCGTATTCTGATGAGACTTGTGTAGTATTCTTGTGTAGTAGAATTGTACGTCCCAGGTTAGGCGTGTGAAACCCCACTCTGGTTGGCTTGGTAGCGGCCTCGATAGAGAAGGAGATTTCTGTTGTGGCGGGAGATCTTGCGAATTTTACGTAGAATATTCTACGATGTGGTCTAGATGATAATAGGCGCTTGGCCTTATAGGTTGAAGTACTACGTGTGGCGCGATTTACTTGGCTTAAGGAGTGGCCATTGTTTGGAGCGTTTTGCTATTAGTCGATACTCGTCGCGGTATGTGAACCTCTTCCTATCTCTTCTAGCATGATATGTGTGTAACTATGTAGTGCGGTGAGCGTCACGTGTGTTTAATGTATTTGATTGGTTTGAAACATAAAGTGTTATAACGGCTTTATGGGAAGTTGGTTATAACGACTTTATGTAGGTAAGAAAATGGGTTGTGGTTTTAAAAGATAATTGATTTGATTTATAAGCGGCAGAGGCGTTATAATAAAACTTGAAGTATTTCAAAGATTTATGAATCGTTTTGAAAGAAGTGTAGTATTGTGCTTTGAAAACTTAAGAGTTATACTAGCTTTATGGGAAGTTAGGTATAACGGCTTAAGAATGGTTTACTGATGTTAGAAGTTAAGAGACTTGATCTTATAAGATAAGAGACTTAACTCATTTGTTTTAATGTGAATGTTTGTGTGAAACCTCATTCGTGAGTAATGAGTACTTGATTTTATTTAAAGGGATAATGTTTCTTGATTTGAAATCGGAATGTGTATCGACAGGACGCTGCGGCGTTAATAAAGGAAAATGTATTGAATAATGATGAATTGTATTAAAACCAGTAGAAACCTCCATCTGCATAGAAACTAAGATGAGACAAAATGATATTACATTTTCTAGATCATGGCTGCTGTAATAAGAATGTTGTAAACAAGAATAACCTACTCTCACGTACGACATAATTTACTCAATTATTCTAAAAGGAATCAGTGATTAAGTTTATGAACTATGAAACCTTTTGAAAATGAGAAGCTTGAGTAATTAAAACTAGGCAAAGCGGAACTTAGGAAAAGAATGTTGTTACTTGATTTTGAAAAGGAATGTGGGTTGGTCATTCTAATACTACGTATCGGGTGACTTTTATAAAAGAAATGGATCTCTTTTAAAAGAACTTAACGTATGTAGTACTTTGGAGTTAAAAACCCGGACTTTGGCATAAAATGAAAGTACTTTGAGTTGTGTGAAACTTGCCTATGCTTGCTGTTGTGAAACTTGCCTATGCTTGTTGTTGTGAAACTTGCCTATGCTTGTGATGATAGCCTTTGTTGTGCAAGTGTGGTATTTACGTATTCTGGCGTCTCTCGATAGAGAGTCGGTCGACTTGTTGAGAACTTACTTGGACATCTTTGGCGGTGATGGAGAATTCCACGGGTATGCTCACGCTGATAGTGTTATTCCATGGACTAGCTCTCCACGAGGTTTCTTCTTGTTCGGCTGGGTATCGGTGGTCGGCTCGTCTTGCCGTCTCGTGGTGATTCGGCCTTGGTATCGGTAGTCGACCCTCGCACTTGCCCGTTCGATATAGTGACGAAGTTTCGTGATCTGACCTTGGTCCTGGTGGTCGACCCTCGTACTTGCCGGTCGGTGCGTGGCCCGGCCTTGATATCCGATGATCGGCTCTCGCACTTGCCGTATCGGCCGTGTTTTGGTTGCATTGTATTATTAGTACGGTCGGATCTGGTAGTTATACTTGTCTGTCATGCGGTTTTATAACACAGTGGGACATGGTGTTCATGTATAATCCTTGGTATGGTTATATCATAAAGCTAGCGGTGAGGAAGAAATTCCACGCACGCAGTGATAATTTGGAGCGTGAGTCCACTGTCTTGATATAGCGGTTATATGTTATATCGTAGTTTGGTCATCATACATGTCTCTGCTTTATATAGACTATTATGATTTCATTTCTGATATTCTGATTTCACATACTTGGTACTGTTGTCTTGACCTCGCGGGGCTGCGTTAAATCTGCGCGGTAAGTACATCACCGTCGATCCGCGTTTAGGATCTCATTTCGTTTTGGGAAGCTCGTTCCGTCGGAGGCTTATCTTTGGTATGTTACCCAGTCCTGTAAGTTCATGCGTTCGGGGTATGGCGGGGGCCCTGTCCGTCATAGTTGTTGTATAAATCTTAAGTGCAGTAATCTTGTTGTAGGCGGGGTTGTAAAAGGATTAAATTGTTCGAGTTTTATGTATATCTGAAAGGCAACTGTTTTGGTTGGCTGTTTATTTATTATATCTCTTATTTCTTGTGTAAAGTTTTTATTTCATTGGTTTTCTCGATGTTGTATCACTAGGGTGCCCGGTAAGGCACGATGTGGGCCGAGTTCGGGCGTCACAATAGCAATGCTCTGATTTCCTCACGGGAGGTTATTCGGCCCGATGCGTGCAGTGTCAGAGGGTAGAGGCCGCGGAGATCTGCGTAAGAGAGGCTAGACCGGTTGGTTATCCGGTGAGTTTTTGGACGAGTGCCTCGGCGAGGAGTGATATATTCGTCGACCTACCCGGTACATACCCCTCGGCTCGCGGTGGGAGATTTGATCCCACAAGGTATCTAGGAGCGGTCAGAGCTCCGGTCGAGTTCTCAAAGGCGAGGATTTTCTCAGTCGAGGCCACTTATTCCTCAGTGTTTCCATCGTAGTAAGCGTCATTTGGGGAAATACCGTCTTGGCACAGGTGTTTGTTATTATTGTGGCCGTCCGGGCCATATTCTGAGGGTATGTCCTTTTAGAAGGAGCACCGGTGAGGTGGCTCAGCCTATGAGGCCGGTAGTTGGTTCCCTTTCCTCCACAGCTGTGCGTTCCCCGGGGCAGGGTGTTCAGATGTCAGCCAGCCGTGGTAGAGGTCAGGGTGGGGTTTATAGTTCTGGCGGTCCCTCGAACCGCAGAGATGACGTGACTACTGGACAGGATCAGGAAGCAACATCGCACGGGGTTACAGGTATATTTCGATTCTTTTGAATCATACGTACATTGTTAGATTCACATCTTGCCCTAGCGTATATATTTTCCCTTTATTTCTAGGAGTTGTAAAGTGATAGTACCCCAGAGGTAGGGATACTTTGATTAGTAAAGTGAAAAGTTAAGAATGTTGACAAGAATGGTAAGTGAACTGAGACTATAGTTGTGCAGAGTTCACAAGTTGTAATTACCCCGTAACAGTGAAAGACCGATAGGGAAGGATGTATAGTAAAAATACTTTGGCTTATGTGACGAACCTCTAGTGAATGGGAGGATAGGGTGAGAAGTACCTGGAGATAAGAGGGAGATTTATTTCAGACTAGGAATGAGAAGTTAAGTGTGACGATGAGTCGGGTTATAGACTCATTTCGGGTCAGCCGGTAGTATAGAATGGGGTGATGTCAGTTGGTAGTGGTCCCGCTATGTGATAGGGTCACGAGGATGCCAGGCCCAAGTTTAGTTAATCGTTGTACGAGTTTGTGGACGCGTTCCACCGGAACTAGGTCGTAAGGACCGAGAAGAGCCTTAACGGGAATGTAAGTAACAATATGGCCAAGTTTGGTTAGTAACTCCAAGGATTGGAGAATAGAAACAAAATTTGAGATTTTGTACGTTTACTAAATGAGTTTAGAAGTACGAGAAAGAATGACAAGTAAGGAAAGAAAGGAACCTCTAAGGATCCCGTGTTCTAGGAGACTGTAACCTTCGAGTTTTGTGAGAAGGGACCACGGACGGAAGGTCCATTGTTATGTTTACGTATGTTGTGGTGGCCATGTGTGGCATCGTTGGTCTGTCTGATTTTGATTGATAGGCATAGTATAGAGTTTATGCCGGAGTTTGTATAGCTTGACAACCGACTAAGAACATTCGGGGACGAATGTTTCTAAGGGGGGAAGAATGTTACATCCCGTAAGTCCAGGACTTGTAAAAGAGAATGCACGTAAGGAATCAAGACTTGGAAATTTGTACGAAAGGAAGAATTATTTTTCCGACGGAAAATGTTCCGAACGTCGGAAAGGAAAAATGTTCGTTGTTGAGAATTGGATTCTCAAAATGTATTATTTGAAGAATATGGAACTTATTAATATTATGGAAATTTATTTTTACGGATTTGGTCACGTGGGGCCCATCCGAGGAATTTTACATTTTTGTGGGGCCCACGAGGGTTACGGTATTTTATGGACGAATGAGAGGGCGACACGTGGCACCCCTTCCACATGGCTTGGTCGAAATTGTGTAAGGGCAAAATGGTCATTGACCATGGTAGAAGATAAGTCTTCCAAAGCTTGATATTGTTGACAAGTCAACTTGTCCACCTAGGCTTGATCCAAGTGAAACTCATCCTAACCTCACATTTGTTTAAGTCTAAGCCCTCCATTGTGTTTTATAAGGTTAATACTAGTGCAAGACTAGCTCATTTACACTTAGAAAAATTAGAGAACACCTTGTTCCTCTATAGTTGCTCTCGGCCAAGGCCACTTTAGGAAGAGAAAATTTTGTAGTTTTGATCCATTAGCCACAAGACTTTAACCCAATGTCCCTTAGGGTATTGTAAGGATGTTATACCCCGTATTCTCAGGGTATGTATGCGAGGACGTACGTACGAGAGCACGACAGAAAATTGGAAAGGAAGAAAGAGGTGATTTTTTTCCACGGAAAAAGTTTCCGGTTTTTGTAAAGAAAAATGTTCGTTGAAGGGAATTGGGTTCCCAGATTTGGAATTTGGGCTTCTTAGATTATATTAGAATTATGGAATTTTATTTTCGGAAATGGTCACGTGGGGCCCACGGGAGAAATTTACGGTTTTGTGGGGCCCACTTTGTTTTCGAGATTTTGGCCATTGTGGATATTTTTCGGAAGACGTTTTATGAGGGCCAATAGGAGGGTGACACGTGTCACCCCGCCTAAACTTGATCGAATGACATTTGTGCCTGACTTTGGTTAAGTCGTTTTTGTGAAACGTTTTACATAACTTGCGAGGAAAATTCGGCTATGTCTTTTCTTATTTTTGCGGATTTTTCCGAGGCGAAACATTTTGGACCAACGGGAGGGTGGCGTGTGTCACCTCACAATGAAACAAGTGGGGCGGCTTGGCGATTGAAGGGCAAGTTGATGGTAGATATTTGTGTAGATATTTGTGAGGGTTTTAAGGAGTAGGGACTAGGGTGCACTTGGCTTGATCTTGGCCTTACACTTGCCTTGCACATGGCTTGATCTTGGCCATTGGTTGGCCTTTGGTTTTCCTATAAATACCCCCCTAAGCTTGAAGACTTCTTCATCCAAAAATCTTCCAAGTCTTGAGTCCTCTCCTCCCTTTGAGTGTGTTCTCGTCCTAAGCCTTCCCCTCCCCCGAGTGGCCTTGTGGCCAGAGCCTCCCCTCCCACTGTGGTGCTAGCCGTGGGTACCCCACTGCTAGTTGTTTCGTATAATACACCCCCTTGTGGTATTGAAATACTCTGAGTATTGTTATAATGCCCAAAATACCTTAGCCTTTACCTTGTAGTATTCCAAAAGTTACCTCTATACGTAGAGCCCGGAAATACTACCTTTTGTCCTTTTAGTCTCAAACCAAAACCCTAAGGAAATCTTCATAGTTGGTTGAAGTATTTGAGTAGAAGTTGGTTAGAACTTCTAAGGGTTGTTTGGAGGCGGATTGGGCGCGGAGTAGGAGCTAAACCTTGCTCGGGATCGACATTATAACTTGGATAATTTTGGGCTTGTCGAGGTAAATATTCTTGTCCCCTTATTGTAATTGGAGATTACATGTAGTAGGAATATATAGTTGAGGTATACTATATATAGAACTGAACATTATTGTGCGGCAATGTCTTTTGACTTAAGCTGAATTTAAAGAAGAGAAGCGACAGTAATTACATAGGGTGTATTACGATGAGACTTGTGTAGCATTGTTGTGTAGTAGAATGGTACACGTCAGGTTAAACGTGTAAACCCCCAGTTGGCTTGGTAGCCGCCTCGATAGAGGAGAGATTTACTGTTGTTGCGGGGAGAGTCTTTGAATTTTACGTAGAGAAATGGAACCTTGTGTTTTGAAGTTAATAGACGTTTGTGACCTTTTTAGGTGAAAGTACTAAGAGTAGCGTATTCTACTTGAGGAGTGGAAAGGGCTAGCAAGGTTGTAGTACTTGGAGCATTTTGCTTATTGTCGATACTCGTCGCGAGGTATGTGAACCTCTTCTTATCTGTTCTAGCATGATATGTGTGTAACTATGTAGTACGGTGGACGTACAGGTACTAAGTGTATTTGTTTGGTTTAAACATAAAGTGTTATAACGGCTTTATGGGAAGTTGGTTATAACAGCTTTATGTAGGTAAGAAAATGGTTTACTGATGTTAGAAGTTAAGAGACTTAACTTATTTGTTTTAATGTGGATGTTGTGTGAAACCTCATTCGTGAGTAATGAGTACTTGGTTTTAAAGGGATAATGTTTCTTGATTTGGGAATCGGAATGTGTATCGACAGACCACTACAGCGTTAATAAAGGAAAATGTATTGAATAATGATGTGTTGTATTAAAACCAGTAGAAACCTCCATCTGTATAGAAGCTAGATGAGACAAAATGATATTACATTTTCTAGATCATGGCTTTGTAATAAGATCATTATAAACAAGAATAAACTACTCACATATATGACATATGTTACTCAATTGTTTTAAAAGAGATTAAGACTATGAGTTATGAAACCTTTCTAAAATAAGTGACTTGAGCATTTGAAATTAGGCAAACTTGAACGTTTGGAAAATAATGTTGTTACTTGATTTTACAAAAGGGGAAGTGTCTTGTTTACTTAAAAAGATAGTCACGATTTTTATACTACGGGTATTGTGTGACTTATGTGAAAGTACTTTGAGTTGTGTGAAACTTGCTTATGCTTGTGATGATAGCCTTTGTTGTACAAGTGTTGTATTTACGTATTCTGCGTCTCGATAGAGGCGGTTGACTTGTTGAGAACTTACTTGGGCGTCTTTGGCGGTGTGGAGAATTCCACGGGTATGTTTCCATTTTGATTCTTGTCTTATTGTGGTTACATGGACATGTCTACACCGTAGAATTCGGGGCATGTGGCCGTGCGGCGGGGTTGATCACCAGATATATTGTTGTTGATGTCACATGGGCGTGTCTACGAGGTAGAATTCGGGGCATGTGGCCGTGGGGCATTGGTATTATTGTTGCATCATGGACATGTCTACAGAGGCGAGTCGGGCATGCGGCCGTGATGCGAACATGATTGATGTTGTGGGCGTGAGACCCATAGTTATATTTGAGTGATGACTGAGGCGTGAGTCCACATGGACATGATCGCTTTATGTTGTGAGTTGTAGTTTGGTTATCATACATGTCTCTGCTTTATATAGACTAGTATGATTTCATTCTGATATTTTCTGATTTCACATACTTGGTACTGTTATCTTGACCTCCTTGAGGCTGCGTTCATCTGCAGTAGAGGTACATCGATCGTGGATCCTCGCTCATAGGATCACGATTCAGCGTATTAGGAAGCTCCGTTTCTCGGAGGCTTATCTTTTGGTATGTGTTCCACTGAGTTGTAGGTTCTTGAACATTCGTGGTATGGCGGGGCCACTGTCCGTCATAGTGTTGTAAATCTTAGAGTGCAGAAGCTATTGTGGGCGGGGTTGTAAAAGGATTAAAGCTGTTCGGAGTTTTATGTATATCTTGAAAAGGCAACCGTTTTGGTTGCTTTGTTTATTATTATATCTCTTGTTTCATGACTCATGTGTTATGTTCCACTGATTTTCTACGATATATGTATCACTAGGGTGCCGGGTAGGCACGATCCACGGGCAGTGGGGTGTGACATAGTGGTATCGAGCGATTAGTCCTCGGAAAGTGTCTGACCGTGTCTAGTAGAGTCTTGATTATCGGTGTGTTGTGCACCACATCTATAATCGAGGAGGCTATAGGACATTTAGGATTGGTTTCCATTCTTCTCATTCGAGATCGTGCCTTAGAGGCTGTGTTGTAAGTTGGACCCTCAGCGTATCTCGTTTTACCGATTATGCCTCGCGCAAAACAGAGCCCGAAGGGCAAAGCGGCCGAGTGCTGCTAGTGAGATCTGAGAGAATGCAGCGCGAGCCGGGCAAAGACTGAGTTGTGCTTGACGGCGGGTTTTGTGGCGCCGCACCCAGCGAGTTTAAAGCGCGGCGATGGGCTGCTGAGACCTGATACTGAGCCTCAGGTCCACATTAGAGGCGAGAGGAGATGGGTTACAAGGAGATGGCCCGATTCTTTGGTGAAGTCGTGGCGAATATGAGATAAATTTGAATCTGTGATTCGATTCGATTTGAGCACGATGGTTCACCCTCGGCGAATAGTTTGAGGTGCGGGACTTTACGAGTTGTAGCCGCTTGAGTTTTATGGGTGAGGCACGAGGATGATCCGCGTGAGTTCATCCGGCGATTCTGGTCGTGAGTGATCAAGGCTTGGAGACCGAGTCGGTGGTCTTAGGTTCGCATCAGTGCGTGATACCGCATGATCGGCCCGTTTTGATTCGTGGGAGTTGTCGGGAGAGCATGCGCTCAGCGGTATGGGACGAGTTCTCGGAGGCATTCTCCTCACTTCTTGCCTCGCGAGATGAGGAAACGGGCCGGCAATTTGTGATCTTTGAGGCGAGAGGCGTCTGATTCGGGAGTACAACGTGGAGTTTGACTCGTTGGCTCGGTATGTCCCGCTTTAGTGGCAACCATGGAGGATAGAGTGCACCGCTACGTCACGGATTAGATGATTGCTTGTGAGGCTTGTTCAGTGTAGCTCTTGGTAGGGCATGGACATTGCCGCGTCTGGCTCGTCTGCGGGATGTGAGGCACGGAGAGGTCGGCGGAATGACGAATCGGCGAAGAGGGCGAACAACGAGGTCCTTTGGTGACTTTCGGCGGACCGCCTCGGCATACTAGTTTTGTACCTCGCCCGGTGCAGTGGTCCTCCACGACCTTGAGCATCCAGAGTATTCGGGAGCGGTCGGGGCTCGAGGTTGAGTTTCGAGGAAGTAAGGGTGTTGGCGGATCACGGTCACCCCTACCTCGGTGTGGTCGATGTGGTAGACCGCATTTCGAAGTGTCGTGGTGCGAGGAGCTTGTTATTTTTGCGGCCAGCGGGGCCATTTGCGAAGGCTGTCGACCAAGGGTATACGGATGTTACGACTCGACGCCGGGATCGATGGCGGTTTCATCACGCCGCTGGTATGCGCCTGCGGTGTGATTAAGCGGTAGAGCGGTATATCCTTAACCCTCTAGAGTTTTGTATCTTGATGTGTTTTAGTGTTATGTTCGGATAGCTTTGTGCTAAATGTGATTTAGACACAGTTATTGTAGAAGGGTAAGTATGGGGGCATGGTAAGTGTGAACCACTGGTATCACGATTGAGACCTTAGAGGTAAGGTCGTCTTGAGTAAAAGATTCGTTTTATGTTTGACCTTTATCGAGTGCGTAGTATCGTGGGTTTTATTTGTGTGATAAGTCCATGGGTAGTGTGAGATGGAAGTGGTAGCTTTCATGACGTATGTTAGTAAGATTGTTCGTGTCGAGGAACAAGGGTTTAGCGCGATTGTGGGGTCGGGTTGAGGACCATTTGCGGGTCAACCGTAGCCGATTTTAGGTGGGGTCAGTGCAGGTGGTCCCTTGATTGGTAGGGTCACGAGGTGCTAGGCCCCGATTTAGTTAATCATCGTATGAGTTCGTGGGCGCGTTCGACGAGCGGTTCGTAAGGCGTAATGGCCTTAAGGGAGTTTGAGGTTAGTAAGATGACCAAGTTTGGAGGTAGTGACTCGGAGATTTTTGGGAGCAGGTAATGGCGAAGTATGGTACGTACTGGGAGAGTTCAAGTGTTCGAGAAGGGCACGACGAGTAAGGAAAGAAGAGGACGTGTGTTATTTCGTGGCCAAGCTGTGGCGTTGGCAACTTGTTAGAGGAACTTCATCGATATTCGTCTTGAGAAGGAACATTCGGGACGAATGTTTCTAAGGAGGGGAGAATGTTATACCCCGTATTCTCAGGGTATGTATGCGAGGACGTACGTACGAGAGCACGACAGAAAAATTGGAAAGGAAGAAAGAGGTGATTTTTTTCCACGGAAAAAGTTTCCGGTTTTTGTAAAGAAAAATGTTCGTTGAAGGGAATTGGGTTCCCAGATTTGGAATTTGGGCTTCTTAGATTATATTAGAATTATGGAATTTTATTTTCGGAAATGGTCACGTGGGGCCACGGAGAAATTCTGGTTTTGTAGAGCCCACTTTGTTTTGAGATTTTGGCCATTGTGGATATTTTTGGAAGACGTTTTATGAGGGCGATAGGAGGGTGACACGTGTCACCCGCCTAGGTGGCTTGGCCGAATGACATTTGTGCACAACACCCGGTTAGAGTCGTGTTTTGAAGAAACGTTTTAAATAACGTGCGTGGGGTAATATTCGGCTATTTCTTTTGTGATTTTTGGGGATTTTACCGAGAGACGAAACATTTTGGACCAACGGGAGGGTGGCGTGTGTCACCCTGATGAAACAAGTGGGGCGACTTGGCGATTGAAGGGCAAGTTGATGGTAGATATTTATGTAGATATTTGTGAGGGTTTTAAGGAGTAGGGACTAGGGTGCACTTGGCTTGATCTTGGCCTTACACTTGCCTTGCACATGGCTTGATCTTGGCCATTGGTTGGCCTTTGGTTTTCCTATAAATACCCCCCTAAGCTTGAAGACTTCATCCAAAAATCTTCAAGTCTTGAGTCCTCTCCTCCTTTGAGTGTGTTCTCGTCCTAAGCCTTCCCTCCCCCGAGGTGGCCTTGTGGCGAGAGCCTCCCTCCCTTTGTGGTGCTAGCCGTGGGTTACCCACAGCCTAGTTGTTTCGTATAATACACCCCTTTGTGGTATTGAAATACTCTCAGTATTGTTATAATGCCCAAAATACCTTAGCCTTTACCTTGTAGTATTCCAAAAGTTACCTCTATACGTAGAGCAGGAAATACTACCTTTTGTCCTTTTAGTCTCAAACCAAACCCTAAGGAAATCTTCATAGTTGGTTGAAGTATTTGAGTAGAAGTTGGTTAGAACTTCTAAGGGTTGTTTGGAGCGGATTGGGCGCACGGAGTAGGAGCTAAACCTTGCTCGGGATCTACATTATAACTTGGATAATTTTGTGCTTGTCGAGGTAAATATACTTGAACTCTTATTGTAATTTGAGATAACATGTAGAAGGAATATATAATTGAGGTATACTATATATAGAAATCAAAATTATATGTGCGGTAATGTCTTTTGACTTAAGCCTGAATTTAAAGAAGAGAACTGAACTGTAATTACATAGGACTGTATTACAGTAGACTTGTGTAGCATTGTTGTGTAGTAGAATGGTACACGTCCGGTTAGACGTGTAAACCCTCCCCTGGTTGGCTTGGTAGCCGGCCTCGATAGAGGAGGAGATTTACGCTGTTGCGGGGGGGGGGAGGTGCTGCCGAATATTCTGTAGAGAAATGGAACCTTGTGTTTTGAAGTTAATAGACGTTTGTGACCTTTTTAGGTGAAAGTACTAAGAGTAGCGTATTCTACTTGAGGAGTGGAAAGGGCTAGCAAGGTTGTAGTACTTGGAGCATTTTGCTTATTGTCGATACTCGTCGCGAGGTATGTGAACCTCTTCCTATCTGTTCTAGCATGATATGTGTGTAACTATGTAGTACGGTGGACGTACAGGTACTAAGTGTATTTGTTTGGTTTAAACATAAAGTTTTATAACGGCTTTATGGGAAGTTGGTTATAACAGCTTTATGTAGGTAAGAAAATGGTTTACTGATGTTAGAAGTTAAGAGACTTAACTTATTTGTTTTAATGTGGATGTTGTGTGAAACCTCATTCGTGAGTAATGAGTACTTGGTTTTTAAAGGGATAATGTTTCTTGATTTGGGAATCATAATGTGTATCGACAGACCACTGCAGCGTTAATAAAGGAAAATGTATTGAATAATGATGTGTTGTATTAAAACCAGTAGAAACCTCCATCTGTATAGAAGCTAAGATGAGACAAAATGATATTACATTTTCTAGATCATGGCTGCTGTAATAAGATCGTTATAAACAAGAATAAACTACTCACATATATGACATATGTTACTCAATTGTTTTAAAAGAGATTAAGACTATGAGTTATGAAACCTTTCTAAAATAAGTGACTTGAGCATTTGAAATTAGGCAAACTTGAACGATTGGAAAATAATGTTGTTACTTGATTTTACAAAAGGGGAAGTGTCTTGTTTACTTAAAAAGATAGTCACGATTTTTATACTACGGGTATTGTGTGACTTATGTGAAAGTACTTTGAGTTGTGTGAAACTTGCCTATGCTTGTGATGATAGCCTTTGTTGTACAAGTGTTGTATTTACGTATTCTGCGTCTCGATAGAGGCGGTTGACTTGTTGAGAACTTACTTGGGCGTCTTTGGCGGTGACGAGAATTCCACGGGTATGTTTCCATTTTGATTCTTGTCTTATTGTGGTTACATGGACATGTCTACACCGAGGTAGAATTCGGGGCATGTGGCCGTGCGGCGGGGTTGATCACCCAAGATATTGTTGTTGATGTCACATGGGCGTGTCTACGAGGTAGAATTCAGGGCATGTGGCCATGGGGCATTGGTATTATTGTTGCATCATGGACATGTCTACAGAGGCGGTCGGGGCATGCGGCCGTGATGCGAACATGATTGATGTTGTGGGCGTGAGACCCATAGTTATATTTGAGTGATGACTTGAGGCGTGAGTCCCATCGACATGATCGCTTTTATGTTGTGAATCGTAGTTTGGTTATCATACATGTCTCCCGCTTTATATAGACTAGTATGATTTCATTTCTGATATTTCTGATTTCACATACTTGGTACTGTTATCGACCTCCTTGGGTGCGTTCATCTGCATGAGTAAGTACATCGATCGTGGATCCTCGCCATAGGATCCAGATTCAGCGTATTAGGAAGCTCCGTTTCTCGGAGGCTTATCTTTTGGTATGTGTTCCACTGAGTTGTAGGTTCTTGAACATTCGAGGTATGGCGGGGCCTGTTAGTCATAGTGTTGTAAATCTTAAGTGCAGTAGAACTGTTGTGGCGGGGTTGTAAAGATTAAACTGCTCGTGTTTTATGTATATCGAAGGCAACCGTTTTGGTTGCTTTGTTTATTATTATATCTCTTGTTTCATGACTCATGTGTTATGTTCACTGATTTTCTCGATATATGTATCACTAGGGTGCCCGGTAAGGCACGATCACGGGCGAATTCGGGTGTGACATAGTGGTATCGAGCGATTAGTCCTCGGAAAGTGTCTACGACGTGTCTAGTAGAGTCTTGATTATCGGTGTGTTGTGCACCACATCTATAATCGTGAGGCTATAGGACATTTAGGATTGGTTTCCATTCTTCTCATTCCGAGATCGTGCCTTAGAGTCGTGTTGTAAGTTGGACCCTCCGACGTATCTCGTTTTTACCGATTATGCCTCCGCGCAAGGCAACCAGAGCCCGAGAAGCAAGGCAAAGCGGCGAGTCTTCTAGTGAGATCTGAGAGTATGCAGCGCAGCCGACAAGACGAGTTGTGCTTGACGGCGGGTTTTGTGACGCCGCCCGGCCCAGCGAGTTTAAAGCGCGGCGATGCTGCCGAGACCACGATACTGAGCCTCAGTCCCGATGCAGGCGAGAGAGATGGGTTACAAGGAGATGGCCCGATTCTGGTCGTGGTCGTGGCGGATATGAGGATAGGTGGATCTGGCGATTCGATTCGATTTGATAGCACCATGGTTCACCTCGAGCGAATAGTTTGAGGTGCGGGACTTTCGAGTTGTAGCCCGCGAGTTTTATGGGTCGAGGCACGAGGATGATCCGCATGAGTTCATCCGGCGATTCTGGTCGTAGAGTGATCAAGGCTTCGAGACCGAGTCGGTGGTCTTAGGTTCGCATCACCGCGTGATACCGCATGATCGGCGTTTGATTCGTGGGAGTTGTCGGGAGAGCATGCGCTCAGCAGTATGGGACGAGTTCTCGGAGGCATTCCTTACTCACTTCTTGCCTCCGCGAGATGAGGAGCACGCGGACAATTTGTGATCTTTGAGACAGAGAGGCGTCTGATTCGGAGTACAACGTGGAGTTTGACTCGTTGGCTCGGTATGTCCCCGCTTTAGTGGCAACCATGGAGGATAGAGTGCACCGCTACGTCACCGGATTAGATGATTGCTTGACAGAGGCTTGTTCGAGTGTAGCTCTTCAGCCGGGCATGGACATTGCCCGCATGCAGGCTCATGCACTGGGATGTGAGGCACGGAGAGGTCGACGGAATGACCAAGATCAGCAGAAGAGGGCCAGAACAACAGGGTCCTTTGGTGACTTTCGAGGCGGACCGCCTCGGCAGCATACTAGTTTTGTACCTCCGCCCGGTGCAGTGGTCCTCCACGACCTTCAGAGCATCCAGTATTCGGAGCGGTCGTGGCTCGAGGTTGAGTTTCGCGGAAGTAAGGGTGTTGGCGGATCGGTCACCTACCTCGGTGTGGTCGATGTGGTAGACCGCATTTCGGGAAGTGTCGTGGTGCGAGGAGCTTGTTATTTTTGCGGCCAGCGGGGCCATTTTGCGAAGGAACTGTCCGACCAAGGGTATACAGATGTTACGACTCGGCGCCGTGATCGATGGCGGTTCATCACGCCGCTGGTATGCGCCTGCGGCGGGTGTGATTAAGCGGTAGAGACAGTATATCCTTAACCCTCTAGAGTTTTGTATACTGATGTGTTTTAGTGTTATGTTCGGATAGCTTTGTGCTAAATGTGATTTAGACACACAGTTATTGTAGAAGGGTAAGTATGGGGGCATGGTAAGTGTGAACCCTGGTATCGCGATTGAGACCTTAGAGGTAAGGTCGTCTTGAGTAAAAGATTCGTTTTATGTTTGACCTTTATCAGAGTGCGTAGTATACGTGGGTTTTATTTGTGTGATAAGTCCATGGGTAGTGTGAGATGGAAGTGGTAGCTTTCATGACGTATGTTGGTAAGATTGTTCCGTATCAGGGAACAAGGGTTTGGCGCGATTGTGGGGTCGGGTTGAGGACCATTTGCGGGTCAACCCGTAGCCCGGGTTTAGGTGGGTCAGTTCTGGGTGGTCACTTGATTGGTAGGGTCACGAGGGTGCTAGGCCCGGTTTAGTTAATCATCGTATGAGTTCGTGGACGCGTTCGACGAAGCGGTTCGTAAAGGCGGTAATGGCCTTAAGGGAGTTGAGGTTAGTAAGATGACCAAGTTTGGAGGTAGTGACTCGGAGATTTTTGGGAGCGGAGTAATGGTGAAGTATGGTACGTACTGGGAGAGTTCAAGTGTTCGAGAAGGGCACGACGAGTAAGGAAAGAAGAGGACGTGTGTTATTTCGTGGCCAAGATGTGGCGTTGGCAACTTGTTAGAGGAACTTCATCGATATCCGTCTTGAGAAGGAACATTCGGGATGAATGTTTCTAAGGAGGGGAGAATGTTATACCCCGTATTCTCAGGGTATGTATGCGAGGACGTACGTACGAGAGCACGACAGAAAATTGGAAAGGAAGAAAGAGGTGATTTTTTTCCACGGAAAAAGTTTCCGGTTTTTGTAAAGAAAAATATTCGTTGAAGGGAATTGGGTTCCCAGATTTGGAATTTGGGCTTCTTAGATTATATTAGAATTATGGAATTTTATTTTCGGAAATGGTCACGTGGGGCCCACGGGAGAAATTTACTGATTTTGTAGAGCCCACTTTGTTTTCGAGATTTTGGCCATTGTGGATATTTTTCGGAAGACGTTTTATGAGGGCCAATAGGAGGGTGACACGTGTCACCCCCGCCTAGGTGGCTTGGCCGAATGACATTTGTGCACAACACCCGGTTAGAGTCGTTTTTTTACGAAACGTTTTAAAAAAAATGCGAGGGGAAAATTACGGCTATGTCTTTTCTTATTTTTGCGGATTTTTCCGAGAGACGAAACATTTTGGACCAACGGGAGGGTGACATGTGTCACCTCACAATGAAACAAGTGGGCGCACTTGGCCGATTGAAGGGGCAAGTTGATGGTAGATATTTGTGTAGATATTTGTGAGGGTTTTAAGGAGTAGGGACTAGGGTGCACTTGGCTTGATCTTGGCCTTACACTTGCCTTGCACATGGCTTGATCTTGGCCATTGGTTGGCCTTTGGTTTTCCTATAAATACCCCCCTAAGCTTGAAGACTTCTTCATCCAAAAATCTTCCAAGTCTTGAGTCCCTCTCCCTCCCTTTGAGTGTGTTCTCGTCCTAAGCCTTCCCCCTCCCCCCCTTGAGTGGCCTTGTGGCGAGAGCCTCCCTCCCACTTTGTGGTGCTAGGCGTGGGTTACCCCACTGCCTAGTTGTTTCGTATAATACACCCCTGTGGTATTGAAATACTCTCCAGTATTGTTATAATGCCCAAAATACCTTAGCCTTTACCTTGTAGTATTCCAAAAGTTACCTCTATCGTAGAGCCGGAAATACTACCTTTTGTCCTTTTAGTCTCAACCGAAACCCTAAGGAAATATTCATAGTTGGTTGAAGTATTTGAGTAGAAGTTAGTTAGAACTTCTAAGGGTTGTTTGGAGCGGATTGGAGCGCCCGGAGTATGAGCTAAACCTGGCTCAGGATCGACATTATAAATTGGATCAGTTTGGGCTTATCGAGGTAAATATTCTTGTCCCTTATTGTAATTGGAGATTACATGTAGTAGGAATATATAGTTGAGGTATACTATATATAGAACTGAACATTATTGTGCGTGATGTCTTTTGACTTAAGCTGAATTTAAAGAGAAGCGATCAGTAATTACATAGGGTGTATTCTGATGAGACTTGTGTAGCATTGTTGTGTAGTAGAATGGTACACGTCAGGTTAGACGTGTAAACCCCACTGGTTGGCTTGGTGGCGGCCTCGATAGAGAGAGGAGATTTCTGTTGTTGCGGAGAGTCTTTGCCGAATTTTATTTAGAAAATGGAACCTTGTGTTTTTAAGTTAATAGACGTTTTTGACCTTTTTAGGTGAAATTAATAAGAGTAGCGTATTCTAATTGAGGAGTGGAAAGGGCTAGCAAGGTTGTAGTACTTGGAGCATTTTGCTTATTGTCGATACTCGTCGCGAGGTATGTGAACCTCTTCCTATCTGTTCTAGCATGATATGTGTGTAACTATGTAGTACGGTGGACGTACAGGTACTAAGTGTATTTGTTTGGTTTAAACATAAAGTTTTATAACGGCTTTATGGGAAGTTGGTTATAACGGCTTTATGTAGGTAAGAAAATGGTTTACTGATGTTAGAAGTTAAGAGACTTAACTTATTTGTTTTAATGTGGATGTTGTGTGAAACCTCATTCGTGAGTAATGAGTACTTGGTTTTAAAGGGATAATGTTTCTTGATTTGGGAATCGAATGTGTATCGACAGCACCAACTGCAGCGTTAATAAAGGAAAATGTATTGAATAATGATGTATTGTATTAAAACCAGTAGAAACCTCCATCTGTATAGAAGCTAAGATGAGACCAAATGATATTACATTTTCTAGATCATGGCTGCTGTAATAAGATCGTTATAAACAAGAATAAACTACTCACATATATGACATATGTTACTCAATTGTTTTAAAAGAGATTAAGACTATGAGTTATGAAACCTTTCTAAAATAAGTGACTTGAGCATTTGAAATTAGGCAAACTTGAACGTTTGGAAAATAATGTTGTTACTTGATTTTACAAAAGGGGAAGTGTCTTGTTTACTTAAAAAGATAGTCACGATTTTTATACTACGGGTATTGTGTGACTTATGTGAAAGTACTTTGAGTTGTGTGAAACTTGCCTATGCTTGTGATGATAGCCTTTGTTGTACAAGTGTTGTATTTACGTATTCTGGCGTCTCGATAGAGGCGGTTGACTTGTTGAGAACTTACTTGGACGTCTTTGGCGATGTGGAGAATTCCACGGGTATGTTTCCATTTTGATTCTTGTCTTATTGTGGTTACATGGACATGTCTACACCGAGGTAGAATTAGGGGCATGTGGCCGTGCGGCGGGTTGATCACCCAAGATATTGTTGTTGATGTCACATGGACGTGTTCACTGCAGGTAGAATTCCGGCATGTGGCCGTGGGGCATTGGTATTATTGTTGCATCATGGACATGTCTACACCGGGCGGTCGGGGCATGCGGCCGTGATCGAACATGATTGATGTTGTGGGCGTGAGACCCATAGTTATATTTGAGTGATGACTTGAGGCGTGAGTCCTCGATCGACATGATCGCTTTATGTTGTGAATCGTAGTTTGGTTATCATACATGTCTCCCGCTTTATATAGACTAGTATGATTTCATTTCTGATATTTCTGATTTCACATACTTGGTACTGTTGTCTTGACCTCGCCCGGCTGCGTTCATCTGCGCAGTAGAGGTACATCGATCGTGGATCCTCGCCATAGGATCACAATTCAACGTATTGGAAGCTCCGTTTCTCGGAGGCTTATCTTTTGGTATGTGTTCCACGAGTTGTAGGTTCTTGAACATTCGTGGTATGGCGGGGCCTGTCCGTCATAGTGTTGTAAATCTTAAGTGCATAGAAGCTGTTGTGGCGGGGTTGTAAAGGATTAAAGCTCGTGTTTTATGTATATCGAAGGCAACCGTTTTGGTTGGCCTGTTTATTATTATATCTCTTGTTTCATGACTCATGTGTTATGTTCCGCTGATTTTCTCTGATATATGTATCACTAGGGTGCCCGGGGTAAGGCACCAGTCACGGGCCCGAATTCGGGGTGTGACAAAGGATATCTCAATAGAAAGATTTCGGAAAAACGGCGTTTTCGTATTAGTCACAAGGCGGAAACCTAAGGAGTTCTTCAACTTTGAAGTTGGAACTTGAAGATGGGTTCTTCATAGGCCTCTAAGGAGTGCTTGGAACGGATTGGAACTTAAGGAAAGGAGCTAAGAATTGCTAAGGCGCGACTTTGAATCTTGGAAATTTTAAGGGCTTTGAAAGGTATAAATTTTGTCGTTTTAGCAATTAGGTTTACTTATTGTTGTAGCTATGGTTATTAGCAAGCATGAGTTATATTACGAAGTTTGATTATTATTTTGGCTATTGGAACCCTAATCCGAAAAACTAGCATGTTAGCCTTAAGACTACAATTCAAGTTGATTATTCGTTTAAGTCGTCGCATGTTGTGTAAGAAGGAAATTGTAGTTGTTGAAGTGGTTTATAACTATATAACATGTTAGACCTTAAAACTTGGAATTAGGAAAGAATTGGAAAAGACCTTAGTATTGTTGGTTATAAGATTGGCCGAGAATGGCTTGGATTTTTGTACTACTTCGTATGAATTGTGGGGCGGAATTTTACACGTATTGTAAGGCGTGTAATCCCCTTTGTTTTGGTTGTTGTTTGGAGCCTTAAATGTGGCGTGTTGGGTATTGTATTCGACCTTCAAAAAGGTGGCAAAGTGAGTAGAAACAAAGGAAGTGCTGCCCGATTTTCCGTAGAATTAGAGACCGTATACTTAGTATTATTCTACGTTAGAGACTAGAAGTTGATAGTCTTGTTGTGACCATTATAGGTTGACACTTCTACGTGCGACGTATTCGGCTTAGCTTGTGGATTTAGCCGAAAAGGTATGTGAACTATCTCCTCTTCTAGCATGATTCCTTAAGATAAAGAAAGTAAGTTCTACTCCTTAAATGATCCATTCTTTGGTTGTATTTGGATTGCCTAAAATAGAATTCGTTCTATGTACTCCCTTGATTGTACTTTGATGTTTAAATTGTAAGTTGTATAATCCAATTCCTTAGTGAAGTTTGGATTCTTAAAAGTGAAAGTATTTTACTTAAAGTACATGGAGTCTTGAAAAGGATGTGGTTTCCAAACCTTTTGGCTAGTGCCTTAGTTCCAAAACCTAAGGGTTGTTGTAATGACTTTAGGGGAGTTAAATGAGTGATTTACTTAATTGTTTTAAGAGATGAGAAATGACATGATTTAAGAGAAGTAACTTGTTTTAAAGGTGTGAGTTACTTGAGGTTTAAAAGTAGAAGAAACTTGTTTTCTAAATATTAAGAGACTCGAAGTATTTTGAAAGTTAAGAGACTCGATTTGAAAGTTTGTGATACTTGGTTTTAAGTATAAGTCTCTTAATTATAAAAAAGAATGAAATTGTCTAAAAACCATAAAGGGTTATAACGGCTTTATGGGAAGTTGGTTATAACGGCTTTATGGAAGGTTTAGAAAGTTGTCTATTTTGATTAATGGGCATAAGTTGCCTAGATTGTAAAAATTTGAAGTTACTTGGTTTCAAGCTTTGAAATGAGTTTCTAAAAGTATAGTAACTTACTTTGAAAAATAGACACACCTTGATACTACGGGTGTTAGTATCTTGGGGTATTACACAAAAAGGAGTCTCTTGAAAAGAATGTACGTACGTAGTACTTTGGCCTGTTTAATTGAGAATAATTCTATGTGATGCCTTGATTAGTACTTTGGCTTGATAAATTGAGAATTTGTCTAAGTGTGCCTTGATTAGTACTTTGGCTTGACAAATTGAGAATTTGTCTAAGTGTGCCTTGATTAGTACTTTGGCTTGATAAATTGAGAATTTGTCTAAGCGTGCCTTGATTAGTACTTTGGCTTGATAAATTGAGAATTATTCTAATTGTGCCTTGAGAAGTACTTTGGCTTGATAAATTGAGAATTATTCTAACTGTGCCTTGAGAAGTACTTTGGCTTGTTAAAATGAGAATTATTCTATTTGTGCCCCGATAAGTACTTTGGCTTGTTAAATGAGAATTATTCTATTTGTGCCCTGATAAGTACTTTGGCTTGTTAAATGAGAATTATTCTATTTGTGCCTTGATAAGTACTTTGGCTTGATTAATTGAGAATTAGTCTAAGTGTGCCTTGATAAGTACTTTGGATTGATTAATTGAGAATTTTTCTATGTGTGCCTTGATAAGTACTTTGGCTTGTTTAGTTGAGAATTTTTCTATGTGTGCCTTGATAAGTACTTTGGCTTGTTTAGTTGAGAATTGCCTATGTGTGCTGGAAATAGCCGGTGGTGTGCTATTGGTATATCAGTCGTTTCGGGGTCATTCCCCGGGTTTGTGGCATTTGCAATTGTTATACCCCGTGGTTCGGGCCGTGCGTGTGGCGTCACGAAATTAGAGAAACACGCTCGTTCAGGGGCCGCGCAGCGCGGAGCGAGAGCGCGCCAAGCGGTGAAGTCTGGTGGCGAAGTTCCAGCCAGCCCAGGAAGCGAGACGCGGCCGAAAGATCCGAAGTTGCGGCGCGCCGGCGCGGCGCACCGGAAGCGGCAGCGCCAAGGGAAATTTGGCGGAATAACTTAGAAAATCTGATTTTGTTTTAAAAGAGGCCATGGGAGGGTGACAAGTGTCCCCCATCTGATTTTCGGAATGCATGCAATATAATTGACAAGGCTTGGTCACTTTTCCATCTTTCATCTTTACTCTCTCTCTCTCTCTCCAAAGCTTGAGCTCCCTTCTCTAAAACCTCAAGAGGTGTTCGGCCTAGAAAATCTGAAAAGTTAAAGGCAAGAAGGAAGCTTGTGACTAGCTTAGAAGTGCTATTGTGGTGGTGTTCTTGGAGAAAAAGGCTAGCAAGGTGTTGGAATAAGTTTGGCTAAAACTTAAGGTAACATTTCTTCTCTTGTAGCTGGTATTGGGTGTTGCATGTTTAATAGGAAGAACTTTTAGTTGGAAAAATGCACTTAGAGTAGTTGCATGTAAGAAATGGGGTTTGATTATGAAAGAATTGGTTAGGGGGATTTTATGAGCATGTTGTTGCCTAAATACTACATTAGACTTGTTGGGTTAGTTGTTGTAACTTGTGGTGCTGAATTTTACACACCAAAATTTAGGTGTGTAATCCCCTTGGTGTTGGTTGGTTGTTGAGCCTTAAACATGGCATTTGAGCGTTAAAAATCGACCTTGGAAAAGGTGGAAAAGTATGTAGAAACAAAGGAAACGCTGCCCAATTTTCCGTAGGAAATTGGTGACTTTAGCTTGGAAAAATTCTGCATTATAATTAGAGCTTGATAAACGTATTGTGGTCATTTTAGGTTGACATACTACGTGCGGTAAATTGGACTTAGCTTGTGGTTTGACCGAAGAGGTATGTGGAGCTTTCCTATCTCTTGAGCATGATTAGATGTACCTATGTAGTGCGGTGACGTCTGAGATTTGGAAAGCCGTTTGTTATAAGTATTTGATACTTGCTTCGTTTTAAAAGAAAAGTATAAAAATCCCTTGGACTTAATGGAATGTGTTTTACTATTGTTTAACTCTAATATAACGGCTTTATGGGGAGTTGGTTATATTAGTTTGTGAAAG
The DNA here is from genome assembly GCA_029844215.1 of Przewalskia tangutica. Classification (NCBI taxonomy): domain Eukaryota; kingdom Viridiplantae; phylum Streptophyta; class Magnoliopsida; order Solanales; family Solanaceae; genus Przewalskia; species Przewalskia tangutica. The sequence goes on along the minus strand of CM056728.1, from coordinate 30,385,594 downwards.
TTTAATGGAGAAAGGTTTTGATGATTTGAACTTGTGGAAGGAAAATGGTTTTAAGGCATGAATTGCCTAAGGTTTTACAAGAAATGAAGTCACTTAATTTAGAAGCTTGAGATAGTTTTAAAAGGAAATGTGACTTGTTTTGAAAAGAAATCGTAACTTGATACTATGGTGATTAGTATCTTGGAATTTTTGTATAAAAGAGTTATTTCTTAAAAGGTTAGAGTACATGATACTTGGGTTAAATTCGGATTTTTATTAAAAGACATGATCGTGACTTAGGTATACTAAAATGAGAGGATGTATTAATACTATTAATAAGAAGTTAGGTGATTCTTAACTTGCTTAAGTTATGATAGGCCGGTAGTGCTTATGTTGTGATGTGATAGGCGGTAGTGCTTATGTTATGTTTAATAGCCGGATGAGCTATGTTATATATATTTATATTGTTACGGGTAAACCCCGGGTTATTACTTATGCCATGGATTTGCTACCCATGATGCGAGTGCGGCGCTTGTACTCATGCGGATCGGACCATAGGATCCATGCGGGTGAAATAGTCCCGTGCGAGTGCGCGATGGTACTCATGCGGATCCACGGGATCCATGCGGGTGAAATAGTCGTGCGGGTGAAATAGTCCTATGATGAGGCGGATGACCTCATGCGGGTCCACAGGACCTATGCGGGTGAAATAGTCCCGGAGTAGGATTGCTTAATGATACTACAGGCGAGTACCTGTTTTGATCATGAGCCTCTATTTTTATGCTATAAAATGTATACTTGTTACTCATTATTAGTAAGGCACAAATCTGACATAATTTGGTTTTATCTATAACTTTAGTGTATTTTGGACTTATGATATTACTACAGTATTTTCCGATTTACATACTTGATACGTTGTGTCTTGACCCCGCCGGGGCTGCGTTCATCCGCAGTAAGGGAAGCGGTGGTAGATCCTCATTCCTAGGATCTTGTACTCAGTGTCGGGAGCTCCATTTCTTGGAGGCTCGACTTTTGGTATGGTTCTCCCAGAGTCGTTGATATTTTGTACATTCGGGGGCATGGCGGGGCTGTCCGTCATAGTGTTATTCATTCTTAGAGGCATGTAGTCTTGTCGAACTTGGTTCGTTAAGGATGTAATCTGTTGGTTTATGTACTTTGGGTTAGCCATTTTGGGCTAGACTATTCTATATCTTAATGGTTGTTTATCTTGAGTTTATATTCATTGGTTTTCTCGATGTTGTGTCACTAGGGTGCCGGGTTAAGGCACCGTCACGCGGTCGGGTTGGTCGTGACAAAAGTGGTATCGAGCGATTAATCCTCGGAAAGAGTCTGAGCCGTATCTAGTAGAGTCTTGATTATCGGTGTGTTGTGCACCACATATATAATCAGGAGGCTGCAGGATATTTAGGATTGGTTCCCATTCTTTCACTCTAAGATCGTGCAATAGAGCTGTGCTATAGGTTGAATTTCCTCTGACGTATTTTCTGTGACGATTATGTCTCGCAAGGCAACCGCAGCCCGGAAGGGCAAGCGAGAGAACTACGGTAGGGCAGAGATCACGAGAGCACGAGCAGGTCACTTACGAGCGAGTGTTTGGACGGCGAGTTCTACGATGTCGCCAACCCCAAGAGTCGGGCGGCGGCGGCTGCGAGACCGCGTACTGAGCCTCGATCCAGCGGCGAGCGAAGGATATGGGCTACTGAGAATAGCCCGATTCGGCGAGATCGTGGCGAGCGGGAGGATAGGTTGGAAACGGCGATTCATTTGCACCGTAGTTCAGCCAGGCGCTAACGAGGCGAGAGACTTTTGAGTTGCAGCCCACGAGTTTTATGGGTGAGGCACGAGGATGATCGCGAGAGTTTATCAAGCGATTCTGAAGGATCATAAGTGTCGAGGCTTGGAGACCGAGTCGGTGGTATTAGGTTCGCATCGGCCGCGGGACACCGCGATTGGTGGTATGATTCATGGAAGCGTCGGGGAGCATGCGCTTCCGGTATTTGGGACGAAGTTCTCGAGGCGTTACTGGCCATTTCTTGCCACCGCGAATGAGAGGGCTCGGGCGATAGATTTTTTGACCCGAGACGAGAATGGGCGGGCGGTCGGGAGTAAAACGTGGAGTTTGATTCATTGGCTAGTTATGTGCCAGCATTGGTAGCGAACATGGAGGGCGGTGCACCGCTATGTCACGGACTCGATGATCACTTGGCGAGAGTTGCTCGGGGTGGCTCTCGGCCGGGCATGGACATTGCCGCGTGCGAGCCACATGCTCGGGTGTGAGAACGCGGGCGACGGATCGGCAGTATCGCAGAAGAGGGCGAGACAACGAGGTCCTCTGGTAGTTTTAGGGTAGACAACCCGGCCAGAACCAGATTTGCACCACGGCCGTCGAGCGCTCCTCCACCATCTTCGGGCGTCTGAGTATTCGGGAAGCGGGGCGGGGTTCGAGGGCCGGGTTTCGGAGGACGAGTTCGGTCGAGATGAGGCCACCTATGCTTCGGTGTGGTCGATGTGGTGATTGCCATTATGAAGTGTCGTGTTCCTCCGTGAGCTTGTTATTCTTGCGGCGGCGGGGCCATTTGAGGAGAGATTGTCCGTCAGTGGCGGGAATATGATGGCTCGGCCGGCGAAGTCGATGGTGGATCTTCATCGTCGATGGCGATGCGCCCGGAGGCGAGGTGTTCCGCGGACGAGCGAGGCGGCGGGTCGTGGTAGAGGTTCGATTCAGCGGTCCTCGAACCGCATCTATGCTATTTCGATCGTCGGGACCGGGGCGTCACGGATGTCGCCGCAGTACATTGTTGGTTTCTTCTTTGTGATGTTTATGCTCGATAGATCCGGGTTCTACCTTGTCCTATATATCTCCTCATATTGCGATGGATTAGGGATAGAGCGAGTCCATAGAATCCTTTGAGGTGGCTACGCGTAGGTGCCGGTGTTAGGCGGCGGGTATATAAGGCTTGCCCGGTGACTATAGATGGTCGTCGGACTCTGGCGACTTGATAGAGTTGGACATGACGGACCGATGTGATTATGGGTATGGATTGGCTGGCGTCTTGCTATGCCAATGTGGACCGAAGAGAGGTTAGTTCGGTTCGGTTTCTGGTGGCGGTTATCGAGTGGAAGGGAATCTTGCATCGCCGGGGTAGGTTTATTTCTTACCTCAAGGCTAGGAAGATGGTACGGAAGGGGTATATTTACCATTTGGTTCGGGTATTCGATACTGAGGCTGAGATACCGGACCTTCAGTCAGTTCCGGTGGTTAGAGAGTTTCCAGACGTTTTCCCAGACGAGCTTCCGGGTATCCCTCTTGAGAGGGAGATTGAGTTTTGCATCGATTTGGCACCAGACACTCGACCGATATCTATCCCGCCATACAGGATGGCACCTGCCGAGTTGAAGGAATTGAAGGACCAGCTGAAAGATTTCTTTGGAGAAAGGCTTTGCTCGAGCCAGTGTTTCTCCAGGAGCACGGTGTTATTTGTAAAGAAGAAAGATGGGACGCTGCGTATGTGTATTGATTACAGGCAGCTAAACAAGGTAACTATCAAGAATAGATATCCCCTCCCCAGGATTGATGATTTGTTTGACCAGCTGCAGGGTGCGAGATATTTTTCCAAGATAGACCTGCATTCTGGTTATCATCAGGTGCGAGTTAGAGAGGCAGATGTCCCGAAGCGCATTCGGGACCGGTATGGGCACTATGAGTTCAGGTGATGTCTTTCCGGGTTGACCAACGCTCAGTGGTATTCATGGACTTGATGAATAGGGTGTTCGAGCCATTCTTGGATATGTTCGTTATAGTTTTCATCGATGATATCTTGGTGTATTCGCGCGAGCATGAGCATCTGGTCATTTGAGGCGGTGTTGGGAGTCCTCGGGGGCCGGCGATTGTATGCCAAGTTCTCGAAATGCGAGTTTTGGTAGCCGGTGGCTTTCTTAGGACATGTTATCGGGCCGATGGTATTCGGGTTGTCTGAGAAAGATTGAGGCGATCAAGACTTGGCCTAGACCATTACACCGGCAGTGCGCGACTTTGGGCCTTGCAGGTTATTACCGGAGGTTTGTGGAGAAGTTTGCTTCTATTTCGGCACCTTTGACTAAGCTGACTCAGAAGGCAGCTATGTTCCGGTGGACGGATACTTGTGAGAAAGTTTCGATTACTAAAGGAGAAGTTGGCAGCGCCCCGTTCTTACTCTTCGGAGGTTTAGATGGATATGTGGTTTATTGTGGCCGCGTCAGTGTCGGGCTTGGGTGCATCTTGATGCAGCACGGCAAGGTTATAGCTTATGCATCCCGACAGCTTAGGAAACATGAGAAGAACTATCCCACACATGACTTGGAGCTGGCAGCACTGATTCATGCCTTGAAGATCTGGAGACATTATTTATATGGAGTTCATGGACATTTACACGCACCACAAGAGTCTCGAGACATCTTGACGGAGGAGGTGAACTTGCGGCGACGGTGGTTGGAGCTACTTAAGGATTACGATGTTGATATTACGTACCACCGGGGAAGGCGATGTAGTTGCGGATGCCCTTAGTCGCGGTCGATGGGTAGTCTATCCGATGTTGACGCAGAAAAGGATATGGTCGAGAGCTACACGATTAGCAAGCCTTGGGGTTCGTTTGGTTGATTCCGTTAACGGAATTCGGGTTCGAAGTCGCCAGTCTTCCATCGTCTAGGAGGTGAAGAAGCGGCGATATGAGGATCCGATTTTGGTGCATCAGAGATCGCAGCTCTCGGGAAGAGAAGAGTCTATTTGAGGTAGCCGGATGGGGTGCTAAGATTCGAGGCGGTTGTGTGTTCCCGATGTAGCGGGACTTCGTCGGCCAGATTCGGGAGGCACACGGTGCTCGTTATTTGATTCATCCGGTCGACTAAGATGTACCATGACCTCAGTGCGTGTATTGGTGGGATGGTTTGAAGAGGGCGTGGCGGTTTTGTTGCCCGATGTCCTAATTGTCGCGAGTTAAGGTTGAGCACGAAGCCGGTGGGCTATTACGGTATTGATATTCCGATGTGGAAGTGGGAGGTGGTCAACATGGACTTTATTACAGGGTTACCTCGCACCGGAGGAGACATGATTCCATTTGGGTTATTGTTGTGGTGTGAAATCAGCCCATTTTCTTCCGGTCGACGACGTTCTCGGTGAGACTATGCAGATTATATATTAGAGATTGTGAGGCGCGGAGTCGGTGTCGATTATATCGAATAGAGGGCGATTCTCGGCTAACTTCGGAGGTCTTTTCGTAAGGATTGGGGACACGGTGAGTCTCGTGCTGCATTTCACCCTCGGGCCGACGGACGGGCGAGCGCACTATCGGACAACGAGGATATCTTTGCGGGCTTGTGTTATTGATTTCGGGGTAGTGGGAGGATCATTTACCTCTTGTGGAGTTTGCTTATAACAACGGCTACCATTCTAGTGTTCGGATGGCGCCTTATGAGGCCTTATACGGGAGGAAGTGCAGTCGCGATAGGTTGGTTTGAAGTGGGAGAAGTTCGATTAGTCGGGCGGACTTAGTTCGTGACGATGGATAAGGTGAAGCTTATCCAGAAGCGATTGTTAGCGGCTTCGAGTCGGCGTAAGTCGTATCACGGATCATCGGCGTCGACACTTGGAATTTGAGATAGATGATTGGGTTTTTCTAAAGGTATCTCCCATGAAAGGCGTGATGAGATTTGGAAAGAAGGGGAAGCTTAGCCCAAGGTACATTGGGCCGTATCAGATTGTCCGTAGGGTAGGCAGGGTTGCCTATGAGTTAGATCTACCGTCCGATTTGGAGGCGGTACATCCGATTTTCGCGTGTCTATGTTACTAAATGCGTTGGAGATCGTCTAGAGTGCACCCGGTCGGGATATCCAGTGTGAGAGGAGTTGTCGTATAAGGAGAGTCCCATAGCGATACTCGATCGTCGGGTTAGACGACTCGGACGAAGGAGGTGGCTTCGTCGAGGTTTTATGGCGGAGCGAGCAGAGAGGAGATGAAGTGGGAAGCGGAGGATGATATGATGAAGAAATACCCACACTTATTCCCTATACCTCGGGTAACCCCCTTTCCTCTTGATTGGTGTTAATTTAGTTGATTATGCTTGAGTAATGTTGTGGCTCGGGAGCATTCTTATTTGCAAAGGAATAGTTAAGAAGATATGTTTGTATTGTGTTTTGTGTAAGGCTAGAAGGAACATTCGGACGAATGTTTCTAAGAGAGAATGTTATACCAGTGGTTGGGCCGTGCGTGTGGGGCCGTCACGAAATTAGAGAAACACGTTCGGGGCCTCAGTCGCGCGGAGGCGGGCATGGCGCCAGCGGGTGAAGTGCGGTGGCTGAAGTTCAGTAGCCATGGCTGGAAGCGAACGCGGCCGAAAGATCCGAGTCGCGGGGATTGCGGCGCCCAGCGCTAAGCGAAATTTGGCGGAAAAACTTAGAAAATCTGATTTTTGTTTTAAAAGAGGCCATGGGAGGGTGACAAGTGTCCCCCATCGATTTTCGAATCGTGCAATATAATTGACCAAGGCTTGGTCACTTTTCCATCTTTCATCTTTACTCTCTCTCTCTCTCTCTCTAAAGTTTGAGCTCCCCCTTCTCTCTAAAACCTCAAGAGGTGTTCTGGCCTAAGAAAATCTGAAAAGTTAAAGGCAAGAAGGAAGCTTGTGACTAGCTTAGAAGTGCTATTGTGGTGGTGTTCTTGGAGAAAAAGGCTAGCAAGGTGTTGGAATAAGTTTGGCTAAAACTTAAGGTAACATTTCTTCTCTTGTAGTTGGTATTGGGTGTTGCATGTTTAATAGGAAGAACTTGTAGTTGGAAAAATGCACTTAGAGTAGTTGCATGTAAGAAATGGGGTTTGATTATGAAAGAATTGGTTAGGGGGATTTTATGAGCATGTTGTTGCCTAAATACTACATTAGACTTGTTGGGTTAGTTGTTGTAACTTGTGGGGCTGAATTTTACACACCAAAATTTAGGTGTGTAATCCCCTTGGTGTTGGTTGGTTGTTGAGCCTTAAACATGGCATTTGAGCGTTAAAAATCGACCTTGGAAAAGGTGGCAAAGTATGTAGAAACAAAGGAAACGCTGCCCAAATTTCCGTAGGAAATTGGTGACTTTAGCTTGGAAAAATTCTGCATTATAATTAGAGCTTGATAAACGTATTGTGGTCATTTTAGGTTGACATACTACGTGCGGTAAATTGGACTTAGCTTGTGGTTTGACCGAAGAGGTATGTGGAGCTTTCCTATCTCTTGAGCATGATTAGTTGTACATATGTAGTACGGTAGACGTACAAGATTTGGAAAGCTTCGTTTGTTATAAGTATTTGATACTTGCTTCGTTTTAAAAGAAAAGTATAAAAATCCCTTGGACTTAAGGGAATGTGTTTTACTATTGTTTAACTCTAATATAACGGCTTTATGGGGAGTTGGTTATATTAGTTTGTGAAAGTTTAATGGAGAAAGGTTTTGATGATTTGAACTTGTGGAAGGAAAATGGTTTTAAGGCATGAATTGCCTAAGGTTTTACAAGAAATGAAGTCACTTAATTTAGAAGCTTGAGATAGTTTTAAAAGGAAATGTGACTTGTTTTGAAAAGAAATCGTAACTTGATACTATGGTGATTAGTATCTTGGAATTTTTTGTATAAAAAGAGTTATTTCTTAAAAGGTTAAGTACATGATACTTGGGTTAAATTCTGATTTTATTAAAAGATATGATCGTGCCTTAGGTATACTAAAATGAGAGGATGTATTAATACTATTAATAAGAAGTTAGGTGATTCTTAACTTGCTTAAGTTATGATAGGCCGGTAGTGCTTATGTTGTGATGTGATAGGCTGGTAGTGCTTATGTTATGTTTAATAGCCGGATGAGCTATGTTATATATATTTATATTGTTACGGGTAAACCCCGGGTTATTATTTATGCCATGGATTTGCTACCCATGATGCGAGTGCGGCTCTTGTACTCATACGGATCTGGACCATAGGATCCATGCGGGTGAAATAGTCCCATGCGAGTACGCGATGGTACTCATGCGGATCCACAGGATCCATGCGGGTGAAATAGTCCCATGCGGGTGAAATAGTCCTATGACGAGGCGGATGACCTCATGCGGGTCCACAGGACCTATGCGGGTGAAATAGTCCCAGGAGTAGGATTGCTTAATGATACTACGGGCGAGGTACCCTGTTTTGATCATGAGCCTCCTATTTTTATGCTATAAAATGTATACTTGTTACTCTCATTATTAGTAAGGCACAGTGCAACATAATTTGGTTTTATCTATAACTTTAGTGTATTTTGGACTTATGATATTACTACAGTATTTTCGATTTTACATACTTGAGTACGTTGTGTCGACCCCGCTTCCTCGGGGCTGCGTTCATCTGTGAGTAAGGGAAAGCAGGTGGTAGATCCTCATTCCTAGGATCTTGTACTCAGGTGTCAGGAGCTCCATTTCTTCGGAGGCTCGACTTTTGGTATGGTTCTCCCTGGAGTCGTTGATATTTTGTACATTCAGGGGCATGACGGGGCCCTGTCCCGTCATAGTGTTATTCATTCTTAGAGGCCTGTAGTCTTGTCAGAACTTGGTTCGTTAAGGATGTAACTGTTCGGTTTATGTACTTTGGGTTAGCCATTTTGGGCTAGACTATTCTATATCTTAATGGTTGTTTATCTTGAGTTTATATTCTGCTGGTTTTCTCTGATGTTGTGTCACTAGGGTGCCCGGGTTAAGGCACCGGTCACGGGTCCAGGTTTGGGTCGTGACAGCAATATTCCGTGGATTTGCTACCCACGATGCGAGGAATACCTCATGCGGGTCCGTAAGGACTTATGCGGGTGAAATAGTCCCATGCGGGTGGGTCCAGCCTATGCGAGGAATACCTCATGCGAGTCCGTAAGGGCTTATGCGGGTGAAATAGTCTCATGCGAGGAATACCTCACGCGGGTCCACGCGGCCTATGCGGGTGAAATAGTCCCAGGAGTAGGATGGTTAAATGATCTTTGCGGGCGGATGGTCTGTTTTGATCATGAGCTTCCTATTTTATATTGTAAGGATACTCTGTTTACTCTCATTGTTAGTAAGGCACAATGTGTTGTAATTTGATTATCATATATGTCCCGGTTGGTTGTGTTACCCTATGGTCATGCTTTTACGATGTGGGATTCCGGGGCATGAGACCACGAGGCATTTAGGACACAAGTGGGACTTGGTGTTCATGTATCCTTATTGGTGTTATTACATCATGGACTGTCGGCAGTGAGGAAGGATTCCACGGGCATGATTGATATTATGGGCGTGAGACCCATGGTTATATTTGAGAAGTGACTTTGAGGGCCTGCGTCACGACTTGATATGATCCTTATGTATTGGATCGTAGGTTGGCTATCGCACATGTCTCTGTTTTGTTTAGGTTATGATTTTATTACGCATTTACTCGCTCACACTTGGTACATTCTTCGTCTTGACCTCGCCCGGTGCGTTCATCTGCGCGAGTTTAGGTACGTTGTTTGGTGATCGGCGGTGTAGGACCACCTGAGTTTTGGATAGCTCCTACATTGGGAGTTATCTTTTTGGTATAAGTTCTTCCAGTACATGCTTTTGTACAGTTATGGGTATGGCGGGGCCTTGTCCCGTCATATTTCAGTAAAACTCTTAGAGGTCTGTATTCATATGTGGGATTGGACTCATGTACGATGTAGTGTCCTTTGTTTATGTATATATGGCAGCCTTGTCGGCTTTGCCCTTGCACGTACGTTGGTTTTAAGAAAAAAAAAAGAGGTGTTATTTAATTTCCGCAGTTTTACTTGTGTTGTTAAGGTAGAAGGGTGCCCAGGTAGGGCACCGGTCACGGGCCCGGGGTTCGGGGTGTGACAGGCATGTTAGCCTTAAGATTATAACTTCAATTGGATTACTAGTTTAGTCGTCACATGTTGTAAAGGGGGGAATTGTAGTTGTTGAAGATGTCTATGGCTAGATATCATGTTAGACCTAAGAGCTCGGATTGGAAAGAATTGGAAAGGATTTAGGATTGGTTATATTGTTGGCCAAGAATGGCATGGAAATTATTGGTTTATTTTGTGTTGTTGTGGGGCGGAATTTTTACACGTATTGTTAGGCGTGTAATCTGTCACGACCCGACCCCGGGCCCGTGACTGGTGCCCTACCTGGGCACCCCTTTCGGTATACATCAGAGAATAGCAGCGGAACATACACAACTGTTAAAAGCTTAAACATAAAATAATGACAGGCTAGCCGATAAGGCCACCTTTCGTAAACCATACAAATAAAACAGTACAAATTTTTTTCTTACAACCCAATCCACAAATGTGACTACAGACCTCTAAGAATAACAACTCTGGCGGGACAGGGCCCTGTCATACCCCTGAATGTACAACAACCGACCATACCAGGGATAAGCCTCCGGAATAAAGGGGCTTCTCAACAGCTGAACAGTGATCCTAAGAGCGAGGATCGGAATTTGTACTCTACTGCGGCGTGAACGCGGCCCCGAAGGAGGTCGATAACATGTACCAAATATGCGGCTGAAAGTATTGTAATGAAATCATAAGTCTAAAATAAAGCGGAGCAGTATGATAACTCAATTAACGATACGATGCACTTACTAACAATGAGAATAATCCAAGAGTATACGTACATCATAAAAAAAATAGGAGACTCACGATCAATCATGGGTAGCAAATCCATGTAAACAGGTGGTATAACGTCTTGAGGGTTTACCCCTCATTTATACTCTTACCCTGAGGCAGGTGGTATAACGTCTTGGGGGTTTACCCCTCATTTATACTCTTATCCTGGAGAAGGTGGTAAAGCAGGTGGTATAACGTCTTGGGGGTTTACCCCTCATTTATACTCTTACCCTGGAGAAGGTGGTATAGCGTCTTGGGGGTTTACCCCTCACTCATACTCTTACCCTATCTCAACCGTCGTAAATATGATAAATAAGCAAGTTAGAAATCCCCCTAACTTCTTATTAGTCTTATTCATCTACACTCTAATTTTAGTTTACTTAAGGCACTAATATGTTATAATAAATCCGGGAGTTTAACCCAAAGTACTACGTACTTCTACTCTTTAAAACAAATGACTCTCTTTAGTATAAAACTTCCAAGATACTATCAACCGTAGCATCAAGTCAAAACTACTTTTCAAGACAAGTCACAATACCTTTTAGAAATAAAGTTAGGTTTCTAAATCAAGTGACTTCTTTCTTTTAAAACTTTAAGCAATTGATGCCTTTAAATCAATTTGCCTTTCATTATTTCAAGTCATTTATCATACTTAAATTACTTAGAGTAAATCACTCCTTTTATCCTTTCATAAAGCTATTATAACCAACTTCCCATAAAGTCGTTATACTAGCTTTATACCTTAGAAACTTACATACTTCTTTATAACCAAGAGACTTAAACTTTTCAACAAAACAAGTATCAATAATACTTTCAACATACTTAAAGTCTCTTATCTTTTGAAAACCAAGATATCCTTAATATTTACACAAGTGAGTTAATTCCCTAAACTACAATGTCAATTCGGCAATTAGGGCAACAATACCAATTCTTCCTCCAATTCTTTTCAATCATGTGGTTTAATATAACATGTTATCTAGCCACAATTGGTTAGAACTACTACAATCCTCAAGTAGGTAAACATGCGACGATTCTAATAACGACCAAATTGTATTTCAATTTCAAATGGCTTAACATGTCATTTTCGGATTTGAGCTTTCAAATTTCCATAACACTTATCAATCTTCATAACACCTATCACATGATCATTTCTAACTTATAATAACATGGAATCTTCCATTACAAAAGTAAGACGAAGATTATACCTCATTTAGCCCAAAAAATGCTCCAAGATTACAAGTACATCCTTAGCAACTTTAGCTCCTCTTTTTGAAATTCTTCTTCCCGCTAAAATCATCTCTACTAATCCCCTACAAGCTTGCCAACATATTTCCTTCTTGTTGTCTTTCCAAAAATCTCATTTAGGTCTAGGGTTTTAACCATTTGAGAGAGAAGAGAAGATTTGGGTGAAATCTTGCAAAATGATTTAAATCTAGCAAGACATGTCTTATATAGCCTTTATCTTGCTCCACAAGTTGGTGGGACACTTGTCACCACCGAGGTCCTTTACAACAAATATCTTCTATTTTTACCCTATTTTATAAAAAATCCGCTTGTGGCGCCATGCCCAGCAGCGGCCGCGGCTCTGCAATTTCAGACAATTTCAAGCTTTCCGGCGCCCCGGCGCTGCATCCGGCGCCGCGGCGCCTGACCCTGTCTGTTCTGTCAGCCGATCTTGTAACGTCCATAACTTTCTGCTCCGATGTCCTATTGACGAGCGGTTTGTTGCGTTGGAAACTAGACTCAATGAACTTCATATTAGGCTTTTGAAACACCTAAAAACCCTAATTATACTAGGATATATACTTCTTCCAAGTTGAATGAAAAACTGTCCAAAAAAATATTCTGCCAACTTTTTTTTTTTTCTTTCTTCCAACTTCGAATCTTATTTCCTTTCGTACGTTCTCATCTCATCCTCTTGGAATTACGGGGTGTAACATTCTTCCCCCCTTAGAAACATTTGTCCCCGAATGTTCTTTCGGAGTCCAATCTAAACGGATATTGACATAGTCCCTTGACTACACCCAACATAATCACACTTGCCACACCTGGCCACATAACAATACTTATGCTACAACGTCAAACTGAACTCCAAGTGTCGACGTCGGTTATCTGCATAAAGCTTCTGTTGACTCTAAGCTTACTAATAATCTTTCCCGGATAAGCTTCGCCTTATCCACAGCCCGCTGAATCAAGTCTGGACCAAATAACTGAACCTCGCCTATGTCGAACCATCCAACCGGCGATCTACACGTTCTTACATACAAGGCCTCATACAGGGCCATCTGAATACTGGAAGGGTATTTGTTATCGTACGTAACACAACAAGAGGCAATTAACCCTCCCGGCTATATCTGAAATCAAGAACACAGGCCCGCAACCTATCCTCAAGTGCCTGGATAGTACGCTCTGCCTGTCCGTCGATGCGAGGTGTAATGCAACACCGAGACTCACCTGTGTCCCTAAAACCCATACGAAAAAGCTCGGAAGTTATGCATGTCGAGCTCATCATGCGACATCATAAACGTATGAACCCGTGCGATCTCACAATCCTCCTGCTATAAAAGCTAGGACAAACCTCAGCCGAGTAAGTGGTCCTAATCCGGGAGAACACGACTGGTTTCGTCAGCCTATTTACCATGACCCCCAGGGAGTCGCACTTCCTCTGAGTACGATGCCACCCTGTAACAAGATCCATATTAAATACCGCCCATGTCTAAGTCGGTCTAAATCGCTGTAATAGCCATCGGGCTTCGGTGTTCAACCATGACTGCTACTAATTCGGATATTAAGCAACAACTCTGCTACGTCCCTTTTCCGGTCATCTTACCCATACATACATCTGAGGTCACGACACAACTTAGTAGACCCCGAACAATTAGAAAAATAAGCACTGTATGCCTCCCCTAAAACCTGCTGACTAGTCCTGCAGCACCGGGTACACACAATCTATCCTCATATCACAAAGACCCCATCCGTGCTACTCAAACAGCTCTTCTCTTCTGAGAGCCAGATCTCGAGACCGTATCATCACTAGATCCTCATATTATCGCCCCTTTACCTCCTCAACGACGGAAGACTCGGCAACCTCTCGGATCTAAACTTCATTAACCTTGGAAACAAATACTCGAACCTCTCGGCTCGGTAGCTGATGAATCTCATGGACCACGCCCCGCCTATCCGCTGCCCAACCGGCATCACCCTGATCCACGACAAAGAGTATACAGAATCGCTTGGCTTTCTGACGGTATAGGATATCGATATCACAATCCTTGAATAACTCTAACCACCGTCGTTGTCGCAAATTCTACTGCCTCAGTCTGCAGATATACCGGAGGCTTTTGTGGTCTGCACCAATATCCACATGAAGTCTAAATATACGTCATGCCCCAAAATCTTCAAGGCATGATTTAATCGCCTTGACTCTAAATCGAAGTGGCGTAATTTTCTTTCCCCGCTTCCTAACTACCGGAAAACATAGGCTCTATCCTTATCGGGTTGCGTCGGACACAACCTAGCCTAACACCCAACGTGTTATCATAAAAACCTAACCTCTAGTCTCACGGAGGGGTTAGAATCGTAGTCGTGGTCAACGTATCTTCCAATAATCGAAAGCCTTTCTCTGCAGACCAAACTTGGTCACTAACTTAGATTTGATCCTTTTGCTTGCCTCCTGGCTAAGACTTCCTATCAATCACAATCTAGGGGGGGGAAGGTTTCCTTGATCTCGTCAAGTAGTAACCCGATGCTACCACATTTCCTCAAGGTGTTCTTACTGCCCATTATTTACTAATGGTCTTACACTAGTCTGGGGTCATCATATCTCGTGCAACATACATAACAATAGTCGTATTCTCTCTTATCATTCTGGTCATAACCTTACCTTATGCTCATTATTAGCAAAAGTATTTCCATATTGATTCATAACCGTACAGTTTCATACAAGCGTACAACCTGCATTCATATCTTTACGATACTTCCTCGACCAATTCGTACGTCGTTCTTAATTACCCCAACACAACACTTTTTCCCACGGTTATCTACAACTGTAACCTATGGCGTGACGATACCGAAGACCTTACCAGTCTCCTATCCTTCGTCTAACAACATGGGTACACATAACCCCATAATACGTAAAACTGTCCTTACGTGGGGGAGAGAACTTATCTCCATTTCTTAAACTTTCCTTGGAGTCACAACCCTAATCACAGGGTCCTCTTGCGGTCCAGTAATTCTCTAATCATCACGCACCGCCTTTAAGTTCGTGTAGATTTTCCAATCTACCAAAGATGCCCCCAGCTTTCCGCCGGCAGCACTCGTACTTATTTATTCTTGCCTTGTACATTTTCCTGAAATTATCCGGAAGGTCGTGGCCCTGACCGCCACACCAAACCAACTCCAAGTACCTCCAAGGGCACTTAACATAAATTCCTTCAAATTCAATTATTACTTACTTTCTGCGTCAATCTACCTCAAGTGAACAAGTCACACAGACTTAAAAGAAAAACAATGATGCCAAAGAAGGAAGGATAATTCACCGTTACTACCACTTCTTCCTTTACACCGATAATCACTACCGTAAAATCGAATCGAGCCAACCTCTCTCTGCAGTCAACGTTGGCATAACAAGAGGCCAACTAGCCCGTACTCATAATGACCTCTATGTCTGTCATAACAGCTCTGCTAGGTCTAGTGGTCCAACGATCGTATCGTTACGACAATTATCTACCCGCCATTACCACCCAACACTCACGTGTAGTCACCTCGAAAGGTCCTCATGGATTCAGGCTTTATCTCTTTTCACTTGGTTGCTCTCTTTCTTACTGGTCGTACTCTTCCCGTACTTCCAAACTTATTGTAGCGTACATACATAGCCTTCATACTGATTCGGGCCTCCAATCTTTGGAGTTACTATTCTAAACAACATAAGGCCCATTCCGGCTCACAACTGGTTCGGTGGAACACGCCCACGAACCCAGAAACGATTAACTAGACTCGGGCTTGTACTGCGTGACTGGCCACGTGGGACTACTATCAACTGATCCCACCCCATAAACGAGTACACTAACTTCTCAATATACTATAATCGTGTTGTCTTGACCATAACAACCATACTTACTCCATACGGATCTCACCCGTACCATTCTCTTTATCATACCACGTAGCTTAACCTTTTTAACATAGTATTCCGTTTAGTCCCTCAATTATAACCTCTTAAGGGTCCATTTCATTCTCACACAACTCATCATCACCTAATTAGCACGTAAAACCTAGATGAGAGTTCCTTAACTGTTCATACCTTCCCGGTATTTATTTAGTCCTTACCAAATCCTGGTAATCTAAAATCATTCTAGGCAACACGCGTCTGACCCTCATACATAAATCCGTATAGTTGTATGTCCCAATACCAACTATACTACAAACATTACCAACCTGGATACGCAATCCACATAATCTTTCCTGGGTCACTGCTGCCTTTCTCGTAGCTGCAAACAACATAACTTGTTAGGGAGAGACGACCCTAACCATACAGCTCTATCGCACGATCTCAGAGTGAGAAGAATGGAAACCAATCCTAAATGTCCTGCAGCCTCCTGATTATAGATGTGGTGCACAACACACCGATAATCAAGACTCTACTAGACACTTTCCGAGGACTAACTGCTCTGATACCACTTTTGTCACGACCCGACCCCGGGCCCGCGACTGGTGCCCTACCTGGGCACCCCTTTCGGTATACATCAGAGAATAGCAGCGGAACATACACAACTGTTAAAAGCTTAAACATAAAATAACAACAGGCTAGCCGATAAGGCCACCTTTCGTAAACCATACAAATAAAACAGTACAAATTTTTTTCTTACAACCCAATCCACAAATGTGACTACTGCACTTAAGAATAACAACTCGCGGACAGGCCCCGCCATACCCTGAATGTACAACAACCGACCATACGGGGATAAGCCTCGGAATAAAGGGCTTCTCAACAGTGAACAGTGATCCTAAGAGCGAGGATCAAGAATTGCACTCTACCATGGCATGAACGCACTTCGGCGAGGTCGACAACATGTACCAAATATGCGAAACTGAAAGTACTGTAATGAAATCATAAGTCTAAAATAAAACTGGAGACAGGTATGATAACTCAATTAACAGTACACAGTGCCTTACTAACAATGAGAGTAATCCAAGAGTATACGTACATCATAAAAAAATAGGAGACTCACGATCAATCATGGGTAGAAAATCCATGTAAACAGGTAGTATAACGTCTTGGGGGTTTACCCCTCATTTATACTCTTACCCTGAGGCAGGTGGTATAACGTCTTGGGGGTTTACCCCTCATTTATACTCTTATCCTGGAGAAGGTGGTAAAGCAGGTGGTATAACGTCTTGGGGGTTTACCCCTCATTTATACTCTTACCCTGGAGAAGGTGGTATAACGTCTTGGGGGTTTACCCCTCACTCATACTCTTACCCTATCTCAACCGGCCGTCATACAATAAATAAGCAAGTTAGAATTCCCCCTAACTTCTTATTAGTCTTATTCATCTACACTCTCATTTTAGTTTACTTAAGGCACTAATATGTTATAATAAATCCGGGAGTTTAACCCAAAGTACTACGTACTTCTACTCTTTAAAACAAATGACTCTCTTTAGTATAAAACTTCCAAGATACTATCAACCGTAGCATCAAGTCAAAACTACTTTTCAAGACAAGTCACAATACCTTTTAGAAATAAAGTTAGGTTTCTAAATCAAGTGACTTCTTTCTTTTAAAACTTTAAGCAATTGATGCCTTTAAATCAATTTGCCTTTCATTATTTCAAGTCATTTATCATACTTAAATTACTTAGAGTAAATCACTCCTTTTATCCTTTCATAAAGCTATTATAACCAACTTCCCATAAAGTCGTTATACTAGCTTTATACCTTAGAAACTTACATACTTCTTTATAACCAAGAGACTTAAACTTTCCAACAAAACAAGTATCAATAATACTTTCAACATACTTAAAGTCTCTTATCTTTTGAAAACCAAGATATCCTTAATATTTACACAAGTGAGTTAATTCCCTAACTCAACCAACTTGAACATTCTTAAAATAATACAAGGATATCAAATGGACTAGATTGTCAAAATCTTGTACGTCTACCGTACTATACATTTACAACTTATTCATGCTCAAGAGATAAGAAAGTTCCACATACCTCTTCGGTTAAATCCACTTGCGAAGTCCAATTCGCCGTACGTAGTATGTCAACCTATAATGACCATAATACGTCTATTAACTTCTTACTTCAACCGTAGAATATTCTAAGTGCAAGGTCACTAAATTCTACGGAAAATCGGACAGCACTTCCTTTGTTTCTACATACTTTGCCACCTTTTTCAAGGACGAATTCAATAACCAAACACGCCACATTTAAGGCCCAACAAAGTAGTTAACAATAGGGGATTACATGCTTAATCAAGACATGTAAAATTCCGCCCCACAATACAAAACAAACTAGTCTAAACTACAATGTCAATTCGGCAATTAGGGCAACAATACCAATTCTTCCTCCAATTCTTTTCAATCATGTGGTTTAATATAACATGTTATCTAGCCACAATTGGTTAGAACTACTACAATCCTCAAGTAGGTAAACATGCGACGATTCTAATAACGACCAAATTGTATTTCAAATTCAAATGGCTTAACATGTCATTTTCGGATTTGAGCTTCCAAATTTCCATAACACTTATCAATCTTCATAACACCTATCACATGATCATTTCTAACTTATAATAACATGGAATCTTCCATTACAAAAGTAAGACGAATATTATACCTCATTTAGCCCAAAAAATGCTCCAAGATTACAAGTCCATCCTTAGCAACTTTAGCTCCTCTTTTTGAAATTCTTCTTCTCGCTAAAATCATCTCTACTAATCCCCTACAAGATTGCCAACATATTTCCTTCTTGTTGTCTTTCCAAAAATCTCATTTAGGCCTAGGGTTTTAACCATTTGAGAGAGAAGAGAAGATTTGGGTGAAATCTTGCAAAATGATTTAAATCTAGCAAGACATGTCTTATATAGCCTTTATCTTGCTCCACAAGTTGGTGGGACACTTGTCACCCACCCAGGGGTCCTTTACAACAAATATCTTTTATTTTTACCCTATTTCCGCAAAAAATCCCGCCCCGGCGCCGCGGCCCTGCAGCCGGCACCGCGGCTCTGCAATTTCAGACAATTTCAAACTTTACGGCGCCCGCCGCTGCAACGGAGCCGCGCGCCCGACTGCATGCTCTGTCAGACGATCTTGTAACGTCCATAACTTTCCGTTCCGATGTCCTATTGACGAGCGGTTTGTTGAGTTGGAAACTAGACTCAATGAAATTCATATTAGGCTTTTGAAACACCTAAAAACCCTAATTATACTAGGAGATATACTTCTTCCAAGTTGACTGAAAAACTGTCCAAAAAATATTCTGCCAATTTTTTTTTTCTTTCTTCCAACTTCGAATCTTATTTCCTTTCATACGTTCTCATCTCATCCTCTTGGAATTACAGGGTGTAACATAATCCCCTTGTTTTTGATGAATTAATTGAGCCTTAAATGTGGCGTTGGTTATTGAATTCGGCCTTGAAAAAGGTGGCATAGTAAGTAGAAACAAAGGAAGTGCTGTCCAAATTTCCATAGAATGTAGGGACCTTGCACTTAGTTTATTCTACGTTCGAAGCTAGAGATTGATAGACGTTTTATGACCCTTATAGGATTGAAGTACTACGAGTAGCATATTCTACTTAAGGGGGATAGTACTGTGGAGCATTTTGCTAACCGTCGATAATCGTCGCGAGGTATGTGATTCTTCCTATCCTCTTCAGCATGATTATTTGTGAAATATATAGTGCAGTAGATGCACGTGTGTTAAAGGAATTTGATTTCCCTTGTTGTGCCTTGACTTGATATGAAGTGTAAAGGTCTTGATTATTTGAAAAAGTAGGAAAATCTTATTCGTTAGTAATGGGTACTCGGTGGTTAAAGAATAAGCCCTCTTGGTCTCATAAGGGCTTATAGTTGTAATTGGTTGGTTTACAAACATAAAGTGTTATAACGGCTTTATGGGAAGTTTGTTAAAACCACTTTATGTAGGTAAAAGAATGGTTTGTTGATTTCAAAAGATAAGAGACTTGACTTATAATTGACCTAAATGGTGTTGAAAAGTGTGAAACCTCATTCGTGAGAAATGAGTACTTGGTTTTTAAAAGAATAATGTTACATAAATTTCGGAAATGGGAATAAGAATCGAACAAGCCAATGCAGCGTTAATAAAGGAAAAAGTAATGACAATTAATTATATTAAAACCAGTAGAAACCTCCATCTGCATAGAAGCTAAGATAAGACAAAATTGTATTACATTTCCTAGATCATGACTGCTCTAATAAGAATTATTGTAATCAAGTTTTGATCTTCAAAAAATTCCAAAGTAAGGAACTCGATTTCTAAAAGAAAAGAGACTTAAGAATTTGAAGTGTTTTGGTTTAAGAGAAAGGCATGGTTTTGTCTTGACTTGTTTTAAAACATAAAGTGTTATAATAGCTTTATGGGAAGTTAGTTATAACGACTTTATGGAAAATAAAGAAATGGATTCATTATTGGATTTAGAATGGTAACTTGATTTTTGGGAAAAGAGAAGTAACTTGTTTTCAAATATTGAACTCTTTGTGATGGAAAAACATAAGTGGCTTGGTTATAAAAGGTAGGAGTACCTTGATCTTAAAGGGGTTAGATACTTGGGTTTTAATGGTATACTTGACGTTGTGTTAAGAAGTGTTTAAAGTACCTTGAGTTGTGTGTAACTTGCCTATGCTTGGTTGATATAGCCTTGTTGTGCAAGGGTTTGATTTGTGCTACTGAGTCTCTCGATGGAGGGCCGGCTATCTGTTATTTGTTTGGACATACTGACACGTTGGGTAGCCCACGGGTATGCTTCCACAGTGAGTATTCTCTTGTTATTTGTTTGGACATACTGACACGTTGGGTAGCCCACGGGTATGCTTCCACAGTGAGTATTCTCTTGTTATTTGTTTGGACATACTGACACGTTGGGTAGCCCACGGGTATGCTTCCACAGTGAGTATTATCTTGTTAGTTGTTTGGACATACCGACACGTTGGGTGGCCCACGGGTATGCTTCCACAGGGATTGTTATCTTGTTATCTCCTTTGGGCATACCGACACGTTGGATGGTCCACGGGTATGGGCCCACTAGGACGGTTCCAGGGCCATGCTTATACCGAGGTGAGATGCCAGGCACGCGCCATTGTGCGGGTTAAATTCGGGTTGTATTTGAGTGATGATTTCACGCATGAGTCCCTAACTTGACATGATCGCTTATATGTTGTATCGTAGTTTGGTTATCATACATGTCTCTGCTTTATATAGACTATTATGATTTCATTTACTGATATTTTCAGCCACATACTTGGTACTGTTATCGACCTCGGGGCCGCGTTCATCTGCAGTTGAGGTACATAGCTTGCCGATCCGCACTCTTAGGATCGGTGTTGGTTCTCGAAAGCTCCATATCTCCTAAGCTTGTCTGGTACTGCCTGAAGTTGTAGACTTTTGTACATTCAGGTATGGCGGGCCTCCCGTCATTATGGTTTTAAAATTCTTAGAGGTGCAGAAGATTGTGGGCGGGGTTTGTAAGGGATGTAATCGCTCAGTTTTCATTTATGTATAAAAAGGTAACCGTTTGGGTTAGCCTGTTTTCTTATTTCACTGTTTTCTTTCATGAGTTTTTATTTCCGTTGGTTTTTCTCTGATGTTGTATCACTAGGGTGCCCGGGGTAAGGCACCAGTCACGGGCCCGAGGTCGGGTCGTGACAAAAGTGGTATCAGAGCACGAATACAACTAGTGATACAATCATCAGAGAAAACCAGCGGAAATAAAACTTTACACAAGAAACAAGATATATGAACATAAAACAGGCCAACCCAACGGTTACCTTCCAATAACATAAATAAATACAACTCTTTCAAAACGAACAGTTTAATCCTTTTTACAACCCCGCCACAAAAAGATTTCTGCACTCTAAGATTTACAACAACTATGACGGGACAGGGCCCCGCCATACCCCTGAATGTACAAGAACCTATAACTCAGGGAACACATACCAAAAGATAAGCCTCCGGAGAAACGGAGCTTCCCAAAACGTCGAACTGAGATCCTAAGAGCGAGGATCCACGACCGATGTACCTCTACCTGCGGCATGAACGCAGCCCCCCGAAGGAGGTCAGTACAACAGGTACCAAGTATGTGAATCTGTAAAAATACTGTAATGAAATCATACTAGTCTATATAAAGCAGGAGACATGTATGATAACCAAACTACAGTTCACAACATAAAAGCGATCATGTCGATCGTGACTCACGCCTCAAGTCATCACTCAAATATAACTATGGGTCTCACGCCCACAACATCAATCATGTTCGCATCACGGCCGCATGCCCCGAATTCCAGATCGGTGTAGACATGTCCATGATGCAACAACAATAATACCAATGCCCCACGGCCACATGCCCCGGAATTCTACCTGCAGACACGCCCATGTGACATCAACAATAATATCTTGGGTGATCAACCCGCCGCACGCCACATGCCCCGAATTCTACCTCGGTAGACATGTCCATGTAACCACAATAACAATATACCGGGTAATCAACCCGCCGCATGGCCGCATGCCCCCGAATCGTGCGGTGTAGACATGTCCATGTGACATCAACAACAAGACAAGAATCAAAATGGAAACATACCCGTGGAATTCTCCATCACCGCCAAAGACGCCCAAGTAAGTTCTCAATAAGTCGACCGCCTCTATCGAGACGCGGTAAATACGTAAATACCACACTTGCACAACAAAGGCTATCATCACAAGCATAGGCAAGTTTCACAACAACAAGCATAGGCAAGTTTCACAACAACAAGCATAGGCAAGTTTCACACAACTCAAAGTACTTTCATTTTATGCCAAAGTCCGGGTTTTTAACCCCAAAGTACTACATACGTTAAGTTCTTTTAAAAGAGATCCATTACTTTTATAAAAGTCACCCTATACCCATAGTATTAGAATGACCAACCCGCATTCCTTTTCAAAATCAAGTAACAACATTCTTTTCCTAAGTTCCCGGTTGCCTAGTTTCAATTACTCAAGCTTCTCATTTTCAAATGCTCAAGTCACTTATTTTAGAAAGGTTTCATAACTCATAGTCTTAATCTCTTTTAAAACAATTGAGTAACATATGTCATATATGTGAGTAGTTTATTCTTGTTTATAACGATCTTATTACAGCAGCCATGATCTAGAAAATGTAATATCATTTTGTCTCATCTTAGCTTCTATGCAGATGGAGGTTTCTACTGGTTTTAATACAACACATCATTATTCAATACATTTTCCTTTATTAACGCTGCAATGGTCTGTCGATACACATTCTGATTCCCGAAATCAGTAAAACATTATCCCTTTAAAAACCAAGTACTCATTACTCACGAATGAGGTTTCACACAAACATCCACATTAAAACAAATAAGTTAAGTCTCTTATCTTATAAGATCAAGTCTCTTAACTTCTAACATCAGTAAACCATTTTCACCTACATAAGGTCGTTATAACTAACTTCCCATAAAGCTATTATAACACCCTATGTTTTAAACCAACCAAATCACTTAGCACACGTATGCGTCTACCGCACTACATAGGTCCCAACTATCATGCTAGAAAAGATAGGAAGAGGTTCACATACCTCGCGACGATTTATCGACAATAAGCAAAATGCTCCAAGTACTACAACCTTGCTAGCCCTTTCCACTCCTCGAGTAGAATACGCTACTCTTAGTACTTTCACCTATAAAGGTCACAAACGTCTATTAACCCCAAAACACAAGTTTCTAACTTCTACAGAAAATTCGGCAGCACCTTGTTATACCCCGTATTTCCAGAGTATGTACGTGAGCGCGTACGTATTATAATTTGAGCCTTAAAAGTTGGCTAGTTTCGAAATTTGTACACAACACCCGATTAGAGTCGTTTTTCGACGAAACGTTTCCACAGCTTTCGTAGGGAAAATTCCGGCTATGTCATTTATAATTTTTGCGGATTTTTCCGAGAGACGAAACATTTTGGACCAACGAGAGGGCGACACTTGTCACCCTCTAATTGGAAGGAGTGGACGGCAAAAGCTTGCCCTTTGCACGTTTTTGGTGTTGTTTTTTTGGTCAAGGGTTAGGTAGGATATTTTGTGTAAATGGATAAGGTAGCACATGGCTAAATCTTGGCCTTACACTTGCTATGCACTTGTCTTCATCTTGGCCATTGGTTGGCCTTCACTTGACCTATAAATACCCCTCTAAGTTGAAGACTTTCTTCATCCTCACTTGAGCAATCTACCTAAGTCTCAAACACTCCCTCCCTCTTGTCCTCTCGTCCACCACACCCCCCTCCCCCTTTGAGGCCCTATTGGCCGAGAGTTTCCCCTCCCCCCCTTTGTGGTGCCCTAAGCCGAGGGGTACCCCCCCCTAGCCTAGTTGTCTCGTATAAATACCCCTTGTTGTGGTATAGAAATACTCTCCTAGTATTGTTATAATGTCCAAATACCTTGGCCCAAATACCTTGTAGTATTCCCAAGGTTACAATTATACAAGCCCAGAAAATACCATTATACTTCCCCTCAGTCACTAAACGAAACCCTAAGGAAATCTTCATTGATTGTTGAAGTATTTGAGTAGACGTTGGTTAGAACTTCTAAGGGTTGTTTGGAGCGGGTTGGAGCGCACGGAGTAGGAGCTAAACGTTGTTCAGGATCGACATATAAACTCGGATAATTTTGGGCTTATCGAGGTAAACATTCTTGACCTTCTGTTGTAATTGGAAATTACATGTTGTAGGAGTATATAGTTAAGTATACTATATATAGAACTGAACCTAGTTGTGCGGCAATGTCTTTTGACTTAAGCCTGAATAATACTTACGGCAATGTCTTGCGACTTAAGCCTGAATTTAAAGAAGAGAATCGAATCAGTAATTACATAGGATCAGACATGAGACTTGTGTAACATTACTGTGTAGTAGAATTGTACACGTCCGGTTAGACGTGTCAACCCCCCCCCTGGTTGGCTTGGTAGCCGGCCTCGATAGAGGAGGAGATTTACGCTGTTGCGGGGGGGGGAGGTGCTGCCGAATTTTCTGTAGAATATTCTACGTCGGGATCTAAAGATTTTAATAGGCGCTTTGTGGCCTCTATAGGTTGTAGTACTACGTGTGGAGTGATCTGCTTGACTGAGAGTGTAGCCGACGGTTTGAGGTACTTGGAGCGTTTTGCTATTAGTCGATAATCATCGCGAGGTATGTGAACCTCTTCCTATCTCTTCTAGCATGATATGTGTGAACTATGTAGTACGGTAGACGTACATGTGCTAAATGTATTTGATTGATTTAAAACATAAAGTGTTATAACGGCTTTATGGGAAGTTGGTTATAATAGCTTTATGTGGATAAACACATACTTTGTGGTTTTTAAAAGGTAACTGATTTGAATAATAACTGGCTTGATATGTGTTAATAAAGAACTTGAAGCATTTCAAAAGATTTATGAATCGTTTTGAAAGAATGAGTATTACTTGGGTTTTGAAAGCTTAAGAGTTATACTAGCTTTATGGGAAGTTAGGTATAACGGCTTAAGAATGTTTCTTGATTTCGGAAATCGAATGTGTATCGACAAACCACCGCGTTAATAAAAGGAAAATGTATTGACTAAAGAAGTATTATTAAAACCAAGAGAAACCTCCATCCGCATAGAAGCTAAGATGAGACAAAATGATATTACATTTCCTAGATCATGGCTGCTTAATAAGATTGATTATAAACAAGAATAACCTACTCACTTATAAGACATAGGTTTCTCAAAACGTTTAAAGGAGAATTATGTTTTAAAGGATTTAAAACTATGAACTACGAAACCTTTTTCTAAAATGAGAAACTTGAGCATTGAAATTAGGCAAACTTGAGCGTTTGGAAAATAAGGTTGTCACTGATCTTACAAAGGAAAGCATTTTGGTTTACTTAACAATGTTAGTCACTCAAATTTTATACTACGTATCGGGTGACCTTTGTAAAAGAAATGGATCTTAAAAGGAATTTAACGGACGTAGTACTTTAAGGTTAAAATCCGGACTTTGATATAAAATGAAAGTACCTTGAGTCGTGTGTAACTTGCTTATACTTGTTGTTATGAAACTTGACCATGTTACGTGTGATAGCCTTGTTGTGTAAGCATCGTGTCCTACTCGACTACGGTTCATCCGGAATGTATATCACTTGACTACCGGTCATCCGAATGTATTTCACTTGACACGGCTCATCCGGAATGTATTTCACTCGACCACGGTTCATCCGAATGTATTTCACTTGATGACCGGTTCATCCGAATGTATTTCACTTGACTACGGTTCATCCGAATGTATTCCACTCGACTACCGGTTCACGGGATGAACCGAATGTATTCCACACTTTTCTATATTGGGTCCATAAGATGGGCCGAGACTGTTATACGTATCACATGATTTATACCTAGATCGCGGCGGTGAGGAAGGAGTTCCACGCATGAGGATGACTTTTGTGGCGTGAGTCCCCGACTTGACATGATCGCTCTTATGTTGTGGAATCGTAGTTTGGTTATCATATATGTCTCCCGCTTTATAGACTATTATGATTTCATTTACTGATTTTACGCTTCACATACTTGGTACATGCAGATCGACTTTTCGGGCCGCTCATGCCGCAGTAAAGGTACATCGATCGCCGATCCCCGCTTATAGGATCACATTCCAGCGTGTTGGGAAGCTCCGTTCCTTCGAGGCTTATCTTTTGGTATGTTACCCTCAGTCCGTAGATTCTTATACATTCGTGGTATGGCGGGCCCCGTCCGCCATAGCCGTTGTAAAAATCTTAGGTCCAGAGTAATTGTAAGCGGGGTTTGTAAAAAGGATAAATCGTCGGTATTTATGTATATATGATGAAGGCAAATCGCTTGCTGGCCTGTTTATTTATCTCTTCTCTTAATTCATGTTCATGTTTTTATTTCCGCTGATTTTCTCGATGTTGTATCACTAGGGTGCCCGGTAGGCACCATCACGCCCGGTTCGGTCGTGACAAAAGTGGTATCGAGCGCTTAATCTCTGAAAGTGTCTACGCATCGTGTCTAGTAGAGTCTTGATTATCGTGTTGTGCACCACATCTATAATCGTGAGGCTATAGGACATTTAGGATTGGTTTCCATTCTTCTCATTCCGAGATCGTGCCCTGTAGCCGTGTGATAAGTTGGGCCCTCCGACGTATTCCTTTCCTTTACCGCTATGCCTCGCGTAAGGCAACCTGCACCCGTAGGGCAAGGCAATGAGGAGTCATAGTGAGATACGAGGAGTACGAGGCACAGCCCTGGCCAAGACTGAGACAAGATTCGACGACGGGTTTCGCGACGTCGCCAAAGACCAGAGAGTTTAGAGCAGCAGCGGTCGCCGAGACTACGGACTGAGCCTCCACCCCACACCGGAGCCGATGAGATGGGGTACAAGGAGATGGCGCCATCGCCGCGGTCGTGGCCGATATGAGATAGGTCGGATGCAGCAGCCTCACCCAAGAGCACCCATAGTACACCCCCGAGCGGTTTGAGGCTACGTGACTTTACGAGTCAGAGCCCGCCAAATGTTCCATGGATCGAGAGCCGAGGACGACCTCGTGAGTTTATCCGACCTACAATGGATTATGAGGTGATCGAGCCTCGAGGCGTAGTCGGTGGTATTGGTTCGCATCACCGCGCGTGATCTGCAGCTTGATCGGTTTGATTCGCGAGTCGCCCCGGAAGAGCATGCACTTCCAGCAGTTTGGGACGAGTTCTCGAGGCATTTCTTGCACATTTCTTGCCCCCACGGATGAGAGGGCTCGCCGGCAGATTTTTGACGTTGAGACAGACGGCGACGGTTAGAGAGTACAATGGAGTTCGACTCATTAGCTCGGTATGTTCTCCCGTGGTAGCTGATATGGAGGACAGAGTACACCGCTACGTCACCGGGCTGGACGATTACTTGGCAGAGGCTTGTACGAGTGTAGCTCTTCAGCCGGGCATGGACATTGCCCGCATGCAAGCTCATGCACTAGGATGTGAGGCACGGAGAGGTCGACGGAATGACCGAGATCAGCAGAAGAGGCCGAACAGCAGGTCCTTTGGTAATTTCGAGGCGACCGCCTTAGTTAGCCTAGTTATGTACCTCCACCAAGACAGAGTGGTCCCCGCCTTCGGACGTTCAGGTATTCGAGCTGGTCGAGCTCCGTGGCTTCCGTTCACAGTATACGTGAGTGCTAGCCAGGATTCATGCCCCCGGTGTACGACGATGGCAAACATCATCCCGGGAATGTCGTCTTTTATCGGTGCTTGTTTCACTCGCGTCCGTGGCCATGTGACGAGATCAGGCTTATAGAGAGGTACCGCAGCTTGGCAGCCTTACGGATCGATGGTGTTCATCGCCTTCATAGCATGCTACTGCAGGCGTACTTACGATTAGAGTGGAGCGGTAGCCGTGTATATCCTTAACCCTCTAAAGGCTTGTATGTTTTGATGTTATGTTAATGTGTTAAGTGTTATGTTCGGATAGCTTTGTGCTAAAATGTGATTTAGGAACCTGTTGGGGAAAAAGGGTAAGCACAGGGTGAGAAATGATGAACCTTAGAATATTACAATGAGACCTTAGATGTAAGCGTCGCTTGAGTACAATATTTTGCGAGTAATCCTTGTCGAGTGCATTTTATGCCTAGAATGTGTTGTGTGATTAGTCCTGGTTGGGTAAATGAAAGTGGTATCTTTCATGATGTGATTTAGCAAGATTGTTCCGTGTCGGCGAGCAAGAGTTGGCGCGACGATGGTCGGGTTGGGGCGTGTGCGGGCCAACCCGCACTGCTTCGGCGCTGGGTCAGCTGGGTGGTCCCGCCAGTGGTAGGGTCACGAGGGTGCTAGTCCCAAGTTTAGATGACCGTCGTATGAGTTCGTGGTTATGTTCGACCAGAAGCGGATCATGAAGGTCGGGAATGGCCTTAAGGGAGATTGCGGTTAGTAAGATGACCAGGTTGGAGGTAGTGACTCCAAAGTTTTGGAGAACTGAAGCGATGACTGAAGTGTGGTAATGATATCTTGGAAGAGTTCAAGAGTTCGAGAAGAGTACGACGAGTAAGGGTAGAGGCGAGCATGTATTGCGAGCATAGATATGATCGTTTCTTGTAAAGGGAGAAGGTGCGAAGGATGTATATTTTAGACCTCAGGAATCGCATGCGGTCCGGTACCATTGGTTGGGTCGCCGGAGTGACACTAGAACCTCGCGGCAAAGTGACAAAAGTTTGTGATGTTAGAGGTGTTTCCTCGTGGACTTGGATGTAAGTATTTGCGCAGGTGTTTTACGTGGCGGTGTGGCGGGATTGTTCTCGTAAGTATAGTAGTGAAGACTATCTTTGGCGCATGTTTGTTTGAGGCTTAGAAGGAACATTCGGACGAATGTTTCTAAGGAGGAGAATGTTATACCGTATTTCCAGAGTATGTACGTGAGCGCGTACGTATTATAATTTGAGCCTTAAAAGTTGGCTAGTTTCGAAATTTGTACACAACACCCGATTAGAGTCGTTTTTCGACGAAACGTTTCCACAGCTTTCGTAGGGAAAATTCCGGCTATGTCATTTATAATTTTTTCGGATTTTTCCGAGAGACGAAACAATTTTGACCAACGAGAGGGCGACACTTGTCACCCTCTAATTGGAAGGAGTGGACGGCAAAAGCTTGCCATTTGCACGTTTTTGGTGTTGTTTTTTTGGTCAAGGGTTAGGTAGGATATTTTGTGTAAATGGATAAGGTAGCACATGGCTAAATCTTGGCCTTACACTTGCTATGCACTTGTCTTCATCTTGGCCATTGGTTGGCCTTCACTTGACCTATAAATACCCCTCTAAGTTGAAGACTTTCTTCATCCTCACTTGAGCAATCTACCTAAGTCTCAAACACTCCCTCCCTCTTGTCCTCTCGTCCACCACACCCCCCTCCCCCGGTGAGGCCCGAGTGGCCGGGAGTTTCCTCCCCTGTGGTGCCCTGCCAGGGTACCCCATAGCCTAGTTGTCTCGTATAAATACCCCTTGTTGTGGTATAGAAATACTCTCCTAGTTGTGTTATTATGTCCAAATACCTTGGCCCAAATACCTTGTAGTATTCCCAAGGTTACAATTATACAAGCCCAGAAAATACCATTATACTTCCCCTCAGTCACTAAACGAAACCCTAAGGAAATCTTCATTGATTGTTGAAGTATTTGAGTAGACGTTGGTTAGAACTTCTAAGGGTTGTTTGGAGCGGGTTGGAGCGCACGGAGTAGGAGCTAAACGTTGTTCAGGATCGACATATAAACTCGGATAATTTTGGGCTTATCGAGGTAAACATTCTTGACCTTCTGTTGTAATTGGAAATTACATGTTGTAGGAGTATATAGTTAAGTATACTATATATAGAACTGAACCTAGTTGTGCGGCAATGTCTTTTGACTTAAGCCTGAATAATACTTACGGCAATGTCTTGCGACTTAAGCCTGAATTTAAAGAAGAGAACTGAACTGTAATTACATAGGATCAGACATGAGACTTGTGTAACATTACCGTAGTAGAATTGTACACGTCCGGTTAGACGGTCAACCCTGGTTGGCTTGGTAGCCGGCCTCGATAGAGGAGGAGATTTACGCTGTTGCGGGGGGGGGGAGGTGCTGCCGAATTTTCTGTAGAATATTCTACGTCGGGATCTAAAGATTTTAATAGGCGCTTTGTGGCCTCTATAGGTTTGAGTACTACGTGGAGTGATCTGCTTGATCGAGAGTGTACTGCCGGTTTGAGGTACTTGGAGCGTTTTGCTATTAGTCGATAATCATCGCGAGGTATGTGAACCTCTTCCTATCTCTTCTAGCATGATATGTGTGAACTATGTAGTACGGTAGACGTACATGTGCTAAATGTATTTGATTGATTTAAAACATAAAGTGTTATAACGGCTTTATGGGAAGTTGGTTATAATAGCTTTATGTGGATAAACACATACTTTGTGGTTTTTAAAAGGTAATCGATTTGAATAATAACCGCTTGATATGTGTTAATAAAGAACTTGAAGCATTTCAAAAGATTTATGAATCGTTTTGAAAGAATGAGTATTACTTGGTTTTGAAAGCTTAAGAGTTATACTAGCTTTATGGGAAGTTAGGTATAACGGCTTAAGAATGTTTTCTTGATTTGAAATCGAATGTGTATCGACAAACCACCGCAGTTAATAAAAGGAAAATGTATTGACTAAAGAAGTATTATTAAAACCAGAGAAACCTCCATCCGCATGTAAGCTAAGATGAGACAAAATGATATTACATTTCCTAGATCATGGTCGCTTAATAAGATTGATTATAAACAAGAATAACCTACTCACTTATAAGACATAGGTTTCTCAAAACGTTTAAAGGAGAATTATGTTTTAAAGGATTTAAAACTATGAACTACGAAACCTTTTCTAAAATGAGAAACTTGAGCATTCAAATTAGGCAAACTTGAACGTTTGGAAAATAAGGTTGTCACTGATCTTACAAAGGAAAGCATTTTGGTTTACTTAACAATGTTAGTCACTCAAATTTTATACTACTGTATCGGGTGACCTTTGTAAAAGAAATGGATCTTAAAAGGAATTTAACGGACGTAGTACTTTAAGGTTAAAATCCGACTTTGATATAAAATGAAAGTACCTTGAGTCGTGTGTAACTTGCTTATACTTGTTGTTATGAAACTTGACCATGTTACGTGTGATAGCCTTGTTGTGTAAGTATCGTGTCCTACTCGACTACCGGTTCATCCGAATGTATATCACTTGACTACCGGTCATCCGAATGTATTTCACTTGATTACCGGTTCATCCGAATGTATTTCACTCGACTAGGTTCATCCGAATGTATTTCACTTGATGACCAGGTTCATCCGGAATGTATTTCACTTGACTACCGGTTCATCCGGGAATGTATTCCACTCGACTACCGGTTCACGGGATGAACCGGGAATGTATTCCACACTTTTCTATATTGGGTCCATAAGATGGGCCGAGACCTATTATACGTATCACATGATTTATACCTAGATCGCGGTGAGGAAGGAGTTCCACGCATGAGGATGACTTTTGAGGCGTGAGTCCACGACTTGACATGATCGCTCTTATGTTGTGAATCGTAGTTTGATTATCATATATGTCTCTGCTTTATAGACTATTATGATTTCATTTACTGATATTTACGATTTCACATACTTGGTACTGTTGATCGACCTCCTTCGAGGCCGTTCATGCCGCAGTAAAAGGTACATCGATCGCCGATCCCCGCTTATAGGATCACATTCCAGCGTGTTGAAGCTCCGTTCCTTCTGAGGCTTATCTTTTGGTATGTTACTCGAGTCCATAGATTCTTATACATTCGTGGGTATGGCGGGGCCCCGTCCCGTCATAGCCGTAAAAATCTTAGAGGTCCAGTAGCAATTGTAAGCGGGGTTTGTAAAAAGGATAACTGTCGGGTATTTATGTATATATGATGAAGGCAAATCGCTTTTGGTTGGCCTGTTTATTTATCTCTTCTCTTAATTCATGTTCATGTTTTTATTTCCGCTGATTTTCTCTCGATGTTGTATCACTAGGTGCCCGGTAAGGCACCGCCACGGCCCGGTTCGGTCGTGACACCTCCCCGCAACATGACAGAAATCTCCTCCTCTAACGAGGCCGCTACCAAGCCAACCAGGGGTTTACACGCCTAACCGGGCGTGTACATTCTACTCGAATACTACACAAGTCTCATCGCACATACTATGTAAATACAGATCAGCTTTATTCTTCAGCTTAAGTCAAAAGACATTGCCGAATACTAAGTATAGTTCCATATATAGTATACTTCAACTATATATTCTAACAAACATGTAATTTCCAATTACAATAGAGGGACAAGATAATTACCTCGATAAGCCCATAATTATCCAAGTTATAATGTCGATCCTGAGCAAGGTTTAGCTCCACCCGCGCGCCCAAACCACTCCAAACAACCCTTAGAAGTTCTAACCAACTTCTACTCAAATACTTCAACCAACTATGAAGATTTCCTTAGGGTTTCGGTTTGAGACTAAAAGGACAAAAGGTAGTATTTCCGGGCTCTTATAGAGGTAACTTTTGAAATACTACTAGGTAAAGGCTAAGGTATTTTGGGTATTATAACAATACTAGGAGAGTATTTCTATACCACAAAAAGGGGGTATTATACGAAAACAACTAGGCTAGGGGTACCCTACACTAGCACCTCAAAGGGGAGGGTTTCGCCAAGGGCCTTTACTAGGAGGGGGCTCTTGGACGAGAGTCAAACAAGAGGAGAGGGGAAGGATAGCAAGACTTGGAACATATTTGGATGAATGAAGTCTTCAAGCCAAGGGGGGTATTTATAGCAAAACCAAAAGCCAACCAATGGCCAAGATCAAGCCATGTGCAAGGCAAGTGTAAGGCCAAGATCAAGCCAAGTGCACCCTAGACCCTACTCCTTAAAACCCTCACAAATATCTACACAAATATCTACCACAACTCGGCCAAGTGTCCAACCACTTGCTCCATCGCAGGGTGACACATGTCACCCTCCCGTTGGTCCAAAATGTTTCGTCTCTCGGAAAAATCCGCAAAAATAAGAAAAGACATAGCCAGAATTTTCCCCTCGCAAGTTATGTAAAACGTTTCGTCGAAAAACGACTCTAACCGGGTGTTGTGCACAAATGTCATTCGGCCAAGCCACCTAGGCGGGGGTGACACGTGTCACCCTCCTATTGGCCCTCAAAAAACGTCTTCCGAAAAATATCCACAATGGCCAAAATCTCGAAAACAAAGTGGGCCCCACAAAACCGTAAATTTCTCCCGTGGGCCCCACGTGACCATTTCCGAAAATAAAATTCCAAAATTCTAATATAATCTAAGAAGCCCAAATTCCAAATCTGGGAACCCAATTCCCTTCAACGAACATTTTTCCTTACAAAAACCGGAAACTTTTTCCGTGGAAGAATCACCTCTTTCTTCCTTTCCAATTTTTTTCTGTCGTGCTCTCGTACGTACGTCCTCGCATACATACCCTGAGAATACGGGGTATAACATTCTCCCCTCCTTAGAAACATTCGTCCCGAATGTTCCTTCTCAAGACGGATATCGATGAAGTTCCTCTAACAAGTTGTCAACGCCACAGCTTGGCCACGAAATAACACACGTTCTCTTCCTTCCTTACTCGTCGTGCCCCTCTCGAACACTTGAACTCTCCCAGTACGTACCATACTTCAGTCATTACTTCCGTTCCCAAAAATCTCTGGAGTCACTACCTCCAAACTTGGTCATCTTACTAACCTCAAACTTCCTTAAGGCCATTCCCGGCCTTTACGAACCGCTTCTGGTCGAACGCGTCCACGAACTCATACGATGATCATACAAACTTGGGCCTAGCATCCTCGTGACCCTACCACCTGGCGGGACCACCCAGAACTGACCCCACCTTAATCCGGGCTACGGGTTGACCCGCAAATGGTCCTCAACCCGACCCCCAACCGCGCCAAACTCTTGTTCCCCGATCCGGAACAATCTTACTAATTCACATCATGAAAGCTACCACTTCCATCTCACACTACCCACGGACTTATCACACAAATAAATCCCACGTATACTACTACTCTGATAAGGGTCAAACATAAAATAAATCTTTAACTCAAGACGACCTTACCCCTAAGGTCTCAGTCGTGACATAGTCTAAGGTTCACACTTACCATGCCCCCATACGTATCCTCCCAACTAAGCATGTTTTCTAACTCACAATTAACACAACGCTATTCGTACATAGCACATAATAATGAGACCATCATAACAAGCATACCAAAACTCTAGAGGGTTAAGGATATACCTGAAGCTACCGCTCCACTCTAATCATAGGCCTGCCCTGCAGGGCGCATAACTGTAGAAGGCGATCCGGTAGGCTGAGTCGTAACATCTGTGCTACCCTTGGTCGGACAGTTCCTCGCAAAATGGCCCTGCTGGCCGCAAAAATAACAAGCTCCCCTGGCACCACGACACTCCCCGAAATGCGGTCTACCACATCGACCACACCGAGGTAGGGGTGACCGATCCGCCAACACCCTTACTTCCTGGAAACTCAACCTCGAGCCCCGACCGCCTCCTGAATACTCTGAAGGTTGTGGAGGACCACTCGACCGGGCGGAGGTACAAAACTAGTATCTTCTTGAGGCGGTCCGCCTCGAAAGTCACCAAAGGACCTGTTGTTCGCCTCTTCTCACGATCTTGGTCATTCCGTCGACCTCTCCGTGCCTCACATCCCGGTCAGATGAGCGACGCGGCAATGTCCATGCCGGTGAAGAGCTACTCGAACATGCCTCGACATGTAATCATCGAGCCCTGTAACATATCGGTGCACTCGATCCTCCATACTAGCTACCAACGCCGACGCACGCCAATGAGTCGAACTCACATTGTACTCGACCGCACGCCCGCTTCGTTTAAGCATCAAAAATGTCGCCCGTTCCTCTCATCTGCGGAGGCAAGAAGTGAGTGAGAAAGCCCGAAAACTCATCCCATACTGCTGGAGGTGCATGCTCTCCCGAAAGCTCCCGTGAATCAAACCAATCGATTGCGGTATCACGCACCGATGCGAACCAAAGGTCACAGACTCGGTCTCAAGCCTTGATCACCCGCGTGATCCGTGAATCGCTGAATGAACTCCTGCGGATCATCCTCGTGCCTCGACCCATAAAACTCGCGGCTACAACTCGTAAAGTCCCGTAGCCTCAAACTATTCGCTCGGGTGCACCACAAAGCCGCTGAATCTGAATCGCCGTGATCCACTTATCTCATATCGCCACGACCGCCAGAATCGGGCCTCTCCTTGTAACCCATCTCTCCGCCTCTGCATCGGGACCGGAGGCTCGTGTATCAGGTCTCGGCAGCCATCGCTGCGCTCTAAACTCTTTGCTGGCGGCGCTACAAAACCCGCCGTCAAGCACAACCTCAGTCTTGTCCCGACTGCGCTCGCACTCTCTCAGATCTCACTAGCAGCACTTCGCCGCCTTGCCCTTCTGGCTCGTTGCCTTGCGCGAGGCATAAGCGGTAAAAACGAGATACGTCGGAGGGTCCAACTTACAACACAACTCTAAGGCACGATCTCGGAATGAGAAGAATGGAAACTAATCCTAAATGTCTGCAGCCTCACGATTATAGATGTGGTGCACAACACATCGATAATCAAGACTCTACTAGACACGATCAGTAGACACTTTCCGAGGATTAATCGCTCGATACCACTTTTGTAACGACTGCCTCAGGCCCGCATCGTGCCTTATCCCGCACCCTAGTGATACAATCATCGAGAGAAAACCAGAAATAAAACTTTACACAAGAAACAAGATATATGAACATAAACAAAGCCAACCCAACTAAGCACCTTCCAATAACATAAATAAATACAACTCTTTCAAAACGAATAGTTTAATCCTTTTTACAACCCCGCCACAACAAGATTACAGACTTGCAAGATTTACAACAACTATGACGGACAGGCCTTCGCCATACCCCGAATGTACAAGAACCTACAACTCGTGGAACACATACCAAAAGATAAGCCTCCGAGAAACGGAGCTTCCCAAAACGCTGAATCGAGATCCTAAGAGCGAGGATCCACGGCCGATGTACCTCTACTGCGGCATGAACGCACTCTCAAGGAGGTCGATAACAGTACCAAGTATGTGAAATCAGAAAATATCAGAATGAAATCATACTAGTCTATATAAAGCGGGAGACATGTATGATAACCAAACTACGATTCACAACATAAAAGCGATCATGTCCGATGTGGACTCACGCCTCAAGTCATCACTCAAATATAACTATGGGTCTCACGCCCACAACATCAATCATGTTCGTCATGGCCGCATGCCCCGAATTCTGCAGACGGTAGACATGTCCATGATGCAACAACAATAATACCAATGCCCCATGGCCACATGCCCGGAATTCTACCTCGGTGTGACACGTCCATGTGACATCAACAATAATATCTTGGGTGATCAACCCGCCGCACGCCACATGCCCCGAATTCTACCTCGGTGTAGACATGTCCATGTAACCACAATAACAATATATCGGGTAATCAACCCGCCGCGTGGCCGCGTGCCCGAATCTGCGTCGGTGTAGACATGTCCATGTGACATCAACAACAAGACAAGAATCAAAATGGAAACATACCCGTGGAATTCTCCATCACCGCCAAAGACGCCCAAGTAAGTTCTCAACAAGTCGACCGGCCCTCTATCGAGAGACGCGGTAACACAGAAATACCACACTTGCACAACAAAGGCTATCATCACAAGCATAGGCAAGTTTCACAACAACAAGCATAGGCAAGTTTCACAACAACAAGCATAGGCAAGTTTCACAACAACAAGCATAGGCAAGTTTCACACAACTCAAAGTACTTTCATTTTATGCCAAAGTCCGGGTTTTTAACCCCAAAGTACTACATACGTTAAGTTCTTTTTAAAAGAGATCCATTACTTTTATAAAAGTCACCCTATACCCATAGTATTAGAATGACCAACCCACATTCCTTTTCAAAATCAAGTAACAACATTCTTTTCCTAAGTTCCAGTTTGCCTAGTTTCAATTACTCAAGCTTCTCATTTTCAAATGCTCAAGTCACTTATTTTAGAAAGGTTTCATAACTCATAGTCTTAATCTCTTTTAAAACAATTGAGTAACATATGTCATATATGTGAGTAGTTTATTCTTGTTTATAACGATCTTATTACAATGACCGTGATCTAGAAAATGTAATATCATTTTGTCTCATCTTAGCTTCTATGATGGAGGTTTCTACCGGTTTTAATACAACACATCATTATTCAATACATTTTCCTTTATTAACGCCGCAATGGTCTGTCGATACACATTCTCGATTCCCAAATCAAGAAACATTATCCCTTTAAAAACCAAGTACTCATTACTCACGAATGAGGTTTCACACAAACATCCACATTAAAACAAATAAGTTAAGTCTCTTATCTTATAAGATCAAGTCTCTTTAACTTCTAACATCAGTAAACCATTTTCACCTACATAAGGTCGTTATAACTAACTTCCCATAAAGCTATTATAACACCCTATGTTTTAAACCAACCAAATCACTTAGCACATGTACGTCTACCGTACTACATAGTTCACAACAATCATGCTAGAAAAGATAGGAAGAGGTTCACATACCTCGCGACGATTTATCGACAATAAGCAAAATGCTCCAAGTACTACAACCTTGCTAGCCCTTTCCACTCCTCGAGTAGAATACGCTACTCTTAGTACTTTCACCTATAAAGGTCACAAACGCTCATTAACCCCAAAACACAAGTTTCTAACCTACAGAAAATTCAAAGACTCCCCGCAACAGCGTAAATCTCCTCCTCTAACGAGGCCGGCTACCAAGCCAACCAGGGGGGGGGGGTTTACACGTCTAACCGGACGTGTACAATTCTACTCAGTAATACTACACAAGTCTACTGCAATACAGTCCTATGTAAATACAGTTCAGTTCGGTTCTTTATTCTTCAGGCTTAAGTCAAAAGACATTGCCGAATACTAAGTATAGTTCCATATATAGTATACTTCAACTATATATTCTAACAAACATGTAATTTCCAATTACAATAGAGGGACAAGATAATTACCTCGATAAGCCCATAATTATCCAAGTTATAATGTCGATCCTGAGCAAGGTTTAGCTCCAATTCGTGCGCTCCAAACCACTCCAAACAACCCTTAGAAGTTCTAACCAACTTCTACTCAAATACTTCAACCAACTATGAAGATTTCCTTAGGGTTTCGGTTTGAGACTAAAAAGGACAAAAGGTAGTATTTCCGGGCTCTACGTATAGAGGTAACTTTTGAAATACTACTAGGTAAAGGCTAAGGTATTTTGGGCATTATAACAATACTAGGAGAGTATTTCTATACCACAAAAAGGGGTATTATACTAAAACAACTAGGCTAGGGGTACCCTACCTAGCACCTCAAAGGGGAGGGTTTCGGCAAGGGCCTTTACTAGGAGGGGGCTCTTGGACGAGAGTCAAACAAGAGGAGAGGGAAGGATAGCAAGACTTGGAACATATTTGGATGAATGAAGTCTTGCCAAGGGTATTTATAGCAAAACCAAAAGCCAACCAATGGCCAAGATCAAGCCATGTGCAAGGCAAGTGTAAGGCCAAGATCAAGCCAAGTGCACCCTAGACCCTACTCCTTAAAACCTCACAAATATCTACACAAATATCTACCACCACTTGCCAAGTGTCGGCCCCACTTGCTATCATGAGGTGACACATGTCACCCTCCTCCCTTGGGTCCAAAATGTTTCTTCTCTCGCAAAAAGCCGCAAAAATAAGAAAACACATAGCCGAATTTTCCTCGCAGTTATGTAAAACGTTTATTTAAAACGACTCTAACCAAAGTGTTGTGCACAAATGTCATTCGGCCTAAGCCACCTAGGCGGGGGTGACACGTGTCACCCTCCTATTGGCCCTCAAAAACGTCTTTCGAAAAAATATCCACAATGGCCAAAATCTCGAAAACAAAGTGGGCCCCACAAAACCGTAAATTTCTCCCGTGGGCCCCACGTGACCATTTCCGAAAATAAAATTCCAAAATTCTAATATAATCTAAGAAGCCCAAATTCCAAATCTGGGAACCCAATTCCCTTCAACGAACATTTTTCCTTACAAAAACCGGAAACTTTTTCCGTGGAAGAATCACCTCTTTCTTCCTTTCCAATTTTTTTCTGTCGTGCTCTCGTACGTACGTCCTCGCATACATACCCTGAGAATACGGGGTATAACAGTGACAACAGTCCAATGTAAATACAGTTCAATTCTTCATAATTATACTTCCAATATCTTATACTCAATTCTAAACTACTACAATATGTAATATTCAATTACAATAGAAGGACAAGATATTTACCTCGACAAGCCCAAAATTATCCAAGATATATGTCGATCCTGAGCAAGGTTTAGCTCCTATTATGTACGCTCCAATTCGCTCCAAGAACCCCTTAGAAGTTTCTAAACAACTTCTACTTAATACTTCAACCAACTATGAAGATTTTCCCTAGGGTTTCGTTTTGTGACTAAAGGAAATAAAGTAGTATTTTCGGGCTTTTAGTATAGAGGTAACTTAGGAAAATTACAAGGGATTTAGGCTAAGGTATTTTGGCATAGTAACAATACTAGAAGACAACTTTTCTACCAAGTGGGGGGGGTGTTGTTTCGGACGAGAGCTAGGGAAAGGGGGGGGGGGGAGACTTTGTACGAGAACTTGCAACTAAGGGGGAAGGATTTTGGAGACTTGGAATTTGTTTTTGTGGATGAAGAAGTCTTGCACTAGAGGGGGGTATTTATAGAACCTTCAATGGCCAAGATTAAAACAAATGGAGGGTGAAGATTGGGTTGCTTGTGTGAGTGGAGTCTTCCACCAAGTGTCCACCACAATATTGGGACATATGTCCACCACAACATTGGGACATATGTCCACCACAACAATGAGCCATGTGGCAAGCCACTTGCTTCACCAAAACCGTCCACACCAACTCCCACTATCCCAAAGAAATATCTTCCAAGACTTGACTATTTGACTTGGCCACTATTTCGTCCAACATGCCACCTAAGGGTGCCACATGTCGCCCTCCTATTGGTCCAAAATATTTCATCTCTCGGAAAAATCCGAAATCGGTTAAAATATTAAAAGCGTAAAATTTCCTTCACAAGGTTCGGAATCTTTTCCGTCGAAAGTTCACAATTTCATCTTTAACCTAATTAGGGCTTATACAATTGTACGTACGTCCTCACATACATACTCTGGAAATACGGGGTATAACACACTCACTTTATAAAACTCAACTTTCATTTTAGAAAAACCAAAGTACTATCATATCATTAAGGATTAGGATCCAATAGAACTATGTACGTCCGCCGTACACTTACTTCATATAAATATGCCAAAATAAGAAAGTATAGTTCACATACCTTATTGGCTATACCAACACGATAAGTAGAATACATCCCAATTAGTACTTCAACCTATAACAACAATAACACGTCTATCAACTTCATGAATACTAGTGTAAGTCATATACCACAAGATGGTTCTCTTTCCATATAAAAATTCGGGCAGCACTTCCCCTATTTATACATACATTTTCACCTTACAAATAAAGCCAATAACATCAATAACCAATAACCAATTAAGGGCACAACCAAACAGCAACAAGGGGATTTACACACCCACTTCTCATGTAAATTCAACCTCTTAATCCATATTAAAACAATCCACAAAAACAGTCCATATTCCAACAACAACGAGGGTAGAATGTGAAGCATTTCTACACCTTTCTACACCCTTATTCCTTTAGGACTTACATTAGTAATTACCACATTTAAACAGGCATAATTAAGTCTTGTTGGCCGAAACTGCATGAAACTGTGGGACGTTGTTGTACCAAAGACCTTCATAACTCCTTAAGATCCAAGTCATATTTCAACACTTTTATATAAACAGTTTCAACTTTCAATAACAAGATTTCCTTCAATTAATAACATGTAATAGGTGATGATAACAACAACAATAACCAACGAATCCAATATACTAAAAACTGTCCAAAAATCGGCTAGCATGCCAAAGCTGTCTCATGCACTTCTTATTCTCCATTTCATTTAACACAAGTTCATCCCTTAACTATAACGACATGTAACTTCTAATTACTTCAAGAGGAAGAAGAAATCTTACCTTCACTTTAGCCAAAAATAGTCCACTAGTTCTCGGCCAACCACTTCTCTTTTGCACCACATCTTCACGTTACAATAACACACATGTATCCTCTACAAGCTTGTAACCATCTTACTTTCTTGTTTTTCTTCCAACAAGTTCATCTCCAAGCTTAGGGTTTCAAGGCAATTTTCAAGCCAAAACCGTGACCACTGTTTTGTGTATTAACCTTGGCTTAGAACTTAGTTAAGATGCTTAATTTTGGAAAAGAAAGTAATTTTTTCTTCACTTGGCTAAGGGTTTCGAAAACTTGGAGGAGAAGAGAGGTTAAGGAGAGTTTGGATGAAGAAGATATTTGTGGACAAAGTCTTGCAAGACTTATACTGTAAAGGTGTATGTAGCACAAGTGGAGGGGGACCCTTGTAGACCCACTTGTCCACTTGTCTTCTCTTCACAATAATATCTCTCACACTTAGCCAATCTTGCAATACATATATATAATTAGAGCTTTGTTACACAAGTGGGGAGGGACACGTGTCACCCTCTAATTTGCCCATAATTCTCTTCACAAAAATAATTCCATACTTAGCCCAAAATTCTTAATATTTCGATGGGCCCACAAAATTTTGAAATTTTCGGTGGACCCCATATTAACAATTCCAAGACTTCATAATATTATACTAAGTCCATAAATCCATTGGAAAGAAATTAACTACTAGTTAATAAATTTTCGTCGTCACATTTGTAGTATCCAAATTTTTCCCATATAAGAAAATGTAAATATACTTTTCTTCCAACATTCAAATCTTATTTCCTTAATTACGTTCTCAATCTATTGCCCTGGAATTTTGGGGTGTAACATTCTTCCCCCCTTAGAAACATTCGTCCCAGAATGTTCATAATAAGTCTCCAGCTATACAAACTTCGGCATAGTCTCCTTTAACCAAATCTATCAACCTATACTTGTTAGTGTCAGCACCGCTGTCTCACGTCGACACGCTGCGATTCTCAGCTCTCGATGTTTCGACCGCGTCCACGTTTCTTTGGCACCGATCAGGCTGAAATTCACAACACACATTTATCACTTAATCTCTTCTTTTTCTTCAAGTTCCAACAATACTCAGAAAACCCAAAGATGCCTCACATGACCACCATATAACACATAGTCTCATTCATCAATCAAAATAGTCAAATAGGGATTAGAATTACCTGTAGGCATCAGGAACAAGTGAGGATGCTTCCTCCTCATCTCATATTCTGCTTCCCCCGTCATCTATTCCCTACTATTGTTATGCCACAATACCTTGACGGAAGCCACATCCTTAGTCCGTAAACTTCTAACCTGGCGATCAAGTATGGCTATAGAACTCTCCTAATAAGATGATTCCTCTGTCACCTGGACATCATCTACTGGGAAGACTCTAGAAGGGTCACCAATACACTTACGCAACATCGATACATGAAAACCTGGATGTACCTCTTCCAAAGCAGATGGTAGATCCAACTCATAGGCAACATTGCCTACTCTACGAATAACCTGATAAGGTCCAATGTATCTCGGCTAAGCTTCCCATTCTTACCTGTCGCACCCCGAACCCCGGGCCCGTGACTGGTGCCCTACCTGGGCACCCTTCTACCTAACAACACAAGTAAACTGCGGAATTTAAATAACATTTTTTTTTAAAACCAACGTGCGTGCAAGGGCAAAGCCGACAAGGCTGCCATATAATATACATAAACAAAAGACACAACACTGTACATGAGTCCAATCTCACATATGAATACAGACCTCTAAGAGTTATACTGAATTATGACGGGACAAGGCCCCGCCAGACATAATCGTACAAAAGCTCAGATCAAGGAACTATACCAAAATGATAACTCCTGAACAGATGGAGTCATCCAAAAACTCATAGCAGGGTCCTACACCTGCGGATCACCAAATCAAGGTACCTAAACTCATGCGGATTGAACGCACCGGCGAGGTCGAGACGAAGAATGTACCAAGTATGTGAAACAAGAATATCAGAATGAAATCATAACAGTCTAACAAAACAGGAGACATGTATGATAGCCAACCTACAGTACACAATACGTAAACAGTCATATCAAGTCAGGGACGCATGCCCTCAAAGTCATTACTAAAATATAACCATGGGTCTCACGCCCATAATGTCAATCAAGCAGGTGGTATAACGTCTTGGGGGTTTACCTGTCACGACCCGAACCCGGGCCCGTGACTGGTGCCTTACCCAGGGCACCCTAGTGATACAACATCAGAGAAAATCAGCGGAAATAAAACATGAACATGTAACAAGAGATTTGATAAATAAACAGGCCAACCAAAACAGTTGCCTTCTGTATATATACATAAAAACCCGAACAGTTATCCTTTTTACAAACTCTGCCCACAACAAGATTACTGCACTCTAAGAAAGTGATAACAACTATGACGGACAGGGCCCGCCATACCACGAATGTACAAGAACCTACTGCACTGTGGTAACATACCAAAAGATAAGCCTCCAAGAAACGGGGCTTCCAACACGCCGAATCGTGATCCTATGGCGAGGATCCACCACCGATGTACCTCTACTGCGGATGAACGCACTTCGGGCGAGGTCGATAACAGTACCAAGTATGTGAAATCAGTAATATCAGAATGAAATCATAATAGCCTATATAAAGCAGGAGACATGTATGATAACCAAACTACAGTTCACAACATAAAAGCAGTCATGTCAAGTCAGGGACTCACGCCCTCAAGTCATCCCTCATGCCCGTGGAACTCCTTACTCACTGCCGGCAGTCTAGGTATAAATCGTGTGGAATACGTGT
Organism: Przewalskia tangutica; assembly: GCA_029844215.1. Lineage (NCBI taxonomy): Eukaryota > Viridiplantae > Streptophyta > Magnoliopsida > Solanales > Solanaceae > Przewalskia > Przewalskia tangutica. Next base: position 30,341,139 of record CM056728.1, on the reverse strand, counting down.
CCCGGCCCATCCCGTGGGACTCGGTAAAGAATCATGTAGAATACGTGTCCCGACCCATCCCATGGGACTCGGTAAAGAATTATGTGGAATACGTGTCCCGGCCCATCCCATGGGACTCGGTGAAGAATCAGATGAAATACGTGTCCCGGCCCATCTCATGGGACTCGGTGAAGAATCAGATGAAATACGTGTCCCAGCCCATCTCATGGGACTCGGTAGCATAGAAATACAACATTTGCACAACAAGGCTATCACCACAAGCATAGGCAAGTTATACACAACTCAAGGTTATTTTACGCCAAAGTCCAAGTTCTGACCCCAAAGTATTACGTACGTTAAATTCTTTTTAAAAGATCTATTTCTTTTATAAAGGTCACCCGATACCCGTAGTATTAAAATAGAGTGACTCACATTTTTAGGTAAACCAAAACACTTTCCTTTTCAACATCAAGTAACAACATTCTTTTCCATAAGTTCAAGTTTGCCTAATTTCAAGTACTTAAGTCTCTTATTTTAGAAAGGTTTCGTAGTTCATAGTCTTAATCACTTAAGAATATAATTCTCTTTTAAACAATTTGAGAAACATATGCCTTATATGTGAGTAGGTTATTCTTGTTAAAAATCGATCTTATTAAAGCAGCCGTGATCTAGGAAATGTAATATCATTTTGTCTCATCTTAGCTTCTATGCAGATGGAGGTTTCTACTGGTTTTAATAATACTTAATTAGTCAAAACATTTCCCTTTATTAACGCTGCAGTGGTTTGTCGATACTCATTCTGATTTCCAAAATCAGTAAAACATTATTCCTTTTAAAAAAACCCAGTACTCATTACTCACGAATGAGGTTTCACACAACATTCATATTAATTCATTTAAGTCAAGTCTCTTATCTTTTAAGATCAAGTCTCTTAACTTCAAAAATTAATAAACCATTTTTTTTATCTCTCTTAAGTTGTTATACCTAACTTCCCATAAAGCTAGTATAACTCTTAAGTGTTTAAAACCAAGCATTACTCTTCTTTCAAACAGGTTTCTTAATTCTTTGGAATACTTCAAGATTCTTATTATTCAGGCTTAAGTCAAAAGACATTGCCGTACAACTACGTTCAGTTAACACACGTACGTCTACCGTACTATATATATATTCTTTAAAATATCATGCTCAAGAGGATAGGAAGAATCACATACCTCGCGACGATTATCGACTATTAGCAAAACGCTCCACTGGTATAACCCGCTAGCCTTGTTCACCTTTTAAGTAAGACACGCTACTCGCAGAACATTCAACCTATAAAGGTTATACCATCTATCAAAGTCTAGACTACTCAGAGAATATTCTAAGCGAGGTTCTCTATTCTACGGAAAAATCGGGCAGACTTCCTACCCGTTAAGCTACACAAGTCTCATCAGAATACACCTATGTAAATCAGCTTAAATCTTCTTCTTTAATATTCTTCTGACGTGATTTCAGTTCAATTCTTTTCTGTAATATCCTTCTATTACAGTTCAATTCTCTTCTATGAATCTTATATTCATTTCTATACTACTACAGTATGTAATTTCCAATTACAATAGAAGGTCAAGAGTATTAACCTCGGTAAGCCCAAAATTATCCAAGTTAAATGTCAATCCTGAGCAAGGTTTAGCTCCTACTCCGGGTGCTCCAACCCGCTCCAAACAACCCTTAGAAGTTCTACGAAACTTCTTCCTAATACTTCAACCAACTGTGAAGATTTTTCCTTAGGGTTTCGTTTTTGTGACTTAAGGGAATATAGTAGTATTTCCGGGCTCTACGTATAGAGGTAACTTTGGAAAGTACTACAAGGTATTTGGGCTAAAGTATTTGGGAATAATAACAACACTTGGAGAATACTTTTCTACCAAGGGGGGGGGGGGAGGTGTATTATACGAAAACAACTAGGCAAGGGGGGGGGGGGGGTACTCTCGGCCAAGGCTCACAAGGGGGAGGGGGGGGCTTTGGACGAAAAACTACACAAAGGGGAGGGAGTATTTTCCTTGGAATTTCACAAGTGTGGATGAAGAATAAGTCTTCAACTAAGGGGGGTATTTATAGGACATTCAAGGGCCAAGATCAAGCCAAGTGGTAGGCAAGTGTAGGGTGGGGATTTGGACATGTGTTTGTGGGTCCCACTTGCTCATCAACTACACAAAATATCCTACCAACTACTTGACAAAATAGCCAAGGCAAACCGCCCAAGTTTCGTCCCAACTTGCACGTCCACTTGAGGGTGACACTTGTCACCCTCTCATTGGTCCAAAATATTTCATCTCTCGGAAAAATCCGCAAAAATTAAAAATGACATAGCCGTATTTTTCCCTTCGCAAAGTCCGGAAAACGATTCGTCGGAAAACGACTCTTTTCGGTACTTGTGAACAAAATTTTCGGCCCTTGCCTACTTTAAGGCTCAAACTTTTCTACGTACGTCCTCACGTACATACTCTGGAACTACGGGGTATAACATTCTCCCCTCCTTAGAAACATTCGTCCCGAATGTTCCTTCTCAAGACGGATAACGATAAAGTTTCTCTAACAAGTTGCCAACGCCACACCTGGCCACAAAATAACACACGCGCAATTACTTAACCCACGTCAACGGGGAATCACTTCTAGCATTTCAAAAACTGCCACCCTGGTCTAAAGGATACTCCCTTTGCATCTTCACTTCACAACAAAAATGATCTCCTTTATTCTGCTAACACATGTTCTCTTCTTTCCTCACTCGTCGTACTCTTCTCGAACACTTGAACTCTTTCTAGTATACGTACCATACTTCAGTCATCGCTTCAGTTCCCACAATCTCTGGAGTCACTACCTCCAAACTTGGTCATCTTACCAGCCTCAATCTCCTTTAAGGCCATTCCCGGCCTTCACGATCCGATTCTGGTCGAACATATCCACGAACTCATACGATGGTCATCTAAACTTGGGCCTGGCGCCCTCGTGACCCTACCACCTGGCGGGACCACCCAAAACTGACCCCACCTTAAACCGGGCTACGGGTTGACCCGCAATACGTCCTCAACCCGACCCGCTATCGCGCTAAACACTTGTTCCCCCCCGATCCGGAACAATCTCACTAATCAAGTCACGAAAACCTAGTGGTCTTCTTAGCTCAACTACCCTCTTTCATTTCATACCACTCAGAGACTTATCACACAACTATATCCCACGTATACTATGCACTCTGTTAAAGGTCAACACAAACATAATTCTTTTACTCAAGATGGCCTCGCATCTAAGGTTTCTACGTATAAAACTCTAAGGCTCACACTTTCTAGGTACCCCAACCTTACCCTTTACTAACCAGGCCTTTAAATCACAATTTAACATAATGCTATCTGAACATAATACTTAGCACATCATCATAACATCAACGCATACTAGTCTTTAGAGGGGTAAGAATATACCTGTATCAACTGCTTCATTTTCCTTCGCCGTCGCTCTAACCATAATCACGCCTGCAGGCGATAGCTATAAGGCGATGAACTCGCATCGACCGTGGTCGAGTCATTCGTCGCATCCTTCCTATTAGGACAGTCACATGGCCTCGACGGCCGCGGAAAACAAGCACCGAAAAAGACGACATTCCGGGATGGCGCTCGCCACATCGCGTGCACCGAGGAAATATGAATCGGTGGCTAGAACCCATGTATACCGCGAACGAAGCCACGAGCCCACGACCAGCCTCGAATACCCCGAACGCCTCAAGATCGCGGAGGACCACCGCACCGGGCGGAGGTACATAACTAGTTCTTGGCTGGCGCCCGCCTCGAAAGTTACCAAAGGACCTGCTGCTCGCCTCTTCTGCGATCCCGGTCATTCCGCCGACCTCCGTGCCTCACATCCTAGTGCATGAGCTTGCGCGGCAATGTCCATGCCGGTGAAGAGCTACACCGCACAAGCCTCGCCAAGTAATCGTCTAGCCCTGACGTGGCGGTGTACTCATCCTCCATATCGCCATTACAATGGGGACATACCGAGCTAATGAGTCGAACTCCACATTGTACTCTCTAACCGCCCGCCCGCCCCGCCTCAACGTCAAAAATCATGGCCCGAGCCTCTCATCCGTGGGGCAAGAAAAGCCTTGAGAACTCGTCCCATACTACCGAAGTGCATGCTCTCCCGACAACTCCCACGAATCAAACTACCGATCGCAGATCACGCGGTGATCACGAACCAATACCACCGACTCGCCTCAGAGGCTCGATCACTCTCATGATCCGTGTAGTCGCTCGGATAAGCTCCGAGGTCATCCTCGCTCTCGATCAATAGAACATCGCGGGCTCTGACTCGTAAAGTCCCGTAGTCTCAAATCGCTCGCTCGGGGTGAACTACGGTGCTCTCGGGATCGAACTGCGTCCAGCCTTTTCTCATATTCGCCACGACATCGCCAAGAATCGCCATCTCCTTGTACCCATCTCATCTCGCCAGCCGTGGACTGGAGGCTCAGTATCAGAGTCTCGCAGCCATCGCTGTGGGTTTCTAAACTCTGCCGGGCCAAGTGCCGCAAAACTTGTCGTCAAGCACTATCTCGTGTAACGATCGGGCCTCTGCCGGTAACCTCTCAGGTTTCTACTGCAGCCTCCTCGGCCGCTTTGCCCTTCCGGGCGGGTGGCCTACGCGAGGCATAATCGGTAAAGGAAAGGAATACGTCGGAGGGTCCAACTTATCACACGGCTCAAGGCACGATCTCGTAATGAGAAGAATGGAAACCAATCCTAAATGTCTTGCGACCTCACGATTATAGATGTGCACAACACACCGATAATCAAGACTACTAGAACGGTTCAGAGACACTTTCCGAGGATTAAGCGCTTCGATACCACTTTCGTCACGACCGAACCTCGCCCGTGATCGTGCCTTACCGGGCACCCTAGTGATACAACATCGAGAAAATCAATAAATAAAACATAAACATGTAACAAGAGATTTGATAAATAAACAGGCTAACCAAAACAGTTGCCTTCTGTATATATACATAAAAACCCGAACAATTATCCTTTTTACAAACTCTGCCCACAACAGTACTACAGACCTCTAAGAAAGTGACAACAACTATGACGGGACAGGGCCCCGCCATACCCCTGAATGTACAAGAACCTACTGCACTGTGGTAACATACCAAAAGATAAGCCTCCGAAGAAACGGGGCTTCCCAACACGCTGAACTGTGATCCTATGAGCGAGGATCCACCACCGATGTACCTCTACCTGCGGCATGAACGCAGCCCCCCGAAGGAGGTCAGTACAACAGGTACCAAGTATGTGAAACTGTAAAATACTGTAAATGAAATCATAATAGCCTATATAAAGCAGGAGACATGTATGATAACCAAACTACAGTTCACAACATAAAAGCAGTCATGTCAAGTCAGGGACTCACGCCCTCAAGTCATCCCTCATGCCCGTGGAACTCCTTCCTCACTGCCGGCAGTCTAGGTATAAATCGTGTGGAATACGTGTCCCGGCCCATCCCGTGGGACTCGGTAAAGAATCATGTAGAATACGTGTCCCGGCCCATCCCATGGGACTCGGTAAAGAATTATGTGGAATACGTGTCCCGGCCCATCCCATGGGACTCGGTGAAGAATCAGATGAAATACGTGTCCCGGCCCATCTCATGGGACTCGGTGAAGAATCAGATGAAATACGTGTCCCTACCATCTCATGGGACTCGGTGAAGAATCGGATGAATACGTGTCCCTACCATCATGGGACTCGGTAGCATAGAAATACAATATTTGCACAACAAGGCTATCACCACAAGCATAGGCAAGTTACACACAACTCAAGGTTATTTTACGCCAAAGTCCAGGTTCTGACCCCAAAGTATTACGTACGTTAAATTCTTTTTAAAAGATCCATTTCTTTTATAAAGGTCACCCGATACCCGTAGTATTAAAATAGAGTGACTCACATTTTTAGGTAAACCAAAACACTTTCCTTTTCAACATCAAGTAACAACATTCTTTTCCATAAGTTCAAGTTTGCCTAATTTCAAGTACTTAAGTCTCTTATTTTAGAAAGGTTTCGTAGTTCATAGTCTTAATCACTTAAGAATATAATTCTCTTTTAAACAATTTGAGAAACATATGCCTTATATGTGAGTAGGTTATTCTTGTTAAAAATCGATCTTATTAAAGCAGCCATGATCTAGGAAATATAATATCATTTTGTCTCATCTTAGCTTCTATGCAGATGGAGGTTTCTACTGGTTTTAATAATACTTAATTAGTCAAAACATTTCCCTTTATTAACGCTGCAGTGGTTTGTCGATACTCATTCTGATTTCCAAAATCAGTAAAACATTATTCCTTTTAAAAAAAATCCAGTACTCATTACTCACGAATGAGGTTTCACACAACATTCATATTAATTCATTTAAGTCAAGTCTCTTATCTTTTAAGATCAAGTCTCTTAACTTCAAAAATTAATAAACCATTCTTTTTATCTCTCTTAAGTCGTTATACCTAACTTCCCATAAAGCTAGTATAACTCTTAAGTGTTTAAAACCAAGCATTACTCTTCTTTCAAACAGGTTTCTTAATTCTTTGGAATACTTCAAGATTCTTATTATTCAGGCTTAAGTCAAAAGACATTGCCGTACAACTACGTTCAGTTAACACACGTACGTCTACCGTACTATATATATATTCTTTAAAATATCATGCTCAAGAGGATAGGAAGAATCACATACCTCGCGATGATTATCGACTATTAGCAAAACGCTTCACGGCTATAACCCGGCTAGCCTTGTCCACCTTTTAAGTAGCACATGTTACTCGCAGAACATTCAACCTATAAAGGTTATACCAGTCTATCAAAGTCTAGACTACTCTGTAGAATATTCTAAGCAGTAGGTTCTCTATTCTACGGAAAAATCGGGCGGACTTCCTACCCGTTAAGCTACACAAGTCTCATCAGAATACAAATTCTATGTAAGTACGATTAAATCTTCTTCTTTAATATTCTTCCGACGTGATTTCGATTCAATTCTTTTCTCAGAATATCCTTCTATTACAGTTCAATTCTCTTCTATGAATCTTATATTCATTTCTATACTACTACAGTATGTAATTTCCAATTACAATAGAAGGTCAAGAGTATTTACCTCGGTAAGCCCAAAATTATCCAAGTTAAATGTCGATCCTGAGCAAGGTTTAGCTCCTACTCCGGGTGCTCCAACCCGCTCCAAACAACCCTTAGAAGTTCTACGAAACATCTTCCTAATACTTCAACCAACTGTGAAGATTTTTCCTTAGGGTTTCGTTTTTGTGACTTAAGGGAATATAGTAGTATTTCCGGGCTCTACGTATAGAGGTAACTTTGGAAAGTACTACAAGGTATTTGGGCTAAAGTATTTGGGAATAGTAACAACACTTGGAGAATACTTTTCTACCAAGGGGGTGTATTATACTGAAAACAACTAGGCAAGTGTGGTACTCTCGCCAAGGCTCACAAGGGGAGGGGGCTTGACGAAAAACTACACAAAGGGAGGGAGTATTTTCCTTGGAATTTCACAAGTGTGGATGAAGAATAAGTCTTCAACTAAGGGGGGTATTTATAGGACATTCAAGGGCCAAGATCAAGCCAAGTGGTAGGCAAGTGTAGGGTGGGGATTTGGACATGTGTTTGTGGGTCCCACTTGCTCATCAACTACACAAAATATCCTACCAACTACTTGACAAAATAGCCAAGGCAAACCGCCAAGTTTCGTCCCAACTCAGACGTCCACTGAGGGTGACACTTGTCACCCTCTCTCATTGGTCCAAAATATTTCATCTCTGAAAAATCCGCAAAAATTAAAAATGACATAGCCGATTTTTCCCTTCGCAAAGTCCGAAACGCTTCGCCGAAACGACTCTTTTCGGTACTTGTGAACAAAATTTTCGGCCCTTGCCTACTTTAATGCTCAAACTTTTCTACGTACGTCCTCACGTACATACTCTGGAACTACGGGGTATAACATTCTCCCCTCCTTAGAAACATTCGTCCCGAATGTTCCTTCTCAAGACGGATAACGATAAAGTTTCTCTAACAAGTTGCCAACGCCACACCTGGCCATAAAATAACACACGCGCAATTACTTAACCCACGTCAACGGGGAATCACTTCTAGCATTTCAAAAACTGCCACCCTGGTCTAAAGGATACTCCCTTTGCATCTTCACTTCACAACAAAAATGATCTCCTTTATTCTGCTAACACATGTTTTCTTCTTTCCTCACTCGTCGTACTCTTCTCGAACACTTGAACTCTCTCTAGTATACGTACCATACTTCAGTCATCGCTTCAGTTCCCACAATCTCTGGAGTCACTACCTCCAAACTTGGTCATCTTACCAGCCTCAATCTCCTTTAAGGCCATTCCCGGCCTTCACGATCCGATTCTGGTCGAACATATCCACGAACTCATACGATGGTCATCTAAACTTGGGCCTGGCGCCCTCGTGACCCTACCACCTGGCGGGACCACCCAAAACTAACCCCACCTGGCGGGACCACCCAAAACAAGGTTCAGAATCTTTTCCGTCGAAAGTTCACAATTTCATCTTTAACCTAATTAGGGCTTATACAATTGTACGTACGTCCTCACATACATACTCTGGAAATACGGGGTATAACACACTCACTTTATAAAACTCAACTTTCATTTTAGAAAAACCAAAGTACTATCATATCATTAAGGATTAGGATCCAATAGACCTATGTACGTCCGTCGTACACTTACTTCATATAAATATGCCAAAATAAGAAAGTATAGTTCACATACCTTATTGGCTATACCAACACGATAAGTAGAATACGTCCCAATTAGTACTTCAACCTATAACAACAATAACACGTCTATCAACTTCATGAATACTAGTGTAAGTCATATACCACAAGATGGTTCTCTTTCCATATAAAAATTCGGGCAGCACTTCCCCTATTTATACATACATTTTCACCTTACAAATAAAGCCAATAACATCAATAACCAATAACCAATTAAGGGCACAACCAAACAGCAACAAGGGGATTTACACACCCACTTCTCATGTAAATTCAGCCTCTTAATCCATATTAAAACAATCCACAAAAACAGTCCATATTCCAACAACAACGAGGGTAGAATGTGAAGCCTTTCTTCACCTTTCTACACCCTTATTCCTTTAGGACTTACATTAGTAATTACCACATTTAAACAGGCATAATTAAGTCTTGTTGGCCGAAACTGCATGAAACTGTGGGACGTTGTTGTACCAAAGACCTTCATAACTCCTTAAGATCCAAGTCATATTTCAACACTTTTATATAAACAGTTTCAACTTTCAATAACAAGATTTCCTTCAATTAATAACATGTAATAGGTGATGATAACAACAACAATAACCAACGAATCCAATATACTAAAAACTGTCCAAAAATCGGCTAGCATGCCAAAGCTGTCTCATGCACTTCTTATTCTCCATTTCATTTAACACAAGTTCATCCCTTAACTATAACGACATGTAACTTCTAATTACTTCAAGAGGAAGAAGAAATCTTACCTTCACTTTAGCCAAAAATAGTCCACTAGTTCTCGGCCAACCACTTCTCTTTTGCACCACATCTTCACGTTACAATAACACACATGTATCCTCTAAAAGCTTGTAACCATCTTACTTTCTTGTTTTTCTTCCAACAAGTTCATCTCCAAGCTTAGGGTTTCAAGGCAATTTTCAAGCCAAAACCGTGACCACTGTTTTGTGTATTAACCTTGGCTTAGAACTTAGTTAAGATGCTTAATTTTGGAAAAGAAAGTAATTTTTTCTTCACTTGGCTAAGGGTTTCGAAAACTTGGAGGAGAAGAGAGGTTAAAGAGAGTTTGGATGAAGAAGATATTTGTGGACAAAGTCTTGCAAGACTTGTACTGTAAAGGTGTATGTAGCACAAGTGGAGGGGGACCCTTGTAGACCCACTTGTCCACTTGTCTTCTCTTCACAATAATATCTCTCACACTTAGCCAATCTTGCAATACATATATATAATTAGAGCTTTGTTACACAAGTGGGGAGGGACACGTGTCACCCTCTAATTTGCCCATAATTCTCTTCACAAAAATAATTCCATACTTAGCCCAAAATTCTTAATATTTCGATGGGCCCACAAAATTTTGAAATTTTCGGTGGACCCCACATTAACAATTCCAAGACTTCATAATATTATACTAAGTCCATAAATCCATTGGAAAGAAATTAACTACTAGTTAATAAATTTTCGTCGTCACATTTGTAGTATCCAAATTTTTCCCATATAAGAAAATGTAAATATACTTTTCTTCCAACATTCAAATCTTATTTCCTTAATTACGTTCTCAATCTATTGCTCGAATTTTGGGTGTAACATTCTTCCCCTTAGAAACATTCGTCCCGTAATGTTCATAATAAGTCTCCAGCTATACAAACTTCGGCATAGTCTCCTTTAACCAAATCTATCAACCTATACTTGTTAGTGTCAAGACCATGTCTCGACGCGTCGATCACCGCGTGCAGACTCCGCAGCTTCTGATGTTTCAAAGACCGCTGTCCTGTTTCTTGCACCGCTGTCGGCCTCAAATTCACAACACACATTTATCACTTAATCTCTTCTTTTTCTTCAAGTTCCAACAATACTCAGAAAACCCAAAGATGCCTCACATGACCACCATATAACACATAGTCTCATTCATCAATCAAAATAGTCAAATAGGGATTGGAATTACCTGTAGGCATCAGGAACAAGTGAGGATGCTTCCTCCTCATCTCATATTCTGCTTCCCCCGTCATCTATTCCCTACTATTGTTATGCCACAATACCTTGACGGAAGCCACCTCCTTAGTCCGTAAACTTCTAACCTGGCGATCAAGTATGGCTATAGAACTCTCCTAATAAGATGATTCCTCCGTCACCTGGACATCATCTACTGGGAAGACTCTAGAAGGGTCACCAATACACTTACGCAACATCGATACATGAAAACCTGGATGTACCTCTTCCAAAGCAGATGGTAGATCCAACTCATAGGCAACATTTCCTACTATACGAATAACCTGATAAGGTCCAATGTATCTCGGCTAAGCTTCCCATTCTTACCTGTCGCACCCCGAACCCCGGGCCCGTGACTGGTGCCCTACCTGGGCACCCTTCTACCTAACAACACAAGTAAACTGCGGAATTTAAATAACATTTTTTTTTAAAACCAACGTGCGTGCAAGGGCAAAGCCGACAAGGCTGCCATATAATATACATAAACAAAAGACACAACATTGTACATGAGTCCAATCTCACATATGAATACAGACCTCTAAGAGTTATACTGAATTATGACGGGACAAGGCCCCGCCGTACCCATAACTGTACAAAAGCTTGTACTGAAGGAACTATACCAAAATGATAACTCCTGAACAGATGGAGTCATCCAAAAACTCATAGCAGGGTCCTACACCTGCGGATCACCAAATCACAGACCTAAACTCGCGGATGAACGCACTTCGGCGAGGTCAAGACGGAAGAATGTACCGTATGTGAAACAAGAATATCAGAATGAAATCATAACAGTCTAACAAAACAGGAGACATGTATGATAGCCAACCTACAGTACACAATACGTAAACAGTCATATCAAGTCAGGGACGCATGCCCTCAAAGTCATTACTAAAATATAACCATGGGTCTCACGCCCATAATGTCAATCAAGGTGGTATAACGCCTTGGGGTTTACTCGTCACGACCCGAACCGGGCGTGATCGTGCCTTACCTGTGGCACCCTAGTGATACATCATCAGAGAAAATCAGCGGAAATAAAACATGATCATGTCACAATAGATTGCATAAATAAACAGGCCAACCACAACAGTTGCCATCTGTATCTATACATAAAAACCCGCACAGTTATCCTTTTTACAAACTCGCCACAACAAGCATTCTGCACTTCTAAGAAAGTGATAACAACTATGACGGACAGGCCCCGCCATACCCCGAATGTACAAGAACTCTGCACTCGTGGTAACATACCAAAAGATAAGCCTCAAGAAACGGCTTCCCAACACGAATCGTGATCCTATGAGCGAGGATCCACCACCGATGTATTTCTACTGCGGATGAACGCACTCAAGCGAGGTCAAGATAACAGTACCAAGTATGTGAAATCAGAAATATCAGAATGAAATCATAATAGCCTATATAAAGCGGGAGACATGTATGATAACCAAACTACGCTCACAACATAAAAGCAACATGTCAAGTCGTGACTCACGCCTCAAGTCATCCTCATGCCCGTGGAACTCCTTCCTCACCGCTTCAGCCTAGGTATAAATCGTGTGGAATACGTGTCCGCCATCCCGCGGACTCGGTAAAGAATCATGTAGAATCGTGTCCCGCCCATCCACGGGACTCGGTAAGAATTATGTGGAATACGTGTCCCGGCCCATCCCATGGGACTCGGTGAAGAATCAGATGAAATACGTGTCCCGGCCCATCTCATGGGACTCGGTGAAGAATCAGATGGAATACGTGTCCCGACCCATCTCATGGGACTCGGTGAAGAATCAGATGAAATACGTGTCCCAGTCCATCTCATGGGACTCGGTAGCATAGAAATACAACATTTGCACAACAAGGCTATCACCACAAGCATAGGCAAGTTACACACAACTCAAAGTTATTTTACGCCAAAGTCCAAGTTCTGACCCCAAAGTATTACGTACGTTAAATTCTTTTTAAAAGATCTATTTCTTTTATAAAGGTCACCCGATACCCGTAGTATTAAAATAGAGTGACTCACATTTTTAGGTAAACCAAAACACTTTCCTTTTCAACATCAAGTAACAACATTCTTTTCCATAAGTTCAAGTTTGCCTAATTTCAAGTACTTAAGTCTCTTATTTTAGAAAGGTTTCGTAGTTCATAGTCTTAATCACTTAAGAATATAATTCTCTTTTAAACAATTTGAGAAACATATGTCTTATATGTGAGTAGGTTATTCTTGTTAAAAATCGATCTTATTAAAACAGCCATGATCTAGGAAATGTAATATCATTTTGTCTCATCTTAGCTTCTATGCAGATGGAGGTTTCTACTGGTTTTAATAATACTTAATTAGTCAAAACATTTCCCTTTAATAAACCATTCTTTTTATCTCTCTTAAGTTGTTATACCTAACTTCCCATAAAGCTAGTATAACTCTTAAGTGTTTAAAACCAAGCATTACTCTTCTTTCAAACAGGTTTCTTAATTCTTTGGAATACTTCAAGATTCTTATTATTCAGGCTTAAGTCAAAAGACATTGCCGTACAACTACGTTCAGTTAACACACGTACGTCTACCGTACTATATATATATTCTTTAAAATATCATGCTCAAGAGGATAGGAAGAATCACATACCTCGCGACGATTATCGACTATTAGCAAAACGCTCCACGGCTATAACCCGGCTAGCCTTGTCCACCTTTTAAGTAGCACATGATACTCGCAGAACATTCAACCTATAAAGGTTATACCAGTCTATCAAAGTCTAGACTACTCTGTAGAATATTCTAAGCAGTAGGTTCTCTATTCTACGGAAAAATCGGGCAGCACTTCCCTACCCGTTAAGCTACACAAGTCTACTGTAAATACAGTCCTATGTAAGTACAGTTAAATCTTCTTCTTTAATATTCTTCTGACGTGATTTCAGTTCAATTCTTTTCTGTAATATCCTTCTATTACAGTTCAATTCTCTTCTATGAATCTTATATTCATTTCTATACTACTACAGTATGTAATTTCCAATTACAATAGAAGGTCAAGAGTATTTACCTCGGTAAGCCCAAAATTATCCAAGTTAAATGTCGATCCTGAGCAAGGTTTAGCTCCTACTCCGGGTGCTCCAACCCGCTCCAAACAACCCTTAGAAGTTCTACGAAACTTCTTCCTAATACTTCAACCAACTGTGAAGATTTTTCCTTAGGGTTTCGTTTTTGTGACTTAAGGGAATATAATAGTATTTCCGGGCTCTACGTTGTCACACCCCGAACCCCGGGCCCGTGACTGGTGCCCTACCTGGGCACCCTTCTACCTTAACAATACAAGTAAGCTGCGGAACTGAAATAACACCTCATTTTTTTTTTTTAAAACAAACGTACGTGCAAGGGCAAAGCCGACAAGGCTGCCATATATATATACATAAACAAAAGACACTACACCGTACATGAGTCCATTCCCACATATGAATACAGACCTCTAGGAGTTAAACTTAACTATGACGGGACAAGGCCCCGCCGTACCCAAAACTATTCAAAGCCTGTACTGAAGGACATATACCAAAGATAAACTCCGAAATAGAAGGAGCTTATCCAAAACCCTGAGCAGGATCCTACACCTGCCGATCACCGAATCAAGGTACCTAAACTCGCGGATTTAACGCAGCCTCAAGGAGGTCAGTACGAAGAATGTACCAAGTATGTGAACAATAAGTACTGTAATAAAATCATAGCAGTCTAAATAACACAGGAGACATGTATGATATCCAACCTACAATACATAACACATAAGCATATATCAAGTCGTGACGCAGCCCTCAAAGTCATTACTCAATATAACCATGGGTCTCACGCCCATAATATCAATCATGCCCGTGGAATCCTTCCTCACTGCCGGCAGTCCATGATGTAATAACACCAATAAGGATACATGAACACCAAGTCCCACCTGTGTCCTCAATACCTCGTGGTCCCATGCCCTAATCCCACCTCGTAAAGCATGACCATAGGGTAACACAAACAACCGGGACATATATGATAATCAAAATACAACACATTGTGCCTTACTAACAATGAGTAAACAGAGTATCCTTACAATATAAACTAGGAAGCTCATGATCAAGCAGACCATCCGCTCAAAGATCATTTAGCAATCCTATTCCTCGACTATTTCACCCGTGATAGGTCGCGTGGACCCGCGAGGTATTCTCGCATAGGTCGGACCCGCCGCACGGGACTATTTCACCCGCGATAAGCCCTTTCGGACCCGCATGAGGTATTCTCGCATAGACTATTTCACCCGCATAAGCCCTTACGACTCGCACGAGGTATTCCTCGCATAGGTCGGACCCGCCCGCATGGGACTATTTCACCCGCATAAGCCCTACGGACTGCATGAGGTATTCCTCGCATCGTGGGTAGCAAATCCACTAATTACGCAAATGCCACAAACCCGGGAATGACCCGAAACGACCGATATACCAATAGCACACAACCGCTATTTCAAAGACACATAGGCAATTCTCAATTAACAAGCCCAAGTACTTATCACGGCATACTTAGACAAATTCTCAATTTATCAAGCCAAAGTACTAATCAAGGCATACATAGAATAATTCTCTTTTAACAAGCCAAAGTACTTATCAAGGCACACTTAGACAAATCCTCAATTTATCAAGCCAAAGTACTAATCAAGGCATACTGTTATACCCCGTAGTTCCAGGGTATGTATGCGAGGACGTACGTACGAGAATACGACAGAAAGATTGGAAAGGAAGAAAGAGGCGATTTTTCCACGGAAAAGTTTCCGGTTTTTGTGAAGGAAAAGGTTCGTTTATGGGAATTGATTCTGATTTGGTATTCTGACTTCCCGGAATATTAGAGAATTATGGAATTTTATTTTCGAAAATGGTCACGCTGGCCCACGGAGAAATTTACTTTGTGGGGCCCGCTGATTTTGAGATTTTGGCCGCTGGATATTTTCTAAGACGAAATATTTTGATTTAATCGGGGCGACACGTGTCACCCCCAAGGGGCCCCCTGGGGCCGAAATATGTTTGTGCACAACACCCCGTTAGAGTCGTTTTTCGACTAAACGCTTTCACGCCTTTCGTAGGGAATTTCCGCTATGTCATTTAGTATTTTTGCGGATTTTTCCGAGAGATCGAACATTTTGGACCAACGAGGGCGCACTTGGCACCCTCTCATCAGTGGGCAAAGTGCGCATACGGACGATCGGGAAGGCAAGTGAGATATTTTTGGTAGATATTTCAGGTGCAAGTCGCTAGGTACACACGGGTGAATCTTGCCCTACACTTGCCTAACACTTGGTGTAATCTCGCCATTGGTTGGCTTTCACTTGACCTATAAATACCCTCCTTGGAAGACTAATTCATTCACAAATTGCCTAAGTCTTGAAAGCTTCTTCCTTCCCTTAGCGTGGTGTCTTGCCGAGAGCCCTCCCTCCCCTCGCCGGAGTCCCCTCCTTTGAGGTGCAGCCGTGGGTACCCCCTAGCCTAGTTGCTTTATAATACCCCTCAGGTATAGAAATACTCTCCAAGTATTGTTATAATGCCCAAATTACCTTAGCCTTATACCTTGTTGTATTCTAAGGTTATACCTTTACGAAAAGCCCGTAAATACTATTATACTTCCCACAATACAAAACCAAACCCTAGGAAAATCTCCATAGTCCGTTGAGTATTGTGTGAAGTTGGTTAGAACTTCTAAGGGTGGTTTAGAGCGGGTTGGAGCGCTGAGTCGAGCTAAACGATTGCCCAGATCGACTTTATACTTGGATAATTATGGGCTTATCGAGGTAATTATCTTGTCCCCTATTGTAATTGGATATTACATGTCAGGAGTATATAGTTGAAGTATACTATATATAGTATCGAATCAGAATTACATAGGATCAGACATAAAGAGACTTGTGTAGTAGTACCGTGGAGTAGAATTGTACTGTTAGGTTAGATGATAACCCCCGGTTGGCTTCGTAGCCTCGATAGAGGAGGAGATTTACGCTGCATGGGGAAGTGCCAATTTTCTCGTAGAAGTTCTACGATGAGACCTAAATGTTAATAAGCGCCTTGTGGCCTTATAGGTGGATGTATCACGGTGGCGCGATCTACGTGGCTTAGGGGTAGCCGACGCCGAAGTACTTGAGCGCTTTTGCTATGAGTCGATACTCGCCGCGAGGTATGTGAACCTCTTCCTATCTCTCTAGCATGATATGTAAACTATGTAGTACGGTGACGCATACGTGCTAAATGTGTTTGAGTGGTTTAAAACATAAAGTGTTATAACGCTTTACGGAAGTTGGTTATAACACTTTATGTTAGTAAGAAAATACATGTGGTTTTTAAAAGGTAATCGATTTGAACTATAAGCGGCTTGTTATATGATAAAAAGAACTTGAAGTATTTTCAAAAGATTTTGAATCATTTTGAAAGGAGAAGTAATACTTGGTGTTTGAAAACTTAAGAGTTATACTAGCTTTATGGGAAGTTAGGTATAACGGCTTAAGAATGCTTTACCGATTTCGAAATCGAATGTGTATCGACAAACCATCGCATGCGTTAATAAAAGGAAATGTTTTGAATAATTAAGTATTATGAAAACCAAGAGAAACTTCCATCCGCATAGAAGCTAAGATGAGACAAAATGATATTTCCTAGATCATGGTCATGAATAAGATTGTTATAAACAAGAATATCCTACTCACACATAAGGCTTATGTTTCTCAGATTGTTTAA
This sequence comes from Przewalskia tangutica, assembly GCA_029844215.1. NCBI lineage: Eukaryota > Viridiplantae > Streptophyta > Magnoliopsida > Solanales > Solanaceae > Przewalskia > Przewalskia tangutica. Next base: position 30,323,620 of record CM056728.1, on the reverse strand, counting down.
AAGAGAATTATATTCTTAAATGAATAAGACTATGAACTACTTAACCTTTCTAAAATAAGAAACGTGAACATTTGAAATTAGGCAACTTGGACGCTTGGAAAATAATGTTGTTACTTGATTTTACAAAGGTAAGAGTTTTGGGTTTCTTAAAAGGATACCACTCTATTTTATACTACGTATTGTGTGACTTATGTGAAAGAAACAGATCTTTTTTAAGATTTTAATGTGTGAAGTACTTGGGGATAGATACCGAACTTGTTAGTAGAAAGTACCTTGTGTGAATAACTTGATTGTATTGGTTTGTGATAACCTTGTAATACTTTCTTGTTGCTTTGATAAGTAAACGTGTTAGGATGCTACGTGTTAGTATCTTGTGATGTTTGTGTAAAGGGGTTTCCTCGATTGTGCTTATTAACTATCGTTATGATAGTATGGTGGCATTCATCTCGAGATGATTCCGGGTTAAGCCGTCTCCGACGCGGGTAGACTCAGCGTCGATGGACCTATGATTCGAGAATACCTCACGCAGTCCCGGGCCTACGCGAGCTACGAGTTCCGTGTTAGTGTCGCCCTTATGGGCATGCGTCCATGCGCTACGCGGATCGCGAAGTCGTGACGATGCCGGAGTAGCTACCCTCGACGCGGAATACCTCACGGGCCGATGAGATTGGCCTACGCGAGTCGCGGAAGTTCCGTGACTAGACGCCGCGCATTAGGTATCGCGCAAGTGGCCACTTTGATCATGTGACGGCCTAGACAGATCTTATGATACGCTTATGACCTTGTTGGTACCGCTGGTGTTAGTAGTCGGCTATGCCTTCGCATTTACCCCGCATGCTTTATTAGGACACAGTGGGACCCGTGTTCATGTGTATTCCTTGGTGCTTGTATATCATAAATCGCAGCTGGCGAAGGTATTCCACGCACGATTGATGTTGTGGGCGTGAGACCCATTGTTAAATTGAGTGATGACTTGAGGCGTGAGTCCCCGACTTGACATGATCGCTTATTTATGGTGAATCGTAGTTTGGTTATCATACATGTCTCCCGCTTTGTATAGACTACTATGATTTCATTTACGATTTATTTTTAGTTTCACATACTGCACTACAGATCGACCTCCTTCGGGCCGCGTTCATGCCGCAGTCGAGGTACATCGCCGTTGATCCTAGCTCTCGTGGTCAGCCAGCGTTTGGGAAGCTCCGCTTTCCGAGGCTTATCACGTATAGTCCCCGTCAGTAAGTGTTTACATTCGTGGTTTGGCGGGGCCCCGTCCCGCCATCAGGTCGTATCATTCTGCAGGTCCAGTAATCGCTGTGGGCGGTTGGTAAAAAGGATTGCCGCTCATTTGTAAAAGAGTTGATGGTTATATATACGCCAAAGGCAAGTTTTCACAGATTATTGTTTTATATATTTCGTTATCTCATGTCAGGTTTTATGTTCCACGACACTGACAGGTCACTAGGGTGCCCGGTAGGCACTACACGCCCGCCCGGTTCGTGACAAAAGTGGTATCGAGCGCTTAATCCTGAAAGTGTCTACGCACCATATCCGAGAGTCTTGATTATTGTGTTGTGCACCACACCAATAGTCGTGAGGCTATAGGATATTTAGGATTGGTTTCTATTCTTCTCACTCGAGATCGTGCCTTAGAGTCGTGTTGTAAGTCGACCCTCCGACGAAATTCTTTCCTTATCGCTATGCCTCCGCAGGGCAACCCGCCCAGAGGGCAAGGCACGGCAGAGTCGCGAGTAGAGTTCAGAGGTGGCGAGGCACAGCCCAATCATTACCTAGGTAGTGCTTCATTCGGGAAGTTTTGCGACGTCACTAGCCCCAGCAGAGTTTAGCACGGCGGCAGCAGTGCCTACAATGACCATAATATTTGAACCTTCAGTTCCACGACCGGGAACAGAGAATATAGATTGCCAAGAGACAACCCTGTTACTAGCTATAGATTTGGCTACCAGAGAGTATACCGATGTACCGCGAGTCTGGAGGACTATCTAAAATAGGGTTGTGCAAGAGTAATTCTTCAGTTAGGCTTCGAGCATGGCTCTGCACGGCTTATGCGCAGCAGCCGAGAAACGTAGAGATCGACGGGTTAACGGCGACAATGTAAGAGGCCAGAGCAGAAGGTCCTTTGGTAACTTTCAAGGTGAGTATACCTTAAGTGCTATGTTCGATAGCAAGGTGTTAGTTGTGATTAGAATCACTGGGTTAACCGAGTAAGATTTTGTGGATAGTGACGGTGTGAGCCTTTGAGTGTTATACGTAAAGACCTTAGAGGTAAGGCCATCTCGAGAAAGGTGTAGTGTTATGTTTGACCCTTATAGGAGTGCATAGTGCACGTGAGCTATGTTCGTGGGATAAGTCCCTGAGTAGCGTGATTTGAAAGAAGGTAGTCGAGCTAGGAAGACCGCTAGGTTTTCGTAATATGATTTGTGAAATTATTTCCTTCGGGAGCTAGTGTTTTGCGCAACGCCTCGGGTTGAGGCCATTTGCGTCAACCCGCGGCGGTATGCGTGGGGTCATGTGGTGGTCCCGCCTGGTAGGGTCATGCGAGGTGTTAGGCCCATGTTTAGTTAGCCAATGCAAGTTCGTGGACGCGTCGACCGGTGGTCGGGCCGATGGGGCAATTTATCGTGTTCTTCGGTCGTGGTCGCTCTCGGCAGTTGTTGTTATCTAAAAAGGTTGTGAGGTTGCACGGTGCCTACCTTCACCTTATGACGACAAAGGAGCCTGTGGTACTACCGCTTTCTTTCTCGAGTTTGTACAGCAGGCTAGAACTCGTAAGTCTCAGACCGCATTCGCCTCGGCCGTTGTTTTGATTTCGCGTAGTGAGGATCGTTGTTCTCGGGGGAGTGTTTAAGCTACCATTTCGTTGTTCGGATGTCGCCTTGTGACGCCTCAGAAAGGCGAAATGCAAGTCACGGCCGATTGGTCTGATGTTGGCGTGGTTCAGATAGTCGTTCAGCTTGTTCCAGCAGATCGTGGATAGTGAGAAGCTTGTCTAGAAGAAGTTCGCACCGGAGGAATCGTGGCGATAATCTACGACGACGCCTTAGAGTTCAGTCGACGGTCGGTCTTCTTGAAAGTACCACCCCTTAGGGTGTGACGAGTTTTGGAAACAAAGGAACTTAGCCCGAGTTACTTGGGCCTTCGCGAGTTCATGTGAAGAATAGGCCGTTGCCTATATGTTAGCATTTGCCGTCCGACTTAGGAGGAAGGACGCCGGCCTTTTCGTATTGTTATGTTCGAAAGTATCGAAGATCCATCCGAATGTTCCCGCTAATGATGACCACGTTAGAGATAGTAACCCGAAGTTTTGGATACTAAAGCGATCGTAAATGTGATAAGAATCCGAGTGTACGGCATTTCAGCTGATCGCATGACGGCAGATCATTTGTTGGGTCGCTTGAGCAAGGCTCGCGACAAAAGTAGTATTATTTGTGGTGATGTTAGAGGTGTTTCCTCGTGGACTTGGATGTAAGTATTTTACGAGGTATTTCGCGCCACCGCAGGATTGTTTCGTAAGTATAGTAGTGAAGACTATATCGCCACGTGTTCGCTTGAGATTTAGAAGGAACATTCGGACGAATGTTTCTAAGGGGAAGAATGTTATACCCCGTAGTTCCTGGTATGTATGCGAGGACGACGCATTTGAGAATACGACGTAAAGATCGGAAAGGAAGAAAGAGGCGATTTTTCCACTAAAAGTTTCCTTTTGTGAAGGAAAAGGTTCGCTTATGGGAATTGGATTCCCAGATTTGGTATTCGGACTTCGAATATTAGAGAATTATGGAATTTTATTTTCAAAATGGTCACGTGGGCCCACTGAGAAATTTACGCTTGTGGGGCCCGCTGATTTTGAGATTTTGGCCGCTGGATATTTTCTAAGACGAAATATTTTGATTTAATCGGGCGACACGTGTCACCCCCACGTGGCACCTTTGGCCGAAATATGTTTGTGCACAACACCCTGCTAGAGTCGTTTTCGACTAAACGCTTTCAGCCTTTCGTAGGGAATTTCCGCTATGTCATTTAGTATTTTATGATTTTTCCGAGAGATCGAACATTTTGGACCAACGAGAGGCGACTTGGCACCTCTCATCAGCGGGCAAAGTGCGCATACGGACGATTGGGAAGGCAAGTGGGAGATATTTTTGGTAGATATTTTGCAGGCAAGTGGCTAGGTACACATGGGTGAATCTGGCCCTACACTTGCCTAACACTTGGTGTAATCTTGGCCATTGGTTGGCTTTCACTGACCTATAAATACCCCTCCCTTGGAAGACTAATTCATTCACAAATTGCCTAAGTCTTGAAAGCTTCTTCCTTCCCCTTAGCGTGGTGTCTCGCCGAGCCCTCCTCCCCTCGCCGAGAGTCCCCTCCTCGAGGTGCTAGCTGGGTACCCCTAGCCTAGTTGCTGTATAATACCCCTTTGTGGTATAGAAATACTCTCCAAGTATTGTTATAATGCCCAAATTACCTTAGCCTTATACCTTGTCAGATTCTAAGGTTATACCTTTACGAAAGCCCGTAAATACTATTATACTTCCGTCACCACAAAACCAAACCCTAGGAAAATCTCCATAGTCCGTTTGAGTATTGTGTGTTTGGTTAGAACTTCTAAGGGTGGTTTAGAGCGGGTTGAGCGCCTGAGTCGAGCTAAACGATTGCCCAGATCGACTTTATACTTGGATAATTATGGGCTTATCGAGGTAATTATCTTGTCCCCTATTGTAATGGATATTACATGTCAGGAGTATATAGTTGAAGTATACTATATATAGTAATCAATCAGAATTACATAGACCAGACATACGAGACTTGTGTAGTAGTACCGTGGAGTAGAATCACTGCTAGTGGTTAGATGATAACCCCTCGTTGGCTTCGCGGCCTCGATAGAGAGAGATTTACGCTGCGTGGGGAAGTGTCGAATTTTCTGTAGAAGTTCTACGATGAGACCTAAATGTTAATAAGCGCTGTGGCCTTATAGGTGGACGTACTACGCTGGCGCGATCTACGTGGCTTAAGGGTAGCCGACGTTTGGAAGCATTGAGCGCTTTTGCTATGAGTCGATACTGCCGCGAGGTATGTGAACCTCTTCCTATCTCTCTGGCATGATATGTGTAAACTATGTAGTACGGTAGACGCATACGTGCTAAATGTGTTTGAGTGGTTTAAAACATAAAGTGTTATAACGCTTTACGGAAGTTGGTTATAACAAATTTATGTTAGTAAGAAAATACATGTGGTTTTTAAAAGGTAATCGATTTGAACTATAATCGCTTGTTATATGATAAAAAGAACTTGAAGTATTTTCAAAAGATTTTTGAATCATTTTGAAAGGAGAAGTAATACTTGGTGTTTGAAAACTTAAGAGTTATACTAGCTTTATGGGAAGTTAGGTATAACGGCTTAAGAATGCTTTATCGATTTCGAAATCGTAATGTGTATCGACAAACCATCGCAGCTAATAAAAGGAAATGTTTTGAATAATTAAGTATTATGAAAACCAAGAGAAACTTCCATCCGCATGTAAGCTAAGATGACAAAATGATATTTCCTAGATCATGGTCATGTAATAAGATTGTTATAAACAAGAATATCCTACTCACACATAAGGCTTATGTTTCTCGATTGTTTAAAAGAGAATTATATTCTTAAATGAATAAGACTATGAACTACTTTAACCTTTCTAAAATAAGAAACGTGAACATTTGAAATTAGGCAAACTTGGACGCTTGGAAAATAATGTTGTTACTTGATTTTACAAAGGTAAGAGTTTTGGGTTTCTTAAAAGGACAATCACTCTATTTTATACTACGTATCAGGTGACTTATGTGAAAGAAACAGATCTTTTTAAGATTTTAATGTGTGAAGTACTTTGGGGATAGATACCGAACTTGTTAGTAAAGTACCTCGTGAATAACTTGATTGTATTGGTTTGTGATAACCTTGTAATACTTTCTTGTTGCTTTGATAAGTAAACGTGTTAGGATGCTACGTGTGTTAGTATCTTGTGATGTTTGTGTAAAGGGTTTCCTTGATTGTGCTTATTAACTATCGGTCGTTATGATAGTATGGTGGCATTCATCTCGAGATGATTCCGGTTAAGTCGCCCTCCGACGCGGGTAGACTCAGCGGGTCGATGGACCTATGATTCGAGAATACCTCATGCAGTCCCGGGCCTGCGCGGAGCTACGAGTTCCGTGTTAGCGACGCCTTTACGGGCATGCGTCCATGTGGCCACGCGATCGCGCCCGTGACGACGCCGGGAGTAGCTACCGATGCGGGAATACCTACGCGGCCGATGAGATTGGCCTACGCGAGTCGCGGAAGTTCCGTGACTAGACGCGCACATTAGGTACCGCGGGCAAGTGGCCGCTTTGATCATGTGACGCCTAGACAGATCTTATGATACGCTTATGACCTTGTTGGCATCGCTGGTGTTAGTAGTCGGCTATGCCTTCGCATTTCACCGCATAGCTTTATTAGACACGCGGACCCGTGTTCATGTGTATTCCTCGTGCTTGTATATCATAAACCGCCATGGCGAAGGTATTCCACGCACGATTGATGTTGTGGCGTGAGACCCATTGTTAAATTGAGTGATGACTTGAGGCGAGTCCTCGACTTGACATGATCGCTTATTTATGGTGAATCAGAGTTTGGTTATCATACATGTCTCCTGCTTTGTATAGACTACTATGATTTCATTTACAGTATTTATTTTTAGTTTCACATACTCTGCACTGCAGTATCGACTCTCCTGGGCCGCTCATGCCGCAGTTGAGGTACATCAGTCGTTGATCCTAGCTCGTGGTCACGTCAATATTGGGAAGCTCCGTTTCTCCGAGGCTTATCGGTGGTATAGTCCCCTCGTCAGTAAGTGTTTACATTCGTGGTTTGGGCCCTGTCCCGCCATTGTGGTCGTATCATTCTTAGAGGTCTGTAGTACTGTTGTGGGCAGGGTTGGTAAAAAGGATTAAGCTGTTCATTTGTAAAAGAGTTGATGGTTATATATATGCCGAAAGGCAAGTTTTCACAGATTATTGTTTTATATATTTCTGTTATCTCATGTTGTGGTTTTATGTTCCGCTGATTACTCTGATGTTGTGTCACTAGGGTGCCCGGGGTAAGGCACCAGTCACGGGCCCGGGTTCGGGTCGTGACACATACATAGAATAATTCTCTTTTAACAAGCCAAAGTACTTATCAAGGCACACTTAGAATAATTCTCTTTTAACAAGCCAAAGTACTAATCAAGGCATACATAGAATAATTCTCTTTTAACAAGCCAAAGTACTTATCAAGGCACACTTAGACAAATCCTCAATGTATCAAGCCAAAGTACTAATCAAGGCATACATAGAATAATTCTCTTTTAACAAGCCAAAGTACTTATCAAGGCACACTTAGAATAATTCTCTTTTAACAAGCCAAGGTACTTATCAAGGCATACATAGAATAATTCTCTTTTAACAAGCCAAAGTACTTATCAAGGCACACTTAGAATAATTTTCTTTTAACAAGCCAAAGTACTAATCAAGGCATACATAGAATAATTCTCTTTTAACAAGCCAAAGTACTTATCAAGGCACACTTAGACAAATCCTCAATGTATCAAGCCAAAGTACTAATCAAGGCATACATAGAATAATTCTCTTTAACAAGCCAAAGTACTTATCAAGGCACACTTAGAATAATTCTCTTTAACAAGCCAAGGTACTTATCAAGGCATACATAGAATAATTCTTTAACAAGCCAAAGTACTACGTACATTCCTTTATAAAAGACTCCTTTCTATGTAAAGCCCCAAGATACTAACACCCGTAGTATCAAGGCGTGTCTATTTTTCAAAGTAAGTTACTACACTTTTAGAAAACTCATTTCAAAGCTTGAAATCAAGTAACTCCAAATTTTCACAATCTAGGCAACTTATGCCGATTTAATCAAAATAGACAACTTTCTAAACCTTCCATAAAGCCGTTATAACCAACTTCCCATAAAGCCGTTATAACCCTTTATGGTTTTAGACGTATCCATTCCTTCAATAACCAAGAGACTTATACTATTAAAACCAAGTATCACATACTTACAAATCAAGTTCTTAACTTTCAAAATACTTCAAGTCTCTTAATAGTTAGAAAACAAGTTTTCTTCTACTTTTTAAACCTCAAGTAACTTCACCCTTAACGCAAGTTACTTCTCTTAAATCATGTCATTTCTCCTCTTTTAAATCAAATAAGTAAATCACTCCTTTGACTCCCCTAAAGTCACTATAATGACCTTTAGGTTTTAGAACTAAGGCACTAGCCAAAAGATTTGGAAACCACTTCCTTTTCAAGTCTCTATGTACTTTAAGAAAAATACCTTCACTTTTAAGAATCCAAACTTCCCTAAGGAAATGGATTATACTACTTATAATTTAAACATCAAAGTACACTCAAGGAAGTACATAGAACAAGTTCTATTTTAGGCAATCCAAATACAAGCAAGGAATGGATCATTCAAGGAGTAGAACTTACTTTCTTTATTCTAAGGAATCATGCTAGAAGAGAGATAGTTCACATACCTTTCTACTAATATCCACAAGCTGCCGAATACGCACGTAGGTTGTCAACCTATAATGGTCACAACAAGACTATCATCTTCTAGTCTATACGTATAATAATTCTAAGTATACTGTATCTAATTCTAAGTAAAATCGTGCAGAACCTACTTTGTTTCTACTTACTTTGCCACTTTTTTCAAGGCCGAATACAATAAACAACAAGCCACATTTAAGGCTCCAAACAACAACCAAACAAAGGGGATTACACGCCTTACAATACGTAAAATTCCGCCCACAATTCATAATGAAATAGTGAATATGCCAAAAGCCATTCTCGGCCAACCTCTAGAACAACACTAAGTCTTTTTCAATCCTTCTTACAATTCCAAGTTCTAAGGTCTAACATGTTATATAGTCTAAACAACTTCAACAACTACAATTTCCTTCTTTATACAACATGCGACGCTTAGACTAATAATCGACTAGAATTGAAATCTTAAAGCTAAACATGCTAGTTTTCGGATTAGGGTTCCAATAGCCCATAAACATATCAAACTTCATACTATATAACACATGCTTGCTAAGATCCATAGCTACAACAATAAGTAAGTCTTAACTACTAAAATGACAAAATTTATACCTTTCCAAGCCCTTAAAATTTCCAAGATTCAAAGTCGCGCTAGCAATTCTTAGCTCCTTTCCTTAGGTTCCAATCCGCCCAAGCACTCCTGAGGCCTATGAAGAACCCATCTTCAAGTTCCAACTTCAAAGTTGAAGAACTCCTTCTGGTTTCGCGCCATGACTAACGTGAAAATGCATTTTTCCAAATCTTTCTATTGAGATATCCTTACAATACCCTAAGGGACATTGGGTTAAATTCTCAGGCTAATGGATCAAAACTACAAATCTTTCATGTGAGAGCTTAGCCAAACCCGAGAGGTCTCTCCTCTTGGCACTAAGTGTTCTAATTTTTCTAAGTGTAAAAATGCCAAGTCTTGCTACTAGTTAGTATATAACACAAATTGGAGGGCTTAGACTTAAACAAATGTGAGGCTTGGATTAAAATCACACGGATCGCTTCTGGCAAGTTGACTAGTCAATTATGTCAAGCTTTCAAGACTTATCTTCCAAGAGGTTCAATGACCAAAATACCTCCTCTAATTCGACCAAGACCACTTACGGGTGCCACGTGTCGCCTCTCATTCGTCCATAAAATTCAGAATTACGTGAGCCTCATTAAAATTCCGCAGGGCCTCCCACGTGACCAAATCCGTAAAATAAATTTCCATAATATTAATAAGTTCCTTACTCTTCAAATATCGATTTTGAGAATCCATTTCAATAACGAACATTTTTCCTTTCCGACGTCCGGAAGATTTTCCGTCGGAAGAACAATTCTTCCTTTCGTACTAATGTCCAAGTCTTGTGTTCCTCACGTACCTTCACTTACACATGTGTTATACCCCGTAGTTGCAGGGTATGTATGTGAGGACGACGCATTTAGAGCACGCAAAGAATTTTGAAAAGAAGGAAAGATGTGAGTTTTCACTTTAAAAGTTTCCTGTTATTTGTGAAGAAAAAGGTTCGTTAACGGGAATTGGATTCCCAGATTTGGTATTTGGACTTCATAGATTATATTAGAATTTTGAGATTTTATTTTCTAAATGGTCACGCTGGGCCCACGGAGAAATTTACTGATTTGGGCCCACTTTGTTTTCTAGATTTTGGCCATCAGGATATTTTTCTAAGACGTTTTTGAGGGCCAATAGGAGGGTGACACGTGTCACCCCGCCTAGTGGCTTGGCCGAATGACATTTGTGCACAACACCTTGCCAGAGTCGCTTTTGACGAAATGTTTTACATAACTTCAGGGAAAATTCCGCTATGTCTTTTCTTATTTTTATGGATTTTTCCGAGAGACGAAACATTTTGGACCAACGAGGGTGACATGTGTCACCTCACAACGAGGCAGTGGGCGCACTTGGCCGATCGGCGGGCAAGTCAGGTAGATATTTGTGTAGATATTTGAGGGTTTTAAGGAGTAGGTCTAGGTGCACTTGGCTTGATCTTGGCCTTACACTTGCCTTGCACATGGCTTGATCTTGGCCATTGGTTGGCTTTTGGTTTTGCTATAAATACCCTCTCGCTCAAGACTTCATTCATCCAAATATGTTCCAAGTCTTGCTATCCTTCCTCTCCTCTGTTTGACTCTCGCCCAAGAGCCCTCCCTAGTAAAGGCCCTTGGCCGAGAAACCCTCCCCTTTGAGGTGCTAGCTGGGTACCCCCAGCCTAGTTATTTTCGTATAATACCCTTTTTGTGGTATAGAAATACTCTCCTAGTATTGTTATAATGCCCAAAATACCTTAGCCTTTACCTAGTAGTATTTCAAAAGTTACCTCTATACAGAGCCCTAAATACTACCTTTTGTCCTTTAGTCTCAAACCGAAACCCTAAGGAAATCTTCATAGTTGGTCAAGTATTTGAGTAGAAGTTGGTTAGAACTTCTAAGGGTTGTTTGGAGTGGTTTGGAGCGCACTGAGCGAGCTAAACCTTGCTCAGATCGACATTATAACTTGGATAATTATGGGCTTATCGAGGTAATTATCTTGTCCTCTATTGTAATTGGAAATTACATGTTTGTTAGAATATATAGTTGAAGTATACTATATATGGAACTATACTTAGTATTCGCAATGTCTTTTGACTTAAGCTCAAGAATAAAGAATCGAATCGAATCAGATTTACATAGGATTGCAGAGCACTTGTAGTAGACATCGAAGTTGAATTGTACACGCCCGTTAGACGTGTAAACCCCGGTTGGCTTCGTAGCCGCCTCGATAGAGAGGAGATTTACGCTGGCATAAAAGTGAGGTCCGCTGATTTTCGTAGAAGATAGAAACTTGTGTTTTGGGGTTAATAGACGTTTGTGACCTTTATAGGTGAAAGTACTAAGAGTAGCGTATTCTACTCGAGGAGTGGAAAGGGCTAGCAAGGTTGTAGTACTGGAGCATTTTGCTTATTGTCGATAAATCGTCGCGAGGTATGTGAACTTCTTCCTATCTTTTCTAGCATGATTGTTGTGAACTATGTAGTACGTAGACGTACGTGCTAAGTGATTTGGTTGGTTTAAAACATAGGGTGTTATAATAGCTTTATGGGAAGTTAGTTATAACGACCTTATGTAGTGAAAATGGTTTATCATGTTAGAAGTTAAGAGACTTGATCTTATAAGATAAGAGACTTAACTTATTTGTTTTAATGTGGATGTTTGTGTGAAACCTCATTCGTGAGTAATGAGTACGTGGTTTTAAAGGGATAATGTTTTACTGATTTCGAAATCGAATGTATCGGCAGCACTATCGCAGTTAATAAAGGAAAATGTATTGAATAATGATGTGTTGTATTAAAACCAAGAGAAACCTCCATCCGCATAGAAGCTAAGATGAGACAAAATGATATTACATTTTCTAGATCATGATCACAGTAATAAGATCGTTATAAACAAGAATAAACTACTCACATATATGACATATGTTACTCAATTGTTTTAAAAGAGATTAAGACTATGAGTTATGAAACCTTTCTAAAATAAGTGACTTGAGCATTTGAAACGGCTTGAGTAATCAAACTAGGCAAACCGAACTTAGGAAAAGAATGTTGTTACTTGATTTTGAAAAGGAATGTGGGTTGGTCATTCTAATACTACGGGTATAGGGTGACTTTTATAAAAGTAATGGATCTCTTTAAAAGAACTTAACGATGTAGTACTGGGGTTAAAACCCGACTTTGGCATAAAATGAAAGTACTTTGAGTCAGGTGAAACTTGCCTATGCTTGTTGTTGTGAAACTTGCCTATGCTTGTTGTTGTGAAACTTGCCTATGCTTGTGATGATAGCCTTTGTTGTGCAAGTGTGGTATTTCACGTTACCGCTCTCTCGATAGAGGACTGGCCGACTTGTTGAGAACTTACTTGGACGCGGCCGCGGTGATGGAGAATTCCACCGTATGTTTCCATTTTGATTATCGCTTTGTTGTTGATGTCACATGGACATGTCTACACCGACGCAGATTCGGCATGAGGCCACGCGCAGGTTGATTACCCGATATATTGTTATTGTGGTTACATGGACATGTCTACACCGAGGTAGAATTCGGGGCATGTGGCTACGCGCAGGTTGATCACCCAAAGATATTATTGTTGATGTCATACGGACGGTCTACACCGAGGTAGAATTCCGGCACGCGCCATGGGCATGGTATTATTGTTGCATCATGGACATGTCTACACCGATGCGTAATTCCGGCACGCGCATGACGCGAACATGATTGATGTGTGGCGTGAGACCCATAGTTATATTTGAGTGATGACTGAGGCGTGAGTCCTCGATCGACATGATCGCTTATGTTGTGAATCGTAGTTTGGTTATCATACATGTCTCCCGCTTTATATAGACTAGTATGATTTCATTTCGATTTTTACGCCACATACTTGGTACTGCAGATCGACCTCCTTCGGGCCGCGTTCATGCCGCAGTAGAGGTACATCGGCCGTGGATCCTCGCCTCGTGATCTCGGGCCAGCGTTTGGGAAGCTCCGCTTTCTCCGAGGCTTATCTTTTGGCATGTGTTCTCGAGTTGTAGGTTCTGTACATCTGTGGTATGGCGGGCCCCGTCCCGTCATAGTTGTTGTAAATCTTAGAGGTCAGTAGTACCGTTGTGGCGTGGTTGTAAAAGGATTAAACTGCTCGCTTTGAAAGAGTTGTATTTATTTATGTTATCGGAAGGTAACCATTGGGTTGGCCTGTTTTATGTTCATATATCTTGTTTCTTGTGTAAAGTTTTATTTCCGCTGGTTTTCTCTGATGATTGTATCACTAGGGTGCCCGGGATAAGGCACCAAAGAACGCCCCGAACGGTCGTTACAAAAGTGGTATCGAGCGCTTAATCCTCTGAAAGTGTCTACGCATCGCGGTTCAGTAGAGTCTTGATTATCGGTGTCAGGCACCACATCTATAATCGGAGGCTATAGGACATTTAGGATTGGTTTCCATTCTTCTCATTCCGAGATCGTGCCTTAGAGTCGTGTTGTAAGTTGGACCCTCCGACGATCTCGCTTTTACCGCTATGCCTCCGCCAAAGGCAACCAGAGCCCGAGGCAAGGCAGCCGAGGTGCCGCTAGTGAGATACAGAGAGTACGAGGCGCAGTCCCGACAAGACTGAGGTCAGGCCAGACGGCGGGTTTTGGACGCCGCCCAAAGAGAGTTTAGGCCGCAGCAGCGGGCTGCCGAGACCACAAGACTCGAGCCTCCACCCCACACCGGGGCGTAGGAGACGGGTTACGCGAGATGGCTCGCTTGCCGCCGGTCGTGGCCGATATGGCGATAGGCCGATGCAAAGCCTGGCTCCAAAGAAGACCGTGGTGCACCCGAGAGCAGATAGTTTGAGGCTACGGGACTTTCTGAGTTGTAGCCCGCCAGAGTTTTATGGGTCGAGGCCTGAGGATGATCCGCAGGAGTTCATTCGGCAGTTACAGCGGATCATGCGGGTGATCAAGGCTTCAGAGACCGAGTCTGTGACCTTTGGTTCGTGACGGCCGCGTGATACCGCAATGATTGGTTTGATTCATGGAGCTTTCCCGGAGAGCATGCACCTCCAGCAGATGGGATGAGTTTTCGGGCTTTCTCACTCACTTCTTGCCTCCGCATTTGCGAGGGCACGCCGGCAGATTTTTGATGCTTAGACAGAGCGCGCATTCGGGAGTACAATGTGGAGTTCGACTCATCGCCCAGACGCCCCAAATATTGTAGCTAGTATGGAGGATCGAGTGCACCGATATGTTACGTGGCTCGATGATTACATGTCGAGGCATGTTCAGAGTAGCTCTTCACCGGCATGGACATTGCCCGCACGCAGCTCATGCGACCGACGCGAGGCACGAGAGGTCGACGGAATGACCAAGATCGCAGAAGAGGCCGAACAACAGGTCCTTTGGTGACTTTCGAGGCGGACCGCCAAAGATACTAGTTTTGTACCTCCGCCAAGCAGAGTGGTCCTCCACAACCTTCAGAGTATTCGGAGCGGTCAGGCTCCAGGTTGTGTTTCGAGGAAGTAAGGGTGTTGGCGGATGCGGTCACCCCTACCTCGGTGTGGTCGATGTGGTAGACCGCATTTCGGGAGTGTCGTGGTGCCAGGAGCTTGTTATTTTTGGCCAGCGGGGCCATTTTGCGAGGAACTGTCCACCAAGGGTAGCACGGATGTTACGACTCACCACCGGATCGCTGGTGGTTCATCGCTTCTATAGCATGCCTGCAGGCGTGCCTATGATTAGAGTGAGCGGTAGCTTCGTATATCCTTAACCTCTAGAGTTTTGGTATGCTTGTTATGATGGTCTCATTATTATGTGCTATGTACGAATAGCGTTGTGTTAATTGTGAGTTAGAAAACATGCTTAGTTGGGAGGATACGATGGCATGGTAAGTGTGAACCTTAGACTATGTCACGATCGAGACCTTGGGGTAAGGTCGTCTTGAGTTAAAGATTTATTTTTGACCCTTATCAGAGTAGTAGTATACGTGGGATTTATTTGTGTGATAAGTCCGTGGGTAGTGTGAGATGGAAGTGGTAGCTTTCATGATGTGAATTAGTAAGATTGTTCCGGATCGGGGAACAAGAGTTTGGCGCGGTTGGGGGTCGGGTTGAGGACCATTTGCGGGTCAACCCGTAACCCGGTTTGGGGTGGGGTCAGTTCTGGGTGGTCCCGCCAGGTGGTAGGGTCACGAGGATGCTAGGCCCAAGTTTGTGTGACCAACGTATGAGTTCGTGGACGCGTTCGACCAGAAGCGGTTCGTAAAGGCCGGGAATGGCCTTAAGGAAGTTTGAGGTTAGTAAGATGACCAAGTTTGGAGGTAGTGACTCCAGAGATTTTCGGGAACGGAAGTAATGACTGAAGTATGGTACGTACTGGGAGAGTTCAAGTGTTCGAGAAGGGCACGACGAGTAAGGAAAGAAGAGGACGTGTGTTATTTCGTGGCCAAGCTGTGGCGTTGGCAACTTGTTAGAGGAACTTCATCGTTATCCGTCTTGAGAAGGAACATTCGGGACGAATGTTTCTAAGGAGGGGAGAATGTTATACCCCGTAGTTGCAGGGTATTTTTTTGAGGACGTACGTACGAGAGTACGGCAGAAATTTTGAAAAGAAGGAAAGATGTGAGTTTTCGACGGAAAAGTTTCCGGTTATTTGTGAAGAAAAAGGTTCGTTAATGGGAATTGGATTCCCAGATTTGGTATTTGGACTTCATAGATTATATTAGAATTTTGAGATTTTATTTTCGGAAATGGTCACGTGGGCCCACTGAGAAATTTACGGTTTTGTGGGCCCACTTTGTTTTGAGATTTTGACCATTGTGGATATTTTTCTAAGACGTTTTTGAGGGCCATAGGAGGGTGACACGTGTCACCCCGCCTGGTGGCTTGGCCGAATGACATTTGTGCACAACACCTGCTAGAGTCGCCTTTGACGAAACGTTTTACATAACTTGCGAGGGGAAAATTCCGGCTATGTCTTTTCTTATTTTTGAGGATTTTTCCGAGAGACGAAACATTTTGGACCAACGGGAGGGTGACATGTGTTACCCTCACAATGGAGGCAAGTGGCGCACTGGCCGATTGAGGGGCAAGTCAGGTAGATATTTGTGTAGATATTTGTAGGGTTTTAAGGAGAAGGGTCTAGGGTGCACTTGGCTTGATCTTGGCCTTACACTTGCCTAGCACATGGCTTGATCTTGGCCATTGGTTGGCTTTTGGTTTTGCTATAAATACCCCCTGGCTCAAGACTTCATTCATCCAAATATGTTCCAAGTCTTGCTATCCTTCCCCTCTCCTCTTGTTTGACTCTAGTCCAAGAGCCCCCCCTCCCTAGTAAAGGCCCTTGGCCGAGAAACCCCTCCCCCCTTTGAGGTGCTAGCCGTGGGGTACCCCCCCCCCTAGCCTAGTTGTTTTCGTATAATACCCCTTTTTTGTGGTATAGAAATACTCTCCTAGTATTGTTATAATGCCCAAAATACCTTAGTCTTTACCTAGTAGTATTTCAAAAGTTACCTCTATACGTAGAGCCCGGAAATACTACCTTTTGTCCTTTTAGTCTCAAACCGAAACCCTAAGGAAATCTTCATAGTTGGTTGAAGTATTTGAGTAGAAGTTGGTTAGAACTTCTAAGGGTTGTTTGGAGTGGTTTGAGCGCACTGAGTGAGCTAAACCTTGCTCAGGATCGACATTATAACTTGGATAATTATGGGCTTATCGAGGTAATTATCTTGTCCCTCTATTGTAATTGGAAATTACATGTTTGTTAGAATATATAGTTGAAGTATACTATATATGGAACTATACTTAGTATTCGACAATGTCTTTTGACTTAAGCCTGAAGAATAAAGAATCGAATCGAATCAGATTTACATAGGATCAGATTGCAGTAGACTTGTGTAGTATTATCGAGTTGAATTGTACACGCCCGTTAGACGTAAACCCCTCGGTTGGCTGTAGCGGCCTCGATAGAGAGGAGATTTACGCCATGTGGGAGGTCTTCCAATTTTCTCAGAAGATAGAAACTTGTGTTTTGGGGTTAATAGACGTTTGTGACCTTTATAGGTGAAAGTACTAAGAGTAGCGTATTCTACTCGAGTGGAAAGGGCTAGTGCGTTGTAGTACTTGGAGCATTTTGCTTATTGTCGATAAATCGTCGCGAGGTATGTGAACCTCTTCCTATCTTTTCTAGCATGATTGTTGTGAACTATGTAGTACAGTAGACATACATGTGCTAAGTGATTTGGTTGGTTTAAAACATAGGGTGTTATAATAGCTTTATGGGAAGTTAGTTATAACGACCTTATGTAGGTGAAAATGGTTTACTGATGTTAGAAGTTAAGAGACTTGATCTTATAAGATAAGAGACTTAACTTATTTGTTTTAATGTGGATGTTTGTGTGAAACCTCATTCGTGAGTAATGAGTACGTGGTTTTTAAAGGGATAATGTTTTACTGATTTCGGAAATCAGAATGTGTATCGACATACCATTGCAGCGTTAATAAAGGAAAATGTATTGAATAATGATGTGTTGTATTAAAACCAGTAGAAACCTCCATCCGCATGTAAGCTAAGATGAGACAAAATGATATTACATTTTCTAGATCATGACTGCTGTAATAAGATCGTTATAAACAAGAATAAACTACTCACATATATGACATATGTTACTCAATTGTTTTAAAAGAGATTAAGACTATGAGTTATGAAACCTTTCTAAAATAAGTGACTTGAGCATTTGAAAATGAGAAGATTGAGTAATTGAAACTAGGCAAACCGAACTTAGGAAAAGAATGTTACTTGATTTTGAAAAGGAATGTGGGTTGGTCATTCTAATACTACTGCATAGGGTGACTTTTATAAAAGTAATGGATCTCTTTTAAAAGAACTTAACGTATGTAGTACTTTGGGGTTAAAACCCGACTTTGGCATAAAATGAAAGTACTTTGAGTTGTGTGAAACTTGCCTATGTTTGTTGTGAAACTTGCCTATGCTTGTTGTTGTGAAACTTGCCTATGCTTGTGATGATAGCCTTTGTTGTGCAAGTGTGGTATTTCGTATTACCGCTCTCGATAGAGGCCGGTCGACTTGTCGAGAACTTACTGGACGCGGCCGGCAAATGATGGAGAATTCCACGTATGTTTCCATTTTGATTATCGTCTTGTTGTTGATGTCACATGGACATGTCTACACCGACGCAGATTCCGGGCACGCGCCACGCGCGGCAGGTTGATTACCCGATATATTGTTATTGTGGTTACATGGACATGTCTACACCGAGGTAGAATTCGGGGCATGTGGCTACGCGCGGGGTTGATCACCCAAGATATTATTGTTGATGTCACATGGGCGTGTCTACACCGAGGTAGAATTCCGGCATGTGGCCACGGGCATTGGTATTATTGTTGCATCATGGACATGTCTACACCGATGCATTCCGGCATGCGCCGTGATGCGAACATGATTGATGTTGTGGGCGTGAGACCCATAGTTATATTTGAGTGATGACTGAGGCGTGAGTCCCCGATCGACATGACCGCTTTTATGTTGTGAATCGTAGTTTGGTTATCATACATGTCTCCCGCTTTATATAGACTAGTATGATTTCATTTCATATTTTTACGCTTCACATACTTGGTACTGTTGTCTCGACTCCTTCGGGGCTGCGTTCATGCCGCATAGAGGTACATCGGCCGTGGATCCTCGCCTCGTGATCTCGCCGTTTTGGGAAGCTCCGTTTCTCCGAGGCTTATCTTTTGTATGTGTTCCCCGAGTTGTAGGTTCTTGTACATTCAGGTATGGCGGGCCTGTCCGTCATAGTTGTTGTAAATCTTAGAGGTCTGTAGTACTGTTGTGGGCAGGGTTGTAAAAAGGATTAAACTGTTCGTTTTGAAAGAGTTGTATTTATTTATGTTATTGGAAGGTAACCGTTGGGTTGGCCTGTTTTATGTTCATATATCTTGTTTCTTGTGTAAAGTTTTATTTCCGCTGGTTTTCTCTGATGATTGTATCACTAGGGTGCCCGGGATAAGGCACCAGTAACGGGCCCCGGAACGGGTCGTTACAACATGTCCTGAACTTACGGGGTGTAACATTCTTCCCCCCTTAGAAACATTCGTCCCCGAATGTTCTTAGTCGGTTATCAAGCTATACAAACTCCGGCATAAACTCTATACTATGCCTATCAATCAAAACTGCACAAGACCAACGATGCCACACATGGCCACCACATAACATACGTAAACATAATAATGGACCTTCCGTCTGTGGTCCCTTCTCACAAAACTTGAAGGTTACAGTCTTCCCAAACGCTGGATCCTTAGAGGTTCCTTTCTTTCCTTACTTGTCATACTTTCTCGTACTTTCAAACTCATCTAGTACACGTACAAAATCTCAAATTTTGTTTCTGTTCCCCAATCCTTGGAGTTACTAACCAACTTGGCCATTATGCTACTTGAATTTCCGCTAAGGCTCTTCTCGGTCCTTACGACCTAGTTCCGGTGGAACGCGTCCACAAACTCGTACAACGATTAACTAAACTTGGGCCTGGCATCCCCAGGACCCTACCACATAACGGGACCATTTCTAACTGACATCACCCCATTCCAAACTATCGGCTGACCCGAAATGAGTCCATAACCCGACTCATCGTCACGCTTAACTTCTCATTCTTAGTCTGAAATAAATCTCTCTTATTTCAAGGTACTTCTTACCCTACCCCCTATTCACTGGAGGTTCGTCTCATAAGCCAAAGTATTTCTACTGCACAATCTTCCCTATCGGTCTTACACTTATACGGGGTAATTACAACTTGTGAACTTTATACAACTATAGTCTCAGTTCACCTATCATTCTTGTCAACATTCTTACTTCTCACTTTACTAATCAAAGTATCCCTACCTCTGGGGTACTATCACTTACAACTGCTAGCACCGCTATCTTGGTCAATAACATAACTGCTTCCCTCATGACCCTATAGTCTTCTCCTAACCGAGAAACTGGAGGCTCTGGTGCTGGGGCCTCAAACCTGGCGCAGAAGGACTCGCCGACTGCGGAACAACATCCGGTATACCCTGGGCATAAGCCCTATCAACTCTCTGAGTCTGACTAGTAGCTCTTGCTACTCCTTTTGCCCTTCTGGGCGGCTGTTGCCCTCCTCGAGGCATAATCAGAACACAACAATACGTCGAGAGGAATTTTCTTACTAACACACTCTATGGCACGATCTAGAGTGAGAAGAATAGAAACCAACTCTAAATGTCCTGTAGCCTCGTTTATGGGTGTGGCGCGCAACACACCGATAATCAAGACTTACTAGACACGGCCTCAGTAAACATTCCGAGGATCGATCGCTCGATACCACTGTCACACCCCGAACCTCGGGCTGGATCGTGCCCTACCTGGGCACCCTTCTACCTTAACAATACAAGTAAGTTGCGGAACTGAAATAACACCTCATTTATTTTTTAAAACAAACGTACGTGCAAGGGCAAAGCCGACAAGGCTGCCATATATATATACATAAACAAAAGACACTACACCGTACATGAGTCCAATCCCACATATGAATACAGACCTCTAGGAGTTAAACTGAACTATGACCGGACAAGGCCCCGCCGTACCCAAAACTATTCAAAGCCTGTACTGAAGGACATATACCAAAGATAAACTCCGAAATAGAAGGAGCTTATCCAAAACCCTGAGCAGGATCCTACACCTGCCGATCACCGAACTGCGTACCTAAACCTGCGGCATGAACGCAGCCCCCCGAAGGAGGTCAGTACGAAGAATGTACCAAGTATGTGAACAGTAAGTACTGTAATAAAATCATAGCAGTCTAAATAACACAGGAGACATGTATGATATCCAACCTACGATATAACACATAAGCATCATATCAAGTCGTGACGCAGCCCTCAAAGTCATTACTCAATATAACCATGGGTCTCACGCCCATAATATCAATCATGCGTGGAATCCTTCCTCACCGCGATCCATGATGTAATAACACCAATAAGGATACATGAACACCAAGTCCCACCGTGTCCTCAATACCTCGTGGTCCCATGCCCTAATCCCACCTCGTAAAGCATGACCATAGGGTAACACAAACAAATCCGGGACATATATGATAATAAAATACAACACATTGTGCCTTACTAACAATGAGAGTAAACGGTAGTATCCTTACAATATAAACTAGGAAGTTCATGATCAAGCGGGACCATCCGCCCGCAGATCATTTAGCAATCCTATTCACGACTATTTCACCCGCGATAGGTCGCGTGGACCCGCGCGAGGTATTCCTCGTGATAGGTGGACCGCCCGCACGGGACTATTTCACCCGCATAAGCCCTTTCGACCCGCATGAGGTATTCTCGCATAGGACTATTTCACCCGCATAAGCCCTTACGGACTCGCATGAGGTATTCTCGCGATAGGTGGACCGCCGCGTGGGACTATTTCACCCGCATAAGCCCTACGGACTCGCATGAGGTATTCCTCGCATCGTGGATAGCAAATCCACGGAATTATGCAAATGCCACAAACCCGGGGAATGACCCCGAAACGACTGATATACCAATAGCACACAACCGCTATTTCAAAGACACATAGGCAATTCTCAATTAACAAGCCCAAGTACTTATCACGGCATACTTAGACAAATTCTCAATTTATCAAGCCAAAGTACTAATCAAGGCATACATAGAATAATTCTCTTTTAACAAGCCAAAGTACTTATCAAGGCACACTTAGACAAATCCTCAATTTATCAAGCCAAAGTACTAATCAAGGCATACATAGAATAATTCTCTTTTAACAAGCCAAAGTACTTATCAAGGCACACTTAGAATAATTCTCTTTTAACAAGCCAAAGTACTAATCAAGGCATACATAGAATAATTCTCTTTTAACAAGCCAAAGTACTTATCAAGGCACACTTAGACAAATCCTCAATGTATCAATCCAAAGTACTAATCAAGGCATACATAGAATAATTCTCTTTTAACAAGCCAAAGTACTTATCAAGGCACACTTAGAATAATTTTCTTTTAACAAGCCAAGGTACTTATCAAGGCATACATAGAATAATTCTCTTTTAACAAGCCAAAGTACTTATCAAGGCACACTTAGAATAATTCTCTTTTAACAAGCCAAAGTACTAATCAAGGCATACATAGAATAATTCTCTTTTAACAAGCCAAAGTACTTATCAAGGCACACTTAGACAAATCCTCAATGTATCAAGCCAAAGTACTAATCAAGGCATACATAGAATAATTCTCTTTTAACAAGCCAAAGTACTTATCAAGGCACACTTAGAATAATTCTCTTTTAACAAGCCAAGGTACTTATCAAGGCATACATAGAATAATTCTCTTTTAACAAGCCAAAGTACTACGTACGTACATTCCTTTATAAAAGACTCCTTTCTATGTAAAGCCCCAAGATACTAACACCCGTAGTATCAAGGCGTGTCTATTTTTCAAAGTAAGTTACTACACTTTTAGAAAACTCATTTCAAAGCTTGAAATCAAGTAACTCCAAATTTTCACAATCTAGGCAACTTATGCCGATTTAATCAAAATAGACAACTTTCTAAACCTTCCATAAAGCCGTTATAACCAACTTCCCATAAAGCCATTATAACCCTTTATGGTTTTAGACGTATCCATTCCTTCAATAACCAAGAGACTTATACTATTAAAACCAAGTATCACATACTTACAAATCAAGTTCTTAACTTTCAAAATACTTCAAGTCTCTTAATAGTTAGAAAACAAGTTTTCTTCTACTTTTTAAACCTCAAGTAACTTCACCCTTAACGCAAGTTACTTCTCTTAAATCATGTCATTTCTCCTCTTTTAAATCAAATAAGTAAATCACTCATTTGACTCCCCTAAAGTCACTATAATGACCTTTAGGTTTTAGAACTAAGGCACTAGCCAAAAGATTTGGAAACCACTTCCTTTTCAAGTCTCTATGTACTTTAAGAAAAATACCTTCACTTTTAAGAATCCAAACTTCCTAAGGAAATGGATTATACTACTTACAATTTAAACATCAAAGTACACTCAAGGAAGTACATAGAACAAGTTCTATTTTAGGCAATCCAAATACAAGCAAGGAATGGATCATTCGGAGTAGAACTTACTTTCTTTATTCTAAGGAA